>OY294067.1:302862534-304263546 GCA_958510875.1 Endomychus coccineus | reverse complement strand
CCTCTAAACTTTAAGTAAACAAGCGTCAATTATATTTATATTGCGATGAGTATTAACATTGTCATTTGTCAATTACCAATGTGAGGTTGGCTTAGAGGCCATTGTTGGCAGCATGGGGCGAGTCGGTCTGTAGTTGTTCTTTGGTCTGTCTTCTCTGACTGCATTTTGTTATTGTTATTTAGTTTTTTGCATCAATAAAAATTACATTACAGTTCACCACGCATTTTAATCAGTTCCGCAAGGGTGGTCGTTCAAACAAGCATTTCACGTTCATACACTAAGAAAATTTTCTGGAATGGTGGAATCTATGCCGATTTGAAGTAGAAATTATATATTAATTGTTCATTAACAATTTAATAAACAAATTAATGGACTCTGTGAATATTCGAAGCTTTGTAGATTATGAAGAGCTGCTGGGATGTAAAGTAGGTCTTGGCACAGAATAGAAAACCAAGTTTTTCTGAAGCGGTTTTCGCAATGGACCTCACATAATCGTCCCATGAGAAGGCGCTGTTGGTGGTGATCCCGAGCATGGATATGGAAGACTTCGTAGGAATAGTTGTGCCTGACATGATCATATTGGGGATTGTGGGATCCGCCTTCCTGGAGAAGACGCAAGCTTGAGCTTTGGTTGCATTGAACTGTACTAGTTTATCAGATCCCCATTTCGAAATCGTTGCCAGATCTCCATTAATTGCGTCAACCTGTCTCTGTCTCGCTCATCTGGATGGTATAAGGGCTTTAAATGAGAAAGGGGTACCGTCCTCGGTAAAACTGTGGACGGGACGTGTGGCGTGTGGTCACTTCCAACATATCGTTGATATAGACCAAAAACAAGGTTGGTACCAAGATAGGTTCCTGAGGAACACCAGCATTGTTCGGAGGATACTCCAATTCATAATAATTGAAACCAACAACGTGACAGAATATTTACAAAAATAGTAGTTCATAATAATACCGGTATATCAAAAATTATCTTGGTCAAGGGTGGTTGTGTAATGTAAAACGTATGTCTTAGTTTACGTTTGAAATAAGTATGTCACTGTCACACTGACATCATCAATAACCTACAAATTTCATACCTATTTATTTCAGTTGTGAAACAATAATGAACTACAAATTATGAAATAATGAATATGAAGTTAGAAAAGTGCAAACTGGTTGTACCTAATACTTTTCGCGTGCCTTTTCGCTCCATGTAGTTAGATTTAGTATCGGACCGTGCCCGACGGCCCTTCTTTTTTCGATAAATGTCCATAATAGGAAAATTTAACTAAAACAGTTTGAGCTATTCTCAGATCTCAGCTACGCGCGTCTGACGTGCGACGCACCAAAGGGAATTTTCTCGCGACTAAAATATACACGAAGCTGGTAAAAGCTAGCGGCCCATAGCCAAAAACACTTTATTACAACTGGCGCCGGTCGCACGGGGCAAGAAACGGCCCTAAATTAACAAGACCGAGGTAAAATGTATAAACTCTAACATACGCGCAGCGAGCTCCTCGAGGCATATGTCAAAATGATTTCGTTCGTAGCTAATTACATAGAACGTCTGGCGTTCATGCAATTATGTTTTTAGATAATTCGAACCTTCTAATTTCGATAGGCCACGTGAAAATCCCGGAGTCCAAAGCGCTAAAGACTTCTGAGTGTTACAATATTCGAAAAAAATTGCGAAATTTCGCACTTTTAGAAACTTCAAATTAATTAATTTGACACAAGTTTTGATAACGTAAAGTAAGACACACGTTTTAGATTCCATAACCACCCTTGACCAAGATAATTTTTGATATCCCGGTATATTACAATCGTACATTTAAACCCACAGAACTCCCCGAAACCGAAAAATTGTGCTAACAAAATGCGAGTGAGGAAAGTTAATGATATACTGATCAGTTTTTCTAGATGTTTACCTATTCAAATGGTATGTTTCGATTTTTAATGTGTATACATACCTTTTTAATACTGCTATGCGCCGTATCTTTTGCAAACAATTGCTGCTTTTGTTCCAGTTTTTTTACCGTACTTATTTTCTTAGTTGGCATCATTTTATTATACAATGAACCGGCAAACTCTTCTTCGATTTTTCCTGGGAAATAATCCTCGCCGATTCCCAAGCAATACAGTTTCTAAAACAATACCAGACGATCAAATATATTCTTGCAAATTGAAAAGAAAAAGCGATACGTATGTTTCGACGTTTACCTTATGAGAATTTATGAAATAAATCTGCGATCTAGCGTACCAACTAGTACCCGCATCGCTTCGATCTTGATTTGGAATGAGCGAAGCGGCGACAATGTTGTGATCTTTCAAGATCTCTTCGTTAGAATAAACCGGATCTGGACAATCGGGTGAAAAAATAAACACTGCAAAACAGAAAAATAATAATCACCTCACGTCTCAAAATACATAATCATCTTCCAACTACGGTTAAGATATTTAGAGAAACTCACACTTTTTGTCGCTTGTGATCGCCGCCACGAATATTGACGATATGTCGGCCAGCAAAAACTGCACACCGACCGGCACAGTCCACATCATGCACAACGTCAGAAGATTCCACACGGTAAGTTGATTTTGTGTGGCAGCTACGATAAGATGACATCGATCGTTCGTACCGAACTGTACGTGTTTCACGGGTTGTCGATGACCGGGATACACCAATGAACACTTGAGTTCACAAGTGTCCGGAAGCCAGGTCGTTACTATTGGACCGAACCCGATAGCCATCAACGAGCCATCTATCGAAAATGTCAACCCATGACATGGCAGGTTCCTGTAAAATCCCTCGCTGATACATCTCCACACTAGTGTCTTCACTAGAAAGAGGTGAACACCTTGTAATGACATTTTCAACTATAGATTTTAACTTTTCAAACCGCAATATTTAAAAACCATAATTTCTCTGTGGTGCACTTTGCCCCGGGCAAATAATTAATAATGATTCTTGATCCAGGTATGAATTATATATAAATTTGTGGGGAATAGATCACTCTAACACATATGCTTATTATTTTCGTCTTTACGTACGTTTCGGTCTCACGACCATCATCAGAAGACGTATATGTATGTTTAAAACGGGATTTCCTAAAACTAATTGCATCGCACTAATTTCCATTGAAAATGTCCACGTCGCCGAAACTAACAGAAACACAAGTAATCGAAATTGTAACACGTTAATGTTTCAAGTATGAATATGTATTAATAATCCACTGCATACTATTTATAATATTTGAAGCAATGTTTGAATAAGACTGAAACCAAAATATATCGCTCAAGTATTCACTTTCGAACCAGATGTTAAAGATTTAAGAGGTAATAGAAAAAGGTTGTCAGGCCTTATCAGCATAAATCTGACTTAATGATTGAACGTCTGTTCTATGATTTAAAGATTTACAGTCACGTTTTATGTAAATCATCTCCAGGATAGATCTTTTATAATAATTAGTTTCTTTAGTAGTTAAAATATCAACATTTTGTAATCGAATTATAAGTTATAATCAAAACCATGTTTGGCAAGGCCGGTGGAAAGTATTTAAATGTTAAAATTCGGTCTGCCCATTAAATTGGAGACGTAGATTACGAAAAACCTACACACCGACGAATAGAACTTACAGTTCGTGAGTTTTCGTTATGTTCCGAGGCGAATTTATTAATGTTGTTATTAATTGACCGATCGACTTGAAAAAGAAATAAATTTTCGGGGTAAAGAAAACCGAATCTGGCTTTAGATTTACTGTAGGCCACGACGTTTCAGCTCAACGACGTATCCGTCGTTTGGGCTTCAGTCCAAAAATCACAAAGGCCCAACCGTTAAACATAGAAAAACGAATTTTATACTGAATAATAAAGGAAAGATGAAAGAATTGCCAAAAAATATTTAGACCAAAAAAACTATTTTGATCCGTTATAATTTTATCCAAAGTATATTACTTTTTTGTTTAATTTATTTATTTATTACTGCTTACATGGATCATACATATTAATATAATAAAATGTTCATAAACGACACCTGAGCGTACTCGTATTGTGTCAAGCAGCTATGAAAATAAAGAAAAAGTAAGTAAAGCTAAACTAAACTTAAACTAAAAACCTATTCATACAGATATTGTTGAAAATGTTAAAACTGAAATGTTACCAAATATCTGCTTAGTTCAAAAGCTATTAAAGATTCATCATTACAAAGAGATTCTATTAAAAATAACAATAATAATAACACTGATATCTTTTTTTTTCTTCATGCTATTAAGAGTGTTGTAATTTTCAATGATACATTTTTTAAAGTGAAATTTGAATTTATATTATTATTAGTCTGCCAAAATTTCGGGCAACTACCCGAAAGTCATCCAACAGTTTTTACACTTCAATATACCATTATTTTTACGCCGAAAAACAGGTTAACGTAATTTTTTTTAAACTTTTTTCGACCTCAAAGTTGCAGAACTTAGAATTGTAAGTAGGATAATTGGATTACTTGGACAATTTTCGATCGAAAACATGCTATTACATTATTTTTTTCAAATATTTTGGTGCTTTGGAAAAGCAGTTTGAAAAAAAGCTTTTTGATAGCTGCAAATCTAGAGACTTCGTTTTTTTGTAATGTTTGAAGTTTGTTTCTTAAAACTTTAAATCGACTAAAATCGTGATCAAAATGATTGATTTTAATGTAAAATTTCCCAAGCAATCTGATTCTGACAATTTTTCAATCCCACATGATGACCCAGAGCCACAAAATTACTAAATTACACTAATTTAAATTCGGTTTCGTTGTTTTGCGCTTTGTTGAATTTTGTGGCTCTGGGTCATCATGTGGGATTGAAAAATTGTCAGAATCAGATTGCTTGGGAAATTTTACATCAAAACCAGTCATTTTGATCACGATTTTAGTCGAAGTTTTAAGAAACAAAGTCTCTAGATTTGCAGCTACGAAAAAGCTTTTTTTCAAACTGCTTTTCCAAAGCACCAAAATATTTAAAAAATAATGTAATAGCATGTTTTCGATCGAAAATTGTCCAAATCCAAATATCCCACTTACGATTATAAATTCTGCAACTTTAAGGTCGAAAAAAGTCAAAATTTGGAAGAAAATTACGTTTACCTGGTTTTTTGGCATACAATTAATGGTATACTGGAGTGTAAAAACGTTGGATGACGTTCAGGAACTGTTTTCTTATCGTAAAATTTCCCGCTGTTATATGTCCCAAAAAAAGACTTGTCAGCGACCTGACGGCAGATTTTTGTACAGTGATATCGGTTTTTTGTCGTTTTTTTTAGTTTTTTCGATTTTTCGACCTCTAAAATCCATTTAGTCAAAAGAATTCTTATTTTATCGTAAAGCTGTGGTAAAAAAAAGCAGATTTCGCAGATTTTTTATCAAGTGACTGCTCACATTGATTATGGATGAAAGCTGATACCATTATCGGAATCAGCTGCCAATTTTCGATCGAAAATGACTTCTTGGACGTTTATTTACTATGAAATGTCGATTTCTAGGGTCAAAAACAGGTTTTTGGCATTTTCGTTGGAAAACAACCCAAAAAATTGAAAAAATCCATAAAAAACTTTTTAAAGGGTATTTTAATCTCTAAATGCCGGTAAACGAGTTCAAATATGATGTAGAAACGGAAAAAATTGCCCTGGCAAGTCCCGCAGACCTCCCCTCCCTTAACCGTCTCCTTTAATTTAGAATTGCCCATATAGTAATTTGAAAAATCGAAAATAAATACTTACCATTCAATTTTAAAATCTCGGTAAGTTGCCAAACTTTAAATTTTCTATCCTCTCCAATTGTGACACATCTCAAGACATTTTCCTTACTTGTAGTTTGAAATAATATCGAATTTATAGACTGTTCATGAGGATTTTCAATAGAAGTATTCAATTCAAACCTAAAATAATCGGTTGTTATGGTAGGTCACTAATATTCAATTATTTTAAGTAAGTAATATTTATGTTTATTGATAGTTTCTTACATTTGTTGCACTGTATTGAAATGCCAGAACTTGAGACATATTTCATGGAAATATTCAACGTCTTTTCTTTCTTCAACAGTTGCCAACCATAGGCCATTTTTACTTATTGCCATTTTTGTTATCCTAGTGTTTTCTATATTGCAGTCTCTTTCATTTGTTAGCTTATTCTTACCAATGATATCAATCTGAAATAATAATAAACTCACTATTCATGGCAAATTGATATATACGTAGATACTTTACATTATACAACAAGTTCATATCCGAGGGCGAATAAAATTGAATTTGGCCTATATTCCCATTCATCACCAAGGTTTTTGTGCGAGGATCTAATAGAATTCCACATTCGTATTGATTGCCAACAACAAGATTTTGAATCAAACAAACTTCATCGAATCTTGAATCTATAACTTTAACAGCATTGTCCCCAGTTGATACTGCCAAATATTGATTATCACCAGAAACGCCAATTTGTAATATATCAGATGGAAGTCGAGGTAAGAATTTTCTGTTCAAATGGTTTTGGAAGTCCCACCGAACGAGTACACTTTCTTTACCACCACTGTAAAAATAACTACCAACAGATGAAAACGATACACATTGTACAGGCAACGTGTGCCAGTGGAATACTGCTTGAGTTGGGGCATTGGAAAATATATTCTGCCAAACTATTACTTTGCCAGAATTGTCACCTGTTACTACAACCGGGTCCTCTGGATGGCATGCTAAGCAAGTTATAGTCACCTTTCCTGATAAAGATCCACTAAAATAAGAACATATAAACTTTATTTCCTCCTAGAATGATATTTATTGATTACTACTCACCATGAAAACTGCTTGAAATTGTTAATATCAACGAAGTAAATATTATTCTTTGAACTGACTGCAAAATATTTATTTGAATTAACTGCAATACAATATTGCCATTGGGCAAGATTTTTAAGGGAATAATTTCTTATAGTCCCTTTTTCCAAATCAGCCATTCCACATTTCAGAGTACCATTTTGATTGTATGCGATAATTGCATTATTATGATCATCTATTTCTGATGGCAACATATAAAAATGTTGTATATTGGTACATTGTATTCTCTGAAAATATTAAGATATAGCACTATTTCAAGAAAATAATATCAAACTTGCTTTAATGTAGATTTTAAAATTTGTTACTGTTTTCCAAACTATAACTTCTCCCTGAGTCGAACAAGCGATTACGCATTCACATGAATTGTAATTTTGTACATTGAATCCAATTATAGGTTCCTTTGAACCACTATATTCAGTAATCAAGTTACCAGTTCTTGTGCTGTACTTTAAAATACAATTATTGCAGGCAACATAGATATTCCTAAAATATAATAATTGTATTAATGAAACTCGTCTTACTATTTAACTTACTTTTCATCTGAGGAAAATAACGGTTTGAGTTTAGTGAATAATGCTCCTCCTTTGTATTTCACATCAATATCCATATCTAACAGTTCTTATTTCCAATAATATAATAACCTATATTCAAAAATATGGATGTTTTTATTTGAGGTTATGGACTGACGCACAGAAATTGAAAGAGCATAAGTCCAAAATAACCATAGTATTATTTTTTCGTATGTATATCACAATTGAAAATGGAGCGACCATATAACGAGCCAGACATCTCCCTTAATATCTATTTATTCATTTATAATCAATTCTACATCACAATGTATCGTGAATAGAAACATTAAGACATTATATACTATTTTTGATCGTTTCAGAAAAAAGGACCCTAGTAGTTTTTCATCAGAGAGCGCATCGTAATGCGTGAATCTGAGTCCCAAAGAAGGGCGTTGTTGTTGTGACGTAAACATTTATGATTCAATTGATGCGATAAAGTGCTTAGTGAAATTAAAGAAATCCCGCGCTTTAGTGACGTGAATTAGTTTTCAAATTACTTCTGATGTCGTCAGTCCGAAATGTACGTAAAGACGAAAATAGTGAACATATGTATTAATGTGACCTATTTCACGAGAATTTACATATAACAACAAAGATCAGTATAAAAAAGTTTTTTGAATAAACTGCGTTTTCCCGCAGTTCGATGATTGGCTCCGCCTATCGCGTTAACGACCAGTCGTGCCCAGCCCAGAGAGATGTACATCTCTTTGGCCCAGCCCTAGTTGTACTGTGGACTCTATTATAGGGACTTAGATCATATATGTACACAGTCTAAGGTTTCCGTACATGCTAATTAAAATGAAAGAATGTTATACTATTCTGTGCCCGTGCCCATGCATGCTCGTTTTCTGGGACTTGGCCAATTTCCTATTTGACATTTAGTTCGACGCCTTTTGACGGCTGCCAGAGTAAAACATACTTCAGGTCGTGACTGCCTCAGCCATGTTGACCTGTATTATATTAAAATTTCTGCTTTGCAAGGAATCGTGAAGCAAATTAATTACTAGGAAAGACCATTATGTCAAAGTGTGATGTAAAAACGAGATATATACCGGCTACATTTGCATGGACTTTGCTTCTGGTAGCAACAACATTATTTTTCTATTATCCGTGAGTTCGTCGAAGTTACGTATCCAAATATAACTATCGTTTTCATTTCAGTGCCAGGTATTATCTTTCTCAATATCCATGGGTTCCAGTATGTGAAGGTGTTGTTGCTTTCTTCGTATTGGCAAATTTTTCCCTTGCCACTTTTATGGACCCAGGTGTTATACCCATAGGTAAATAGATCAAATATGTTTTATTCAACTTGATTATGAGATTGCTATTTTAGCACCTTCAGATGAAGATAGGGAAGATGATTTCAGAGCCCCATTGTATAAAAATGTTGACGTTCATGGTATAACAGTTCGAATGAAATGGTGTGTTACTTGCAAATTTTATAGGCCGCCAAGATGTTCTCATTGTAGTGTTTGTAATCATTGTATAGAGGTAAGGGATATGCATGCACTTACTTATTGATAGTAGAGCTCAAATACCTATTAATTTCACAAAGTCCTTTATTTCTGAATTTGATATTTCAATTTTTCCATGTTGTATCTTCACTAATAGTGCCATCATAGCGCTTTGTTTGCGAACCCTAGAGTGACAACTTTTTTTTTATGTATGCTAAATTTTAATATTTTTCTTAACATTGTCATCCCATATTCTTCTTTAATCGAGAATTTGAGATATTCTTAAAGTAAAAATTATAAAAGTAATGAACCATTTTCTTGGCCCTTTTTTGTTATGTTTTTAGGCACATGCCTTTAAATTCGACATCTGCCCATTGCCATATTTTATGATATGGACAATTCTAGTTTAATCTATTATTTTACTTATATTTATATAATAAAATTATATACGATAGACACCCAATAAACGTGTTCACTATGTGTCTGCATGTTACATTAACTATAATATTACTTTTTTGATGGTCAATTTTTAAGTACTAAAAGGGTTTCAAATTTTACATATAATTATTTGGTGTTTTACAAAAATTTGTCTTCGGTTGTGTTTTAATTTGGAAAAACAGTAAAGAAATACTTCTATATACAAGGTAATGAATTTTTTGAAATGCAAATTTAGTAATTTGAAGCATACTATATTACGTAAAAGTTTGATAATTCGTGTACATAATGTTAAGCCATCTAGTCCTTGCTTCTGTATCATACTTTAGTCGTAAGGTTCCTGTAAATATAACAATTGAGTAGAGAATATAATATGGAAATTATAATTTTTTATCAAGGTTCATTCCTATTCCAGATATCATATGCAGTGTGCACATTAAGGATTTACCACCCTTGTAACTTTAGTATTTATTAACAGATTTTGATAAACTTTTTTTGTAATGTGCATTAAACAAGTGCATAACTTTGGTTTTGGGCTGAAATCGTGGCCAGTTACGACCACTTTTATTGACTCAAATTTCAGAAAGTATTATTAGGGATTTTTTTAGAGAAAAACAGACAACGAATTACTATTTAGGATAACTTAAAACTTACCTGTACCGATTTTCAGTGTTCTAAAATACAGGGTGTCCAACAACAGAAAATGTAGATATTGTATTTAAGAAATACCTAATGCAAATTCATATTAGCATCTCTAAAGCTTGAATATGAATTATAATTAAAATAATCAAGAAACATTAATTTGATTTTTATTACACTTATCATGATTTAAAGCATTATTAAAACAAATAAAACGTTGACCACTCGAACGATTTCCACTTTTCCTTGCATTATATGGTTTGATTACAGTTCGTTGAAAAGCTTAGTGTACTGTTAAAACAATAATTGTTATCTTAGTTGAAAGCTGTCTGTCAAAAACAATTGAGTAATTTGTAGTATTGCTATTACTGTTTCAAATAAGCAAAAGGCATAAAGAATATCTTATTCTTTACAAGAAAAAGTGAAAATAATAAGATTAGTTGGTGACAGAACACCTTTTTTTTCGTGAAGCGGTTTAACCAACGACAGCCAGAACCATTTAACCATGTGACTGTTGCAAATATTAACAAATTTTTTGACCAACATGGAACAGTTGAGAGTTCCAAACCAGCATCGTGATCGCTAGGGAATAGTAAACCAAATGATTCTCAATTATTTTAATGATATTCCACATTCAAGTCTCAGGGATGCTGGTAGAAATTTAAGTATTTCTAAAAGCCTGGAATCTGGAAATGCTTGAAGAAACGCAGTAAGAAACCTCTTAAGCTAAAATTTCTTCATACACTTAAAGCTGGAGATGCTGAAGCAAGAATGCAATTGTTTATGGCTGCAAGGTATTTACTTAGAAAATCCTGAATTTTAAAAAGATGAGGCTGCATTTATGCCCATCGGGAATGTGTCATCACAAAATACAGAATCTGGAGCGAACATAATCCAAATTGGTAATTAAGTGTAAGAGACAATACTCTTCAAAGGTAAATGTCTTCTGTGGCATTTTAAATGAAAGTTGAGCCATAATTTTTTTATGACAATTTAAATGCTGCTAGCTATCTTAGATTTCTACAAAATGAGTTTACCCATGCACTTGATGACCTTCCTCTTGATTACTGCTACAATTAACACTTACAATTTGATGGAGCGCCTATCCATAACGATGTCAATGTGAGACAGTGGTTGAATGATAATTTTCCTAATCGTTGGCCGCCGAGATCCCCAGACATTACGCCACTTGATTTCTTTGGGGGACAATTAAAAATAAAGTGTATGCTACAAGGTGATAGCATCAGACAAGCTTGGCGACGAATTGACAAGTGTATAAAGGAATTCGGTGGATTAGTGGAAACTACAAAAATTTTACTTTCTTACAAATTTCTCTTCTGCTAATTTTACAATAAAATTGTTTAATAACTTGTATTAGTGTCAATAAAAGTGAATTTTCTTTTCTTGGACATCGTGTATTTTAGAACACTGAAAATCGGTGCAGGTGTTTTACGTTAACCTAAATAAGATTCCGTCAACCATTTTTCTCTAAAAAAAATATCTCATAATACTTTCTGAAATTTAAGCCCATAAAAGTGGTCGTAGCTGGCCATGATCACCACCCCAATCTGACGTTACCCACTAGTTTAATGCACATTTAAAAACAAAAAAAAGTGTTACCAAAGTCCGTCAAAACAGCAAAGTTACATAAATTTACTTGTACAAATGTTTAATTTTTTTGACTAATTTTAAGATAAAAGTTCACATGGACATGGCTCCGCGACCCAAGGGCTTGGTTCTTGAGATACAGGCCGTCCAAAAAATTCAAATATCCTGTTTCTTAGATCTTGTTCATTTTGGACTGGAAGTTAGTGACGTCAAGTTATCCAAAAGATTCAAATCAGGTGATCTGGGAGGCCAGGCTTGCGGTCCCGCTCTTCCTAGGGTGATTCTCATTCAGAAATCGACACGCAAGCAAACTAAAGTGCAGTCCAAAATGAACAGGATATTTGAATCGTGTGCCATCATTAATTAGACATAAAGTATATTCGAAAGAGTTCGTCAATCGATGTTAAGGCGAATTGATGCATGCGTTGCAGTAGGCGGTGGTCATTTTCAGCAATTATTGTAAATATTATTAACTTATTTATAGAAGTAGTTTAATCTTAGTGCCGTAGACGATTTAAGTTAGTCACAATACAATCAATAAAAGACACATTTTATCATTTATTTTTCAAAATTCAACTTACAAAATTCCATCGCAGGTTTAACTTTAAACCCGTTTTTTTTCCAAAACGGCTGCTTTCAGCGACAAATACTAAGAGTACCTTTTGTATGTAAAATTAAATGTAGAATAAGTTTGTTAAGTCAAAAATTGCATACAGTGTGACACAAAAAAGTTATGGTCATTTCAATCCAGGTAGAACACTGTATGTGGCGCCCTCTATCAATAAACAACATATTTCAGTTTCTCATCAATATACCTAGTATCCCGAATGTCGTCAAATTGACATGTTCTTGAACAAAAATGAGAAAAAATTTTTTATTAGTCAACGATTTATTCTTTAAAGTTTGTACAACTACTTTATAAACATCCTTTATGTATATACATAAATATCTTGAAAGAATAACATTGATAATAATCATTATGCGAAAGTGAAAATGTTATCATTCTTTGTTCAACAATTCACCAACCTTATCTGAATATGAATCATTACTAAATTAAATTGTGCATGGAATGTTTTGGCAAAATTATCATTACATAAATATACATAGACATAAGTATATAATTGTTGTGAAATATAAAAATAGATAGTACTTTCTAATTCCTAGAGCATTTTCATCTAGGAATTTATAATTGTCTCCTATTTCTAGAAAACAAATTATCTCAAGAACTTAGTCATGGTTAAACAAACTAGAAATATTAGTGAAAAAAATATTTTTTACAAAACTATTATTCAGAACTACACCCTATCTAAATGCTACCTTGACCCAAACTGTTTTCAGAAATATATTTCACATATTATTTTTAATATTTGTGCTGCTCAAAGTTAATCTTGAAAAGAGCAAAAACCTATTGAAGAGTGTATGAATGAGATGATTTCAATTTCCAATTAAAATTAGATCATCTAAATGTAAATTTTTCATGTTATTACGTGATTATTCAGATGGTTGCTTTCAAGTTATGCTCAGAATAATGATAAGTTATTATTAAAATAATTCATGTTACCATTCGTACATTCTTTAAGCAAATTTAACTAATTATGTGCATCAATTAAAAAAGAAACATGCAGTTTTAATATTGGAATATTACAATATTATGGAACACAGTTCTACATTAATTATTTTATTTCTAAGTACTAAACTGTTGAATTTAGAATGTGAGAATATATTTTTAATGTAATACCTAAACAAAATTGAATTAATTCGCTATCCACCGTTTCAAATATATCCGAACAAGAACGGAAAAATTAACATTTCTGTTAATTGCGTAATGGCGATTCAAACACTCGATTGAGTTACACATGAATATATTCTGACATACAGTTCAAAGTACGGGGTTATTTGGACGAAGGCGACTGCTTTTTATTAGTAAATTTCCTCGGACATCTCATTTTGCACTATTGATACCGAGGGCCTTTCGGCTACCACGTAGCCATCATCAGAGTAAGCTAAATTATAAATCAGAATGGGGATAATAATGCAAACAAGGGGTTACCCTCATTATAAATCCTAATTTGCCTGCCTAAATACTATTTGGGAATAATAATGGGCAGCTGGAGATGAATCGGAATTTGATAAATCGATTTTTCGTTTATACATTTTCATCCCTTCTGAATTACTTAGATATTTGTCTGTACTGTTATCACTTCTAAAACACAGTACAGACAAATATCTAGGTAATTTAAAAGGGATGGAAATGTATAAAAGAAAAAACGTGTGGCACTCGGGGACTGCCGCGGTGAAGCTATTGCATAGCATTTTTTCTCAACTTATGCAATTATAATTATTTATTTATTTTTAATTTATGCACTATTTTTTTTTCTTTGATATTAATTCAAGTTACACTTTTTGAGCGTGGTGACCGATAAGAAAACAAATCTTTTTCTTTTATTGAATAAATGAGAAGTTAATATCGTTTAAAATATTTTAATTATCTTACAATACATGTAGGTTATTCAGGAATTTGTTATCATTGAAACTATAGGTTTATGGTAACTGAAATAAGAGACATAAGTTTGAGACTTGATATTCTCTAAATATCTGGAAAATACCGCGTCAATGGTGGCCCCATATTTTGTTGTGGATTCTTGTGGATCATTATTCATTTTCAAATTCAATTTTTCCGAAAGAAAAGTTGTCAACCGCTCTGATTTTTTATCAGCGAAGTTGATGTTGAAATCGCCAGCCAAGATAAGTGGAAATTTATTACTATTTTACCAAGTATTTTCGACCCTTCTTCAGTGTACTCCAGTAAAGTGCGATGAATAAAATGCTCTACCTCGTCCAATTTTGGATTCGGAGAATTGTAAATTGCTACCATGACTATGTGTAGGCCATTTCTAAGTTTGGATAAGCACGCACAAATATCTCCAAAAAATGAGCGCCTAACATTAACATCGCTAACGTGTGCAATATTTATTTCAATATTGGGAGTCATAATATTAGTAACATTATTATTATTTTGGTAAATAGCTACCCCACCTTTTGGAACAGTATCTCGTTTGAATTGAACAATACAATTGAAATTAGGTATTTCAATCGGATTATCATGCGCCATGCAAGTTTCGGTAAGAAGTAACACATTTGTTTGTCTCGTAACTGAATCTTGTAAATCGTATTTGTGACTATTTAGACTTTGGCAATTGAAAGTCATTATTGAAATGCCATTTCTATTACTAAGGAAACCTAAGACACTTTGAGCTGTCGTCTGAACACTATTTAAAGGCAGTCTTTTGAATTCTTGCAACAAAGATGCAGTCGATGCAGCTTGCCTTCGATTATTATAAAACTTGAATGTAGAATTATCGTTTTTTGTCGTGATATACAATTTTTCAATATTAGTCACCCGAGAGAGCGCAACATAAACGAGTTCCTGTTATTTTTCCTTACGGAATTTCTTGATTCGGTCGCCGCGCTCAAAGCCCGCGATAAAAGCTATATGCAATATATGCAATAGCTTAATAGAAACAGGTACTCTCAGGTCTCTGCTACGCGCGTCTAACGTATAAACTCTAACTGACGCGTAGCGAGCTCCTAGAGGCATATGTCAAAATGATTTCGTTCGTAGCTAATTACATGGGACGTCTGGAGTTCATGCAATTATGTTTTTAGATAATTCGAACCTTCTAATTTCGATAGGCCACGTGAAAATCCCGGAGTGTAAAGCGCTAGAGTGTTATAACATTCGTATAAAATAAAATAGCGAAATTTCTCACTTTTAGAAACTTCAAATTAATTAATTTGACACATGTTAGGTGTTTAGGTCTTACATTATTTTTCGTTACGGAATTTCTTGATTCGGTCGCCGCGCTCAAAGCCCGCGATAAAAGCTATATGCAATAGCTTAAAAACAATTTGTTAAAATCTCCAGTTGAGGGTAACCCATTGTTCACATTATTATCCCCAAATAGTATTTAAACAGGCACATTTTGATTAATAATTTAGTTTACTCAGTACTTTAATAGTATTTTTAGTGGATAAGGGTAATTATTTCTTATCTATAGTGTTATAATATATCTACAGTCTTTTATAGTTTATTAGTGTCATTTTGTCTGAAAAAAAAAAACATTCTGATGCTAATATTTTTCCACATACTGCAGGAAAGATTAACTTTTGTTCCGAATTTCATCCAGTTGAAACTTTTCATTTTTATGTTCAACAATTTTATTTAACAACTTAGTGTTGGATTTTTTCTCTAAAAAGAATGTATTAACGTTACTTTGGAAAATATTTAAAAAATTGTGGTTTATGTCGTCATTTACATAGTTGTGGTGCTAAAATTTATTGTGATATAATTTCCTAAAATAGTAGAAACCATTAGAATGTGAATCCACTTATTCTGTGAATAAATCGGTAAAGAGTAAGCGAAAATTCCGTATAGATTATTTACGTTCGGTTTAATTTTTACATTTTTACGCGGAAATATTCAAATGCCGTGATAATTTTTCAAATTCTTTTCATTCAGACGATAAGTGCAATAAGTGATAGTATTACATTCCTGTTTCCTGACATTGAGACTGATAACACTAACTTAGCAATATACTACCATGTATTTACATAATGCTTCAATGCTTTATATGTTATCTACAGTAATACGCAACTTTATACAATAATTTGGATATTCTGCTAATTGATATTGAAATATTTATTGTGAAATCTTTCATAATATGTCATGGGTTTTTCTCGAACATATACAATTTGAAAAATTAATCATTGCCACACTGATGACTGGAAACAACTAAACATTAATTTGATATTCATGTGTTAATTTTATTTTAAATTTATTAACGAATAACTCTTTTTTTTTGCCGTTCGGCTAATTGATGGTTTTCTGAGGTCAAAAATAAAAAAAGTACAGTGCGTTTCATTTATCTTAGTCAGGTCATTCGTTGCCGCCACTAACGTTACGATTAAACTTGTGAATTTTCAAAAATTTTAAGAAAATTTCAAACACATTAAATCGTCCACGTTTGAATTTTATGATACATTTAGAAAAAACATTTGTACAAATATCTCGTGTCTATATTACTTATTTTCGATATGATAATTGATAAAATGAAAAACTATGTTTCAGATATTCTTTGTCGTGTGGTTTTATTGAAAATCTGTTTTGTTGCAGACATTTGACCATCATTGCCCTTGGGTCAACAATTGTATAGGAAGGAGAAATTACAGATTTTTCTTTTTCTTTTTAATTTCGTTAAGCTTGCATATGATAAGCGTTTTTTCCTTAAGTCTGATCTATATTCTTGGATATACTGACAGTTACTCGAACGTGGAGCCAATAGTTTCGTATCCTTTTCACTAATTATTTAAAAAAAGAAACAACGTTATTGATTGAGATCGGGTTGAAATATAGAAGGTGGAATGTATCTATGGTCCTCGACAGGTGAGTGCCTGAAAGGTCCCAGCATTACTCTATGTGACTCCCTGAAGGGTCCCTGCTTTACTAACAGTTAATAACTATTCTTGACCCAGGTATGAATTATATATAAAATTCTCGGGAAATAGGTCACACTAACACATATGCTTATTATTTTCGTCTTTACGTACGTTTCGGTCTCACGACGATCATCAGAAGACTTATAACTGTATAAACGTGATTTTTTAACACCACATGACGGCCTTATCGCACTAATTTCAATTAAAAATGCCCACGTCGCCGAAACGAACAGAAACACAATCGAAATTTTAACACTTTACTAACAGTTTTGGGTTTGTTTCCGAATAAAATTAAACTACTCTTTGAACCACTTCAATGGTCCATGTTAAATTACTAGTTGATCTTTTACGGTCGGAAAAATCGCCGAATACTCTGATTTCAAGCGAGAGAGATTTATCTTAAATCTTAAGTGCATTATGGTAAGAATTCGAAATACCCTATGACGCTATCGTGGCACCTTGGCACCCCAAAAATCAAGCACATCTCATTTTTGCACGTGTTCTCAGCTCTTTCAGCGCAGCACTACAGTTCTCAGAGCGATACAACAATAGTTCTCGAGAGGAATAACCATTTTTCTTACCCAAATGGGCTGCTAACTTTGCGACGCATACGTAATTGATATTTACCTTGGAGACCGAAAGGCCTCTCTCTATCTCTCTGGGTTCTAGGGAATCCGATTCGTTATAATAATAATAGCAAAAATAAACTCGCTATCACGAGAGAAAAAATCGTACTAGTCGCTTTGAAACTACCGTAAGAACGGATGTTTTCAAGACGGAGCGAGCGTTAGCTAACGAAATCGTTTGTTTATTCAGTAGGGTTATTTGACAAATGTATGTTTTCGTATAGCGACTACAATCCACTTGCAATTTTGACACAAACGAGATATGATGCTCGTTCCTGTCATAAAAAAATCAACGTCCTAGCGCCGTTTTCGAGTTATTGGGCAGAGCGGTCCGACGAAATACTCGACGCTATTCGCTCTGTTTCACAGGACATTCGGTGCGCTAACTATAAAACCGATTGTAGAGAGAAATATAACAACACGTTCGCACCCTTAGCGCATCTGATATTACGGCACCCGACAAAGGGCTAGCGCGTTCCGTCAACGACCCCCGACAAAACGGACTACTTTATATCCTAACAGTCGCGAATCCATATAACTGAGGTTCGGCGTTGATTAAAACAGTTACACTTTCATTTTCAGTCAACGGATCCGGTTAATCTGTATGTTATATCCTTTAATACCTTGAAATAACACAAAATATACAATTATAAGAACCGATATGTTTTTAGAGTTCAAATTCCTCTTTTCGGCTCAAGCACTCGCTCCGTCCTAAATCTCACCTTGGGTTGTGACTTTGCGACGTGAAGAAACTAATGAATACTAACTAAAGTTGTATCCATGTACGTGTGTTTACGGATAATAGAGAATCAAGTTTGCGGTATTTATTTGATTTCAGATTCAATTGATTTTCTAATCGGCTTGTAATTACTGATGTTAACAAGTCTTATTACATGAATTGGACTACGATTAACTTGCCAATGTCAAAACATGCATATTCAAATTATAAACACTGTTAATTTATTAGGCTCAGTGGCGTGTCGTGACTTCTACGAAGGGGGAAGCTGTTTGATAACAATACGATAAATAAATATGTAGTTAGAGCAAATAAAACTTACAAACTTACGTCATTTACAGTGGAGGGATATTCTTCGGCTTCGATTTGCAAACTCGTCAATTGATTGAAAAAATTAAGATTCTTTCAATTTCACTTTTAATTTTTTGGAGTAACTAGTAAGTCTACGTAGTTTCCCTTCTGGCAGAATCTCCAGATATTTTGTGACCACAGAAGCCATGCTCATGTTACTTATTTTTAACTGTTCGTTTAAATCATTTCAATTTGTGTTTTACAGGAATTTTTTCTTGTACAAATATGAGCACTAGAAGATGTATGTAAATTGTTTAAATCAGAAACTCGTGCTCAATTCCACAAATTGTTTTCATTTGAAAAAAGGAGACAGCTAGCAAAATACTAATGACTTAATTTCATAAGCAGTAAGCCATGTGTTATAATTGTCTGTTTTAAAATATTCAAAGTAGGTTTATCGGCCAACAAAAACAAAAAACGTCGGACGTAGTATATCGGGCTACAAAGAGATTATGTTGAGAAATAAAATAAGTTTTGACCATACAAATGTTTCTCGAATAGATTGATGAAAAGACTCAAAATGTTGGAGGAATGCGTTTTCTTAGAAAATCGTGATCGATGTCATTTATGAAAAGTATTATTGTTGTGTGTTAGTTTCCTTAATTGCTTTCAGTATTGTATTAATGGGTTTAATAGCTATATTAGCAATACCGATATTCGGTTTAACGGGTTTCCACATGGTGCTGGTGTCACGAGGCCGAACGACGAACGAACAGGTTACAGGTAAATTCAAAGGAGGCTACAATCCATTCTCGAGGGGCTGTTGGGACAATTGTTGTTATACGCAATGCGGGCCGCAATTTCCAAGGTAAGATCATAAATATACACCCCAAGTCCGTTGGAAGATTTCCTTTTTTAAACAGTGTTTTTCTTAGCTTACAAAATCCAAATAAGTATCATGTTAAACGGAAACAATGCCCTCACGGTCCGATTTCTACTATAACCAACGACAGCCAAGTGAAAACTTACATGGACAATAGTAATGGTGTGCGTAATATCAATTCACACGCTTACAACAAAGTAAGTACTCGATGTTATTTTTACATTGATAAAAAAAAATGTTAGTTTGCATGATATTTTTTTTTTGACTCGCTCTAGATTTTTTCAATGATGGCTAGGAGGACACTCTTTTGGATTTAGATAGATACAGTCATCTACTTTCCATTAAATTTTGTTTTTTTACGCTGGGCCCAAAATTGGGCCCGCTACAGGCTCAATCAAACCCCTTCTACTGAAGCAAAATTGATCTACAATAGCTCAAAATACGCGTATTGAAGAGCTCTAACAGTACCTTGAATTTGTTTTTTTTTTCGAATATTCTAACCTCAAAATTTCTTCAATTTTCCGAAGTCAAAAATTTTCAAGTCCCTCCAAAATTCGGCATTTATAGCAAAATGTGATTTGATTGTTATTTTAGGTAATATTTGTCAGAATCGACAAAATGCATTTTGTTTTGAGTCAAACTATTTATTTTTCAGCGTGCAATCGCAATCTTACGGTTTTTCGCGAAATTCAAATTTTGGCGACAAAAAAAATCCAGTGAGAAGTAGAATAAAAATGCCAACTTTCCACGCAAACAAAATATTTTTACAATCTTTTTTCTATTTAAAAAAATATATTTTGTAAACCAAAAAAAATCACTAAATGGGAGTCTTATTTCAAATGACTTCTGTCTTGGATGATTCGATGCGTATCCAAATTATCTATGACTATGATTTCTTGTGTTTTTTTGATTGGATGGAGGCTTTATTTCAAAATTAATTTAAATCAATGAAAAAACACGACAAAAAACTTTTCTAGTGGCATTTTCTGATAAAATAAAAGTGCTTTTTATTATCAAATTTTGCCGGATTAAAAGAGGATTCGGTCGACCGTGCGACTGGATTATTAATTTTCTCTGAAATCTCCGGAATATATGGTATTCTTATAAAATTATCTGTATTACCGCTTATGTTATTTATATATGACGTTCCATTATAGATTTTAATATAATAAGATTCTTGACCCAGTATGAATTATATAAAAAATTCTCGGGAATTAGGTCACATTAACACTCTGTTATAAATGTTCGTCTTTACGTACGTTTCGGTCTCACGACCATCATCAGAAGACTTATTTTGTTAAAAGGGGTTAACTAAAACTAATTAGCACAAGCGTCCATATCGCACAATCTTCAATCAAAAAGCTCACGCCGTCGAAACGAACAGAACCACGAATAATCGAAAATTGTATCGTTAATATTAAAGTATAGATTTTTTTGTAACAAGAAACCACTGTTAAGTAATATTCTCATAATGTACAAACGCATATTGCTATGGTCTCAAAGCAACTGAAGTTCTAAGCTATTTGTTTGTAATAACACGACCCAGATGTAGATTTATGACGTACTTGAAAAGGTTTTAGACCTGCATTGGAATTTAGTTTACTTTAAGCGTTCTTCCTAAAATATACTTTTAACATTATAAAGACGTATGTAGGAATTTGCAAGAGTTTTAATTAATCAAGTTAGTATAAATCTGACTCAATCCTTGAATATCATTCCTATGATTTACAGAATTTGAATCCCTTTTTATGTGAATCATCTCCAGGATAGATCTTTTATAATAATTGGTTTCTTTAGTTAAAATATTAACATTTTTGTAATCAAATTGATGGTTATAATCAAAACAGTGCTTAGCAAGGGCGGTGGAATTTTCTAAGTTATTATTTCTTGTGCTATACTCCGTACATTCTTTTTTGTAAATATTGTTTAGAGATTCCAGTATAAGTTCCATCACAATCTAAACAATTCAATTTATATACTGTGTGGGTTTGTTTATCTTTAGGTATTACAGGTTTTAGATTTGAGAAATATTTCCCAACACAGTTAGTAGGTTTATGCGCAACATTTATATCGTACCTTTTCAAACATTTCTTAATTTTTTCTGAGGTCTCCGGAATGTATGGTAAAGTTATATAATTGTCTGTATTACCTGTTATGTTATTTTTATAAGAAGAACCATTATAGCAAAATAATAACAAAATAAGTCTTCTGATGATGGTCGTGAGACCGAAACGTACGTAAAGACGAACATTTATAACAGAGTGTTAATGTGACCTAATTCCCGAGAATTTTTTATATAATTATAGATTTTGTTTATTATTTCTTTAATGATTGGTTTGAAACATTTTTTTGGGTAGCCATTCATTTCCAGTGTAACGAACAATTTTCAAATTTTTGGGACGGTCCTCTGGGTGGCACAATTTAACAGCGCGATCTGTAAGGCACTTTTTATAACTTGTTGTTGCAACTGAATTGAAATGAAGATATCGCTGAGACCATACTTTTTTTTAAACAACGAAGTTTTTATTTTTCCATCGACTCATGCCTAATGTTCATATCTAGGAAATTTATGTTTTTGTTTACTTCTATTGCACAAGTAAATTAAAGTTTACAGTGGAAATAGTTAAATTTATTAATCACCTACTGAATTTTATCTTTGGGAACACACATTAGGCAATCATCTACATACCGTTTAAAGAATTCGGGTTTAAAATCTAATGAATTTATTACAGATTTCTCTAGGCATTTCATAAGTAGGTTAGGAATAGTAGCTGAAATAGGTGATCCCATTGCTGTGCCGAATATTTGTTCAAAATATTGCTCACCCTATTGAAAATAAGTGCATTCTAAACAAAACTATTGCATTTATAAATTCGGATTGATCTAGAGGTGTCTGGTTTTTAATCAAAGTTTTTGTTATGCTACTCAATGCCAAAACGACTGATATATTTGTAAATAAAGAAACAACTTCCAAGGAAATCAATAGAAGATCTACGGGTACGAATTGATTTATTATAAACTCGTTAAAATGTCATGAGTTCTTCACATTAAATTCATTTTTCCGTATAATATTGTTGATAGATTTTGATAAATTGTAGGTAGGCGCTCCAATATTACTTACAATGGGTCAACATGCAGACGCTTTGGTGTGTAGATAAGTTCTATAGATCGGGTTTTGGTATAATATGTACATGATCTAGAGCAGTGTTGCAAGTCTAAATAAATTATTTTCTAATGATGACACGCTAATTCTTATCTTGTTGACGTTATAACCTTTACTTACCCGTACCACGTTTCTAGTTATCACCGGGTCGCGATGGATGCGATCTGGAAATGGAACCTTCAGCATCACAATCTCAAGACTGCGAACCGACTCCTCCTCTACAGAGGCACGGCTCCAAAACCAATTTCTTCCTATCGCCGAGTGACGGTGAATCGCCCCGCCATCCGCGCAACATTCACTATCCTCGAAGTAGCCCGCATCCGCGACCCAGAGGTTTGGATCCTAGTCGAAGCCAAACGCCCGACAGTCTGGGTCCGCAACGACCTTCGCCCACGATGCAGCAAAGAGTCAAAGCGCTCGGTGTGCCGACGCCGTTGACCCTCTCTAGTCCAGTCAGAAGGTACGATATGTATTCGTTCATATTTTGATTTTATATCTTAATTTTTTTCGTTATTAACCTTTTAAGCTATTGCATATAGCTTTTATCGCGGGCTTTGAGCGCGGAGACCGAATCAAGAAATTCCGTAACGAAAAATAACAGGAACTCGTTTATGTTGCGCTCTCTCGGGTGACTAATATTGAAAAATTGTATATCACGACAAAAAACGATAATTCTACATTCAAGTTTTATAATAATCGAAGGCAAGCTGCATCGACTGCATCTTTGTTGCAAAAATTCAAAAGACTTCCTTTAAATAGTGTTCAGACGACAGCTCAAAGTGTCTTAGATTTCCTTAGTAATAGAAATGGCATTTCAATAATGACTTTCAATTGCCAAAGTCTAAATAGTCACAAATACGATTTACAAGATTCAGTTACGAGACAAACAAATGTGTCACTTCTTACCGAATCTTGCATGGCGCATGATAATCCGATTGAAATACCTAATTTCAATTGTATTGTTCAATTCAAACGAGATACTGTTCCAAAAGGTGGGGTAGCTATTTACCAAAATAATAATAATGTAACTAATATTATGACTCCGAATATTGAAATAAATATTGCACACGTTAGCGATGTTAATGTTAGGCGCTCATTTTTTGGAGATATTTGTGCGTGCTTATGCAAACTTAGAAATGGCCTACACATAGTCATGGTAGCAATTTACATTTCTCCGAATCCAAAATTGGTAGAGCATTTTATTCATCGCACTTTACTGGAGTACACTGAAGAAGGGTCGAAAATACTTGGTACAAATGGTAATAAATTTCCACTTATCTTGGCTGGCGATTTCAACATCAACTTCGCTGATAAAAAATCAGAGCGGTTGACAACTTTTCTTTCGGAAAAATTGAATTTGAAAATGAATAATGATCCACAAGAATCCACAACAAAATATGGGGCCACCATTGACGCGGTATTTTCCAGATATTTAGAGAATATCAAGTCTCAAACTTATGTCTCTTATTTCAGTTACCATAAACCTATAGTTTCAATGATAACAAATTCCTGAATAACCTACATGTATTGTAAGATAATTAAAATATTTTAAACGATATTAACTTCTCATTTATTCAATAAAAGAAAAAATGTGTTTTCTTACCGGTCACCACGCTCAAAAAATACTACATAAATTAAAAATAAATAAATAATTATAATTGCATAAGTTGAGAAAAAATGATATGCAATAGCTTCACCGCGGCAGTGCCACACGTTTTTTTTTTTGTTTTTTTCGTACTAAAGGGAAAATAAATAACTAGACTTTCATTATTCGTAACATTTGTTAGGTTTTCAAGAAAGATTCTGTGGAAAATTGTAATTGACTTGTTAAACAATTAGCTCATTTGCCAACAGAATTATTTATATGGTTCTTCGAAATCCATTTCCAATAATAACGTTTTTACTTATGTTCAGATTTTCCCCTGTTATCTTCTGCACTTATACAAGGTGTTCCTTAATAATATTCGAATATTTTAGGGAATGATTCTTGGATCAATTTTAAGTAAAAAAGTTCGTATGTCCTAGAACCTGTTTTCGATATACAAGGTGGCAAAGTTTTATTTTTTTTAGGTTTTTTCAAATATCCAAAAAATGGTTTGAGATATTAAGCTGAGTTTTGGGACAGATTAATGTGACTTAAGAACACGCATTTTCATTTGATGAGTTGTTTTAAAATTTAATCAGTGTTGTAGTTATGGGTTAGCCTTACATCAATTTTAACAAAAAAAGTTGTACGCCGCTGAGCTTCTTCGATTTAGATATTTTTGGATAACCTGGTCAATTCTGTACGAAAAAGCTCTGTTTAGGTTTATTTCGCCAGATGCGCCGTTTTTGAGTAAAAAAATAAAAAATAGTTGCTGCATATGATACAATAAAAAGCACTCCAGGATTATTTCAACGAGTGCTCTATTCAATGAGAAGGAAAGCGAAAGCGTGCAAATTACCTTCAGTGGGTCATTTTCAGCATATTTTGTAATGCTGTATGTTGTTAGATTTTGTTGACATTATCCCAGGCCAATTAGATTTTTGAAAAATTGTATGTATTCTTCATTAAAATTCATTCCATTAATTTTTTCGGTCAATAACGGTTTTAATTTTTTTACTCAAAAACGGGACATTGGCGAAAAATTTCAAAAGAGCTTCTTCATACAGAATTGACCAGGTTATCCAAAAAATCTCAGTGGTTCCACTTTTTTCTGCTGTAAGGCTATAACTATGACACTGATTAAATTTTAAAACAACTGATTAAGTGAAAAAGCATGTTCCTAAGTAACATTAATCTGTCCCAAAACTTAGCTCAATATCTTGAACCATTTTCTAGATTTTTGAAAAAAACCTAAAAATAATAAATCCTTGCCACCCTGTATATCGAAAACGGAGCGTTTTAGGACATGTTTATCCACATCTTTTTTACTTAAAATTGACCCAGGAATAACCTTAAAATATTTGCATATCATTAAGGAACATTCTGTATATAGTTCTTTAGCTTCACGTGTCATATATTTTCCACTCATGCATTACATTCTTCGCCAACATCAAAACGTCTCAGTTTGGAAGGTTATGTTGAAAGTAACTTTGTTTGACAATACCTTTTATATATAAATTCTCGGGAAAGAGATAATTCATACCTGGGCCAACCAACAATCATTATTAATTTGACAATATCATAATAATTTCTCTACTGCTTAATTGCTATTTGTTGGCTTATGCTTTGTGTGTGGGGCAAAACCTTGTTTGTCTTCACAGTATATAATCATGAGACATTTGTCGTTTCAAAGCTAAATTGAAAACGTTTATTTGTTTAATCTCCCAAGGCTTTAGCCCATAAGTGGACTTGGAATACACAGCTTGAGTCAGATCGAGCGGGGTAATTAATGAGTGCAATAAAAAATAGACGCAGGTGATGTAAGCAATGTCCCCTACTAGAACGGAAAGAGCATGATATAATAATAATAATAATAATATAACTTTATTGAGAGAATAATATTGCTAAAAATTCAATTCATTTGAAAAATCGAATAGAACCAGCCATTATTTGATGAAAATTCATTCTAAATTCAAATAAACCGTTTAGGTTAAACAATTTCAATTCATTTGACTTGAAACCAGAGCGAACGTTATAAGCATAAATAAACTTCTAAAAATGATGCTAGAACAAGGTGAAAAGCTCAAAATAATAGAATGGTATTATGGTAGCAATTCATGTTAAAAAAATGTGAATAATTTATTATTGCTGTTGAAAATAGACAGTCTATAACGGAATCTGTAGCATGGCGTGTCATTCTCTGACCCTCCTGCCACCAGATGGGCTCTTATGGTTCATAGATGGGTCCAAGGTAGGCCAGGCTTCTGGGACCGGAGTATACCCTAAAAAGGCCAAAGATCACTATCTCAGTGACTGTAGGCCCTTACTGTACGATCTTTCAGGCGGAGGTCTACGCAATATTTACTTGTGTCATGGAAAAAATGCGAAGAAACTATGTAAATAGGCGCATATTTATTTGCACAGACAGCCGGTCGGCTCTAGGGGCTCTCAAATCACCCAGTCACATCAAGACCTGTTGAAGAATGCAGGGATACACTGGCTGAACTAGCCAGGAGAAATAGAGTTCAACTATCTGGGTCGTCTGCCGCCGATGGTTGCTTTATCAAATTGCGTGGGTGTCTCGTCCTTCTGGGCCCACTGAATAAAGAGTGGTCTTAACTGTGGCGAGAATCAGCACGCATGAGGCAGGTCAAGCTCTTCATCAAAGAGCCTGTGCCTAGGCTCTCAAAGAAACTCCTTTCTCCGAACAGAAGGGACATCAGAGAGATGACTGAAGTCCTAACCGGTCACTGTCGTCTTAACAAACATCTTCACACTATTGGCATCGCAGATGACCCAATATGTAGGAGGAAACTGCCTCTCACATCCTGTTGGAAGGCCCAGCATTAGCATTCCTCAAGCACCGACAAAACTGCTCCCAGAAGAACTTATAGAAGCCAGCACTGACAATGTTTTGGATTTATGGCAAGCCAAAAACCTGCTAGAATATAATAAGCTTCTGACCACGGGACGCACAATGGGCCCAACTAAGTGGCCTAAGTGCATTCTAGGCTAATCCCCTTCCCCTCAAACGATATTACATACACCATCAGACTTTGGATAATAATATGGATGTATTGATATGTTCATCGCTTGAGGAAACTCCCGGTATATCGACTTTTCAAATAGTGAAGAATCTTGATGTGAATCAAACACATGTTGTTAGGGTATTAAAAAAAATCAACATCATTCTTACAACTGGGTGAAAGTAATGAAATATTTTCCGCGGGAATGCACGTGAGGGAATTTTTGAACATCCTCATCTCAACCTGCAAAATAGATGGCCAAAGCCTGCAAGATCTCCCGATTTAACACCTCGCTATTTATTTTTTAGGGGGATATGTTAAATGGGAAATTGATAGGTTTCAGGAATCGAGGGCCAATAATCTTGATTAGTTGAAGATGAAAATTGGAAATTCCTTGAATGAAAAAGTGTCTTGCCATAGAAGGAGGTATTCTGAGCATTTAGTTTAATATTTACTTAGATCATTTGATCTTTTATCAACCAAAAGTTATTTTACTTATGTTATTTTTAGTTTGGCTAATTCAGTCTCAAAAAAAGATTGAAAGTCAGACTTTCGCGGTGTCTAAAATTCCCAAATCGATGTGCACCCTCACATCGGTGGCGAGTTACTGTGCGTCTAGTGTAACCTGTGCAGTGTGCAATGCATAGTTACTTTTCCCTATCGCACAAATTATTGTCTATTTTATGAAACAAATCAAGCGTATCTGGCTCACTCATGCTCTCACAAGATAATCCCTGTACTCCGATCGATCTGATTCAAACCTGTATCTACTTATTTGTTCAAACTTATATAGCATTGGTCGTCGCAAAATCGAAATGTAAGGTTGTTATGAGTCTTGAAGACTTTCCACTTCCCCAATCAATAGGAATTAACCCTAGTTATAATATTTCCCAGTCATCAGCTGTCGAAAAAGCTAACAAATCGCCCTATATATTGAGATTTTCATCGGCATTTAACTACTTTTTTTTATATTTAAAATTCATAATGCATATACGAGGACAACGACAAAAATTCTCAGCTTGACTTCATAGATCCAGGTAAAGCCTGTGGTTTTGAACAAATTGATAACACCCGCATAGTTCAGATACGGCCCCAGTGACTATTACCTGTTAGGAATATGAAAAAGGACCTTCCGGAACGCCATTTCATGGTCGGACTGGGAATTTTTAGCTCTGCCCTCGTAGATTGTTTTTGTTCATTTCTCACAAGAGTATGCTTCGAATCTCCCCTGCATATATGTAGGAAAATAATATTTACTCTTAGTAACACACCTGGTGCTATCTCGTCTAGAATCATGAGGAAAAATGATAATTAATCAGTTATTAACACGGTAGCGGTATTCACTTCTGTTGGTCGGTTTTCTTTTACAGTTTTGGTTGATTTTTTAGGTGGACTTGACCACTGGAACCGCTTTTGCTTTGTGTCTTTATGTACCCCCGCTAGTTCTCTAGAATTGCTTGCTATCTTCACAGATCCAATCCCAGCACCCCGACGCAACCTCGTCGGCCAGACTTCATCGGCATCACCTCCAACCATCAAAGCGGCGGCGGTGGTGGTGGTGGTCAGTACTACGATTTCCAGCAGCTACAACAACAACAGCAGCAGCCACAACAACAACAACATCAGCAGAATAACCACAACAACCATCATCAGAGACAGAACGCTTCGATGCAAAATTACGGCAGCCCGCAACGCAGGTTCATGTCCGAAGGCGAACTGGTCCGGCAAGAGGCTCAACTGTCGTATCCGCGATCGAATAACACGGTGGACAATATCAGGGAACTGGCGAATTCTCCGCAACGCGGCGTGTACATGTGGAAAGACAATTCGCCGGGTTACCCGCCCCCGCAACAACACCTCGATTTCTACCGATCAAATCCGACCAGTCCGACGCAACAACAGGTTTACGCGAACACCGCCGCTCCGAGAACGTACCATCCCGCCATGAGAGGCGGCGTTCCGGTTTATCCGCCGCAGAGTCCGCAGGTGCACAGGAAGGTTCAGTTGGGAGCAGCCGGTACGCCCACCGCCATCCAGGATAATCGTCGTAGACCGATGTCGTTCGTCAGAGCGTTAGAAATGTCGGATACGGTAGATCAGTGCGCGGTACATCTACCTCCCAGACCGTCTACGCCGGATCGTACCAGCGTATACGACATGAACTACGAGATATCGGTATAGGCCAGGTGTAGGCACTCACGTCCCAAAGATTGAGTGCATCCTCTCTAGTTTCTCTGCATCAGAGATGAGCGCCGCAGGTGCGGATCTAACATTCCGTCACGCTGTAACGCGACAATTCCCTCAACTGTCTCTCGTCGAACAGACACTCTAAGCCGTGTGTAGTGTTTGTGTATTATTCAATGTAAAAGGGCTGTACGGTTACTTATTCCTTTGTTGCGAGTCTATTATGAGGATATAAGGTACAGAAAACGGAATGATAGAGGTATTTGGATCATAGAACATGCGCTTAGCCCCCATACAATTCCATGAACGTAGACCATCTATAGATAATGCTGTCAAAATAAGTTGATTCAATTGTTTGTTGATTATGATAGATATGGTAAGTACTTACGTTCATAGCCTACTAAAGTTAGGTCATGAGGTTTAGTCAGCTTTGAATCATACGTTCGAGTTTTGATAAAGAAGCTATTTTGATATAATTGTTCAAGAAAATAATTGATGAATACTATGAGAAATTTTGTTTATTGTTGCTTGACTGGATTTAATTAACATTGACCATTTATAACATGTTTCTGTTTATAAGATAACTATTTCATTGACGTCTAAAACAAATAAATCTAAATGTGCATTGACTGGATGATAATTGATTGAAAATTAAATAAACATCGGAATGGTTATTTCAAAAGTACTACATCTAAACCTTCATCAGATAGATTTGACAACAAAATGAAACGGTAGATTTGTTATCTCATGTTCTCAAATAGTCACTGTCAGGAAAATGTTTACAACCTACATTGGTGTGTCGAAATTCGATACATTCGATATTGTAGAAAATATCAAATAAAGTAATTTAAGAAAATTGTAAACTTCATATTTTAAAATTATTTTCATATTGATAAGGTCAATCAAACAACATGGGACATCCTGTGTATTTTTTCGAATCTAGATTATGATCATCTTCGCAATGTAGGGTTTTACATAATTTTATGGGGTATTACAGAAGCTATGTCCAATTTTATATGAAAATCGTGGCGAGTTCAATGGCCTGTATATTCCGAACGAAACAATCTGATACAATGTTGATATCACTTTTTTTGTAACCTCAGCTATTACGCTGTCGGTATCCAAATACAATTAAAATACACCAGTTCAACTATAAATATACTTATTGCTGGGTAACAAAGGATTACTGTGGTCGGTCATTCGTGAACTAGAAGATTATTACTATAGGATTACATGGTGGGTTTTAGCTTCTAATAATGACGAATTGCTATTAACAGCAGGGTATAGAAGATAATCAGGATAATTCGTGGAACAAATACATTAGATAGTTTCAAATAATGGTTAAAAAATTAAATATGTTTGATCATTATGATGTAGGGTATTGTTTTTGTGCTTGTAAGTTTCCAAAGATTCCAGCAAAGTAAGTTTCGCGCCTTTATCAGCTATATGTAAACTGATATAATAAAATAAAACATCGTGTCATCTTCAAACGGTACTAATGTATGAAAATATGAATAATATTGACTATTTATGGTACAATATAAGACCCAGGTCAAATGATCAATTAGATGTGTACTACAGCATCCTGTTTGATGTATTGATAACGTAAAATTTTCCATAATCCTCTTGTGTCTTCCTAGTATACCTCCGCATTAAAATTTCCTTATCTCAATATTAATTCTACCTCATCCAATTTCAATTATACTACCCTAGGAAAGTATTTCCCCAACTGCAACCCCACTTGTTGCCTTTGTTTTATATTGTACCATAAATAGTCAAGATTATTCATATTTTCATATATTAATATCGTTTGTAGATGGCGCACGCTAGTGTTGAAACTACAGTCACGATTTGTTTCTATAATAAATGTGATAGAAGTGTTTTATTTTATTATATAAACTGTATATTTCAGCGATTCAATATTATCGACAAAATGATCTGCAAATGTGGAACCTTTTAATATTTATCGGAAAATACTCACTTCAGAAGAGAAGAGATTTGTTAGTTAACTTATTTTGAAGAAATTCAAACGTTTTGAAACGTCATGACTGGAATATTGTAAATAGGTTATATCTTAATCAATACCTAATAAAGACAAAAGAAAGACATTCGTTTTTATCATCAACTATTGTATTTAATATGTTTAATAGTCGAAATTTCTTTTATTTAAATATTATTTCTTTTTTATTTTCGTTTATTTTCATTTTCAAGCCTTCACAACAGATACCTTGTGTCTCTTGCAAGGTGGTATATATGTAGCACTTATGTTTTTATTACTGAATAACACAATTTATCACACCTGAAAGTATTTTTATTATTATTATTATTATTACAATTGATAAATCTGAAGTTTATATATAAGCTATCTTGAGCTATCAGGAATGTGATTCCTTCTATATAGTCCAAACAGAATGCTCAGTCTTTGTTAGTTTAATTTTAATTTTAAAAGATGCTTAGACTCAAAAACAAGTTCCACATTTGCAGGAAATTTTTCCCCTCAATAGACTTTTTACATAATAGCTGATAAAGGCTCGAAACTAAACTCGCTGGAATCTTTGGAAAATTTACAAACACAAAAACAATACCCTACTTCTCAATGATCAAACAGAGCTAATTCGCCATTATTCAATGTATTTATTTCTCGAATTATTGTCCTGATTATCTTCTATACCCTGCTGTTAGAATGTCAAACCCATCATGTAATCCTACAGTTATAATCCTCAAAGTTAATGAACCAACCACAGTAATCCGTTTCTATCTACCGATACTTTATAGTTGAAGTTACCGTCTGAAGATAAAAGTAATAACGTTGAAACTCGAGTAACGGAAGTTACAAATAAAAGTGATATCAACATAGTAGTCTTTTATTTTTTAAATATGGCTAAGCTTTCATATCACATAGTAAAGGGTGAAACGATAGAATCTGTATTTTATTTCAAAAAGTGAAACAATATTTCCAATGTAATAACAAAATGAGATATTCAGAAATTATTTTATAATTAACAAGACGTCGTGGAGAAATGACAGTAAGACAAATTGTTATACAAAACTCAGTCAGGATTACTGACAAAATTTCCATTGCAAATAAAAAACACGTATACATCTTGAGTACTTTCCAAAAAAATATATATATAAATTTTACAATAAAAGAAAATAAATTCATACAATAATTGGACGTCTTACACAGGACAAACTGGAAAGAAACAAAATCGTGGAATATGGGCTTACAGTCGTTCTTCTATAATGGAAACTCTGAAAATTCCAATTTGTTCTGTATTTCACTATCCGAAAAGTTAGTGAACCATTAAAGATTGTAGGTTCAAAGTTTACTATGTGTAAATTAAAACGCGTTAAAAAATAAATTATGAATAACACAAATTTGTACTTGGATAGCAATTGTCAATATACATATTGTTAATCAAAGTGTTAAATCATATTTTGTTCAAAATTAATTACATATTCTGTTGTGATTCTTTTAATTATGTTGAAGAGAGTCTTTTTTTGGAAAAATACCAAGAATTGACGACTGTTTCATCATAATTTTAAAAGGTCAATAGGTATATTAATTATAAAATATTTCACATACTTACGTTTCTTAAAATTTAAGTAGAATTCTTAATGAAACTGAAAATATTCCATTGCAAACATAAGGAAATTAATTAAATCCTTGGCGGCAAAATTTAAATATTAACAAGCGTTTCAAGGGGACCGTTTGGTTTTCTTTTTTTAATTTTCAGCTCGTTCGTTCGTATTGGCTTTATCTGAGATGACATGATCTCAATCAGCGAAATATTGACACAATATGAGGAATAATTTTCGTTGAAAATTTCTTTCTATAATTTTTTTCATGTTCTCGAATATCGTTAATCTTCCAAATTGTTATGACCCAGAAGACTTGGCTTGATGATTCGAAAAGGACACAATTTTAATGTGTTATAAGTGACATCATAATTTATTGATTAAAACATTGCATTTATATAAAAATTGATTGATTTGAATCACCTCATTTTGACCTTCAACATCTACTGGTTCTACATCTTGGTAATTTGCATTCAACATTGTGTAGATTTTATATTGTATTTATAAATGCTTCGAATTTGATTTTATTACAATTATTAGGATATTTTAAAATTTTCACAGATAAATGAGAATATGCAACATTTGCAAAAATTCAATTAAACATTTTACTGTTCGTTATTAAGTTTGAACTTGGGCAACTACTTTCTTGTAATAGTTGAATAAGACATTCTGTAATCGATTTTTATTATTATTTAAAGCTTTGTTGCATTTTTTTGATTAAAATAATACATATCACTATTTCTGATAATTTAATAGTGAATATTCAGATAGTTTTTGAATAATCCAAAATGTATTCTTATTTCATTTATCGTGTAATTTTAATTTCAGTTCTATTTATAAGTTTTTAATACATGCACATATCAAAAGGTGTTCTAAAAATATTGTGATAGGTGTAAAAAATATGGTTAACTTATTTTTAATGTTTAACACAGTTTAATCATTTTTTTATTGTTATCTGTTTAATTATTCCAAAAATTGAGTATTTTATTTCAGTTCTGTATTTTCGAACTCACGCGTATTTGTAATTTTTATCTGATTTATCAAATAATTCAGTGTCTGAATCGTTGATTCAGTTGAAAGAGAGTTTTATTCGTTGTTGTAACTGGAAATTGAAACTATAATTGAAAAAAAAATGTTTTTTTACCATACATAATTATTGTGAACTATCTATATATTATTTTGTTTAACATGCGTTCTTACAAATCGTTCCTTTTCCTGTATTTAATATAACCTGTAATAAAATAGAAAGTACTGTACAGCCAAGGCTTCCATGCCTGCCAAACAACAAATCGTTAGATTTTTAACCATCCTGACACTTAAAACATAATATCGGGTTTTATGCACTTATCCGTCCAAAAAATTAGAATGTTTAAAGAACTCGAATTATGCACTAAAGTGTAACCGTTCTCCGATAGACTTTTGAATACTTATTCAGCTCGAGTAGAGGGCACTCCATAAGTTAAAAGTCATATGAACCCAACGTGTTGGTCGATTATATGCAAAAAGTCGATATTATGAAGAAATTAGCTTATGTTTCAATCAGTGGATCTTATAATGTTACTTTTATAATTTTAGTATATATTTTTAAATTAAAAATTGACCTGAAACTAATCGTACTAACATTATGTATGAAGCAGTGGCTCAGGCATCTTTTTTTATATAATGACTTCGTTAAGTGTATTATGAGTAACTTAATGGTGTAAATATATTACTAATTTAGTAATTGTGGTTTTTATTACCCAATAGGTGTTCCTGATACCTGTACCTGATATAACTCGTTGGAGGTAGGATGTATTCATTTTGTGTTGTACTTTACTACTTTCACTGTATTTGTCTTGTCAGTCATCCAATGTGCATACAATGAAGAACTTCCTGAACTTTTAGTATGCTATACTATACAAAGTAAATGTAAGAAATTTTAGTTATGTAACATAAACAATTTTAAGATCCATTCTTCGATGTAGCTGCCAGTACCTTGTCTAGATTTGAAATTTGAAACATCTGGTATCGGTTACTGTTGCCAATCGTCAAAAGATTGCTGTTGAAAGCATGTCAATCTTTTTTATCTGAAATGATTAGGTTAGGTTGGTAGCCATTATCACCTGCATTTGTAGTTTGTTCTTTGTTACCGAAATCTAGTTGAAGCACAATTTTTGCGCCCAATTGGCAACATTCTATCGGTACCGAATTTTCAAATCTGAAGTAATTATAAGTAACAGGTATCGAAAAGTAACTAAACTAAACTAGACATAGTTAGGTGAGAGAATATTAAACAAGTATAACAAAAACAGGATGCAACTTGAAAGTCCATAGAAAAATTGTAGACCATTTCTCGCTGGTTCTTCTGTAGAAGTTTATCAACATAGATTGAAGTATGGGCATAGAGATCATACTATATGATCTCTATGAGTATGGGTTCGACGAATAGTTGTCTTTTCTTGTACCAGTTCGACAGTAGGTAACGAATGAAGTTGGAGAATTTCAAAGTCATACATGGTTTCTATCAAACGTGTTCATCATATCCACCTTGGTCCACTAAAGTATTAATGAAAATTACTATACGCAAGAAAAAGTTATTGCATAGAAAATGGATAGAAAATATGTTTTAACAGCAGAGAATCCTATGTAAGTAAATACATGATAAGGTTCTTATGAAGATTTGATTTCGAGTTTGCAAAGTCTTTATACTTAACACGAAGAAATCAGTACTAAAATACTATGAAACTCAACGATACCGAAGGGTCCTCAAGGGGCAAGACATTGTTAATTTGTTTGCTGACCATTTCTCTGGTCTGTTCAATGATATGAACATGGAAATACTTTTACACTTTTCATTTATTATATCAGGTCAATAATTGAATAATCACTTGTTAGAAATTAACATAATCCACAAAGATTATAGTATATTACCACCTTTGTAGATTAGTTAAATTTTTAACAAGTAATTGTTCAATACTATAATCGACTTTTGCATTCGTTTGTGTCGCCCTCTGGCAAACTTGATCGTAACATTGCCCGTCGTAACTTCTACCGAAGTACGGAAGATCCAGTTAATCAATGTTCATATTGCGTTGGTTTTTTCTCGTGGGTAGATGGCGCTAGTTGTCCTATCCGTCTGTAACAGTTGTGTTGTTGGTTTATCTATACATTAGGAGAGGCCTAGACTTACAGCCTTATTAATTCCACTCTCCACTGTTAGAGATGGCTGTCTGAACATTCTTTGGTGCAACTAAAAGAGATTAATTTTTTTAGGTTCAAGCAACCGAAGAACCGAGTTTGGATTTTATAATGATTACAGAGAGTCAGAGTCCTCCGTCCGGTCTTTTAAATATCTTGAATTTCTTCTTTTTCAAACTCAATTAATTAAATACGTTTGTATTGAATTTTAAGACGAGTCAAGCATTTCATCAATCTTGGCTTTAGAATCCCAAAATTGACTCTCGCGTGGCCCTCCGCAACTCGGCAGTATAAATTTACTCTAAGCAAATTGATTGAGTCGGTTCAACACAGGTTACTAAGATCTTTATCGTCCAATAGGAATGCCCATAGATTTTTATTATTCTATCAGAGACTAGACTCTCCCGATTTGTTGTCCAGGGTTAACTTTAAAGTTCCAGGAAGGACATTGAGGCCTCAAAATTTGAGCTGTTTCAAGTGACCCTCAAGTATGGTTCAATAAACAAAAAATCTTCATAGATCGCTTGTCAGTTCAGCACAAGTTTTTGATGTCTTTGTTGTCCAAAATAGGAATGCCCATGAATTTTTACACAACTACGACATTTTATCAGAGGCTTGACTCTCCTAACTTAAAAAACTCTTCTATAGATCGCTTTTCTATTATGTTCAATGTAAATACGTTATTAGCAAATTCCTTTAGTCTTTCTGTATCTAGATTTAAGATTTTTGCGAAAAATTATATATTTCCATATGACTGATTATGCTATTAGGATTGTTATCTACTAATTAATTTATTTTATTGTTAAGGTCATTGTGCCCGTTTATTGATTATGAATAAATAAATAAATAAGTTTTATTAATTCTTAAATTAAATTACATGTTAATACAAAAAATAAATACAAATAAATAATTCCATTCCATTGATTGTTATATTTGTGATTGAGATCCTCATCTGTTGGCAACATCTTTAACTATACACGTCGATTATTTTTATAACTTCGACATCTTCTAACAAGCTCAAACTTTCTATATCGCATACAGTGCCATTGTGGTATTTGGGACATAATTTCTAAAGCCTGGAATAAGGAGATGTATAATTAAAATTAAATACTAATATATATTCGCTTAGAATTACGAAATGAGATGTAGGTTTTCAAGAAATATTAATTTCTGCTGACTAAGTCGGCAATCTACTGTACGTACGAGAAGAATATGAAATGATTAGTAAGCGTTATGCAATAGATAAAGAATCGCTGATACTGTTATGAAAACTATAAAACACTTAAAAGGAAAGAATATTCGAAAATTGATTAATTTAGAACTTCCTCCAGTTAGATTGAGCCAAATGTAAGTGTACTGATTGCATAACAACACAAACAACGTACCTCTCGTAGATCCAATTATTATATTCACTAGTGAAGTAACAAATTTAATCTTTTGTAAATTAGAGTTTCGCTGGAGAGCGTTCGGTGCCTTGTCATCTACTTGAACTAATAAAGATATTTTAATTTACCACTTGGTCATTGACACTGTTAATATATTGTGCGGATCTTGTTATGCAAATTTTATATTCAAAAATATTTCTAATTAGGGATTGGAAACTAATAACATACGAGGCCAGGTTAAAAATATTGCCTTACGGTGAAAAACTATAAAAGAGTTCACACTGTGGATACACTATAACACCATAAATAAGAAATATTCACCCTTATCCACTAAAAAAGTGGATAAGGGTGAATATTTCTTATTTATAAGTATTACGGTGAGATACTTTTATTCTGCGAAGCATCGATTAAGGATAGAAACTGTCGATATATAATATGAAAGTTTAACTATGAAAAAACACCATATTTTGAGATAGAATTTAGAATTTGGTTTTAATTGAATCAGTAAACCCATAATATTTTAATTTCATCGTAGGTAATGTAATGCACTATTTTTTGCCCTTCTTCCTTTTTCAAACGAGAGAACCAATGTCCCGTAAAATCGAATCTAACTAAAGATGACCCAGGAAAGCGAATAAGTGGTCAAAATCTACAAGCAACTGGGATACGACATGGAGAATTTCATCAGAATTGGGGGAGACGTCGTTACAATCATAATGATAGTTTTCGCTTAAATCATAAAATTGCAGTTGTAAGACTTGAAAAAAATAGAAACGACAAGTATTTTTCATTAACATAATTCATTGTAATATATAATTTGTTTTTTTTTTTGTTCAAAATTTAATAAACACACATTCTTGGGCTAGGATATGATGTTTTTAAAGTGATGATAATGAAGTAGCGTAACGTTTTGACGACAGTTAAATGTATAGTGCTAAAAAAATAACTAAAATTATTTTTTAACAAGAAATACAGGCCTTGATAAATCTACTGTGCATAATAGATTTTTATTCTATTCCTAAGTTAGATTCAAAGAAACAGTAATATTTGTGAAAAATAATAAATTAAAATTTATGGTATTTATGGTTCAAAACACATACATATACTTTATTAAAATAATATTTTTACCGATTCAGGAGTCCCCACAGGTAGAGCTTGTGATAATCGATTAGATAGCACCAAAAGAACTGTCAGTACGTACAAACTACACTTAATGAGCTGCATTTTATCAATTTATCTTAATTTGTTAATAAAACTCAACGCACCCAAGTGCAACTAAACAATTTGTTGACACATCTCGGTTTATATACGTACTTTACAAATGGACTAACCTAGTTTCTTCATGAAATTGATATGAAGACCTACTTTTAACGGCAATTACTCTATGGAATATTGTGTGTAACCTACTTCACTCGTACAATTTGATTAATTTAAAAATATTAAATTTGTTTGCCTTGTAATATATCACAACAACAAGACAAAAGTCAAGTTTCTTGATTAATATACTTTAATTTAATTAATAACAATTATAACTTGATTAATTCATTATAATTATTTCAGTCTAATCAATTTCCATCGTTTACAACGAATAATCTTGAGAAATGTTTAATGTTGCTTATCTATATTTTCCAAAAATAAATTTAAAAAATGTACCCGCTATAATTCGAATAAAGCATGTACTTTTATCGTAGGAACTAGAGTTAAGTTGGTATTTGTGTTGGATACGCTGATTGTAGCAGATGACGTATAGTGCGCGATACCAGAAGCTAGTTGTGATAAAAATTCCGATATTTGTTATATGCACGTAAATGGCCGCTGTAGATAGGAAGTGTTCAATTTTTAGTTATGAAAGTATGCATTAAACTTTCTGGATGTAATTTAGATGGTGTTTTAGGCCTCGAAATAAATATTAATGTGTAATTAATGAAGAATTTGGTATATGTGACTACACCCAACACATTTTTATTTAACAAGGTAATTCGTAGTTTGTTGATTTTCGAACGAAACTGTCGCAATATTCGGCGTACGTTTTTAGAAATGCATTTAGAATATTTGGCTTGTGCGCGTTGTTTATGAAAAGATTAAACAATTTTGTCGAAATTACATTTGAATGTAACATTCGGTATTAACAAGTTGATTGTTTTTTAGTTTTAATAATGGATATTACGATGGAAATGCAGCCGGCGGTCTCGAACGAAGAGAGTCCTAATCAAGATAGTCCTCATAACATTGGTCAGTACATAGAAAATACAGTTGGTGATCAATTCCAAAGTAACTACTATCAGTCAAATAAAGATAGTGCAACAGAAGTAAATTATACCAGTCTCCTCAATAATGAGCAAGTTTATGAAATACCATTGCCAGATACAAATGAAGGCGCCCATCAAGTTATAATAAATGATACAATAGTAGTGCCTGCCGAAGATGATTCTACATTGTTGAATACCGAGATGGTTAATTCAGAAACAAATTGCTCCAATGCACAAAGTGATATATCAACAAACAAACCAGACAGCTTGGAAATTAGTAATTCAGATCCTCACCAGTTAGAAACTAAATCGGAAATAAACCTGAATGAAAGTTTGCAAGAAATCTTAGATCAACCAATATCAGATGTGGACACAACCTTAAACTCTGAAATTTCTGATTCTCCAAAGTCAACGGTAAATGTAATCGAAAATGTTCAAGTAGCTCCAGCTGTTGATACCGAGACCGATTCTTTAATGCCTACAGAATCACCAGAACCAACTTTGCTTACAATCCCAACTGAAACGGCTCCTATTCCAGATTGTGATGTGAAAACAGGCTTACAGGAAAATGAAAATAATGTTGATAAAACCGAAAAACAAGTTCAAGCAGCCAGTGAAACTGATTATCGAGATAATTTCGAAGTGATCGATTCTCCTGATAATTTAGGCGATACACATGATCCCGAAGATCATTTGGAAGAAGCAACTACAGAAGAAAAAGTTGATTCGCAAGATCAGTCGAAACTAATCGAAACAAGTGTAATGGAAATAAAACCAGGTACTGATGGTTCTGACGTAATTGTTCTAGAAGAGCCAACAACTGCACCGGCTACAGTAAGTCAGAATAATGAAGTTATAGAAGAAGTACTTTCTAAAATGGGTGAGGTGGATCAAGTCGAGACATCAGAGGCAAACACGTCAGTTGAGGGTGTAAGTACTGAAGAACCTTATCAGTACACCGTTTTAGATTCACACGAAGAGATTACGTATGAACAAGGTGGTACGGTAGTTTTAGAATATACCCTCAACGATTCGGGAACTCTTATGGTTGGCCAGAAGGTACGTCCGATAGGCGAGCACGAGGAAGAAACACAGCCGGAACATTACGAACAAGTGTTCATCGTAGAAGAAGAAGGTAGTGAGGCAGGCCCTACTCCCAAGAAACGTGGGAGAAAGCGAACGTCCGATATACCTTTACATATCTTGGGTCACAATATAAACAAACCTGCCCAAGACGTTCCCAACGGTAAGCCCATTTTGAAACCTAGATTGGGCGTGAAAATTCCATATCGAAACTTATCGAGCCAGATTGTATCGAAGGCTGATTTACAACATGAAATCGTTGAACGTGCAAGACAAAAACAAGAAGCTTCGCAACCACCCAGTCCGAACGTTCTGTTCGCCAGGAAATTGACCCAAAGGTTGGCTAAGAAAATTTCTGCTAACGCTATATCTATCCCAGCCACCGATCCTTTGCTGATTCATTCCAATACCGCTGTGGATAAAGAGAAAGACTCACCGGTGATGGTCGAAGGGGAAAGTGGGGACACACCGGATGATTTGGAGGCTACGGAAGTCAATGATGCCGCCAATGTAGAAGCGATAAAGGCGGCTATAGAAATTAATGTGAAAAAATCAAATTCAACTGAAATTACAGAGGACAAACCTGCTACCGAAGAAACCACAAATCAAACCGACAATAGTTCGAATGAAAATGATAATAAAAATGTGTTATCTAGTGTCCAAGACGAAAAAGAAACAAAAGACAGTATTAATAAAACAGATGAATCCACGCATATTCTTGCGATAAAACAATCGATTTCTGGTAGTTCAAACGATCCAGCATTCGAAGCTGGAGGAAATCCGACAACTGTCGACGAGAAAGCCGTCGAAAAATCGAAAGCTAGGTCCGTGCCCATGGAAAACAATTCCGATTTGATAGCGATCTTGGAAGGTGACGGCGACGAACAAGAGTCGCCGCATGCGGTCGTTTCGAAATCGGAAAAATCGCCGTCCGATTCGAAAAGTTCGAGTGCCATAATGAAAGAGATGGAAAGAGAGATCGCGCTAAAGCAATTGCGGGAATTACCGATGATGGGCACCGGTAAGAATAGGATTTTCAAGAGTCGCGAGCCGACCGTGAAAAAAACGGAACCGGTGAAGGAAAAAGCGGTTGTCAGGAAGGAGGCGCCGTCGAAGCAAGCGCCCGACAAAAAGGACTCTACCCCGTTAAAGAAGGATCTCCCTTCGGTAAAGAAGGACGTCCCTTCTGTGAAGAAGGACAATCCTATGAAAAAAGAACTGTCTTCTGTAAAGAAGGATTCGACAAGGAAGGATAAGAAGGACTCGTCACCGATGAAGAAAGACATATCAGATAAATCGAAAACTTCGCCTGACACTAGTTCAAAAACAGGTAAATTGTGCAATTTTTTTTTAATTATTAATTAACGCCAGAGCGGTAAAGGTATTGCATATGACTTAAGCGTTTCCCATGAAGATTTTTATATTTATTTAGATATATCGGATTTTTCTTAACGATACTTGTTTTATGTGCTAGAATTTCTACTATAACGGGAGATAAAATAGATGTAAAAATAGAGCGATTGAGCTAAACATGCCTCAACTGAATGTTACTCCTTTCTCAAGGCAGAATTTTTTCGTTTTTTCCAATTTTTCGAGCGTTTTTGGACCGACTGACTGAAAATTGGTAGTTCTATGTATGTTCAAGAGTAAATTACGTTTTTTCGTTACTGGTAGAGGGCGCTAGTTACGCCGTCTTAGCAAGCTAAACTTTTTCCTGTGAAAAATTTTGATTTCCTATTCAAATGGAACGCAGTGAACTAAATACGAAAATCATTTATTTAACAGTAAGCCTTGGAAAATATAAATAATTACAAAATGTATGAACTAACTATACAAAAAATTCTTATAAAAGGTTTTGGAAGTGACCACCATTGACTTCGAAGCATGTCCTCAACAATTTATTAAATAGGACACTCCGGTTGGTGTAACGTTTAGACGTTAATGTATTTATTTAACGGTCATTTGTTATTCCGATAACTGTTGTGAGACATTTAATCTTAGAAAGAGACAACCTCGATCTCTACAGTATGATAGCCCAAGGTAAGTATGTCAATCTGGTAGCGGGTCTCTGGAGAAAGAGTAGAATGACGCAAGAGGCCCCACGTTGGGCGCCACTGTAAGGATTAGAAGGAACCTTTTGTGTTTCAAATAACCCCAACTAGCTCAGGGTAATAATTTTAATTTCAGGGCTCGTAATGAAACGTATCCTTCTATTCTTGATTGAATAGGACTGCTTTAGAAAAATATGCCTCAACTGTAGTTACTCCTTTCTCAAGGCAGAATTTTTTCCTTTTTATCCAATTTTTCGAGGGTTTTTGGACCGACTGACTGAAAATTGGTAGCTCTATGTATTTTCAAGAGTAAATTACGTTTTTTCTTACGGTTTTTTCGTTACTGGTAGAGGGCGCTAGTTACGCCGTCTTAGCAAGCTAAACTTTTCCCTGAGAAAAATTTTGATTTCCTATTCAAATGGAACGCAGTGAACTAAATACGAAAATCATTTATTTAACAGTAAGCCTTGGAAAATATAAATAATTACAAAATGTATGAACTAACTATACAAAAAATTCTTATATAAGGTTTTGGAAGTGACCACCATTGACTTCGAAGCATTTCCTCAACAATTTATCCAAATTTTGCCTAACATTAAATAGGACACTCCGGTTGTTGTAACGTTTAGACGTTAATGTATTTATTTAACGGTCATTTGTTATTCCGATAACTGTTGTGAAACATTTAATCTTAGAAAGAGACAACCTCGATCTCTACAGTATGATAGCCCAAGGTAAGTATGTCAATCTGGTAGCGGGTCTCTGGAGAAAGAGTAGAATGACGCAAAAGGCCCCACGTTGGGCGCCACTGTAAGGATTAGAAGGAACCTTTTGTGTTTCAAATAACCCCAACTAGCTCAGGGTAATAATTTTAATCTCAGGGCTCGTAATGAAACGTATCCTTCTATTCTTGATTGAATAGGACTGCTTTAGAAAATATGCCTCAACTGTAGTTACTCCTTTCTCAAGGCAGAATTTTTTCCTTTTTATCCAATTTTTCGAGCGTTTTTGGACCGACTGACTGAAAATTGGTAGTTCTATGTATTTTCAAGAGTAAATTACGTTTTTTCTTACAGTTTTTTCGTTACTGGTAGAGGGCGCTAGTTACGCCGCCTTAGCAAGCTAAACTTTTTCCTGTGAAAAATTATGATTTCCTATTCAAATGGAACGCAGTGAACTAAATACGAAAATCATTTATTTAACAGTAAGCCTTGGAAAATATAAATAATTACAAAATGTATGAACTAACTATACAAAAAATTCTTATAAAAGGTTTTGGGAGTGACCACCATTGACTTCGAAGCATTTCCTCAACAATTTATTATATAAGACACTCCGGTTGTTGTAACGTTTAGACGTTAATATATTTATTTAACGGTCATTTGTTATTCCGATAACTGTTGTAAGACATTTAATCTTAGAAAGAGACAACCTCGATGTCTGTAGTATGATAGCCCAAGCTAAGTATGTCAATCTGGTAGCGGGTCTCTGGAGAAAGAGTAGAATGACGCAAGAGGCCCCACGTTGGGCGCCACTGTAAGGATTAGAAGGAACCTTTTGTGTTTCAAATAACCCCAACTAGCCCAGGGTAATAATTTTAATCTCAGGGCTCGTAATGAAACGTATCCTTCGATTCTTGATTGAATAGGACCGCCTTTAATGAGCGCCAACTGCCTTAGGAAAAGTTACGGAAGAGACCTCAATCAAGAATTTCCAGCATTACGAGGTGAATAAATGTTGATGATTATATTAGAATTTCTTGAAATTTTGTCTATATTATCTTCCTTGTATTGGTGGCCCCAGAAATAAAAGTCGAGAGGGTTTAAATCAGGACGTCGTATAGGCCAAAGAAATTTGCTACCACGACCAATCCGTCGGTGTCGGAAACTCCTATCGAGATATTCTTTCACCAGTGTAGTATAATGCGCAGGGGCAACGTCGTGCATGAAGCAAAAGGTTTGCCTTAAATCTAAGGTAATATCTTCTAGAATTACGGTCATTTCGTTAGTTGAAAAATTTAAATAATTGTCTATTAAGCGGGCATGGCAATTCATACGGTTCCAAAAAGTCTCCCGAAAGAATTCCCCGCGAAACATTTGTAGAAAATTCATGCTGGAAGTGGTGTTCCCTTGGTAAGTGAGGATTTTCAATTATCCAGTTGAAAACACCGCGACGAGTAAATATTGCCTCGTCTGTGAATATTTTATTATAAAAGGTGGGATCATTATTTTGTTGCTGACGGAGATACAGTGCAAATTTTAATGTAGCTGGAGGATCTTGTGGTAGTAAAATGGTGGGCACGTAATTTCTCTTTTTTGAGTATTCTAAAAATGGATGAATGACCTATACACCATTCAGAAATAATTTTAGTTAATATTTTCGACCTCCAACATCACGTTAAGGACGAAATGACCACTCCGTCTCTCCCAATCTATCATTCAAACTCTTGAAAAGCTTGTGATTAGGATACAACGCCAAGTATCTTGCTGATGTGTGGCGACCACAGAAATTTTCTTGAGCATACACATATAATATTTTTCATTTCAGTAAATGAAAAATCATTATGACGGGGCATTTTGAATAAATAAACAAACAAAAGCACAAAACTAACGAAACTACTGGATAAAAATGACAACGATAAAAATTATTCGTTTCTATTTTCCAAGACCTACTGTTAAATAAAGATTTTCGAATTTAGTTCAATGCGTTACATTCGAATAGCAAATTGTTTATTTTGAAAACTTTAAGTTTTTCGACTTTTGACAAGTATAACTTTTTAACAAAATTGAACGTTGTTCCGTATTTTTGTACTGTTAATGAAATTTTTTCACAGATAAAAGTTTAGCACATGTTTAAATTGCTAAGACAGCGTAACTAGTGCCTTCTAGCAGTAACGACAAACGATTAGCAAAAACGTAATTTCTTCCTAAAAACGAAAACCTTACAGTGGCTCCCAACGTGGGGCGTCTTGCGTCAATTTACTCTTTCTCCAGAGACTCCGTACCAGATTGACATACTTACCTTGGGCTATCAAACTACAGAGATCGAGGTTGTCCTCTTTCAAGATTAAATATCACAACAGTTATCGGAATAACAAATGACCATTAAATAAATATGTTAGCGTCTAAACGTTACAACCAGAGAGTCTTATTTAATGTTAGGCATAAGTTGAATAAAATATTGAGGAAATGCATAGAAGTCAATGGTGGTCACTTCGAAAACCTTTTATAAGAATTTTTTTTCATAGTTAGTTCATGCAAGTATAACTTTTAATGAAACTTGAACGTTATTTCGAATTTTTCACAGGAAACAAGCTTAAGTCATGTCTAAATTGCAAAGACGGAGCAACTAGAGCCCTCTAACACCGCTAGAAAAAAACGTAATTTCCTCTTAAAAATACATAGAACTACCAATTTTCAAGTCAGTCCCCTATTAGATGAGAATTAACATTTTTTATTTGAATGAAGTGTTTTCTGTTGGATAAATATGACTTAGGCCATTGTAGTGGATGGCCACTTATGCCAATAAAAGTTTTCTCAATAATAACTTGTGATCAACGAAGTCAAATACTTTACTTAGATCGAGGAATAAGCCTAAGCAATCATATCCCCTATCTAATGCTATATATAGACTATCTAGAAATTCTATTAGAGCTGATGTGGTAGATTTTCCTTTAGTAAACCCATGTTCGTTTTCATGATTTAGTTTGAACTTTCTATTGAAATGTGTGAGCCTTTTTGCCATCAATTTATCAGTTATTTTAGAGAATTAACCAAGGATATACAGTTTTTAATATCTTGGTGACATCCTTTTTTATGAATAGAAATAATTTTTGATAACTTTAGGTTGGTTGGAAGGAGACATTAAAGAAAAAATTGTTTATAATATGAGTTAAAGGAAGAACGAGTTCATTATAGCATGGTTTTATAATGTATGGTGGAATTTCATCTTATCCACAAGAATTTGTATTTTTCAGGTGCTTAATTTATTGTAATCAGTACATTTTGTGATCGTTCGGTAGGATATCTTATCATATACATATTCTAATAGCTTTTTTGTAATTTGCCTCCATTTTGATTTTCTAATTGACCCATTAACGAACGCAACGTCATCATTCGCCGTGTCTTAATATCCAAAAAAGCACGGAACTTTTTACGAAAATTTTTAGGTTGGAGAGCTTGATGCGGAATTATCTTGTCATCATTATGTCAGTTTAAATGACAGTGTCGAGCGTCAACAACTCAAGAAGAGAAAGTCGCCGACGTGTCCACTGGAAAAATTGATTTCAGCTAATACACAATATGGTTTAGATATGTGTACTAATAGTCGTTTTCTGGTGTTATTCTTCCATATTCATGGTTTGTGACAGAATTTTGATAAAACGAAAAGCGATCACAGAACCACTAAATCAAATTTTCACTTTCAAAATTAAGATGTTACCAACCACCATAAAAATCCTTAAATGGACTAAATTAAACATTTTTGTTTAAAAACGGCATAAAAAGGGCAAATTACAAAAAATAGTATAAACAACTCGTTTCCTAAGACCTTGAAGCACTCATTCTTTAAAAAAACTCGTGGCTTCGCCACTCGTTTTTTAAACTTGAATTCGTGCTTTAAGACGAGTCTTAGGAAACTCGTTCTTTATTATACTATAATATAACCATTTGTATTTCGAACTTTCAGGTAAAGTACCTATTGAAGTTGAACCGCAATTAAAACCAAGTATGGTACTGAAAACGTACACAAGAAAACGCAAGTCTACCGAAACTCCTTTACCCGAAGCCATCAAAAGATCTCTCATCGATGTAACCTTAGAAGAAGCGAAACCGGAATTCGTTTCGCCCTCGCCCGCTTACGTAACGAAAAGTTCCAGGGTGATCAAAAAGAAGGTGATCTGGGATCCCGACGAAGTTCCGTCGCCGGTCCGACCTCAACTGAGAACTCCCGCCAACAAAACGGACGCTCCGTCCACGTCCAAAACGTTCGCGTCGCGAATACCGGAGAAAAAAGTCGCGCCCATCGAGAAGAAGGCTTCAGACAAGGATAAGGAAAAAGCGACGGAAAAGAAAGCCCCCGTCGACGGTAACGCGGAATCGAAAAAAGTGACGGACAAGAAGGTGGTCGGTGCGGAAAAGGTCGTGGCCAAGAAAGATACGGTCGAAGCGAAAAAAATCGCGGACAAGGCCGGCGTCAAGACGACGGTCGTAACCGAAAAACTGGTCGTCAGAAAGATCATTCCACCGAAGAAGGGCATTAAGACTCCCGTGAAACTGAAACGGTTGAGCGAAATCGACCGGCTGCTGATGGACGAAGGGGCGGTTAAGATGTTGTACGACGTCAACACGCCCGAGGATCAGAAGATCCAGAAGAAATTCAAGTCCATCATATCGATAGAGAGGGCTCAAAAGGTAAGAAACGCTGCTCACTTATATTATTTTCCCTTGAAGCATTCGAATTCAAGCTTTAAAAAATTATTTACTTTTCAGAATACAATTTATAGTAAATAGTTATCATTTTTGTAAAAATATGTTTGGATAACAATTATTGCGGGATGTTTGTTGAGTCAAATTTTGAGATTTCTATGATTTATTTAAAAGGAACTGGTCAGCAGGACAAAAGAAATAAAGAACGATCTGGAGCAGAATTCGACGAACGAAACGCCAAAATCGCTCCGGAAAAAAGAAACTCCGCCGCCCGTGCTCAAGAAGGAAGTACCCGGGCCCGCGTCCGTCTCGCGAAAAATGTCGAAAGATTCGGCCAGAAGTTCGGTGCACAGCCCGCCCGCTTCACCGGCTTTCGCCACGGCCGAAGCTTCGAGGATCATCCGAAGACATTCGAGCAGCTCGTTTTCCAGTAGCGACGAGCTGGTCGAAACCGAGGACGGCGAAGCGAAACCGTCCAAGAAACGGTCGTTGGCCGTGGTCGATTCGCCGAAGAAGAAGATTAAGAAGGAAACGGTGGTGCCGACGGTCGAGAAGGTTAGCAAAGAAACGCCCAAGAAGGTTAACGTGGTGACCATCGTGTCTATCGACGACATCGAACAATCGAAATTGGAAAAGGCTTTCGTGGTGACCAAAAAAAATAGTCATACCATAATCAATTTGACTTATTCTGGAGATGAATGCTACTTTACAGTTCAGGTGAGTCAGAAGGAATTCATTTTTTGTCGGTCTTGTTTGATTATTGAATTTAATTTCTGTTGTTTTCAATTAAAAAGGCCGATGATGGATAACAGTAAAGTTTTATTGCTAATGATTGTGACCGCCTTTCTCGGTACAAGATAGTTTTCTAGTTATACGGACTAGTAGAAAGGGGTCACCACCGGGATGAGTGGTCCAGGGTCGTATATTTCCCGTTGAATGAAATGTGACAGATATAAGTTGATAGATTCCTCACCAGTAAAACACAGATGTTTATTTATTTACAGTTTATCAAATGAAAGGATTAATTCTTGAAAATATATGTACAAAAGAAATAAAGGTTTACAACTAGTATCTTTAAATGGATAACAAAGTCATTACAAGCATCTTCATTAATAAAATCAAATATTTGTACAGGTCGTAGGAGTTTATGACAATTGAACAGTCGGAACTTCTAGAATCTAAATTAAATCAGAATTTCTATTCGCGTGATATACGTGTTTATTTCGGACAGATGATATTAGACGGAAAAAACGGAGGCGCCAAGTAGTGTATGTTTGGAACGTTGACCCGTAGTAGGAAATCAGCTGAAATACGTTAATACTATTAACGTATTAACTTAATAGTTATTTAGTATCTCTCGAGCAGTCGATGCATGCTGTCAATTGATTTCGAATCGTTGGAATTTACGAGTTCGCGGCTAATATTCGTTCTGTTCATATCCGGTCTTTTTCCCCAACACGAATAATAAATTACTCGGTATACGGGAAGACTATATCAACGCAGAGATGTCAGGTCTTCTCTCCAACGCAATTAATAAATTAATCGGAATACGAGAGGTTCATTTAATTGTAGAGATGTCAGGTCTTTTCTCCAACGCAAATAATAAATTATTCGGTTTATGAGCGGTTTCTTTATTTGTACGGATGTCCGGTCTTTTCCCCAACACGAATAATAAATTACTCGGTATACGGGACGTTTTTTCTCCAACGCAATTAATAAATTAATCGGTTTACGAGATGTCTATTTAGTTGTAGTGATGTCAGGTCTTTTCTCCAACGCAATTAATAAAATAATTGGTTTACGAGAGGTTGGTTTAATTGTAGGGATGTCAGATCTTTTCCCCAACGCAAATAATAGATTATTCGGTTTACGGTAAAGGAGATCTGAGGGCAAACAATCAGTTTTTCCCCAACACAAATACATTATTTGGTTTACAGGATGTAAGCTGAAACTGGAGTTAGTTGTAGAATATTTACCTTCGGACTTGGTCAAAGTAGCGGAGCGGATTCCACGGAGCGCGGTCAAAATTATAATAACAAAATAAAAAATAAATTCTCGGAAAATTAACGGCGTTGTATTAATTTGTACAATCGGTATTCGGTAATAACAATATCGGAATCGGAGCAGCTGGACGGTCAGGCGGTTGATTCTGCAATCCCCTCTGTGAGAAAACCGTTCTCCTTTTATACTGCTTTTGTGCCAAAAGAAATAACACGTCAGAGGCGGCTTGAGATTCTGGCAGCCGGCGGAGATTTGAATATGAATTTCCTTATCTACTGTTAGCTTCAACTTTTTATACATAGGATGTACAAAACTTTGATGCGTTAAAATCTCAGGCTAGCCGATGTTATTCCTTTTTAGCCAGGGGTGTAAATTAACTCTTAAGGAACGAGGGCACTTCGTTACATGATATGCAACAAATAAATATATGTGAGAATTAACATTGTTATTAATATCTTGAATAGTAGACTTCGGCGGATAGTTAATCTTGAAAATCCTTGGCTTTCGGATGAAAGGCCTCAAACCTGCCCTGAAGATGCCACTTGTAATGGTTGGCGAAACGTCGGCATCAAGTCTTGCCATTGTGACGTGGAATCCATCTGAAAGTCGAAAATGTTCACTGTTATTATTGATATCGTAAAATCATTTTCATTTGTAACTTTCGTTACTCTAGTTTCAGTGTTATTACGCCATCTTTTAGACGGTAACTAGAACTATAAATATACTTATCGGTAGATATCAAAGAATAACTGTAGTCGGTCATTCATGAAGTTGGGGGATTATTACTATAGGATTACATGATGGGTTTTACGTTCTAACAGCAGGGTATAGAGAATAATCAATCAGGACAATAATTCACGAAATAAATACTTGAAATAATGTTGAATTGGGCCTGTTTGATCATCAAGAAGTAGAATATTGTTTTTGTGTTTGTAAATTTCCAAAGATTCCAGCAAGTTTAGTTTTGAGCCTTAATCAGCTATTATGTAATAGTTATTTACATACAATTTGAGGAAAGTGCCTCATTTCCTCCGGCGGATAGTTTGATATGTTTTCCTACTATCTTTATTAAAATAATATTTATCTTTCAAAATTGTTTTACAATACTAATAAAATATAACTAATCAACTTTTTCTGAAAAATAATAAAAATAAATATATTTCTTTTAATTCTGAATCAAGAAATTTTTAATACATTTTTCATATTTCAATAATAAATAATTAATATATTTATACTTTTTATTTATTTAATTAATACAATAAAAATTAATAATTCCCTACGAAATATTTAAAAATTTAAATAAATAAATTTGTTATATTGAAAAACCATAAAAATGTTATAAATTTATTAATAAAATCGCTCAAAATTACAATGATGCACGTTTTAAATTTCATCTAAAGAACAAAAAAATGAGAAATTTTTACTTGAATAAAATTTCATTTACTAATAAATAAATATATTTTATCCATTTTAAAATCTAAATTATACTTTAAAATAAAAAAAATTTACTATAAAGCACATTTATAATTTCATCAACTATTGCTGAAAAATATAATTTGTTACTTTAACAAAACTGTATTTTGATTAGATTAAAAATAAACATACATTTTTATTAATAATATTAGTGAACTAATTAATTTAACAATTTAAATAATATTAATAAATAAATAAAATTTTTTATAAATATTTCAAAGCGTTCCTTCGTTCTTTCCTTATTTTCATAAAAAAAAAAATTCAACAAAATATTAATTTTCATAAAGTTAGTATAACTTATAACTCCCTAAAAATATTTAAAGAATAATTAAATAAAATTAATTCTTTATAAACTAATTAATTTAACTAAATATTTTAATAATAAATAATTAATTTATACATTTTATTTATTTAATTAACAAAATAAAAATTAATAAGAATTCCTTACAAATTATTTTAGGAAAAATCTTGTCTTCCGGATGGATTCCGCGTCACAATAGCTCGACGTGATGCCGACGTTTCGCCAACCATGTAATGTAATGTAATGGTTGGCGAAACGTCGGCATCACGTCGAGCTATTGTGACGCGGAATCCATCCGGAAGACAAGATTTTTCAAGATTAGCTGTCCGCGGAAGTCTATTATCCAAGATAAATTATTTTAGGATTTACTTTTAAATATAAATAAATCTGTTATATTCAAAAATCATAAAAATTTTATAGATTTATTAATAAAATTACTTATAAATAATGTAAATAAAAAATAATAAACATTTATCTTCAAATTTTCATCCAAAAAATGATAGTTTAATTTAACAATATGGATGAAATTTCATATCACTTAGTAAAGGGTGAAACTATAGATTTTTTTTGTCATTAGTTTCTCCCATTGATTTTGTTGGGGAACACACAATATTAATTAAATCTTACGATAGACACTGTCAGCACAGCACGCATAAAGCTGAACGAAACGTCGGATCTGAAAAATAAAATTATTTTCTTGACGAGCATAAAAATGTGCTGTTTCTATTTCAAAATATTCAGTAATAAAATAACAAAATAAAATCAAAAATTGTTTTTTGGGATATCTCCGAATTTTTTAATTTCGTTTTAACAAAATTCAGCATTAAAATGCGAAACTTTGCTTCCATTTAATCAATTTATCTTTTATAGTTACCGATATAGCAACGTTGATGCATCAAATTTGTAACATCCTGTATATTCTCATGAATCACAAAAATTTACCCGGTTCTGGGTAATACCTATTTGAATTTGTTTCCATAAAGTTGACAATGTATCAATTGGAAATAAATTCAAATAAGGAGAAACAATAGTACATGTGGCAAAAAGCTGTTACTGATTTAAAGGGCAACGAATCTACTTGTTAACTAATCAACGACTTCCCGCCTTTCTTGAAACTGGTAACGTACTCGACAATATAAAAATACAATTTTTTTTCCAGATGCTAAAAGATCTCACGTCCACTTTGAAAGATTTGGCAAAGAACAAAGACTGCAACGTTGTTTCGATCAATTCCCACGGCTCTTCATTCTGTCTAGGACTTGATTATAAGGGTCTGGTGGAATCGAGCGAGGATTTAAGAAGAAAGCGAGCCATGGAACTTTCGTTCTGCGTTCGGTGAATACAAAAAATTTGTTTGAACTTGCACGTTGTCCATGCGAATCGTGCCGGAATCGAAATCTTATTATTTTTTCTTTTTACAGAGAATTTTTGAAGTGCCTTTTAAATTTTCCAAAAGTTCTGGTCGCCGGCGTTCAAGGACCATGCGTGGGATTGGGAGTGACGATGTTGCCGCTGTTCGATATGATCATAGCGTCGGACAAGGCGAGTTTTAGCACGCCGTATTGCGGATTGGGTTGCGCGCCCGAAGGTGGATTCTTACTCGCCGCACCTTTTATTTCGAATCACGGATTGGTCAGTTGAATAATTCGTTGCGTGTGTGTGTTTTTAGCGTAACGCTCGTTCCTTTACAGACTACCGATTTGCTGTTCGGCTGTCAGACTGTCACAGCTGACGATGCTAATCGCAGAGGCTTGGTAACGAAGCTTTGTTGGCCGGAGAAATATGTTGCAGAATACGAGACCATTCTGAAAGGCATTTCTGAACAATCTAGACAGGTATTTCATTATTTTGAATACGTTTTTATGAATTGTTTTGTGAAGTTGATTATTTTTTTTGCCCAACATTAGAATTTATTTAAATATAATGAATATTTATATCAATTTCTTGAACAATTTTTCAACTTATCAATAGAAATGTAAATTTTTCACCAATTATTTTTCATTTTATTCATTTTATCAATTCAAAGTTATAACTGCAAGTTGTTCATAAAATAGATGGTCAAAATTTGTAGGCAAGTAAAGTAAAATTATTTAGAAATAATATTTAATTTTTTACAAAGAAGCACTTTTAAAATTGCATCTATAAAAAAGCTAAAAAAGACTGTTTCTTACTTTAACAAAACTTTATTTAATAAAATAATGATTTTTCGAAAGTCTTTTCAATACTTACAAAATATTATTAAATTCATTTTTTCTTGAAAATAATAAAAATGAATATATTTCTTTTAAATTTGAATCAAAAAATTTTTTAAATAATTTTTCATATTTAAATTAAACTTTTAAAAGTCTACTTTTTGAAGTAAATAAATTTTTTTATAAGCTGTAATTAATTATTACATTAAAAAGTTGGGTTTTGAAAGTTTAATTGACATATGAAAAATTATTTAAATTAAAAATAAATATATTTACTTTTATTAATTTCGAGAAAAAATTAATTCAATTATATTTTATTAGTATTGAAAAAGAATTTTGAATAATAAACATTATTTTAATGAATAAAGGTTTTTTGTTGAAGTAAGAAAGTGCTTCTTTTGTTTAATTTTTCAATTTTAAAATTTCATTGAAGTGGAGAGCATCTCAGTTTAGCAAAATATCCAGTGGCTTAAAAATTTGGGTTGGAGAAAGCCACTACTCAAATTTAATCCTTGCAAAAATTGCGTATGTTAAGATACGTGAAATAAAAAAAAATGGGCATTAAAATAACTAATAACATTATTGTTGCTAGAAACATACTACACTGTATTTTTGATGAAGTAAATACACAATTTAAACTTTTTATTTGGTAATTAAGGTTTTTGTATCGCCCATAAAATTGAGTTTTATACTGTTCTTTTTAAAACGAGCGAATCAATGGATTCCGATAGTGTGACGTCACAATCTCACCTTTCACAGTTGTAGTTTCAAATTCGTATTTTAAACCTTCATCAAATTGGACATTATTTCTTTGTACAGGGTGGAGAAATGTCGATGTTATTTAAGCTATTGCATATAGCTTTTATCGCGGGCTTTGAGCGCGGCGACCGAATCAAGAAATTCCGTAACGAAAAATAACAGGAACTCGTTTATGTTGCGCTCTCTCGGGTGACTAATATTGAAAAATTGTATATCACGACAAAAAACGATAATTCTACATTCAAGTTTTATAATAATCGAAGGCAAGCTGCATCGACTGCATCTTTGTTGCAAGAATTCAAAAGACTGCCTTTAAATAGTGTTCAGACGACAGCTCAAAGTGTCTTAGGTTTCCTTAGTAATAGAAATGGCATTTTAATAATGACTTTCAATTGCCAAAGTCTAAATAGTCACAAATACGATTTACAAGATTCAGTTACGAGACAAACAAATGTGTTACTTCTTACCGAAACTTGCATGGCGCATGATAATCCGATTGAAATACCTAATTTCAATTGTATTGTTCAATTCAAACGAGATACTGTTCCAAAAGGTGGGGTAGCTATTTACCAAAATAATAATAATGTTACTAATATTATGACTCCGAATATTGAAATACATATTGCACACGTTAGCGATGTTAATGTTAGGCGCTCATTTGTTGGAGATATTTGTGCGTGCTTATGCAAATTTAGAAATGGCCTACACATAGTCATGGTAGCAATTTACATTTCTCCGAATCCAAAATTGGACGAGGTAGAGCATTTTATTCATCGCACTTTACTGGAGTACACTGAAGAAGGGTCGAAAATACTTGGTACAAGTGGTAATAAATTTCCACTTATCTTGGCTGGCGATTTCAACATCAACTTCGCTGATAAAATCAGAGCGGTTGACAACTTTTCTTTCGGGAAAATTGAATTTGAAAATGAATAATGATCCACAAGAATCCACAACAAGATATGGGGCCACCATTGACGCGGTATTTTCCAGATATTTAGAGGATATCAAGTCTCAAACTTATGTCTCTTATTTCAGTTACCATAAACCTATAGTTTCAATGATAACAAATTCCTGAATAACCTACATGTATTTTAAGATAATTAAAATATTTTAAACGATATTAACTTCTCATTTATTCAATAAAAGAGAAAAAATTGTTTTCTTATCGGTCCCCACGCTCAAAAAGTGTAACTTGAATTAATATCAAAGAAAAAAAAATACTGCATAAATTAAAAATAAATAAATAATTAGAATTGCATAAGTTGAGAAAAAATGCTATGCAAGCATCACCGCGGCAGTCCCCGAGTGCCACACGTTTTTTTTTAAGGGTAAATCGGTAACTGTAGGAGATAAAAAAAAATTGTAGTCATATTCTCGATCTCTTATTTTGAGATAAATTCACTGACGGAAAACGAAACATTTTCTATCGTCTTTTGTTTTCGATTTTTTTTACTTTTAGACTCATACTTTTAACTTTTAAATTCGCAAGATCAAAAAATCAGATGTTTATATCTAATTTTCTAATACATTAAAACTACAAAATGGAAATACGAATTAAAGTAAATGTTCATTCAAACTGTGGTCGGTTATGTTCGATACATAAAGTACACCTTCATAAATCTCTGAACTGCATTATAAACATGAAGATTTGAAACGGAATTCTATAAAATTTATCTTAATTCATTTATGTCGTTATTGGGTTTCTTGTATAATTTTTCTTTAATGTAGTCCCAAAAGAAAAGATCTAGTAGCGTTATGTCAGGTGATCGTGGTGGCCACCTCACTGGTCCGTTAATTCTCATCCAGTTATTTTCAATAATTCTGATACGGTCCTGATGTTATGAGGTGTTGCACCGTCTTGTTGAAAGAACTGATTTCTTGTCTTAATTAAGGGTAGATAGTCCATAAATTCCTCAATAATTTTCAGGCTTAAGCTTTCGTAGTACGTTGGTCATTAAGATTTTCTTTTAACCTCTTGAAAATAGCTTGTCTTCTTTCTGGAAAACGAATGAAACATATTTCAGATACTTTCAATAAATAGCTTTCTAACATATCGTGGTTCTCGTTATTTTCGTAAGACTTTATTACGACTAAATGAGTTGGTTGTTATTGTGACGGAAACAAAATAGTTAATAAACAATTTACTGACAAACGTATAAACTCTGTCATAGATGACACCTGCCTACTTGAAATAAATAAGAAAAACGAAAAAGTAACATTGTAAAATATTATTTTCGCTATTAAAGACTTTGACATCAAAAGCGACCCGATATATGATGGCTACATATTTTTTTTTTCGTAGAGGAGGGGAAATCTTGCATAGACGTCTCGGGTGCCCGTGCCTCCGGTTGTGCCGGATTCCTACCGACTAAAACCCCTCCTCCGTGTGGTTTCTCCATCCTAAGGGGAGCTCCACAGCACTGCGGTCATTATAGTCCTATTGTGCCCTCACTTGTTTCTACCTCCTCATCAGTCCGGTGTATTCTATGAATTTCAGTCGCCTGATCTAGGGGATACTTCTGATTTACTCGGGTGCAGTTTTATCGTCCCCTAGGTATGTCCGACGACCAATAACCGCGTATGCCGTGCACTGACACAGCACATGCATAAGTGTCTCATCTTCTACGCCGCAACCCCTGCAAGTGGGTTGATCTACCAGACCCATCGTGCAGAGGTGTCTGTTGAACGTGAGCAGATTTTTCAATCGTTGTTGCTGTAGATCTCCCATCAGTCGCTTGGAGTGTGACATACGGGGCAGTTCCTTCCAGTAGGCACGTTGCTCTATGTCGAGCCATTTTTGGATTACAGATTTAGCTGTGGAATGAGAAATGCCACAGGTTGACTCTGGTCCAATCAGTGGTTTTTCCACCCCCCCCCCCCCCCTTAGGGAGTGCGACGGCAGTTTCTGTCCCTTCTCGTTTGGTTTCTTCAGACTCTCACACGAGTGTTACTCTGTTGGGGTTCATTGCTAGTGCCGTTAGTTCTTTAACGCAATCAAGGTGATTGTGTATGACTCCAGTTTGTCTGTCTGGTTGCTCACTACGATTGTGATTTGTCTATTTTCATGTTGCAATTGCAACTATTTTTGCAGGGAATTCTGTCGCAAAAGTCCCTAGGTTCAAAGAAATTCTTTCCCCTTGATCCGTTTTCTCGACTATTCCAGCACCCGTACTTTTTTCCGTCTTGGTGCTTTCGGTAAGCCATATGGAATCCCCTGGTATCATATGAGGACTGCTACATCATAGTTTCATAGTGAAAAGAAATCCGTTTCAACTAAACCATAGCCAGCTATGATTCCCATTTGCACCTGTTACAAAAATTTTTAACGGCACTAGATTGTACAGATTCAAAGTGCTTTAAGAATGTAAAAGTTATTCCTAATTTTACAAATGACCACGTTATTCACATGTGTCTAAAAGTCGAAGAATCGAAAACGAAAGACGATAGGAAATTTTTGTTTCCGTCAGTGAATTTGTCTCGAAGAAAGAGAATGAGAATGTAACTTTCGTTTTTTCTGTATCTCCCATAGTTACCTATAGAAACATCGAAATTTGCCCATCCTATACATAGAAATAAATAAACAATTTGATATTAATATTGTATGTATTTCTCACCTCTATTATTTTTACAAGTTCTATCGTTTACCGAAGTTATGAACGAAAAAACTGAAACAATGAAATTTTACATATAAACTAATTATCTGGTATAAAAATTCTCGGGAAATAGGTCACAATAACACTTTGTTTTAAATATTCGTCTTTACGTACGTTTCGGTCTCACGACCATCATCAGAAGACTCACTATGTCTAAAAAGGGGGTTTATTAAAACTAATTATAGCACAAGCGTCCAAATCGCACAATTTAACTTGAATCAAAAGAGCCCACGCCGTCGAAACGAACAGAACCACGAATAATCGAAATTGTATCGTCAGAATTAATGTATAAAAATTTTTTTTTTTTGTAGTAAGAATCCGCTATTCAGTAATATTATTAAAATATATGAGTGCATATTGATTGGTATTCTCACAACAAATGAGAAGAACGAAGTTATTTGTCAAGTATCTACTTTCGAAACCAGATGTGTAGGATTTATGACTAGGCACTTAAGAAAGGTTTCAGACCTGTACTGGGAAATAACTATTACGAATTCTTCCTAAAAACATTTTCTACACTTATAAAGACGTATGTAAGAATTTGCAAGAGATTATTTAATCAAATTAGTATAAATATGACTTAGATTTTGTGTGTCTACCCTATGATTTACAGATTTGGGGTCCCGTTTTATGTGAATCATCTCCAGGATAGATCTTTTATAATAATTGGTTTCCTTAGTTAAGATATCAACATTTTTGTAATCAAATTGATGGTTATAATCAAAGCAATGTTTAGCAAGGGCGGTGGAATTTTCTAAGTTGTTATTTCTTGTGCTATATTTATGGCCGTACATTCTTTTTTGTAAATATTGTTTAGAGATCCCAGTATAGGTTCCATCACAATCTAAACAATTCAATTTATACACTGTGTGGGTTTGTTTATCTTTGGGTATTAAAGGTTTTAGATTTGAGAAATATTTCCCAACACAGTTAGTAGGTTTATGCGCAACATTTATATCATACTTTTTCAAACATTTTTTGATTTTCTCTGAGGCCTCCGGAATGTAAGGTAGAGTTATAAAATTGTCTGTATTACCTTTTATGTTATTTTTATTAGACGAACCATTATAGATTTTGTTTATTCTTTCTTTAATGATAGGATTGAAAAAAGTTTTTGGGTAGCCATTCAATTCTAGTGTATTAAGAACAATTTTTAAATTTTTGGGGCGGTCATCTGCGTGGGACAATTTTATCGCGCGATCTGTAAGGCTGTTTATGACACTTTTTTTATAACAAGCTGGTGCAACGGAATTGAAGTGAAGATAACGTTGAGACCATACTTCTTTAGTAAACCAAGAGGTTTTTATTTTTCCATCAGCATCATGCCTAATGTTCATATCTAGGAAATTTATGTTATTGTTTAATTCTATTTCACAAGTGAATTGAAGTTTACAGTGAAAATTGTTAAATTTATCAATTACATATTGAATTTTATCGTTGGGAACACACATAAGGCAATCGTCTACATACCGTTTAAAGAATACAGGCCGAAAATCTAATGAACTCATAACAGATTCCTCTAGATCTGTAAATCATAGGGTAGACACACAAAATCTAAGTCATATTTATACTAATTTGATTAAATAATCTCTTGCAAATTCTTACATACATCTTTATAAGTGTAGAAAATGTTTTTAGGAAGAATTCGTAATAGTAATTTTCCAGTACAGATCTGAAACCTTTCTTAAGTACCTACTCATAAATCCTACACATCTGGTTTCGAAAGTAGATACTTGACAAATAACTTCGTTCTTCTCATTTGTTGTGAGAATACCAATCAATATGCACTCATATATTTTAATAATATTACTGAATAGCGGATTCTTACTACAAAAAAAAAAAAATTTTTTATACATTAATTCTGACGATACAATTTCGATTATTCGTGGTTCTGTTCGTTTCGACGGCGTGGGCTCTTTTGATTGAAGTTAAATTGTGCGATTTGGACGCTTGTGCTATAATTAGTTTTAATAAACCCCCTTTTTAGACATAGTGAGCCTTCTGATGATGGTCGTGAGACCGAAACGGTCGTGAGACCGAAACGTACGTAAAGACGAATATTTAAAACAAAGTGTTATTGTGACCTATTTCCCGAGAATTTTTATATATAATTCATACTGGGTCAAGAATCTTATTACTAATTATCTGGAAATGAAGCCATATGATGTATAAATAAATTTATATATTGAATGTGTAAATCTTTTTAAAAACTTAGAACAAATTAATAATTTACATTATTAAAAAATACCATCTTGATCAAACTTAAATAAAAACATTTTTACAACTGTTTTAACAAATTTTGATACTATTTTCTTTATCACATAGCCATTCTATATATATCTGAGGATGAGGTGTACATAATTGACCTCGAAACCTGGTAGTACGGATCTAAAAAAATGGATTATGAGAAATAAACATTACAATATTAATATCAATATGTAACACTTGGGTGAACCAATTTTTTTAATAACAATCTGATAAGGTTTCAGATACGAAATTGAGTATAACAGTGCTTGATAGGGGGTTTTGACGTCACACTATCGGAGTCAATTCAGGATAGAACTCTACCGATATGTGAGACTTTTTGTCATTTTTTTTCTCTCCTTTCGAAGAGTATGGAAGCGACCAAGAAACTGTTGCGGCAAAACTACCTACAAACGACGGAAATCGCCATCGTAGCGCAGGCGAAAACGCTGGTGGACCTTTGGATCAGTGCCGAGTGTCAACAGAACTTTATCGATTATTCGGCGTCGAGTAAATAGTTGGGCGAGTCGTACGAAAGTGATTTTGTTCGAACGAGAAATGGTACAAACGACGTCTGGTTAAGTTTAGAGTAGAGGATTGTAGAGTCGCAACACGACGCGCCTATACTTTGATAATTTGCTTCAACAAAAAAAAATATTTTTTATATTTTCATAAAGTAGTCCTAAGTATCTTCTATCTCGTACTTTGTGTATGTGTGTGATGATAGTTTGCATGCAACACAGCAGTTCGAATCTTGAATTGAACCGAATTTTCAAAATGACATTATTTTACGTTGCCCCTTCCAAAGGCGCGCGCTCCGATACGTAACCTACTACGTGCGCGTGTCGTCTAACCAAATATTGTCGCAAGTTTTTTGCACTTGGAGAAGCAGGTGAGTGCCGATTTTTTTTATTGGTTGGCAGATTCTCGTTGATTTCGTTGATTATAAATAATTGCCCAATCGAATGTAAATACTAATTGATTGGAAACTTTGTTATATAGACTAAGTGTATCGATGAGTTTCATTAATTAACTGATTATTGGAAGTTACATGTGAATAGGTTTTTATTGAAAGGTTAATTATTATTATGTGAATTTTTTGGTGTAAGTAAAGTAAAAAAAAATATTAATGGTTCGAGACATGAACATGTAGAAGACCTTTAGTGCCGAGTCGATATCTCATCTTTGTTGCACATTTTTTTATGGATAAGTACAATTTCAGGCAGGAATATTATTGCTGGACCAGCAGAAACAATAATAATGATAATTTTGTTATTAAAAATAGTTTAAACGTTCCAATTCAGGTGGGCAATGAAGAAAATCACTTTAAATTATTGTTTTTCTTAATTTTAATTGAATTTGGGGGGTCGTCCATGGAATACGTTGATAGGGGAAATGTTAGATTTTATTTTTACTTCGGTTCCGAGAAGTCTTTTATGTTTTATAAACGAAAAATCTCTTATATAGGTTAACTTGAGCGCTTCTGCCTTTTTTTTATCGAAATCTTCATATTAAATTAGAAGAACTTGGTTCATGAAACATGAATTACACTTTTCTTTTTACAAAACTATGTAAAATAACATAGTTATTTCCTTTACTGAGTTTAATTTGTGAAATTTTTTAATAATCGAATCTTTTATATAAATTCTCGGTCACACTAACACATATGCTTATTATTTACGTCTTAACGTGCGTTTAGGTCACACGATCGTCACCAAAAAACGTATCAATGCCATTGATACGTTTTCTGATGATGGTCGTGAGACCGAAACGTACGTAAAGACGAAAATAGTAAATAAGTGTTAGTGTGACCTATTTTCCGAGGATTTATCGATAATTCATACGTGTAGTCCAGGCTATGAACCCAAAATAAAATTTAAAAAACATGTAAGTTCGAACCAAAAAAATTTTTTTTTCAATAGCTTTAGGGGGCTCTCAGGAACATTCATACATCTTAAAACCTCTTGGGAACCCCAACCCCATGCATTGGGGGCGAAAATGGCCCGAAATCTTCAAGTCTTGAATTGTATTTTCTACAAAAGAAGGTATTTAGACATTTCGAGTGCACCTAGGGGGTTTTTTGGGTCGCTGATCACGAATCCGTAGCCACATTTACTTGAAATCCATCGTAGGGGTGGTCAAATCGACGAAATTGGCCAATTTTGCACCCCTATATGTTATTCTGCAATTTACGTGTTTTAGGCATTTCGAATGGACCAAGGAGGTTTTTTGGGTCGCTGAATACGATTCCGAAGCCAGATTTACTCCGAAGTAATTTTAAAATGCAAAAATAATAAAAATTTAGAAGCGTGTCAAATTAGCCATTTTTTTTTATCTAATCTAATTTTAAATCTGGCTTCGGAATCGTATTCAGCGACTCAAAAAACCCCCTCGGTGCATTCGAAATGCCTTAAACACGTAAATTGCAAACTAACATATAGGGGTGCAAAATTGGCCAATTTCGTCGATTTTACCACCCCTACGATGAATTGCAAGTAAATGTGGCTACGGATTCGTGTTCAGCGACCCAAAAAACCTCGTAGGTGCACTCGAAATGCCAAAATACCTTTTTTTGTAGAAAATACAATTCAACACTTGGAGATTTCGGGCCATTTTCGCCCCCAATGGGTGGGGTTGGAGTTCCCAAGAGGTTTTAAGATGTATGAATGATCCTGAGAACCTGCTGGAACTAATGCAAAAAAAAATTTTGATTCGAACTTACATGTCTTTTTTTATTATAGCTAAAATCCCGGTTCACAGCTTGGACTAGTGGGTCAAGAATCATTATTAATTAATCGACTTTACAACTAATGCGCGTTTCGCCAGGTACGTTAGCATCATCAGAGAACTAACCCGGCTGTTCCTCTAGTTAGCCTAGCTGGCGAAATGGACAGATGAAGGGTTTTTGTAATTTTGCTAATTAACATTGTTAATTGTGAATTTTAGTTCCAGTCAAATCATTGAAATTAAGAAATGTTTCGTACATTTATAGGAGCGTATAAATTGCGTGTTGTATATTTTTTATGATATAAATAACTAATTTTAGATAAATATACTCGAAGAAATATATTTTAATTCCACATATTTTTCCAAGTACTATCTTAATTTAGCTCAACTGAAAAAAAAATATCAATTATGATTATAATAGCATATCATAATAGTGTTATTCCAAGACCAAAATGTGATGGTTATGACGACAATGGGCAGCTTGTACGAATGAAGTATTTAATTTTGTTTATTTCTATTTTACAGTAATTATTGAACCGAAAGTAGGTCATAATGGTCCTGAACTAGATACAATAAAAGGTTCACTTACTGTATAATGTTGGGTATTTGATTAATTATTTGAATTAGAATTGAAAGTTGCAACTTTAATCAAAATGTACCAGGTGTCGGATGTAAAGTCAGTATAATCGTTTGATATTTCTAGAATTATGTATTTAAAAAATCGACTTCAACGATATTTAATTGGAAAAGAATAAAAACAAAATTACTTCTACAAATATCACTACATATAAGTACGAATTAATTGCAAGAAAACTGTTTAATGAACGTATTGATATTTAATAAAGTAATTTTACTTTTATCAATTCAATTGAATTGAAAAAAGAGATCGACTCGGTACTATAGGTCGCTCCTGTGAAAAAATCCTGAATTTATATGAATATCATAAAATGAAACATTTCTGACAAATTATAAAAATATCTATTAAAAATTATATTTTTATACTCTTACCTAAGCTTTTTCTCTAGGGAATGCCATTGGATTAATATGTTTAATTTAAATATTTATAGTTTTGCTGTAAATTTTCATTTATTGAAAGGAATTATACTTTTTTCTATTTTCAATCAAATATAAAATTGTATGAACTAATTCTTGAACCCGACCGAATTTTGCTGTATCAAATAAATTCACACGAGGACTCAAATATGTGGAACATAACGTAGGTCATGTGACGCTTGGTCCTAGAATTAGGGAATGTTCCAAAGATTGGTGCAATTTAATTTTTACAGAAAAAAAATCTGTTCAATAATTGAACGTTTAAAATATTCGAATTGACATGAAAATTTATTAATTATGAAAATGAATTATGTTTTATTCGAGAGATTTTATCTTGTACATATAGTCAATAATTCGTACGATAGAGCACATATTACTAACGTCAAAAATTCTCACGACAATTTTTGAAAGCTTGTTGTTGGTTTTATATGTTTCTATCTCTATTTTTGATTGGCGTAATATATAAAACGTTACTTACTGTATTTGGAATAGATGAAAATTACTGATTCAGGTAGCGAATGTGTGAACGTTAATTTTCTAGGAAGAATAAAAGCGACAGTTCGCGGCACTTTTTATCGCATTTTAGGAAAATAGAATTGTTTTAATTATAAGCCGATAAATGTAGTGTTATAGGTAATTTTTGAAAATCAAACTTAAATAAAATAACTAATAAAAGTTTGATTGTTACTACTTTGATAAATAAATGTGACTATAGTTTCGCTAACACAGTAGCTTCTTCAAACAAATATTGCAAATTACTGTTTGAAGTTATTGTGTTTGCGAAACTATAGTCACATTATTTATTAAACTACTGAAAATCGAACTTTTAGTTTTTTAGTAATTTTTAACATACAAGATACTAATCACCTTCTGGTTAAGCAGGGCAGGTACAACGATTCTCTGGATTACTTTTAGTCAATTTAATAAATTGATGCTATTTAACATTTTAAACTTTTCCACAAATAGAGCAATCTTCGAAAATCGCCTGAAAAGAATTCGGGCTAATTCGCGCCGTATGGAAATCGAACTCGGAACATTTGGAAAGCATACAGTTTCTTGATAACCTTCGCTAACTGGTAGGAAAATTCAATATAATTTATTTAAATCTGTTGAACTCAATTATATAATGTATTTTAAAACAAAATATAATTTGTTTCAAATATAAGACAATAATAACATGTTCTATACAATCAAGAAAGTCATTAATTTTTTTAAATTACACTATACAAAATACTTAATTTTCGGTTAAAAGGTTTTTCGCGATTTCATTCCATAATTAAAATAAAAACAATGATGGTACAAAATGGGTTTTTCATCAGTCAAATATATTTGTAGCAGTACAACAGGTGAATAATGACAGGAAACAAATTGAGAGTAAATTATCATTTCAAAATACTTGAATTCGAATAATTAATTAGTTTTTGATTTGTCAAAAAAATTGTGTTATAATTATGCTCGTCTAATCGATACAATATTGAATGAACTATTACTAACCGAGTCATTTAATTGTGAATATATCAGTTATTTTTTATTCTTAATCATAACAATGAGACTGTGTTTTATATTTTATTGCATAAACTGCTTTTACTTTTTATTTAAGAACTACTTACAATATTTGAATTCTTGAGAGATAAATAATGACATTATAAATGAAATTAGAAATAATTTTTAGTTATTTAACTGTAATAAAATAGTCTCAATTGAGTTTTAGAAATGTACGTTTTTTTCTCATAAAATATTGATTATGTTCGTAATAAGTAAGAAATGATGAGCCGTTACAAACAAGTTGCAATAGTTAGTTAATTCATTTCAAAGATTACCTGAGTAATTTTCAAATATTTTAAATTGTATAAAATATAGGTACTAATACTTTTTATATATTTTGTTGATCTTATGTATTGTTTTTCGAATAGCATGTTAGATAACATAATTGTTCTAATTTGACTGAACTACTTTTGGGAAATGGAATAGATATTAGTGTTAACTATAATGTACAATATTTCTCTAGTATATTCACTACTTATCTTTAAGGTAAAATTTGTTTACAAATATTTTGCGTACTCTACAAACTATGTTTTATTTTATATTTGTAGGATTTCTGTGAATTTCGAAAAAAAAATATTTTTTACAATCAACTGAATTTTTAGATTTATTGGAGTTAATTATGTATGCAGAGTATATTGTAAGTAGTAGAATTATATTTTATTGTTTGTTTAATTGAATAATAAATGTTTCACATGTGATCGTTAGCGTTTTTATTCTACCAGCATCCATCACGCTTCTTTCTATCTTGTGTGAATAGTGTGTAAGCAGTGGCAAATCGAAAAACAAGAAATAATTGTTGAAGGAGGTACAACTTATAGCCGGTTCATGATAAGAACATGACGTCATAGTAGCATGTGATTCGGCGTTTTCAGGTTGGCCACGTTTTTAATGTTATTGAATACAACTTAACTTAAATCTTTCTAAAAATGAAAAGCTGTTATCGATTGATCACGTGATATCTCTCTTTTGTTAGCAAAATAGCTTAGGGACACTCGGTCAAATGTGAATGATTGTAGGAACAGAGAATATATTGGAAATGATTAAGAAACAGGTAATCAAGGACGTTAAATTATACTCTCTTAAATTGAAATTTCATCCAAATTATGTACATAATTATCGACCTGTGAGTAATCAATCTGAAATACCCAAATTACTTGACTGTTTGATTACTAAGGACTTGATTAATGTAAACCAACATGACTTCACTTCAGGAATATCTACCAATACAAATTTGGTTAGTTATCAACATTTCCTTTTAAACAGTTTAGAGGAAAGACACCAAGTTGACTATCTATACTGACTTTTCAAAAGCATTTGATACAGTCAATCATGACCTAATTGCAAAACTCTCTGCGTTAGTGATTGAGTTACTTTTTAAACTGGATCGGATCTTATTTGGGAGGTAGGACTCAATGTGTCAAATATCAGTCATTGAATATCATTGTATGGTGTGGGGTCCATTTTATCAAGTTCTATGAGAAAGCGCGAAACAGCTATCTGGGACTATATGTTTGTGACGTTACCGATCGATCTGAACTAGAAATACATTATCCCACCAAAAACATTCGGTAAAAAACTAGCCAAGTCTCGATGGAGCTGCTTGTTTATCTCTAAAAAGTAATGAAATCTAGACAAAGTCGTGCCAAGTCTAAGGTTCCTTACTGCGATTTCTTTATTATTATAGTTAATGTTGTGTGACTTGGCCGTTGAACATTCTTTATACGTTAGTGGGTACAAGTCAATTTTGTTTACACGTAATGTTATCTGTTGTAACTACCTATGTTTGTTAAGCGAGATAATAGCCCATACTGGTATTGGTAATTGGACGCTAGTGTCTCATTTTAGGCTGTTGTTGATTGTGCAACACATGCATTCAGCATTGACAATGCTGACTTCTGCTCTCTTCTTTTTGAAGCGTCAAATCGACCACCGATCTAACATAAAATAGACCTACAGACAGACTTCTTTAGAAGTCCGTCTGTACTGGAAATAATTTTTTATACTGGTTGTTTCATGCTCGCCTACACATAAGTATTATTGAAATACGCAGCTTTATCAAGCCTCCAATTGACTGGTTATTGAATCAACGTTTTCCAAGTAGCAATTTTCCATCGTCAATGGGTAGCGGTTCTGGCGACAGATTGGTGCAATGGTGTCATGGAGCACCTGGTTTTGTACCCTTGTGTACCCTTCAACGGCCAAGTCACACAACATTAACTATAATAATAAAGAAATCGCAGTAAGGAACCTTAGACTTGGTACAACTTTGTCTAGATTTCATTACTTTTTAGAGATAAACAAGCAGCTCCATCGAGACTTGGCTAGTTTTTTACATAATGTTTTTGGTGGGATTTCATTTCTTTTTGTAGAAACGTGGGCATATTGATTTATTTCACCATCAGCATTACACGTGTACACTTGCATTTCGTCCCAATGTTCAGCAACGTATGCAACTATAGCAGATCTGATACTGCAAGTTGAGTCAGTTCTACCCTACACCAAGAAAGATATTGAATGGAAGAGACAAGACCCGTCTTTGGGCATACCAACTACTTGGTAGCCACTAAGTTCATCGTCGTCTTTTAATATTATCGAAATTTTGTACGATATTATCTTGCGAAATCAAACACGTAACGTTTATGTTTATATGACAGACAGCTGATACATTGATAGACACATGTACGACCGTGGTCACATATAATGTCCGTGGCAGACCATTTCATATCATAGATATTATTAAGGACACAAATGGGCTCTTGTGTTTTCAAATAAGGGTCACCAGGTACTCCTGATCTTCGATTATCCTAGTTTTTATAGTTTTCCCTTTATGTGGCCATTAAACCCTAACTCTGTACCAAATTTCAGCTCTCTGAGTTTATGGGAAGTACTAGTTCTATTATGATGATCATGAGTGAGTGAGTGTCATAAATGCGAAAATTTGCTTTCGCTTAACTTCGGAACTAAATGACCTACAGACTTGAAATTTTTTATTTTAAGTATGTGATTTTATAGCTTACTGGATGACGAATTTCTGCGTTCTGGTCTTATCCAGAGGTTCTCAAGTAGGGGCCTGAAAATGCGGCGAAATGGTTCCCGTAAAGGATGGTACGGCAGTGTTTGCTTCGCGCTCGACTTGGCGGGGGCACTACCGTGCCCCCTGATCATAATAAATATCATTTGACTGTTTTACACAAAATCTCAAAACAAACCAATTATTGGTTATCGAAATACGTCTAACGTAACATCGAGTTTCAAATAACCTATAATTCCTGTAAATATGACACTTTAATCAATAGCACTAATCATGCATGCTTAATTTCGCCTAAGAAAGATCAAATTAGATCAAACCACATTCTACACTTGTACCGAAATGATCTCCTTTTACAACCACTTTAGCCCGTTGCCGTTTTCTTCAGTTGTAAAGCTGTCGCAACTCTATTTCTAATGGCAATGATAGGAAGATACGACCCTTCATATTCACGTTCCTCTTCATAGTAAATTATTGTTGAGAATACCAATTTGGTTTAAACATTAAATTTTAGTGACTTCGGCATTTTCTTAGTTTACATAGCACATGGCGTAAATGTAAATAGAATTACAGTCCTGAGAACAACTATTTATATACTTCTGAAATTTAATTATTTTAAAATTTTGATTCACAACGAGTATATGAACTGTCAAGTCAATTGAATATAATCGAAGATTCATCCGCCAACCTGTTTAAATGGAATATTCTTATTTAGGTAAATTGTTCAAATTGATTTGGAAGGAAAGAAGTAGGTACTGGAGGGGGATTTACCGATCAACCTAGCTAGGAATATTTAATGTCACGTGCGCCGTTTGAAGGTAAGTCGAGCAGTACTGGGAATCGAACCGGCATCTCGAATAAACAAATACATAAAATGCCATGGCAATTTCCTCAAAATGGTCGATTGGTCGTTTTATGTTCTGTATTATCAGGAAATTATCTCATTTCCATCAATTCATTCAGGAATCAAAATTAGTGAATTTAGAAATGTAACATTTAACAACTTAAAACTTCAGAACTAGAAGATTTAATTGTATCTTTTAATCCTTATTTACTGTGTGATATCTTATCCATATTGTAAAATCAAACACTACTATGTGTTGGAAAAAAACCATACAAATATTGTTATGATACAAGAAATATTACGCACTCTCGAATTATGTCTTACTCAGAATTATTTTCAATTCAATAACAATGTGTATACACCCTATTATCAAAAGATTCATTTTTTGGAATCGGTATATGTTGACGATATAATAACATGCTTTAATGAAACGCAAAGACAATCAGATTCTTTCATTCAATATTTAAATAATCAACACCCCAAAATCAAATTCACGGTTGAAGTAGAAGTCAATCAAACTATTAACTTTTTGGACTTAACCATAACTAAATTAAATAGTAAACATTCCTTTTCAATATATCATAAGCCTCCATATACGTACATTATTATCCACAAAAATTCAAACCACCCCATACAACATAAACTGGCTGCTCTTCAAAGCATGATAGATAGACTTGTTACTATCCCCATGTCAGAATTAAATTATCATAAGGAATTCTTAATTATAAAACAGATAGCAAATAATAACGGCTATAACGAAAAAATTGTGATTGATTTACTTAAGAAAAAAGCTTATAATGAAGCAATGAAGTTAGTTCACTTTAGTACAGTTAAGACTCATAATCATAATTATAGATCAATAATGTATGTAGGTGAACTTTCTGATAATGTATGCAATTTACTCAAAAAACACAATCTTTTTGAACAAATAATACGGTAGGCAAATATATAAAAAACAACAAAGATCAAGAATCAGGAGTGTACAAGGTAGAGGGTGAAGATGGTGATAAATTCCATATAGGCCAGCCATGAAGATCTTTCAAAATTAGAATTAAAGAACATCTTAATTTGAACAAAGGATATTCAAAAGTTGTAAACCCTATTAAAGAAACTGATCATCATTTCAAAGATAATTTTGAGATTATCCATAACTCAGTTAAAAGTAAAGTATTAAACAACTTGAAATTGAAATTAGTAAGTTTAAAAATACGGAAAGACGTAAATTCTCCATTAATAAATTTATTTGTAACCTTAATCTTAATTTTAATATTTAAGGAATAAACCATAGTTTGTAAAACCATTGTTTGATAAAGCCACCATGTGGTGAAACATATTACGTTTTGTTCAATAAAAACGAAGCTTGTGAAAATTTAACACAAGTGTATATTTTATTAAAACTACTATTTATTTAAGAAAAGTGATATCAACATAGTAGTATTTAATTTTACAATATGGAAAATATTATAAAATAATCACAAAAGAAAATTGTAAGTGAAGTTAATGAAAGAATGCCTTTAGAAAATCCAAGAAGAAAACATGTTTGTAGCATGAGAGACGAAAAATTATAGATGAACAAATTAGGCCATTTGCTGCTTCAAAATTTTGTATAGATTTAAGCTATTGACCAATGTCCACAATTCGATTGAACTACTATCCAGATTATCCAGCTTATTGTGTTAAATTCCTAGTGAAAGATCCTTTTGTACCCTAATTTATGAAAAACCACACGAGCAACACCTTATCCTTTGATACGGCAAAAGTCGTAGTAAAAGATTTATTTATTGCGACAACACAATTGACAAATTAGTAGTTTTCCTTCCCTCCTTTATTAATAGCATTTCTGCAATAAATATATAAAAAATGCCCGAAACACTTCATATTACAGATTATGCGTTCAACAATGATTCTTGACCTAGGTATGAATTATGTATAAATTCTCAGGAAATGTGTTATAACTTTGATTACTCGTGTTTCTGTTCGTTTCGGCAACGTGGACATTTTTAATTGAAATTGGTGCGATAAGGACGCTTTGTGCATTGATACGTCTTCTGATGATGGTCGTGACACCGAAACGTAAGTAAACACGAAAATAATAAGCATATGTGTTAGTGAGACCCATTTCCCGATAATTTATATATGATTATGCGTTTGATAACTAGCTCTGATAGTATATTATAAGAGTAGGTATTGACTTACTCCAAAATAATGCACCTTTTTGGTGGATATACAGTTGTTACATTCAGTACCTGCGTTCTGAAGTTATAAGGTCCAAACTATTCTAGCAACAGTTGATGTTAAATATTTAGAACGACTACAGTCCATAAACACTGTCCCGACATATTTGCCACTTATACATTGGCTAATATGAATGCAAAGAAAGTAAACACAATTTGTTAGATGAAAACGAATTAGTTTTTCCAAATATTTAGGCTAATCTCTGATCGAGTTGTTCTTATTTCTTGTATCATACGAATGCTCTATACTGATATACGTAAAGATTTTGATTTACATGGCTTTTTGAACACGCTTAATAACCAATTTGATTCACTGTCGAAATAGATACAAATAATCAGCTTCGTTTCCTTGATATTAACATTGTAAAAGATGGTAATCACTTGAATTTCGACATATATAGAAACCCCACTCGAAGAAATAGGTATACTCCGGCGGATTCAGCTATACCATCACCATTTAAATATAAAATAGTAATTTAATAGTAATTGTTCATAGATTATTGAACGTCCATTTGAGCCACCAAAATTATAACAACGAAGTTGAGAAACACAGTGTCATCATCTGAGCTGAGTTATAAACTAAAGTTACATTGTCCCGTATTCAATTATTAAGATATACAATAAACTGCCCATAGACATAAGAATGCAACCATTAAATAATATTAAGAGGAACCTGCAAAATTTCTTAAACAAAAAAGGCTATTAAACATTGGACGAATATCTCCAAGACAACGATATTGTATTTTAAACTGTAGAAAACTTGTCTGATGTCATTTATTACGTTTTGTTCATTTTAAACATTTTAACTAGGTATTGCAAAATTTTCCATGTACTAGGTCATTTATATGTTTATCACTGAAAATTTTATTTATTTTATTTGACGTGTTCTTCACTGTCTTGTAAACAGTATAAAAGGAACAAATAATATCTATCTATCTATCTACTATAATAACTATACTTATTAAGTGGAGGGTAAATACTATCCCACCAAAAACATTCTGTAAAAAACTAGCCAAGTCTCGATGGAGCTGCTTGTTTATCTCTAAAAAGTAATGAAATCTAGACAAAGTCGTGCCAAGTCTAAGGTTCCTTACTGCGATTTCTTTATTATTATAGTTAATGTTGTGTGACTTGGCCGTTGAACATTCTTTATACGTTAGTGGGTACAAGTCAATTTTGTTTACACGTAATGTTATCTGTTGTAACTACCTATGTTTGTTAAGCGAGATAATAGCCCATACTGGTATTGGTAATTGGACGCTAGTGTCTCATTTTAGGCTGTTGTTGATTGTGCAACACATGCATTCAGCATTGACAATGCTGACTTCTGCTCTCTTCTTTTTGGAGCGTCAAATCGACCACCGATCTAACATAAAATAGACGTACAGACAGACTTCTATCAATGATTAGAAGTCCGTCTGTACTGGAAATAATTTTTTATACTGGTTGTTTCATGCTCGCCTACACATAAGTATTATTGAAATACGCAGCTTTATCAAGCCTACAATTGACTGGTTATTGAATCAACGTTTTCCAAGTGGCAATTTTCCATCGTCAATGGGTAGCGGTTCTGGCGACAGATTGGTGCAATGGTGTCATGGAGCACCTGGTTTTGTACCCTTGTGTACCCTTCAACGGCCAAGTCACACAACATTAACTATAATAATAAAGAAATCGCAGTAAGGAACCTTAGACTTGGTACAACTTTGTCTAGATTTCATTACTTTTTAGAGATAAACAAGCAGCTCCATCGAGACTTGGCTAGTTTTTTACAGAATGTTTTTGGTGGGATTTCACTTCTTTTTGTAGAAACGTGGGCATATTGATTTATTTCACCATCAGCATTACACGTGTACACTTGCATTTCGTCCCAATGTTCAGCAACGTATGCAACTATAGCAGATCTGATACTGCAAGTTGAGTCAGTTCTACCATACACCAAGAAAGATATTGAATGGAAGAGACAAGACCCGTCTTTGGGCATACCAACTACTTGGTAGCCACTAAGTTCATCTTTTAATATTATCGACATTTTTTACGATATTATCTTGCGAAATCAAACACGTAACGTTTATGTTTATATGACAGACAGCTGATACATTGATAGACACATATACGACCGTGGTCACATATAATGTCCGTGGCAGACCATTTCATATCATAGATATTATTAAGGACACAAATGGGCTCTTGTGTTTTCAAATACGGGTCACCAGGTACTCCAGATCTTCGATTATCCTAGTTTTTATAGTTTTCCCTTTATGTGGCCATTAAACCCTAACTCTGTACCAAATTTCAGCTCTCTGAGTTTATGGGAAGTACTAGTTCTATTCTGATGATCATGAGTGAGTCAGTGAGTGTCATAAATGCGAAACTTTGCTTTCGCTTAACTTCGGAACTAAATGACCTACAGACTTTAGGGGCCTGAAAATGCGGCGAAATGGTTCCAGTAAAGGATGGTAAGGCAGTGTTTGCTTCGCGCTCGAATTGGCGGGGGCACTACCGTGCCCCCTGATTAGTTACAGAACATTTGAAAAACTACTAAGGAAATGATTAATAATTGGTGAATGATAAATGTCCAATTGATCATTTAAAACTACATTATTTTTGTCTTAACATGTTTGACAATTTCCAATGATTCCAATATATTCAATTTCAAGCCCTTCCGATCGACATGTAAGATTTCATTCACGATTTCGAAATCTTACATTTTCTCAATTAAAAAAGTTAGTATGTTGATATTGAATACATAACGTTATATTTCGTACGCGATGCCTAAACAATAAGTTGAATCACAAAGTTTACCCCTAACAATATAAATACCTACACACGTGATACGTTAATTGATCTTTTATATTTTTATGTCACTATAAGCATGAAAATCGTAACTTTGATGTCGTTGGTGTTACGCCGAAGCGTGGCGGGGGTTTCTGCGGTTCTTCGACAAAGGTAAAAGGAGCCGCATGGCACTGAACGGACCAGTGGTTGGTTGGTGTGCGATATCGTTCAACACAAAATCAGAGAAAGCTAAGTCAACAGAACGAAGAAGCGGCGAGAACACGCATTTTCATGCAGACGAGCATGCCACCTGACAAAACGCCGCCACTCTAAAGGTAATATCATCGTAATCTACTATATGCTATATTGCCCGATTATTCGCTTGTCTGTCTGTGCCAATTATTTCACTCCAGCTATTTCGCTGTGTAAAGCTCAATCCGATCTACTTCCTTTCATCTCTTGTCATCCCTATTTAGATCTGATAAGTTGACCCTACCGCTGCTTATATTTCGAATTAGTTTGTAATATAATAGAATTGGCAAAACGTTTTCTTGTATTGAGCATGAAAGGTTTAAAAAGAAAGAAATTGAACGACCACAGGAGATGATGGCATTGTGAACTGGACTAAGTTATTGCAAAAACAAATAAATTGTCTTATTTCTTGGGGGCTTCAAAATTACTTCATCTGGGATTCAATCTACCTGATGGGCATTAGGGACAAAAACGGTTACTTGGAAAATGTCAACTCATCAAAAATTACTAAAAAAACCTTTTCTTGGTTCTATAACCTGGAGTAATTTTATGAGCTTTAAAAGGAAATAATATATTCATATACATACGTTTACAACCTTCGAGCAGTTGGGCATGGGGCAAATTCAAGTACTTACTTACATACAGAAGCACTTAACTTATTTGTGGTAACTATTTGTTCGAGATTTATTTATCAAAAATAACCAAAACTCAATACTTGGTGGTAGCTACAATTGAGTTTCACCCGAAGGGCAAACCACCAGTGTTTGTGGGAGTCGGGGGCATATGTGGGGGAGTTGCAAACAAATTTCATAAGAATTCATACAGAACAATTTCTATCCCATTTGTTCTAATTTCATAATAATAAACACGAACAATAATTCATGATTCATTTTGAAACTCAACTCAACTCTCAACTTAAAAACTCATGATAGTATGTAAAAGTGAGGATAAAATCATAGTATTTACAGAATATCTGTACCTTTCTCTCACAGACACAGTCGAAATTCACTGTTTCTTTAGTTATCTTTAGGAAAACAACATTTAATCTTTTGGTTGTTGTAATCCCCCTTGCAGCCAGGATCACAACATAATGAGTTAACCAACTGTATGTAGGCACAAAACACGGAAAGAACCAACAACATTCACTAGGAAACCATTTTGCAAAGCACTTTATTCGATTATAACACTTTTATAAAGGCTTATTTACAAATAAAAACCCTTTCCAATCACACAAGGACACCCACGGAACAAATGCTACATATAATTTTGCACAAGAACTAGATGATACTTTGTTAATTCATAAAATGTGTCACCTGTAACATTCTCTACCTGCTACGCGCCATTAAGAATATACGATACCGCCGGAACGGACGGCATGATATTCGTCACAATTAGATTACGGGGATCGGTCAAGGTCTCAGGTAAATTTTAAGGGTGCCTGAAACTCGTCACATAGAGCTTTCTTTGGTACGAACAGAAAGGATGGGCGGATGTTGATCATTACAACTAATTGAATATTTATTGCTTATTAAGGCTAGATAGAGGCTTGTTCCCAAGCTTATAATCATTATATTTTTGTGTTGTACGTGCTAACAAGTAATAGTTAAAATTCTTTTCAAAATTTGAAATGTCGTTTGTGAAAGAAATTATTAGTGAACGCCAAAACACCCAAATAGGGTACAAAAATTATAAGTTATCTAAACATCGATCTCCAACTAATGAAACTGTTTAGAGGTCCATCAAACGGCCTAAATGTAAGGTTTAGGTGTATACCATTGGGGAATCGGGTAGTTTTATTGCAACAACATTAAAAATTCAACATAATCACGAACCTGAAGAAAAAATTGCTAACCAAGTTATTAGTATTGCCTGCAAAAGAAAAGCGGAAGAACCTACAGAGAGACCATTTAAAATATTGCATAAAGAATTAGCTTCAAATGGTTTTCCCTCAGATTTTTCTTCAGAAACATTGACTTAAAATGCGCTAAAGAAAATATGTACAATAGACGTCGCAAAACATTGTCAACTTTGCCTCGCTCTGCCAACGAAAAGTTCACCGTTACAGAACGTCAACAGAGGAAACTTTTGTGCTTGATAATGATTTCCGAAATGGAATTGTAATTTTTAGCTACCGAACAAATTTGAAGTTGAAATTCGAGTTTTATATACATGAATGGCACATTCCAATACTGCACAAAATTTATCACACAACTATTTACCATACATGGTTACATAAATGGACACTTATATACCGCAAGTGTTTAGTTTACTGAAAAACAAATCGGAAGAAACTTATAGACTCTGTTGGAAAAAATTGAGTTTATTTCTTTTCTTAACAACTTAAATTTTATTCCTGAGAAAGTAGTGGTTGATTTTGAAATTGCCATTCATTCAGTTCGTAAAGAGTGGGATAACGTTACAATTATTGGTTGCCGCTTCCATCTTACTCAGTCTTGGTGGCGTAAAATACAAAATCCAAATCTGGTAAGCGATTTTTGTATATGAGTTACATGCGATAAAACCAAGTGACATAAAGTTAACGGTTTTTGCTGATTATTTGGTGGATTATTTTATATTCCACGAATGCTTGGGAGTCCTTTCACTCTCATTTGAATAACTCTTTTTATTGTAGTTCACCGAATATTTTTTATTTTATGGATGCTTTGTTAAAATTTCAAATAGAAGTGTACATAAAATGTAAATCTAAAATTCGGAGATCACATTTTTTGCAAAAATTATTGTTAGATTTGGAACAACAAGAGATAACTACCCTCAATTTTGTCAATGTCGTTTCAAATATATATGGACACAATCCATAAAATATGTAGTATTATTATCTATAATTTGTCAATATTTTTCTTCTGAGTCTTATATAAAATTCATGTATTATTATTCTATTATATTCTTGATTATATGTTACACATTTTTTTATTACACTAATATAGTGAATAAATAAGGTAAAACCGACCTCATCATTTAATTTCTCAATCATATCAATTATTTTGTAAACGTAAAAATATTACTTGGACGCCTATGGTGGCAAAATTGTTGCATCAACAGGGTTTTCATTGTATTTTAGAATCTTAATATCGTACACGAATTTTATATTCACCTGCGTACTGTGACGAATTTCGAATCCCCCACCGGAACTGTCGAAACTTCGTAAGCCTCCCGTTGACGACGTCACCAGAGTTGAGGCCTTGCAATATAGTGGATATTGCATTTCTCCTAAACAAATATAAGGTTAAAAACTTGGTTTATTGGATGGAAGTTCAGTGCATAACAATTTTAAAGGTAGTTTGCCCCTCGGTTTCTTCCACCCGCTGGCCGCCAAGCGTTTGGAAACGCTTTCAGTAATAATTGGAAATAAAATATATAAAATGCTAATTTTATTTGCCTTCCGAAAATAAAAGAAATACATAGTTCTTTGAGAAATCAAATAATTTTCTATAGTAACTTATTAATTAGGTTTAAATAAAAGATATGCAACTATAATTACAGTCAGGGTTCACAACCTATATACTTTTGTAGTCATAATCGGGATTTCAGGTGTGGTATCAAGTGAATATGGAACAGTGAAAATTATAGAGTTTTTACTCAAGAGTTTACGATCCGACGTAATGGTTTTGGGAATTCTTCAGTAATTATTTTGCTACAGCTGTTTAGTAATGTATCACTCAAAATGTGTGTTGTTTTGAGTGTCATCATCATTTGAGGGGAGGAGGCATAGCCCCCAAATGCACTTGGGCCCGTTGTGCACTTCTAGCAGGTTTGTGGCCCGCCAGAAACTCAGAATATTGCCAACGCTGCAGAGTAACAGTAAAGAAAAGTAAAAGTAAATTTATTTTCTCAATTATAATTGTTGCAAAATAATAACAAAATATTAAGAAAACAAGTCAAAAAATACAAAAGAAATTTAAAATAAAATACAAAGACAAAAACTTACGTATTAAAGTATTCATTAACCGTGTATGGTTCACATTGCACAATAATATTGAATATTTTATTCTTAAATTCACAGCAATTCTTTATACATTGAATATCAATTGGCAAGTTGTTGAAAAATTTGATGCACATATAGGGATAATTTTTCGCTGTTAGTGTAAGCATATGTGCTGGATATATATATAAAATATTACGTGTGTTGTAATTGAAAGAATTTTTGAAATCTGTAAAGAATCTTCTATGTTTGAAAATAAAAAGAAGGGATTGATAAATGTATATTCCAATAACAGTTAGCAAGTTGTTCTGCAACTTTGTGTATACCCTAATCCAAAGAATATTCGTATTGCTCTTTTTTGCTGCCTGAATATCATCTCAACCTGGTAGCTGTTTCCCCAAAAAATTACCCCAAAACTCAACAGAGATTGAAAGTTGGCATAATAAAAAAACTTTTAATGTATTTTCCTCAAGTTGTGGTTCCATGACACATGAACTATAAATGAAAGAACTCAGCCTTTTACATAGTTGTTTGATTTCTTTACACCAGTTGAGGTTTTTATCTATATTTATTCCGAGACATTTCGAATAATCCCTCATTTACAAAATTAAATTTAATGTTTCTGGAATTTGCAATCTACTATGGCTTGACGTAAAGATGATGCAGTTTGTCTTACTTTTGTTCAATGTGAGTTTGTAATTCATACACCAAATGTTCAATCTTTGAGAGCGCAGAGGCAATTTCAGTTTCGAGAAGCGAAAGGTGATTTGCCGATACTTTGATGTCACTATCATGTGCATAATTGATAAGTTACTTTCTAGCATCAACAATACCTTCAGGTAGATCATTAATGTAGATTAAGAACCAAAGTGGGCCGGTAGATCATTAATGTAGATTAAGAACAAAAGTGGGCCAATTATGCGACCTTGGCGAACTCCCATTTGTATTGACAATTCCCAAGATACGAAATTTTGTCCACCCTCCGAAATTTTCACTCTCTGCGTTCTAGATTTTAAATAGCTTCCCATCAAGGCTAGTTGTTTATTATACTGATTCCGTATTTCTTCAGTTTTGCAAGAAGGATTTTATGATCAACCGTGTTAAAAGCCTTGGAGAGATCAAGAAAAAGTCCGCATGGAATTTCTTCATTTTTCAAGGTTGTTATAATTGATTCAATGAATTTAAAAACTGCTGTTTCCGAATAATGGCCCTTAAGAAAACCATGTTGGCTGTACTGAAAATCTTGTATTTTGTGAGAAAATCCATCAATCTATTGAATAATAGCTTCTCACACAATTTGGAGAATGAATAAAGCATACTGATTAGTCGGTAGTTCCCTAGATCTTCTGGATCATTTTTTTTTGTAGAGTGGTATTATCAACGCGGTTTTCAGAGAGTGAGGAAAAACTTCACATCTAAAAGAACTGTTCAAAAGTATGAAGATGTTTGTTAAGACGACAGTGACCGGTTAGGATTCCTATAATCACCCTCCTATTAAGCGAAAGGAGTTTCTTTGAAAGCCTAGGCCCCAGGTTCTTTGATGAAGAGCTTTGTTTTCAGTATAACCGAATGGACTGTATTTGAACAAATTCCACATTTATCGTCCATAGTTCACTAAAAAAGTTGAAGAATTCATAATGCAAAAGCTCTTAAAGTGTGTTTTAAAGAAAGAAAAGTTTCTCTTGTGAGTTTTCCTGCGTGACTATTCTGAATAATTTTGCTTATTGAAGTTTTGATAGGAATATACCGCTTCTCCGTGTGACGTACTGTTTTTATTGGACACATTAAGGGATGTTTGGGACAAATTCTATTTTGGGCGAACGAACGTCCACAATAATTTTCCACCATAAGAACCATAACGCCACATAGAGCTACATAACATTCTCAAGTTCTAAACCAGATGGGATATTAGACCGCTTGCAATACTTCCATCGTAGTTATCCCATATTGGCTTAGTGTTTCAGGTTTTATGAATAGATAAATGCACAAGGTCAGTGTTAAACTGCAAGGATCACCTTGTGCAAATTGACACTTCTCAGAGGGCCCGCAAGAGACATATTTTGTATGTCGAAAATAATCTAGAGTGTCTAGAGCTTCGACAACGTAACTAGGGTCATATGTAATATTCATATCGCTGTTACTGTGAAGTAATTTCACCATATTTCCAACAGGACAGTGTGGGTGAAAGTAAGCTTCGAAACACTTTGAGATTCGATGCACTTCACATAATTCTTTCTCAGTATGAAAGGATCTTTTGCAAGTTGTAGAATAAGTCGAGACGGAGGCATTTGAATAGATTGAGTTTACTTAGTGCTTTATAAATTCTTAGAAGACATACCCTGTTAAATATTTACTGTAGCTACTTTAACCGTCTATGACAGCGTTTATATGAAAGAATTTATTACTTGTATATTCTGAAGGAACTTAATTAAGAGCTTACGATAATTATATTTTACCAACTTTCGATTGGTGGAATATATCCGACGAGTTTACTTTTCCACGACAATATAATTAAAAATGAATTATTAGGAAATATTTCACGAGGAGGTCGGAACGTGCGTATTTTCATTGAAAAGAAAGTTTTCACATAAACTTTCTTCTTCCCTTTTTACTTCCATCACTATACGTAGTATATTCTGAATCGATCTAGACTATTTTTGACATGATGTCTGTGGTTATAAATTATTTCAAAAGCCATTCAATCAAAACAGATAGTTTAATGAAGTGCGTAGATTATGAAAAACAAAATATCAATAAATAATTGTTAAAAATCTAGCAGATACAAAAAAAGACGGATGAGGTGCAGCACACGTTAAGCTTGGGTCCAAAATGTGCATTGCCTGATATAAAAAATTGCCTGTCGACAATATAATTGCTAATATAATAATAATATTTATAATAACTATAAAGAGTTCAGACTGTGGATATATTATAACACTATTGATAAGAAATAATCACCCTTATCCACTAAAAATACTATTAAAGTACTGAGGACCTTTCGGCTACCGTAGCCTATTTATAGGAAAATAATGAAATTAGAAGTAAAATTTGTAACATGTTGACTAATAAAAAGAATAAATAGAAAGCAGAAATAGGATAAATGTAATAAAACCGTCATAATGCATAGAAATGACTACGAAAACAAAATAAGAAAATCTATTAATCTAATACCCAGCGAAACCGAATGTATCATGTTGTAAGTTTCATGGTTTAAATCGATGTTTTCGTGTCAAACCAAATAAATCGTATTTCAATACATAACTGAATAATTCCAAACAAACGTACTTTAATTCAGAATACTCGATGGCCATGTCACGTACCTATCCACGTGCTACGAATTACCAAGACCAAAAAGTCAAAATATCATAAAAACATAAAGATTCAAGAAATTATGACATATTATCATAAGCGTTTTTGGTACCTTAAGGAAGAGACCTGCTAAATGTAACCCTCCAAAAAAAATTAAGGGAAAAAGATCAACAGAGGCAGTGGAAGTTTGTAAAAATGTTTTCATGATAGAAGTGGAAGTTATAAATCACAGATTGTTCAACGTGAGCAAGATTGTTGATTCAGGGGAATTCCCCGAAGAATATCGTGGAGGGTGCCATGTTCCATGGAAACGTTTATCCAAGCGGGATAGAGTTCATTAGCAATTAATGTTTGGGAATTTACATTGTTTCACAAAGATTAAAAATTCATACATATAATTCATACTTCTGATTCCATTTTGTAACTCCATAATGCTGTGATAACCCACATTTTGAACTAATAATTTACAAAGCAAAACCCCCTGGGGAAAATAAAAAGTAGATAGTTGAACCAAGTTGTTTGTGTTCTTAAAGCATGGAAACGAATTTGAACAATTAGAAATCAGTTGACTTCAGGGTCGAAGATTGTGTAATTGTTTCCAAAGCCGGACCTGAATTTATTTTTTTTTTACATCGATATATTCCACATATGCCAAATACTCAAAAAGGGAAAAAGTGTACAGGGTGGTTTCGAAATTGTGAAGTTATACAGGGCCAAATACCCATCAAGCATTGTTTATTTAAAGGGAGCTAAATCACTCCTATCCACAGTTAACGTATGTCAGACACCCTGTATATTATTAATTGAATCGTAAATCGAATAAGTGAATGTGAAAAGTGTGGTAAGTTGTGTGATGTGTTGGTCGTCTTGTAAATAGTGGCTATTGTAACGTGACAAGCGGAGAGTAGAAATTGAAATTAAAACGGAACTTGCTGACATTCTATTATCAAATTTGTAATAGAATTTTATAGATATACTCAGGTGCGGCCGTAAACCTGCAGAAGCGAAGAGTATTGAATTGTTACAAAAAGTTTTTACGAGTGTTTTTCGATACGTGACGTGGGGCGCGCGTTTAGAAAAGAATGATGAAGTTTTTATTATCGGGGGTCGAGTCGTGTCCCAGTTATGATTTACAGATAACGCTCTCGCAGATATTTTAGCCACGAAACGATGCCAATATAACACGTTCCGACGTCGTTATTGTCATCTGAAAACGACCGTACCTACCAACATTCTTCAAATCTGGAAAATACTTCCGTATCATCGTATCTTAGAAATTCTCCGTATCGCTTTTTAAGCCAATTGCTGTTTGCATTCCACTTGTAGAAAGGTTGATTGCTTTATACCAGCTTTTACATGGTGAACTTTTCTTCGCCGATGTATTTATTATTGCGTATGCATTGATTTCAAGTTTATCGCTACAAACTAGTGATTTAAACAAGCAGCTTTGATTAAGTAGTGGTAGAAATAGATATGGAATTTGGAATAACGTATCGAAAATGGCTAACCAAAATAATATTTCAAAAATAAAAAAACAATTTTTTCGCCAAGCAACAGGGCAGAAAGATTACATCGTTTTGGAGTCTTGAAAAATCGTGTGAGCCGGCGGTGGAATGTTCGTGGGAGTCCCACAAGACGCCATATTGGGTTCTATATTGTTGTTAGTAATGATCAATGATTTAAATAGTACAGCTAGCCAAGAAGATTCTGCAATCACTAATTTTGCAGACGATACTAACCTTCTGGTGGCAAGCATAGACCAGAAAAGATTGGAACAAAAATGTAACGATTTGTTTAATCAAGCAAAAATCTGGTTTGACAGAAATTGATTATTTATTAATGAGTGGTAATAAATCAAAAGACAAACCTTCGATTATGCTGATTAATGGCAGGGATATCCCCACTGTCAAATACACCAAGTTTCTTGGAATCATAATTGATGAATTTTTTAAATGGTCACTACATATAGAACACTTACTGAAAAAGCTGAATCAGGTCCGCTATGCTATCAGGTTGATAGGGAAATACATAGAGGATAATGTTAAAAAAATTCTATACTAGGCGAGTTTCGAATCGGTATTATATTTTGGGGTGTAAATTCGATAACCAACTCAATTTTTTAGCTCAAAAAAGAATCTTACGCATAATACTTGGCATGAAGTTTAGAGATTTATATAGATACAAATTTAAATAAACTGGACTACTAACAGTGTATGGTTTATATTTGGACAAATGTCTTCTTTATTTATTTAGAAATAAGATTTTTACAAAAAAAAGACGTGTGGCACTCGGGGACTGCCGCGGTAAAGCTATTGCATAGCATTTTTTCTCAACTTATGCAATTATAATTATTTATTTATTTTTAATTTATGCAGTATTTTTTTTTCTTTGATATTAATTCAAGTTACACTTTTTGAGCGTGGTGACCGATAAGAAAACAAATTTTTCTCTTTTATTGAATAAATGAGAAGTTAATATCGTTTAATTATCTTACAATAGATGTAGGTTATTCAGGAATTTGTTATCATTGAAACTATAGGTTTATGGTAACTGAAATAAGAGACATAAGTTTGAGACTTGATATCCTCTAAATATCTGGAAAATACCGCGTCAATGGTGGTCCCATATTTTGTTGTGGACTCTTGTGGATCATTATTCATTTTCAAATTCAATTTTTCCGAAATAAAAGTTGTCAACCGCTCTGATTTTTTATCAGCGAAGTTGATGTTGAAATCGCCAGCCAAGATAAGTGGAAATTTATTACCACTTGTACCAAGTATTTTCGACCCTTCTTCAGTGTACTCCAGTAAAGTGCGATGAATAAAATGCTCTACCTCGTCCAATTTTGGATTCGGAGAAATGTAAATTGCTACCATGACTATGTGTAGGCCATTTCTAAGTTTGCATAAGCACGCACAAATATCTCCAACAAATGAGCGCCTAACATTAACATCGCAAACGTGTGCAATATTTATTTCAATATTCGGAGTCATAATATTAGTTACATTATTATTATTTTGGTAAATAGCTACCCCACCTTTTGGAACAGTATCTCGTTTGAATTGAACAATACAATTGAAATTAGGTATTTCAATCGGATTATCATGCGCCATGCAAGTTTCGGTAAGAAGTAACACATTTGTTTGTCTCGTAACTGAATCTTGTAAATCGTATTTGTGACTATTTAGACTTTGGCAATTGAAAGTCATTATTGAAATGCCATTTCTATTACTAATGAAATCTAAGACACTTGGAACTGTCGTCTGAACACTATTTAACGACAGTCTTTTGAATTCTTGCAACAAAGATGCAGTCGATGCAGCTTGCCTTCGATTATGATAAAACTTGAATGTAGAATTATCGTTTTTTGTCGTGATATACAATTTTTCAATATTACTCACCCGAGAGAGCGCAACATAAACGAGTTCCTGAGAATGTGCTTTACTATACTCATATACTATTTCATCAAAAGTCCCACCTTGCGACTTATGTATAGTTATAGCAAGAGCTGAAGTTAATGGAAAATGTTTGCGTTTGGCTATACATTTTCTATTCGATGTTAATGAAATATTTGTTGTTCGTAATTCAATGGGAACACCGAGATTGCCGACTCTATTTTGCACTGCTAGAGCGGCTGCATTTTGCCTTAATTATGTCACTGTCGCACTGATATCATCAATAACCTACAAATTTCATACATTTATTTCAGTTGTAAAACAATAATGAACTACAAATTAAAAATTATCTTGGTCAAGGGTGGTTGTGGAATGTAAAACGAAATGTTAACTTTGAACCTTTTACAAGGTCGCAATAGCCACAAACGGGGTCGAAAACTATTTTGAATTGGTTAATTTTCGATAAATCGAATGACGTTCGCGTGAGGGGCACGTAGCTCGCGAGTTATAAAAGTGCAAATCTTCGGAACATATAACGTCTTTGCAAGGAATTTTTGCATGCGGTTTTCACTCCATGTCGTTAGTTTATGAACGGGGCCAACTAAAGAGCATAGTCTCGGGCCCCGAAATGTCGATTAAATAGGAAAATTTAATTAAAATAGAAACAGGTACTCTCAGGTCTCAGCTACGCACGTCTAACGTATAAACTCTAACTCACGCGTAGCGAGCTCCTAGAGGCTTATGTCAAAATCATTTCTTTCGTAGCTGATTACATAGGACGTCTGGCGTTCATGCAATTGTGTTTTTGTACAATTCGAACCTTCTAATTTTGATAGGCCACGTGAAAATCCCGGAGTCTAAAGCGCTAGAGGCTAGAGTGTTATAACATTCGTATAAAATATAGAAATTTCTCACTTTTAGAAACTTCAGATTAATTAATTAATTTGACACATGTTGGGTGTTTAGGTCTTAGGTTTTTTCGTTACGGAATTTCTTGATTCGGTCGCAGCGCTCAAAGCCCGCGATAAAAGCTATGTGCAATAGCTTAATAACACTAATGTAAATTACAATACTAGGACTTTAGATATATGTTATCCTATTCACAGGTTACAAAACAAATCCATTTTATATGTGCATTAAAAGTTATAATAAATTGCCAGATCGTATACGATTGATAACAAACTATAGAGAATTAAAAATAAAATCTAAGAAACTACTAACCAATTTTGGAACCTTATTGTTTAGAGGTTTATTTTAGAATGTAAACGTTTTTTTTTTGGAATAATTATTTGTATTCATTTATATTTACACCATTTCATTTTTTGTTTTATGATACTTTTGTGTTCTAAGACTAAATTTGAAATAAAGATTATTATTATCATTGCAAGTCTAAAAATATTCTCGGTAAACGTATAATAGTCCATCCATCCTGGATTCTCCTGTATAACAATAGAATTACATCACTGTTTGTGATTCAAAAATATCATGTACTCCCTTCATATTTAATCGTGTTGTACACAAAGATTTAGATTCATGATACTATAATATTCCTGCTATATTAGAAGAGGCAATTTATTAAATGGCACCGAAGGTGCAGCATTAATCTAACACTTGATTATAATGATTACGTACACCTGTGACAGTATGAGCTAGTCTCGGAATTCTACTCATCACCCTCTGATTGCCATCAGCTTTGCTACACTTTCATTTAATAAAGGAACTTTAAAGTTTTTCATATCGTAATATCATTTAATTAAAATTGAATTCATCTTGGCAATGAGCCTACAACTACAACGGAAATTTGATCAAATGCCGGAATATGGTTTTTGCTATTCTAATTGATTTCATCTACAACGTGGACATTTGCTTTAAGGAATCTAAAACACACTACCAAGTAATATGTCGTCGTGCGTACCATTTAACTTTGAGCGACAACGTGAAAGATACAATGCAATTACGCAACCCCGTTTTCATTTCATTGCATGAGTAAAGACATAAAAAATAATAATTCGCGAAGATTAAAATCCGCAAATGGATTCACTGAGATAACACTTTTTTATTAGATATCACTTTCATCATCCTTCGTTAAGTATCTTCTGCTGGGGCTTGTGTGGGTGATTATTCAAAAGCAGTCAGCAAAAGTTGTGAGTTCTCTGCAGTGAAGTCAAATGGGTATAAAAATAGGCCAAAACCGTAAATCCTTGGAAAAAGGGTCGATTTTGAAGGGACAAAGTGCATTCTCTTCAGAATGCCAAAATTATCCAAAAACGACCCTAAACTCGGAGTGTTGGTCGAATTCATCTATCTGTTAAGAAATAAATTGTTCATAACAAATGAAGTTAATTCAACTGTTTGTTTAACTAGTTTCATATGTTTACTGACCAAAAATAATTTTTATCCGATCAAAAATGGTCAAATTTTTATGTAATCTCAAAAATGAGGTTATTAAATTATTAATTTATTGTTTATAAACAATATAAACAATTTGCTCAACTATCTATGAGGTAGACTTTGTTTCTGAAAACATTCTGAAGAGAATGCACCTTGTCCCATCAAAATCGACCCTTTTCCCAAGGATTTACGGGTCCAATAGTCATTTGACTGCACTACTACAAATAATATTATCCATCAACAAACTAAATATTAACACCCTCATTCATTTCAGGCATGAAACCGTCACATTTTCTATCTTAAGTGAATCAAGCAATGGCAACCACAGCGGAAGGAGAGAACTGCACGGAAAATTCGCATATGCTGAAAACATCACCAACTGAAACGGACTGCAACGGTAAAAATTTTCCGGAGAAAGTGAAAGGTGGTAAATGTAACACGAAAACGACCAAAGAGAATGTAACTAGGGTCGTTGTGGTAGCACTCACCACTGATAGAACACGGGAGACATGGGACAAGAAAGTGGAATTCCTCCTTGCCGTGGTGGGGTTTGCCGTAGACCTGGGAAACGTCTGGAGATTCCCTTACATCTGCTATCAAAACGGTGGAGGTAAGTTGAATGGTTTTGTAGTTTTCGATGTTGGCTAGTATCCTGATGTTTTCGAAATCTATATTCTGTTTTCTTCACGTGCTCACTTGTTGTCACTGGTTTTTCCGGGTTTCATAGGATCCTCTTTTCTCATTCAAAATCTTCGGTCTGTCTGCCCAATATATGATCTTTCACAGTCGTCTCATAAACACCTTGCGATTCTCACGGAATTATTGTTTTCGGATTTCCTGATATTGCGTCTATTTTTCTATCTGTTTTGAAAGTGGTCCATGTTTGTATCTTGTCTTCCTCTCCCATAATATAAGTTGCTATACAATGGTTGTCCAATTGAGGTTACAACGCCAGAAATCGCCGATAAAATCCATGGCATGATATGGGACGATCAACGAGTTAAAGTACACGAGATTGCTGAGGCTATGGGTATCACAACCGAACGGGTGCGGAACATTTTGTATAAATTTTTGAATATGAGAAAACTTTTTGCGCCAATCCAATCGCTACTCTAATAACTTTTATAAATTCTCCAATAACTAATGTTTCATCCCCCAAAACATTATCACCAATTTCGCTAATATTCGAATATTGCCAACGTATTTGTAAATATATTGAACCCCTTTTTTAAGATAGTTTTGAATTTATAAAAAAATTAAATCCGAGGTCATTTTCCCGAAAAACTCATTCAATGGATTGAAAATTAGGGAAATTTCATTCAAAATTGCTCATCTTTCAAGCGATTATCATTTTATACCTCAAAGATGTTGGCAGTCGCATATTTCGATCCAAAGTAGACCAAAACTAGGAACATTTGCGGATAACTGTGAAAACCTGAAAAGAAAATCTTTCCACGTCATCGTGCTCGGGTTGAGGAACACAAATATATTTCGTATAATTAGTCACAGATGAATGGGTAAAAATGGATCATCCGAGTCGTTAGTTTGTATTCACGCTTCGACGTCTGTATTTCGATGATTTGATTTGAGAGAATTATAAAGCACTGCATAAATATACGGTGTAACTTAATCCACTTTCAACATAAATAGAGTTAAATCGCGCGGGTAACGAATTATGTTTACACTAGCTCTTCTCAAATATCTCTCTACATACAGAAGTTACTTATACGTAAATCCCCTCTAGCTGTTATAAATTAATTTGTCCCGAGATATATATTTGTCAATGGCAGTTAATTTGAACTCAATCTTTGTATTGGAGCCTATGGAGATTCGATAAGTTAGGATATTTCTCACTTCTCAGTAGTTAGAATTTATACAAGCAAACCATGTATACAAATAGGGATCAAACTATAAGAGTTCACACTATTACACACAAAAAGTACTGAGGACCTTTCTCTTACCAAGTAACTATCATCAGATTAAACTAAATTATAAATCAAAATGTTTAAATAATATTTGGGGACAATAATGCAAACACTGGGTTACCCTCGGCTGGAGATAAATCAGTATTAAATAAATTGCTTTTTCGTTCAAACATTTCTTTCTTGAGAAATTGTGTGACCTGTATTCAAAATGTGTTCGGCTAACGCCGATTTTTCATCATTATTTTTCTTTATATGGGCAAAATGCTCTTTATACCGAGTTATATATTCTTTTAGTTTGACCCACATAGCATATTGACCAAAGATTTGTCGAAACCATTGTCCAGCGCTGTTTACTGAAGTTTTTCAACGTTGTTGTTGTAATTTTACTGGCTGAAGAGGGCGTTCAATAATCTATGAACAAAACTATTAAATGGAGCTATTTTATATTTAAATGGTGTAGCTGAATCCAAATCCACAGTTTCATGTTCAAAAGTAGATTTACGTTTCCTTAAAGATCAAAAACATTTTCCCAATATTCATTAAAATATATACGTGTAAGAACCTCGAAAATAGATAAAATCTCTGCAAAACAAAGATGTATAGATCAGAAATCAGTAACAAATATCATAAACTGATCATATACTTTTGGCTTATAACTTACATTTGAAACTTGCTTTTGAAACAACATCATACGAATTCTAGTCCTTCTATTCGAAATTATTAAGCACAGTTTTGGCAAAAACCAATAGAAAAATTAAATCAATCAACAATAAATTTCAACAATTCTTACCAACAACTGCTAGTGAAGAAACTAGGAATATTACAATTATTCACAATAAAACCGATAAACTTTCAAGATAAGGCTGTTATTTTCGCGATTATGAATAAAGATTTTGATCTACATGGCTTTTTGAACTCTTTTAAAAGCCAATTTGATTTACTGAAATTCAGTGTCCAAATAGAAACAAATAATCGGCTTATTCTTTCTAACTCGGTATAAAGAGCATTTTGCCCATATAAAGAAAAATAATGATGAAAAATCAGCGTTAGCCGAACATATTTTGGTCACACCATTTCTCAAGAAAGTTATCACTTTTAAAAAACAGTAAAGACAAATATCTAGGTAATTTAGAAGGGATGGTAATGTATAAGCAAAAAGCAATTTATTAAATTCCGATTTATCTTCAACTGATGGTAACTCGTTATCCCCAAATAATACTATATAAAAAAATTCTCGGAAAATAGGTCACATTAACACTCTGTTTTAAAATTTTTGTCTTAACGTACGTTTCGGTCTCACGACCATCATCAGAAGACAATGCTGTGTTATAATTCCGATTTCATGTTTCTGTTCGTTTCGGCGACGTTGGCATTTGAACTAAATTTGTGCGATAAGGACGCTTTGTGTTAATACAATTATTTCTAATTAATCAGGTTATTGAAGTAATGAGTCTTCTGATGATGGTCGTGAGACCGAAACGTACGTTAAGACAAAAATTTTAAAACAGAGTGTTGATGTGACCTATTTCCCGAGAATTTTTTTATATATAATTCATACTGGGTCAAGAATTCTTTATTACCAAATAATACTTAAATAGGCACAATTTAGTTTACTCTGATGATGGCAACTTGGTAGCCGAAAGGTCCTCAGTACTTTAACAGTATTTTCAGGGGATAAGCGGGAATATTTCTTATTTATAGTGAAGTATGAGTTTAAGAAATGTGTTAATTGCTTCTAGGAGCGTTCTTGATTCCATATACCATCATGCTTATATTCGGAGGTTTGCCCTTATTTTACATGGAACTTGCTCTGGGGCAATTTCACAGAAGCGGATGTTTGACAATATGGAAAAGAATATGTCCTGCAATAAAAGGTGAGTTTATTTTCATATTTTACCATACAATATTTCATTGTATTTTAGAATTTTAAAATCAATAATTATCTTTGTGACGAATTTCGCAGTCGCAAAATCGGACGACAGAATGCCATGTGACGAATATCGTACACGAATTTTATCTTTACCTGCGTATACTGTGACGAATTTCGAATCCCCCGCAATATCAATATATTCGAGTTACGAAATCGTCAAAGTTATTGACGGTTCGATGAATCTTTCTTATAGAAGTATGACAATTTTTCGTCATTACATAAATTTGCATGTACATTGTTCTAATGGAAGGCATTTTCTACTTAAAGACTATTAGCCAAACTCGAGCCAAGTCTATTGGCTCTTGCTAAAGTGGATTTCGAACGGAGAATTAGTAAAGTCACACATTGGGTTTAATTCAAAAGAGAGCAGAGTTAAAAATTCGTTGGTAAGTGTTGAGTTGAAGATGCAGCCAACAACAGAAACCTTTTAGTTAAGAGTGGAATCTCGTAACTTTGCTCATGTTCAATTCATTAGTACGTTTATCTTTGACATTGGCTGGTATAAATGAAGGTATCCGACCGTATACACTATACAGGCGATATATTTATACACGTTGTAGCGCGGACTATGGGCTATTTCAATTTCAAATTGAATCTATCTTCTCGATAATGTATAGCTGGAACATCAGTAAAACCGTTTATCTAAGTGTAGTTAAAGATTTATTCTACGAATCCTTTCTAACGGTTGTGATAAAACATATTACCCCAATAAACTAGTTTCGTTCTATATAGAAGAAGGTCATATACGTTGGCTATCCCTTATGAGTAATAATTTGAGATAAACACCCAAGAAATTAGCATTAAGGCATACATGTTGGTAAACAATCATTAATATCATCAAGAATAATTTCATTCTTTTGATATCAATTAGTTAATTAACTCGTTCCACCAAGGGCGGATTTAAGCATGTGTGAATAACATTATACTAGTTTTGTGAAGGTTTACGGACAGTTCATTTACACAAAACCAGTGAAAAAGACTTTCTTGCATAATACTCAAGCAAGCCAGCAAATCCCCTCCCACTGCCTGAACCAGATCATTAATGAAAATAAGGAAAAGTAGCGGACCAAGGACATATCCCTGTCGAACTCCACTGACAACCTCACCATATTCCGAGGAGGTTCCATTGATGACAGTATAGTTGACGGTTGGGTTCCAATTTACTTTTTTTCTTTAAAAATTAAATTATTAATCATCGATTTGTCGTAACCATTGTTCAACGCTATTTGCTGAAGTTTCTCAACTTCTTTGTTATAATTTTGCTGGCTCAAATGGAGCGATTTTATAATTAAATAGTGGAGCTAAACCCACCGGAGTATACCTATTTGTTTGAGTGGGTATTTCGACAGTTGATCAAATTGGCTATTAAGCAATTTAAATCAAAATCGTTGTTTATAATCGCGAAAATATCATCAACCAAACTTTTGGAAAGTGATTTAATTTTGATTGTGAGGAGGTTTCAAGTTCGCTTATAAAAATATTGGCCAAAAAAGAAGAGATCCTGGTTGTTTATAGTAGTTTCTGTTTTAAAAGTAAAATAGTATAGCTCCATACATAAAGACGTAAGGGTATTTGTAATTTGTAGTGAATCAACATCAAATGAAACGAGAGTATCACCAAGTTCAAGTTTGAAATCCTTCAATAAGTTCCAAAGAATTTTTCACAGACAAACTTGGTGCGGCTTGGAAGTTGTTAAATTCTTTAGCACACCATTTTGCTATGTTATACATAAGACAATTGATGGTTGAAATGATTGGTCTCATGTATTTACCCAGTTTATGAATCTTAGGTAAGCAATATAGTTTAAGAACATTAGGATTCGCAATTCTATTTCTATTTCAAATTATCGGAGAGTACAGCTGTAGACGATTTCAATGGATGATCTACAAATTCAACTATTTAGGGGGGCAGCCTGAAAGGCTGCGATTAGAACTGCAGGACAGAATCAAAGCCCTGTGGATCGCGGAGCAGCATTGCAGGATCGTTATCCCATCGAGGGAGTAATGGGAATATGTCAACACATTAAAGTACGGCACAATTTGGTATAAGGATGGATCTAGAACAAACACAACAGTCGGAGCATAACAACTATAATGTCCGTCAGTCGACAGATGTCCAAGTGTTAGTTTCATATGAAGTTCCTGTCCCAAGGACTCTACCGCACCACCCCCATGGGCGAGGGATTGGGATCACGCCCAATCAGCGAGGTAGGACGAATCCTACCTGCCAGTATGTCCGGGGAGAGCAATTCCCCGAACCCCACTGGTAAAAGCGGGACCCTTTCCAAGTCCCTACTGACTATGCATGTCAGTTTCAGTTCCCGAGCTGAAACGCAACTCAGCCGTCGAAGGTGAAGGATTGTAACAATGGCACTCTCCAACACCCGCTAGCCAGCATGTGGCCTTTAGCCACTACCCCCACGAAGCCTAAATCAAGCGTTCGGACGGAGTTTGCACTACGGGATCTCCGACCCCCTTGGTACCAGTTAATGCAACATCACTGGTCGGATCTCTCGCAAAATAAATTCTGCTGCAGTTGAGTTGAAAGCCGCAACTCGATACTGCTAGACCAGCTCAGGTACGTGGAATCGCCACACTCTAAAGATCCTACCGTAGACAGCCACTTGCCAACCAATGAGGGTCAAGCTTAGGCCTTTCTGGCGGTGTCCCCCAGCGTCTTTCCTACTCACCCATTCATCTCATTTACTACAACATTTGTTCTTCTTCTTTCAAACATCTTCCTCGCGTACATCACTAACACTCTGTACTTATTCTCGTTTTCTAACGCATCATCATTCTTTCATTCTCATCTAACACAAGATCCATTTCTCGACAGTCGACAGTCAAGCAGTCAGATAAGCGCTCAGCTCAAGGATGGTTCTTAGCTGCGAAATCAAACACCTCAGAGATGCTGAACAGTATTACTCGCCAGTGGGCAGTGGGTCCCAGGCATCGACATATACATATGGACTGCGCGTGGCAATGATAAGCGCGGGTAGTGCCGGCCAGAGAGAGGGGAAAACGAAGAGGACTAATACTGTCTTTATCTATCGGCTCGGGACGTAAACATACTAGCTACAGTCATGTTGCATTTCCATGGCAACGCAGCGGCCAATAGAAATGCGATAGATAAAGTAGATAAAGACATTATTAGTCCTCTTCGTTTTCCCCTCTCTCACGCCGGCACTACCCGCGCTTATCATTGCCACGCGCAGTCCATATGTATATGTCGATGGTCCCAGGGCATACAGGGATTCAGGTAAATGAATAGGCGCATGCCCTTGCCCAGGACGGACCTGAAACGTCCCTAATAGTACCGGAACCATTCTGCAGTATATGATCACACACTATACAGGAACACTAAACACTGAAGGTCTCTATCGGGACATGACTGTCTAAGATCTTCCTAGACAACTTCCGGAAAAAGGACATTTTGGAATGCCTGAGAGAAAGCAGGAACAACCTAAGGAGACATGACGATACACTGCAAACTCATCGGCCACATTAAAATTGACCCACTTATTCAAACTTTTCCATAATGTCATGACTGCTTCGAAAAATGTATAGAACGAAATCGATGTGTTCGTTATCAAACTGTTTGTCTGTATTTGTATTGCCTATACTCGTAAGCTTTTTGATGGAAACTTTTCCATTATTAAATGAAATTAAACGAAATGAACGTTAATGTCCAGATATTTACAGAAAATTCGTGTCCATTTTCCATTACGTGAAAATAATTCGAATTATTTTAGTGTCATAGCTGCAATTAACGAATTGAAAGTTGTAAAATAGGTACATTCACACGGAGTTGTAGGCAATCACATCGAGCGGCCACTCAATTATAAAGAGTATGTAAACAATGAGTTCACTGGAGGGAATTGTGTTCAATGTACCGGCAGGCCAACATAAAAACCAGCCACTGTCAACCTTCCCCCAATCACGACAACTATTATCTCACTCTAACTATACATTTGCTGCAGATCCGTACTACTAATAATTTCTTCAACATTTGTTTTTACCTATACTCGTATAATAGGCCATTAATTAAGGTTTTCCACTTTGTGGTCAGGAAGATGTAAATTTACAGGAAAAGATTTGGTTAGACTAGCGTTATATATTATGAGAATGTTATCTAAGCAATTATTTTTCCTGGAATCTGCAGTTCCAAATTTTACATTGAAATAACCTGTTAGAATTTTATTTTTTGACAAATGATATTTAAAGTCTCTATCAAAATGTTCAAAAAGTTTAGAAAATTACCTGATGGGCATCTCTATAGATGTACTATATTACCTAACCTTCATAAACCTTCCAAAAAAATAAGCTAAAACTTTGTAATTTAAGACGGAGTGAGCGTTAGCGCACGAAGTCGTTTCTTGATTCAGTACTAGATTCGATGCTCAAAATGTACAGGCATAAAATAAAATAATTTCAGCAGATCGGTCCATCGAAATACTCCAGGCTATTTGTTCTGTTTCAAGCATCGTTCAGTGCGCTAACTATCTGGCCGCTTGTAGAGAGAAATATAACGACACGTTTGTTATCAGTTAAGGGCGGCTCACGGTCATATCTCAGCAACTACTGGGAATAGAAATGTATTACCAGGATGCTAATGTTGCATTTTCAAACCACTGGAAAAATACTGGCAACATATCGTAAGCTTCTTCATTTGTGAAAGGCATTTTCAGAGAGTTAGGTATAATAAATTATGATGAAACAATATTAGATTTTGTTTATCGGAATTTATCTGTCAACAGAACAAACACAGAACTTACATTTTTTGCTATAACTTTGAAACTAAAAAAAGATATCGATGTGCGGTTTTCGGTTTTTTTTTGCAAATTTAAACTAATTTCCGATTATCATGTCATAGTTGTACCGTATGATTTGAGTTTTTGGGATAAAATCAAAAAAATTGTTATTATTACAAACTACGCCCTCTAGCAATTTTATTAGGATCTATCGTGTACCAATGGATACGACAATTGAAAGTACGTACCTTCTCTTCCATACAAGCTCAAGCTCCCACTCTTATAAAGGTCGGTACGCCAATGAGCTTCGAACCAAAATGATGCAACATTGTCTAACCTTTCTAATGATGTTAACACAGATACCTTAATGTGAAAATTTCCGGAGAAATTTGGAATTTTAATATTTAATTTTCAATTCCGCCCCTTGCGGCAAAATGTGGAACATAAAAATAATTTCCAGGATTTTCTCATGGCTAATTTAATAATGCATTTTTTCCCACATATCTATTCCCAGTAGTTTTTGAGATAACTGAGCCCTTAACTGAGCACGCTGTATAATTATAAGAACAGATACGATTCTTAGAGATCGAGTTCCTATCAGTGGCGGCTCATCGAAGGAGGCTAAGGAGCAGCTTCCTCACCAATTTATCTTAATGATCATTCTCCATTTTATTTCCTGTTTCTCTGATAATTCTTTAAATTTTACAATTAATTCCCCGTTCTCAGTAGTTATTTTTAATCTGGCAACAGTGGCCAGAGGCTAGATTCTCTATATATCTCAAAAGCTAAATACGTGTGGTCAACACAGTTGTCGTTTTTCCAACCAGTTCAATTCACAAATAGGGTAAAACAGCGAATATGGCAACAGTCTATGGAGGCTAGCTTCTCGTACGCTCCCGGCGGCAACGAGGTATAGATCTCGTTGCCCGGCGGTCGTATGAAATACGATTACTTGCCGTCGCTGCAAACTTCGACACGTGCTCTGCCAGTTGTTGTTTTTGCTTCGCGAGACGATGTAAGGTTAAGTTATAATTTATCTGTTCGGTCGTTCGGTGAGTTATTAACAAAGAGTTCTTTGGTTATTAAACGTAAAACTGAGTAGTGATTTAGTTGCTGAAAAGATTAGTGATGAAAGGTATGTTTCAAAATCGATGATTTGATACTGATAATTGTAAAAAATATTTATGGTTAACGGGATCTGAGGTACACAATAAATTATATTGCTGGTATTGCTTGCTATTTACATCTGATACAACTTCATGTTGGGGGCACTCGGGTTATGATGATTTGAAAAATTTAGCTCGTGGTATAGACAGACATGAAAAACATATTACATCGAGTATTAAGTTTAAATTAACCGGTAAACAGAATATTGTTAAAGGAGGAAAACATATAATTTGGTAGACAAGAAACTACATTATAAAATCTTTTTTTATGAAATTTTAGATACTATTAAAGGTCAAATTGAGATTCGATTTTCCGATTTACATGAATTGAAGTTTTTTGTATAACTTAGTTCTAAAATATAAATTTTTTAATAAAATAGCACTGAACAATGAATTATGCGTTATATACTCGGATAAAGATATTTTAGGCCAGTACGACATTTACGCCGATATGATAAAATATATGATATACAATGATTTGCAACAAGTTTTACCTCAGTTTTATAAACTACTTTGTTTGACAGTCACCATTCCTGTCACGTCGGCATCGGCGGAGAGATCATTTTCTACTCTCAAACGAATTAAAACTTACATGCCAAGTACAATGGGCCAAAATCGTTTATACAATGTTAGTTTAATATCTATTGAAAAAGATTTAGTAAAACACAAAATGATACATTTTTTGATAATATTATTGATCATTTTTCGCAAACTAAAGACCGTAGAATTCCGTTAATATATAAAAAAAGTTAATAAAATTAATAAAAAAAAACAAAATATGAAAAATTCCAAAAAAAAGAAAAAATATTAAAATCCCAAAAAAATTAAAGACAAAAAACGAACAAAAAAGTTTTTTGCCAAGAGAAACTCTATACCTCCACGTTGGTTCTTGCTGGGTAACAATTAATTTTGTCACTGAAGTAGCTGGTACGGTCGCTGTGCAAAGTTAAAAGGCTGTGAATAGAGTATATTTTTACAAAAACGTTTTATGTCCAGCCTCCTCTCTCAAAAATTCACGAGCCGCCACTGTTTCCTATTTTCGGTTCACTCACTCTCCGTATTAACCTATTGGGCATATACGCAGCGTAATGACCGACCGACCGACATCATCAGGGCAAGTTAGAAATTAAAACCGGAACCAAAGCGATATTTCATAGCAGGAAAACTTATGACTTTGTAATTCACTTTGATCAGGGCGTTATCTCCTGCCAACCCTCGAATTTTGACCGACGGCGGTGACAATTGTCTCCGTTCTAAAGAATTATTAATGGGAAACTATCAACAAAAGTGGATCAAGATGAAAACATAATCAAAACTGCTTATTAACAATTGCATCCAACGTGAATCCAGTTTTGAATAAATTGCACCAAAGACAACAGAAACATAAAATTCAATTTAGGTTTGTTTGAAAAATCAAACGGTTATAAATTCAAATAAAATAACTATTAAAAGCTTGATTTACATGTAACTATAGTTTCGCTAACACCATAGCCTCTTTAAACATAAATATAAACTGCTATAAGATGACATCGTACAAAATCGTGAATTGTTTGGGTTGCATTTACGCTTCGCATGAGAAGGACCATACTTGAACGTTTCGAGAGCACTTACAGGTGACGCTTCAAGGCAGCCTGGAACCAGTTATTTAATCGAATCAACGAGAGAAAATTGCAAGTGTGATTTTGGTGAAATACAGTTGGCTTATATCGATTCAAGTTCTCTCAATATAACACTCATATTTAACCTCGATTAAAAATAAATATAATGAGCTTTTTAGTAAATTCGATAGTGAGATCACGTATGTTTAGCTTCAGTATAATTGATATGTCGAATAGCTAACAGAATTCCAGGAAGCCAGGTTATTATTTCGAATGGCCAGCACTTGTTGCAGAAGATTCGTCCCAAGAATTGATTTATATCGTATTTTATAGGCGCACGTTTGATTGTGGAGGAAGATTTCTCCATTCTTAAATCTCTACATTTCCCATTTAAGAAGTAGAAAAAATATTACGTCTCTGTCTTCAAATCATTACGTCGATGAACACCTACTTACGCACAGCATTGTTCAGAATTTCCTTTGTTTGCGAAACTGTTTCTTCTGGGATTTCCCTTTCAAGTGTCCACGTCTATATTTCTGCGTGTAAATACGCAAGTTCATCAAACCATTCATTCCATAAACACAGGCGTGATATAACAAATATGATTTTAACAGCAATTATGAATTGTGTTTAAACCTTTCGAAATTGATAATAATATGCCAAATTAATGTAATGATTACTTTACTCATATTAATATTGAAATTAAAAGGGGATACACTGAAAAGAAAACAAATCTATTCAAATCCAAATAGAAATTATCATGATATAAATAGAATTATATGTAAGTTCTTGGGAAATAAGTCAAATTAACACTTATAGCTATTACATTTTCGTATTTTTACATACGTTTCGGTCTCACGACCATCATCAGCAGATGTTTGAACTCAAGCGCGCAATTTCTTCAACTAGTTTTAATAAGTACAGAGCTTATTTATAGCATTGATTTCAATCAACAATGACTACGTTGCATATGAATATGTATCAAAAAACCACTACTCAGTAATTTTCCTATAGTTGAAGACTTCATATCTGGATGACGAGAATAATTAGTCGAAATTTCTTTGCGCCAAGTGCCTACATTGATAAACAGATGTGTTTAAAATTTCTGACGACGATTGGAAGGTCCTGTACCAATATTACTGACTCGTATGAACTTTCTACATGTACACAATTTTACAATTATAATTTATCACAAATATGTACGTAGAACTTCATTTAATCAATTAAATTTATATAAATTTGGCTCAATTATTGAACTTCGGTTTTATTATTTCTCTTATTATCCTGTTTTATGTGAATCATCTCCAGGATAGATCTTTTATAGTAAATTGTTTCTTCAATTAACATATTAAAGTTTTTATAACGGAAATGATGGTTATAATCAAAACAATATTTATCAAGGGCGGTGGAATATTCTAAGTTTTTGCTTTCAGTACTATACTTATAGCCATACATTCTTTTTCGTAAATATTGTTCAGAGATTCCTGCATCCAATCGCAATCTAAACAATTTAATTCATATGTCACCTGGGTTTATCTCTAGGTATTAATGGTTTCAGAAGAGAATATAACAGACCTGTTTCCAATGAATTTACATATAATTCATACCTGGGTCAAGAAACATTATTATATAATCAGAATTTCTGGATACAATACTACAATATACATAGTATATACTCTTGCACATAATGGTAGAATCGAATATCTCATCCATGAGAGTGTATTATCACGCAGTTATATCGGAATCGATGGGATGGACCGAACTCACTATTTTTCCATACTTACCCCTTATGAAATTTGGGAAAATGTGAAATATTCCAGAGCCTCATGTAACTGATGGAACTTGTTCTATGGGATCTCAGAAGGTTGTGGATTTTGGGTGAATTAATCATGTTAAAATTAGTTTTATAGTGTATAATATTCAAGTTATAGCCGAAACTTAGGGTTTCGGAACACTGTTACATGTTGCCTAAGCGTCTGAGGTGAAAAGTAATGGTAGAATCGAATATCTCATCCATGAGAGTGTATTATGGCGCTGTTATATCGGAATCGATAGGATCGAACAAACTCATTATTTTTCTATACTTACCCCTTATGAAATTTGGGAAAATGTGAAATATTCTCATGTAACTGATGGAACTTGTTCTATGGGATCTCAGAAGGTTGTGGATACCAATTTTGGGTGAATTAATCATGTTAAAAAAAAATGATTATATGGTGTATATATTCAAGGTATAGCCGAAATTCAGGGTTTCAGAACCCTGTGACATGTTGCCTAAGCGTCTGAGTTGAAAACTAATGATATAATCGAATTTCTCATCCATGAGAGTGTATTTTATGACCCTGTTATATCGGAATCAATAGGATCGACCAAACTCATTATATTTCCATACTTACCTCTTATGAAATTTGGGAAAATGCGAAAGTTTCAAAAGGTTCAAGTACCATGAGAGTGCATGACGCAGTTATATCGGAATCGATGGGATGCTGTTGAGACACTATTTTTACAAAGAATAATTTTTGGGGTTGTGAAAAACCGGCATCAAGATATTAATTTCTAATAAATATAGTAAATACATTCTTTGCCCAATGTTCGAGGCTGAACTTGTTAACTCGATGTTCCGTAAAAGAAAACTTATTCGCGTATCTAAAAGTATGCAACCGAAGACAAACGAATAAAGTTTACGGAAGACGTTTTACCTTTGTTAGGGATCGCTGAACATTCCAGAAATTCAACTGCGATTCCGCAGTGGAAAATGAATAAGGAAATATAATCTTGTCAAAATAATTATGAACGGTCCTAATAACGAGTTATAACTTTTACTTCTGCAATGTTCCGTATTAAATTTGTATATACATTGTTGTTCTACATTCTAGGAGTTGGATATGCGATATGTTTGATCGACATCTACATGGGAATGTACTACAACACCATAATAGGATGGGCTGTATATTATTTGATAGCTTCCTTTCAGTCTGAATTACCCTGGACTAGTTGCCGGAACAGTTGGAATACTCCCGCTTGTACTCCGGTTACTGAGCAACTACCGAACGTCACATCCAGTAGTCCGGCAAGAGAATTTTTTGAGTAAGTAATACCATCTTACAAGTATCTTACCGAAAATGTATGTTACAAATGTAGAAATTTCAGCATCCCCCACCCCCGTTATAATTGATACTTTTCTTGTGATTTTTAAGCGATTTTCTAATAACTTGTGGACATCTAGATCTAGCTAGTTGTTTCAAATGTTAGTAACAATGAATCAATGAAATCTCGTTCCGAAATCGGCGGAGAGAGTAACTCCCAAAACCCTGTATCGCCGGCAGACGAAATCAAGAACAATGAATCAACATCAATAATTTTTCCATATTTAAAGTGCAAATTAACTTGTCAATAATTATATTCATATTCCGTTAATTGTATTTGCAGGAGAGAGGTGTTGGAACAATACAAATCTGACGGCCTGAACAGAATGGGGCCTATAAAACCAACATTGGCCTTGTGTGTTTTTTGTGTTTTCGTCTTGGTTTATTTTTCGTTGTGGAAAGGAGTTCGCAGTACGGGTAAAGTAAGTAACTCTTATGAATTATAAACTTTTCACAATAGCTCTTCAAAACTACACATGTTCACTTTGCCCAATATAATTGATTCGTTCAAGTAGCTTAACATTCCCAGATATCTGTCAGTCAATGTTGTACATTGTTTGGATTTCTTAGTGGGACATTTACCAGCAGATGGCGTTACATATTATGGTTCACTTTGGCATTATGTTAATCGGGTTATTTGTATTTTCTATTGATGCGATCGTTCGATAACATTGCAACATGAACCACATATAGACTGTATTAACCTTATCATTATCATAACCATTATTCTTGGCTATATATGTATTTAATTCGGTTTGGTTCAAGAAATTACCTTTTTCTGAAATCGTTCAAGAATGCTTACTTTCTCGGAGCAACTTCAGACCCCAAAGTACGCTAACCTAGTATTTAAATTTTTTTCCGACCTAGGCACATCTGTATATCATCATCGCTGTCCATTTTAAATATTTTTAAATATTTTTTAACGATAAGTAGGTATCAAACCGAAATAAGTAGTGAATCAGTGAATCTCTGAGTTTTGTCACAACAATAAACAAACAGCGAACAAGGAAACGATTTTATAGGATGGTAATCTAAAATTTTTATGCATTTATAAAAATTCCTTAATTTATCATAATGATAATTGCGATTTCAAAAAAAATAGTATGTGTACCTCGTAGTAAAAGCACATTTCCAGACTTTAATTCTTGTTGGCCTCGGGTCAACGCCTCGGCCAACAATTTACATTGTCGTCCGGGAATGTATTGCTTTTACTACTAGATACACAATGTACTATTGTTTAATGGAATGCTTTCTAATCTGTGAATGATGGGTGATATGCTGCTAATTTACGTTATTGTGACTCACTTCGTGTTTTATTTATTGTCACTCATTTCGTCTTAACCCATTGGGCATATGCGCAGTTACTTATTGCCAAATAACACCAGAGGGTCAAAAAGTGCTGAAAAATCATCAACACTACTGACATCACGAGTCAGTTCCAAAAAAATACATTAAAAAATAAACCTACAGTTAATCAACTAACCCAGAATTTCTCATTTTGCAGGCTGTCTGGATTACAGCTTTAGCGCCATACGTGGTCCTAATAATCCTTCTATTTCGTGGAGTTACCCTTCCAGGAGCAGGTGAAGGTATTCGTTACTATCTGACACCGGAATGGCACAAACTCTACAATACCAAAGTTTGGATAGATGCAGCTTCTCAAATATTCTTTTCTCTGGGTCCTGGTTTTGGCACGTTGTTGGCGCTTTCGAGTTACAACAAATTCAACAATAACTGTTATAGAGATGCATTGCTCACCAGCAGCATCAATTGTCTTACAAGTTTTCTCGCTGGCTTCGTAATTTTTTCGGTATTGGGATACATGGCTCACGTTCAACATAAGAGTATAGAGCAAGTTGGATTGGAAGGTAAGTCGATGATTTATATAGTCATGTTATAATATTTCAGATAGTTATATAATTTACATGAGGTTTCCCTGTTGTTGGAGAGCGGATAGGTGAGATGGAGTAGCCGGCAAGATTAGCGGATCTAATCTATTTGCATTATTTCTTACGATCACCATTGATTATTATATATAATATATCAATGCCATCACCAATTTATTCAACGTAAGGAATAGTTTATGATTAAATTTTCGATAAGTTACTTGCTCGTCGTGAACTTGCCACCGAATTTTCATCAAAATAGTTCTGAATTTATTAATTTGTTTGGAGACTTCAACGACAGCGTAACGTGAAAGTAGGGAAGTCTGTACTAACTTATGAAAATGCATATTACTTGTTGAATCGAATCGTAAAAATCAACAGTCTCTATCAGTTCTCTCCAGTTTTGATATTATCAGATATAGTATAGTTACACTAATGTTTTAAAAAAAAAATACTTGTGGCACTCGGGGACTGCCGCGGTAAAGCTATTGCATAGCATTTTTTCTCAACTTATGCAATTATAATTATTTTTTTGTTTTAATTTATGCAGTATTTTTTTTTCTTTGATATTTTAATTCAAGTTTTTTCTTTGTTATTAATTCAAGTTACACTTTTTGAGCGTGGTGACCGATAGGAAAACAATTTTTTTTCTTTTATTGAATAAATGAGAAGTTAATATCGTTTAAAATATTTTAATTATCTTACAATACATGTAGGTTATTCAGGAATTAGTTATCATTGAAACTATAGGTTTATGGTAACTGAAATAAGAGACATAAGTTTGAGACTTATCCTCTAAATATCTGGAAAATACCGCGTCAATGGTGGTCCAATATTTTGTTGTGGATTCTTGTGGATCATTATTCATTTTCAGAATCAATTTTTCCGAAAGAAAAGTTATCAACCGCTCTGATTTTTCATCAGCGAAGTTGATGTTGAAATCGCCAGCCAAGATAAGTGGAAATTTATTACCATTTGAACCAAGTATTTTCGACCCTTCTTCAGTGTACTCCAGTAAAGTGCGATGAATAAAATGCTCTACCTCGTCCAATTTTGGATTCGGAGAAATGTAAATTGCTATCATGACTATGTGTAGGCCATTTCTAAGTTTGCATGAGCACGCACAAATATTTCCAACAAATGAGCGCCTAACATTAACATCGTTAACGTGTGCAATATTTATTTCAATATTCGGAGTCATAATATTAGTTACATTATTATTATTTTGGTAAATAGCTACCCCACCTTCTGGAACAGTGTCTCGTTTGAATTGAACAATACAATTGAAATTAGGTATTTCAAACGGATTATCATGCGCCATGCAAGTTTCGGAAGAAGTAACACATTTGTTTGTCTCGTAACTGAATCTTGTAAATCGTATTTGTGACTATTTAGACTTTGGCAATTGAAAGTCATTATTGAAATGTCATTTCTATTACTAATGAAATCTAAGACACTTTGAGCTGTCGTTCGAACACTATTTAAAGGCAGTCTTTTGAATTCTTGCAACAAAGATGCAGCCGATGCAGCTTGCCTTCGATTATTATAAAACTTGAATGTAGAATTATCGTTTTTTGTCGTGATATACAATTTTTCAATATTAGTCACCCGAGAGAGCGCAACATAAACGAGTTCCTGTTATTTTTCGTTACGGAATTTGTTGATTCGGTCGTCGCGCTCGAAGCCCGCAATAAAAGCTATATGCAATATATGCAATAGCTTAATAGAAACAGGTACTCTCAGGTCTCTGCTACGCGCGTCTAACGTATAAACTCTAACTGACGCGTAGCGAGCTCCTAGAGGCATATGTCAAAATTATTTCGTTCGTAGCTAATTACATAAGACGTCTGGAGTTCATGCAAATATGTTTTTAGATAATTCGAACCTTCTAATTTCGATAGGCCACGTGAAAATCCCGGAGTCTGAAGTGCTAGAGTGTTATAACATTCGTATAAAATAGCGAAATTTCTCACTTTTAGAAACTTCAAATTAATCAATTAATTTGACACATGTTAGGTGTTTAGGTCTTACATTATTTTTAGTTACGGAATTTCTTGATTCGGTCGCCGCGCTCAAAGTCCGCGATAAAAGCTATATGCAATAGCTTAAAAAGTAGAAGAAAACTGCTTCAAATCATGAGTTCTCTCCAAATCGACTTATTTAGTTCTGATATTATCCGATAGATGACCCTACCAATAAGCAAATAAGTTGAAAATAACCTACGAATGTAGTTGTACAAATACGATTGTATTTTTGTTATTTATTCATATTTGTGAACAGTTCACTAATCGAAGATTATCAATTCTAGGTCCTGGTCTTGTATTTATCGTGTATCCAGAAGCAATAGCGACAATGTCGGGATCAGTATTTTGGTCCATTATATTCTTCCTGATGTTAATAACTTTGGGATTAGACAGTACATTTGGAGGATTGGAGGCTATGATAACGGCACTATGTGACGAATATCCGCATGCTTTGGGAAGACATAGGGAAATATTTGTTGCTTGTTTATTGTTTGGAATTTATATTTGTGCCTTACCTACCACAACATACGTAAGTTCTTTTAGACGATTAACAATGGGCATAAATGTTACCTGCTTACTGACTATTCATGATAAATTGATAGTAAACAAAAATATACTTATACTTCTGCCTTCACTTCAAGTGAAAATAATTGGTCGCCATCTAGTTGGCCTTCTCGACTGATTTGAAATTCGAGACCAAGTTTTTCCGCAGCTTTTTGTGCTCGCTTAACGATAAATCCCTGATTCGGCCAATTCGTGACTTTTGACAAAGCAGGAGGGGGTCCGAACTCTTACAAACTTTACAAGACCTACTCAGAACTAAACTTAGATGCAGACCCTCCATACTAAGGAGTCCCCTACCTCCCCGGTGACGTGGGAGAGAAATGCGAGGAACCGAGACGTCTTTGTCGAGTCTATGCAGCTCATCAACCATCCATTTCACCACTCCAAAAGAATGAAGCAAGACTGAAACGGCAAGCAGATTTGTTCTCACTAGAAAGTTCGGAAAACCAAATCTTTCAAAGAAGGTTTCTGTACTTGCAGCGGAGAGCCACCTTTATCTGGGCAGCGTCATAATTAGGATGATGTTCAATTCCCAGGTATCGATAGGTCTCTCCAGCATTAAAATGTTTAAAGATACTTTCGTCGGCAAGCTGCATATTCTCGTAGACTTCCGGAGATCGTCTTCTCCTCAAATGATACACTGCGCACTTGTCCAATCCCAACTCCATGCCTACGGCTCGTGTATATTCTTGAACCTCGTTGAGAGCTTGATTGAGGTTTTTTCCACAGAGGCAGTTTCACTGGTCCTCCAGTGGTCCAGAGTAATATCCACGAGTCCGTCTTAACGCAATGGAGAGCGACAGCAGTGAGATGTTGAACAAGAGGAGACTCAAGGAGCCTCCTTGGAAAACATCCCTCTTAAATGTTCCCAATTCTGTCAAGACTCGTCTTCTGCATGACGTGATGGCAAATACCATTCACTCACTCACCATCACGAAGTCTCCGAAACTATAAAGCGAACCGACTTGAAACTTGGCATTTATGTTCTTTATACGACATAGGCACCCGCTAAGAATGAATTTTTCAGAACTCAATCCCAAACGAGGTAAAAGGGAATCGATCTATTCTCACGTTTGTGATTGCAGATCACAGATCCATGGAATAATGGCTCGTTCAGACTGTCTATGCTATTATCAATAAGAATTAATCACCCTTATCCATTAAAAATACTGTAGGACATCAGCTACCAAGTAGCATAAATAAGAAATAAAATAATCTATTTTTATCAGAGAGCCACTCCAAGGTCTGAAGCATATTTTTGTCAATCTGAACTTATTTACATTGGATTGTTATGTGTATGACATCCCTTTTGTTTAATAACATCATTAAGGTATATAATAAATGAGAGATATAACTGAAGAAGAACTTTATTAAATAAATAGGAAACCCTAATATACAAACATGATAAGCATCATAATTACAATTTTAGATTTTTGTACACTTTATAATTATAATTTAAGATCGCTAAAAAATTACAAACTTTAAAATGAAGAATGAAAAATTGGACTATAGAATCACAGACAACAGCAATACAACACTTTATTATTTATTTTCTCTCACATAGTCTGCTAGTTGTTGTTTAAAAATCCTTAAGGATGAACTCGTTTTGACAATATTAGGTAAATTGTTATAGTTCACAAAACCTTTAAAAAACAAAGAAATCATAGAGCACTTTTTTTTAGTTGTAGGAATGTAAAAATTGTTATTATGTCTTGTATCATAGTTATGAATATCAACATTGAAATTTATAAATTCATAAAAGTACGGTGGTGCCAAATTATGTAGAATTTTATATATAAAAATCATTGTTAGGTAGAACAACCTCTGAGAAACTGAGAACCACTGTATAGATTGAAGCATATTTACAATTGGAGTATATCGGTTTGTTCGCAGAACAATCCTCATACCCCTATTTTGTAGTTTTTGTAGATGGGATACTTGATTTAAATTGAACAAATAGATAACGGAAGAGCAAAAATCTAAATGAGGCTGAATAATTGAATTGAAAACTGTAACTCTGGACTGCAGTGATAAATTCCTGGATACTCTTGTAAAAAAATATATTTTTTTACAAATTTTTTTAAACATATAATCAAAATGATTACCAAGTAACAAAAGATTGTCAATATAAAATCCAAGATATTTTATGGATGTTACAATTTCAATTTTTTCTCCATTTATTTTAAGATTAATTTCATTGATATACATTTGTACTTGTATTTAGTCGTTATTATCATAGCTTTGTTTTTTAAAGTATTTAACTTTAATTTATTTAATTTTAAATATTTATTTATTTTAGAAAGAGCAGAATTCATTTTATTTATAGCATTCCATAAATCTTCTGCAAAACAAGCTAATAAAGAATCGTCTGCGAACATATTTAGAAAATCAACGTCTATAAAAAGATTCAAGTCATTTAAATACAAAATGACTTGCTAGGGGCCCTAGCACACTACCCTGGGGTACACCTACATGAATATTTATTACATTTGAGATAATATCGCAGACTTTGACTTTTTGTTTTCTATCCATTAGGTAGTGAGATAACCATTTGAACACCTCACCCTCAATACCATACCCCCCAAGTTTTCTTAAGAGAATGTCTCTATCTATGGTTTCAAAAGACCTTTTTAGATCTATAAATACAGCCACTACATATTTATTATTATCTATTTCCTTTTTAAAAGTACATAATGCAAGCTGAAGTGCTGCTTCACAAGAACATTTTTTACGAAACCCTGATTGATTGTTAACTACAATCTCATTATATTCAATGTGTTTTAAAATTTGATTATAAACTGCTATTTCAAGAATTTTTTCTAGAGGTGGCAAGGTATTAATAGGTCTAAACTTATTAGCCTTTATGGTATTACTAACTTCAGGTATGGGAACCAGTGAGGTATTCACAAAGTTTAATATCACATGCCCACAGACTTCAAAAATTTATTTAAGAGTTTTTGAATTAAGTACTTCATATGTACTACTTTTATTGTCTAAAGAATTAACAATTTCACGCAGATCCTCCATAGACAAAGTTTTAAACTTTGACAAAGTAGGATATAAGTTATAGTTGCAAAATGTCCATTGTTCATCATTTACAATGCTTTCCACAATATCAGCTATGCTATCTATAAAATAATTATAAAATTTGTTAACAATTTCATTTTCATTTCTTTCTAAATTAGGCGTATTATTAATACCAAAATCAACAACATTTGGAGAATTATGATTTTTGCCATTTATCAGATTTTTTAACGTTTTCCACATAGATCTAGAGTTATTGCGGTACCTATCGATTTTATCAAAGTAATACATTTCTTTTTTTGTTTTTAATAAATTTGTTACTACATTTCTCTGTTTCTTAAAATTGTCCCACTTTAAATTTCTATCTGCTCCCCTTGATGATACAAATTCCCTGTACATCCTATCACGTTTTTTTATACTATTGTAAATTTCATTGTCGAACCATGGAACATTGTTTTTATATTGATAACTCTGTACAGGTGAAACGTTATCTATTACGGCCTTACAATTATTTAAGAAGTTATTATAAATAAAGTTTACATCAGTAGAGTCCAAGTGCCAGTTACAAGTAATTAATTCAAGTTTAATTTCATCTAAGTTTGTAGAACTCATATTTCTATACCTTTTTGTAGATGTACTTACATTAATAAAATGTTTGCTTAAATTTACCGAGATTAAAAAGTGATCACTTATTTTAGGAGTATCGTGCACACAGCAAGTAGCAGAATTGTGATTCACTAGAACATAATCAATTAATGTTCCACTATCTTTTACTATTCTTGTAGGCTCATTTACCAGTTGCTCAATACCATATTGCAAGAGGATAGATTTAATTTTTTTTATATAAAAACTGTTATTCAAAAAGTCCAAATTAACATCACCAATCAAAATACATCGCTTATTACAATTAAAAAAGTCATCACAGATGTTATCAAACTTATCCATTACCTTGTGAGATGTCTGAGGTAACTCCTTTTATCAAAAGAAAAATGTTCGTTGTTCTTTATAAGAAAACTACTGAACCGTCCGTGAGCAGTGAAGTCAGGACGTACTATTCCAGTTTTGGCAATACAAAAACACTGCAACTATGTATCATTATTAAATTATTATCAACATCTAATGTCCAGCTAGACAATGTTATATGTAGAGCAGTTTCACATTCATGCTTAAACCTAAACCCGATGGATATTTTGTTGAGTTCAATATATCTAAATAATTATTGGTTGTAGGCATCTAATTCAGAAAGAAAAATCTTGTTTTCCGGATGGATTCCGCATCACAAAGAAGATCTGAAAAGGCTGAATAATTGGTGTGCAGTAAATAAACTGACCCTCAACTGTAGCAAATGCAAAGTAATGTCATTCTCTAGAAAATCTACTACAGTCATATATAACTACAGCATAGGAGAAAATCAGTTAGAAAGAGTTAGCGAAGCGAAGGACTTTGGTGTTCTGTTTGACGCGAAATTGACTTTCTCTTCTCATATCAATGTTATAGTAAAAGAGTCGATGAGAAATTTAGGTTTCTTAATTCGAACCTGTAGGGAATTTAACTCATTTGAGGCCTTAAAGTCAGTATACGACTCAATGATCCGAAGTAAACTAGACTATTGCAGTGTAGTCTGGAATCCTTACTTCTCTACTTACTCAGACAAAATAGAGTCCGTGCAAAGAAAATTTCTTAAATTTGCACACTGGAAACGATACGGTACCTACCCACCTAGAGGCATTGATTACAACCTTCTGCTAAGAGAATTTAAGGTAAATTCGCTGAAAAAACAACGTGATATTGCAGATCTATTATATATTTATAAAATCATACATGGAAAAATTGATTCCCCCACTCTATTATCGCTACTAGATTTCAATATACCTCGTTTAAGTTCTCGTTCTAATATCACTTTTAGAATACCTACACCAAACACCCAAAATCATTTTAATTCACCAATAACGACAATGTGCAGAAGTTACAACCATATAACTTCTGCAGACATGTTTTTTCTGACCTTTCGTGAATTTAAACGTGATATTTCCCAATCACTACCCGACTAGTGTTGTATTAAGACCAACTAATATAGTTAAGAACATAATTATGTTTGTTATTATTAGGTTAGTATTACTTATATTGATGTTATATAACGACCTAATTTACGTAAGTTTCTATTATGTACACCTTTAATTAGGCTGCTGGCCTGCTGGTTGTATGAAATAAATAAATAAATAAATAAATTAATCACAATAGCTCGACTTGATGCCGACGTATCGCCAACCATTACAGGTGGCATCTTCAGGGCAGGCTTGGGGCTTGAACTGAAAGCAGGCCCCAAGCCTGCCCTGAAGATGCCACCTGTAATGGTTGGCGAAACGTCGGCATCAAGTCGAGCTATTGTGAGACGGAATCCATCCGGAAGACAAGATTTTTCAAGATTAGCTGTCCGCGGAAGTCTACTATCCAAGATATTCAGAAAAGAAGTTTACTTTCAAAATCGAAAGATCAATGTGTATAATATTTTTTAGGGCGGCGTATATTTGGTGAATATGCTAAATGTATATGGTCCTGGTTTAGCCATATTATTTGTGGTATTTGTGGAATCAGCTGGCGTATGTTGGGTTTATGGTACCGACAATTTTGCAAGAGATATCGAAAAGATGATTGGTCACAAGCCTGGATTATTTTGGAGAGTTTGTTGGAAATATATAAGCCCTGTCTTTTTATTGGTAAGAAAAAAATCATAAGATTTATTCATTCACTACAAAATTCTGTAACAACTAATTGATAAAAAACTAAAATCATCTGAATTTCCAAACAGTTATTTTGATTCGAAAAAGGAGCTTTTGGTGGTTTTTCTAAACGACTAAAATAAAATTATTTTTGGTTCTCCGATTAAATTGAGGGATATAAGGCCTTGGGAGTTGAACTTTTGAAAATTATGAAGTATGAAGATATGGAAATTTTTCAATAAAATTATATAAGTTATAATATATCCACAGTGTGAACTCTTTTATAGTTTATTAAAAAAATATAAAATGATTAATATCTCAAAAACCGTGCAACATAGAAGAGATTTATTGACTAATGCTATTCAGAAACTCAGAAAATTCTAATATAACATTAGATATAGAATGTTCCATTTAAAATTTGGTACTTTCTAATAGAGCATCAGTAACATTACAACTGATAGTTCCGGACGACTGTTTCGCTCTCTCGATCTCATCAGAGACACCCATTACCATTGTTATTGTATTTTTATTTGTTTGACGAAATTATAGTTATTTTAAAGTGAATTTTTCTTTGCAGACAATATTCATTTTCTCGTTACTCAACCACGAACAAATGCTGGGTACTGAATATCTATATCCTGATTGGTGTTTTACATTGGGATACATACTTACAGCTTCATCGATCATGTGTATACCAATATACATTATATATAAATTTATCATCACACCAGGCAGTATACTTCAGGTATGTATAATAATTTTTTTGCTAAGGTACAGTGCCTTGAATTTGCATTTTCGAGGGACATTTTTTATGTCTAATTACTACACGAGAGGACAACTTATACTGTTCATGGAACATCGTATGAGCCAGCGGTAGGTCTCGGGCCTGAAAGCAGAGGCGTAGCGAGGAATATTCACCCCATGGGCAGTTTATTAATTTGCGCCCCTCCTACAGTAAACTAAACAAATATAAGTTAATTTCATAACAGAAAATAATGCTTGTGTTTTGAGGTACTATCGTTTAATTAGTAATCTTAAGTGAAACACAAAAAGTGTTTCAATTTAAAACATATTTTGTTGAAACATTTAACAGTGTTCTGCCATATGAAAGCAATATATTATGAGTTAGGCGTTTTATAGTGTAGGAATCGTATATTCATATACTTAATTTCCAAAAATACAAATTATACTTTATTTTTATCATTAATCCCCGTAGTAAGAATACATTATATAAACTTACGTGAACCTGAACACCTTGAACAAAGGCACGTACAGTTATAGATTCTTACTATGTGATATGTGTAATATGCTGACGAACGCGAGGTTACCCACCGATGTCAATGATTGTATAATATAACTCATTATCGGTCATTGTTCATGTATAAAAACCTCGATTCTATGAGATATCTGGGACAACTTACCAAAAGGGGTAGAGAAAATTAAGTCTGGTAGAAAGAAGTTTGGCAGGTCTCGAACCATGGAAATATCTATAGAAAAAAGGGAGAAATCGCTCACCTTTCTACGATGTTCTAGAGAGGTCTATGAATTCGTAATTGTGACATCAATCAGACTAATAACTCTTTGCTGGATAGAATCCAAGAGCTTCAACGTATGTTTAGGAGCCGAGCTCCAAACATATGAATAGTACTTCGGGACAGGTCGAATCTGTGCTTTGTAGATTATGGGGAGCTGCTGGCATGTGAAGTAGGAAAGCACGGAATAGAAAACCATATTTTGTAAAGCTGTTTTCGCAAAGGACCTCACATGATCATCCCATGTCCGTTGGTGGTGATACCGAGCATGGATTTGGAATACTTCATAAGATTAACTATACCTGACTATATATTAGGGATTGTGAGAACCGGCTTCCTGGATAAGAAGCAAGATTGAGTTTTGGTTGCATTCAACTCTACTAGATTATCAGATCCCCATTTCAAAATCATTGCCGGATCTCCATTAATTGCGTTAACCTGTCTATGTCTCGCTTCTGTGGCTCCATCGGATAGTATAGGGGCTCTATATGAAAAAGGAGTATGAAGTGTACCATAATCTGCAAAGCTGGGGACGCAGATCGTTCATATGGAGCAGAAACAAAGTTGATACCAAGACAGATCCCTGTGGAACACCAGCATTGATAGCCATCGTTTCGGAGGATACTCCGTCAACCACCACGTGGAGTCATATATCTGGAAGAATAGATACAAGAATATGTGATAGAAAATGTGGATTTCCTCATTTGAATTACGAATTTGAATCGCACCCACTGGTTCAAAGCTCCTATAGATCAAGATGGACAGATTGAAAGTAGACAAACATTCTTACAATCACTACGAAGAGCTGTTAAACTTCTTATGGTAGAATGAAGCCTTAGTTACACAATGATCTCCATGTTCTTACAAATTCATTAAGAAATAACTCAATTTAAACCCAATATTTGTTACAGAGATGGTCTATTATGTGGAAGCCCGAGCGGTCTTCAGACAACAGTGCATTAACCTATTTCGGGGCTGCCGACGTGTGACCAGAAACAACAATAAAACGATCGTACACTGTTGAATGGTTAGTTTAGATTTTAGGCGATAATATTATATCAAATGTAATTTAGCGATTAACTATATTTGAGTGAAATACAGCCATATTTCACTCGATCTCAACGGATTGTAAGGGTTTATTTGATAGTTTTGTTGTTTTAGGTGTGTACATAGGCTAAGAATTTAGACATATGCGTAAAGAGTACAATAACGTAGCTAAATATACTAAATTGTTAGTATTTAGTGAACATTATAAGAATCATCGAAATTAGTGTTAACTAATTCAGTGTTATGTTAATTTTAATCCGTACTTGTAGTTGATGGTGTCTATGTAAATTTTTTGAGGGACAAAGCCAGCTGTGGAAGACCTGCAATTTTGTTGATATATTTTCTTACTCGAATCAAAACTCATTATTTCCATGTTCTTTGAACTGTGATCCTATTAATTCTTAATAATCAATTAGATTGATTGATTTCAAGTTGGAGTTTAACGGAGAAAAATCGTTAAACACATGGTGCAATTAAATTGATTCTTTTGATTCTTTTTGGGATACTTCATAACGTAAATTGGTTACTACTACATCAGGTTCCAGCTAATTAATTGAAAGTATGATTTTGTCCAATGTTCTGGAAATTTTATAGAACAGATTTGATGAATAAAATTTACAAAATAGCATGTATTGCAATATCCAAAGCCGAGCTACTAAAGTTGCAATTTGTGCATGTACCTACGTTTAAACAATAGAATATTTTATTGAAAACTATCATGTGCGGTTAGTTAATTGAATCAAGACATTATTCGTGTATGCCAAACAATATTTACAATTGAATCTCAAAATTGTTTGTTTCTTCCAAGGCTGTACTTTTTCCCTCTGTCACAAGCCAAATCTTGGTGCTATAGTTTTGCTGTATTTATGTGATTTTAGAATATATATACGCTGAGTCCTATTAGGTAAATGTTCTATATATTTTTTGCTATTTTTTACTAGTATATTGAATAGTATAGTAATAATAAGACGTTAATTTTAAGACAATATAATATTAAATATTGTAAAATTGATTATCTAAGCCTCTTGTTCGACCATCCATATGTTTATAATCATGCAAAACAAATATGGATTAATAGAAATAAGTATTAATATTCAAAACCAGGGATATTTTTAAGTATATAAGCGTATTGTTAAAACAGAAGAAAACATAATAAACTTTTACAATATGGGTAATAAACTATGTTACTCGGAATTGCTTTACAATCTCTTTGAAATAACCAGAAATGCCAAAGGATCATTGCAAACCATAAGTGATGGTTTTGTATTTTGAATGACAGGTACCAATTGATCACCTTGATCTATCGCTTTTATCGCAATACAAAGTTCGTAGCGATGCATATTAGATTAAAGAGTCGAAAGAATTCACTTGGACTGAATATACTCAACTTAATTTTATTGATTTGAATTTCTATCTTAAATTTTCTATTGGTATCACAAAAAATAGGGGCCTATTATTGTGATACTAATGAAGGTAATAATCATTATATTAAACGAAATGACAGCCATATTTCGTTTAAAGAAGTGATTGGCCAATTTGTATACTGCTTTAAAATTTTCAACCTTATTTTTCTGACATTTTGAGCAGTTAGTATGGAAATTGATTTGGCAGTAAGATTTTGATCATAGAAAACTGGAAAAGTTATTGTAAACATTTTTCATTCATTATCCACCAAGTCTATGAACCAAACACAACAACTCAATTTTTCTAATATGAAATCTTCTATAATGCATCCATCATTTTTGGTTTTCAATTGATAATACAACATAATAATAATAATATAATATTCTGTTTATTAATACGTTGGGTTGGTGGCAGATTCGAATAGTAATTTTCAAAAACATACAATCTACGGTTTAATGTTATTGAAAATGGTACCCTTTATCGTTTTTAGTTTCAAAATCTTTTATTCAATTATTACGATATTGATTGATAGCGCAACCCAGTTATGCAGCAATTAAGACCAGGTGGTAGCTAATCCGGAATTGTATCTGTAATCCAATATTGTTTTAATTTGTATGAAGGAGTTCATTATCAAAAAAATTTAATAGAAACGGTGAAAATTTCCAATAATTTCTAGTCCACATTAATTTATAAATCAAACATGTTGTTACTGATTTAATTATTTGTGTACCTACTTTATATTTTCTATAGTTTATGAGTTGTTTCTATCTTGCAGCCATGAGATAGAAGCAATATAACTTATATAGGTTATTGTTAAAGATACTATATTTTTATGTATGTAGTTCGCAATTAATTTTATAATAAATTTGTTTATTTTTTCAATTAATGTAGTTTTTCTGTGTTTCAAAATATAAATCCCACCAAAAACATTCTGTGAAAAACTAGCCAAGTCTCGATGGAACTGCTTGTTTATCTCTAAAAAGTAATGAAATCTAGACAAAGTCGTACCAAGTCTAAGGTTCCTTACTGCGATTTCTTTATTATTATAGTTAATGTTGTGTGACTTGGCCGTTGAACATTCTTAATACGTTAGTGGGTACAAGTAAATTTTGTTTACATGTAATGTTATCTGTTGTAACTACCTATGTTTGTTAAGCGAAATAATAGCCCATACTGGTATTGGTAATTGGACGCTAGTGTCTCATTTTAGGCTGTTGTTGATTGTGCAACACATGCATTCAGCATTGACAATGCTGACTTCTGCTCTCTTCTTCTTGGAGCGTCAAATCGACCACCGATCTAACATAATAGACGTACAGACAGACTTCTATCAATGATTAGAAGTCCGTCTGTACTGGAAATAATTTTTTATACTGTTTGTTTCAGGCTCGCCTACACATAAATATTATTGAAATACGCAGCTTTATCAAGCCTACAATTGACTGGTTATTGAATCAACGTTTTCCAAGTAGCAATTTTCCATCGTCAATGGGTAGCGGTTCTGGCGACAGATTGGTGCAGTGGTGTCATGGAGCACCTGGTTTTGTACCCTTGTGTACCCTTCAACGGCCAAGTCACACAACAGTAACTATAATAATAAAGAAATCGCAGTAAGGAACCTTAGACTTGGTACGACTTTGTCTAGATTTCATTACTTTTTAGAGATAAACAAGCAGCTCCATCGAGACTTGGCTAGTTTTTTACAGAATGTTTTTGGTGGGATTTCAGTTCTTTTTGTAGAAACGTGGGCATATTGATTTATTTCACCATCAGCATTACACGTGTACACTTGCATTTCGTCCCAATGTTCAGCAACGTATGCAACTATAGCAGATCTGATACTGCAAGTTGAGTCAGTTCTACCATACACCAAGAAAGATATTGATTGGAAGAGACAAGACCCGTCTTTGGGCATACCAACTACTTGGTAGCCACTGAGTTCATCGTCGTCTTTTAATATTATCGACATTTTTTACGATATTATCTTGCGAAATCAAACACGTAACGTTTTTGTTTATATGACAGACAGCTGATACATTGATAGACACATATACGACCGTGGTCACATATAATGTCCGTGACAGACCATTTCATATCATAGATATTATTAAGGACACACATGGGCTCTTGTGTTTTCAAATAAGGGTCACCAGGTACTCCAGATCTTCGATTATCCTAGTTTTTATAGTTTTCCCTTTATGTGGCCATTAAACCCTAACTCTGTACCAAATTTCAGCTCTCTGAGTTTATGGGAAGTACTACTTCTATTATGATGATCATGAGTGAGTGAGGGAATGAGTGAGTGTCATAAATGCGAAACTTTGCGTTCGCTTAACTTCGGAACTAAATGACCTACAGACTTGAAATTTTTTATTTTAAGTATGTGATTTTATAGCTTACTGGATGACGAATTTCTGCGTTCTGGTCTTATCCAGAGGTTCTCAAATAAGGGCCTGAAAATGGTTCCAGTAAAGGATGGTACGGCAGTGTTTGCTTCGCACTCGACTTGGCGGGGGCACTGCCGTGCCCCCTGATATCTGCTTCTTTCTCAATGAAGGATGTCAAGCTCCAAACATCAACAAACTATATATCTATGTTTTAATTGATTCATGCATTTTAAATCAATGCTTCAATAAACATTGCTGGTGGATGTACTGAATGACATAACAGGATACATCACTTTTGCAAAAATGCATCTATTTCTCTATAACTTTAATGTTCGAAGAACATCGTGTGAACCAGCGGTGGAATGTTGGGAGAGGAGATAGGCATTCAAATTTTTCCTGAAGTTACGGAGGTTATCGTTATAGGGAAATACCTCTCTAGGAGAACAGTTCCACAACTTCGTTGTTCGATAAAAAAAAGTCTGATAGGAAGAAGTTAAGCAGGTCTCGAGCTTTACAAAGAAGAAGTGACTACTTTGAGCTCGTCTAGTCCGCCTATCTGGAATCTCTCGTGGTGGAACAACAGACGAGATTTCTGATGAACAACGACCATGGAAATATTTATAGAAAAGGGAGAGGTCTTCTCCTTTCTACGATGTTTTAGAGAGATCAATGAACTCGTGAGTATGCCATCATCAATCAGACGAATAGCTTTCTTCTAGATATAATCCTTCAGCGTATGTTTTGGGAGCCGAACTCCAAACATGTGAACCGTACTCCAGGACATGGTGAATCTGTGTTTCATAGATTATGAAGAGCTGCTGGGATGTAAAGTAGCTCTTGGCACGGAATAGAAAACCAAGTTTCTAAGCAGCAGTTTTCGCAATGGACCTCACATGATTTATCCCATAAGGTGCCGTTGGTGGTGATCTCGAGCATGGGTATGGAAAACTTCAAAGGAATAGTCGTACCTGACATCATCATATTAGGAATTGTGAGATCCGTCTTCCTGGAGAAGACGCAAGCTCTACTGGATTATCAGATTCCCATTATACAATCTTTGCCAGATCTCCATTAATTGCGTGAACCTGTCTCTGTCTCACTCCTCTAGCTTCATTGGATTTTATAGGGAGACTAGATGAGGAAGCGGTATGAAGTGTATCATCATCTGCAAGGCTGTGGACGGGACATATGGTCCCTTCCAGCTGATCGTTTATATGAAGCAGAAACAAAGTCGGTGCCAATATAGAGCCCTGCTGAACACCAGAGTTGATAGCCATTGTATCGCAGGATACTACTTCAACCACCACATGGAGTGATCTATGTGAGAGATAGTAAGCGACAAAGTTGAGGCGCCAAACTATATGACGGAAGATTCTCAAGAAGGCTTTGGTGCCAGACTCGGTCAAAAGCTTTGGAGATATCTAATGATACAGCTAGAGATTCCCCAGGTTTTTCAATAGATCTCTGCCAAACATGTGTTACGTAGGCAAGCAGGTCTCCTGTTAATCTCTGCTGACGAAAGCCATATTGCTGATCTTTCACGATTTTGGATGATCTCGATGTTGATTGTTTTCTCCATTTCTTCAGAGATCACAGATAATAGTGCAATAGGTCTATAATTATTAGGAAGAGTCTTCTTTCCTTTTTTTGTCTAGCTGTCTTGAAGTTCTTTACCTCCTGCGGATAGTTTCATTAAAATCCAGGGGAGAAAATGCACTTCACTCTAGAGGAATGTTTATAATTGCTCCTACTCCGATACAAGAAAGAGTATGTGCTTTTACCTTCCTAAGAGAAGTAAAGTAAACTTTACCTAGGGCGGAAAAGTGCTGTTTTCTACCCTAATTCAGGGGTCATAAACGTCATTCTCTAAGGGGGGTACTAGGAAAAAGAATGAATCAAATGGAACATGTGAAATTCTTAGATTCAAACGTACTTGATATAAATAATCTATGTGCATTCCTTATTTCTATGAATCATTCAATTATTGCTTAGTTGTTGAGTATTGCTGTAAAGAATAGCTCAAGGGCGACTACTAAAGGTCAGCCAAACAGAACGAAACCTCGCGCTAGGTTCAATTGTTCAAATTGCATGGTTATATTTTAGAGCTTTTCCCTGCGAAAATACAAACGTGGGCCATTACAGAAGTCAGGATACTGACCTTGGGCCCAATTTGTAACTCACTGTACCTGTGAGTTGTACTATGGAGAACAAAGAGCTAATTTTTCGACTCTTGTGACATTCTTATCTGCTTAGGCTTCATATTGGGCCTCACGATAATTAACGCTCTTTCTGGATACAGTTATGACATGAGTAAATGAATTGATTCACCGGCTGCCACCCATAGAACAAAATAGCTTCATGTATAACCCCGCAACGGAGTCAGTATGTCCTCTGTAACCACAATTTGTTTGAACTGGTTTTTCGCTGTCTATCGAAAATTTGACGTTCAAAAATTTTTCGTTGTCATTGTCATAATGGTTTCAGGCCAAACTTATTACATTCAACAATTACATTCAAAATTCTTGACCGATTTATCTGATGGATCCAAATTATATGACAGCTCTTTGACAGCTTTACCAACGGTCTTATTTCTGGCCTCGTCGTTTTTTCTACTTTACGAACATTTCCATAAATATACAAGGCGTCGAACGAGATTGAAAATTTTCGTTTACAGAGTAAGTTCATGCGAATCCGTTATCGACTTTCGATTTCCTTATTTTTTTTTTGCTCAAATCTAACTTCTAGGAATTGGGATTTCAATCTTCCTACTTTTACCTGACAAGAATCTGGTTCATTTTGATGCGAATATTTAAATGGATCAGCGTTTACTTGGAACGATCCGTTGAAGTAAGTTCAATTGGAAATAATTCAGTGTGCGATTACATCAAAGGTAACATTTCATACTATAAATAAGAAATAATCACCTTCATCTACTAAAAATACTGTGAAAGTAGTGAGGACTTTCTGGCTACCAAGTAGCCCTCATCAGAGTAAACTAAATTATAAATCAAAATGTGCCTGTTTAAATACTATTTGGGGATAATGCAAACAAGGGAGATAAATCGAAAGGACCCCGCAAATTCCTTACGGGAATTGGGTCTCGGTGAATATTGCTGAATTTTTGATATGATGTAGTCCATGTAATTCTGAACAAATTGTATCATTGCGCCAACCCCCAAAAATGAACAGATTCTCTGCTAGGGGGGGTTATATTTACATTTTACTCTTAATAGACTATTTATTTCTGAAGACGGGAACAATATTTTAACATTCTTCATTCTAGTTTATGTTGCATAATATGGTTCTTCTCCCACAAAAAAATTTTGAAGCCCCCCCAAACCCCTAAACCCACCTTAATGACAAAAAATATACCTTTCTCTGGATCACTTCAAAAATCTTAGTAAAATGTTTTAATAAGCTTAAATACGGAATCCGCACTTGTATTTCAAAAATCAACTCCCCCCCCCCAAATGGGGTATGCACAAAAAATTTCGGTGGATTTTTCTGAATTTTTGATATGATGTAGTCCATGTACTTCTGAACAAATTTTATTCATGCGCAAACCCCGAGAAATGAACAGTTCTTCCGCTAGGGGGGGTTATATTTACATTTTACTCATAACAGACTTATTCATTTCTGAAGGCGAGTACAAAATCCTTACATGCTTTACTCCAGTTTATGTTGCATAATATAGTTCTTCTTTCATGAAGAAATGTTGAAGCCTCCCCTATCCTCCCCTATCCTCCCTATTCCCCCTTTTTTGAAAATAAAAATACTAATTCCTGGGTCACTTCGAAAACCATTGAAAAGCTCAGATATGGAAACCGCAATTCTGTATCATAATTACGTCCGTTATCCACATTTCGTCGGATAACTGCTATTTCACATTTATTTGCGTTTACTACTCCATCAATTCTTGATAGTTGCGCTGGGCGAAAAGATCTCTCGCATACGTAACAATCCCCACGATTTAGGTACGTCATTAATTTTAGTAACCACAACCAGTAAATAAAACTACAATAATGCAGAAAAGCACAACAATAATTGCTACTAATAAACAAGATGACAAGACGCAGTGCATAAGTTTGACAGTTCTTAGGGCAAGATAAAAGTTTGCTCATAGCCGCCTCTAAATCAATTGCAATTGATAAACGTGCGTTCATTACAATGAAGAAGCGAATGTAGTTCAAGCAAGCGTAGAAATTGAAGGACTCATAAGAAGTACCGTATGCGTCCATTTTAATCGAGATCATTTGAAGTCATCTTCCCGCCTTACAAAAATGCAAACAAATGTCAAATAGCTATATAAATAGTTATCCGGCAAAATGTGGATAACAGACGCAATTACGATACAGAAGTGCGGTTTCCGTATCTGAGCTTATTTAAACATTTTTCAATGGTTTTCAAAGTGACCCAGGAATTAGTATTTTTTATTTTCAAAAAAGGGGGAATTTGGGGGATAGGGGAGGCTTCAACATTTCTTCATGGAAGAAGAACTATAGTATGCAACATAAGCTGGAGTAAAGCAAAAAATTTTTTTATGGGAGAAGAACCATACTATGCAACATAAACTAGAATGAAGCATGTTAAAATATTGTTCCCGTCATCAGAAATTAATAGTCTATTAAGAGTAAAATGTAAATATAACCCCCCCTAGCAGAGAATCTGTTCATTTTTGGGGGTTGGCGCAATGATAACATTTGTTCAGAATTACATGGACTACATCATATCAAAAATTCAGAAATATCCACCGAGACCCAATTCCCGTAAGGAATTTGCGGGGTCCTTTATTCAATTGCTTTTTCGTTTATACATTTCCATGCTTTCTCAATTACCTAGATATTTGCCTGTACTGTGTTTTAAAAGTGATAAGCTTTCTTGAGGAATGGTGTGACCTATATTTAAAATTTGTTCTGCTAACGCTGATTTTTCACCATCATGTATCTTCATATGGGCAAAATGTTCTTTATACCGAGTTAAAATGTTGCTTCTAGTTTGATCCACATAGCATTTTGAACACGACCCATAATAGATTTTGCTAATCCCGGATTTACATATTTTCTCAAGAAAGGTATAAACGATAGAGCAACTTATTAAATTCCGATTATTTCCAGTTGAGGGTATCCTTTCGTATGCATTATTATCCCCAAATAGTATTTAAACAGGCACATTTTTATTTCTAATTTAGTTTAATCTGATGATGGTTACTTGGTAGCCGAACCCGAAAGGTCCTCTACTATTACTTCAACATTATTATTAATGGATACGGGTGATTATTTCTTATTTATAGTGTATTTCTCCAATACAATCATCAACATTTATCCACCTCGTAATGCTGGAAATTCTTGATTGAGGATTTCGTATCGTTCCGTAAAGCAGTTGGCGCTCATTAAAGACAGTCCTATTCAATCAATAATAGAAGGATACGTTTCATTATGAGCCCTGAGGCTAATTATTACCCTGAGCTAGTTGGGGTCATTTGATACACAAAAGGTTTCTTCAAAACCTTATAGTGGCGCCCAACGTGGGGCATCTTGCGTCAATCTACTCTTTCCTACTACTACCAGATTGACATACTTAGCTTGGGCTATCAAACTACATAAATCGAGGTTTTCTCTTTCTAAGATTAAATATCTTCTTCAAAACCTTACATAGCTCATCCACAGTGTGAATTCTTTTATAGTGTATCAGTAACATTTTATAAATCAGGGAAATTATTCATACTAAGGGGTTTGAAGAAAACATTTTTGAATACTTCTGTGTACCGTTTCGGATAGCGCAGATAGCGTTTGCATTCTGGACAACCCCCAAAAAATACAAATAAAAGAATGTGCAAATTGAACAAATTTCTATTGAATAGTCTTCGAGATTAATATTTTATGATTATCCGTTATCAAATTATAAGTGTGCTATAATAATATTTTTTTCACAGGATATGTCACCCGAAGTCGAATTATATTTGAACAAACTATTCACGAAATTTTGCGTGTTTTGTACCCTCATGATCTTTTCCCTAGTGCCTCTGTTAATTTTGGTAGCGCAATATTTCTTCAAAGATGATATACCAAATTTCCTTTTATGGTAAGTTCAACATGAAGTGTTATGTTCATCTATAATATCTACTATTTGCATCCAACCTTCGGATATATTGAGGATGCAAACAAGAGAATCTTTTAGGAATGGTAACTTAGTTTCAATAGTTGATATATTATTTATTTGTTTATTTAAGGATTTCTTGATCAAGGTCTATTACTAAATTTTAGGGTTGGAGAAAATCGTTGGATGCGTACAGAAATGGGTACAGCTGGTCAATTGCTTGAAAATCCACCGCGTTTTTCTGTTCCATCGATCAAGAAGAGTGTGAACTTGTCCAGAAGAACTGAAAGTGCAGCTGCTAATATTTGGGAAAATCGGAGTACGACTAGCAATACAAGAGCTTGTAAATCTATGATCATATTGAATGCCCCGAATGGTAATATTATACCCACAACAAGCAATGCCCCTTTATAGTATATGTTATTGTTTCGTCTAACCATGTACTTTCTGTGTAATAAAATATTATGACAACTATATGATATATAATATAACTAGAAGTGTGCATGTATGGTAACGCAGTATGGTCGTTATATGGAAGGGCTATAAGCCAACATACATGCTGCAACATGATACATTGTCGGCGCTTTCTTTGTCGGTAAAGCGTTCCACGTGCATGCTGTTCTGCTAGAAAAATGCTCGAGTGTCTCTTTTGCAGTGGGATATAGTCATCCTTGAGTCAGCTACAATCTACGCTATCATTGTGAGAGAAACTACTGATGCGAAATGCACATTTTAGTACATAATAGATGAACCTCTGTAATATCCGAGGTCTTAGCAAAAACATAAACGATGTTCATGACCATCTGCAGGCAGACAAACCAGACATACTAGCCTTAAATGGGACGCAGCACGACCTATATGCTCTGAAATGGCTACGAGCTACATACTTGTTTCAGATTCGAATGAAGTAACTGTCTCTATTCCAGAAATGATCCCTCATGCCATCGAGGAGAGACTCTAAAACCATAAGAATTCGATGTAATGTGGTTCAAGCTTGATAATCACATTACAGACAAAATTTCTCTGTTGTTGCTTTATTTATCACCAGTTTTCTGCATACAAACATGGTGTCTTCCAGCTGGAAGACAGCTAGAGTTCAACCAATTCCAAAAAACTGAAAGAAGAGTCTTCCTAATAATTATAGAACCATTGACCAATTATCTGTGATCTCTAAAGTGATGGAGAAAGCAATCAACATCGATCTCATTCAATGCCTAGAGAGGTCAGCAGAGATCGAGTAAGGTAGATCTATTGAAAAACTTGGGGAATTTCTAGCTGTAGTATTGGATATCTCCAAAGCATTTGACCGAGTTTGACATCAAAGCCTTCTTGGTAAACTTCCGTCATATGGTTTCTGCCTCAACTTTTGACGTGACAACGTCTTATAATTCGATAGAGCCGGCTGCACCCACGAAAAAACATGACTCATGCGGCGTTACCTCGCGTTCCATTTAAAGCTTGAAGTGCAAGCGAGCTCTCCTACTTGAGTGAGCGATGCGTCCGCGTGGACAGCTGCTATACAATAATACATTTACATGTTTTCGTCAAGTATGAAGTGCAGTGAAAAGTGAATGTGGTGTCAATTGTTTATAGCAACGATAATTGCGGCGATAAAGGTAATGATTCTTTCGATATTAAATATATGTTCAGTGATATATTGTCGAATATTCGTGCTTTCATCATTAAAATAAATAGCATCGGTCCGCTAGTGCAGCGATTGTAGGTTATGCTATAATTGACAAAACTATAACAATAAGTTAACAGAACTATTTCACGATGAGTAAAAAATCAATTGCTTTAGTATTCGATCGAAATAATTATCGAGCGTAGCTATGATTTCAAAAAATTAAAACATAAATGTTAAATCTTCCACATATCATAATAACGTGTCTGAAATGACAGGTTGGACCAACGGGAACAATTTTCTCCTATATCAAACACATTGAGGCGGGCTTTTTAAAAGGTAGAGTTACAAAAATTTTAATGATGTTTCCAAATTTTAAATTTTAAATTTAAGATTTATGAACAATAATTTAATCACAGTTTATTATCATAATAAATTATTCAAAATTATTACTTTTTTACAACAAATTACAATTAAATTTGCAAAAATAATTAACTAACTAATTCAACAACAACTTTTATTCAGTTTACTTGCTGAAAGAAATAATGTCAATACAAAATTTATTATTATAAAATAATAAAATCAAAAATTAAATTTTAACAGTCGAGTGACGTTGTCACGTTCAACTATCGTCAGTAAACCGACTTTACAGACAACAGATTTTTTTTGTCGCTTACTATCGAGTTTTCTCTTAAAATAATTCTTAGAATATTAAATTATGATCACAATAATTCACAAATTACTATGTAATACTGTACTTTCCTAGGATCTACCTGTTTTGGAATTTCCGTTTCAACCCTACTTTACTCTAATCTCTTTATACTTGAACTGTTTCAATGATTTCTTCATAATTTTATATTTGTTTGATAATGGCACTTCGGTGTTGAAACTATAGTTACGTTTTCACGTTATTATTAATAAAAGTGGTATAAAAACAAAGTAGTTATTCTTTCATATAATCGAAATGATAAATTACCATAAAGTAACGGCTTCCACCATCCAAATAAAATAATTTTGTCTTGACGTTTAATGTGTTTGTAAGTTATTCCTCAATAGTATGATTTAATTGGTGTCCTAAGTTATGGGATGATCAGAATGATCAGAAATCAGCGTCTCCGAAACCTGTACCATTGTTAATCGAAGTCAGAGGACCGAACCAAACGTCGAAAACGTATTCCAATTCGCGACATCGGCCAAATTACCTATTTTTCCATAGTTATCCCCTTTTCAACATTAGAATCGAAATTTCGTCCACGAAAATATATTCTAACGTTTAATACGAATCGAATAATTCGACCAAAATTCAATAGTTTTTATTGCGTTTATCAGTTCATGGTTAAAGCGTTTTGCATATTTTAATATGGGAATTTCTGTTAAAATATGAAAAAATAATCATTAATATAAAGCTACTGCATTAAAGTAAAGATTTATATAGGGGATGACAGTATAAAAACGTATACCAGCCTAAGCGGAAGCTGTCAACCGGCTCTTCGACTCTTGTCTCGTGTTCGAAATGTCACACCTGGTTTATTTCTAAAATTAAATGATTTACTTTAACCTACTAATGATGCCGCGGGATCTACAACCTTTTTATTTGCTAAATACCCGAGTAATATCAAATACTTCAATAGCATTACCTAAAAAGGGTCAATGACAATTTTTTTTTAACATAATAGGTAGTTTTAATGTAGACAGGGGTAAGAGTACAATTTATGATCAGTATCAATCAAAATTGATGATGATGAAGAATTAAAAATTGTTAGTATAAATATTTATATAGTATATAGAGACTCACTCATTAATTATTCGCAATAGCACACAATTTATCAGATCAAATTTCATAGAATATGCAAGCTATGAAACTACGGTATAGTGCAGTTTATTTTCATAAGGAATATCTTGGTAATAAAATACTTGCACCCTAATAAGTATGTTATGGTTAGGCTCATCTTCACACGGGTCTAATATTTATTTTTGTAAGAAAAACAATAACTAGAAGTAGGTATTTAAACTGGAGAACAGATAGTTTTTCTAATACAAAGGACCATAAACTATAGCTCTGACCATATTTACATTATTATGAAAAGATAAATAAATACAAAATTCATAAGCGAATGATGTTGCCGTTGCAACACAATATACAATTTAAATTATTGTCAAACAATGACCTTCTTTTGTATATGTATTAACTATTATTATTATTAACAAACCTGAGGCTTTACGTTTTTATTTATTTGATAACATAATGAAATATCGAGTTGCTTAAATGTTTGAAAATACTGAAAATCAAAAATATCCAGGAATACCTGAAGGAATATTCAGTGGCTACAATAGTTCGTATGGCGCCGCTGCCTCATTAATAATACTATCCATTTTCCCTAAGACTGTAGTATTATTTGAACAAAACCAGATCTACGTATACCTTTTGATTAAGTTATGGTAGAAAATAAAGTATATGAGCTCCCAACATCAAAGTGAGAGCAAGTTTATAAGGATTGGTCCGATTCTTCAAGGGGCAATCTTACACATGACTTTCCCCACAAAATTATGTATACACAGTGAATTCAACTCACATACCTTTCGTTACAATTTCTCCTTAAGGCTCCCTCGGCATGTGAAACAGCATCAGATCGTAGCGATTCTGTTCAAAAAAATTGCTTTATGAAATTTGGGAAAATGCGAAAAATTCGAAAGGTTCATGTAACCTTGTTGTATGGGATCTCAGAAGGTTGTGAATACCAATTTCAGGTGCATTATTAGTGTTAAAAGTGATTTTATAGTGTAACTAGCTAGGGGATGGCCGGAATTAAGGGTTTCGGAACGCTGTGACATGTTACCTAAGCGTCTGAGGTGAAAACTAATGGTAGAATCGAATTCCTCATCTATGAGAGTGTATTATGACGGCGTTATATCGGAATCGATGAGATCGACCAATTTCACTATTTTTCCATACTTACACCTCTTATGAAATTTAGGAAAATGCGAAATATTCGAGAGCCTCATGTAACTGATGGAACTTGTTCTATGGGATCTCTGAAGGTTGTGGATACCAATTTCTGGTGCATTAATCGTGTTAATAGTGATTTTATAGTGATTAAATTAAAATAATGAAAACGCTAATATATCATAATATATAGACGAATATTCTAAACTCTGTACAGGTATGTTTTCGGGCACGAGAATGATTATTATGAAATTTATGAAAATGCGAAATATTCGAAAGCCTCATGTAACTGATGGCACTTGGTCTATGGGATCTCAGAAGGTTGTAGATACCAATTTTGGGTGAATTAATCACGTTAAAATTGTTTTTATAGTGTATAATATTCAAGGGATAGCCGAAATTCAGGGTTTCGGAACACTATGACATGTTGTCTAAGCGTCTGAGGTGAAAACTAATGGTAGAATCGAATTCCTCATTTATGAGAGTGTATTATGACGGAGTTATATCGGAATCGATGAGATCGATCAATTTCACTATTTTTTCATACCTACCTCTTATGAAATTTAGGAAAATCTCTGAAGGTTGTGGATACCAATTTCGGGTGATATATCATAATAGGTATATAGACGGATATTCTAAACTCTGTACAGGTATGTTTTCGGGCACGAGAAAATCTGTCATTGAAATTGACGTGAGACACTTCGTTTCGACATCAATAGAGAGAAATCATCAAATGATCTTACACGACTCCACTTGAACATGTCTAAAAACCGATCCAATAAAGATAGCGCCTTGAATTTTATTTTAACGAATAGCCAAATGTGTACAAGCATTTTTAGTGGATAAGGGTGCTTGTTTCCTATTTTTATTAGATGTAATTTGATAATAATCTTATTTTTCTATTCTTGCAAGTGATTTGAATGATGACATTCATGAGGCACTGCCGCTGCAAGTTTATATTCAATAACACTGGATTTTTTACATTTGTTATCGTATTACTCTTCGATGATAATACAAGTGCGAAATCCGTCTTGCTTTAATTTGAGCTCCTTCTAACACAAAAATGTATCAGCGTGATATATTCATCAGAGCTATTTCAATTTCTTCCTCTAGATAGGTTAAAATAGAGCTAAAAGCAAGTTAATATAGTAGAAGAGGATTTGAATATAACACAATAATACAAAGTATGTATTTTGTCATTTCGATATATATGTTATTGGTGTTAGTTTCGACATACCTTCCCCATATAAACGTATAATTCGAACTATGAAACTCTTTCTTGTGACAGGGCACCATGCAAAAGCTACGCCTCTGGAATTAACTTAACCTCAATTCAATATTTTCTAGAGAATAGTGAACGTTCGGCACTCCGTTCTAAAATAGTATAACCCACTAGAACTATGGTACTATCACACTTATTATCATGTAAGGCCCTTTGTTGATGCGACAGACCGAGATTTTCTTTCAAATAGGGTACTTTACATTGAAACGAAAATAACTCTTGAAATGTCAATATGAGGCACGGTAATGTATTCTTTCTGTTCCCTTCCTAGTGACAAAGAATGAACATAAGGCATAAGGTAAGGATTGTTAAGTTTTCAACTAAAAATTTAGCAATTACTTAAGAGAAATCTGACCGAAATTGGTGATTGGACGTAAAGCGTCCTCTGAAAATAAAAGTGTATTATTATAACGTCAATCATCATAGTTATTATTATTTGACCAGACTCAATTTCGTATTTACGATGTCATTCAGTCAACATCCTATTAATTTGGATGCTGTGCTACACGCTTACTAGATCTCTACAGATAACAAGAAGCACCTATGAGAATAAGTTCCGCTAATGGGCTGGGCGGAGCTTAGAATCTTCGCCCGCCTTGCTACTTGATCCTCTGCCAAGGAGTCTGGGCAAATTAGTCAATTAGTGAATCTTGTGATTGTGCTTATTCTTTAGGAAAATTCAGCAATATCAGGTAAGACAGAAAAATGATTCTAAAATTAGAAATATTATTACAATACTTGAATTAATGAATCAATAGTAAAAATTTTAATTTGTACAAGCATTATTAGAAGTAAATTGACAACACTATTGATAAGAAATAATCACCTTTATCCACTAAAAAAACTAATAAAGTACTAAGGACTTTTTGACTACCAAGAAACCAGTTTACTCTGATGATGGCTACTTGGTAGCCGAAAGGTTTATTATCAATAGTATTATAATATATCCACAGTGTGAACTCCTATTCATAAAATAGACAAATTTCCTTATAACAATGAATCCTTGTCTAAGTTGATATCTTAAAAAAACTCCCGGTAATTAATGGATACTCTTCTGGACTAATATATCAGATAATGTACTACATAGTATATAAAACCTATAGAAACAAGTTAGCTTTCGACGTAGTATTTCCTGTAAAAAAACTATTCTAATGACGGTATCTTCACACTATAATAAGCAAATTTACTCTGTAGTCGAGGAAATAAAACACAACGTATAAAATTTTGCTCCAAGATAGAACGAGATACGATTTTTGCATTATATTCTGGAAGGTATCTGGAAACTTTGTCCGTTTTTTGTTTTTAGTAGAAATGTTGAGTTGCATTTCTAAGTGTAAAAATGCATTTTTTTCACGTATAATATTTAATAAATATCCACTAAATTGAGTCCAAATCGATTACTCGGGGGTTTTTGGGGTCGCTGTCACGATTCTGATGTCTGAATAGTGCTATAATATCTGGGGACGAGTGCAACGTGCAACCAGGGTGTCAGGTCATCCTCAGAGAATGCTCGTCAATTATCCCTAACATGAAATAAAACTTCTTATCCGGGGGTTTTTCGTATCTCGTGATCATATATATTTCATTGAAATTATACCCGGAGTCCAGGATATCCTAGTTACCTAAATCATCTTCAGGACACTTCCTTAAAATGTTTTAAACATGCAATTTCATCACGTGTTATCTGGGGTTTTTGGGATCGCTGATCACGATTATGATGTCTAAATAATGCTATAGCTCACCTGGGAAACAGCATAACCTTCTTGTTACCTTATCCCTGGAAAATTTACGGTACAATTGGCTCTAGAATGAAATTATATTTTAAAACCAATTGTAACAAACCGTACAAAAATGCACCTTGAGGTAGGTGTATTAATTGTAATAAAACGCTCAAGCTATAATTTTATTTCTTTCCACAAAATAAATATACAAATAATTAAAAAAATTTATTAATATTTTAAAACAAATGAAATGCAAACAATTCAGACTTGATTTTTACTGGCAGTTACTGATTAGTCACGGTAAAACAAAAGGACAGGTGAATCACAGATAAAAAAAGGACCTATCATGTGATTATAATTTAGCAGTTTTATTCGAAAATAATGATGATCATTGTATACTTACCTATAATTGTTTTTATCATCTGTAAACAAAAAATCATCACAATCACAAATTAACATAGTAATAGTATACATTTATTTGCATCTCCTTTCCTTTTTACCAACAACCTTCAATCAATTATTTTTTTATATTTTTCATATTTGAACTCAAAGATAATTTATAAAAATCATTATTACAATATTTTTTTTTTATAGAAAAAATTTCACTAATTTTAACACCACTTGCTAAAATTGAGTAATTATACTGTTCATTAATATTGAAAAAAATATTACATCATTTTAATTTTGTAAGAAAAAAATATATCTCTACAACTTCTGAATTACTACCTCCAAGTGTATTTCATTACGATTCCAACAACAATATCTTGATCAGCGACCCTAACAATTCCTAGGTTCCAGGTTTTATTTCAGTTTTTAGAGCGAATTATGCCCCAGGTGAATTATAGCATTATTTAAGCACCAGAATCATGATCAGCGACCCCAAAAAACCCCCGAGTAACCGATTTGGACCAATGTTAGTGGATGTTTATTAAATATTATTATACGTAAAGAAGTGCATTGAAAAGAAATGCATTTTTGCATTTACAAATGCAACTCATCATTTCTACTAAAAACAAAAAACGGACAAAGTTTCCAGATATCTTCCAGAATATAATTAGATTTTTCTATTTGATACCAGTTTATCGATTGATTCCATTAGGTAAAATTCCACTAATCATCTATACTAAGATTATCATTAATGCTCTTTTATTGTAAATTAGTACTTTGTAATATTGGTTTGAAGATACTACGGTGTTAGCGAACCTAATCGCATTTAATATTAATTTTTCATAAAAATTATACAAATGGATTCTCATCACGTAATCGACAATTCTATTCAATCTCGAAATTACCATCTTACTAATTATTTTATTCTTTCGCCATTTCCAGATGTGAAATGCCACGTAAAAGACGTAACACAGACATGGAGGACTCTGACGACGAATCTGACGAATCTCGCCATCCGCAACGAAACGCAGCAAACGCAAGAGAAAGAGCACGTATGAGAGTGCTTAGCAAAGCGTTTTGTCGACTGAAGACCACGCTACCCTGGGTACCGGCAGATACGAAATTATCTAAATTAGACACACTCCGTTTAGCAACAAGTTATATAGCACATTTAAGGGCGGTTCTCATGGATCAGAATTCAAATTCTTCGGATAATACCCACAAACATCCCCTAACGCTGGTAAGTTAATGTATAAAAGATTCAATTACGACCAAAAACGGACCTAGTGGAATAAGCGTGGCGTATAGCCAGAGAGGGGCCACGGGGAAAATGTGCCGATATAGGTACCAATAAGTATTTATTGAATTCCATTTGTCCGTTACTTTGGGATGTTTCATTTTCAATCAAATAAAAATACAATTAGTTTGTTGAACATCGCTACGTTTATTATTAAACCGTTTGATTACAATTTCGAATCTACATACATATCATAATGATCACTGCCGTTATACCCAACATGGCCTAGGGCCCGCTTTAAATAAAGGCCAGTAAACACTAAAAAAAATATTCAAAAATTAAAACAAAAAATTGTTTGCTTATAATAATTAATTGAAATAACTATGGTCCGGCACTGAATATACATTATCTCTAGAATTGGTTTTAAGTATGTATACAATACTGATTCTCCTTATTTTCACTATGGGTTGAATTAAAATTTTGTACATAATTGAATATTGAAACATACATGTTTGATTTTTGTCAGTATCATAATAATTCATACAATTACTTTTATTCTTAGACAAGGTTGAAATTAATAATCCCTGATTCAATAGATGAAGAAATTTTATCATATCTCAATGTAATAATAATGCTATATATTGCGATTGTATTCTAGTGTAATTTTAATTTATTGAATTATTATTATACCTACTATGATATAAAAGAAATATTTTGAAGTACTCTCAGTACATAATAAAACGTCATCAATAGAAAACAATAAATCAATGATAATTCAACGTATCTCTCTTGTACAAAGGAATAAATGTTATGATGAATCATAATTTTAATTAATTTCTTTACGCAAAGTGAATATAAAAACATGTTGTATTAGAATCATACTTATTTTTGCTAAAACATAATTTTTCAAATAAATAATTCATTTTAATTTTACCCAACAAAATACTTACAATTGAAAAGCAAACCGCCATGCCATAAATAACTTAAATATCAAATTTCGAGCATCATCTACTTTGTGCCAAAATTTCAAGTGGATTTACCTTTGATCGCTACACGTAAACATACTATGTGCCATGTAACCCGATTTGCTACGTCTTTATAATACATATATCTATGGTTTCGGCGTTTACGTAGTGTAAATTCGTCGTAAAAACGTCGCCTTTAAAACAACAAATAACCTATGCTCGTATATTAATAACTCGAAATCTAAAAAAGATAACTTAAAGAAATCTGGAGTTTACAGACTGAGATGTGATGACTGTAGTGCTTTGTACATAGGACAAACTGGACGCAGTTTCAGCGTAAGGTTCAATGAACATTTGAGAAGTTACAGGCTCAAAAAAGAAGACTCTAATTACGCAAATCACCTGTTAGAACATAACCACAATTTCACCCTTAATCCTGATATTCTACATATTCAGGAAAAAGGACATAAACTTAATATATTAGAATCCATAGAAATTTTGAAACACGCAAAAAACAATAATAATGTAATATTAAATGATCAAATCGACACATATAATTCACCGCTTGTTAACAATTTTGTAAACACACTCCCACCATTATCCACCGCGCCATCCCTCAATTTGCACCACATTCTGATCCCTGATATTTAAGGACATACTTTTAGATTTTAGCTTTAGTTGATAACTCCTCGCTTTGATAATGCCACAGTGTGGTGAAACAATTTGTCAGCATTTTTAAATTAAATGTTAAAAGTTTTGTGTAAAATTTGAGTTTTATTCTCCAACTTCTGAAGTCTTTATAATACATTTTGGAAAACGTGTACAAATTGGAAGAAGGTCATTTTTAGAAAAAATATAACATTTACAAATTTAAAAGTTAGAAGCATATTTGATTTTACTGTATGTTAAAAAAAAATCGTTTGAAGATATGAACCAGAAAATAAGTACAAAATAACTTAAAATAAAAGACAAAAGACCTCAATGAAACGTAGACTCGCATCATTTTAATACAAATAAAATCCTTCTATTGAAACAAATGATTTTTCCAATAGAAATAATTTTATTTTAGCACTCTGAATTAAGTTATCACATGGAGATTGAGAGGATTTTCTTTTTTATTGGTTGATTCGTGATTTCTTATATATTCATGTTAACGTATGTCTGACCATAGGCCTAGGTACTAGATTTGTTGTTATTTTGGTATTGAATGACTTATTAAAAAAATAGTATGAATTAGGTAGAAATTGGGTGTTTTCATATATTTTTTTTATATTTATCATCTCTAGTATACTACTTTTTTATAGTTGCGTTGTTCTCCTACAATTTCAATATTTTCAAAACCAAATTTGTGTAAATTTTGTCTGAATGTTTTATCTGCAGTTTTTATGAGGTTTTCGGGTCTTATGCTACGTTCATGTTCTGATATCCTAGTTTTTGGTTTGTTCAATATACACTTTGTTGCATTCTCCAACGCTATTTTGTGTATTATGCTACTTTCTAGTTCTTCCGGTGTTTCTGATTTTAATTTGGTGTTTTCATTTTTGAAAGCTATATTGAAGGGCACATCTGTAAATATCTTCTTCAATTTTTCTGAAAGGTCAGATTTGTAACCAGCAACGTCACAAAACGTCGAACAGATAATTAAATCCTGTTTCAATGACTTTTGAAGTTTTCGAACGCAACAAGTTTAGCATGACGAAGGATGCGAACATAAATAATTTAATATAAGTGGAAATATAGGAAACATGACTAATAAAATAGAAACGTACGTGGTTTGTTGTGAAGGGGATAAATTTAGAGTTTGCTTATGTTGGAAACAAGTTTGCGGTGTGGGCACATGCTGGGATACTTCTCTTGTACAAACATCTAAAATATCATTGGAATAATTAAACACTTTGTTAACAAATGGTCACAGCTGTTATTATAAGAATTCAAATAAAGGCCTGCTTAAACAATGGGATCAATGTAAGTATTTCACGGAATGTATTAGATAATAATCGATAACATGTGAGTTGATGTTGTTATAAGCTTAAGAAAAGCAAAAAATAAAATAATAAGTTACCTGCTAATAAAATTCTCTAATGTTCTGGGTAAATTTGAAGATCGGTGACAATTTTTTAGGAATTTTATGTCTCATATGGATTGTATGGTGATAATTTCGCTTTTGTTTATTCTTGAGGAAAATATTCATAATTTGATATCGAGAAACAATGATTGAACATATGTAAATTCTCATTCTATCACATCAACATTAATCTATTGATATTCACCTGTGCCTTACTAAAGCTGAGATTATCGAAAACATTAATACCGTAGCGAAGAAATTAAAGAAGTAAAGAGCGGGGAATAAAAAACATAAATAACACAAACAAAACTACAATTATAATAATAAGATTCTTGACCCAGTATGAATTATATATAAAAATTCTCGGGAAATAGGTCACATTAACACTTTGTTTTAAATATTCGTCTTTACGTACGTTTCGGTCTCACGACCATCATCAGAAGACTCACTATGTCTAAAAAGGGGGTTTATTAAAACTAATTATAGCACAAGCGTCCAAATCGCACAATTTAACTTCAATCAAAAGAGCCCACGCCGTCGAAACGAACAGAACTACGAATAATCGAAATTGTATCGTCAGTATTAAAGTATAAAAAAATTTTTTTTGTAGTAAGAATCCGCTATTCAGTAATATTATTAAAATATATGAGTGCATATTGATTGGTATTCTCACAACAACTGAGAAGAACGAAGTTATTTGTCAAGTATTTACTTTCGAAACCAGATGTGTAGGATTTATGAGTAGGTACTTAAGAAAGGTTTCAGACCTGTACTGGAAAATTGCTATTACGCATTCTTCCTAAAAACATTTTCAACAATTATAAAGACGTATGTAAGAATTTGCAAGAGATTATTTAATCAAATTAGTATAAATATGACTTAGATTTTGTGTGTCTACCCTATGATTTACAGATTTGGGGTCCCGTTTTATGTAAATCATCTCCAGGATAGATCTTTTATAATAATTGGTTTCCTTAGTTAAGATGTTAACATTTTTGTAATCAAATTGATGTTTATAATCAAAGCAATGCTTAGCAAGGGCGGTGGAATTTTCTAAGTTGTTATTTCTTGTGCTATATTTATGGCCGTACATTCTTTTTTGTAAATATTGTTTAGAGATTCCAGTATAGGTTTCATCACAATCTAAACAATTCAATTTATACACTGTGTGGGTTTGTTTATTTTTGGGTATTAAAGGTTTTAGATTTGAGAAATATTTCCCAACACAGTTAGTAGGTTTATGCGCAACATTTATATCATACTTTTTCAAACATTTTTTGATTTTCTCTGAGGTCTCCGGAATGTAAGGTAGAGTTATAAAATTGTCTGTATTACCTTTTATGTTATTTTTATACGACGAACCATTATAGATTTTGTTTATTCTTTCTTTAATGATAGGATTGAAAAAAGTTTTTGGGTAGCCATTCAATTCTAGTGTATTACGAACAATTTTTAAATTTTTGGGGCGGTCATCTGCGTGGGACGATTTTATCGCGCGATCTGTAAGGCTGTTTATGACACTTTTTTTATAACAAGCTGGTGCAACGAAATTGAAATGGAGATAACGTTGAGACCATACTTCTTTAGTAAACCAAGAGGTTTTTATTTTTCCAACTGCATCATGCCTAATGTTCATATCTAGGAAATTTATGTTTTTGTTTAATTCTATTTCACAAGTGAATTGAAGTTTACAGTGGAAATTGTTAAATTTATCAATTACATATTGAATTTTATCGTTGGGAACACACATAAGGCAATCATCTACATACCGTTTAAAGAATACAGGCCGAAAATCTAATGAACTCATAACAGATCCCTCTAGGCACTCCATAACGAGGTTAGCAATGGTAGCTGAAATAAGAGATCCCATTGCTGTGCCGAATATTTGTCCAAAAAATTGCTCACCATACTGAAAGTATGTGCATTCTAAACAAAATTTTACAGCATTTATAAATTCCGATTGATCTAGAGGTGTGTGGTTTTTAATTTCTGCCCAACGTTTTATGATGCTATTCAATGCCAAAACAACAGGTATATTTGTAAATAAAGAAACAACGTCCAAGGAAATCAGTTGATGGTTTACGGGTACGGATTGATTTTTTTATAAATTCATTAAAGTGCCATGAATCTATTACATAGAATTCATTTTTTCCTATTATATTATTGATAGATTTTGATAGAAATTTTGATAAATTGTAAGTAGGCGCTCCAATATTACTAACAATGGGTCTTAGAGGTATATCACTTTTATGTAGTTTTGGAAGCCCATAGATATAAGGTGCTAGCCCATTATGGCAAATTAATTTATTTTTTAATTCAATAGGGATTATTTTATTCTTATGCCATTTATTTATCAATTTATTCATGTTGTTTTGTACTGATAAAGTAGGATCAGATTTTAATTTTTATAAGTTGTTTCATCATTTAAAAGGTTTCCTATTTTGTTTTCATAGTCATTTCTATGCATTATGACGGTTTTATCACATTTATCCGCGTTCAAAACTAATATTTGAGGGTTAGCATCTAAGAAATCTTTTGTTATTTTTGTATGATAGTTAAAACGATTCTTTGCAATCCCTACTTCTGCCTTCTGTTTGTTCTTTTTGTTTGTCAAGATGTTACAAACTTTGTTTCTAATTTCGTTTTTCTCTTCTACATTTTCATTCCTAATTCCGCATTCTAAATTCGGAATAATATTATCGATAGGCAGTTTTTTATTGTTATTAGGCAATGCAAATTTCGGACCTAAACTTAACGTGTGCTGCACCTCATCCGGAATTTTTATGTCCGTTAGATTTTTCAACCATTGTTCATTGATATTCTTTTTTTCATAAGTTACGCCTTTCATTAAATTATTTATCTTTTTAGATTGAATGGCTTTGATTTTGTTGAAATTTTCTTCGAAATTGTTATGCTGAATTTGAAAAAGTTGCGATATAAAGTTGCCATCAAAATTTTGATGACAGGTTTGTTTAACCAGTTTGATTTTGTTTTCAACCTCAGCTACAATTGTACATGCTTCTTTAATGCACAGGTTCAAACAATTTTTATGAAAAGAATTTAATAATTTTGCGTACGCCTTCTTATTTAGCACCTTGCTAAACATATTCTCCTTTGATTTAGATATAATGAAATTTGGATAAACTTGCAAATTCCTACATCTTACCAGAAATATTCTACGATTCTTCTCTCTTGCTAGTATCTTCATCAACTTTCCGTATTCCTTCAAAACTTTAGGATAGTTGGTTGTTCCTTCCATATTAAGGCTTATATCCCAGCCGAAATAATAATAAGATTCTTGACCCAATTATAATGTATTTGATTGTATTAATTATTAATCTTCATAGTGATGGTACTTAACAAAGTAATAGTTCATTTAAATAAACTTCCCTTTTTATCGTTAATATATGACGCTTGCCCAATCGTTTGCATTTCGATTCAAACGTAGGTATATTCAATATCGAGTTCAGATCGGAGTTTATGCAAATAAAATAATAGGTACTCCTTCTATACCATCCAATGAAACCAGGGACAGGTTGACACAATTATTGAAGATCTGGTAAAGATTTACAAATGGGGATCTGATAATCTAGTAGAGTTTAGTGGAGCCAAAACTCAAGCTTGCGTCTTCTCCAAGAAGGCGGATCCTACAATCCCTAATATGATGATGTCAGGTACAAATATTCCTATGAAGTCTCCCATAACAATGCTCGGGATCACCACCAACAGCACCATTTCATGGGACGATCATGTGAGGTCCATGTTGAAAACCGCTTCACAAAAACTTGGTTTTCTATTCCGTGCCAAGAGCTACTTTACGTCCCAGCAGCCCCTTAGCTATAAAGCACAGATTCGTCCTGTCCTGGAGTACTGTTCATATGTTTGGAGTTCGGCTCCAAAACGCTGAAGCTCTTGGATTCTAACCGGAAGAGAGCGATTCGTTTGTTTGTCACACTTACAAGTTCATTGACCTCCCTAGAAAATCGTAGAAAGGTGGGACACCTCTCCCTTTTTATAGATATTTCCATGATCGATTTTCATCAGAAATCTCGTCTGTACACCTCGTGAGATTCCAAATATAGGTGGACTAGACGAACTTCTTCCTACCAGTCGTCATTTTTTTTATCGAACAGCGAAGTTGTGGAAGTCAACCTAGTGAGGTCTTTCACTATGCCCATAATCTCGAAACCTTCAATAAAAATAGGAATGCCTATCTCCTCTCCCTATATTCCACTGCTGGCTCTTCGAACAATATAAGTTCCCCTTCCGTGTAGTCAAAGTATATAAAAAAATAATGATAATTCTCGAGAATGTCATACTTCACAGCTTGAACAAATTCCCTCTTTTTGCCAATGAAACCGCTGTACGGTATAACCCTCCACCCTCTAAGTGTTAATGCGACCCATTTCCCCAGAATTTACATATAGTTCATACCTGGGTCAAGAATCATTATTATGTAAAGTTTTCATGTTATTATTAAAAGTCGTATAGATACAGAGTAAATTGTTCTTTCACTTAATCGTAGATTGATTAATCTATAGATTTTGAACAGAAACTTTAAAGATAAAAAAAAAATACGTGTGGCACTCGGGGACTGCCGCGGTAAAGCTATTGCATAGCATTTTTTCTCAACTTATGCAATTATAATTATTTATTTTTTTAAATTTATGCAGTATTTTTTTTTCTTTGATATTTATTCAAGTTTTTTCTTTGATATTAATTCAAGTTACACTTTTTGAGCATGGTGACCGATAAGAAAACAATTTTTTTTCTTTTATTGAATAAATGAGAAGTTAATATCGTTTAAAATATTTTTATTATCTTACAATACATGTAGGTTATTCAGGAATTTGTTATCATTGAAACTATAGGTTTATGGTAACTGAAATAAGAGACATAAGTTTGAGACTTGATATCCTCTAAATATCTGGAAAATACCGCGTCAATGGTGGTCCCATATTTTGTAGTGGATTCTTGTGGATCATTATTCATATTCAAATTCAATTTTTCCGAAAGAAAAGTTGTCAACCGCTCTGATTTTTCATCAGCGAAGTTGATGTTGAAATCGCCAGCCAAGATAAGTGGAAATTTATTACTATTTGTACCAAGTATTTTCGACCCTTCTTCAGTGTACTCCAGTAAAGTGCGATGAATAAAATGCTCTACCTCGTCCAATTTTGGATTCGGAGAAATGTAAATTGCTACCATGACTATGTGTAGGCCATTTCTAAGTTTGCATGAGGACGCACAAATATCTCCAACAAATGAGCGCCTAACATTAACATCGTTAACGTGTGCAATATTTATTTCAATATTCGGAGTCACAATATTAGTTACATTATTATTATTTTGGTAAATAGCTACCCCACCTTCTGGAACAGTGTCTCGTTTGAATTGAACAATACAATTGAAATTAGGTATTTCAATCGGATTATCATGCGCCATGCAAGTTTCGGTAAGAAGTAACACATTTGTTTGTCTCGTAACTGAATCTTGTAAATCGTATTTGTGACTGTTTGGACTTTGGCAATTGAAAGTCATTATTAAAATGCCATTTCTATTACTAATGAAATCTAAGACACTTTGAGCTGTCGTCTGAACACTATTTAAAGGCAGTCTTTTGAATTCTTGCAACAAAGATGCAGCCGATGCAGCTTGCCTTCGATTATTATAAAACTTGAATGTAGAATTATCGTTTTTTGTCGTGATATACAATTTTTCAATATTAGTCACCCGAGAGAGCGCAACATAAACGAGTTCCTGTTATTTTTCGTGACGGAATTTGTTGATTCGGTCGTCGCGCTCAAAGCCCGCGATAAAAGCTATATGCAATATATGCAATAGCTTAATAGAAACAGGTACTCTCAGGTCTCTGCTACGCGCGTCTAACGTATAAACTCTAACTGACGCGTAGCGAGTTCCTAGAGGCATATGTCAAAATGATTTCGTTCGTAGCTAATTACATAGGACGTCTGGAGTTCATGCAATTATGTTTTTAGATAATTCGAACCTTCTAATTTCGATAGGCCACGTGAAAATCCCGGAGTCTAAAGCGCTAGAGTGTTATAACATTCGTATAAAATAGCGAAATTTCTCACTTTTAGAAACTTCAAATTAATTAATTAATTTGACACATGTTAGGTGTTTAGGTCTTACATTATTTTTCGTTACGGAATTTCTTGATTCGGTCGCCGCGCTCAAAGCCCGCGATAAAAGCTATATGCAATAGCTTAAAATTAGGACAACAAAATTTTAAACAGTCAATTAGACTTGTGCTACCGCACTCTTTCAGATTGTCTTGCTATTTTAGATCATACTTGACTACGAATATCTTAATATCATTCATACATTTGTATTGTTTTGAAGATGATACGCTGTTTGTCGAAACTGTCAATCAATTAATCAATCAAAACGAGGGCGGACAAGTCCGGAGCACTTAGCCCGCTTGATTGGGTTCATTGTGCGCCCCTTGACACAAGAATAAGTCCAGCAGGCCTAAGGCAGTGCCGAAGGCTAAGATTTTGCTTGGACTGATGTCTCTTATGGCTTCAAGCGGCATATGTGTGCTGCCGAGGTGTTGTAGCCCAAGAGAAGCCAATGCTGGACATTCTGTTAGGATGTGAGAAGCAGTTTCATCCGCCTCTCCACATCTACTACAAGCTGGGTCTTCTACGATGCCCATTATGTGATGATGTTCATTCAGATGACAGTGTCCTGTGAGGAATTCTGTCACCAAACTGTAGTCACGTTAGTGTTTTTATAATATAAGTGATAAAAAAAAGTGAAATGTATTTATTATATCAAAATGATTATTTATCACAAAGTATAACGGCTTCCTCTATTTATTTTTTGAGCTAGAAGCAAAGGCAACAATCTTTGATTATATTAATTAAGCATATAAATAATCTTCAATATTAATTCAACATACATTTTATTTCCAGACTTGGCCGTTTAGCTTCCAACGGTCGGACTCTTTCTCAGATGGCAGTACTGGCGAACATCACGGTTGGGGTGACATACCGGCCATCCAGCCTGTCGTCAGGGATAAAGAAGTATCCTATTACTACTAATTTATACCCTTATTTCTACGACATACAGGAGGAAGAAGCGATTAACATTGAAACAAATCACCAAGTCGTTTACTCGATTTATGCATAGTCATTTATGCGTGACATCCCAAATAACATATATGTCAATATGTGAGGATATTTTGCGATAATTAATTATGCGTATTTATTGCTTTCCGAATTTTATCTCTATTATTTATTAGGTATAATTTATTTATATTTAGGTTTTTTTGTATTTTGAAGCTTGACGTATCCCAAAGAACTAAATTATTTTTAACACAATAAAATATTTAATTAAATTTTATTTATTTTCATTCCCAACTCTATTTCATTATTTTGTTTAACCATTCGCTGCTATTACTATAAACTATTTGTGTAGATTGCATTCTCGTATAACCTGCATTAGAAAATGTAGATTGTTTTATCCATTTCCGGCGAAAATGTTTTATGGCACCAACCTCAATTTCCCTCATTATGTTTTATAGATATGAAATGGTTTCTGAAATTAAGATTATCAGGTAATATTTGTCGATAAAATTTCTCAAGAACATCAACGTCTGGAGAGATTTTTTTTGCTTAACAAAGAGAAAACAATTTCTCTTTGTACAAGAGTATGTTTTGTGCTTGTGGGGAAAATTCCAAATTGGCCAACATTCAAAAACAGTGTCACACTTGCCTAATTGAGGAAAGTTAAACAGTTGGTGTTTCAAATCTAGTTCTGAAAACCAGGCAAAACAATTTTTTAAAACAGATCGATAAGTTATTTCGTAAAATATAATTCCCGAAATAACTTGTTATCACTTGAAATAATCTTCATATATCGTATATTCAATATAAAAAATGTAGTCATATAATTTAGTAAGAAAAAATTTTGATTTTCGTTAATAGCCGAGGAAATAAAACACAAAAATGACCTCCAGCTAGAAAATGTTTGCTACAAGATGGATCGAGATGCGATTTTTTGCATTTATATTTTGGTATATTCTGGTGGAAACATTGTCCGCTTTTTGTTTTTAGTAGAAGCGTTGATTTGCATTTTTAAGTGCAAAAATGCATTTTTTTCAATGCTCTTTTTTTACGTATAATAATATTTAATAAATATCCACTAAAATTAGCCCAAAATCGGTTACTCGGGGGTATTTGGGATCGCTGATCACGATTCTGATGTCTAAATAATGCTATAATTCATCTGAGGAACAGCATAACCTGCTTGTTATCTCATTCCTGAAGAATTTACGGTATAATTCGCTGTAAAATATTTTTTTGCACTTAAAAATGGAACTGAACATTTCTACTTAAAAAAAAAGCGGACAAAGCTTCCAGATACCTTCCAGAATATAATGCGAAATATCGCATCTCGATCTATCTACGTTGTTGTGATTTATTTCCTTGACTATAAGTTGTTATTAACCAGTGCAATTAAATTTAGGAACAATTTTCCCAAATAATTTGTTTCGAATACACCAGCGCAGAGTACTTCTTTGCACCAGCGACCGATGGAGCGCCATCTAGATTTGAGGAGAAAATGAATGATAATAAAGTGAACACTATTACAGTAAAGGAACAAAGTTGAAACCATAGATAACTCTAGTACCGGTAGTAGAGTTATCTATGGTTGAAACATTCATCTACGCATAGATAAGTCTAGAGTTATCTATGAATCTACGTATAATAGTCTAAGAGTAAACTTCGATCCTTTGATTATAGAAACACAATCGATGTTTCATCTCATAAAAATATTATCACCATGTCAGTGGTCAGCTGAACCGAATGGTACGTTCCAGTCATCGAAATTCTGTGTTCAACGTAAGGAAAAGTCATTACTATTTTCAATTTGACAGCAGACAGTATGGAACGTGAAAACTAAACCCTTCTTATCATTTTGTGTTGAAAATGCTGCAATAATGAGCAAGATGATTAAGTAATAATTCTAAAACTATAATGTTATTATAATTCTATAAAAACAATGGACATTTATAAAGAAGTGAGTACTTTCGTTTATCATTATCTAATTAATTCATTGAGGTGTTTCGATTCCACTAAATCGCATTCACCAGTTCAGAAACGATATCGGATTTTTATTCGTAAATGTAAACTATGCTTCCAAAATATTGCTGTTGTTTGTAAATATTCATATCAAAACAGTTCGCAGCAATTTGATTTTTGCACAAATTCAACGATTCCGATTAGTATTGTCAATTTAATTCAAGTAGGTATTTATTACTTTATCAAACGTAAAATAATCCAATCCTAACCAATTCGTCGGGTGGGTTAAAATGTTAAAAAACGTTATGTAGGCTACATTAATGTTGTTGGTCATCATTGATTTCTACCATTAGTATTGGATGAGGAAAGAATGTAAAATGTTTTGAATACTCAGCATACTGATCTAAATTTAACTTTTGAATGTCTATAAATTCATGATCAAAAGCTTAGATTGAGCTGAAATATTTATTGTTCAACTAGAAACTGTTATATTGCATATCATTGAATGGAAAAGCAGAAGTTATATAGATATGTCTTCACATTTTAGGATGTCTTACAATTCTTGGATTTCTCAGATGTGGATGAACAAGAAAAGATTAAGGTTTTATCTTCTTTACATTGTAGTGATCCAAACCTTAAGTTACCTTGGATCATTACTGAAAATGTGCCATCACGTCATTCAAGTAAGTTTTTGAAAAATCTAGGTTCAATTCATTTTAATGTGCTGGTAATGTTACTAATTTTGAGATTATATTAGTTATTTGGCTGAATAATAATTTCCTTTTGCCAACTACTTGCTTGCATATACCAGGTAAAGTAAAGTTTCAAATATGAAATATCTTTTATTTCTCGGTTGACTGTACCTTAAATTATATGCATAGTTTTTCACTAGAGATGGGCAAAATTATAATTCCTAAATAAAAATACCATAATCATAATACCTAATTCTATTACTGCTATTTCTATCTCTTAAATCTCTGAATAATAATAATAAGAGATACAAAATAGCAGTTGCTATTTGATATTAGACAAAATATGCAACACTGACAGAGTAGCATTTATGAAACAGTTGGTAAATAACAACAGATTACTGAATAACAACCCATCTCCAATTCTTATTAACTAACAATTTGACCATAGCAATGCACACAAGTTCTTCTGTTTATCTTATTAACAATATGATAGGTATAGCTCTCTCTCTCATATTCTCACATTAATCCTATACATCGCTTGTACTGACTCAATCTGTATACCAAACATTGTCTGAAAATAGATACACCTGCAACCAAGGCTTACAATTATTAAATAATTAAAACGATACCTAACCATCTTCTCATTACTACAATAATGTACAAATATTATTGTTTCGGTTTGTAACATCAACATAAGTTTCTTTCTTCATACACATTGATACAAATCATTAACGAATAATGCAAAACATGGAATTCCTCAAGGACCTAACCTTGGACCAATATTATTCCTTACTAAATACTATTATGGTAATGTCTTAGGAATTAATTTTCCCGCAACACGCCAAATTGATCCAAAACGTTAATTATTCTATAGCGAGTTGTATAATTCAAATTGAATAAATTGGAACTGAATATCAATAGATACAAAACCTTGATTGTTACATTGAATATATATTTATTATTCATGATTCTATAATAGATGATTGTTTTTGTGAATGATGAATCTTGAAGACTATTTTACGTTTAGAAATTGATTGTTTAAACTATAAAGTTATTTTTTAAACATTAGAACTAAACGAAAAGAGTCTTGTATACGCACTAAGCACGGATTCGACCTGTCCTGGAGTACTGTTCATATGTTTTAAGTTCGACTCCCAAACATACGCTAAAGCTTTCGAATTCTATCCAGAAGAGAACTATTCGTCTGATTGATGATGTAACACTTACGAATTCATCTAGAACATCGCAGAAACGTGGGCGATCTCTCCCTTTTCTATAGAAATTTCCATCGTTCCACCGCTGGCTCACACGATGTTCTTCGAATGTTATATGTTTCCCTATCGTGTAGTCTAAGTATATAAAAAAAACCTAGCCCGAGCACAAAGTTACTGCGTCGCCGAACAATGGACACGACTCAAATTCGTTCAATGTCCAATGAAAAACCTAAAAAAATGGAGGTGGCGTCAAATCTGAAATTGGTCCAGCGTTTGTCAGGTTAACCAGGTTTTCAATGTTTTTGGATACGTCTAATCATTTGATTCAATAAACTGAGTGACAAACAAAATTAGAAGTTCATTACTTGTTATATCAAATGCAAATTGTTTGTAATTTTAAATGTGATTCACAATATGCTGTAGTGTTTGAAGAGACAAAGTAATGTACCTACCTATTTACGGATTCTACTTACAAAGCAATAATACTTTATTGTTATTGTTAGGACAATAGGTTTCCACAACCTCAGAAATACTATAAATGTAGGATGAGTATGATATTCCAACAAGGAAAATTAATTTTTATGTTCAATGTAAGAGAATTAGAAATGAATGAATATATGAATGAATATACTTATTTATCTCATGTTGTCTTTGCCAGATAACAATGATGATAAGGTCTTTCTAGTCTATATCGATGTTGTTGACTTTATCAATGTTATCTGCAAAATCCAACATAAGATAAATAAGTATATTCATGTATTTATAATCCTCTTACATTGGTTTGTAGTAAGTAACCACAATTTCTCCGTAAAGCTCTAAAAATCTATCAGTCAATGTTGTACATTCTTTGATTTCATAATAGGACATCTATTTGTAGATGGCGTGAGATAATTTTGGTATTTTTACCATCTTGTTGGCCGATTATGCCTACCTTCAACAGAGATTGTTCAGTAACGTTGCAAACTTGTTCGTTCCACTGATGAACGCTGTGCGAAGAGCGAAACAGCTGTCTGGAACTATAAGTAAGTGACGTTACTGGTCGGTCTGGACTAGAAAGACCTTATCAGTTTTATATTAAGTTCACTTATCAAATAACGGAGAGCAAGTGAATGGCAAAGGAAGTATTTGACAGAATTCCTTAAACTAATTGTACACTAAACACTGATTGTCTTAATCGCATTAATTTCAATCGAAAATGTTGAAACGAACGAAACAGGAATAATTGAAAATATAACACATAAATGTGTAAAATAGGTATAAGAATATGTATTGGAAAACCACTAGACAGTAATGTTGTCTAGTTGAAGACGTCATATCTTGAGGAAGGAACAGAACGGAAATGTGTTTAAAATATGTAGAAATTTGCAAAGTTTAATATTGTTTTTACATCTATAAACGGGTTGTATTGCAAATTTACAAAACAAATTATGGAATTTCTTTATTACCGGAGGATGATAAAGAAGTGTACTGTACTATTTGATGGTAGGGGCTCAACTTTGGGTAATTGGTTGCGTTCCAATTTCCTTTTTTGTTTAGAAATTAGGTAATTGATTGAAGATTATTCGTAATCATTGTCCAACGCTATTTGCTCAAGTTTCTCATTATGCTATTGTAATTTTGCTGGCCTTATGGGACATTTAATAATTTATGAACAAAACAGGTATTTTATAATTAATTGGAGTAAGTAGGAGTTACCAGGACAAGGTGAAAAATCCCTGAAAATGAAACAGATGGCGCCACGATCGAAAATCCCATATGACATTTGTGATTTACCATCTTTAACTAGAACGCATTAAAATTTTTAGGCTGATATGTCATTCAGTTTTGTTTTGACACCCATCGAAAACAAGCAACCTTGACGGTTTTTGTAAACATGGAAAAAAGTGAATTTCGCGTATTGATTAAACATTATTTGTTGCGTGGAAAAAAACATTACGCAAACCAAATCATGGCTTGTTGAACATTATAGAGACTCTTTACCATTGATTGGAACGATCCACAAGTAGTTTACTGATTTTCGTTGGGTCCACAAAGAATGCCGAACGTTCTGGAAGTCCAATTGAGGTTACAACGCCAGAAATCGTCGATAAAATCCATGGTATGATGGTATTGGACGATCGGCGAGTTAAAGTGCACGTGATTGCTGATGCTATGGGCATCTCAACTGAAAGGGTACGGAACATTTTGAATATGAGAAAGCTATATGCCAGATGGATGTCGCATTTGCTCTCTGTTGACAACAAGCGCGACGGTGTGACAACTTCAAAGGATAATTTAGCGATGTCCAAGCTCGATAAGAAGAACTTTTTGCGCCGTTTCGTAACCGTGGACGAAACATGGATTCATCACACCAGAGACCAAAGAACAGTCAAAACAGTGGACTTGTTCTGGCGAATCGAACGCAAAAAAGGCCAAAGTGGGTTTATCGGCCAACAAAGTCATGGGGATAGTTTTTTGGGATGCACACGGTATCGTCCATATCGATTACCTTGCAAAGGACAAATCGATCACCGGCGCATATTATGCAGAGCTGTTCGATCGATTCGACGCCCATTTGAACCGAAAGCGGTCGCATGTGGCAAAGAAAAAAGTGCTCTTCCACCAGGACAACGCACCGGCGAACAGATCCGCAGTCAAATTGCAAAATTGCATGAATTGCGCTACGAATTGATTTGTCATCCACCATATTCTCCAGATTTGCCCCCCTGCGATTTTTATCTATTTCCAAACTTGAAGAAATGTCTCGGCGGAAGGAGGTTTGGCTCCAATGATGAGGTCATCGCTCAAACAAACGCATATTTCGAAATATGGAGATTATGTTCAGAAATAAAATAAGTTTTGACCAAATAAATATGTTCTTGTTTCATTTTCAGGGACTTTTCACGTTGCCGTCATTCACCTATTTGTTTTAGTTGGTTTTTTCTGTATATGTTGAATTCCAAGTAATTACCATCTCTTATGATTTTAATACCAAGGAAAGGAAGCTGCTTATCTGTTTCTTTTTCTACAGTGAATTTGAGTGAATCAAATTGGCTATTACGCTTGTTCAAAAAGCCATGTGAATCAAAATCTTCACATGTTATCGCGAAAAGTTTGGCATAGATATGTCGGTAAGGGATTTAAAAAGAACCTCGAGGCGGTAAATCAGAATAATTATTTTACCATCAAAACTTGTTGGCTCTGGAAAATTTTGGGATGTGTTTTATTATATTTATTTGACATTAGAGTGAAATTATTCCCGTTACCGCTTTAATAAATATACAAAATACTGACTCATTTCTGACAGACGTGAAACCTTTTTTAAATCGATTGAGATAGGAATATGAGATTAAACTTAAATAAAATAACTATCTAACTAATCTAATAAATTTGAATGGATTTTCATCACGTAATGTTTTTTAAATTTTCAGAAGGAAAACATCGCAAGAGTGACATAAATCAGAAGCAGCCTTCTAGTTCACCAAATCACACAACTTTTACCGAACCTTTAAATCAAACACCGAACACTTATGCACAACAACAACAACAACACTACGACCAGTCCCAATATCATAATATATACCCGGCATCCGCTAAATACCCATTACCGCCTCCTTTCACCGTTGGCTATACGACGCTTTACAACATGCCTCCGATGTACGCAGAATTTGATCCGCATACTTTACGTATGAAGCCTACTACCTTAGTCAGTCAAGTTATGTATCCTTCGGAATCCGCTTACTCATATCCCCCAGCTCGCAATGTACCTTTAAATAATGCAACCCAATTTCCTACTTCAATCGCACATTTTCCTAGCAATTTGCCAATGCAAGATGGCGTGACTTCCGCCAATAGTCCTCCCACTAATCCCGAGATAATCAACACTATCCCAAGGGGATACTACGAACCCAATTCCGTTATACCACAAAGAGCTGTACCGAATGACAACCCGTATTACAGTTCCGGCATGCAACAGTGCCCCGTTGTTTCTGATCAGTATGTATCTGGGGATATAGCCGAAAGTACCACCAATGGAAATATTAACGTACAGGTGAATCCTTGCCATAACATGAACTCTGTCCCGTTACCGCAAAACACGTCCTACGGCGTTCCTACGAACGCCCCGTTCCCGTCACACGCCAAAACCCTTGAACCCGTTACACATATACAGGTCGATAATATCAAGGCTAGCCCTGAGAAGGTGGAACAAACCGATTCGACCGTTTCGCAAAATGAACCCGTCGCACAGCTGGACAAATCTTGGGCGAGTTTATTCCGAGGCAGCAAAACTTCTTCGGATAGTCAGGAGCATGGCATTAAGAATCTTAATTCTAGCTTGAATCAAACCGCTAACGATAAGGAAAACAATAATTTAGGTTGCCCGATCAAGAATCCCAGGAAGTCGCAGTTTGCTGATCCCACGTGTTACAGAATGGGAGGTAGGTCCATTACATATACACAGATAATTAAACTCTCCAGTTCAGTTACGAAAATTCATCTTTTTGACGCTGATTGTTATTGTAAAAGGTGGTTCATTTTAACACCGAGTGCTAAAATTTATTTTAACACTGAGTGTTAAAATGAGTTCATTTAGCACTAGTTTTATAACATAAACACACTATAGCTTCTGCAACTTCGTCAACGTCCGAAGGTAGGGACTTTGCAGATTTGATCATTTTTAAACACAAAAGTAAGTATCCCCCGTGGGATTAACGGGGGGGGGGCAATGAGGACAGCCCCCAACAGGGCTCTGGTGGTTCTGGTGGGGATCGTCCCTCTACAACTCCATATCAAAACAGTGGCCGCGGGTACGGCGTATCAGCTGGTTGGTCTGGGCCAGTGGGTCGGTACGTCTATGCCTCGCGGTCATGGCAAAATCTGGGATTAGGCAGCCGAGAACTGCCGACCGACGTACGCTGCTCACCAGCAATCGCTTGTTGTATGCGCGCTGTACGACATTTTTCGGGATGCGTATTATCGTTAGAGTGAACGTATTGCGAAAACGGTCCATTGTTTCTCGAATTAATCGCTTTGATGGACGATTATGAGTACCATAAAACGCACGTAATGTCCGATGTGTTTCTCGAATTGAACCGTAGTTTTCAAAATAAATTTGAACAATTTGCAAACGTTGCTCCAGCGTGAGTATATTCATGATCAATTCCCAAACAAAACTAAGCTCAAAACAACCGAGAACTGTCAATGACAAATCGGCCGTCACAGAAAACAGTGTTGCTAATTTAAAGTTCTCCACCTCTAAAGAAAACACCCATTAGTTTACTGGAAACGTTGTATCAACCTTAAAATTAATTCAGCGAGGATTTGACTTCAGAAACACCACCTAATCTAGCCAGACATATTTTCAACTCTACGTTTATTTTTGATTTCAGAATATTTATTAGACCATATTGTAGATGGAAAAACTATAAGTTTACAACCTAGAGGATTGATAAATCGTAGCAATTACTGTTACATTAATTCTATTTTACAAGCTTTACTAGCCTGTCCGCCACTCTACAACTTGATGAGTGGCTTGGGCAAGAATATAACTTCGAATGAAAAACGCAAACCAACTCCAGTCATTGATAATGTGTAAGTACTGCGAATTTGCGAGAATTCAACTATCAACTGATTTGAATCTTTCAATTTGTTTTTCAGTTGCAAACTGATGAACGAATTTGAACACTTGCCGGCCGACAAAAGAGTCGGAAGAAGAACTGACAAAACCCAAAAAAAGGATCAAGGCGTGGCGATCAATTGCGATACGCCTTTCGAACCTGCTTTCATCTACAAAATGTTGAACGGCATGCGGAGCGATTTCTTCTTGATCGAGGGACGGCAAGAAGACGCCGAAGAATTTTTCGGATGTCTTTTGAACGGTTTAAATGATGAAATGCAAGAGGTAAAATTATAAAAAAAGTTGTAAGTTCGACAAGTTAATCATTTCTATTATTGATTTAGCTGATCAAATTGGTTACTAATGATGATTCAGTTGATAAGGCGCCAGAGGTCGACACAGAATGGCAGGTGAGTCTCCAGCACTTTATGGCTATGGATTTTCCTCATTAAATTAACTTAAACCACTGCTTTGTTAATAATACGTAAACGATAGCTCAATTTTTAACACGTGGTAAGTTTTCAGACCGTATTCAAAGGCAAATAGAATTAAAAATTCACTAAATTAGTTTATAAAGATGCAATTTATCGGTTTCAGGTAATGGGCCCGAAAAATAAAGGTAGCATAACAAGAAAAACTACATTCGGAAAAACTCCAATAAGCAATATTTTCGGTGGACTTCTCAGTTCCAAAATTCATCGAGCTGGTGATGAATCGACAAACAACATACAACCATTCTTCACCTTACAACTCAACATTGAGGTAAAATTCGACGCACTGTCAAGTATCATTACAAAATATCGATGGTGGAAGCCGTTACTTCATCATAATTTTTCTTAATGACATAATAAAACACTCATTACTTTGTTCTTTTAGCAACTAATAGAAACACTAACATCAGTATCTTGAAAATTCTTGGCTTCCGGATGGATTTCGCGTTACAATAGCACGATATTCAGGGCAGGTTTGAAGCTTGAACTGAAACTGAGCCTTCTGGTTTCTGTAGCGGTATTTATTGTGGGAAAAACCCTTCAAGTTACACAGTTAACTGCCTTTATTACGGCGGTTAACTCCGTTCTGGCACCTGACCCTGCTGTTGTGTGATCATGTGCGAAGTGGAATTTTCGAGGATGGGTTTCCAAATGTTGGGAAAGGTAATATCCTGAGTCATGGTTTAGGTTATTTGGACGTTTTAGGATTTCGATTACTTCTAGAATTTTTCGCTGTTTAGAAGTTTGAGGCTCGGGCTAGAATTTTAGTATTTTCGAAAAGGATTTGATGATTAGTGTCGAAGTTGTGTTCCGCAAGTGTAGATCTACTGGTGTCACGAAGCCTTGTACAGCGCTCATGTTCTTTCACACTAGTAGCTACCGTACGACTTGTTTCACCAATGTAGATTTTACCGCAAGAACAGGGAATGCTGTAAACACCTTCTAAATAAAGAGGAGGAAACTGAGATAGTTTTGAAAGTGTGGAAAACCGAGTGGAAATATTATGCTTCTTGAGGATTTTAGAAATTTGATCTGTTTATGACAGATTGACCAGGGGGGTGATGGTAAAGGTCATTGTGGTATCTATGGGTGTGAGTGGGTTTTCAATACACAGTCCTAAAAAGAACGCACAGTATTTATTAGATAAAAACGAATAACTTAGAACATGCTTAATGTTAATTCTTCCCAACAAATACAAAAGAATAAATTGATAATTCTGAACAAGGTGTTAAATCAGAACTACAATGTGATCTAAAATGAAAACACAACCATATTTAATAAACTTTTATTGTGTTATACTAAAGAGTGGCATATAATAACTGAAATATGTTACATAATGTTTTATATCGGACATAACTGGTAATAATGTATATTTTAAGTATAATACTCCTCGCGTCCGCGATCCTCAATAAACTGTCTTATATGAATCTGGTCAGTCACGTATACACTCCTCTACGCTCGGTTGTTTCCGCGCTCACTCGGCGCTGGTACAAGAGAAGGAGGAGCCTAATGGTGGTCTCGACCAATCAGACCTGTTACGGATCCGCGTAACGCTTTCCATCAATTAAGTCCTCCGTGAAAACATTCCATGTCCTAACTAACAAATCTAGGAATGGGAATGAACCTTTCGATTCAACATCCATGGTGAAAAGGATATTGCGATGTATCAATCAGATCGAGGGCAGACAAGTCCAGAGCACTTAGACCGCTTGATTGGGTCCATTGTGCGCTTCTTGGTACCAAGACTCAGTCCATCAGGCCTAAGGCTAGGATTCTGCATGATTTGATGTTTTTTACGTTCTCAGGCGACACGTATGCGCTGTCGAGGTGTTGTAGCCTAAGAGAAGCCAGTGCTGGACATTTTGCAAGGATATGAACTTTCGTCCGCATCCACTTGAACCTGGTTCATCAACGATGCCTATTAAGTGTAAATGTTTGTTCAGATGACAGTGAGGAGTCCTGTCCCCAATTTTAAGCCTCTTCTGCTCATAGAGAGAAGGCTTCCGAGCGTTTGGACGAGAACTCCACGATGTGGAGCTTCTCCAGCTTCTTACCGGGGGCACTGCGCCAAACCGAGAGCCACTATCTAATCCGGAGATTCTGAGAGCGTGTGGTCCGATGATGGATGAGATTCCTATCGCTGGATCGGGGGCCAATTCATCGGCCACTTCTTTTCCTTTTACGCCAGAGTGGGCGGGTACCCATACTAGTTAAAATTTGCTCCTACTGTCTAATTCGACCCTGCATTCCAAAACAAGCCTAGAAGTCAATTTATGGAAGTGAAGTGCGCCCAGGGCCGCTCGGCTGTCGTCAGTGCAGATGATATCAGGATGTAATAAATTTAAATGATTGAGGAGGGGAACAAGATTTTCGCGACCATGTTGCTAAATAACAAAAGTGTCGTCGACCTATCTAAACCAACATTTCGGCTTGAGAACAGAGTCAATAGCACCTTCCTCAAAAGTTTCCATGATGATATTAGCTATGACCGGAGAAAGTCGGGAACCTATGACAGCTCCCGAGGACTGCTCGTAAAACTTGCCATCGTACAGAAAATCAGGTCGATTCTGTTTGCTCATTGCTACAAACTTTGCTGTTCAAGTTATATTGCTATCTTCCTAAGTTATAACAATATGACCATATCATTACATATTCTGCTCGTACTGTTGAAGCAAGGTTGTTTATCAATTTTGTCCTAGCAATATTGTTATCAAGAACTTCCAGAATCAATGAATTCAGAGCTCAGAACACTGTATTTCAAGACATTTGTGTGAAGAAGAAGTTAACCTTACTTGTTAAACATTTGTTATCCGTTTTTCGTTATTTTTAACCTTAATAGCTAACTTTATTTATAGCTTTACTAATAACAGATTGACTCCGAGATTCAGGTCTTCACCAACAATAGTTTGGTAGCCAGCATGACCAAATTATTGTTAAATTTAGAATTTTCCAGCCAATCAGTCTTTTTATGCACTCAATACTTCTATTACATCAAATGCAGCTACTTGGAATAGTTTGGTGAACTTTTCTGTTGACAAATTGCTGGTGTCTCTAATATGCCGGTATTTTAGTCTACGAATTTCCCTTACAATTAAATATTCTAAAGTAGCTTAAATGCGTTCATAACCACCTAGCACGTATCTATTTTTTCAATATTTTCGAACTCTTGGAAGAAATAATAATGAAAGTGTTTCTCTGCCATATTACTAATCTTTTATCTTGTTTTGTTATGCTTGGCAAGTACTATTATGAGGTAGCAATATCGATAGCAAGGTTTCTCTAAAAATTACACATCATATTCTTCAAAATTGATGACCAGAATAGCAATATTTCGAATCTTGCTGTGGAAGCAATATTTTTTTTCTTGGCAATATTGCTAATTGCAAACAGAATAGGTCCGTATATGTGGAAGATAGACAAGAATCAATTAAAGGTAGTAAGTTTATCGAAATGTATTTGGCCGGTAACAGTCGTCGAAACTATAGTCACGTTAGCGTTTCTCTAATATAAGTGATGAAGAACAAAGTAATGAGTGTTTCATTACGTCAATCATTACAAAATGTTTGTTTACCGTTTTATTTCACAGAAAGTCAAATCCGTGAACGAAGCCCTCGTGGCTTTAGTTTCCAAAAATCAACTAGAAGGTGTAACTTCTTCCAAAACTAATGAAGAGGTTGAAGCTTGGCAACAAGTTACCATCGAGGAACTACCTGTTGTTCTGGTTTTGCATTTAAAATGTTTCGATTACAAATTGGACGGATGTACAAAGATAATGAAAGCTTTAGAATTTCCCATCGATTTGAAAATTGACCCAAGTAAGTTCATCTTCGACTTTATTGAGTAGAGTAGAGTAGAGTACTTTATTTGGTGCTAATATAATATAAGCATTATTTGCACAGGTCAGTTTAAAGATAAAAGTCAATATACAAATTAATAAAAAACCAAAATCAGTCACTTAACAAATTATTAAAATTTAGATTAAAAAAATCATCTATTTTATACAATACATTTTTTACTAAGTAAGATCTAATTACAATTTTAAATTTGCTAAATGGAAGACTACGAATACATATCGGTAATCTGTTAAAAAATTTGAAGGCAAGAAAATTCGGGCCGTTTTGTGACCTGCTGCGTCTGAAACATGGCAAATGAATATCATCCTTATGTCTGGTATAATGCGGATGAATGTCGCTATTTGAACTGACAAATTCAGCATTTTTGTGAGCATATGATAAGCATTCAAAAATAAAAAGGCCCGGTATTGTTAAAATGTCCAGTTTTAAGAATGTGCTTCTGCAACAAGCTCTATAGTTAATGTTACCTATTATTCTAATTGCTCTTCGCTGTAGACTAAAAATTCTGCGAATTTCACCACAGTTTCCCCAAACAATGATACCGTATCTGAATTGAGACTCACACAGACCAAAATAGGCTGTTTCAAGTACATTTGATGAAACAGAACCAGACAATCGACGTAAAAGATATACGTTTTTACTAACTTTTTTTGCAAGATGGTCGATATGAACATTCCAGGTAAGGCGCCAGATCCAAATACACACCTAGAAATTTTGCATTAGCGTCGTCAACATGCCTCATACTAAAAACGATTTTCTCCGTTTTTTCCCGATTCATAGCTAGCCCGTTTCCTGAAAACCATTCAAAGGTATTTTCCTGTATGCGCTCAAAAGCCTCATCAACAGACACCAGATCGGCACAATTTTCAGAAACCACAGTGTCATCAGCAAAAAGTATGGATAAGATGTCAGCAAGATAATCCGGAAAATCATTAATGAAAATCAAGAAAAGTAGAGGCCCAATTATAGAGCCTTGAGGAACTCCAATATCAATTATTTTCATTTCGGACCAGGTTTCATTTACATACACATACTGCTGGCGGTCTGTGAGATATGATCGTATAAGAGCCCTACTTGATTCATCAAAATGGTACCTCTCAAGCTTTTCCATGAGAAGTGAATGAGACACACAATCAAAAGCCTTTGATAAATCTAAGAAAACTGCAAGAAAATAATCCCATTTTTCAAAACATTTTACAGCATTGCCTACGAACTCAATTATTGCATCAATCGTGCTAAGTTTCTTCCTAAAACCATATTGATGATTAGTAAATAATTTATTTGTGTCAAAATAACCAATAATTTGTGCACACATCAATTTCTCAATAATTTTCGAAAAAACGGGAACAAGGGATATAGGTCTATAATGTTCAACTCTAGAAATATCACCCTTTTTAAAGAGTGGAATTGTCTTGGAAATTTTCAGACAGTTTGGATAAATTCCTTCCTTGAGGCATCTATTAATGAGAGTTGTAAGTGGATAAACAATACTATTAATGTTTCTTTTTATCAGTGAAATATTCAATCCATAAAAGTCTCTGGAGGAACTATTTTTTAAGGAACATATTACATCTCTAACTTGTATAAATGTGACTTCAAATGCTGTGGGATGTTTATACAGAATAGTCCGACACCGTTGTTGCAAAGTATTGTATAATGCGAGTGAAAAATATTGTCAAGTGTGGCTGGTTTGGGATTTTCTTCACAATTGTATATCCGGTAATACGGAAATCTCATTTTCTACTTAATTAATTCATAGGAGCTGCGCTCAATAAGTGGACTAATGGGCATTTACGAAAAGAATTGCGGAAAAAGTGGTTAGTGTGTACCTGTAAGCGATAACGCCAAACTGTGGATTTAATGAAATTCGCCTGCATGTTTTCAATGTTTCTTTGTAGGCAAATTTGAAAATAATGTAGCATAAGAGATGCGTTCTTATTTTAGGTCTCATCTTCACTCAACCCTATTAAAAATCTAGATCCGATTTCATACAAAGATAAATTAAATAGTTCTTGACAGAACGAGCATATTTTTATTGGACCTTTCCAGACAAAGTTTTGTATTTTTATTGAAATACTGGATTTGGGTTTGACGTCTTTTTGAGGTTAAGTTACAAGACACTCAAATCAGGAAGCGTCATGATTTACCGCTGAAATAAGTTTTCTCCAAATATGTATTTTTTCATTAGGTTTTTAAATGATAATCTAAAAACTGACACATGCTCCATTTTTAGAACTGCTATCTTCAAAGATAAGTTCTTCGAAAGAGAAGCAGTACAAGCTGTTTGCGGTGGTGTATCATGATGGAAAAGAGGCCAGCAAGGGCCACTATCTTACAGATGCTTTCCACGTTGGATACAATAGCTGGTTAAGATATGATGATTCGTGTGTAAAAGCTATTCCTGAAGAGCATGTTTTAAGTCCACAAGGATTTAGAGTCCCTTATTTATTGTTTTATCGTCGTAGTGATACAATTAGAAACAAATAAAATTAATGATGAATTGGGCCTATATATTGTTATACGTATCTTATTTTAATAAATAAACTTTGTATAAATATTCTTTTATATAATTTTTTGTTGAAACCTTCTAAAACGAATTTCAATTATCGGCACAGGCAATATATTGAACAGAATTCCTGATCCTCTGTAACATGGTTAAAACTAACGCTACAATAGAATTTCTCACATTCGAAAATGTGCTACATCGATGTTCCCTTAGAATCGCCGAGGTCGACCAAAATCTAATTTTTTGACACTTATCCCTTCAATCACTTAATTGGATTGTGCGCCCCTTGATACAAAACTCAGTCCACCTAAGGCAGTGCCGAAGGCTAAGATTTTGCATGAACTGATATCTCTTATGGCATCAAGCGGCATATGTGTGCTGCCTAGGTGTTGTAGCCTAAGAGAAGTCAGTGCTGAACATTCTGCTAGGATGTGAGAGGCAGTTTCGTCCGCCTCTCGACGTCTACTACAAGCTGGGTCTTCGACAATGCCCATTGTGTGTAGATGTTTATTCAGTTGACTAGTTTCTTGTGAGGAGTCCTGCCACCAGTTTTAGGCCTCTCCTGCTCATAGACAGGGTTTTAGAGAGTTTAGGCGCGCACTCTCTAATGTGGAGCTTCGCCTGAGCATGGTTATGGAAGACTTCATAGGAATAGTTGTACCTGACATCGTATGAAGGATTGTGCGATGCGCCTTCTTGGAGAAGACGCCAGCTTGAGTTGCATTCAACTCTACTAGATTATCAGATCCCCATTTCAGAATATTTGTCAGATCTCCATTAATTGCGTCAACCTGTCTCTGTATCGCTCCTCTGGCTCCAGTGGATGGTATAGGGGCTCTAGATGGGAAAGCGGTATGAGGTATACCATGATCTGAAAAGCTGTGGCCGGAACAGGTGGTCACTTCCAGCAGGTCGTTTATATGGAGCAGAAACAAAGTTGGTGCCAAGACAAGTTCCTGTGGAACACCAGCGTTGATAGCCATTGTATCGGAGGATACTTTGTCAACCAACACATAGAACAGAATTGTTTGCGGCAGACAATTGACAGGGAGTTGGGAACCGCCATATTTTACAATCATTTTAAGCCAGTGACATTACTTTTGATTTCACTTTGTTATTGAAACGTTGAGCGAACTGTAAATTTTCGACTAGCGATTAAATTTGATCCCTATGTGGAGCAAAAGTGACACTTTTAGTGGAGTCAGTGTTACCAGGTCAGGGGATTTCCCCCTAAATTTGGGGTTGTTTTTTGGCTTTGGTGGGTATTTTAGGGGGAAATTTATGTAGGGGTTTTTATTTGGATATTTTGTTTTGCAATAACAACATTTACAAGTGTATAAGAAGCATAACATCATTTCGGTCATTCAAATATGCGCGGTTATCTGCGTCATAACCCTAGATAAGTAAAGGCGACACACGATTGCCTGGAAACGTGTGTCACGAATCACAAGCAAGAAGTTTAAGACTCAAATTTTCTAATGAGTATATTATTTTTTGATTATTTAAAAATTTTGGGATTTATTTCAAATTTTAGGGGGATTTGCAGCGTCATCTCGGGTTATTGTATAGCATTCCAATATGGCGGTCACTTGTTCCTGGAAATACTACAGTAGAACTAGAAATTGGTTCAAATCGATAAAATATCATATGTTGGAAACCAACATATGATACACAAGGGTATGTATGTACCCCCCACCACTCAAACATGGATAATTGATAGCATTGAAATTATTATTTGAACAAAAAATCGGTTGTCTGTAAAGTCGGTTTACTGACGATAGTTGAACGTGAAAACGTCATAAGAAAATACTGATGGAATGGTTTCATTTTTCAAAAGAAAATTTTAATTTTATTTGTTTGATAGATATTTTGTATGGATATAGAGAAGGAGGTAAATGGAAATCACAATTGAATTAATCAAGTTACATTTATTTGTACGCATAAATAAAATTATGTCAATTTTTATTTATTTTTTTTACAATGTACATCGTGAAATCCTCTGGTTTGTCAGGTTGTTTTTCCATGGTGCGATTGTAAGCGGTTCTGCAAAATGAATCGTCGTTCGAAACAATTTAGAAAATTTTTTCATCAAATTCTCCGTTCAGAAAATCATTTTAAATTTACAAAATATTTGAATAAAATTTATTGTTTAAAATTTTACTCGACTGTTTAAATTTAATTTTATTATTTTATAATAATAAATTTTGTATTGACATTATTTCTTTCAGCAAGTAAACTGAATAAAAGTTGTTGTTCAATTAGTTACCTAATTATTTTTGCAAATTTAATTGTAATTTGTTGTAAAAAAGTAATAATTTTGAATAATTTATTATAATAATAAACTGTGATTAAATTATTGTTCATAAATCTTAAATTTAAAATTTGGAAACACCATTAAAATTTTTTAACTCTAGCTTTTAAAAAGCCCGCCTCAATGTGTTTGATATAGGAGAAAATTGTTCCCTTTGACGGCTGGCTGGTCCAACCTGTCATTTCAGACACGTTGTTATGATATGTGGAAGATTTAACATTTATGTTTTAATTTTTTGAAATCATAGCTACGCTCGATAATTATTTCGATCGAATACTAAAGCAATTGATTTTTTACTCATCGTGAAATAGTTCTGTTGACTTATTGTTATAGTTTTGTCAATTATAGCATAACCTACAATCGCTGCACTAGCGGACCGATGTTATTTATTTTAATGATGAAAGCACGAATATTTGACAATATATCACTGAACATGTATTTAATATCGAAAGAATCATTACCTTTATCGCCGCAATTATCGTTGCTATAAACAATTGACACCACATTCACTTTTCACTGCACTTCATACTTGACGAAAACATATAAATGTATTATTGTATAGCAGCTGTCCACGCGGACGCATCGCTCACTCAAGTAGGAGAGACAGATTTCGAACGCGGAGGCCGATTAATGGAACGCCTCAGAGCGTGGTAACGCCGCATGAGTCATGTTAAGCTATTGCATATAGCTTTTATCGCGGGCTTTGAGCGCGGCGACCGAATCAAGAAATTCCGTAACGAAAAATAACAGGAATTCGTTTATGTTGCGCTCTCTCGGGTGACTAATATTGAAAAATTGTATATCACGACAAAAAACGATAATTCTACATTCAAGTTTTATAATAATCGAAGGCAAGCTGCATCGACTGCATCTTTGTTGCAAGAATTCAAGACTGCTTTTTAAATAGTGTTCAGACGACAGCTCAAAGTGTCTTAGATTTCCTTAGTAATAGAAATGGCATTTCAATAATGACTTTCAATTGCCAAAGTCTAAATAGTCACAAATACGATTTACAAGATTCAGTTACGAGACAAACAAATGTGTTACTTCTTACCGAATCTTGCATGGCGCATGATAATCCGATTGAAATACCTAATTTCAATTGTATTGTTCAATTCAAACGAGATACTGTTCCAAAAGGTGGGGTAGCTATTTACCAAAATAATAATAATGTAACTAATATTACGACTCCGAATATTGAAATAAATATTGCACACGTTAGCGATGTTAATGTTAGGCGCTCATTTTTTGGAGATATTTGTGCGTGCTTATGCAAACTCAGAAATGGCCTACACATAGTCATGGTAGCAATTTACATTTCTCCGAATCCAAAATTGGACGAGGTAGAGCATTTTATTCATCGCACTTTACTGGAGTACACTGAAGAAGGGTCGAAAATACTTGGTACAAATGGTAATAAATTTCCACTTATCTTGGCTGGCGATTTCAACATCAACTTCGCTGATAAAATCAGAGCGGTTGACAACTTTTCTTTCGGAAGAATTGAATTTGAAAATGAATAATGATCCACAAGAATCCACGACAAAATATGGGGCCACCATTGACGCGGTATTTTCCAGATATTTAGAGGATATCAAGTCTCAAACTTATGTCTCTTATTTCAGTTACCATAAACCTATAGTTTCAATGATAACAAATTCCTGAATAACCTACATGTATTGTAAGATAATAAAAATATTTTAAACGATATTAACTTCTCATTTATTCAATAAAAGAAAAAAATTTGTTTTCTTATCGGTCCCCACGCTCAAAAAGTGTAACTTGAATTAATATCAGAGAAAAAACTTGAATTAATATCAAAGAAAAAAAAAATACTCCATAAATTAAAAAAAAGAAATAATTATAATTGCACCAGTTGAGAAAAAATGCTATGCAATAGCTTCACCGCGGCAGTCCCGGAGTGCCACACGTTTTTTTTTTCGTGCGTGCAGCCGGATCCATCGAATTATAAGACGTTGTCACGTCAAAAACCGACAACTAGTGGTTAATTGTCAAATTCGTAGCGTTTTTATATGAAATAAACAACAAAACTACAAAATGTGTAATGAAATTTGATACTCAACATCATTTCCCTTCTTTAGTACCAAATAAGAATTTATGAATTTTTTTTTTGAAAATTACTTTATTTTGTCTACAATTCACTTTCAATTGATATAATACATGAAAAATTGCTTTTAAAACCTGATTCACTTCAAATTGGGCAATACATGATAGATTCAACTTAATTAATTTTGATAAACAATAAAAATCCATTCGTTAAGTATCATCTTCAGTTGCATAAATTTCAACATTTCTACGTTTCAATTTTTTTATAGAAGGTGCATCTTTACTTTCTCTTTCTATAGTTTCTATAACAACTTCTTCAGGTTCGTCGACAACTTCTGACAAACACAGACCGTCTGGCACATCTGAACAATCGACTAAGTCAGTCAGTGTATTTTTTGGCTGAGGCAAACTTAAACTTCTAATTTGTTTCAGTGGCGACGGAGTAGAAATTAACGATGCTTCTAAGATAGTATCGTCAATAAATGTGTCTTCGTTAGAATTTTCATCGTTGCTACTCTCATTAGACATAAAACTTGTATCACTCTGATTAAAGCTATTGTCTCCTTCTTTCTTCAAAAGTAGTTCAATCGGATCATCTAATCCTAGTTTTCTACATAAGCTAACAGTCTGTGGATTTTGTACTGGAGCAGGTTGTTTCACATACTGTGTTTTTGTACTTTTAGGATCATATGCTTTTGCAGTTTCTTGGAAGCGAAGAGGTATTGCAAAATTATTCCCGAACTTCGCAGACACAAAAGATTTTTCATCTTCAGTCGGTGTGAAATCATATCTGCAAATGATAAATGATCAAAATAACTGTAACATGACTGAAAACTCATGCCAATTACCTCTCTTTACCTCCAGGTCCCGGCATGTAATTTGTTACATTTTTTATACTGAGTAAATGATTTGTCAGCAATAAAATCGTAAGCCACTCCAAATCATAATTTATTGCAATATCCGAGTCCGTTCTATGAGCGATATCTAAAACTTGAAGGAAACGTCGCCTTGGTAAACATTTATCTAAAGCTAGAAATTTAGTAGTTCGATCGCCTTCATGTGGGAAAACAGCGGCAAATTTACAATGCAAATGTGCCGCAAACCAATAAGTAGGCTTCAAAACATTCAAAATTTCTTCAGATGGTTTACTGCCCAAATTACCAGACTCAATATCGTCTCTGAAATAATATTAAAATAACATAATACCAAGTTTATGAAACGTTACAAATTACTCACTGGAAATGTGGTTTGAATCGAATAAGTTGGTTCTTGTTACCATAATTGCAAATGTTAGCCGGCCAATCATGAGATATAAAAATATCAACAAGACCTGATAATTGTTTTAATCTAAAGATTTCGAGATTCCTGACATGATAAACGCTACGTTTTGTATCTTCACTAAAGGGAGCCTTTTCGTGATGTCCTTTCATATAATCTTTACCCTTGTAAATACCAGATATACCCCCAATTCGGAGTCCTAACACATAATAATAATTAGTTCTACTTTATACTTAGTAATATGTTAACGATTTCAAGTATATTTGACTCTAATTACCTGCAATATTTATAACTCCTGCATACCCCAAATAATATATATTTGGGGCTACCCACCCACCATAAGGTAGCTCTTGTAAAAAATTTGATGCTTCATGATTACCCCCAATTAGAATAGTCAAAATAGGAGCCTTCTTTTCACCACTGTAGTATCTAAAGAATTGTAGGTTGAAGTAAAAAGATTACCAAAAGTTCTGATGTTCTTACTTGTAAAACGAACAAATGTTATAATATTTCGGGGGTACTGCCATACATCTTAAATCTTCCTCATTTCTAGATGTTTGGAAATCACCACAGCATATTAAAAGGTCAATTGTGATCTTTTCTTTTTCTTGTAAGAGCAATATAGTATCATAAATGTTTTCTAACTCTCCATGAGCACATCCTTCAATAGCGATTTTCATTTTTACTTCATTAAAATTAAACTATTAGCTATACAATTTTAGTGTTTTTAGAACGCTTTTAGGAAGTGATTATTAAAATGGTGAATATTCCATAACATTTCATTATCCTTCAACCAAAGTTTTCACTTTTTCTCGAATAAAGTCAATAATGCTTCACCTCTTTTTACCACTCTAACACTAAAAGATGTGTTAGTTTTAATAATGCATAAATCAACTAGCCCAGAATCCAGTTGCGTATATTCAGAAACAAAAATTCAAATTTCAGGAATTAATAGAGGTTGATCATAAATTAACTTAACCAGGGAGAATACTTAGTTTCTAGTTTGTAAATAAAATAATAATTATTGCTATTGGTTAGATTGAAACATCGAGAAATGTAGCTTCCGCTCACTGAACTTGGTTATCTTATTATCTTCTCTGTGGACAATTTCTATATCCAATTGAATTTAAACATGATTACAAGAAGTCTAAATTCTAGACTGCTTGTATCTTGCATTAGTTGATACGAATTTATTTATACCTATCTATCTGGAAATAATAATGACATTAATAATGCAAATTCAATTCAACAAATAAATATTTCATGATTATGAATATCTGTTTTTCATGGTACATCGACAAGTTTCTTTCTGATGAGATCGTACTCATAACTTTAGAAGGTTATAACGAATAAACTATTAGTGTTCACACTGGGGATAAGGGTTAACGAATGTTAGCTTCATGGTTAGTACCATAGAGATGGTTAGTACCATAGAGATCATATAGTATAGAGGAGTAAATTCTCGGGAAATAGGTCACATTAACACTTATGCTTTATATTTTCTCGTCTTAAAGCACAGGATCCATAAGTATACAAGGATACCCACTCCTAGTTAATAAAGTAACGTAGTGTGGAGAGCGTAAAAATACAACGGAAAGGCCCCGGTAAATCTTTCGTACGTTGCGCGCCACTTATATATAGGCTATATCCGGGCTTTACGCCTCTATGACAGTGACTGAGTGTGGACCATAGAGATCATATAGTATAGAGGAGTAAAGCCCCTATATAGCCTATGTATTCGTTGCGTACCATGTTCAATCGTACGCGATGAGTTATCCGTACCCACTATGCGGTATTTTAACGCTCGTCACCTTATAATGTTCGCGGAGTGGGGAGCGGATAAGTTTTTGAAACCTCGCGTTAAGACGGACTCTACTCCTCTATACTATATGATCTCTATGGTTAGTACAAATTACATAGCTTTATTCTATGGTCGTACGTGGAGATAATCGAGACTTATTTAAGTTCTGTGAATCGTTTTAATAATTTATGTTTCTTTTCTATATTCTTAAACAGAGAAGATCTGGGCTTTGTTGTACGTCTGTGGCTCTGAATCATAGATCACTCTACTCCGAGTTATCTATGCTCTGAACTCTGTTGTACGTGGTAGGTCATTCAGTGCGTTAGTTACTGTCAGACTGACTTTTGTATTTAACCTTAACAAATTCGTTAATCCTATTATAGTATAGTGTACTCTCTACTAATACTCGGAGCTAAAGAAAGACTAATGTGAATTAATCCATTGTTCTCAGTACGGGGCATGACAACTATCAGATTGAAAAGGTTTTAATCATTATGATACATACGTAAATAGGTGACAAGTGCTATTTATTGCTAACGAGTGATGAAACATTAAATTCAACTATGTCGAAAATTAAAAGTGTTTGTCTAGTTATTGCAAATAATGATATTTTAGAAAATAGAATTAAGGATAAATTCAGTTCTTTTTTTATCGAACATCTTACTGAACTATCTTTCGATGTAGCGAAAATTACGATTTTACCAAATAATGAAAATGTATTAGCTAATGAAGTGGATGTATCTTCCAAACAATATGATATTGTTATTATTATATCTGATTTGACAAGTGGTGTGTCTTATAGGGCAGTGGCAAAAGCCTTTTCTCAAGATGTGTATGTCAACAAATCTTTAGAGAGAATTTTAAAAAACAATAACATAGAATATACACCTCAAGAAATTGTTACCCCAAACTTCATCAATATTTTAGAAGGAAATTTATATCCAATACTACATTTGCAAAGGGTTTACTTGATACAGGAAACTTGTGCTGAAAGTGTATTTACAGATACACTGCAGAACCATTTACGAAATTATATTAGAACTCCAATCTTTGAGAAAATTGCACTATTTCATTTAAATGGTAATAGAATTTCTGCTTTAGAAAACCTAAACAGCAATGTCTCATTCGAAGTGGAAAGAAAGAATAGCAATACAGATGAAATAACATATAAGTCTGAGAAGTTAGAAAGCCTTATTGAATTTGAGAATAACTTGAAGAACTTGGTCTTTATAGATGACATATTCACAGGCATTAAGAGCTCCATAATATATAAAGATCCAAGCCATCACATACAACATGCTTTACAAGTAAGTAACAGGTAAGAAATCATTTTCTTTAATTGTATATTATTCGAATTGAATTTACCATGATAGGTTTTTTTTTCTTCACATCAGTACCAAGGGAACAAACTATTCAGTATGTGCTGTGATATTCAATACATAATGTCAATCTAGTATATTTATTAGAATGAAATATAATGATTCTGTCTAAAACTCTTTAATTTAATAAGTTTTTCCAATTACCAGGTTGTATTCTATTATTATGAGCAGTTCCAAATATGTGACATATTTTATTTATTAATTGCTCAACTAACTAATTCAAAGTTTCCTTATAGTCAGTTTTGGTTTGTCTTGAGCAATCAAATTGGTATATTGTAGGATGGTTTGAGAAAATGTTTAATGAAATAATCTTGTCAACACTTCTGTATTCTTAGTTTGAAACTATTTGAAATTAAATATACTGGTTGGTGACCACTATTTTCAAAATATCACAAGAAAAAAATGCATTTTGTGAAGGTTTTGTGGTACTTTTATGTATGGTGGCAGTATAACTTATTGCCTTATGGTTCGTTCCAATTGTTAATTCCAAGATATGCTTTTGACATATCCATTGCAATAGACAATCAGTACCAGCTGTAATATAACCAGGCTTATTTTCAAAAATGGATATAGGGAGACAGTTTTTTCAATATCTTTCGAACTTCTTAAACTTTGAATACACGTTTTCACACCATGAATCAAACTATATCTTCTCCAATATTTCTTATAATGTTCATAAATACTAATTTTTATCATTAGTAGGTAATAAAAACGGTATTCTCATTGCATTTTGATAAAACAGGTCCTCATTATCCATTTTCGGAATTAAATTTATATAAAAAAGACAATCTGCCACAGAAATAACGAAAGCCAATTTTGGACCATCGTGTATTTCATAAACAATGTTATAAAAAAAAATTTGATCTACTACAAATATTACAAACAATTAATATTGAGAGTGAATAGGGGGAGTTACCCCTTCCCCTCTATTATTGTATTTTTAATCCTATTGAGTATAATGTGGCATCAAGTAAAAATCCAATGTTAGGACAGAGAACATTTCTCGACTTCAAGTGAAAGTGGTTAACATCAATCAAGTTATAGATAGCATTTCTATAACAAGTTGGAAAAATCGAAGATTCCTATTTTTCATTTACTAATAACATAGAGCCACTATATTGTTATCAACGTAAATGAAAATGACACGACAGTGATAGCTAAACCGAATTGAATATGTACTTAAATTTAAATAATATGTTTGTTATTATACTAATAGATAAAACACATATTGTTATCTGACAAAAAGCCAACCAACATGAGATAAATGAGTATATTCGTTTGTTTCTAATTCTGTTACATCAATAAACAATGATTTACACAATTTAACAAAGATTCTATTTTGTACAAAATTATTCCTTATTTTAACCACAGACTCGGGGTTTTATACAGCCGACTTTGAACAGACTTCAAAGATGATGATTCTAAAATAAAATTTAGGTATTCTTGGAAATTCATTATTTTAATGAACACTACACTGAATAATAACACGTAGAAAAATTCCCAAATAAATGATACCAAGTTTTCACTTGAAGAAACCACTGTGTGGCGTAATATGTCGTGTTTTCTTTGATTTGATCACCACAAGGCGTCCTTATCGCACTAATTTCAATTAAAAATGCCCACGTTGGCGAAACGAACCGAAACAGGAACAATCGAAATTATAACACATTAATGTTTTAAGTATATAAAATTAAGAATCCGCTGCTAAGCAATATTCTTATAAGCTCTATAAACATATCGAATCACGGTCCGTGATCGGAGATTAAAGAGCTGAACTAAAAATATAACGTAAGAGGATCCACTTTCGAACCAGATGTTGAAGATTTATGAAAGGAATGTCACAGACCTTGTTCTACCTATTGCTTTCCAGCATTCTACCTAAAATATACTTTTAACATTATAAAGACGCATGTAGGGAATTTACAAGGGTTTTAATTAATTAAATTAGTATAAATCTGACTTAATGACTGAATACCTGTTCTTTGATTTATTCTAGATTTGGAGTCACGGCTTATGTAAATCATCTCCAAAATAGATCTTTTATAATTATTGGTTTCCTTAGTTAGAAGATTAACGTTTTTGTAGTCGAATTGATGGTTATAATCAAAGCAGTGTTTAGCAAAGGCGGTGGAATTTTCTAAATTATTGTTTCTTACACTATACTTATGGCCATACATTCTTCTTTGTAAATATTGTTTAGAGATTCCTGTATAAGTCCCATCGCAATCTGAATAATTTAATTTGTTTACTGTGTGGGTTTGTTTATCTTTAGGTATTGAAGGTTTTAGATTTGAAAAATACTTCCCAACACAGTTAATAGATTTATGCGCAACATTTATATCATAGTTTTTTTAACATTTCTTAATTTTCTCCGAGGTATCCGGAATGTTATAAAATTATCTGTATTGTATATTGTATATGTTATTTATATATGAAGTTCCATTATAGATTTTGTTTATTTTTTCTTTAATGATGGGATTGAAAAATATTATTGGGTAGCCATTCATTTCCAGTATATTACGGACAATTTTTAAATTTTTGAGACGGTCCTCTGGGTGGGACAATTTAACCGCGCAATCTGTACTTTTTTTTATAACTTGTTGGTGCAACGGAATTGAAGATAACGTTGAGACCAAACTTCTTTAGTAAACCACGAAGTTTTATTTTTCGATCTGCATCATGCTTAATGTTCATATCTAGGATTTATGTTTTTGTTCACTTCTATTTCACAAATAAATTGAAGTTTACAGTGGACATTGTTAAATTTTTTAATCACGTATTGAATTTTATCATTAGGAACACACATTAGGCAATCGTCTACATACCGTTTAAAGAAAATGAGTTGAAAATCTAATGAATGTATTACAGATTCCTCTAAGCATTCCATAACTAGGTTAGCATTAGTAGATGAAATAGGAGATCCCATTGCACTGCCGAATATTTGCCCAAAATATTGCTCACCGTATTGAAATGTTTTTAATTAATAATAAAATTTTATTTGGGAAATTTTCTACTTTGTATCATTCAGTGTAGTGTTGATTTGTAGTAGGTATAAAATGTTATTTCTTCTGTAGTAACGAACCTTTCAAGTTCCCAATAAATTCTGTCACAACTCAACTGAAAAAATGGTTCAATGATTTCATATTAATCCACTTTTTTTACTTTTTCTAGATCGGTAATTTCCGTTTGAAATTTCAAATTTTGAAGAATTTGAAACGTTTCGTTAATTGTAGATTATTTTTGACATTAAGAATATACATATAATAATATTTCGAGTAAACCTGTAAGTTGATGAAAATAGTTTTGTTGCTGTGTCATTTTTCTCTCTAAAAACAATTAGGTATTGTAAAATAAAATTATTCTCAGTTTGAAATAAGTCGAAAAGGAACAAATATTTTCGAATAATTATGTGAGATAGTGAAATGTTTCACTTTTCGTTGCCAAAATCCACTGAGAATTAAAGAAAAATTCCATTTCAACATTCAAAAAACAAGATACTTGATTGCAATTTCGAACTTTAGTTCATAATCAAAACATACAATGAGAAAACTGTAAGATTAGAAATTTCAACCAACTTTCTTTTAAATAAAATGATACTTAACAAAGTTTTTATCTGTAAAATGGAATATCACAAAGTAACTGACAACTCCATTTAAATTCATTCAAAACACGTTTTTTTATTATAAGAAATGTGTTGATAACAATTCAGTAGATAACGCTACCTACTAAAACGATTATTTGTAATCGTATTTATATTGCCAGTCAACATAATTATATTCTACTTGTGGAAAGTTTAAATGAAATATATCAGCTACTTAATTAGAATAAAAATCGGCTGATAATAATGGAGTAGCAACCTTCAAGATAACATTGAAATCTAGAGATAAACTAATCATGAAATTGTAGATATACCTTAATCCTAATTAAACGCCGTAGGTAACGGATTTCCTTTTCAGAATGTAGGATCTCGGAACGCTGTAACACGATCAATCGTTCTCTAAGGTTAAAAGTAACTTTGAAATCGAATTCCTCATGAAAAGTTATGTATAATAATTCAATCACACCCGAATCGATGAGATAAACCAAATTCGCAATTTTTCCATACTAACCCCTTTGGAAATTTTACAAAATTCGAAAATTGCGAAATTTTCAGATAATCGTTGGATCTCATTAGATGGGTGTCTTATTCTTCTAGAACACATTTTTATTGACGTCATAAACTATCTGCTATCGTTCTCTAAGGTTAAAAGTTGAAAAACAAGTGAATTATACTATGTATCAAAACAATAATGATCTATTGCAAGTACCTTCATCCATTGGTAATAACACCTTTTCACTTCCCTCACTGTACAGGATAAGGGAAGTATTGTAATCGGGGAAAAACATTTTTTCCGGTTTTTCGCGAATATATCAGTTTTCACCATTTCTGAATCGATCTAGACTATTTTTGACATGATGTCTGTGTTCGCGTAACCCACTGCTGCGGAGACGAGATTGTGCCGGTCCTATTCTCAACTATTAGATCAGTATACGTATACACCACTCTATGTCAGATTATTGAATCGATAAACAGCGATAAATCGAATGCAGCTATATTTCTCGATTTAAGCAAAGCGTTCGATAGCGTTGACCATAGCATATTAGTCAGAAAACTGCATCCGCAAGGGATAAGAGGGATTTGCATATCCAAATCATACTTGAAAAAAAATCGGTTGTTTGTAGAGTCGGTTTACTGACGATAGTTGAACGTGACAACGTCATAAGAAAATACTGATGGAATGGTTTCATTTTTCAAAAGAAAATTTTAATTTTATTTGTTTGATAGCCCTTTGACGGCTGGCTGGTCCAACCTGTCATTTCAGACACGTTGTTATGATATGTGGAAGATTTAACATTTATGTTTTAATTTTTTGAAATCATAGCTACGCTCGATAATTATTTCGATCGAATAGTAAAGCAATTGATTTTTTACTCATCGTGAAATAGTTCTGTTAATTTATTGTTATAATTTTGTCAATTATAGCATAACCTACAATCGCTGCACTAGCGGACCGATGCTATTTATTTTAATGATGAAAGCACGAATATTCGACAATATATCACTGAACATATATTTAATATCGAAAGAATCATTACCTTTATCGCCGCAATTATCGTTGCTATAAACAATTGACACCACATTCACTTTTCACTGCACTTCATACTTGACGAAAACATGTTAATGTATCATTGTATAGCAGCGCGCTCTCGCTTGCACTTCAAGCCTTAAATGGAACGCCTCAGAGCGAGGTAACGCACAGCCGGTCAGAGCGAGGTAACGCCGCATGAGTCATGTTTTCTCGTGCGTGCAGCCGGCTCCATCGAATTATAAGACGTTGTCACGTCAAAATAGGAAACAGTTTGTTTATGATATATCCGGAAATACCTTTCGATCAAATACTAGAAACGTTGGCAGGGACGTCCCTCAGGGATCAATTTTGGGTATCTTACTTACGTACCCTTGAAACGAATGAATTCTATTCTATTGACCCTATGTGAAAGTGGTAAAAATATGAATATGTATTGTTTTTGGGCGCGTTAGCTCCGTTTCGAGTGGTCTTTTTGACAACCAATTTCAGTATTTCACACGGAGTTATAATATTTTATCAAACCATAATGACAACCGTTTTGCCGGTTATAAATATGTATCACACGTATATATTCAAACGGCACAAGGGTCCGAAATATTCATTTTAAGATTCAAGTCATGTCACGGATGTGAAGTCAGTCTATTTTATACGTTTATCTCGGTTCATTTAATTTGGCAAAACGTAAATTTAGATGGCAAAATCTATTTAATCAGTCAAACATTGATTGTATATAATATAGCTAGTAATTATAATGTTATACATATTATAATACTGTACTAAGGCATGTATACGTTTACCGACTACGGTTTGCATTAACTAAAGTTTGTTGTTACAGGTTATAGAAAATTGTTTCAAAGAATACGACCCTGCAAACGTTTTCCTAAGTTTCAATGGAGGAAAAGACTGCACGGTTCTACTACATTTAACCTTAACTGTGCTGGAAAAATATCATCCATCAAAAAGAAATCAATTAGTATGTGTCTATGTGGAAAGCCGTTATCCATTTCCCGAGCAAGAAGAATTTATAAATCAGTGTCAACGCTATTACAATTTCAAAGTAATCAAATATCAAATGAACCTGAAGGCTGCCCTTCAAGAAACCCTGAGAGAGTATCCTCAGTTCAAGGCTTGCTTAATGGGTACCAGGAGAACGGATCCTTTTTCGCAAAGCCTTAACTCATTTCAGGTGCGTTTGACATTTTAAGTGCAGTATTTTTCTATCTGTCTATTAGAATTTATCGAAATATTCAAACACAGTAATCCTTTAAACAATCTTATCGAGCAACTAGATTTAGGAAATTCGACTTTGTTCATCCTATTAAATTCCACGTAATGCAATCCTTAGAATGTTTAATACCTTTCCATTTACTAGCTCAACACAATTAACCTTAGTACCTTTGTGTACCATTAATTCTTAGAATTTACAAAGAAGTGAATCACTTCTTTGTACATTTCGCATAAATACTACGTTGTTTCAGTGTTTTCGCATTGTATGTTTTGATAAAAAGGAAAAATGTCTTGTCTTATCTCTATATTGGAGTTATCAATTATTTAAAAGTTATAGAGGTTGAATCTGGGATACGTATTCTAATGTATCCACCAATATCAATGGGGCTCTTCATCCCCAGGATGTAGAGACCGAATTAGGTGTGTGGATAACTTCAAAATGTCTACTTGTTTTCGATTCACAAACAGCGTGGGCACTTAGCCGCTACTTGTAGTAGCGAAAAGATTAGATAATATACAATACCCGACTGAATATACCCAAATTTCGCAATTGATAGATTAAAACTTGTAACTAGCGTATTTATCCCGGTAGGTCACAATTTTATAGAAATAGGATAACATGGGATTGATGTTGTAAAACTCAACAATTAAATTTCTTTCAGATGACAGATAAAGGCTATCCCGAAATAATGAGGGTGTCGCCTCTGTTGGATTGGCACTACTGCAATATTTGGGATTACTTACTCTATTACAACGTGCCGTACTGTAAACTATACGATATGGGATACACCTCTCTTGGAAACGAAAATAATACGGCAAAAAATACAAATTTGGTCTACTTCGATGTTTTAGACCGAACGAAAAAGTATTTACCGGCCCATAAATTACTGGATGAAAAAGAAGAAAGAACCGGTAGAGGTTGATTAGAATATGAATTAAAAGGTACGAAACTATGCATTTGCATTCATTGTCGGCAGTCATTAACTGGTTCATTAAATATTAGTTATTAATCCACAATTTCTCTTCACATGTGATGATGATTTACAAAAGGAATTCCATGGCAAACGTAAAAAATGGAAGTTCTATATCTTATGGTGCAATTAAAATAAAGTATATTTATATACCTACAATATAAATGTACTTTATAATTGCTAATAGTTGTAATCATGTCATAAGCAATGAAATATTATTTCATTGTAAAAACGTTAGTGAATAAAATCTTTAATTTTTATTTTGATCAATTATTGATAAGTCGATCGATGCGATATTCAACTCTTGAGTTCTATAAAATGAATTTCGATGAATCCTTGTATAATGGGTTAGTAATGACGTTGATAGAAAAGGTAGAAAGAATTAAATGCGGAAATGATCGGAAGTGGTAGAAAATATCCCTTTTATCACGGGTTCCGTAACTTGTAAATTGGTTTTTTGCGAATATCTCTCTCTGGAACCGTTTATCGTACAGGAAACAACTTTTGCAAGCATTTTCTACTCATAGTGAGCTATGTTTTGTGCGATAAAAATTTGTTTTTTAGTCATGATTGGTGAAGATTTTGAAGTGATAGTGGGTGTTTATCACCCCACTTCTACGCCACTGGAAAAAGTACGGTTTTTAGACGCCCATTTGAACCGCCAATGTTTTCTACACAAAAAAGGTACTTTTGGTCATAAGCTCGAGAAAATCAACTTTATGTTGAAAAACTTGGTCAATTTTTTGGTTTTGTTACTTATTCTAACGTTTGAATAAATTTTGTTTAATTATTTAGAATTGACCATGTTTTTTAACATAAAAGTTGATTTTTCTCGAAAACGGTCAACTTTAGAGCTTATGACCAAGAGCACCTTTTCTGTCTAAAAAACATTAGCGGTTCAAATAGTTGTCTCAAAACTGTACTTTTTCCAGTGGCGTAGAAGTTGGAGAGAAAAACACTCACTACCCCTTCAAAATCTTCACCAATCATGACTATAAAAAAATTTTTCATCACACTAGCTTACTATGAGTAGAAAATGCTCACAAAAACTGTTTTCTGTACGATGAACGGTTCGTGAGATATTTGCAAAAAACGAAATTTTTTTTTCAATTTCAACACCCTACCCTGTATCTCGAAAACGAAGCCTTCTACATGTCGTAAAAGGCTTCGTTTTCGAGACATGACATATGTCATGTTTATAGGAACTTTTCTCCTTGAAAACATCTGTTCTATCTCCTGTTGGAGTTTGTCTACAAAAAACTGACTCACCCTGTATACAGGGTGCCCCAGGTTTTAGTAGCAGAACTTCTACAGTCGATAGAAAATTTGATTTTGAGAAAAAAAGTTCCTATTAACACATATGCACAGACGCTTAGGTTTTGAGATACAGGGTGTTGAAATTGAAAAAAAAATCTAGTTTTTTGCAAATATCTCTGGAACCGTTTATCGTACAGAGAACAGCTTTTGCATACATTTTTTACTCATAATAAGCTGTCTCCTGTGTGTAAAAATTTTTTTTTTAGTCATGATTGGTGAAGATTTTGAAGGGGTAGTGGGTGTATTTCTCCCCAACTTCTACGCCACTGGAAAAAGTACAGTTTTGAGACAACCATTTGAGCCGCCAATGTTTTCTACACAAAAAAGGTACCCTTGGTCATAAGCTCTAAAGTTGACCGTTTCCGAGAAAAATTAACTTTTATGTTGAAAAACATGGTCAATTCTTACTAATTAAAGAAAATTTATTATTAGAACAAGTAACAAAACCAGAAAATTAACCATGTTTTTCAATATAAAAGTTGATTTTTCTCGAAAACGGTCAACTTTGAGCTTATCACCAAGAGCATCTTTTTTGTGTAGAAAACATTGGCGGTTCAAATGGTTGTCTCAAAACCGTACTTTTTCTAGTTGCGTAGAAGTGGGGAGAAAAACACCCACTACCCCTTCAAAATCTTCACCAATCATGACTAAAAAAAATTTTTTATAGCACAGAACAAAGCTTACTATGAGTAGAAAATGCTTGCGAAAGCTCTCTTCTGTACGATAAACGGTTTCGGAGATATTTGCAAAAAACGAAATTTTTTTTTCAATTTCAACACCACCCTGTATCTCAAAAACTAAGCGTCTGTGCATATATGTTAATGGGAACTTTTTTCTCAAAATCAAATTTTCTATCGACTGTTGAAGTTCTGCTACTAAAACCTGGGGCACCCTGTATATACCTACCTTATTTGTCCCATTATAAGGTATTTATACTCTTGCGAATTTTTCTGAAAAATGGATATTGTCCGAGATATGGTCACTCAAATATTCCTAAAAGTGGGGAAGGTGGAATGTAAAGGTAGAGGAACAATCTGAAATAATTCCGGGGAAAGTATGAGCAGAATAGAATTTTTTTTTCAACTTATAGCTCAAGTGCGTTTTGTCAGAGTTTTTCCGGAAAAACATTTTTTTGACATTGTAACGCTTTAAAAATAGTTAGTTGAAAAAACCGAAAAATTGAGACCCATACATTGAGGCCTTAAACAATTTTTGTTTCTTGAAATTCTTTTTTACATGCAGTTTCTCACAACAACAGTACATACTTTTTTGAAACATGTGGTTTTTTGGGAGAGATATTGATAAAAAGAGTCTTAACCGTCTGTATCACTTCTCACACTAATCATTAAAAAATAAAAAAAAACATTTGTCTCGGTATGATCATTACTTATCATTATTTAGTACTTTTGTCGTCGCGAAAATTTGTCTGTAACTCAGAAAATATTTTAGAAGACCTCAATGTATACGTCTGTATATTTTTAAAGCGGTACAATGAAAGAAATGGGTGTTTTTTCATGTTTTACCGGAAAAACTCGGACAAAACGAACTTGAGAATAAGTTGAAAATAAAAGAAATTTTCGAGTGGCCATATCTCGGAAAATATTCGTTTTTCAGACAAATTCGCGAGCGTAAACATCTTGAACTGAAAAGTGATAGAAATGCAATGAAGCAATGTATAGATTGAAATACCAACTTAGCGAATTTTTTTAGTGAATTGTAGGATTTAATTTAGCGGGGTTTTAGTTTTATTTTTATCCGTATTCGGGGATCGAGGACCAATAACCAAGGTATTAATAACAATATTCAGGATCTGTATAATGATTTTGAATGTCTATTGTCACATTTATATACACTCATCTCCTTTTAATGAAATCATTTGTGAGATAAAATTACCTATTGGACATTTTGAATCGTATCAATATTCCCGGGTAGCGTAACTCTATCCACTTTGTTTTATTTATTGATGAAACGTGTTATACAATCTTAAAGCATATTTTCCTGTATTAATAGCGATTTTTTACCCAAATATGAATTATATGCAAATTCTCTGGAAATAAGTCACATATTAACACATATGTTTACTATATTTTCGTCTTTACTTACGTTTCGGTCTCACGACCATCATCTTTAACATGTTTGATCACATTTCATGACATGAAATTCTTTCGCTATAGAAAAATTACTTTGCAGTGGTTTTTTTAATACATATTCATATACTTTAAACTTTATAATGTGTTACAATATCAATTACTTGTGTTTTTGTTTCATTTTTAATTGAAATTAGTGCGATGAAGACGCTTTGTGCTAGTACAATTAGTTTTAAGAAATCCTGTTTTAGATAGTGTTTATTTACATTTGTCTTCCGATGCTAGCCGTGATACCAAAAAAAAAATTAAACATATGTGTTAATGTGACCTAATTCCCTAAAATTTACATAATATAATATTCCTATATGAATTTATGAAAGTTTTGAGATACTTATACTTCCAAATAATAATAACAGTTTTTTACATTTCACCTGACGATCCATAGTTGTAGTTTTTGTCCCATAATACGTTTATTATCAATTGAAGTTCGATTTAATTTATATTAGTCTGTGAGTTTGATATAAATGCCTGAGAACGGATCTGAAACTGAAAAATTTTTGAAAATCCAAATGCGTTTTTAGCTATTATGGTTACCTTGTATGTCTGGTATTGAATTTTTTTTAATTAAATTATTAGGAGGCAGTTTTTCCTCCAAAAAGAAAACATTAAGATTTAGTTGCCCATTACCTTTTCTATAACAATTGTATTTTGTATAAATAGGTACAATGGGTTAACATTTAAAATGTTTATTCCTATTTTGAATAGCTTTAAATTTGATATTCAACCTAGTACATATTTAAACGAAAGACAAACCAATACCTTATTTGTTGTTATTAGTGTGCACTGAAGATAAATCAATTATTAAATAGTCGATTTGTTATATTTTATAATAAAGTATATTGTTCGTTTGTATTTTGTTTCATTCCTCAACCTAATTCAAGATCAACGTCCAAACGATTAATTTTCAGGTTATTCCAGATTAGAAACAGGTGAATTATATGTTTATTGTACGTTATTTGAAAAAAGCTCTAAAGAGAACCAGTAATCATACAATTTATGATAAAACGAAACTTTTACCTGCTTTGTCTTTATGCCTATTTACAATTATTCAGTCCAGACCTCTCGCCTAATATTAGCATAATCAAGGGTATTTATCCTCAGTATTTTATTGTGGTCATAAGATCCAACCATTTTTCGTGAAAAGAACTTTACCTAATAATTATTACTGTTATGAGTAAACAAAACGAGGTAGCAATAAACCCGCCTTCCTGCCGTTCCGCAAGATAAGATATACTGAAAGAAAATTGTACATACGCCGAATTCACAATTGTTCTTTGATATGTTTTTGTCTGGGACTACATTTTGACATAAGACATAGGCGCTCATGATCATAGAGATCATATAGTATAGAGGAGTAAAGCCCCTTTATAGCCTAGGTATTCGTTGCGTACCATGTTCGATCTTCCGTGATGAGTATTTTAACTCGTTCCCCTTACTCTCCTACAACCGCGCGCATAACTATAGTTAACGCTCGAACGTCACCATATAATGTCCGCGGAGTGGGCAACGGATAAGTTTTTGGAACCTTCTCGTATTAAGACGGAACTTTACTCCTCTATACTATATGATCTCTATGCTCATGATCGGGAAAGTTTACTCTGTGCCTTTGACGATCTCATGTATAACAGATAGCTGAGGCCATTCACGTAATTGAAGAAGAAGAAGAACGTATAACGGATAACCGGGGCTCTATGCACCGATATAAAAACCACGGAACTATAAATAGGGAATATAAAAATATTTCTAAAATACTCTGGATCAAGCAAAATTTACTGCTCTTGGCAAACTTAACACGGTAGTCTTAAGTAGAATAAAATGAACATACAAGCAAACATTCTATTTACCTTTTTGTTTATTATTTATTATAATATATATATCGAAACGGGGTACCTGACCCGAATGCAATGATTAGTGACAATGGCCTGAACAGGCTAATTTCTACAGATACTGTAATAATTTAAAATTAAAAGTAATAAGAATAAATTACTATTGAGAACTATGCAATAAAATATTCAAGATTCAAAGAAAGAACTTTAAGATCGATAACACATGTGTCAATTGCAAAAACAAAATGCACGGAATATTAGAGATATGCTATTTTCTAGTAAAATGCCGAATCATAGTATCTCATCTCGCGCATATCGCTACTGACGCTCTTGTAGTTTCTTCTACTTGCTTGCTATTGGTCAGCCAGTAATAAAACGCTGAAGAAACAAGTTATATTTGTTTTCATTCTGTATTCACTTATTTAGTCTAGTTTGGAGTTTAATAACTTGAATGTAGTACAGATAGGAAGTTTAGTCTCTCATCTCTAGTCTTCTTCACAGAGAAAATAATACGGTTTTAACCATTGAATATGAACTAATATAAACTAATAATTAGTCATTGATCAACCTTACTTTACCCCTTACGTATGGTTTTTACGAATTACTTTAATACCTTCTCTCTGTTAATGAAAACTCGACCTTCATATAGAATTTTGCTTTCTGACTACGAACTCGTCATACTAAAATAAATTAATTTTGGATTATCAAATTCAACTAGTCAGAGCACGTATAAAATAGATCCACTTCTTTACACTTTCTGATTTAAAGAGTGTCGTTTCTGCTAACTGCTGGTTATTAATATGCAATCAGTTTAGTTCAATCAAGATTTCTATTTAGAACAAGTCATGCAAGATAAATCAGAATGGATGTGGAAAAAGCTAACAAATTATCCATCAATACTATTATTAAAATATCAAGTTTTATAATCTTACATGAGTATGGCAATGGATAGTCGGCATCTCTCGTCAATCTTCTATCACGTCCGTCCAAATTAGGCACAAGCTGGCATCATTTTCGTTAAAGTCTGTTTTGGATTAAAAACGATCGAAATCTACGTACTTGAACACACACAACACAAACCGTACTTACTAGTGAATTACAAACACATCTCGTGCTAGAAACAACTGTGTTGAACTTGGAGAACCAAAAACTTTCTTTGGTGAACGAAAATGCGCGATATCGATTCTGAATAAAAAATCGAGTAAGCCGTTTTTTTCTAATTTCTATTGACATCCAGGAACCATAACTATTTTACTATTATCAATGCTCACTTTGATTATTCATGATTGAATACTTCTATTCTATTAAGCCCATAGAAAAAAATATTCTTATTATATATTTTTACGACAGCTACATATGCAATTTCATTATTTTCAATTTGGTATTTACTATTATTAACTTCATATCAGAATTATATTGAATATTCATCGATATCGTATTAGCCAGTGAGCTATAGTTGTTCAAGAATTATTTAATTCTTCCATAGAGAATTTTAAATGACGTTTCACTTCCTAGAGTGAATTATAACCTTAGTTTTTCGACAATTGTTGACAACCGTTGCTTCAATAACAAATAATCAAAGTTATAGTACAAAAATTTCACTGTTGTTTTACTTATTTAAGAAGCAAAATGCTTCCTGGCATTGGTGTTTTTGGTACAGGACCAGTTGTAAAAGCGCTAATCCCAATTTTACGAGAGAACGGTTTCAAAATAGAAGCAATCTGGAGCAGAACGATTCAAGATGCACAGGAAGTTGCAAAAGAACTACAGATTCCATTTTTTACGAACGTGATCGATGATGTTTTGTTACGAAAAGATGTCGACTTGATTTTTGTGTTATGCACTCCCAATTTACACGCCCAGATATCAGTTAAAGCACTTGGAATCGGTAAACATATAGTTTGTGATAAGCCTGCTGGCCTCAATCAAGCAGATGCTTTGAAAATGGTGCGTGCCGGACAATACTATCCATCATTGATTTCACTTATAAACCATTCCTATAGGTTCTTACCAGCATTCACTCAAATGCATAAAGCCCTCAAAGACAATTATCTGGAGTCTCCTATTACTTTGATCGATATCAGAATTCAGAGCGGCTCGTTATTCAATGAGAGCGACTATTTCGATTGGAAATGCGATGATATGATGGGAGGAGGGGTATTAAATCTTATAGGCAGTCACGTTATAGATCTCGTTACATTTTTAACAGGTGAGAAAGCAGTTAAAGTGCATGGTCTTATAAGGACTTTCTCTAAAACTACGCCCAACATAAGTGGCATTCGACACATATCAGCCCCCGATTTTGGCAGCTTCCAAATGGAACTAAACAATGGCATCCTTGTCACTGCCACCTTGAACAGTCACACAGTGGGTGGTTCTTTTCATCAAGAAGTGTTAATATGTAGTAGTACAGGACATTTAGTAGTGCGAGGTGGTGATTTATTTGGGCGTAAGAACAAAGGCAGTGAAGAAGTCTTGTATCTGGACGTTGAAGATTTAAATTGTTCAGTACCCAATCCGATCCTGCCAAAAACTTTCATCAAAGGAATTTGTAAGATGGCAGCAGCGTTGAGAGAAGCTTTCTTGCCAGTAAACGAGAAAGCCGGTTGGATCAAAGAACCGGTCAGTTCTGCAGCCAATTTTGAAGACGGACTCTATGTTCAAGCAGTTTTAAGTGCTATAAGAGAGTCGTCTAAAACAAAACAGTGGGTGAAAGTTTGTATTATGACCGAACAACCAGATACGAATGCTTTGCTCAGCGCAGCTGTCAGAAGAACTGCTATTTCCATAACCTAATTATATACTTCAGGTAAAACTATCATTTATTATTAATTACAATAATATAAAGATTCTTGACCCAGTATGAATTAATATAAAAATTCTCGGGAAATAGGTCACAATAACACTCTGTTTTAAATTTTCGTCTTTACGTACGTTTCGGTCTCACGACCTTCATCAGAAGACTTATTATGTAAAAAGGGTTTAATTAAAACTAATTAGCACAAGTGTCCATATCGCACAATTTTCAATCAAAAAGCCTACGCCGTCGAAACGAACAGAACCACGAATAATTGAAAATTGTATCGTTAATATTAAAGTATAATTTTTTGTAACAAGAATCCACTGTTAAGTAATATTCTCATAATGTACAAACTCATATTGCTATGGTCTCTAAGCAACTGGAGTTCGAAGCTATTTGTTTGTAATAACTCGAACCAGATGTAGATTTATGACGTACGTGAAAAGGTTTTAGACCTGCATTGGAATTTACTTTAAGCGTTCTTCCTAAAATATACTTTTAACATTATAAAGACGCATGTAGGAATTTGCAAGAGTTTTAATTAATCAAGTTAGTATAAATCTGACTCAATCCCTGAATATCATTCCTATGGTTTACAGAATTGGAATCCCGTTTTATGTGAATCATCTCCAGGATAGTATGGTAAAGTTATATAATTTATAACTTTACCATACATTCCGGAGACCTCAGAAAAAATTAAGAAATGTTTGAAAAAGTACGATATAAATGTTGCGCATAAACCTACTAACTGTGTTGGGAAATATTTCTCAAATCAAAAACCTGTAATACCTAAAGATAAACAAACCCACACAGTATATTAATTGAATTGTTTAGATTGTGATGGAACTTATACTGGAATCTCTAAACAATATTTACAAAAAAGAATGTACGGCCATAAGTATAGCACAAGAAATAATAACTTAGAAAATTCCACCGCCCTTGCTAAGCACTGGTTTGATTATAACCATCAATTTGATTACAAAAATGTTAATATTTTAACTAAAGAAACCAATTATTATAAAAGATCTATCCTGGAGATGATTCACATAAAACGGGATTCCAATTCTGTGAACCATAGGAATGATATTCAGGGATTGAGTCAGATTTATACTAACTTGATTAATTAAAACTCTTGCAAATTCCTACATGCGTCTTTATAATGTTAAAAGTATATTTTAGGAAGAACGCTTGAAGTAAATTCCAATGCAGGTCTAAAACCTTTTCAAGGACGTCATAGATCTACATCTGGGTCGAGTTATTACAAACAAATAGCTTCGAACTTCAGTTGCTTTGAGACCATAGCAATATGCGTTTGTATATTATGAAAATTTTACTGAACAGTGGATTCTTGTTAAAAAAAGTTATACTTTAATATTAACGATACAATTTTCAATTATTCGTGGTTCTGTTCGTTTCGACGGCGTGGGCTTTTTGATTGAAAATTGTGCGATATGGACGCTTGTGCTAATTAGTTTTAATTAAACCCTTTTTACATAATAAGTCTTCTGATGAAGGTCGTGAGACCGAAACGTACGTAAAGACGAAAATTTAAAACAGAGTGTTATTGTGACCTATTTCCCGAGAATTTTTATAAAAATTATTAATTACCTTATGAAGTGAATTATTTCTTCTAACTAATTGAGGAGCTTCTGGCAAAAACAACCTTAGTCCATTTTCTTGAATTCGAGATAATCACAGAAACTGTTCTTTCTTTTTTTTCAAGATTTCAGCATTTTGATTTTGTAAATTATTTACTGAAAGTTACTCACCAGAAAAATTATCATTGATGAACAATTCACTAATAATTAGCAAATTTCATAGGACATTGGTTGTTTTTGTAAGAAATTGTTGCGTAGCAAAAAAACGGAAAATTAAAAAGATAATTTTATTATACAAAATGGATCTATTACATTTCTTCATTTTCTGTATCTGCATATTCCCCCACTGGAACGACGTCTTTTTACAAATTTAAATAATATTGTTGGTTGCCAATTTCCTTAAAAATGATAACTTATTTGGTTTTATTGTTATTTCTTGTTTATACAGGGGTTGAAAGTTTATTTCTGAGGGTAAGTTCTTCTTGTTTCGAACACGAATAGTGTCCCATAGACCAGCAGAGTTATGTCTTTCAACATAATCAAAGTTAGCCGAAATCTTCGTGCAGCAGATTTCTTTTATTTTCATGGGTGGCTTAGTGTTAGTGGTAGAGTATGGTTTTGAACCACCCGCAATACTAAAAAATATCGATTGTTCAACAAGTTGAAGGGAGAAGGATTCTCTCTAGCAGATAAAGTAAGTTCTTCCCAATACTATTTATTACCACTTCTTGGCAAACCAAAAGATATGTTAAAATTACTTTTAAATACTGACCAATACGCCTTATAAGTAATCTTGATCTTGTATTTTTCTAAAAACATTTTAAATATCTTTTTAATGGAAAGGGTTTCTGTCAAGTATAGGCGATCTGGATTTTTGCGTCTGGAATAATGATTCTGACGAGCCGTAAATCTGAAAAATCTTGGCTTGCGGATGGATTTCGCGTCACAATAGCTCGACTTGGTGCCGACGTTTCGCCAACCATTACAGGTGGCATCTTCAGGGCAGGCTTGAACTAAAACTGTTTCAGTTCAAGATTAGCTATCCGCGGAAGTATACTTACTATTCAAGATATTGAATATGTTGTTTGATAAGCATTTCAACTTTCTCAGGTAATTTATTAGGTCTATTTTGATGTGTGCCACGTTTATCTGTAGCTTATGAGAAAATTTTGGATTCTTCAAATTCTCCTCCTAGTTATACCATAAAAAAATGCTTTGCAACATACCTACAGGAATTTCTGAATCAGAAATTCGCACGTTATAAGTGAATATTGTATTATTTACAAATTTTCTTGCATTCAAATCTAAATCGTCATCAGAAAATTCATTTTCACCTACTATTTCTTCAAGAAGTCTTCTTGGGCGACGCCGTGTTGGATCATGAAAGCTAATAAGTCCGCTCAAAAAATTGTCTTGCTCATTCTTAGTTGTTAGCGAGTTGAATATGTGAAGTAAATTCTGCCTTGAATCTTCAGAAACATTTGAATCTACAATTCAAAATTTGTTGTATTAAATATGTGATACATTGGAAAAATAAAACATCTCCAGTCTGCTCCTGTAGCTCTAGTAGGTACCTACTTCTTTTCCAGCGTGGTTAATATGAGCTTCTCCAAACTTTTATGGTCATCTTCTTTTTTCTTTCTTGGCTTCCACTTTGTAGAGTTATTTTCATCTGTATATATCTCAGAATTACTCATTTTGAAGCACTTACTTTAATATTCCTAGCAGCAACTGAGAAATGTCAAAATATAACCAATATCCAGGACTAAGGTTGTGTTTGCTGAATCTCGATCCAACTATGGTTGTTTTTGTAGAAACGCTCAAAGTTTACAGTGAAATAACTTGTGACAAGGGTTTGGTAAAAATTTGCTAGATATATATATATATCTCTAATTTTCTATTTTTGGACTATGGTTGTTTTTGTCAGAAGCTCCTCAATTGTTAATACTGTGATGAAAGTCCATTTATATCAAATATGACTTTCAAATATTGTTGTAAATTTTGTGTAACAATTCATAGGTTAATTATTTTCAAGAATTTATAGTTTAATGATGTTATTTATTTCATGAAACTGAAGAGAACTGTTGTAACATGCATTTAAGAAATTAATATTATGAAAAATACATTTATAAATATGTTATCATCATAACTATTGAATTACCTCTTAAAACTCAGTATTTATTTTTTATATTCATAATATGTAATATGTACAATATATTTGATGCTTCTATATTTTTCTGTATTGTTTATATTTTGAATAAAATTTTATATGTTTATGTTTTTTTTTCTATTAATGAATCACACAAGAAAGTGTGATATATCATTAGTTATGGGACGTCATGAGCTACTTACAAATTAAATTACAAATCTGGAGAATTAATATTATAATATTTTCTTGAAAAGCATAAAAAACTGCTTCAGAAAGTGCATTTGTTTTTCAAAATAATCACTAAATAAAGCCGTAGAAAAATAAAAACAAAAATTGATTTTTCTGTTTTTCTCTGATACCTCCTGAAGTAGTGGGAATTTTTTTCCAATTCCTTTTTAACAACTTATTCAGCTTGGAATGCTCTACTTTGCATCCATTTAACCAACTCTATCTCTTATAGTTACCGAGACAGCTATACCAATGCATGGAATTTGTACATTATTTTTACCCATAGACATATGTTAATTCAATCAAATTAATCTTTATAATCCTTTCAAATCTCTGCTTAAATTGATTTTTTATACGTCTCTTAATCCTTGTAAATCCGTGCTTGTTAATTGTATTAAGCATATCAGGGTTATCCTATATTCAATTAGGAATGCTATAAAAATCTCAACAGTCATCATATCAATGTCAGCTTTGAGTTAAACAGGATTAGATTACTCCCAAAATGCATTTACTCAACTGGACCGTAGGAGTTCCATCTCTCTATGAAGCAAGGTAAGCAGCATTTTATTTCACTACTGTTTTCTTGATAATTAATACAATCATCTAGGCTTTGTTAAAGATTTTTATTTCTTAAATTCGGCAGATGCAATGTTTCTTTGTGAAAATTTATTTATATTTGATTTAATATCTGTGACTAGTATCGTGATATTGTGGTAAAGTTACTTGGAATTCGGTAGTAAATAACAATAAACCATTAGTAAATATTTTTAGACTATTTTAATATTTTTTTCCACCAAAATGTAACTAGATAAATTGACCACTCAGTTTAAACGAACCTTTACTTTTATTTTAGCTTATTAAATTTAGAATAACAAATGAAAATAAAAAAGATACGTGTGGCACTCGGGGACTGCCGCGGTAAAGCTATTGCATAGCATTTTTTCTCAACTTATGCAATTATAATAATTTATTTTTTTTAATTTATGCAGTATTTTTTTTTCTTTGATATTAATTCAAGTTACTTTTGAGCGTGGTGACTGATAAGAAAACAAAATTTTTTCTTTTATTGAATAAATGAGAAGTTGATATCGTTTAAAATATTTTTATTATCTTACAATACATGTAGGTTATTCAGGAATTTGTTATCATTGAAACTATAGGTTTATGGTAACTGAAATAAGAGACATAAGTTTGAGACTTGATATCCTCTAAATATCTGGAAAATACCGCGTCAATGGTGGCCCCATATTTTGTTGTGGATTCTTGTGGATCATTATTCATTTTCACATTCAATCTTTCCGAAAGAAAAGTTGTCAACCGCTCTGATTTTTTATCAGCGAAGTTGATGTTGAAATCGCCAGCCAAGATAAGTGGAAATTTATTACCATTTGTACCAAGTATTTTCGTCCCTTCTTCAGTGTACTCCAGTAAAGTGCGATGAATAAAATGCTCTACCTCGTCCAATTTTGGATTCGGAGAAATGTAAATTGCTACCATGACTATGTGTAGGCCATTTCTAAGTTTGCATAAGCACGCACAAATATCTCCAACAAATGAGCGCCTAACATTAACATCGCTAACGTGTGCAATATTTATTTCAATATTCGGAGTCATAATATTAGTTACATTATTATTATTTTGGTAAATAGCTACCCCACCTTTTGGAACAGTATCTCGTTTGAATTGAACAATACAATTGAAATTAGGTATTTCAATCGGATTATCATGCGCCATGCAAGTTTCGGTAAGAAGTAACACATTTATTTGTCTCGTAACTGAATCTTGTAAATCGTATTTGTGACTATTTAGACTTTGGCAATTGAAAGTCATTATTGAAATGCCATTTCTATTACTAATGAAATCTAAGACACTTTGAGCTGTCGTCTGAACACTATTTAAAGGCAGTCTTTTGAATTTTTGCAACAAAGATGCAGTCGATGCATTATAAAACTTGAATGTAGAATTATCGTTTTTTGTCGTGATATACAATTTTTCAATATTAGTCACCCGAGAGAGCGCAACATAAACGAGTTCCTGTTATTTTTCGTTACGGAATTTCTTGATTCGGTCGTCGCGCTCAAAGCCCGCGATAAAAGCTATATGCAATATATGCAATAGCTTAATAGAAACAGGTACTCTCAGGTGTCTGCTACGCGCGTCTAACGTATAAACTCTAACTGACGCGTAGCGAGCTCCTAGAGGCATATGTCAAAATGATTTCGTTCGTAGCTAATTACAGAGGACGTCTGGAGTTCATGCAATTATGTTTTTAGATAATTCGAACCTTCTAATTTCGATAGGCCACGTGAAAATCCCGGAGTCTAAAGCGCTAGTGTTATAACATTCGTATAAAATAGCGAAATTTCTCACTTTTAGAAACTTCAAATTAATTAATTAATTTGACACATGTTAGGTGTTTGGGTCTTACATTATTTTTCGTTACGGAATTTCTTGATTCGGTCGCCGCGCTCAAAGCCCGCGATAAAAGCTATATGCAATAGCTTAAAAAAATTGCCCATGATACTTTTATTTTGTATTCTGCTGAATACTGAAACTCATGAGCTACATCCTATAGTTTCATTGAACCCATAATTCAGGCTATACTAATATTAGGAAATGTAATGAATTGTAATTTCAATTTTTTTGGTACCTCTGAAATGCTCTATTGTCAGCAGTACCAAAATCTTTCATAACCAGGAACTATCAAACTGAATCAGTAGTTATACTCTTTGCTTTACTATAAAATTATGTTTTTTTATACTTTAACTACACGAGAGGGAAACCTATAATGCTCGAAGAACATCGTGTGAGCCAGCAGTGGAATGTAGCGAGAAGAGATAGGCATTTGTATTTTTCTTCAAGGTTTGGTGGTTATAGGCATAAGACCTCATCAGGTAAAGAGTTCCACAACTTCGCTGTTCGTTAAAAATCAGGTAGGAAGAAGTTCGGCAGATAGTAAACTTCCGCGGACAGCTCTAATCTTGAAAAATCTGGTTTCAGTTCAAACCTCAAGCCTGCCCTGAAGATGCCACCTGTAATGGTTGGCGAAACGTCGGCATCAAGTCGAGCTATTGTGACGCGGAATCCATCCGGAAGACAAGATTTTTTTTAAAGTTCGGCAGGTCTCGAGCTTGACAATAAAGGGGCGACTAGTTTGAGCTTGTCTAGTCCGCATATCTGGTATCTCTCGTGGTGGAACAACATACAATATTCCTGATGAACACCGACCATGGAAATATTTATAGAAAATTGAGAGATCTCCCATCTTGCTACGATGTTCTAGAGGGGTCAATGAAATCGTTAGTGTGACATCATCAATCAAACGAATCTTCTCTGGATAGAAACCAAGAGCTTCAGCGTATGTTTGGGAGCCGAACTCCAAACATGCGAACAGGTCGAATCTGTGCTTTGTAGATTATGAGGACCTGCTGGGATGTAAAGTAGCTCTTGGCAAGGAATAGAAAAGTTTATGTGAAGCGATTTTCGCAATGGACCTCACATGATCGTCCCATGAAAGGGTGCTGTTGGAGGTTATCCCGATCATTATTATGGGAGACTTCATAGGAATAGTTGTGTACTCCCAATAACCTTTGAAAACCTGATCTGATATACTGAAGTAGGCAACTTAGTTGCCAAAGTAAAGTTTTATATTTCTAAATAATAGGTATTGTGATTTTGGGTGTGGTTAATTTTATAATATTGTATAGACCAGTTCATTAAGTATTATTTGCCTTATGTAGCATAATAAATATTGTGAACCCTTTAAAACATAAATGGTCTTGATGAAATGTATGGTGAGAATACGTGGAGGTTACCTGTGGAGTTCACCAAGGGACGCAACTAAGCCTATACCGTTTGTTCTCTACATAAATAACATATTCTATATAATTTTAAGGTGCATTTGCTAACGACACCGCATTATTTAATTGATTATTAGATATTAATGATTTGAAACTTTTTTTTTCAAGAATAATGGAATCCTTAGATGGTACTATCCATCGTTTGGGCTGGAATATGCCACCTGAAGACCTAATCCACATTCCAGAGCATTGGCTCGCATACCCAGAACCACAAGCTTCCATGCATTATCTTCTAGCACTACTTTATGTGGCGTTCTTTTTCGTTGCGCTGGTTGGTAATGGATTGGTCATGTGGGTTTTTTCCTCGTAAGTTGTTATATTACGAATGTATCCCGTATAATTAATAATCGATGTTGCAGAGCTAAATGTTTGCGGACCGCTTCCAATATGTTCGTAATAAATTTGGCGTTTTGCGATTTTTTAATGATGTTGAAAACTCCCATATTTATATACAATTCGTTCCATCGAGGTTATGCGTTAGGTCATCTCGGATGCCAAATGTTCGCATTTATGGGTTCCTTATCGGGTATTGCGGCAGGCATGACTAATGCTTGCATCGCTTACGACAGATTCACGACTATTACGAAGCCATTTGATGGAAAATTGACCAGAACCAAAGCTTTGTTCTTCATTTGTCTAATATGGATATATACCGTTCCCTGGGCTGTCTTGCCGTTAACGGAAACGTGGGGAAGGTTTGTACCAGGTAATTAACTTATGTTAAATATTTGTTCATTAGAAATTACAATTTGCAGCTTTTTAAATATTGCTAATCATTTACTAACCAGTGGCACTGAGCACTTTCAATATGAGAGTAGAAGTTTCACACTTTTGTCTACATGAGAGGAATGGTACGACATCGTATGAGGTTGCGGTGGAATGTTGAGACAGGAGGTAGGAATCAGGAAAAACTTCCACAACTTCGCCGTTCGATAGAAAAATGGTATCTGGTAGAGGAAAGTTCGGCAGGTCTCGAGCCTTTTACACTGTACTTTAACTGTTTATAAGAAATGGCGATGAAACTAAGGCGGAAGGATCTTATTTCCTTTTTTTTAATCGATTGGACTCTAGCTGTCTTTCAGGTGGAAGGAAACACCAAGTTTGTATGAAAGTGGAAATGTATGCAGAAAACTGGTGGTAATTCAGACGCGCATTCCTTGAGAACGGCAGATGGAGCAGAATAATGTACCCTGATAAAACACAATTTCAGGCTTATGACAATCGACGGCAGCAATATTGGGAGGGTTCTTCCCTTGTGGATCCAAAGTCTAATTTCCTGCAAACATTCCAGCGAAAGGCTTGGCTTTTTATTGGGGTATAGTAGCCAGTACGCCATTATCTTTGGTTACGAGAAGGAATGAACCGGAAGTGAAATTTCTACCAATTGCTTTAGAGAAACATCAAAACGAATGGGAGCCATATGGGCATTCAATAAACTTTGATTATATGCATCTTTTCTTTCGAAGTGTTTATTGTTTCATTGTAGATATTTCTGGCTTCAACATATTCTGTTCTGATCTTCAGACATGGGTTGTTACCACGCCAATGACAGTATTGACAGTATGCTGTTTTTTTAAGCTACGGTCCTAGAACAGATTTTATTGAACTATCGTTCACCAGATGACGGTGATACGTTGGTAAGGACATTGATTAATATACATAATCAATGGTATGGATTATGTGGTTTCCATTCCTAGACTGATAATATCCGCACATTGAGTTGGGTCATCAGATTCAAAACATACGATTTTCCGAGGAAACTTGGAAACCAAGATGCGAAGACCATCTCAGTCGGCTGAGTTGTAATGCCAAAATTTGCGTGGAGGTGTTGGATTGGTTCGTGGAGTAATATATGGACAGATCGTGGTAAGAGATATACGAAGATCTAAGTTACAAGAAAAAGCGGAAATTCCCACACGTATGACGTGTGATTTGCGAGTTTGACTACCCTGATTTTTGATTCTATGATGAAAGGATTAAGCGTGTTCAAAAAGCCATGTAAATCAAAATCTGTACTTACTGTACTGTACTTACAATTATTTGTCAACTACCACAAAAACTGATGCAAAGTAACCCGTTTTACGGTACCAAGAATTTTTCATTAGCCATATTTTCATATTATTCTAGGTATTGCATCACTGAAAGAATTGGGTGCACATCAAAAAGTGATTAAAGTTATTTTCAGTTATACAAGTCCTTTTAAGCTATTGCATATAGCTTTTATCGCGGGCTTTGAGCGCGGTGACCGAATCAAGAAAAAAAAACAAATACCGTAACGAAATATCCTGACACACACCACTCCGCCTACCATGTAGCTCGGCCGAGCTTAAAATTGTCGAAATGTTAACTTTGAACCTTTTAAAAGGTCGTGATAGCCCCAAACTGGGTCGAAAACTGTTTTGAATTGGTTAATTTTCGATAAATCCAATGACGTTCACGTGAGAAGCGCGTAGGTCGCGAGTTAGAAAAGTGCAAATTTACGGTACATAGAACGTCTTAACGAGGACTTTTCGCTCCATGTCGTTAGTTTATGAACGGGACCAACTAAATACCATAGTCTCGGGCCCCAAAATGTCGATTAAATAGGAAAATTTAATTAAAACAGTTTGAGGTATTCTCAGCTGTCACCTACTAGCATCTGACGTGCGACGTACGAAAGGGAATTTTCTAGCTACTAAAATATACCGAAAGCGGGTAAAAGCTAGCGGCCCATAGCCCAAAATACTTTATTACAACTGGCGTCGGCCGCACGGGGTTCGAAACGGCCCCACATTAACAAAATAGAGGTAAAATTTATAAACTCTAACTTACGCGCAGCGAGCTCCTCGAGGATATGTCAAAATGATTACGTTCGTAGCTAATTACATAAGTCGTCTGGCGCTCATACAATTGGGTTTTTATACAATTCGAACCTTCTAATTTCTGAACGTTAAAACTTTCGTATAAAATTGTGTTTACAAGTCAACTGACACTTGTCACCATAGATAACTCTACTACCGGTAGTAGAGTTATCTATGCACTTGTCACAGAATACTCTTCATAGAGATCAAGATGATACTCTTTTTTACTCATAATTCGTGAAGATTTTGAAGGGGTAGTGGATGTTTTTCTGTCCAACTTTTTCCAGTGGCGTAGTGCTATGCAATAGCTTTACCGCGGCAGTCCCCGAGTGCCACACGTTTCATTTTTTTTTTTATTACAGAGGGTTACTTAACAACTTGTAGTTTTGACTACCTCACAGACACTTTCGACAATCATATGTTCGTGGCAGTAATATTTACATTTTCCTACGTGATACCGATGTCAATGATCATATTCTTCTACAGTAAAATAGTCCGCACGGTATTCAAACATGAAGAGGCGCTTCGAGACCAGGTGATTTGTAAAAAATCCATCTTATTTTGGTCACAGTGATAATTTTTATTAAAGGCGAAGAAAATGAACGTGGACTCGTTGAGAAGCAATCAACAGCAAGCCAATCAGTCGGCAGAAGTTCGTATAGCCAAAGCTGCAATAACCATATGTTTCCTTTTCGTTATGTCATGGACACCATACGCAGTCTTAGCATTGATAGGAGCTTTCGGAGATCAACGATTATTAACTCCAGGCGTCACAATGATACCAGCGTTGGCATGCAAATTTGTGGCTTGCTTAGATCCTTACGTTTACGCCATCAGTCATCCCAGATACAGGTACAGTGAACATTCTTAAAATTACTCTTATTCAAAATCGGTGGGTTGGCGAATTCCCAAGAAATACATTACAGCACCAAAGCTGCGGAAAAAGTCAACAATGATTCAAACCACCAAACCATTATTTTCTAGGAGCTGTCTAGTTCATAGTTTCAATCCTGATCCGCTTACAACTGCCTTATATCAAAACAACTTCTTTTATAATGGTTGTTAATACTATAATAGTCTTCCAGTTTATAACAGAGCTACACATTTTTTATCAATTTAAAAAAACATTTGACAAAATATTTATTGGACAAAAACTTCTATCATGCTGATGAATTCCTTTTGTGATGGTAAATTAAATTTTAAGTTCTTTTTCATTTTATTGTGACACAGTTGCCAACTACAATGTACAATTTTATAATTCCATTGGTTGTTTGTAAATAAAGTTTTATTCTATTGTATCTAGTAACCATTTATTTCTTCTGAAAATCATACTTACGGAAATTGTTCTTTCTAGGATCGAATTACAGAAACGGTTACCTTGGCTTGCTATCAAAGAACCTGTATCGACCGCCGAAACACAGTCTACAACAACAACTGCCGAGAATACTACACCTACTAAATAGATTAGATATTACAGAAATATGGGGCTTTATGAAATCATCTCCCACTACGTCCCACATAAGATGAGAAAATCAGCTAAAATATTTAATTTTTGACTGTAACTTTACGAGAATTCGAATATAAATATTTGATGGTATTTGTTTACTCGAGACATGCACATTCTATTGTTATTAATTCTTGTTTCCATTAAATCTAACTAATGGGGCAATTGATTTTAACTATACTGATCTTATTTGGCGCATTCAGCTTGGCTGCAACAAATTCTGTCTATTGAACCTTAAAATTGTTTTCAAACATTCACAAAAACATTAGAATAAAATCAGGAATAATTCCAGCAAATTCGGTAGAATTAAAGAAAACAATATACAAGATAAAGATACCTATTAAATCTAGATATGACCCTGCAATGGATATTGGTAAATGAGATTGTGTACCTAAATTAGTTCCTACTTATTGTAAATAGCAATATAGACTAAATACTAGGCCTAAACTTACCTGTACATACTATTAAATGTGGATGTTGTCCGCAATTTGTGTTTTATTATCTTATGTACCTACTAGTGCATCAAATTAATCACCAGGGAACCCCCAAGTTCCCCGAAGCATATACGTCCTTTAATTTTACAATATAGCAACTTTCTGAATTCTTATTCCTGGCTGAGCAGTTTAGTGGCTCATTTGTTTCAATCCTGTTGGAGAATGTTTATAATGGCATTCTTAATAGGACATTTATAGAAAACCGTGATTTCTTTCCTATAATTCAAGCATTTTGATAAATTATCAGCAATTTCTTAATTGAATACAAAAACCAGTCGATTTCCTTGGCCAGTGATAACAATGATTACCTAACTAGTAACGAAGTTTTTAGCACATTTTCGAAACCAGATAACAAAAAAGAAAATGGAAGCGGCGCACACACATCAGGGAAGCCTGATGTTTTCGCTGGCGCAGTTGAATAAACTGATACTTATAAAGAAGCAAGTTCATTATATACTTGTCTCAGATATCATCATCTTGTTTGAAGAACAATGTAATGTGAACACAAATTCATAGTTTCAAATATTATCAAGCAACTCGGCACCTTCATCTTGTTTCCAAGGATATAATAAAACAGACAGTTCCTAAAATAAATTTTATTGATTACACCGGACAATTTTGTTCTAAAACGTTACAAACAGTGTGTGACAAGGAACTTAAAAAAACTTATTAGTGATGGATCCGGAACCACCGGAAGGTGGCGACAATCCTAGAAAGGGTTCCGGATCAACCCAAGAAGGCTCGGAGAAGCGCCGTCGTCAGAAGCCTGGAAGCCTGACCGCCGCTGCCGAGCAAGACCTTACGGGTCGGCTGGTTTGCAGGCCGCCGATCTCTTTGAAGAGGTAAATACTCTAACTATAAAATTAGTTAATTAATATCTTAATAGTTATAATTCAGAGGAAATTACTCACATTTAACTGACATCACACCTGCTAATCTGCATAACAGAAATAATTATAGTTTGTTTGTTGTTTCCATGACTACGTTCCTGGAATCCTAGCACGATGCAATTTGATCTACAGTCGAAGTATTTAATTAATTCCATGAACCGTTTTGATTTTTCGGTAGCTTTCAATTGAATTATTTATCTGTGCTCCAAGTACAATAAAAAACTATGTTTATGCTTATTTTAAATCATGCAACAAAGAATATGATTCACTTATGAATATCAATAGAAACTTCTTTGTTCTTCTGTGTTTAGTAAACGAAGAAGTACTATTTGTAACATATTCAGAATAATGTTTGTATACGGCATATATCTAATAGTCTTAATGGACAATATAATATGTTCAATGTCTTTGAATTGTGAGAAGGCACGCTTGAACTCAAATTATCTCTGGTCAAAACTTATTAAGATCAAACACTTGCGTCTTACCTAATCTTAATAACAATGTATAGGATTCGAAGAAAGATTTTGTATTTAAATTGTTGCAGGCCAATGCATGCAATACCTTTCCACATTCCACATAGAAAACTGCTAGAAAAGATCGAATTTAAGAAGAAGGATGTCGAACCACTCGTAAGAATGAAAAAGATCTAATTTCGGAATTAATAATTTTTCATTACAATTATTTTACAGACCGGTCTCCATGAAAAACGGATGAAATTGAGAGTTCCCAAATTCCCCATTGATATTGACACAACTAATGTTACCAGAAGTAAGTACTATAATTTTTCAACATTCTTGTACCTATATGAAAAATATCAGAGAACACAGAATTCCTGTAATTTCTCAATAAATAGTTATCGGAATAACCATTAAATGAATATATTAACGTCTCAAGGTTACACACAATTCAGTGAGGTAGCTACAACGAAGGGGCCAGGGTTGGCTTGTGATGAAAAGGGGTCCTTCAAGAAAATGTCTCTTAACATGCGTGACTCAACATTATACATCCTCCAACAACTTTGTCATTTGTGTGTAGTAATAATGTTTCATATTTTTGGATTATATTAAATTAATTTAATTGTAGTTCAATGATAACACGTTATTGGAAGTTATTTCTTTAGACAAGCGGCAGTTTCGACACTGATTTTAATGCAATTATTAATATCATTTCAGTTCGTGCACCTCCATATGTCGAAATGTACGAAGAACCATTCAGGGGCAATTTCCCTTTGCCCCATTACAAAGTGAAAGATGTAGTTGATCAGAAGCAAGTCATAGAATATATGCGGGGAACCACCGATGGATCGTTTGTTTATATGACGTATGCTGTCCCAAAGTCTTCTGAACTTTATACTCCTTACGCTTTGAAGTAAGATTTCTTCATTTAACCTACAAATTGAGAAAGAATTCGTGAACGTCGTTCTTAAAAAATGCTGTGATCAATCGATCACCGCTTCCGTCACTTCTGTTAGCACAATTTTTCCCTTTCGGGCAGTTCTGCGGGTCAAATGTAGGAAATATTGGAACATAAAATAATATTTGAAATGATTTAGAAACTTACTTTAAATTATACTGTTACATTGTAATTTAATTAAAATCTTCTACATAATGTATTTCACAACTGAGTTTTATACTGTCAGGTTGACTTAAATTATTAACACTAATAACGTTGTTTTATAGTGATCCCTATTGTCACAAGAACTATCAAAATTATTGACACTATCTAACCTTAATTTCATAATACCAAAGACTATAGTTCATTGCCACAGAGTAAACACATAAAATAAACAATGAGATCACTTGAATCTTTAAATGAGACTTTCGGACACTTCTATAGGTTAAATATATTATTGTGATATACAAATACTGTTGTCGTTATGGTTCAATAAAATATTATCTACTGATTTCAAATCCTTACGATCATCGTCTACCCAGTGGGTTATACAGTCTAAAAAATGTAAGGGTGTGATTTATCATCTCTTCTTATTAAAAGAAATCATATGAACATGGAGTCTAAAGTGCGCCCGTTCCTATCTCCTATCTAAAGGGTGTTAAGAATTAAAAAAAAAATCGAATTTTTCCTAATATGTCGAAAACCACTTATATTTTCTTTCAAGTTTGGTATCTAGTTTAAAGGCAGTCTTTTTCCATTAACAAATGTTTTCCTACTCAAAAACCAGTGGCGTTCGTACGCACACGCTCCTGAATGATTTGTTTTTAATAAATGGTTCGCCACTGCTTTTTTTGGAGAAAACTTTTTTCTTGATTTTCAATCGTCTCTTGAGTTTTTCTTGTACATTGAACGGTTTTCAAGAAAAAAAAATTGAATCAGCTTCATTGCATAGCCCAAAACCGCTAAAAACTAGCTAGAACTAGCCACAGTATTTCCTAAGTAGGTAATATAAAACTTTTCATGTGGTGATTCCTGAAATTTTGTTTAAAAAAGTTAAACCCGGCCTTTATTTTAGTACACGATCTTGCCAAATTCTAATACGAACACAGATTACAAGTAATCTAACGTGATAACTACTATAAAAAATTATAAAACTAAATGAAATGTTGAAAATGACCGCCATTGGCCCTAATGCAAGCTGAATAACTGCCTAACTGACTCAAGTGCACCGCGCCTGTTACGCATAGTGTTACAGGACTGTATTAGTAGAGTATGCAGCTCTTCTATGGTCTCAATGGGAGTAGTGTATACTAGTATTTTAAGATGGCCCCAAAAAGGATTTGTGTCTGGGGATCGAGGTGGCCAAAACTGTGAACCTCTCCTCCCAATCCAGCGTTTTGGAAATGCATTTTTGAGGCCCGAATAAAGAAAAGTAGATAGGATTCAACGTCCGATCGATTTGGGAGAAAATATGGGCCAATCAAATAGTCCCCAAAAATTCCCACCCACACCTTAACATAAAATGTTACCTGGTGTTTAGCTTCCAATAAGACATGCGGATTTTCTTGCCCCCAAACATGGTTATTGTGAGAGTTGGTAATAATATATCTTGAGAAATTTGCCTCATCCGTGAACAAAATATCAGCCGAGCCACCGACACCAATCAAGTCAAAGAGGAAAATCACGTGTTAATAGAGCCTGTACACGTTGTATGTGGTAAGGATATAGGTACTTCTGCCTTACTAATACTGGGCGCATCTTCAACTATTTGAAGGATGTGCTCCTCGAGCTCCGGAGTTCTTACTGGAAGAGGCCTGCCTACCAACGATATTTTTATTTTTGAAAACGTGCCAGTTTCTTGTAATCGGCGATGAAGTTGAGTAAATGTATTCGAACACGACAAGCGCCTTTATGGATACCTCTCAGCCTACAGCCGGAATGGGTTGCCATTTGCTAATGCATAGCAGAAATGCATTTGAGTTATCTCTTCATTTTCAAACGTAGCCATTATTAAAAAAATTAGCTAATCAAATTTATCACTATTGATAAGAAATAATCACCCGTATCCACTAAAAATACTATTAAAGTACTGAGGACCTTTCGGCTACCAAGTAGCCATCATCAGAGTAAGCCTAGTTTACTATCTCTTCATAAATAGACATGAGGTATCACACCCTTAATTTTTTTAGGAAACACCCTGTATACGCACAGACGCATATATCAGAGACATACACCATCTCAAAAATAGTCGATCGATTCAGAAATGATTAAAACTGCGAAAATTGTGATTTTTTTTCCCCGATTACAATCAATATTTTCTTCATTCAAATTATAGTGAGGGAGTAATATCATAATATATTAGGTCAGTCAGGTTGTAAATGTAAATAGTCTGAATTACTTAAAATGACAATTGCGTGATTAAAGCTAGAAGCATCAATGATTCACCGATTATTATTATTATTATTTTTAAAGAACCTGTTTATTTATAGAATTGTGCCATTCAGTGAAGTTGACAGGACAAATTTCTTCACGATGAGTTGCAAAGGTGTTATGCAACAGATAGGAAACGACGCTGTATACACATCTTTGGATAAATGGGAGGCCGAGTTTGAAATGTATTGCCGATTGATGCGAATCAAATCCTTCTATTTCTTCCGTATGTGGAAAGGATTCAATGTGTGGCGAAAACTGATTGTCTTTCGCAAATTCTCTCTGGCCAGAACCTATTTGGATCAGAATCTCTTCATACTCCATCCGCTTTTACGGATAGGTTTGTTGGACCTGCAAATGATGTGCGTGAACATGGCCGATACAACATTTACCGATATCAGCAATATCTCGGATAGATGGATCTTTTATTTTGTTGAAGATCAGGTAAAATTCATTTGAAATATGATAGTTTTGACAACAGTCTGAGCTCTGAGCGGGCCTGGTAACAAAATTTATTGGGGAGCTCTTTTTCGGAAAATAATGCTAGTAGATAGGTTACCCTCATCACCCTCTTTTTGTTTGCATAATTTTTTGCTCTCTCGCAATTTACTGGGTTAAATGTATGATGATTACACATTCACTTACTTTCTTAATAAAATAAAGCAAAAAAATTATACACAGTATATGTTTTACGAGGGTGATCTATTTTTTAAAGGTAGTGACATATATTTCGATCCATTTCAAGTTTGTTTCAGATGGAAAAGATTGAGATGGTGGAGAAGAAAATCAAAGAGTTCAGAAGTGTTGGTAGAGATGTTATTTGTAATGCCTGTCACGGCGCTTTGTTATCGAAAGGCTTCATGGTCGATGAAACCCTCATCGATCCGAAAGGTAAATAGAATAGTTTAGTACTCAATTCATCTGGAAATTTTCAACCTTCCACGACACATCCATGATGAGCACAAATTAGCTTTGGCAAACTGTTATAGAAGTCAGAGTGTTTGATCTTCGAAGTGTACAATAAGCAAATCATTTAAATTATGTAGACTAGAACACTGAAGGATCAAATTAGTGGCTTGAGTATTTTGTGGTCAGCTTATAAATATATTCACAAAGCAAATAATGAGGATTGTTTCAGATCGAAAGAAAAAGATGATGAAATCGTCTTATATAGAGCAAGCAAATAAGAAGAAGTTCTGCGAACGTTTAACACAGTCAGTTTATCAATGACGAATTGTTTCAATAAAGTGACTGATATTTTTTTTCAGGTATATAATATTAGCCGATTACCTTATGATTAACATGTTACATCTACTAATTGCCAGATCGATTCGTGAATTCAACTCTGCCGTAGAAAAGCACATTCAATATCTGCCTACATTGGAACGTATCGCTGATATGGAACATTTTTCTGAAGTTCTCGAGATTCCTCGTGAACCGGACAGTCCACAGGTGAGATATTTCATTTTCATCGTAATTGATGAAACACAATGAAAATGTAGAATGTTATATATTCTATTCTCCTTTAACGAATTATCGGAATTGAGCAATAAATGAATTTTTTTCCAGGAGCCATTTTTTTACATGTATATGTTCTTGGAGATCGGATCGGTTAAGCTGGACCCTTCATTGGAAATATCGTGTAATATATTTCAACAAGTAATTGGTTTGTGGCACGAACATGTTACAAATATTAGCAGCTTTATTGCGGACAGTTTGTTTCGACCATTCACCAAGTAAGCTTATCTTATTTAATGCCTTCGTGATTTTGATAAATTTTTTCATGATCAAATCGACTTTTCCTAATCGAGAATATAACGAACAAATTATATTTCTTTCATGAACAAGGTTGTTCTTAACTTTATTAGATGAACATAGATATTTTGAATAGTAGATATTCGCGGATAGCTAATTTTGAAAAATCTTGGCTTCCGGATGAATTCCGCGTCACAATAGCTCGACTTGATGCCGACGTTTCGCCAACCATTACAGATGGCATCTTCAGGGCAGACTTGAGGCTTGAACTGAAACTTTTCATTTAGATAACTTGTAGTATTTACAATCGCAGATTAACGTAGAACATTTATTAATTACAGGTTTGTTACATTATTCAGTGATAAAAATCATTCACAGTTTTTTATACTGACTTATTATAACTAGTTTTCTTCTCTATATACAAAGCATCAAAGTTGAGTCTTGTCCTCTTACGAAGGTTGACATTAACTCCTCACCCTGCTGACATAATGTTTATCGATAGCGTACCAAGTTCACGTTATCGATACTTCAAGAAAGTAGCAATTTATTGAATAAATTTATGAAATCTAATATTCCTTTGCACAACCCAAACCCACAAGCCTCCCCCCCCCCAAATCATTCGGGATCCGCCATTGTCGAGGTCTATAAATTTTACCCCATCTATTATAAGGATTCTTTGTATACGTTGCCAACTTTTATACAATTTTTAAAAGTACATGTTCGGAAGTTTGCAAAATTTAACAAACGGTGGTGAGGTCCCTCACTTCCCCTAAAACTGACTTCCAACTCAAGCACCCTCAGACATGGGCGCCGACTTTTAATAATTATTGGGGGGGCCTAAAAGTGATTGGTGGGGGGGGGGGGGGTAAGGGTTAAGGTTGAACATTTTACTTGGATCGTCGTTTTAACGATAATCAACAGTTTAAAACTGTTGATTATCGTTAAAGGACGAAAAGGACGGAAACTGTCAGTTTAGGTTTTTTATTGCTAAACTTCTTAAGATTTATTTACAAATAAGAATAAAGCTACAATTACTAATGACATTACGGTTCATTGTGCATCGACACTTTTACAGAATAAAACACATCGCGGTTGTAATTCATTCAAACGAAACCTGAACACTAGTTTTAACCTTAAAATACTGATAGATTGAGGTTACTTCCCCAAGAGCAGACTGAAAGAATGCTTTTGGCTGCCAAGGAAAGCGTTTACCCAGCAAATCGCATTAAGCCTAATATTCTTGGTTAAGAGATTGAGCTTAACAAGTCAAGATGTTAAAATAGCGAGAATGTAGAATGTACAGCTTAAAACGATAACTTTCAAAGTTCAAACTGGTAATATTTAAAATAACATTTTAAACATATTTAACATATTTAACATAATATTTTTAGAACTCCTCTAAGAAAAGTTTATTGAATAAAATAATTACACATAGAACAGGAAGTAAAACAGTAGTCACAGTAGCCTAGTTTGTACCAGTGTTGCCAGTGATGGTTTGTTTACGCACAAACTGAAAATTCCCCGACTCCCCCAAAGTTGCTTGACGATTGTTTTCCACAACAAAACTTCATTACATTACAAAGGCAGTAGATTATGTTTTCATTCGTGCAAGTAAATCAATCATTTTTATCAAACAAAATATAGATACGAAAGTTTGTTTACAGTTTTTAATAGTTTGTTTATGGTTTGAATGGTACTTTTTTGGGAAGGGGGCTGAGCCCACCTTTCTGAACATTGGCTGGGCCCCCCTTCCCACAACATTGGGGGGGCTCGAGACCCTTGGGCCCCATGGAGTCGGCGCCCACGCCCTCAGATACAAGAATCTAATTACGCCTATGCATTTATTGATGCCGAAACGTGTATTCATTGTAGCCCCGTGATCAATGGTAAAGTTGAAGACAGAATATGCGGTTACGGGCCTACGTTGTATTTCTATTTGCGATGCGACGAAAATTTGGAGGCTGACATCGAACAGTTTTACCAGTACTTGAGAGACTGTTACGAGGTGGCACAAGGGTATTGCGACAAATATTTATACGTACAATCGTTCTTCACCGAAGACGAAGAGCTCGATGAAGCGATCATAACGAATGAGACGAGTATGTTATATGTGCTCTATCTTGAAGATGTTTTTCTCTCATACGCTGTGTGTGTACTTTATAGGTCTGGAAATATTCAGAGGTTGGTTGCAAAAGTACCATCACGAAATTGCAACGATCGAAGGAATTTCACAACATGAGAATCTGGGTATTTTGAAGATAAACTTGCAACATTTAAAAGCGATAGCCAAGCCGGCACCTCTGCGACTTCTACTAATTGTTGAGCAGACCATTCCGTGGTAAGTGGTTGTCTGATAATTTTCGAACCGGATTATATTATATTTCTGCATTTTATTTATTTTATGCGCTCCTGTTTCCAACAAATTGTAATTTTTGTTTTTCTGGTGTTTGCCTACTTCATGAGAACTTCAATTTTCTTAGATTAAGTTGGTAGGGCGGTCAAGGAGGGGGGATATAAAGCTGCTAAACTGATTCAAATTGTTATGGTTTATTTATCTTATTATCTTATTCAAATGTCAATCACCACTTCCAACATTCCAACTCTGACTCACGATTTTTCCACGAACAATATAGGTTTTGTTCTCGTGTATCTAAAGATATGAAAAAAGTAGAACTGTCGAGACAAAGTGTAACTAGAATGCAATTATGAATCTTATATCATTATAGGATAGGACAAACTAAAGTTGACGCTTTAATGGTTGAGGTGCAAGAAGCAAATGACTTTTTGATGGTGGAACCCGTAGAGACGTTGGATTTCGTAAACTATCTGGAGTATATAGAACAGGCTACGGAAAAGGTGGACGTTATGGAAACTGTATTAGATTATTGCAAGGAACTGTACGATATCGCGGAAGAGTATGAAATAACGGTTAATGTGGAAGAGCTGAACAACTATCTAGGTCTAAGTGTTGGTTTGGGGAATTTACGTAACTTGGTTGATAAGAAACTCGAAGAAATCCCCAACATTATCAAAAAGTTTACCGTTCAAATTAATAAGGATATCAGTATTCTCATTTCGGAAGTTGGCGTTATCAAAGACGAATGCATGGTTAGTATTTATACAATTAATCAAATTACCTTTTCGAATAGCGGGTACACAATTACAATTCTAGCAATGTATTTCCCCAACCCAGAACACCACTTGTTACCTGTATCATATATTTTTTTCATAAATTAGTATTGTTTGAAGATGACAAGCTGTCGAAACTATAGTCACGATTTGTTTCTATAATACATGTGATAAAAACAAAGTAAAAGTTTTTTATTTTATTATTTATCAATATAATAAATTATCACAAAGTTTCACCATTGAAATTTTAAATTTTTTTATCATTCCAGGAACCATGGCTTTACGATATAGAATCCAATATGACTGTCGTAACTGAAGCCCTGAACGATCTTAACGATCGTTTGACGGAATGTCAAGCGAGAGCTGTCCAATTCAAAAACTACCAAAAACAATTCCGGGTAATAATCAAATTTTCTTCTATTGCGTATTGTCGTTGCTTATTTATTGTCTGTCCCGCTAGATGGAAGTGACGCGATTCGATATGCTGGACGAGGTGATGAGCGACGTAAAACTCAGAATATTGCTGTGGGAATCTGTGGATGGCTGGGCTAAGACAGTCGAAGAATGGTACACTTGCGAATTCAACGATTTGAACATTGAAGATATGAACGGAATTACGGCAAAGTATATGAAAAATATAAATCAGCTCGATAAAGGACTGCCCAAGAATCTGATAGTACCGAAACTGAAGGACGATGTGGAACTAATGAAAGATAAGGTGAGGCAAATATCTTAACAGATTCGATTGGATACAACGCAAATATCTAAAAAATGTTCCCTTTCAACACAATGTTCAAATGAAATGAGCTCAATTTTCCTTCTTAGCCGATCCTTTCAGCACACTAACTCACTCCATCTTAATCCTTTGTCAAATAATCATATTCACCAAAAGTAAGAGTTTACCCACAAGCAAACAAACGAACAAACAACCAGACAAATAGAAAAAATGTCTTCTTCATATATAGATTATAGGGTTCTTTTGTTTTACTTGACAACGTCGATTTTTGGCCAACTCAATAACAGTCATGGTCTGTGTATTAAACAATTTTTGTAGGATTCAAGTTAGACGCTGGGAATTGTGTGTTAGTATTATGATTTTCGATTTTATGTAACGACGCACAGGGTGATATAATTTTCATCGCATTATTTATAGTTGCCTGTGATAACGTACTTGAGAAATCCTGCGTTGAGAGCGCGCCATTGGATCAAGATTGAAAATACGTTGAATTATAAATTCAAAGCGGACGAGGTGCTGACGCTGGACTTGCTGGAGAATCTGAAGGTGTTTACTTATCCGAACGAGTTGATGGAGATTGCAGGGCAAGCGAGTAGTGAGGCCAGTTTAGAGGCTCTATTGAAGAAGGTTTGTCGCCATTTCGTTTTTCTCCTCCACCACCACATTTTATGCTTTTTTTTTTCATTTAGCTATTTTTCAATAATGATTAATTTTGTTTATCAAAGAGCACCAGCAATATTTACTCTTTGGTGGAAAATCTAATATATGCCAAAACAATTTTTGTTTCATGAATATTTTGCCACTCACTTTAATACAATGTGAATCTTGAAAATTTGTTACAGATCCAAAAAATTTACAATTGAGTTTCTCGTTACAGATTTTTACATTCGCATGAAAAATCCTACAAATTTAAAACAGAGTTATTTTTGTTACAAATGAAAACTACACTGAATAATACACTGTAGAAAAATCCCAAAATAAACTTTTATTCTAAAAGTAAAAAAAATACTACATGTTTCACCACACAGTGGCTTCTCCAGGCGAACAAGGGCACTCTTAATTACTTACAACGGTTATGACATGCCTTGTCACATTTGCGCTAAGCTATTTACTGCGGGATACATGCGCCATATTTTTGTAAAATTATACTCCTCCTTGAGGACTTCCACTAGGGTCCTCACCACAAGGCGTGTCACGGTGCTATCTATAGATAAATAGCCTTGTCTCTAGGATAGCTACAATGAAGTATAACCAGGGACCATTGGGCGATAGAACAGTATCAAAGTTGTAGGCTTTAATTACAATTGATACTTAAAAAAAGATGGAGCAAAAATAATTCAATAAAACGGGGAATTCCAAATATTAAATATATTGAAAGAAGTACACTCGGATAATAATTATTATTGGATGCAATGAACTGTATTTGACACAAACAATCGACCCAGGTGGAAATGAGAAGGTCAATCGGTAAAAGAAAAATAGTTACAACATATCTATTTTTACGATATGGTCGGTCTTTAATTTCTATTCAACGGTACGGAATCGTGAAACAGTGAAAATGCGGTCGGATCGGACAATATTGGCCTGTATAGATTGGCGATCGTACGATATCAGATTTCTTCGGTGATTTTTACTGTATATTCGGATAGTAATTTTAACTGAGTGTATTCTGTCAAAGTCGTTCTACTATTCACAGTCCTACGCTATCAACGAGTTCCCCGATAATTGTATGACAGTATCATATTTGATACACTCACACATTCAGATTTTAGACAATCAGGGCTAATACTTCTCGGATTGACACAGCGTGCATAAACCCCAACTATCGTATCTGTAATAACCCCTCTATCCACGGCCGGGGCTTCACATACGGCACACAAGGGTTATAACGATAATCAAACACATAACCACCCCAGGATTGAACAGCGTGCACAAATATATCGAAGACGCCCCTGTCGTTCAAACATGTCGGACACCGTATAATTACTTAAATCTTTCAATTGACGTTTGAATTCAGAACGTGAACTTTATTGGTGCTTGGTCAGACCTATGACGGGATAAACTCAAATGTACAATCTAAGAATTCAATGACTACAACAGGCTATCGTTAATCATGCGAATGTTTACAAATCACGGAATGTATTATATAGTAATGCCAGAAAATGAATACTTAGCTCATGTTAATTCACTGAAACACGGAACGGTGTTACAAATTTCGCACAATTGAAAAGCAGAACTATCAATTTATTATTCCAGATCAGTCTTCTGGGAAAGTCACCTCCGGTAGTTCTGTGTTCTGTGCAGGAGGTTTTTTTTTTCCTTACGTCCCGAACAATGCTTGGCGGGGACGCTACTCTCCATTACTAAAATTCGTGCTCATGACGCTCCGGTAATTCCTCTACTGCTGGGAAAAGAATCTCATCGGAGATTTTTTGGTTTTACGCAGTTTTTTTACACGTAAGGTTGTTAAAAAAACTTTGATGCGTTAATTTACTAGATCCCTGTTTTTTGCAACATAAGTTAATCGGAACGAATGCAAATATTAAAGCAGGTATGTGCGATTATCATCGACATATACATATGGACTGCGCGTGGCAATGATAAGCGCGGGTAGTGCCGGCGTGAGAGAGGGGAAAACGAAGAGGACTAATACTGCCTTTATCTACTTTAACTATCGCGTTTCTATTGGCCGCTGCGTTGCCATGGAAATGCAACATGACTGTAGCTAGTATGTTTACGTCCCGAGCCGATAGATAAAGACAGTATTAGTCCTCTTCGTTTTCCCCTCTCTCACGCCGGCACTACCCGCGCTTATCATTGCCACGCGCAGTCCATATGTATTATGTCGATGGCGATTATTTACTAAAATAATGATACTTATTCGGAATTAGAGAGGTTTAGAAAAGTCATTACACACACTGGGTGGCGAAACATGTCGTATTTTATTTTATTTTTATAATAAAAATTTGTTTTCGAATTTTTCTGCTGTGTATTATTTAGTGTAGGGTTCATTTGTAATATAATGCATTTCCAACAAGTGAAGACCAGTTCAGTCTTGATGACATTATATTCATAAAATAGCTTACCATGGTAATATTTCTATAGGTAGAAGAATGCTGGAAAACTCTGGAGTTTGTTGTTGTCCCTCATAAGGATTCGAAGGACGTTTACATTCTAGGCTCGACTGAAGAAGTTCAAACCGGCCTTGACGAAAGTAACATAAATATCAGTACGATATCTAGTTCCAGACACGTGGGTCCTATAAAGTCGAGAGTAGACGAATGGGCTAAATTCTTGGATCGTTTCTCTAAGACATTGGTAAGTAACAGTAGGAACCGAAATATATCGCAAATGATTAGAAACACATAAAGATGCGGGAACACGTCATTACATTGAAAGTTTATATGAATTGACAACATAATGTGTTCGACAAGTTTTGATACTAGAACCTATATCATATCATTATTTTTACGAATAAATTACACATCAATGAGTTATAATTTCGATTGTTCGTGGTTTCTGTTCGCTTCGGCGACTTGGGCATTTTTAATTGAAATTAGTGCGATAAGGACGCCTTGTGGTGATACAATTAGTTTTAAGACATCACGTTTATATAGTTATACATCTTCTGATGATGCTCGTGAGACCGAAACGTACGTAAAGACGAAAAACATCCTACGATAGCGTTTAGGAAGCTTGCGCTCGCTTCTGACGAAAAAGACCAACTGATTATGTCATCATAGCAAATTGTTTTTGGAGTTTCTTTTTTTAACTCTGCTGAATTTCAGGATGAATGGCTGCTATGCCAACAAAACTGGGTATACTTGGAAATAATTTTCTCCGCCCCTGACATACAAAGGCAATTACCGAACGAATCGAAACTTTTTCTCATCGTTGATAAGTCGTGGAAAGAACTGATGAGACGTACTGCTAAGGTAAGAAATTTCACTTGGTGCTGTCGTTCGTTGGAGATAATTCTCGATTATTATTACAGGTGCCGTTGGCAATGGAAGCTGCCAATTATCCGAATCTGTTGGAGATTCTCGCAAAGAACAACATGTTATTGGAACAGATCATGAAATGTCTAGAGTCGTATTTGGAAACGAAACGCGTTGCTTTCCCAAGATTTTATTTCCTGTCTAACGACGAACTGTTGGATATTTTGGCTCAGGTGAGTTCAGTTTCCTCTATTTCATAGCACTGGAAGATGTTGAAAACATAAAATAAACTGCGTGGAAAAGTTACTCTTTGCATGCAAATCAATTGATTTGTTTACTGATTTTTACATAATTGTTTCACATTCTTCAAGATACTCTTCACTTTTGAAATAAATAATTTATTTCATTATCTTTAGACAACTAAAATAATATTAAAATAATAATGTCAATAAGAAAATGTACAAAAGAAGATTTTCCGTTTCTGGGAATCGAACCCGATCCTACTAAATAGAAGCCGAGTATCCTTGCCCCTAAACACCATACCTTTGGTTCATTACGGTTTGTTACGAACAGTAAAAAATAAATTTAAGTTTATGCTTCTGTTTATGTTGTTGTAGAACGATTTTATTGAAATTTGGATAAAATCAGTTTTAAATTAACTTAAATTTACTGTAAAAATCGATTCAATGTATATTTTAGAGTTTTTCTGAAATTTTGTACCTTTCAAAAAAGGGTATCACAAGGTTTCCCTGAAAAACAATAGGGTTTATCACTGAACAGCAAACGATTTTTTGTCAAAGCTTGTGAAGTCTTAAAAAATGTAGGTAATCGTTGAATCTTGTTCTGTATCAAAAGGATGATGTTCTTATAATTTTTTAAGTATAAGCCTTTCAAAAAATGATTTTATTATGGTTAGTGTGTATCTGACGAGCCGAATTCTGGGTCTTTGGCAGCAGTTTTGAAGTAGCCTAAATATACTATTAAAGATGCTTAAAAAAAATATTCTTTTCAGACAAGAAATCCGCACGCCGTACAACCACACTTGCGAAAATGTTTCGACGCTATCTCCAAATTGGAATTCGCCGTCAAAGAACCGGAAGGTGGTGGCGGCGGCGGAATTTCCTCTACCGGTCTGAAGAAGAGCAAGTCGGGTCTGCTGCTCACCACCGACATCGTCGGTATGATCAGTCCGGAGGGCGAGCGAGTACCCCTCGGAAAAGGATTGAAGGCGCGCGGTAACGTGGAAGATTGGCTCGGCAAAGTGGAGGAGTCGATGGTGACGTCGCTGAGGCGGATCATGAAGTCGTCGGTGCAGGATTACATGAGCAGGGAACGTACGGATTGGGTGGTGCGACATCCCAATCAGGTTGTGTTGGCTGTGTCGCAAATTATGTGGGCCAAGGGTGTGCACGACATTTTGGACAGGCAGGACGATTTCAAACAGAAGAAGATCGAATTGTACCACAAGAAATGTATCGGGGTAAGTTTTTTATTTGACCCGAAATCGATTGAAAATGTAACTAACCTCTCTTGTTTATTTTACAGGATTTAAACGACTTGGCGATATTGATTCGCTCGGATCTGTCGAAGGTGACCAGATTGATATTGATTGCGTTGATAACTATCGACGTGCACGCCAGAGACACGTTGAGTAATATCGTTGCGACGAAAATTGCCGATTGGTAACGAACCAATTGCGTTGTCAACGATCCATCGACTAACCACGATATGAACTTGTGTTACAGCCTCAGTTTTGAATGGTTGAAAGTGTTGCGTTACTATTGGGACGATAAGGTGGACGATTGCGCCGCCCGAATGTCCAGTGCATATTACCTTTACGGTTACGAATATTTGGGAGCGGGAGGAGTATTGGTGATCACGCCACTCACGGATAGGTGTTACTTGTGTCTTATGGGGGCTCTGCAGTTGGATTTAGGTAGGTCTTCTTAATATTTACGATTGAATGAAACATGAAAATCAGCCATCACAATCCCTGTAGAACCTGGCACCTTTAAATTGACGGGTTATTATATGACGAGCCCTTTGCCATAACCATCATAGATTATTATATGGCGATCCTGCCAGAATCGCCATATAATAATAATCTGGGAAATTGTTTTTTCATTTGATTTCAATGTATAATTACCATAAAGCCATCCATTTTTTCTTGATACTTACTGCATTATTAGGAACAATTGTAAGTTTGACCTCTTGCAACTTTGACAATATATATCTCTATCGGGTTTGGAAACTTTACATTGTTCCAGGTGGTGCTCCGGCCGGTCCCGCCGGTACAGGCAAGACGGAAACTACGAAAGATTTGGCTAAAGCCTTGGCTATACAGTGTGTCGTATTCAACTGTTCCGAGGGCCTGGATTTCAAGATGATGGGACGGTTTTTTTCCGGTTTGGCACAGTCGGGCGCTTGGTGTTGTTTCGACGAGTTCAATCGAATCGATATCGAAGTGTTGTCGGTGATTGCTCAACAGTTGATCACTATACGTAATGCGAAAGCGGCTAAAGTTAGCAGGTGGGTTTATGTCCCTTGATCCGAATTTCTTCTGTAGGTAGTTAGTAAACTATTATTGTTCATATTAATTTTACCTTTGACCTTTTCAATAAATCCATAATTATCCCTCTGGCCATAAAATACACCAAATTTACCACCTTTTTAGACAGATCAGGAGTATATACACATTTTATTTACCTGCAACCATTTAACATTTTAAGTAGGTAGCAATAGACCGTTTGGAGGTATTATTTGTCAAAATTTTATTACTAATTTCATTTTTTTCTTCCAAATTTTTATTTATAATTCCGCATTCTAAATTAGCAATTATATTGTCGATAGGCAATTTTTTATTATCAGGCAATGCAAATTTCAGACCTGATCTTAATTTGATTTTTCACCCTTTTCATTATCTTCTGATTTGATGGCTCTGATTTTGTTGAAATTTTTTTTGAAACTGATCTGCTGGTTTTGAAAAAATTGGCTCATGAATCATTATTGAATTGTAATTTTCCTTCAGTGTAAAATTCCTTTTTTAATTCAAAATAAAAATGAATCATATGTAGGTGAATTTTCAAGCCGACCCTTGCGATTTGAAGATGTTGGGACCAACACAAAAGGATTAAATCAGCTAGTTGAACGGTTCTGAGCTACAATATAATGATTCAATTTCAGGTTTATGTTTGAGGGACGTGAGATTAAATTGGTGCAGAAATGTGCCGCTTTTATAACAATGAATCCAGGTTACGCGGGAAGAACCGAACTGCCGGATAATTTGAAGGCGCTCTTTAGGCCGATATCGATGATGGTTCCCGATTATGGTAATAATTAAATCTGTCGTGTTGCTTTAATCACTTACTTACACGTATTGCAGCGCTGATTGCGGAAGTTATATTATATTCGGAAGGTTTCGAATCTTCGAAAATATTGTCGCAGAAGATGGTACAGATGTACAAACTTTGCAGCGAACAATTGTCGCAACAGGATCATTACGATTTCGGGATGCGCGCCGTTAAAAGCGTATTGGTTATGGCTGGGGCATTGAAGAGGGCCAATCCGGACCGAAGTGAGGATGTGGTACTGATTTGTGCCTTGCGTGACAGCAATCTACCCAAATTTTTGGCCGACGATTCCATTCTATTCCAGGTAAGATTTAGATCTTCCAAAGTTTTCCATTTTCGGTATTACTCTAACTTTAGTTTGAAACTGTTTATTTTTGTGGAGAAAATATTTCCAAATTAAATATGGTCTGTTCGCCGAAGTAAATATATGTATTGTTCAACAATTAATTTTATTGTATTTTTTATTCCTGGAGTCTGATTTAAGTTTAAGTTTACTTGTTGTAAATTTGACTTCTTGTTGTATGTTGGTTTATAATAACTGATTGAAAGGGCTGGGTTATGGAAGAAGTTCCGTAGGGAATTACAACACTGGGTGTACGGAATGTGATTATGGTGTTAATGTTCACTATATGGTCCTTTCTAATACTAACTTAGACTGACTAAGAACTAACTGTACTAGCTGAACTTACCGAGCTTACCATCTAATGTACTTAAATATCTATTCTCGAGGAAGAAGCCTTGCTTCTCTAAGGTTGACATACGTGCCGGCATTGACACTCATGTCATACACTCACAGTCGGAACCTTGTTGACGACTCATCATTTGTTATGCTACAATAAGTATAACAAATGTGTTGTATCATTATAATGACATAGGAAAATAGAAAATTGTGATTTTAATTTGGGATATTATACATACAGGTTGTAATTATTAAATTAAATGAATTAATTGTAATGAATAAATGAATTGGTTAAATAGAGCAAAAATATATATGACTGCATCCAAATCATCTTAAATAAATTATAGTAGCTTCCGCTTTTGATATTAATCGAGTCTCCTATATTATTCATTTCATTCATAGTCTATGAAATTGATATTACAGGGCATATTGAGCGATCTCTTCCCAGGAGTTGAACTACCAGTCGAAGATTACGGTTTAATGCAAGAAGCGATAGAGTTCAGTTTGTTGGATAACAATTACCAATTGGTACCCCCGCAGATAGCTAAAGTTATTCAATTACACGAAACGATGATCGTGCGCTGGGGTGTGATGCTGGTTGGACCCACCGGTGGTGGCAAGACGGTTGTCCTCAATGTAAGTAAGAAATTGCGCTTATTCATAGCATACTAGAGTATTAATTAACTATTCAAACGTTAATTTTTCCAATTCCAATTCATATTTTCATACATTAGTATCGTTTGAAGATGACACGCCAGTTGTCGAAACTGTAGTCACGATTTTTTTCTATAACATATGTGGTAAAAAACAAAGTAAAAGTGTTTGATTTTATTATAGCAATATAATGAATTGTTGTAATGGTTTAAGCAATTGAATACCATTATTAGAGTTGAGGCTATAGTATATCTAATTTTCTTTTTTCTTAATTTATTTATTGCGTTCTGCGATTCTTGGGGTGTTTCCGGACGCATCTTATAGCACCGGAATTGACTGTTTTCAAATGTTTTAGACGTTGAATAGATCCCTGTCGAAGATGTATGAAGACGCGGTGCCGGGACCTTACTTTCAGCCGGTACACACGTACACTATGAATCCCAAAGCGGTGACGGCGGGGGAATTGTACGGTGAAGTTAACCCGTTTACTCTCGAATGGCGAGATGGTCTGATGGGAATTATGATGAGGCGAGCTGTTCAGGTAAGCAATTGTGTGTGGAATATTCGCAATTTGTATAAAAATAGTATTAGGTGAATAATAACGACGGTGCTTTATGCCCCCCCATTTCTAGTTTTCGTATGAAATGTAATAATCCGACGGATTATTACTTTTTGTTTTGGGGCCTTTGAATAATATTGATTTAAATTCAAATTGAAAATTTTATAAATTATTATATCTTGAACACGACATACCAGACAGACCTAGCGACGGTAATCTGAGTCCTCTTTCCTGTATCATTGGCCGGTCAGCCACGAACCATGTTTTACAAACGTAAGCACGGCACGAGGTCAATGGTACTTTTTTCCCTGAGTCAGGAAAAGTTTACGTGGAGTTGAACAGAGCAATTCTTTCGCCTAGTTAGATTCCTATTGGCTGTTGTTATATTTCATGGGCGTGTTCTGATCCCGGAATTCGAAATTGAACATATTTTCTAAGATTGAGCGTGGGGTGGCCGCCCGCTTCAATGATTTCATAAAAACTAATTACTTTGAGGAAAAAAGGCAGTTCTCAACCACCTTCTCAGTTAGTTCTCCACCAGGTACTTGTCGGTAAGGCCTGCTTGCTTTATGTCCACAGGGATGCTCATTGTTGCATTAAATCAAATCAATAAATATAATGTTTGTCCAGAATATACAAATCAAGTTCAAGAAATTTATAGATATTAAATTAACAATGCAACAAGGGTTATACATCCCTGGGGGGCTAGAGCAGCGCTGGACTTGTTCGCGTCTTCCGCGTCACGCGTAAAGTGTTTGTTCCCTTATTCAAAATCATTTTTTTGTGCCAATTCCACATCATACCAAATTTAATTCGACGTAAAAATCGAGTGTTTAAATTATTTGTGCCTTATCACTACAAGGGGGTTCGAGAGGGAATTGGGTTATTAGACCAACAGGGTAAGTGCATTTTGATTGCCAAAGAACAACTGTTATATTGACTTCAACCTCGAAATCGGCAATATAATATAATGTGGTTATTTACCATTCAGATCATGTTCCGCCCGCCAATGTTTTATTTGTTAATATAATTTTTTTCTGCCATTCAGGCTATTTTGAGTGTTCTATACAAATTCCGCTTATCGGAGATCATTTAGGTGATATAATAGAGTATCTTGTCCTTAGGTTTACCCCGGCTTGCTATAGAGGGAGGAATCCTTTAATTTTTGAACATTATTTATCATTTATCGGCGTGATCGAGCGCGAAAGCGATCAAGGTTCCGTGTGCGCTTATTAGCTTACATTGATTCAATCTCTCTTAAGAGAACCTGAGCAGGAACTCGCTCGCTGGAAAAGGGGTAGAGCTAGCGACATTGATAACGGTTTCACAGGTGCCCATTTTGGGGTGAACCTGAATTAGACGTTTTGAAATCTATGCTATCATTCCTATAACCAAATTTTGGATTAATTTTATAATCGTTTGTCGTTGGTTAATGTATTTTTTTTGTTAATTTTGTTTTATTCAATATACATTTATTATTTAATTTGATTTACGAGTTTAACTGGAAATCCCTAATCACCTCCCAGCGAATACGACCTTCAGAATTTACGCTTGAATAGATATAAAGATATAAGTATAGGTAAATGTACGAGCCGGTCCCTTAGAAGGGATCGCGGCCTCATAGTCAAAAACAGCTTCTAGGTGGGCTGAAATATACGCCTAGTGGTGGCAGCTTTAAAAGAACCTCAAGGGTACACGGATCAACTAAGTTCTCCGATACCCGAGCAGGTTCCAACAAACTAATCTTAATTTATATAACACGTCGATGAGGTATTAACGCTACCTGAAATAATACCCAGCCGACTGTTACAAGCAGTGAGATAGGATTCCGAACCTATTCACTATCTGGGAATATTAAATCTAATTTAATTTAAGTTCAGGTTTATTATTACAAAAACACAACGCTCGGCGAAACATTACAGAAATGTTTATTATTGGCTAAGGTGCATGATGTTACAGTGCACCTTGGAAGATCATCAATGGATTGTATGCGATGGACCGGTGGATGCCGTTTGGATCGAAAACTTGAATACCGTCTTGGACGATAATAAAATGTTGTGCCTGGCTAATTCGGAAAGAATCAAATTGACCCCTTATGTCCATATGGTGTTTGAAGTGCAAGACTTGGCCCAAGCTTCTCCCGCCACAGTCAGCAGGTAAGTGACACCTAATTTTTGAGGCGGCACGTATAGGTCCAAACGGACCCATAGGCAAAAATAGTACGACGAAAATATAATGTACATGCCATACTCTTTAGAAAAAATTACTCATTTAATTAAACCTACTTATCAGTGCAATCAATGAAGCCCAAAATGGACCAGACTAAATTCTCTCGTAAGTCACCGATTTTGATATAATGGGGCTCATTCGATTCGTAATCACCTATAGACAAAAGCCGACCACATCCCAAGTGGAGGAAATTGTTTATACGGCTGATAAACAATAAATAACAATAAATAAACGACGATTCTAGTGCAATATTTAAAAAAAAATGGAAAATGCATAAAATGACCAATTTGGATGGTAATGCATATAATATATTCATTCAATTGAACGACAGAATCAATATTTATACCAATTTGTTATTTAATAATAAATAAACGAAGAAATAAACAATTGGCAGTTTACAGTCGATTTCCGATTATTAAAGTTGGTAAACACGAATTTTTGGTCAATATGTTCATCAATTGTTTATGAAATATTATATTGTTAATTATCAATTTGTTAATTAACAAATTAACAAAACAAAAAAGTTAACACGAAGTGGAGTTTAAATTAAAGTCAATTTCGGATAATTTGGACTTGAGTACTGTTCACATGTTGAAGTTCGGCTCCGAAACACACGCTGAAGCTCTTGGGTTCTATCCGGAAGAGATATATTCATCTGATTGATGATGTCACACTTACTAACTCATTGACTTCTCTAGAACATCGTAGAAAGATGGGAGATGTCTCCCTTTTCTATAGATAATCAATTCCATAGTTGGTGTTAATCAGAAATCTCGTATGTTGTTACACCACGAGAGATTCTAGATAGGCGGATTAGACGAACTCTAAATAGTCACCACTTCATTGTCAAGCTCGAGACCTGCCGAACTTTTTCCTACCAGACTTCATTTTTCTATCGATAGTCGAGGAAATATAGCCGTAAAAAGGCCAAATGATCGAATTTTTTACTGGCAACCTGTATCGAGATGCGGTTTTCGCCATTTGCTTCAGAAACACAATAGAAAAAAATGTGCCATATTTGTTTTACCAGGAAACGCTTGGTTGCACTTGTGCATGCAAAAAATGCATCTAAATAATGCGATTTGCGGAACTGTATTGTTACTCACCAAATATTAACCAAAATTGGCCAAAATTTGTTACTCTGGGGTTTTTGGGGTCGCTGATTACGAATTTGATGTTTACAAAACGCCACGCTGCATTCTGGGGCCGATTTCGGGCTTGGGGAGGTATTTGCAGTATAAAGCGCAAATCCTCAAACTTTCTCAATCATTCGGTATTTTATGGCAATTTTGGGATTTTTAAACACAAACTAAATGATGTTCGTTAACTCAAGTGCCCGGGGCAAAGTGGGGCAATGTGGGGCAATGGGGGGCACTTGGGACTATCATCGAATTTCAAACATCAAACCTAAAAACCTTGTTCTCTGGGGGTTTTTGTGGTCGCTCAACACGAATTCAAGGTGCATTCTCAGCTCAGATGTACTTATTACATAAGATTCACTCGAACAATAATGAACAGTGGAAATGTAATGCTTTTCTACAACATATAATTATTTTAAAATTTACGTTATAATTAATTCCTTACTTTTTAAGTATATATTACATATCATATACTGGTTGTGACTTATTTACAGAATTGTTTTAACAAAAAAATTATTTATTCTTAATCATCAATAAAATTATTTAGTATTTCAGCAATATTATCTTCATTCTCAAACTCTTCGTCTTCAGTTCTGTTTGTTTCTTCTGATTCACTCAAGTCCGCGTCTATTTGAATATAATCTTTGCTTTCAGTATTGGTACAGTTAGTCCCCTGACAAAATGTACAAGCAATATTGCAGGACAGTCCTTTTTTTCTGCAGCCACATGCGTTTCCACAACCAGTTTTACAACCACAAAATATGACGTTCATGATATGATCTGGAGCAGGTTTATCCAGCAATCCCCCTTGACTTTATGGGTCTAAGATGGTCATTGATGGATGGACAGGTCCAATTTATTGAGTATTTTCCAATGAAGCAGTAGTCTTGAGGTGCTGTATCCCCAGTTGTCGATGACACGTCCATTTTTTATCTAGAAAGTACCATAAATTGCAAACCTAAACAGATAACTCAAGATCGGTTGACAAATGATTTCAAATATTCAGGCAACGGTTATGCACCCAAATTCCTATAAGTATACAGGAACGGTTGTGAAGAAACGGTGAAACTCAGAGACAGGGTTATGCATCCAACTTCCTCTTAGCTAAACGTATTTCACAAGAAAAACTTGAATACACTTCAGCTGAGTCAGGAGATATTCTCTCACTATATTCCCAGTTTTTGTGATCAATTGTTTTTCGAAAATGAAAATTGTCGATGTAGTTTATGAGTTATTCATTGGAAAGTTTTATTGCGAGAAAGTATTCCTACGGTACATGCGCACCTAGCGGAGAAAGTAAGAAACATACATCTAATAATGCGAGTTTGAAGATTTTTTCATTGTTAACGATTTTCTATTGATAAAATTTGATGTTCGGCAGTTGAAATTGATTAACTGCCCCAGATGCCCCACGTTGCCCCAGAGGACACTCTGCCCCAGGAGCATCTGAGCTGAGAATGCACCTTGAATTCGTGTTGGGCGACCACAAAAACCCCCAGAGAACAAGGTTTTTAGGTTTGATGTTTGAAATTCGATAATAGTCCCAAGTGCCCCCATTGCCCCACATTGCCCCACTTCGCTCCGGGCACTTGAGTTAACGAACATCATTTATTTGTGTTTAAAAATCCCAAAATTGCCATAAAATATCGAATGATTGAGAAAATTTGAGGATTTGCGCTTTATACTGCAAATACCCCCCCAAGCCCGAAATCGGCCCCAGAATGCAGCGTGGCGTTTTGTAAACATCAAATTCGTAATCAACGACCCCAAAAACCCCTGAGTAACAAATTTTGGCCAATTTTGGTTAATATTTGGTGAGCAACAATACAGTTCCGCAAATCGCATTATTTGAATGTATTTTTTGCATGCACAAGTGCAACCAAGCTTTTCCTGGTGAAACAAATATGGCACATTTTTTTCTATTGTGTTTCTGAAGCAAATGGCGAAAACCGCATCTCGATACAGGTTGCCAGTAAAAAATTCGATCATTTTGGCTATAATTCCTCGACTACGAGCAGCGCAGTTGTGGAACTCTTAGTGAAGTCTTTCCCTATGCCTATTATAACCTACAAAAAAAATTGGAATGCCTTTCTCCTCTCACAACATTTCACCGCTGACTCACACGATGTTCTTCGGACATTATAGGTTTCCCTCTCGTGTAGTCAAAGCATTAAAAAGATGATAATTCTTGGCAAGCCCTGAAAAAAATGGAGATTGATATGAGAAGAATTAAAAATTGGTTTGATACGAACATGAAAAAACGAATTACTTAACATGGATGTCTCATAGTGGTAACCTACCCAATATAGGATCCTTAAAAATGGTGAACTAAAAAAATATAAACCTAGGAGGAGGCTATTCTAAAAATATATATGAACGTTTCGACAGATTTGGTATTGATTGATGTCATTATGCATTATCTTCAGATGCGGTATGGTATACATCGATCCTGGTCAACTGAAATGGTTTCCGTATGTCCAATCGTGGGTGGCGAAATTCGACGAAAATCTGTTGAATTCAGAATACAAGGAAATGCTATTGGAACTGTTTGATACAATTGTCGAGGATGGCTTTAACTATGTTAGAAGAAATTGTACATTCGCGATTGCCCAGGTACCATATTACTAAAAAAACTCTTATTTACTTCAAGTTTGACTCACTATATTTGTTATTAAGACTTGGTCAGCGTCACAGCGAACGAAGATGTTTCTGAATTCAGTAGCGTTATTTGGCAAATGTATGTTCTTCACTTGAAATTAATAAAATATAAAAAAATTAAAATAATTCTACTCACCCCAGATACGGTTCAACACAAGATGTGTCGCGAGACCTCTCTCTAGTTTCGCGCATTAGTAAAATAATCAATTTGCGCCATTAAACCACAGATGTCGATAACCATCTCTATTCTATAATAATTTCGATCGAAATCCCTTCGGGCAAGCGAAGCGTACTGACCGACCTCCTAGATAGATGATAATTTCAACCTAATGGACACTTTTTCAATCAATATTGGAAATATTTTACAGGTGGACATAAGCAAGGCAACGATGATATGTGCTTTGATCGAGAGCTTTCTTACTGCACCCGGTGCGATGGAGAAAATTGGAGAGAAACGGAAAGTTCGCCAGTTTCTATGCCAAACGTTCATTTTTTCTTATTTGTGGGGCTTGGGGGGCAATTTACACGATGCGGGCAGGGAGAAGTTCGAAACCTTTATCACCAAACAATTTGACGAGAACCCTGACGCCAAGTAAGTGAAAATATATCTCATTTTCTTACATAATGGAAGGAGCTTAGATCTAATTTTACATACTCGGTGAATTGCCAGTGGGAAAGTGGTAGCCCTCTCAATGGATTCACTTTTTTTGTACTTTCATGTCGGATTAGTTGTAGAAAATATCCATTTTTCCAGACTTCAAGGTTCCTTTGATCTGTGGGAAGTTTACATAAATATAAACAAACATGCTTTGAATCCTTGGACGAAGATCATTCCAGAATTTGAATACGATTCCGAAGTTCCCTTTTTCGAAATGTTGGTTCCCACTATCGATACGGTTCGTTTTGGATTCGTCATGGAACGTTTGATCTACGTCAATCGTCCCGTTATGCTTACAGGAGACACAGGTAAATAAAAATGGCGGCCGATCAATTGAGGAATGCTTCATTGTACGAATTTTTTTTCTTTTGAACTAGGTGTGGGAAAGTCGCAAGTTGCAAAGGCCGTCTTGCACACCTTGTACGAATCGCAGGAATTCATGACGGTAACTATAAATTTTTCCGCTCAAACTAGCAGTTTGCGAACTCAAGAAATACTCGAATTGAAATTGGAAAAAAGAAAGAAGACCGTCCTGGGGGCCCCCATAGGAAAGCGTGTGGTTGTGTTCGTTGATGACGTGAACATGCCCAAACTGGAAACTTACGGAGCACAGCCTCCTATCGAGCTATTGAGGTGAGTTTGTTTCTTAGAATAAATAGTGAGAGGAAGGAGCTATTGGCATAATCTTTGTGAACCGAGGAGGGGACTGACTGCATACGCTTCCGTTATCCAGTGACTTATTACCCCGCGTAATAGTTTAGGGTTGAAAAATCTAACCGAAACAAAAATTCCGGATGAGGTGCAGCATACGTTAAGCTTAGGTCCGAAATTTGCATTGCCTGATAACAAAAAACTGCCTATCGACAATATAATTGCAAATTTAGAATGTAGAATCAGGAATAAAAATTTAGAAGAAAAGAATGAAATTAGAAACAAAATTTGTAACAATTTGACAAACAAGAAGAACAAACAGAAAGCAGAAATAGGTACTGCAAAGAATCGTTTTAACTATCATACAAAAATAACAAAAGAGTTCTTAAATGCTAACCCTGAAATTTTTGTTTTGAATGCGGATAAATGTAATAAAACCATCATAATGCATAGAAATGACTATGAAAAGAAAATAGGAAACCTTTTAAATGATGAAACAACTTATAAAAAATTAAAATCTGATCCTACTTTATCAATACAAAATAACATGAGTAAATTAATAAATAATTGGCACAAAAATAAGATAATCCCTATTGAATTGAAAAATAAATTAATTTGCCATAATGGGCTTGCACCTTATATCTATGGGCTTCCGAAATTACATAAAAATGATATACCCCTAAGACCCATTGTAAGTAATATTGGAGCGCCTACTTACAATTTATCAAAATTTTTATCAAAATCGATCAATAATATAATAGGAAATAATGAATTTTATGTGAAACACTCATGGCATTTTAATGAATTTATAAAAAATCAATCCATACCCGTAAACCATCAACTAATTTCCTTGGACGTTGTTTCTTTATTTAAAAATATACCAGTCGATTTGGCATTGAATAGCATCAAAAAACGTTGGGCAGAGATTAAAAACCACACACCTCTAGATCAATCAGAATTTATAAATGCTGTGAAGTTTTGTTTAGAATGCACTTATTTTCAGTACGGTGAACAATATTTTGGACAAATATTCGGCACAGCAATGGGATCTCCTATTTCTGCTACCATTGCTAACCTCGTTATGAAATGCCTGGAGGAATCTGTTATAAGTTCATTAGATTTTCGGGCCGTATATTTTACACGGTATGTAGATGATTGCCTTATGTGTGTTCCCAATGACAAAATTCAGTACGTGTTTAATAAATTTAACAATTTCCACTGTAAACTTCAATTTACCTGTGAAATAGAAGTAAACAAAAATATAAATTTCGTAGATATGAACATTAGGCATGATGCAGATGGAGAAATAAAAACTTCGTGGTTTACTAAAGAAGTTTGGTCTCAACGCTATCTTCACTTCAATTCCGTTGCACCAACTTGTAATAAAAAAAGCGTCATAAACAGTCTTACAGACCGCGCGGTTAAATTGTCCCACCCAGAGGACCGTCCCAAAAATCTAAAAATTGTTCGTAATACACTGGAATTGAATGGCTACCCAAAAACTTTTTTCAATCCTATTATTAGAGAGAGAATAAACAAAATTTATAATGGATCGTCATATAAAAATAACGTAAAAGGTAATACAGACAATTTTATAACTCTACCTTACATTCCGGAGACCTCAGAGAAAATCAAAAAATGTTTGAAAAAGTATGATATAAATGTTGCGCATAAACCTACTAACTGTGTTGGGAAATATTTCTCAAATCTAAAACCTGTAATACCTAAAGATAAACAAACCCACACAGTATACAGATTAAATTGTTTAGATTGTGATGGGACCTATACTGGTATCTCTAAACAATATTTACAAAAAAGAATGTATGGCCATAAGTATAGCACAAGAAACAAAAACTTAGAAAATTCCACCGCGCTTGCTAAACATTGCTTTGATTATAACCATCAATTTGATTACAAGAATGTTAATATTTCAACTAAGGAAACCAATTATTATAAAAGATCTATTCTGGAGATGATTCACATAAAACGTGACTCCAAGTCTGTAAATCATAGGAGTGACGTTCAAACACTAAGTCATATTTATACTAATTTAATTAATTAATATTCTTGCAAATTCCTTCTTACGTCCTTGTAATGTAAAAGTTTACTTTAGGTAGAATTGTCTGAAGTATTTCTCAGAGGCCAGAGACCTTCTTTTATCACCTAATAAATTATGACATCTGGCGCTTAAATGAACACTTGAGATGGTCTCGTCTGTTAGCAAAGAGGATAGAACTCTTTGTCTGTTAGTCTCTCGCAGACATTTATGAAATGTGTTCGTATTTATTGATGATTCTACTTAAGGTAGTTGTCGTGGTACAATATTGTAAGAAAGTCTTGTATCATGCGCGCGGTCAGAGAGCACACGAGCTTGTAGCAGAATGTGCTATAATTTTTGTGTAAGACTGTACCCATGGAGACGTAACCCACACAGTATATATTGATACCTACATTCAACTCGCTAGTACGTATACTTTCTCATAAATTGTTGAACTTGAAATTAATATTTCTTGACAATGAGACGGTCAATATATTTTTTTTTTTTTTTAATTCAGAATACAAACATTAAGTGACTGTTAGTTTTTTTAAAATTTCTGACAGTTAGTTTCTTATAAAAACTGATAAACTGGTACAAACTCTATGTAGTGCCTATACTCTCCATGTTAATGGACCGATTTTTAATTAAGTGTATCTTGAGTTAGAAACGGTCAATTGACTTCAAATTTTAATAGTAATTGTATTATCATGTCCTTATTAAATATACAAAAATTCAGAATTTTCTGACTGTACGCGTTTTTCACTACCTTAATAGTAGATTTTTAATTTTTACGCTGCCACATTACTGTGTTATAGTTCCGATTTCATGTTTCCGTTCGTTTCGGGACGTTGGCATTTAAACGAAATTTGTGCGATAAGGGCGCTTTGTGTTATTACAGTATTTCTAAGTAATCAGGTTATTGTATTAATAAGTCTTCTGATGATGGTCGTGAGACCGAAACGTACGTAAAGACGAGGGTAAAAATAAAAATATATGTGTTAGTGTGACCTATTTCCCGAGAATTTTGTATTAATAAATAATAAACGAACTAATCAAATTATTACTTTTTATATATAAACTCTCGTGAAATAGGTCACACTAACACATATGATTATTATTTTCGTCTTATGACCATCGTCAGAAGACGTATCAATGTACAAAACGGGATTTCTTAAGACTAATTGTATCAAGCACAAAGCGCGTCTCATTGTAAATATGAACCGAATTAACACTTTCGAACTTTGGGTATAGCCCGATTTCAATTGTGTGCTATTTCAGACAATTTCTCGATCACGGTGGACTCTACGATCGCGAGAAACTCTTTTGGAAAGACGTGATGGACGTTGTAATTTGTTGCGCGTGCGCCCCGCCCGGCGGTGGAAGAAATCCGCTGACGCCCAGATTTGTGAGACATTTCGGCATGCTTTTGATTCCGCCGCCGAACGAGTTCACCCTGAAAGCAATATTCAAGGTAAGAAAGAGAGCTCTCTATACGCGTGGTTCCTAATAATTTTAATTCCAACCCTTAATAGGCAATCTTGAAAGGATTCCTGGACGATTTCGCCAATCCTGTTAGAGATATCGGCGAGAGTATGGTGAATAGCGCTGTAGAAATTTACCAGCGAATAGAAACCGATCTGTTGCCCACCCCGGCCAAATCGCATTACGTGTTCAACCTTCGCGATCTGTCAAAGTGCATGCAAGGCGTGCTACAGGCTGATTCTGGCACCATGCGAGAGGAATTGCCTATGATGCGTTTGTTTTATCACGAGTGTTTGAGGGTGTTCCACGATCGGCTGATTAACAAGGAAGACAAATCGTATTTTTATTATTTGATGAAGGAGGTGTGCGGCCGTCAATTGGGCAACATTATTTTGACTTTGCCGGACGATGGCGTCATTGAAACTCCGCCACTTTTACTTTTCGGGGATTTCATGGTGTTTGGAGCCAGCAGGGAAAATAGAATCTACGAAGAAATCAAAGACATTGCCAAGATGCGAAATATTTTAGAGGTTAGTTTTATGCTATTATTAAAAATGTGTTAAATGATTTTTGATTTAAATTTGAATGTTGTTTCTTGCGTATCGTTTGATGTAATGACGTTTCAGGAATACCTGGATGATTTCAATCTGGTTACGTCCAAAGAGATGGTGCTGATATTCTTTATGGACGCTCTGGAACATACCGTGCGCATTTCCAGGATATTGAGGGCCGAGAGAGGAAACGCCCTGTTGGTGGGAGTCGGTGGTATGGGGAAGCAAAGTTTGACCAAATTGTCTTCTCACGTGAATGGTTACAAGTAAGGGATATTTTTACCATATGACATATATATTGACGGCTTAAAAAATGCACAGCTGTCGCTATTGTAACAAAGATGTCAGGGCCTGCTTCATCCGTACTTATTTGCAACGGGTTTCACATCGTTTCAACCTGAGGGACGCCAAAACATATGAGACCCTCTCGACATTTCCTGCATACAGGATCTAACATGCCCGTAAGGTGTAGATGTCTATTAAGACAGTGACCCTTGAGGATTGCTGTCACCTTCCTCCTATTAAGAGAAAGGAGTTTCCTTGAGCGCCTAGACGCAGGATCTTTGAGCTTAGCCGTTTCTACAGCTGGCTTTCATGACTCCTGATGACCCTCGCCAGGAACAGGGCGTCGGCCATTTCATTACCATCAACTCCACTGTGTCCTGGAACCCAGATGAGTTGAACCTTGTTAGTTTTGGGTAATTGAGGCAGTGGTTCTCTGCACTCTTTGACCAGCCTTGTCGCGAGTTTAGATGGCTTGAGAGATCCCAGAGCCGTCTGTGCAGATATATAGCCTATTTCTATAATTTCTTGGTAGGTTTTTCAAAGCCAAGGTCAAAATTATGTAGACCTCGACCAAGACATCTTGCCTCATTTCTAGTAAGGGGCACTTAGAAATTGCCTCACTTTAAAGAGATAACCTGATTATCCACGAGAGTAATGGGAATGATTCATCAGTTCAGTGGCCTAGACCCTTTAGCCTGAACGCCGTTCTCATGGCCTCAACCTTGATGAATAAGTGTACAAAAGGTGTGGTATTCCAGTCGGAGCTTCATGAGCTCTTGTTGGGGCCAACCTCATACGACTCATGACTCATGTCGATCCAAGGGACATTGCGGCCTTGTCACCGAATGGTGTTTTAAAATCTCAAGAGGATGCAGAAAGGAACCTTCCTCCTTAGTCGCTCTAGGTCAATTTGGATTCTAGGATGACTTCTAGAAACTCCACTGAACCCTTAAATTGCATGCAGGGCTCTACGAGAAATATACACCTCCGACAGTGTACCCAGCGCCATGTCAGGATTTCATCCTGAGCGCCCCAGGGCGGCACCATTCTAAAAGCATCGTTTTGCGTCTCGTGTTACCAAGAGCCCAAAGGTGACGCGGACCAATTATCTGCAAAGGCTTGCGGAGAAGATTAGAAGAGGAGATAAAAAACTTCTCCCAGATTACAGCTTTCTTATCTTGAAAGATCTTTGGGTAACACTCAATACGGTACTGTACTATATATGTATCTTAGTTAGTTATAGCAAGGTTGTAGATGTAGAACTTTCTACAGCTTGTATGAAAGAGCTGTTTAGCTGCGTAATGTTACTTCTTGAATAGATGGAGTAATATTTATGAAATGCAACGTACCCTTTCAGGTGTGGACAGATAGAATTAACAAGAAACTATGACCATAGTTCGTTTTTTGAGGATTTAAGACGCTTTTTCTTCAGCGCGGGAGCGTTGAAAGAAGATACCGTTTTTTTGTTTACCGACACTCAAATTATCCAAGAAGAATTTTTAGAAGATGTAAACAATATATTGAATTCAGGTAATGGAATATTTTACATTGTAGCACTAATTTAATTATCGTTTGAACAACTCCTCTGCATGTATTATTATTTTTCAATAATTTTTCATATCGTGAGAAAGTATTATTTTGACTCGCACATTTCTTCGACGTTAGGTGAAGTTCCGAATTTATTCGAATCGGACGAGTTGGAGAAAGCTATAATTGCTACCCGCGAAGCGGCCAAAGAAGCTGGTATCGAAACGGGTAATAGAGATGGAATTTTTGCCTTTTTCACCAAAAGAGTGCGCTCGTTTTTGCATCTTGTCATTTGCATGAGTCCAGTTGGAGACGCTTTCAGGTGAGCCATTAATCCAGTTTTTTTCTACACTTTGTCTATACGATAGGAAAACCTATAAAGTTTGAGCCAGCAGTGGAATGTAGGAAGAGGAGATGAGCTTTCGAATTTTTCTTGAAGGTTTGGAGGTTATAGGCATAGGGAAATACCTCACTAGGTGAAGAGTTCCAAAACTTCGCTGTTCGATAGAAAAATGAAGAAGAATGTTAGGAAGAAGTTCGGCAGGTCTCGACCTTGACAATGACTAGCTTCACATCGTCTAGTCCGCCTAACTTTCTACGATGTTCTAGAGAGGTACGAATAGCTCTCTTCTGGAAAGAATCCGAGAGCTTCGGCGTATGTTTGGGAGCCGAACTCCAAACATGTGAACATTACTCTAGGATAGGTCAAATCCTGTGCCTTGTAGATTATGAGGAGCTGCTGAGATGTAAAGTACCTCTTGTCACGGAATAGAAAACAAAGTTTTTGTAAAGCGCAATGGACTCACGTGATTATCCCACGAAATGGTGTTGCTGGTGGTGATCCCGAGCATTGATATGGAAGACTTCATAGGAATATTTGTACCTGACATCATCATATTAGGGATTGTGTGGGATCCGCCTTCCTGGAGAAGATGTAAGCTTGGGATTTGGTTGCATTGAATTGTACCAGATTATCACATCCCCATTTCAAAATCGTTGCCAGATCTCCATTAATTGCGCCAACCTGTCTCTGCATCGCTCCTCTGGCTTTATTGGATGGTATAGGAGCTCTAGATGGAAAGCGGTACCATCATCTACAAAGCTGTCAACGGGACAGGTGGTCACCTCAACAGGTCGTTGATATGGAGCAGAAACAAAGTTGGAACCAAGGCACAAGTAATTGAGAGAAACGAACATAAACAGAGGGTCTATAAACGAAATATTATTCGAATTGTGTTTGTAGGCGACGGTGCCGCATGTTCCCATCTTTGGTTAACTGCTGCACGATTGACTGGTTCGAAAAATGGCCCAAGGATGCGTTACTGTCTGTTGCTCAAAACACTTTGAAATCTATCGGCAACGAAACGTTGTGTACTAGCCTATCGACGATCTGCGTCACCATGCACGAAGTGAGTAGCAAACTATCTAATATCTCGCTTTTCAAGACTGACTTTTAACTCGATTTTTAGAGTGTCGAAGTGATGACTGTTAAATACTACGACGAGGTGAGAAGACGCTATTATACGACACCAAGCAGTTATTTGGAATTATTGAAATCGTATAAGAGTATGTTGTCCAAACAGCGAGAGAAAATTGGGAAACAAAAGGACAGAATCGCGAACGGCTTGCAGGTAGGTGCTATCTATCTGGCTTTTTTGCCTTTGATGGTGGTTTTTTTCACCAGCCACTCGGGCTTTTAGTGAATTCCAGTTGGATGGTACCAGCACCCACTCCGTTACTCTATGTAGTCCCCTGTACAGGGTGTCCCATTTTGGGTACTTTTGCGGGGTATCTCCTTTATTTTTAAAGATAGAGAGTTGCGGTTTTCGCGACACTGTGCTACTTTTTCGTAAAACTCCAGATGCCGTCAACAGAATTTTCATAGCCCTTTTAGTTTTTAAGATACAGGGCATTTCTGAAAATGTTGCATTTTGTGACCCCCCTCGTATCTCCGTTATCCTTCAACTTATCGAAAAGGTAAAATAACATTCTAATAGTTTTTTTCCGTAGAATGCAGTGGTGTAGATAACTTTTGTTACATATTTACTGTTTTTGAGTTATATATCAAACTTATGTTTTTTTAAATGGAACACCCTGTATATTTATAGACTATAAAATTTGTCTTTTTTTTACCTTTTCAAAAATATATGATAGTATAAACTTTTTTTCAGAAACACGCAAATAATTGACAATTTTCAGAAATTAAATACATATTTTAATAGTAGGCCATTGATATTGTTTATGACAAGAAACAGAAATAAACATCAAATCTCTATCGCATTTAAGCTGTTTATTTTCGTTCTTTTGGTATCATTATTCAATAGATATTTATCAATTTTTTTTGAATAATGGCAGTTTACGAAAATTATGAGAAATATGATATGATGGTATGTTTTATACAGAGTAATGAAAATTCTGAAGAAGCTTCGGAATTATATTTCCAAAGGTGAGTAAGCTATTATGGCTATGAAAATCTCTATTATCATTTTAATTTTTGCTTGTTAGATATCCAGACAGAAGGCAACCGTTTTTTGGGATATTTGCCCGTTTAAAAGCAAATTTTGTTGAGCACGGATCATTTGTTCACCCGCGCCCTAAAACATACAACAAAGAGAACAGGGAAAGAAAAGAGATAGATACTTTAGGATATATAGAAGCAACATCTTCGTCCTCATGTAGAAAAATTTAGAAGGAAATTGGTGTGCCAAAAACTAACGCTCAGAGGATCTTGAAGAAATATTAGTATCATCCATACAAATTTAATATACTACAACATTTGCATCCTGGCGATGCCGAGCGCCGGGCACTGTTTTGCCAGTGGTATTTGCAACAAATCGATGCTAACGATTTATTTGGCAGACTTGTTATCTGGTCAGACGAATTCTTTATTTCAAGTGCTGGCATTTTCAATCGTCACAATACCAGGAACTGGCGTAGTGAAAATCTGCATTTAATGTTTGAAAGGGCACAACAAGGACGCTTTGGAGTTGAGGTTTCATGTTTTATTTTGGGTAGACATATAGTTTATAGGATTTTTGAAGGAGGTCTTACAGCACGTAGATACCTAGAAATTCTTGAGGAAGTTATTCCAGAACTGCTCGAAAACATTCCATTAGCCCAGTATAATGCTGTTTACCTACAGCAAGATGGTGCCCCAAGTCATAACTCTAGGCTCTTAAGGGCCTTTCTAAATAATAACTTTCCTCAAAGATGGATAGGTACCAACGGACCTGTTAGATGGCCTCCACGATCACCAGATCTCTCAATTTTAGATTTTTTTTTATGGGGTTATATACAAAATGAAGTATATAAAACTCGATATGACGATTGCAAAACTTCGAGAGGCAATTCATTTAGCTTTTCGAAATCTGCGAATGAGAACAATGGTTCTTTTGAACGCTATTCAAAGAATCTCAAAGATGTGCCAATTTTGCATTAGAGAAAATGGTGGTCAATTTGAACATCACATTTAATTTTTTTTAATAATGTTATTTTTTTGTGTTTTTGTTATATTGTCACTTTACGCCACAAAACTGTTGTTACAAACTTACTGTTAGAAAAAGATCTATGGGAATTTTTTTTAATAGATACCTATATACAAGGTATCCAATTATTTGTTAGTAATATGTAAGTTGCACTTGTTTATTATTGTTATCCATAGCCTACTATTAAAATATGTATTTAATTTTCTGAAAATTGTCAAATATTTGCTTGTTTCTGAAAAAAAGTTTATACTATCAGATATTTTTGAAAAGGTAAAAAAAAGAAAAATTTTATAGTCTATAAATATACAGGGTGTTCCATTTAAAAAAACATAAATTTACTTTATAACTCAAAAACAGTAAATATGTAACAAAAGTTATCTACACCACTGCATTCTACGGAAAAAAAACTATTAGAATGTTATTTTACCTTTTCGATAAGTTGAAGGATAACGGAGATACGAGGGGGGTCACAAAATGCAACATTTTCAGAAATGCCCTGTATCTTAAAAACTAAAAGGGCTATGAAAATTCTGTTGACGGCATCTTGAGTCTTACGAAAAAGTAGCACAGTGTCGCGAAAACCGCAACTCTCTATCTTTAAAAATAAAGGAGATACCCCGCAAAAGTACCCAAAATGGAACACCCTGTACTTCTATACAGCTATGCCCCGGGTTTGCTGTTTTACTATTCGGGAGATAGTTTGAACTTGGTTCATGTTGAGTAGTTCTTAAGTTAAGGTCTTCGATGGTTGTCTAATGAATGTTTTCCCGTGATGCAGGCTCACTTTGTTGTTCGTTGACCCATTGCCGTATGCATCGGTTTTGTCACTCCGTGCATGGTTTCTGGGCCAATATATAACCTCTTGACAGGTTGTTCAGATTACAATTTTCTACATTTTTCCTCTTGGTGTAGTGAAATTACGATACCGTTTTATAGAAATTATATGAAACGAATAGTGTGATCGACTCGATGAAGGAAACGTTGACTGCATTAGAACCGATACTAGCCAAGAAGTCGAAGGATGCGAAAGAACTGATGGTGCATGTCGAAAAAGAGCAGAAGCAAGCGGACAAGGTTGCCCTTATTGTGAAAGGAGACGAAGAAATTGCAAAGGTTAGTGTGTGTTTCGCTCTTGTTCACGATATTGACCAAACGAAACCAATTGCCAACTTCAGGTAAAAGCGGAAGAAACTCAAGAAATAGCTGACGATGCGCAAAGAGACCTGGATACAGCTTTACCCGCGTTAGAGGCCGCATCGAAAGCTTTAGAATCGTTGAATAAGAACGACATAAACGAATTGAAGGTATTCGTGAAACCACCCAGACTTGTGCAATTCGTGATGGAAGCTATATGCATATTATTGGGAACAAAGTGAGTGAGCCAATTTTTTTCGTATCTAGCATTGCAAAAGGGTCTCAACTTAGAAAAAAAAGATTATTTCAATCGACTTCATTACGTGAAGAAGCTATGATATTAGCCCAGATTTTATTCATAATTGGTGAAAATCAAACTTTTAATGGTTATTTTATTTAAGTTTAAAAAGAGACCGATATTCGGAATCTGATGTTTTGTCGACTTTTTTCTAGGACTGATTGGAACACTGCAAAAATAACTTTGGGAGACATTAATTTTATCAAACGGCTCCAAGAATACGACAAGAACCACATCCCGGATAAAATGTTGCAAAAATTGAAAATATACATTCAGGATCCCGACTTTACCCCCGAGAAGGTGGCAACCGTTTCGAAAGTGTGCAAAAGCATGTGCATGTGGGTTAAGGCGATGGACATGTACGCCAGAGTTTACAAAGTTGTGGAACCCAAACGAATGAAGTATGATTTATTCGATATAATTGTCTAATCACACCCCTATCACTTAATACTACCACTAACAATACCGTCAATTTAACTGATTCTTGACCCAGGTATATGTAAATTCTCGGGAAATAGGTCACACTAATACATATGCTTATTATTTTCGCTTCTACGTACGTTTCGGTCACACGACCATCATCAGGAATGGATGTCTTTTTATAAATATTCATTTTTGTAAGGTTGGAAGCGGCCCAGAAAGAACTTAATCAGGTGATGAGTTTATTGAGAGATAAGCAGAAGCAATTGGCCGACGTGGAGGCTCAGATCGCTAGATTAGAAGCTCAATACAATGCCACAGTGGCTGAGAAACAAGCGCTAGAAGACGCTATGGAACTTACCGCCGCGAGATTGGATCGTGCCGGCCGATTGAACACAGCTCTGGGAGACGAACAAACTAGATGGGAAGAAACGGTTTTGGTATGTATCACAAATATATTTAGTCGCCATTTTAATGCCAGGTATTCTTAAGGAGTTGAAGGTAGACACCGATGTTATTTTTTGACAAGCTTTAACTGTCTATAATATGCAAACCGTGTCCAAAGTATACAGGGTGTCCTCGAACTGCGTGGCTAAAATAAAACCCAAGATTCTTTTATTCGAAAAAAATTTGATGAGCCTTTTTACTTTTGCCTCAAGTGTCTTGTTTAGCCGGTAGAGGGCTTCAAAGTTGCAAAAATAATTTTGTTTTTTCGGTATAACTTGAGAACGTGATGAAGGACTTTTACAATATTTGGCAGGTGAGTTACTGTCAATAATGGCCATTTTTGAGAGTGGAGCACAGAGCCTTAGAGACCATAGAAATGGCTCAAACTTGAGGATGTAACGGGAAAAGTGTCCAGAACTTTTTTGTGGTCGATGCAATTCACTCTATATTTTTTAAGTAGATAGCTTATCTAATTTGAAAACTTTTCTTACTCTTAGAAAATTTTGATAAAATCACGGATAAGCTTGAAAAAAATAATTTTCGAGTCTCTGCAATTTTGGCTTACTAATTTTACTTGATTAAAATACCTTAGTTGCCTTCGCTTTTCTAATGTCATTTTGGCATTTGGAGAATTTATTCTCAAAATCAGTTTTTACTTTGCTTTCCGTGAAAATTTTATAAAATTATGGCTCAAAATTTCACTAACACTGAAATGGTTAATATCTCGGTAAAACACGAATAATAAAAACAATAGAAATGGGGAAACAATGTGATTATTTAGGAAAAACAAATGCTAAATTAAAAGAAACAGCAAAACTTTTTTGGAAATCGCTAAGGCATCAATTGTTCGAAATGTTGCCCATTTTCCTGAATACACAAATTAATTCGTTTCAAGAAATTGGATTGAACTCTGGCTAGTACTTCAGGATCATTCTTCAATAAATCCGCTTCATGATTAATTCGTTGCAACAATTCTTCTCGTGTGTTTACTGTAGCTGCATAAACTTTCGACTTCAAAGCGCCCCATAGAAAGAAGTCGCAGGGCGTCAAATCAGGGGAGCGGGCCGGCCAGTTCACTGATGCATCGTGTCCTCTACCTATCCAGCGATCTGGATATTCCGCATTCAAATGTCGCCTCATAGCTAATGTGAAATGAGGAGGTGCACCATCATGGATAAACCAGGCCACGACGAATGTGTAAGGGCAAGTCTTCCAACAGTTCAAGTAGCCTTTGTTCCAAAAAGTTCAAGTAGTTCTCCCCGTTCAATCGATCGGGTATAACGGTAGGGCCAATAATAAAGTTATCCACAATTCCAACCCAAACATTGATTTTAGTTTGATTCTGAAAATATGTAACTTCCGGTTCACGAGGATTTTCATCAGCATAGAAATGTTCAATATGGAGGTTAAAAAGACCACATCTCGTGAAAGTATCTTCGTCCGTGAACAGAATTGTTCTACAAAAATTGGGGTTTGCGTTTTGTCTTTGGACAATAAGCCGACAGAAATCTAGCCGATGACCTGGATCCATGGGCAATAAGTCTTGAACTGTTTTAATATGATAGGGATACAACAGTTCTTCTTTTAGTACATTATGAACTAATGATTTTGAGGCTCCAATACGAAGTCCCAAACGTCGTGTCCTTATCCCAGGTTCAGTTTCAACCGCTTCCAGTATCACTTCTTCGAGCTCTAACGTCCTTCTTGTCCGTCTGCGTCCAGTTTCTGTGCGATTTGCTTCAAATTTGCCAGTTTCGCGAAGGTTTGCCGATTTGGAATTCTGCGATGCGGATATCTTTCCCTTCTCCGGCCATTGCAACGACAAAGTCCATAAATCAATAACATATCAACCATTTCAGTGTTAGTGAAATTTTGAGCCATAATTTTATAAAATTTTTACGGAAAGCAAAGTAAAAACTGACAGTTTTGAGAATAAATTCTTCAAATGCCAAAATGACATTAGAAAAGCAAAGGCAACTAAGGTATTTTAATCAAGTAAAATTAGTAAGCCAAAATTGCAGAGACTCGAAAATTTTTTTCAAGCTAATCCGTTGATTTTATCAAAATTTTCTAGGAGTAAGAAAAGTTTTCAAATTAGATAAGCTATCTACATAAAAAATATCGAGTGAATTACATTGACCACAAAAAAGTTCTGGACACTTTTCCCGTTACATCCTCAAGTTTGAGCCATTTCTATGGTCTCTAAGGCTCTGTGCTCCACTCTCAAAAATGGCCATTATTGACAGTAACTCACTTGCTAAATATTGTAAAAGTTCTTGATCACGTTCTCAAGTTATACCGAAAATACAAAATTATTTTTGCAATTTTGAAGCCCTCTACCGGGTAAACAAGACACTTGAGGCAAAAGTAAAAAGGCTCATCAACTTTTTTTCGAATCAAAGAATCTTAGGTTTCATTTTTGCCACGCAGTTCGAGGACACCCTGTATATACCATTATGTCTAAAAAGAATTATGTTTAAAAGAATCGCGACATCATTCTTCTAGACGTAAATGTATGTATGAAGGCTGTGCTACTGTTCACCATTAAGGTATCAAATGATTATGGGTCTACATTTAACTTGAAATGCTGCCAAAACGAAGCTGGATGTAGAAGAATTACTCAGGAGTATGCAGTGGCGACTGGTAGACATGAATATCGGGGCCCGCAAGGGAAAATCTTGCATTTTTCAAGGTCAAACAGCCTAAAATTATAGAAGAGAAATTCGCAGAACAAAAAATATTTGCTTGAAGAAATATGTTTCGTTAGCCAAATATTCCCTTTTTTGATGCGATTAACAAAACTTAATCATTACACTATTTTAAATAGGTATTTAAAAAATTATAGGTACACGCTCTCGGATCTCTTCAACTTCTAAGACAAAAGTAAACGTACCCTATAATCCCTAGATATATCCAAGCTTGAAGTTATTTGTAAAGAAAATCCATTCGTCTATTTATAGAATTCGCAAAAACGTCACTTACACAATTATTAAAATCTGGAATCGCTGCATACTTATATCATGCAAAGAGAATTTAGGCTGACCCGCGCCATAGTATTTCTCAAAAAGGTTTTGACTCTTTTAAACGATAAACAACAGCGTTCACTTGTCATCGATACAAATTAATTTTAATAATATCAAAATTTCACCAAAACAATCCGTGAGGGTTCGATCTATAAATAAAAAAAGATACGTGTGGCACTCGGGGACTGGCCGCGGTAAAGCTATTGCATAACATTTTTTCTCAACTTATGCAATTATAATTATTTATTTTTTTAAATTTATGCAGTATTTCTTTTTCTTTGATATTAATTCAAGTTACACTTTTTGAGCGTGGTGACCGATAAGAAAACAAATTTTTTTCTTTTATTGAATAAATGAGAAATATCGTTTAAAATATTTTTATTATCTTACAATACATGTAGGTTATTCAGGAATTTGTTATCATTGAAACTATAGGTTTATGGTAACTGAAATAAGAGACATAAGTTTGAGACTTGATATCCTCTAAATATCTGGAAAATACCGCGTCAATGGTGGTCCCATATTTTGTTGTGGATTCTTGTGAATCATTATTCATTTTCAAATTCAATTTTTCCGAAAGAAAACTTGTCAACCGCTCTGATTTTTTATCACCGAAGTTGATGTTGAAATCGCCAGCCAAGATAAGTGGAAATTTATTACCATTTGTACCAAGTATTTTCGACCCTTCTTCAGTGTACTCCAGTAAAGTGCGATGAATAAAATGCTCTACCTCGTCCAATTTTGGATTCGGAGAAATGTAAATTGCTACCATGACTATGTGTAGGCCATTTCTAAGTTTGCATAAGCACGCACAAATATCTCCAACAAATGAGCGCCTAACATTAACATCGCTAACGTGTGCAATATTTTTTTCAATATTCGGAGTCATAATATTAGTTACATTATTATTATTTTGGTAAATAGCTACCCCACCTTTTGAAACAGTATCTCGTTTGAATTGAACAATACAATTGAAATTAGGTATTTCAATCGGATTATCATGCGCCATGCAAGTTTCGGTAAGAAGTAACACATTTGTTTGTCTCGTAACTGAATCTTGTAAATCGTATTTGTGACTATTTAGACTTTGGCAATTGAAAGTCATTATTGAAATGCCATTTCTATTACTAATGAAATCTAAGACACTTTGAGCTGTCGTCTGAACACTATTTAAAGGCAGTCTTTTGAATTCTTGCAACAAAGATGCAGCCGATGCAGCTTGCCTTCGATTATTATAAAACTTGAATGTAGAATTATCGTTTTTTGTCGTGATATACAATTTTTCAATATTTGTCACCCGAGAGAGCGCAACATAAACGAGTTCCTGTTATTTTTCGTTACGGAATTTCTTGATTCGGTCGCCGCGCTCAAAGCCCGCGATAAAATCTATATGCAATATATGCAATAGCTTAATAGAAACAGGTACTCTCAGGTCTCTGCTACGCGCGTCTAACGTATAAACTCTAACTGACGCGTAGCAAGCTCCTCGAGGCATATGTCAAAATGATTTCGTTCGTAGCTAATTACATAGGACGTCTGGAGTTCATGCAATTATGTTTTTAGATAATTCGAACCTTCTAATTTCGATAGGCCACGTGAAAATCCCGGAGTCTAAAGCGCTAGAGTGTTATAACATTCGTATAAAATAGCGAAATTTCTCACTTTTAGAAAGTTCAAATTAATTAATTAATTTGACACATGTTAGGTGTTTAGGTCTTACATTATTTTTCGTTACGGAATTTCTTGATTCGGTCGCCGCGCTCAAAGCCCGCGATAAAAGCTATATGCAATAGCTTAAAAATAATTGCAAAATTGCTAAGCAGCTTGCTGATTCGCGAAAATCTTCTCTTCTTTAATATATTCTACCAAATATGCTTCCATTGCGAAAATTTCAATGCGTTCACAAATGTCACAATGGGAGTTTCGATTGCGGTGCCATTTATTTTAGTTTTCAGGGAACTTGCACTATGCCCTCATAGTTAACCTAACTTTTAAGAGAGTATGCTGCACAACTGCACCTATAGTGAAACCGCCACTGGGATTGTTTTTTTCGATGAGCCAATTAAGTGCTGAACATTTTTTTCAAAAAACTGGCATTTTTGAAGGATTGACTGTAGGAGATTTGAATTATTAAAAGGTTTTGGTAGCGTTTCTTGAAGATTCTGAGATTATTGTTGATAATTTGATGTTTGATTGCATTATAATGTGATCGGAAATGTTAATTAAACGAAGCAACATACATATTGTTAATATAAGGATTAATCTCGTAGTTATTGGGAAAAGACCTGCTGAATTGTATTGGCGATGTGCTGGTGGCGGCAGCTTGTGTCGCATATTTGGGAGCGTTCACTAGTTTGTACAGGAACTCTTTGATAAGCCTATGGATAGAACAATGCAAACAATTCAATATAGCGACTTGCGATCAATTCAGGTGAGATTCGATCGTTTTTTGATTTATCTCCACTAACGTGTATTTTATTATACAGTCTCATTACCGTCCTGGCCGATCCTTATGAGATTCGCGTGTGGAATACGGCGGGTTTACCCAGAGACACGGTCTCTACCGAAAACGCCATCCTGGTCACTCAGACCAGCCGATGGGCTCTGATGATTGACCCGCAGGAACAAGCCAATCGTTGGATACGACAATTGGAAGGTGGCAACGAGCTCAAGATTACGAAATTGACCGATGCGAATTTTCTGAGGGTCTTGGAAATGGCGATACGGATTGGTTTTCCCGTTTTACTCGAAGAGGTTGGCGAAACCTTGGATCCGACGCTGACACCCATTCTACTACGGCAAACTTTTATACAAGTGAGTATTGGATTGTATTCGTCACTAGATAGAACAAGCTGTTTTTTATTTAATAATTAAGAATATATTGATTGCATCTATATTTCGACTGTATTTTATAATAATTTAACTGATGAATGCCCGAGGGACCAAAGCTCGAGGGCTTTGATCGATGATTATAAATGCCAAAACCATGTCGAGTCCCCTTGGGGGACCCAATTAAAATACAACTATTATTCCCGAAAAACTATATTACAGATTTTGAAAATGTTACAAATTTTTGCACAAAAATAAATCGACATTTTGCATCTCTATCAATCTTTTTTTTTACCGCAATAAACCATTTCTATAGTTTCTATATTACTATTTACATGGTAGATTAGTCCATTGATTCAAAGTTGCAGTTGTACAAAAAATGATGTTTGTATTTCGTTTGTAAAATTCGTGTTTCAATGACTCATTCGGCGTCGACCTGTCTTGGCCGAGAAACAACACTCATATAGGTCGTAAGACTGAGTTAATGAATTTTTTGGATTCCCTCCTTTTTTTTCCAGGGAGGTAGGATGCTGATACATTTGGGAGATTCCGACATTGAATACGATAATAACTTCAGGTTATTCATCACTACGAAACTTTCGAATCCCCATTATCTACCGGAAGTATGTATCCAAGTAACAATTGTCAATTTCACTGTGACACCGTCAGGACTAGAAGATCAGTTGTTAGCGTGAGTATATCAAAGGTGTTCAACAGTATTCTGTTTGATGTCACGTAAAATTTCCCATAATCCTTTTGTGCCTTCCTAGTATATCTCCGCATTAAAATTTCATCATCACAATATTAACTCTACCTCATTATCCAATTTCAATTATACTATTCTAATAATTTATTTCCCCAACCGGACCCCCACTTGTTACCTGTGTCTTATATTGTACCAGAAATAGCTAAGATTATTCATATTTTCTTTCATAAATTAGTATCGTTTGAAGATGACACGCTAGTGTCGAAACTCTAGTCACGATTTGTTTCTATAATATATGTGATAAAAACCAAAGGCTTTCATCATGGAACATTTTGATTTTTAATTTAGTATACTCTGATGATGGATACTTGGTAGTCCAAAGGTCCTCAGTACTTTAAGAGTATTTTTAGTGCATAAAGGTGTACATTTCTTATTTATAGTCTTATAGGGTATTCACAGTGTGGACTCTTTTATAGTACATTATTAGAACATTATTTTATATTCAGAAGCAAATTAAATTCGGATCAGATGAAACATTTATCATGGCATGTGCTCATTGCCAATTAGTTTGTGATTTATTAATATTGCAATCCCTAAATCATTCAGTTGTGATAATTTACTTCCGAAGAATTGAAATTATTATTATCATTCGATAGAGATGTGGTGAGATTGGAGAAACCCGACTTAGAAGCCATGAGAACAGAATTGATTATTCGTATTAATGCAGACAAAGCTCAATTGAAAGCCATAGAAGACAAGATTTTGAGGCTGTTGGATCAATCGCAAGGAAACATTCTAGACGATGAAGAATTGATTGAAACTCTAAACGAGAGCAAGGTACTTTATCCGTTATTAATTTTGTGTTGTGTTAAATATTTTTTTAAATCGATTTTTAGGAAACGTCGGCTGTAATAGCTGCCAGATTGATAGAGGCAGAATCGACAGAATTGAAAATTTCCGTAGCCAGGGAAAAATACAGACCGGTGGCTACCAGAGGTTCAGTTCTATATTTCGTAGTTGCTCAGCTTGCAGAAATTGACCCGATGTATCAGTATTCGCTCAAATATTACAACCAAGTGAGTAATGTTGAATATTTCTACGATAATAATATTTCTAAAAAAGTTAGTCTCTCCTCACTATCTGACTCTAACTCAAGCTGTCTATCTAATTGACTATATCATCATCGCTTGCCAATCGTTCTTTTATACCAATCGAGGTGCTGGTCACCTCCACCAATTCCTGCAGACCCCTTTTTTACTTATTTCGCACGCGAATGATGCTCCACCAATTCCGAAATCCTGTGCCGTGGTTCTTATACTTTCGACATCTGTTTCGTTATTTTATGTGAACATGAAATATGCATGGTTCATTTTAATTGGGATTAATGCAAATCTGATACTTATACTACACGGGTGCTATGTATCTTAGATCGGAACGCTGCTGTTTTATGTGTGAAAGGGTGTGTTGAGTCTGCACTCATCTGTAGAAATAAGTAGGTTTTCTATAGAAATCAAAAGAAATTTTGTTATTTTGTTTTAATTTGAGGGCCAAACTATTTATTGTTATTCTTTCCATTTGTATCCACAGTGGGAACTCTTTTATAGTTTATTAACATAGTAGTGTTTAGTTTTACAATATGAATAAAATCACATAGTAAAAGGTGAAACGAAAGAATTTTTTTAACTAGATATTGGGTTAAGCGTTCTTCTTTTTCCAGATTTTCAATACGGTAATATCGATTAGCGAGAAGAGCGACAACTTGGATGTCAGATTGGGAATTCTGTTTTCGGAAATCACGTTTGCAGTGTATACGAACGTTTCGAGAGGACTGTTCGAACGACACAAGTTGATTTTCAGTTTTCAGTTGTGCGTTGCCATTCTGACCGAGACAGGCGAAATTACCTCAGTCCAATGGAACTATCTGCTGAGAGGTCCCGTGGGAGCGACCATGACGTTGCCCAGAAAACCGGACTCGCCTCACATTACCGACGTGATGTGGTTGAGCGTGCACGTTTTGGAAAGCCTTTCAGCTTCCTTCAAATCACTCCCGGGAGAAATTTCCAATATCATAGATCTACGGATTGGTGACTATCAGTTGGTAAGTGCCATAATAACTAAACTGTAGTGTATGCTGTATGTTAACTGTATCTGGACACCTTTGTCATCATAGTAGTTTCGCTCAGATATACAAGAATGAGATGGTAACATGACAGACAAATGAATTTTAGCAAGATCTATACCAGGTAAAACGTTGCAGGTTGCTTGCAAAATAGTCACACAGTGTGAAATTAGAGACTAAATGAACAACAGTGGGAACTAAATAATGACGTTATCTTTAGCTTAAGACAATCACTAAATATAGAAATCTTCTCTGTTCGCTTAGAATATACAAATGGTTGAAGGGACGCGTAAAATGAGTGGCGTACCGTGGAATACAAGATTGAGCGATTTCGAGAAACTAATGCTACTGAAAACGCTGAAAGAAGAAAAATTAGTGTTCGCCATCATCGAATTTGTACGCATCAAGTTAGGTCCACTCTTTGTTGAAAGTCCACAAGTATCCTTGAACTTATTGTAAGTAGTAACACTTTTACCCTACAATTGTAGCAACCTGTATATGATATAGCATTTTCCGTTTCTTTGTTTTCTTTTATAGTCATTTAGAAATTTTATACCTGTGTAGTCTGGATAAATGAGTTTTTGAACATTCAGTTATTAGCGAATTCAGATTCACATATCACGTTATAAATGGACTTTATCCTCTCTTGATGAACCTCTATAAAACTTTACCTAAGGAATTTACATTATTCATAATCCTCAATCTATTTATTTATTGACAGTGTGGCCATTTAATATAGAGAACCATGACTTGCAGTTTGATCTCAATCATTCACACTTACCCTTTTATTTCACAAGACACTTCCGGTGGAGAACGCGAAGACTACTTGTCTATGGCACTTCGATCTTTTCACTGAATTTCGTAATATGCGATATAATCCTTTAAAATTTGCAATAATGCTCGTACAGGACGTTTTGTATTTCAGATATCAAGATACTTCGAACGCTGTTCCTCTTGTGTTTGTATTGAGCCCGGGTTCTGACCCCTTTGGGGCTTTTATGCGTTTCGCAGCAGAGATGGGTTACGTTAAACGCTTACAGTCTATTTCACTTGGGCAAGGCCAAGGTCCGGTGGCTGAGAAAATGATCGACATTGCTTTGGAAAAGGGCGATTGGATATTTCTTCAGGTATGTCACGTTTTTTGTTTGTCTATCAACAGTATCGCGACATAGACTGTGCTTGGAGTGTAGCACTTGTAATTGCCGCTGCAACTTTGATTAAAAATCATCCACCAAGTTTCCATCATCGCTCTGATGATGGTCATTCATTACCAACCTGAAAGGTTTTCAGTACTTTTTTAACACTATTTTTAGTGTGTAGGGTGATTATTTCTAATTTATAATGTACTGCAAATGACTTAACGTAATGTGTGTCGACAGAATTGTCATCTTTGTACCTCGTGGATGTTGCCAATGGAGAGGTTGGTATTGAAGATAGCGGAAGAATCTGAGAAAATTCACAAAGAATTCAGATTATATATGAGTTCTATGCCGAGTAGGTCGTTTCCGGTTGCCGTTTTACAGAATTCTGTTAAGGTGACGAACGAGCCGCCGAAGGGACTGCGGGCCAACATCAAACGGGCCTTTACCGACATGACTGAGGAATTCTTCGAAGAACACAGTGAGTTGTTTAGGCATAACAAAAGGCGACGAATTATGTTGAATGTGTTTCAGTCTTGGGACAAGATTGGAGGACGATGTTGTTCGGATTGTGCATGTTTCACGCGATTATCCAGGAACGTAAGAAGTTTGGGCCACTGGGATGGAATATCGTTTACGAATTCAACGATAGCGACAGGGAATTTGCGTTCAATACTTTCAAAATGTACTGTGCCGACGGTTTTATACCGTGGAAAGCTTTGGAATATTTGACAGGTATGATGATTTATCGTGTAATATACTTTAAAAAATTAAAATTATGAAAATTACCTACAAAATTTCATCTAAGACACCATAAAATATGAATTCATTTTTCTTAGATTTAAATTATTTTTTTAATTTAATACTTTCTATTTTAATAAATCTAAATTAATTTAATTTTGTATACTGCGATTTTAATAATAAAATTTGTTGAATTTTGATTAACTTGAAAGAATGTACATGTAAATTAAATAAAAATATAGTATATTATAAATATAGAATAAAAATATTTTAATTCGATAAAAAATTCGCTGCAAATATTTAAAAGAATAATTAGGTAAAATTAATTCCTTCAAACAGTAACCAATAATATCTAAGAGGAATATTAAATTCCAAGATATGGTTTGGTTTAATTTGATGGAAGTTTCGTCCCGTAATATCATCACCAACGAACTCGGATATACTAGAGTTAGTCAGTCTATTCGTAACTAGGAAATTTTGTATCGCCAACATGACGTGTAGAAATCCAGCACGGATAGAGGAATAGTACCCCACGGCATAGGCGTGTATTGTATAGGGTATTTTAAACAGATTTCCAGGGTACCCCACGCCACGGGCGTACTATTTATAAGGCAGTAAGGTACGTTTTTTTTTAAACTGTTGAAACATCAAAAATAAAAACTTTATAACCAATATTAACAGTGTAGCTGTAGACATAGAAGAATGTTAATGACAAATGTGGGTTTCTTCCATGTTTTACAGAAAAAGACTGGTATTTTAGCAATTAAACTGATTCACTTACTGACCACATTTGTATAATAACAATTTGTGAGGTCGTTTCTTCTTTTGGTGATTGCCATTCACCGATTTATGTGTGCGTGCAAGTAACTATATTGAAGCGCAGACTATGAGCTGCTTATTACTTCGTTCATCTACATCTGGGCAATTAAGTATATTTTTATATATTCTTAACCAGTGAAAAACATTTGTTTCTATCGAGGACATTATTAGATCACAATTATTTAATTTATATTGCAATACAATAATAGTTTCACTTTTTTCACCACTACATCAACCTATAATTTGGTTTCAAATCATATCTGTATAAGTATATTCATACAAAATCCATTGTTGGGCCCTATATGGAAAATTTCATGAACAAAAACTTCCGAAAGATGTTTAACATGATTATATACTTTTATTCTATTCTGTCTACTGATATTAAAGTACAGTAGGTATATCGCCACTACAGCATTTTTGCTTTTATTTCATCCGTATTGTCAGGAAGCATTTGCAATAATCGGACTATGAGGTGGGAGCAAAATATGCGTTGATTTTCTTGATTTCACGATGTAAGATGGTATATAACTAACAATATGAATGGGGAACAACAAGTAAGAAAAGTTTTAATAAAATTGTAAAATTGTCAATTTATTTATGTGAGAAAGTATATTGTATATTGTTGAAAAGTTTTCTTGCGGAAAATATAATTCTAAAAATGTTGACGTATTAATAATAAATATTAACAATTTATTGTTCCTGTAAATTCTAGTAAATTATTAGTACATTCTTTAAAACATGTTTTAGGGGGATATCTAATCTATGATATTAAAAAGATAAATACATAATTTAATCAATCTGTTGCCCTTCCTTGGTATTACAAGCAACCTCTTCAACGACAATATTTAAGTATTTATAATTTTCACTGAAAAAAGAACCATTTTAATACATTATAACAAAGATATCAGAGCATATGAAAATTAGATTTCAACTAAAACTAAAAACAGTATCCGATTCTGGTGATTTGCTAGATACAGTTTTTGGGGAAGGCTGCAGTGTCTGTTGAAATGTAGTAGTAATTGAAGCGGAAACTGATTCAACTAAGGGCTCCTCATTATTACTAACCATGATATCCCCATTAGCTGGTGCGAACCAAACGCTGCTTTTGGTCATAGATGTTGACGCATATTCACTTTCTGAAAGTTTTGCTCTAAAATAAATAAAACCGTATATTAGTAAAACTGCTATGCTCTTAATTAAACATTTTACCTTTTAGGTGCTGAAACATCAATATTCTCTTTGTCGTCTTGACCATGTCTGAAACAGTTATTACTACCATGTTCCATCCCAACATATCTAACTTTCAAATAAATGTCACTTTTCTTGACAGTAGGTACACGATTAGCGGCGGCGAATTACGAGTGCCAATATCGGAGATCTCTCTATTCAATCTTTATTTCTCCACACGATTGCTGGGAAGCTAGATGACAGTATGGTGGAAGAGAGACATGTTGGCGATACTCAAAAATGACTTTAGCTTATTCTAGTATATCCGAGTTCGTTGATCATCACAATATCCACCAGCTAATGCCAAAATTTTTGATTTTGAATTATGTCGAAACATTAGAATTATTATAGAATTACTGGCACTGAGAAATACCCACTGTTGCCCTAATCTCACTATTTGTACTAATCAGAACTAATTCACTTCCGTGACTTTTGGGAAACCTTTGGCAACCATAAGCTGCGTTCATTCAACCAGAAGAAAATACAGAAAATACTGTTGCAAACAGAACATCAAACTAAGACCAACTTCTTTAAAATCAATAATGTTCCAATTTTTTTTTCGTAATCAGGCGAAATCACGTATGGTGGTCGTGTAACGGACATGTGGGATCTACGTTGCCTGAGAACCATCTTGCTCATATTCTTTGCTCCTAGCACTTTGAAAGCGAATTATGTGTATTCGGCGTCGGGAACGTATTACTGTCCCAGATATGAGAAGTTGGCCGATTATCGCGATTTTATCGAGAAGCTTCCTATAATGGAAGAGCCCGAGATATTTGGCATGCACGAAAATGCTAATTTGGCCTTCCAGGTGAGTACCTTAGAATATCATTTGATTGAAAACAGTTATAATTTTGGTGAAATCAGCCATAAAATTACATAAAAATATTAAATTAAACATAGAAAAACGAACATCCGAAAAAAATTGTTTCGCAGTCTAGGTTTTGAACTTCCGTCGTTACCAGAGGCAGGATCATTAATTGATTTGACATAACAACTGCAAAACCATAAATTCTCAACGTCACACAAATCACCTCGATTCATTTTTAATACAGGATTTTTTTAAAGAATTTTAAACCAATTGGCGTTAAATATATATTTTTTTCTTTTTCTCTTAAACAGATCAAAGAAACGCAGTCAATCATACAAACGATATTGGAGAGCCAGCCGAGAACAGCAGCTAGAGGCGTGGGTAAATCTACGGATGAGATTGTTTCCGAACTTGCCGACATGGTGATCGAGTCTGTAATTACGAAAATCGACACTGACGAAATTAACATACATCTCTTCAAAGTGAGTAGATGCCCGCCCCTATTACTTTATCGGACTAGACCCTTCTATTAGAGGGTATTTGCTAGGTCAATTGCTATATTGAAGCTAGTCCCCCGTACGTTTTTTAGAACACATCTAAGGATTTCCTGTTTAAACGGGGTTGCCGAACGGGAACTGAATCCTTAGTTGCACCCCATGTAACGTTCAGCCGAGCGTATTGTTTTTATAATAATAAATAATAAATCTGAACTGAAATTACTCTAGATTTAATATTTCCAAATAAGTGAATAGGCTTGAAAGTCTATCTCACTGCTTGTAACAGTCGGCTGGATATTATTGAAGGTAGCGTTAATACCTCATCGACGTGTTATATGAATTAAGATTTGTTTGTTGGAACCTGCTCGAGTATCGAAGATCTTAGTTGATCCGTGTACCCTTAAGATTATTTTAAGCTGCCACCACTAGGTGTATCTTTCAGCCCACCTAGAAGCTGTTTTTGACTATGAGGCCGCGATCCCTTCCAAGGGACCACCTCGTACAATTACCTATACTTATATCTTTATATCTATTCAAGCGTAAATTCTGAAGGTCGCATTCGCTGAGAGGTGATTAGGAATTACCAGTTAAACTCGTTAATCAAATTAAAAAATAAATATATATTGAATAAAAGTTAACAAAATTCGATACATTATAACACCGCAACGAATATAAAATTACTACAAAATTTAGAAATGGAAATGATACATGAATTTAAAAACGTCAAATTCAGGTTCACCTCAAAATGGGAACCTGTGACACCGTTATCAATGTCGCTAGTTCTACCCCTTTCGCCAGCGAGCGAGTTCCTGCCAGGATCTCTGGAGAGTTTGAATCAAATGAAAGACTAATTAGCACACACGGAACCGTGATCGATTTCGCGCTCGATCACGTCGATGATTGATATATAATGTTCAAAATTAAAGAATTCCTCCCTTTCTGGTAAGCTGGGGTAAACCTAACGACATGATACTACAATTGGTCACTACTTAGCCTGAATGACAGGAAAAATATATATTAACAAATTAAACATTGGCGGGCGGAGCATGATCTGAAGATTAAATAACCACATTATATTATATTGCCGATTCAGAGGTTGAAGTCAATTTAACAGTTGTTCTTTGGCAATCAAAATGCATTTACCATGTTGGTCTAAATAACACAATTTCCTTTCGAACCCCTTGTATAAATGATGCACAGAGGATTTAATCACTCGATTTCTACATCGGATTAAATCTAATATGATAGGAAATTGTCACAAAATGATTTTTAAATAAGGGAATAATCACTTTACGCGTGATGCGGAAGACGCGAACAAGTCCAGCGCTGCTTTAGCCCCCAGGGATGCTAACCCTTGTTGCAATGAACACAAATTGATGAATTAATTTAATCTTTATAAATTTCCGAAATTTAGTTTGTCTAAATCTTGACAACATGATATTAATTGATTTGATTTAATGCAACCATGGAGCATCCCTGTGGACATAAAGCAAGCTGACTTACCGAACAAGTAGGTAGTTAAGAACTATCAGAAGGTGGTCGAGAACTGTCTTTTTTCCCCAAAGTAATTATCATTGAAGCGGGGGGGCCACCCCACGCGCATAGCTTAGAAAATATGTTCAATCTAGAATCCCGGGATCAAACACGCCCATGAGTTATAACAACAGCTAATAGGAATCTCACTAGGCGAAAGAATCGCTCTGTTCAACTCCACGTAAACTTTTCCTGACTCAGGGAAAAAAAGTACCATTGACCTCGTGCCGTGCTTACGTTTGTAAAGCATGGTTCATGGCTGGCTGGTCATTGATACGGAAAGAGGCCTCAGATTACCGTCGCTATGTCTGTCTGGTATATCGTGTTCAAGATATGATAATTTATAAAACTTTCAATTTGAATTAAATCAAAATTATTCAAACGCCTCAAAAACAAAAAAAGTAATAATAGTTCATTATATTGCAGTCAGGAGCACAAAAAAGAACCAAATTTCACTCAGGAAGGAAGCCATTTTTCAAAGCACTTTATTCGGTTACAACATTTTTAAACGCTTATTTAAAAAACTCATACAATTCAAAATTAAAGAATTCCTCCCTTTCTGGTAAGCTGGGGTAAACCTAACGACATGATACTACAATTGGTCACTACTTAGCCTGAATGACAGGAAAAATATATATTAACAAATTAAACATTGGCGGGCGGAGCATGATCTGAAGATTAAATAACCACATTATATTATATTGCCGATTCAGAGGTTGAAGTCAATTTAACAGTTGTTCTTTGGCAATCAAAATGCATTTACCATGTTGGTCTAAATAACACAATTTCCTTTCGAACCCCTTGTATAAATGATGCACAGAGGATTTAATCACTCGATTTCTACATCGGATTAAATCTAATATGATAGGAAATTGTCACAAAATGATTTTTAAATAAGGGAATAATCACTTTACGCGTGATGCGGAAGACGCGAACAAGTCCAGCGCTGCTTTAGCCCCCAGGGATGCTAACCCTTGTTGCAATGAACACAAATTGATGAATTAATTTAATCTTTATAAATTTCCGAAATTTAGTTTGTCTAAATCTTGACAACATGATATTAATTGATTTGATTTAATGCAACCATGGAGCATCCCTGTGGACATAAAGCAAGCTGACTTACCGAACAAGTAGGTAGTTAAGAACTATCAGAAGGTGGTCGAGAACTGTCTTTTTTCCCCAAAGTAATTATCATTGAAGCGGGGGGGCCACCCCACGCGCATAGCTTAGAAAATATGTTCAATCTAGAATCCCGGGATCAAACACGCCCATGAGTTATAACAACAGCTAATAGGAATCTCACTAGGCGAAAGAATCGCTCTGTTCAACTCCACGTAAACTTTTCCTGACTCAGGGAAAAAAAGTACCATTGACCTCGTGCCGTGCTTACGTTTGTAAAGCATGGTTCATGGCTGGCTGGTCATTGATACGGAAAGAGGCCTCAGATTACCGTCGCTATGTCTGTCTGGTATATCGTGTTCAAGATATGATAATTTATAAAACTTTCAATTTGAATTAAATCAAAATTATTCAAACGCCTCAAAAACAAAAAAAGTAATAATAGTTCATTATATTGCAGTCAGGAGCACAAAAAAGAACCAAATTTCACTCAGGAAGGAAGCCATTTTTCAAAGCACTTTATTCGGTTACAACATTTTTAAACGCTTATTTAAAAAACTCATACACTGACTTATGTACTCGGAATAGAGACCACCTTGTACTATAGAGGATATTGGCTAGACTCGATGTCATCCCGTTTAATTTGTTGTAGAGAGACGATAAAGATCGATTGCCTTCGCTCACCACTGTCTTACTCCAAGAAATTGACCGATACAACATCTTATTGAAACTCATACACAGATCGATGAACGATCTGAAGAAAGCTATCAAGGGACTTCTCGTAATGTCTGAAGAACTGGAAGAGGTTTATAAAGCGTTTATAAATAACCAGGTGGGTGTATAATTGTAGGTCGTCTGTGATAGTTCATTTTCTATAGGTGCGTTATTTTGCAGGTTCCGAATTTGTGGTCGAAAAGAGCTTACAACTCGTTGAAAACTCTGGGAAGTTGGGTTCACGATTTAGTTCTCAGATTGGACTTTATATGTGTAAGTACTTTCATTATATTCACTTATTTTTGGTAGGTACCTTCCATTCGATTTAAATTCAACGATACGGATGCAAATAAATCTAATAGTTTTTCAAATACTAAGGGAGGAAATGCACTTTACTCTAGAGGAATATATTTAGTTTTTCCTACTACCCTTTATGTCCATTTTTAAGAATGATCTTCATCATCTACATCACAGAGACTGGCGTTTCCAAGGCGTTGTTTATAACATAGTGATGACGTATTTCAAAGATTTTCTTTACTTCAATCATGAAAATTAGCTGAGGAGTATTTCTCAAGAGATTTGAGAATCTACCAAGCTGGTATCGCTAATCTTTTCTGCCAATTGATTGTCGTGAAAAAATGACTGGAGGAAAATTTAAACTTAATAACTTGTTACCCTAGGGAGGTAAAGTGCTGTTTTCTACCCTAATTCAGGGGTCGTAAATGTAGTTTTTCAAGGGGGAAAAAGTGTTATTACGAATTTTATGAATTTGATAAATCAATTTTCCTAAACAATTAAATACACCTTTTGCTCGGGTAGAGCGAACGTTAAATTCAATAATAAATTCTTAATCTATTCATACATATGTCGAAATTTCCATTTTATAATTAATAAATCAAAATAAAACATGAAAAAATATTTGAATAGTTAGTTCGTTTTAGTCGAAAATTTGAACTCAATGTTTGATGGAGAAAATATTACTATCTACCCGGATTAAAGTAACTGAATCCGCATTTGGAGAAACAATTAACTGATCCGTAATGCAGATGCTTACACAAATGTGTATATGCACCATTTAATGAAAGACAGCTGTCGTCTCTTAATCCGAACGTGTTCATCTTTGCAGATATGGGTGAGATCGGGACATCCGACGTCGTATTGGTTGTCTGGATTTTATTTTCCGCAAGGATTTTTGACTGGAACGTTACAAACACACGCTAGAAAATATAATTTGCCCATTGACCGTTTGAAATTTGACTTTAATGTCTTACCGATTACGAAAGATCAAGAAGACATTTATCTAATTCATGTTCAATTAGAGAAAGAGGTAATTGTAATTGTTTTATTTTTTGAGGGACTTCTCACCTTACCCTCGTATAATAATAGTTTTTTGTCATCTTTGCTAAGTTATGCGACGTTTCTTAACCTGTAAAAGCAGCACATTTGATTAAATCGAGTTCGTTTTCTAGTCTTACGAATGGTATGAACCTCTGACTGCTCCGACAGATGGCGTACTCGTTCATGGGTTATTTATAGATGCTGGTAGGTGGGATACGGCTAAATCTATATTGGTGGACGCTAAGCCAGGTATAGTTTATCCCCCAACTTGTATGTACATCTCGAACTGATGATATTCTCAATTTATAGGGGAAGTTAACCCTCCATTACCCACTGTTTTGATGACCCCGAAAACGGATATGTCGGATAAAGATCCACGATATGTCTGTCCACTTTACAAAACGTCTATACGGGCAGGTGTTTTATCAACAACTGGTCACAGTACGAATTTTGTTATAGGAGTATTGTTACCTTCTTTGCAAAAACAACCGTTTTGGATTCTGAAAGGTACAGCTCTCCTGACTCAAGTTACTAATTGAAATGTTATCAATTAATAATGTAATTTTTGTTATAATGTTTATGTTGTCCAGTTATGAAATAAATAAAATTGTGTTCTATAAGTATTTTTTTAACATCGTAGCTTCAGCCGTTTTCGAGTTATAGAGCAGCGCGGTCCGTCGAAATACTCTACGCTATTCGCTTAGTATACGCCAACTAATCTAGCCGATTGTATAGGTGAGTACACGAACCGGAGCGCCCTCTACGATTTACGGGTGGCCGTTGATAGAACCAGATGTACGTACTTTGTCAGTTTTGTGTGCCAATGCCGCTTTCTTTTTTGTTTGGGATCGAGTTTCGAAAAGTTCTTAGCTAATGCCTAAGTCGTATGAGGAACAAGTCGGTGCGTTTTATAATTTCGGAGATTTCGTAATTAGTAGCCAAAGTTTGCCTTAAACCAGTTATTAAGTTGTGGTATTATATCTATGTCTATCAATGAAGGAAGCCCATAATAATAATTTAACAAATTTAAGAAGGAAACAATTCGAAAGTAGTGCACGATAAAATGTGATCACTGCTGGTCGAGTTTGAGATCGTCTGAAGTTAATTTCCAATTTCTTGGTTTTTACAAGAATAGAAATCCTGAACATTGTGACCTGAAATATTCAAGGTCGTCAAAATAAGCAATTAGCACTTTCAACATTGAAGAAAAATTGTAATTTGATAGCGGATTAAGTACTCCAGTTCATTGCTGCACTGTTTCGGCATCATCAGTTTAGTACAAAAAGGTGAAAGACCTGTTTGGACACAATCACGGGGGTTCACTGAAGAGATGAGCATATTCCACTAGTCAGGGATGTATATAAGAGGAAGTTTGATCGAATGGCTCATGCATACACAATAATTATTCTGTGGCATTAGAATAGATCTGGCTTTACTACCCGGCGCCCACGAAAAGATACCATAGAGGTAACAAGCATTATTCCAACTTCAAAATTTTTTTTATACTTGGACTACACGAGAAAAACCTATAATGTTACAAGAGCATCGTGTGAGCCAGCGGTGGAATGTTGGGAGAGGCGATAGGCATTCGAATTTTTCATGTACACGTTCGTGATTATAATAATATAACGAGACGTTAAAATTCGAGATGTATTCGATCGAGAGCGCATGGTCCTGGGTCTTTGGAAACACGACCCTAGCGGCGAGCGCAATAACAGTTGATACACCAAATTCAATGTTGATCATCCATGCGTTCCTGGCTCAAGCGGTAAGACACGGTCTCTAACTTCCAATAGCGTAGGTTCAAAACTCAACGGCTATGTTTCACGCAGACAATTTTTTTTTAAATTTTTTATTCATTTTTGGGAACAGTAAGTTGTAGGTTATTATGAAAGTTTGTTTATGTAAATGATTTATTTTCCTTGGCCTTGTATAACTTGCAGCGCTTTCAGTAGGATAGGATGTAGGATCTTGTGTTTATGACACATGTAAAATAATAAAAATCAACTTATTACATAGACTTTACTCAATGAAGGATTATATAAAATAAATTGTAAAAGTGTGTGTTACATATTAAAAAATAATAAAATAAAGTTATTGCTGCAATACAGTTTTCATTGCTTAATGTCACTTTATGAAGTTTCACATAAAAACACAAAAGTAGCATTAGTTTAAAAATTCAAAGCAAATAAAATAAATGTGACAGAGATGCTACCCTACATTATAGTCCAGTCATCATAGGAGATCTTTGAGCAAATAATCGAAATTTTTGGGTACAGCTCAATTTTTGTACCAAAGTGTAGGTTTTGGTATCTGAAAACATGTGTCACTGACGCTTTTTGCCATTTTTTGCACAAAATGGAGAATATATCCAAATGTATGCATTTTATCGAAAAAATGAAGAGGAGTAAAGTTGTTCAGAATTAAATTTCCTATAAAAATGCATTATTTGATTTTCCGATTTTCTTCGCAGTTTTCCCGGGCGCGTGAAAATAAAATGCATATATATATATTTTTCAGTAAAATCGAATTTTCTCGAAACAGAAGCGTTCTATCAAAAAAAGTTTCGAACAAAAGTTGTTCAGAATGTCATTTTGCATAGGAAAGCACTATTCTGATTCCAAAATTTTCCGCGAATTTCCCATTTCAAAGCCTTAAACAAAAAAATACACGTATAAGTCGTATTTTATATATAACAAAAAATTTAAAAAACAGTTCTGGAGCTTATATAGTGCATTTTAGCGAAAAAATCAATAGAGAAAAAGTTGCTTAGAATTAAATTTCCTATAAGTACACACTATTCGATTTCCCGATTTTCCAGTCATTTTCAAAATGAAAAACAGACGTATCGACAAAGTCAATTTTTCTCAAAATCGGAGCGTTATATGAAAAAATGATCCAAACAAAAGTTGTTCAAAATAGGATTTTGCATAGAGAAGCACTATTGTGTTGATAAAATTTTCCACGAATTTTCCATCATGAGGCTGAAACAAAAAATGCAAGCACACGTGTCTTTCTTAAATAACATAAAATACTAAAAAAACGTTTCACAATTTCATTATATTGTTTGAATGGTAAAATGAAAATAAAAAGAGAAACTAACGTTGAAAATCATGGGAAAATTAATTTCCCGCGCCCGGGAAAACTGCGAATAAAATCGGAAAATCAAATAATGCATTTTTATAGGAAATTTAATTCTGAACAACTTTACTCCTCTTCATTTTTTCGATAAAATGCATACATTTGGATATATTCTCCATTTTGTGCAAAAAATGGCAAAAAACGTATATATATATCTATTCTGACGAATGCTAATATGCGCGCGCAGGCGCGTCAGTGACACATGTTTTCAGATACCAAAACCTACACTTTGGTACAAAAATTGAGCTGTACCCAAAAATTTCGATGAAAATCTCCTATAATGACTGGACTATTAATTAAAAAATTGTACTGTATTTAGAATGGGAAATGGAAAAATAAATTGAAATCGTAAAAATCACATCATAGACACCCTCTGGTTTCCCGTGGTTTCCATTTTAATCAATTTTGATGCCTTAAACCACTGATTTGCATTGCTGTTTATGTTGGAATATAAGTCAAATACACTATAGCTGATGTGTCTTCAATTACTTTTCATGTATAAAAAATGTATTAATTTGACCAATGTAATATTTTGATCTACCCTCTTAGCATTAATCTCGGTTTCATTATTAATCGTTTAGAACGAGTCATGCGTTTCACTAGAAACGTTGATTCATTCCCTAAAATACAAAAATATACCAGATGTTCAATTGAAAATACCAAAATTGACAGTTACATTCGATATATTCTTTATATAGTAATGTATCATCAATCTTACATCATAAAAAATGATTTTAATGACAATTCACTTAATCACTTGAAAGTCACTAGTCAATCAAACTTCAAATACCTTGAGGAAACACGAACGGAGGGAGTAATTGGTGAAGCATAAACGGGGCTTCACACAGGTGAGAGTGTAGTGGCAAATACACTACTTGTCCAAGCCACTACTCCAATCTGTACCGAGTGAAGCGGACTTGGCGCTATTCCCATCCGTTTGAGTTTTTTTATTAATCACTATCTCTGTTCGTGAATCCGAGTATAGACTACAAAAGACTGGAATACATAAAATTCAGAGCGAGGTTTTTTTTCGAACAATAATTGAATATAAAGCACATTGTTGGGCTCATTATTTTATCCTCAAGTAACAGTAAATACTCGAAAATAAGATATTCAACTAGCCTAAATTTGAGCATGGTTAAAGACCTTATAACATCGCACTATTATACACCAAAGTGTATATAAGTGATTTCTAGGTTTAATTGCAACGTTAAATGATTAATTAAAATGTTACCATGAACTTGACTGACATAAATCAATATTCTACCAAACTAAACTGTAACCCGACTGCGCCATCTGGATTCAATACCCGCACATTTAGGTCCAGCTAACTTATACGAGTCGTCACCTAAATTTTAAATTCAATAACTTTTGCGAATAACGAGTTAAATATTGACGTAACAATAAAAATGGCATATTCGTGAGCTCCAAACGATTACCTATCAATTTGTTTACAAAGTCAGTACTTTTGTCTGCCAACTTAATAGACATATTTTGACTGATTCTAATTAATTTCGCAGTAGTTCAAATGAACTAATTTCTAATTCAAACGTCAGTTTGAATAAAACATGGTATAGTAGTTCAAATGACTCATTTCTAATTCGCTTACAACCGTGACCATAATCATGTATTGGAATAATGCAATAGTAGGAGTAGTGGCAAATATAAATTGCTCCAAATATAAATACACACATCAATATAATTGTGAATATTTTCGACTGAAGCGAAGGGAATATTTTTCTTTTCTTTTGAATAAAAATTAAGTTGAATAAATTCCAAGTAACACATATTTCTTACCAAGATATGGTTAAAGATGAAAAATCTAACATATCAAAAATTCATTTTTTTTTACACCAATAACTTACACAAGTACTTAAAGAGAAACACTTATGAATCATTGTTGAAACAAGATCCTTGGAATAGGTATAGTTCTGTTCAAAAGGACCTTGGTTGATGGATAATAAAATCAAACATTTCAATTAGTTACTAAACAATTCAATTTGAATTAGTAGTAATTTTGAAATTATACATACTTCATTTGAGATTTAAACACGAAAAACAAAACTTACTAATACCACCTTATCAAAAACGATAACAAACTGTACTGGTAACAGAACATCACCATATCCAACAGTTAAAACATTTACATCCTATAAACGTTTCCAAAATATTATTATTAGCTGTGAAAATCATTATATAATTCTTTATTTCTAATCGTATACATTCCAATTGCACAAGATAATCAAAACTTGCAATAAATAACAAATCTTATACATATATATTAGTTTCTTATTTGATATAGACTTATACATAACATTTGGACCACTCTATTAGCTGTCAATAATGTTTTCGCTAAATTAAGCAATTTTTGCTAAATTAAGTAAACCCATTATATAAAAAAAACATTCAGCGTTACTGAATACGATTGTGATCGTTTCCATTCTTAACTTTTGGAAATGACCATATTTTAGAAAAGAAGGTATATTAAAATATCTAGAATAAATACTGACACTAAGGCCATTCAATGAAATATAAAAATATCTAAACGTTGATGATCGAGTTAAATATAAGAACATAACATCAACACGTCGAATGCTGTTTTTAGAATACCAGAAAATGTCAATAAGTTCCGAAATGGATCATCGCCATTTTTGGTTTCCTAAATGGGTAATTCTACAAAAATAGGAATGTACCGCGGTCTTCTATTTTATGTTCGTGTTCACTTAAAACATTAAAATTATTTTTCAATTTATAGTGAAGGAGAAAGGTAGTAACAAATAACAGACAAGATTGATGTTTGTAAAATCGGGGCGATACTACCGTTTCAAAACAAGATTTCTAATTCTACAGTACCAACCTCAAACAGTTTTACTAATAGTAATAGAATGAGCTTTGTTAGTCTAATTTGTTTTGGAAAAATTACTGAAAAAAACATTTTGAAATATCACGACTGAATATTGCATTTATACCCAATTCCAAATTAGGACATATCTTATTCAATAATAAAGACAATTGATAAATCTGGAGTTTATAAGCTTCTTCCCTCACTATACGTAATATAGTGTAAAGTCTTGTAATCGCGCCAAAAATATTTACGGGATTTTCATGACATTAATATTTAACCCGCAGAAGTGTCCGAAATTCTTATTTTAAACATCAAGTGACGTCACCGTCTATGTTATGTCTTTACTCTGTGGCAAATTTTGATAGTTAATGTGACAGCAAGTGTCAGTATAAAATAAGGTTATATTTCGAATGTCAGCCTGACAGTAAGTGTCAGTCTAAAACATAGAGTTGTGAAATACATTATAATTTCAGTGTGAAATAGCGGTTTCTAAATCTACAAGCTTTTATTTAACTTGCTTTATTTATCTATCGTTCAAGTCAATTTTGAACCACTTCTAGCCGTCCGATTAACTTGAAATTTGGCAGGTATTCATCGTTCGGGTGACAACGTATTATGACATATTTAGATGAGAAAAACAAGATGGCAGCTTACAAAATTCAATATGGAGGCTGAGATGGCGGGTGAGTTGTGTGATTATGGTCTGATTGTATTCAAAATTGGTATATGGGTTTTTTGGTGTCGGAGATTTTTTTCCAAATTTTCACTTTTAATTTTATTTTCCGTTATATTTTCTACAATCACGTATATTTTTTCGGCAGCTGCGTCTGAAAGCTACTTTGCTTACAAAAGTGAGGGAAATGAGTTTACATTTTTACATATAATTGGGTAATATTAGGCACTCATTTCAGAGTTACCCTCCAAAGTTGAAAATGTAAAATAATATAATTTTCGAAAGGGTCCGTTTGATCTGAATCTAATTTTAAGCATTCTTCGAACGTATGTGTATGTTTATTTTAGAATTAAAATGGTGAATGCAAAAAATGACCTTGGAGTATGCAGTACATTAATAAAATGGCAGATATATTTCAAACGAATCGAATTCATGTAAGATCACCTTTTCGTTAGTTAAAATTTGATCTTAGCATACGGGGAAGGGACTGTCCACCTGCAGAAAATTGGGATCATTAACTAGTCCATCCCTGGCTTAATGACAATAACTTACACATACATTCTAAGAATACTTAAAATTTTATACAGATCAAATGGAGACCCTAACAAATTTTTTTTATAAAGTGTTAATATTCTTTTGGCTCAACCAAATACGCTCTCGACTTTTTTCCCATTAGTTCCGGACACCTTGTATAATAAAAAAGTTGAAATGTTTCATATTTATTTATACGGAATTTGTATGCGAAAAAACCTCCACACGTTTGCCTCAGAGTTTAAGTAAAACCTTTTGAAAAGGGGAACAACAATGACTATGGGAGACATCGTTTCAGTAAGACCCCGAGAGTGGAAGGGAGAGAATTTTTGTCCTATTTATGCATAACTAATTTTACCGCATACAGCGAGTTCGACTGCAAATCACAAGAGGAACCTTTCTTATGTAAATTCAGTCCGGGAATTAAATTGATAAAAAATTAGAATCATTAAAAGATATGTTGAAAAAAAGTGCCCCCTGACGGTACGCACGCCTATGATTAATTAATATCAGGCCGTACCCTGAATTTCGTATCGAAAAATAATCGCGTGTCTGAAAAAAAAAATTTTGGGGCCATCCTTAAGTTCAAGTCAGATAATGTTAATAATGATTTTTGATCGAAGTATGAATTATAAATAAATTCTCCGGAAATAGGTTACACTAACACATATGCTTTATTTTCGTCTTTACGTACGTTTCGGTCTCACGACCATCATCAGAAGACTAATGTCTAAAACGGGATTTCTTAAGACTAATTGTATCAAGCACAAAGCGCTTTACCGCAACCAATTCCAATTAAAAATGACCACGTCGCCGAAACGAAAAGAAACACCAGTAATCGAAATTGTAACACATTATTAAATACTGAAAGCATTGATGTGTTACAATTTCGATTACTCGTGCTTCTGTTTGTTTCGGCGACGTGAGCATTTTTAATTGAAATTGGTGGGATAAGGACAATTGTGTTTGATACAATTCGTTTTATAAAATCTCGTCTTAGATATTGATACGTCTTCTGAAGATGGTCGTGAGACCGAAACGTACGTAAAAACGAAAACAATAAGCATATGTATTAGTGTGACCTATTTCCCGAGAATAATAAGTCCGTTAATGTTCAAATCCATTTTACTCAAAAATAGTGAGTCCAAAACAAGGCGACCTTTTTTTTTCCAGAAAAGTCCAAATTTCAAGATTTTGCATGCAAAATTATGATAAGTCCCGTATCTAAGACTCGCGAATATTTTTTACTCCTACGCTCTCCTAGTTCTAGACGTTCCTGATAAGTTTATTAATATATTTGTTTGCAGACATAGTTGAGAATCGTATACTCATTTATTTTCACCAATTTTGAAATTCATAATTTTATATTGAACCAAAATATTTATAAAAATCAACCTTCAGCTTTCACTCTTTAGAGGGCTGTAGCATTTTTCGACCCTTGTTTATACGAAATGTAATTAAAATCATCCGACGAATAAGATCCTGCAGTAAAGACAGTTATTTTCGAAAATTGTGCACAATAATAAAATGTGGACAATATTTATGCAATAGAATTTATTCCAATTTGTGTAGAATCACCCAAATACAATAAACAATAAAATTTTCTAAATCTCGATCGCTCAAAGTACCTAACATGCAAAACTATTTACATAAATAATAAGTATTATATATAAACGATTACACTTACATAGATTTGTTAATTATTGTAGATTTTAAGGAGTATTAATATTATGAAAAATTTTTGTGATAATGTCAAAAACATGAACCACAATAAACTCGCAAGTATCTCGGCAAAAACAGGCCGAATATAGAAATAGCTGTTGATCATTTACAGTTTCTAGTATATACTAGTACTTCAGTAGTGCAGACTTAATAATAATTACATACAATAACATAAGAAACAATTCATAATCTCAGCTTAACTACGAAAAAAAAATACTTAGTTTTCACTTACATTTGAGTAGATCACACGTTAATGTGATTTAGACCGTCGTGCAAGGTGTGAAATTATGGGTAAAAAATGCATGAGGCGATTCTATTTGATAACATTTTCCTGAAAACTCAAAAATAAGAAAGCGTTCTTTCGTATTTTAGGTCAAACACTTGCATTTTTTCTCCGTAATTTCCCGACACCCTGTTTAGTAACACCTGTACCCTTTACATGGAGAATTAACTTGTAACAAATAGAATAAACATGAAGCAATGAAATTATATTTCCCAAAAATTGTTTTCTTAAAGTAAACCAAGAATGGTGATTAGAACATTAAGACTTCACCAGCAAATGCCTGCAATTTATTCAATACCGGATGTGCCACAACGTTTCTTAAAAATTTCAAATATTAAGAATCAAATATGGCAGTTATATAAGCAATAAAAGAGTTCACACTGTGGATACACGGTGCGGATCCAGGGGGGTCACGAGGTCATGACCCCCCTCCCCAATGACAAACAGATTTTTTTTTATTTTGAGGCGACATATAACATTAAAAACAAACGTCGATAACCGCGAAATTCTTCAAAACGCCTCAACGAAATAGTAGATAATTTACGTAGTCACGCTGTGGTCGCGGGAATTAGTATTTTAGGAACACACATTATTTTTGGCGCTAACTAGCCGATTAAAACTTCAACCTTTCAACATGACTTTAAACACCGCGCGTGTGTGCTACCATCCTGACGTGAACGTTTGTCACTAATTGAACGAGTGAATGAACTGCTCACCACAACATGTGAACTCAGCTTGAAAGCCACAGCCGAACAAATGTTGTTAATACTATTTATATGAGCAAATCTAATTTTATTCAATTGTTAATGCAGGTACTGCGATATTAATGTAATAAGTTCTTTAAATTTGAGTTTTAATAGTTAAAATTCATATTTTTTTTACTAAATATAATTTATTAATCAATATTATTTAAATAGTTTAATTAATTAGTTTATTTTAATTTTACTAAAAAAATTTGTTTATATTTTTATCTGATTAAAATAAAGTTTTATTATTTACTATACATTTATATTATATTTAATTTACATGTAAAATTAGCTTTTTTAAAGTCGCGAAGTTTAAATAATTTAATTTTAATTGATAATAATTTTTTTTTAATCTAAATTAATTTCATTAGAAATTACTTACAGTATTATTTGTGTAACGGCAAAAATTTTATCAAGACTTTTATATGAATAAATCTAATTTTATTCAATTTTTAAAGTAGATTTTTTAATTCAAATTTTAATAGTTGATTCATATTTTTTCACTAAATATAATTTAATAATTAATATCATTTAAATACTTCAATTAATTAGTTTATTTTAATTTTTATTCAATTTTTTTAATTTAAATTAATTTTATCACAAAATATCTAAAGCATTATTTGTGTAACGGCACAAATTTCGTTAATACTATTTATATGAACAAATCTAATTGTATTCAATTTTTAATGCAGATACTGCGATATTAATAATAACATTTTTTTAATTTAAGTTTTTTAAAGATTTAACAGATGGTTAATATTTTTTTTACTAAATATAATTAATTAATATTATTTAAATAGTTCAATTGATTAATTCATTTTAATAATCGAAGTTTGTGCCATAATCGGATTGAAGGAGCTGTAGCCTGATTCATGGTGCCTGGCTGAAATATGTGATACATTGTGATTATTGTTCATTATGTTGAAAAAAAAACTTTTTAATATAAGTTATTCTTGTTTAGTTATTATTAAGAGAAAAAATATATATGTTCGGGGGGCGTGGGGTCCCACTGTGAAAATGATACCCCCCCAAGAGGAAAGTCTGGATCCGCGCCTGATACTATAACACTTAATATGAAATAATCACCTTTATCCACTAAAAATATCAAGGGCCTTTCGTCTACCAAGTAGCCATCATCAGAGTAAACTAAATTAGAAATCAAAATGTGCCTGTTTAAATACTATTTGGGGACATTTTGATTTCTAATTTAATTTACTCTGATGATGGACACCTGGTAGCTGAAAGGTACTTTAACAGTATTCTTATTGGATAAGGGCGATTCTTTCTTATTTATAGTGTAGGAGAAGTGTGTGAAGAATGTTAGATTTGAAATTCCCACCCTAATGTCAGAACTGTTAGTGTGACGCCACGTAGCGAACACATGCCCCAAAATCATATTCAAACAATAATGCTAAAAAATTATCTTTCAAATAAAACCAATTTTATGGATATTTAAAAACATTTATCCTTGTTTTATTTCAATTTAAAGTTCTCCGCCTCTAAAAAAAGTCCTTTTTCATCACGAGTTCACACATGTGCCGTTGCAATGTCCAAATTTGTGGAATTAAAGTTCGAATTATTAGAACATTCACCGTATTCGCCAGATTTTGCCCCCAGTGACTTCTTCCTATTCCCAGATTTAAAAAAAATGGCTCGGCAGACGACGGTTTGGGTCGAACGATGACCTCTTATCGCCGAACCAAATGGCTATTTTGAGGACTTTCCGAAATCCTACTTGTTGAACGGGTTAAAAAGTTTAGAAAAATGTATAGAGCTAAAAGGAGATTATGTAGAAAAATACAATTTTTTACCAAAATACTTTGTTTTTGTATCTTTTTCTAAAGAGTTAATGAACGACCCTCGTAAATATAATAAAATTAATGGAATCCATATAATCAATTAGAACAAAGAAATAAACCAATTGAAAAATTTGCGAGTGTGATAAAGAAATGTTAATCCAGTGAACAAAAGGTATCAATACACATTCTGTTATTCATGGTACTTTTTATAGCTATTAAAAAATTAATATTAGATGTAAATTGGAAATTAAGACTTTTTTTTTTTGTTTCACAAATTAATCCTCCATGTGTGCAGTGAGTATTCTCATGAATATCTTTAAAAATAAATACGAGACTAGGTTTAGTGATGAAAATGGTACATAATAACTTTATACGCCTACAACTATCTAGGTGAAAATAACCCTTTGGAATTTGAAATGGCCCGTTTCCGAAGTATCCGTCCCAATGCTGCAAAACAAAAGAAAAAAACAAACAATAGATCGAAACAAATTTTTCAAAGACATTACTCACTTGACGAGTCTTGTGGTGTCAAGGGTCTTTGAAGCACTTTATCGATCACTTCGATCCACTGATCTCTATCGTCTTCGGTTTGGGCGGACAAATTGTAAATCCGCTCGGGTGTCGTTAAAGAAAAAGAGAAACCTTGGTCTTTAACGCCTGCCGATACTCCTATACGTATTCCATATCCTTCGTACATGTGACCTTAAAGTTTATAAAATAAAGATAAATGGTATGCAGTTTTTCGCCATCTCGTTGGAAAATATTTCCGGTAAAAACGAAACCAAGGATGTACGAGTATACCAGTGAGCTGTAGGTAAGTTAAATTCGAGTAAAATAGCACCATCACAATTATTAGTAACTTCCGTGACGGGATTCAAAACGACAATTAAAAATACATTAGTTCCCTATAAACACTTGTATTTGGAGAGCATTACTAGAATTAGAAGATTTGTAATATAGCATTACATGGCACGTTATACTAATAACAAGGTTAATGATTTTCAAGCAAACAAAAAGTATAGTTAAAATCTCATACACATTCCAATAATTACGTTATGAGGGCAAGGTTGAAAAGTCCCCTACAAAATGAAACAAGAAATGATTTATTTGGCCAAAACTTATTTTATTTCTCAACATAATCTCGTTGTAGGCCGATACAGTTCGTCCCAACTTTTTTTTTAATTTTTCGATCCCTTCCAAATAATACGATTTCGACAATCCTTTCCTTTGGAAAAAATCGCAGAGGGCGAAATCTGGACAATATGGTGGTTGACGAACCAATTCGTAGCGCCTGCGAACCTGTGCGCCGCGCCTAATGCTTTCGCTTCAGATCGGCGTCAAATCGATCCAACAGCTCTGCATAATATACGCCTGTAATCGTTTTGCCCTTAACAAGGTAATTGATATGGACGTTACCGTATGCATCCCAAAAACTGTCGCCACGACTATGTTGGCCGATAAACCCACTTTGGCCTTTTTCGGCTTCGATTCGCCAGGACAAGTCCACTGTTACGACTGTTCTTTGGTCTCTGAACTGTTGTGATGGATTTATGTTTCGCCACGGTTACGAAACGTCGCAAAAAGTATTATTGCATTTCTACAGCCAAAAAATGAATTTTTCTGAGTGCACTTCTTGAGGTAAATAAAAAAACGGACTGGAATTGGTTTCTCGGAGTTTTTGGGGTCGCTGAACACGAATAGCTATCAAGAGAATTCACTGAGGTCCCCCTGGACCTCCCGGGGGTATTCGGGCGTCCTGACGCCCTAGATATCATTTTAATGTTTGTTAACTGTTCGAGAGGTGATATAAAGGTTGCTAGTGATGATTACGACGTGAAAAAACTCTTCTGCAATATCTGGTGGAACCCTGAGACCGGGTAATCACGTCATCTTCTAGGAATTTGTTAATTTTTCTTCATAAAATGTAACAAATTCTGGCTCTCGGAGTTTTCAAAGTCGCCGATCACGACTGTGACACTCACAATGCTCTGCGAATTACCTGGAGATGTTTCCGGATCTCTGGAGCCATGTCTAAGTCATCTTCTAGGCATGAACTTTCTGACTATCATAATCATGATCGGCGACTTCGAAAGCCCTCGTGAGCCAGAATTTGTTACCTTTTATGAAGAAAGATTAGCAAATCCCTAGAAGATGACGTAGATACACAGGGCTCCAGAGACCCGGAAACACCTCCAGGTAATTTGCAGAACATTGTGAGTGTCATAGTCGTGATCGGCGACTTTGAAAACTCCGAGAGCCAGAATTTGTTAATTAAGAAAAATTAATAAATTCCCAGAAGATGACGTGGTTACCCGGGCTCAGAGTACACCAGGTATTGCAGAAGAGTTTTTTCACGTCGTAATGATCACTAGCAACCTTTATATCATCTCTCGAACAGTTAACAAACATTAAACGACATATTAAGGTTCTAGAATTATAAATAAATGTTTCATAATCGTTTCAAACGAAATCAGTTACCTGCTACTAGAAATTTACAAACTTAAAGCTAATATTTTACTCGCTACTTATCAAATAGAAGCCTTAGATATTAAGATATTTTCGTTGAAAACTATTAAACCTTGGTATTAGTAAAACCAGTCTTGTCATACTGTATTAGAAAATCCTCTAATTTTAGGAATGTTCCCTCTAATCTATTTGTTTACCATCAAGTATTTAAAGCCAAAATAATGTATTTTTAATTGTACTTGTCATTTTGAATAGGCCGTCTGGTGATGACGTAGAACGTTGAAATTCAACTAATGGGAGGTATAAATAAACGTGGGCAGTGTTTTAATCTGACCAATTGGGGATGCAACGAAGCGACATTTTTTTTTCAAATTTTTCATTGAATTACAAAGTGTGTCGACAGAGGCTTCGACCGAATTGAAGCTCTTTAAAAACACGGAACAATAACAACAAACTACAAACTATACCATTGTATGCCTAAATATTCATTAAAAACTTAATTAGTACATAAATGAAAAACTAAAATAATATGCCGAACAATATAACACAAAAAACAACAACAACAACAAACAAAAAATACAAGACAATTTCTATTTTTAGTACTTTAGTTTTTTGGAAGTAGTGTGCTTCTAGTTTCATCAAAAATATTTCCTGTTTCCGAAAAGAACATTTCGCTATAAACGTTACATTTAATTCTGTCTGAATTTCTTACAACTTGGAACATGCTGCAGATGAATGATATAACTCATGGGACTATCATGGATAGTTTAACAGCAAATCAGTGGATGTTAATAGAACCATTGTTTAATTTACTACAACACTTCGAAGAGATCACAAAGAAAATGAGCTCAAATGCTGGCAATCAACGCTGGTGTTCCACAGGGAACTGTCTTGAGACCAACTTTGTTTCTGCTCCATATCAACGATCTGCTGGAAGTGACCGTTTTCTCATCTAAAGCCCCTATACCATCCAATTGAACCAGAGGAGCAAGACAGGGACAGGTTGACGCAATTAATGGAGATCTGGCAACGATTTTGAAATGGAAATGTGATGATTCGACCCAAAAAACCCATAGGTGCACTCGAAATGCCAAAATACCTTTTTTTTGTAGAAAATACAATTCAAGACTTGTAGATTTCGGGCCATTTTCATGCCCAATGGGTGGGGTTGGGGTTCCCAAGAGGTTTTAAGGTGTACGAATGATCCTGAGAACCTCCTGAAGCTAATGCAAAAAAATGTTTTGATTCGAACTTATATGTTTTTTTTTTTGTTACAGCTAAAATCCCGGTTCACAGTCTAGACTAATAAATAAACAATTAAAATGCAAAATTTGACTGTTTTTGATCGGATAACGACTATTTTTGGTCAGTGAATATGTGAAACTAGTTAAACAAATAGTTGAATTAACTTCATTTGTTATAAACAATTCATTTATTAACAAAGTAGATGAAATCGACTCCGAGTCTAGGGTCGTTTTTGGATAATTTTGGTATTCTGAGTTCAAATTTTATACTCAACATCGTCGAATGTATGCCCACAAATGTGATAATTTGTTATAAACAAATTATGTTTATTAATAAAAATACGAATTTGACCAAAATGTCGAATTTATAGTTGTTTACGTATAATTTTGGCCTTCTGAGAACGATTTTATTGCTATTATTTATTTATTAAATTTCCAAAAGCGAATAAAAAAACATAATAACAATTTTGATGTTTTAGTATGACAAAGTATCAATAAATATATATTATTTTTTTAAGAAGGTGTGGGAGAGTTGTTATGGAAGGGAAAACAATTATTTAAGATTAGTGGCATGCCATTTTTTTATTATATTAAGACTTCATACATTTCATCACTTTTGTCAAAAATATCAAGTTCTGAGTGTGCATATTCAATAAAAATTAATAAAAATGTCACATTTCTTTTCACTTCATTTGTATTATAACAATTCAAAAATGTATGTATGCATTTAAAGACCATAATAGCAATAAAATCGACCCAGGAGGCCAAAATTATCCGACAACGACTATAAACTCGACATTTTGGTCAAATTCGTATATTTAATAATAGAAACAATTTGTTTATAACAAATTAGCAAATTTGTGGGTATACATGCGACGATATTGACGATAAATCGAACTCAGAATACCAAAAACGACCCTAAAGTCGGAGTTTTGGTCGTATTCATTTATTTTGTTAATAAATAAATTGTTTATAACAGAAAATAGTCTTTATCCGATCAAAAATGTTCAAATTTTGCATTTCAAAGTAATCTCAAAAATGAGCTATTTAAATTATTTATTTATTGTTATAAACAATATAAACAATTTGCGCAACTTTATTTGTGGTCAACTTTTTTTCTGATGACATTCGATCCATTTCCCGAGGATTCACTGATCCAACCAGTGGTGGCTGCTCGAAGGAGGCTAAGGAGACTCAGCATCCTCACCAATTTATCTTAATGCTCATTCTCCATTTTATTTCCTGTTTCTCTGATAATTTTTAAAATTTTACAATTAATTCCCCGTTCTCAGTAGTTATTTTTAATCTGGCAACATTGCCCTGAGGCTAGACTCTCTATATATATCAAACGCTGAGCATGTGTTGTTCAACGCAGTTGCCGTTTTTCCGACCAGTCCGAACGCCAACTGGGTAAATCAGCGAAAATGGCAACACCCTCTGGAGGCTAGCCTGCGGCAGCCGCTAGCAATCTATGAAATACGAGACGTGCGTTCTGCCGACTGCTGAGTAGGTCAGTCAGTGCTTGTTTATGTGTTGTCACGCCACGCGAAGTAAGGTTAGATTGTTGTCTGTTGTAAATTTTTAAAATGAGTGTTAGTGAGTTAGTTGCTGTCTTTTAGAAAATCCATTTAGTGAATTAACATGTGATAAAAGAGTTTCTTTTAAATAAACGGCTTTACCGTATTTGAAAGGATTAGTAATGTCAGGTAACTATCAAAATCGATCATTGTTAATACTAATAGTAGTATTGACAAGACGAAGTTTAAAAAAAAATCATTGATTTCCCTGTAATGCTCCAACTCGATGAAATTTTACATCACGTGCAATGTTTAGTTTACCATCCATAAAAATAAAGACAAATTAATTGAAACATTTGATTTTGTATTAAACAGTGATGACTTTCCAACAGATCAGGTTTCATTAAATGCTGCTGTTGGTTTAAAATCTTATTTGGAAAATGAAGAATTTTTGTTTTTTCTTATTATTAATATTTGAACAAACTGATCTTATTTTTCAAATTTTACAACATAAATTCACTGATATAATTTATTCAAGAGATCGTTTGAAACATCTCATTCGAAAAATTTCAAGTTTCCATAATACAGAATTTCATTTTAATATTTTATTTGAAAATTTTTCAACTGATGAGGCTCCTCCCGCGAAAAGGAGGAAAACATATAATTTGGAAGACAAGAAACTACATTATAAACAACTGTTTTATGAAATTTTAGATACTATTAAAGGTCAAATTGAGATTCGATTTTCCGATTTACATGAATTGAAGTTTTTTGACTTGACGAATAGAAGATTTTTCGAATCTTTTTCAAAAGAGTTCCCCAATACACTTTAAGATAACTTAGTTCTAAAATATAATTTTTTTGATAAAATAGCACGGCACAATGGATTATGCGTTATATACTCGGATAAAGATATTTTAGGCCAGTATGACAGTCACGCCGATATGATAAAATATATGATAGACAATGATTTGCAACAAGTTTTACCTCAGTTTTATAAACTACTTTGTTTGACAGTCACCATTTCTGTCACGTCGGCATCGGTGGAGAGATCATTTTTTTCTACTCTCGAACGAATTAAAACTTACATGCCAAATACAATGGGCCAAAATCGTTTATACAAATGTTAGCTTAATATCTATTGAAAACGATTTAGTAAAACAAAATGATACATTTTTTGATAATATTATTGATCATTTTTCGCAAACTTAAGACCGTAGAATTCCGTTAATATATAAAAAAAAGTTAACAAAATCAATAAAAAAAAGAAAAAATATAAAAAAAAAAAAAAATAAAAGACAAAAAACGAACAAAAAAATTTTTTGCCAAGAGAAACTCTATACCTCCACGTTGGTTCTTGCTGGGTAACAATTAATTTTGTCACTGAAGTAGCTGGTACGGTCGCTGTGCAAAGGTTACAAGGCTGTGAATAGAGTATATTTTTACAAAAACGTTTTATGTCCAGCCTCCTCTCTCAAAAATTCACGAGCCGCCACTGGATCCAACACTCAATTGACTGCACTATGTATAAAATTGTCCATTATGAAAATATGTAACGCCCTTTGGGTAAGATTTCTACATAAATATGTTAGTTGATCTGCTGCCATCTATCAAAGGGCGGTGGCAATAGGCAGTGGGGACTCCCCGAGTTGAAGGGTATTCCCCGAGGAGTGTACAGCGCAAGGCTGGTAGGCTCGTACGTTGTGGTGCGGCAGTACGAAGTTGGAAATTAAGAGGTGCGGATGTACTTTTTAAGAGCTCGGTGTGGTGGTTGGGAGGAACGAGCCCTATAGGCCGTAATTTACGTGATTATTCGTATAAAAAACCAATGATGAACTAGCAAAACTGTTTATGAACTAACAAATATGAATATTAAAACTCCATTCGTACTTCGTTTCGATAATAAGAAAGTCAATCCCTATCTACTAGCCAATTATCAGGTCGTGAATCAATTCAAAAATAAATAATCTCCACTTACCAATGAATATTTCCCCCTTTGGATGAGCGTCTAACGGTACATCGTGATACATCAATTTACGATTATCCAAAGTGAACCATCGTTTCTTAAAACCGTCACTCGTCTTCGGACCAGTTTTCAACAACCACCCTTCTTTGGCAAAATCTTGCGTCAGATATTTCATCAATTCATATTCGCTAGCCGAGGGAAAAGCTACTTGCAATCTGTGTAACTTGGCGCAACGAATGGCCATATACCAATTGTTGATGACCTCAGGGTCTTCGTGGTACACGTATATATGTCTCGTGGTTGCGTCTTTGAGGAAGGTAAATTGTAACGACGAATTGAGTCCGATTTTCTCGGGAGCGAAGGCCACATTCAATTCCGACACGCGTAGCGTCGCTTTGGGCTCTCGATCTTCCCGCACGAAATATTTAAGGGTATCGTCGGCTTCGGACAAGATGAACTTTCTAGGTTGATAACGACTATCTTCCTTGCCTCGTTTCATCAGGAAACCCTGCATGAAACCCTTGGTATAAGTTTGTTTTTCGGGATGACAAAATTCTTCTCTTTGGTACTTTGCTCTGATCCATTGTTCTATTAGAACTCTGTAAAAAAAAAGAAGCTCGTGTTAGAAAAGCTATTTTATCAAACCGAAATGAAATCTTACTGTGGATCGTTGCTTCTGGGTCTCCTGTAACACAGCGGAACCCTTTCTTCGTATTTCGTTCTGGCTTTATTGTTGCCAACTTCTTTGATTCTTTGTACTTGAGAATCCTCCCACCTATCTAATTTCAGATGTTTAACTTTACTAATATGTACTCCCATACTTCTGTGAATGCCAGAGCATCGAGTACAAATGAAAATACCGATATTGTAAGAGGCCCATTCTGGATCTGCAACAATGGAAACTTTCAACATACTAAATTCAATTTCAAAAATACAAGCCTAGCCTAAGTATGCAGTAAATAACTCATTGGAACTTTCAAAGTTAATAAATAGATTAACTTTCTCTAAAAATGGAATTTTGATATCTTTCGATGTTTCAAATATGTTTACAAAGATTCCTCCAATGAATGTAAAATTTTGATATCAAAAATTCTGGAAAAATCACATAAGTACAAATTTCATATTAAAATCGAGATAGAACAAGCTTTTAATCTTTGCCTTGTCCAAAATTATTTAGTGGCTTCTGTGAGTCGGAAAAAAGGCCGAAAAAAGCAAATATTTCAGAGCATAACGAGACTCTGTGTCCCCCCCCCCCCTTTTCGAGGATGCTGAATACGATGGCGGTGGTTTAAACTCTTTCTGAGTTGACCGTCACCCCCAAACGGCCAAAAACAACCCCCAAAAAGGGTGAAACGCGGATATACCGACATATTCCGAGAAAAACCGCGTCACCTCCCGTTTTCGAGGATGCTGAACACGATGCCGGTACTTTGGAATTTCTCCGAGTCAACCCCACGATTTGAACGGCAAAAAACCACCCCCGAAAGGGGTGAAACTCGAATGTACCGACATATTCCGAGAGAAACCGCGTCACCTCCCGTTTTCGAGGATGCTGAACACGATGCCGGTACTTTGTAATTTCTCCGAGTCAACCCCACGATTTGAACGGCAAAAAACCACCCCCGAAAGGGGTGAAACTCGAATGTACCGACATATTCCGAGAAAAACCGCGTCACCTCCCGTTTTCCAGGATGCTGAACACGATGCCGGTACTTTGTAATTTCTCCGAGTCAACCCCACGATTTGAACGGCAAAAAACCACCCCCGAAAGGGGTGAAACTCGAATATACCGACATATTCCGAGAGAAACCGCGTCACCTCCCGTTTTCGAGGATGCTGAACACGATGCCGGTACTTTGGAATTTCTCCGAGTCAACCCCACGATTTGAACGGCAAAAAACCACCCCCGAAAGGGGTGAAACTCGAATGTACCGACATATTCCGAGAGAAACCGCGTCACCTCCCGTTTTCCAGGATGCTGAACACGATGCCGGTACTTTGTAATTTCTCCGAGTCAACCCCACGCTTTGAACGGCAAAAAACCACCCCCGAAAGGGGTGAAACTCGAATATACCGACATATTCCGAGAGAAACCGCGTCACCTCCCGTTTTCCAGGATGCTGAACACGATGCCGGTACTTTGTAATTTCTCCGAGTCAACCCCACGCTTTGAACGGCAAAAAACCACCCCCGAAAGGGGTGAAACTCGAATATACCGACATATTCCGAGAAAAACCGCGTCACCTCCCGTTTTCGAGGATGCTGAACACGATGCCGGTACTTTGTAATTTCTCCGAGTCAACCCCACGATTTGAACGGCAAAAAACCACCCCCGAAAGGGGTGAAACTCGAATGTACCGACATATTCCGAGAGAAACCGCGTCACCTCCCGTTTTCGAGGATGCTGAACACGATGCCGGTACATTGGAATTTCTCTGAGTCAACCCCACGATTTGAACGGCAAAAAACCACCCCCGAAAGGGGTGAAACGCGGATATACCGACATATTCCGAGAAAAACCGCGTCACCTCCCGTTTTCGAGGATGCTGAACACGATGCCGGTACTTTGGAATTTCTCCGAGTCAACCCCACGATTTGAACGGCAAAAAACCACCCCCGAAAGGGGTGAAACTCGAATGTACCGACATATTCCGAGAGAAACCGCGTCACCTCCCGTTTTCGAGGATGCTGAACACGATGCCGGTACTTTGGAATTTCTCCGAGTCAACCCCACCCTTTAAACGGCAAAAAACAACCCCCGAAAGGGGTGAAACCCTGTAATTCCACTTGTAAGCGACGTAGATTATATTGAGCGGATCATTTTTTTTAAATGAAAATGGATTTTATAACGATGTTTTATATTTACCTATAATGAATGTAATTGTATGCGTCAATAATAATGTTTTATATGGATATATAGTGGATATGTAGTTATATGCGCCAATGAAACAGTTTTATATTTGTATATATAGTTAATAAGTAATTATACGCGTGAAATAAAAATGTTTATGATTTAATAAAATAAAATATGTAAAATTGTACCACTGATTCCATACAGGAGATTTTCTCACCTAAAAACCACCAATTAACCTAGCCAGACACGATGTATACGCGTATTCTTCAGGGTGAACAGTCAGTCAACAAATGTGGAAACATCATCCGGTGTGTATTCAATGATTTGTTATAGATTTTCTCTTATCGGATTTTTCTCATCCACTTCATAAATACAGGGTGTCAAAGGGGTAGTTGTTGTCCGTTTCAGCGGTTAGTTTGCTTCGTGGAGAAGATCCAGAATCACCATCGTGTTCAGCACACTCGAAAACGGGAGGTGACGCAGTTTTTCTCGGAATATGTCGGTATATCCGCGTTTCACCCCTTTCGGGGGTTGTTTTTGGGCATTTAAGGGGTGGAGTTGACTCGGAGAAATTCCAAAGTACCGGCATCGTGTTCAGCATCCTCGAAAACGGGAGGTGACGCGGTTTTTCTCGGAATATGTCGGTATATCCGCGTTTCACCCTTTTTGGGGGTTGTTTTTGGCCGTTTGGGGGTGACGGTCAACTCAGAAAGAGTTTAAACCACCGCCATCGTATTCAGCATCCTCGAAAACGGGGGGTGGACAGAGTCTCGTTAGGCTCTGAAATATTTTCATATTTTTCCGACTCACAGAAGCCACTAATTGTCAATTTAATAACATACATAATCTAAAAGTTTGCTTCAAACCTCAAAATAAATTATCCTATTTTTTGTTGAATACTAAATATAAAACAACTAAGTTTATTAAACCTGGAGTATATAAATTAACCGGTTCAGAGCGTGATAACTTTTACATAGGTAGATCTAGTCGTAATATAGACATTAAACATTTTCGATCTTTTCGACTTAATAAAACAGTTTCATCTTTCTCTAACCATATTTTAGAAACAGAGCACACTTTTCCAAACTTAAACGATCAATTTGATGCCTTGATATCGTAAAATTTCCCATAAGCATCTTGTGCCTTCCTACTATAACTCCACATTAAAATTTCCTTACCACAATATTATTTCATAATATCAATATGATAAATTATCACAAAGTAATGGCTTCCACCATTGAATTTTTTTAGATGTGATTTTATTTTGACCCAAACCACGTCATACAAAGTTAAAAGAATATAATTTTATAATTGATATGTCTACAATACATTATTAAATGGTTGAATCAAATAAACTATACTGTCAGGGATCACAGTCTATAGTGCAGTCATAATCGGGATTTTAGGTGGCGTCCGACATACTATTTATTAGAACTTTTATCAGTAATCAAAACGTGTGTTGGATCATCTATCACAAATTAATTTATTACCCGAAATCCACTCAATTTTTAAATTAAGTAAAACTGATTTACTACTGTAATGTAACATTTAACCTTAAGAATATTGAATTAACGATAAAAAAGACATTGTTATTCATGTGACATTTTCATATCTTTAAACAGCACCTACGTATTTGGGAAATTCAACTAGCCAGAATCTATATGGAAATTCAAAAATTATAAACATAAATAAATGGCTTCAGAATATTGGGTAAGTTGCTTTATCAAATACGAAGTATATAAATTGAAAATCTTAGCATTTAGTATTTCAAATGTACTTCTCTACTTTCTCAAATTTAATTTCTGTATCAAAGAACATCTTAGATCAAATTAAACAATAAATTACTGTTTTTTTTTATTCCACAATAACTTCTTGTATGTGCTGAAAACTGCAAACTTTCCTTTTGTGTCAGTTTTTTGTATATTATAATAAAATACTTCTTTAGGGTGAAAGAGTGCCATTATAGACCCGTTAGGGTGCATATAAATGAGATTTTGCATTTATATGGCTCTAGCATAAGCAAATGAAAACGATTGTTCAGGGTCATTTACAAATTATCGAAACAACACTAATAATGAGTGGTTCTGATATCAATGCATGTGTAATACCTACTAATAAAATCGAAGATATGTAAGCGTTGTTATTTTAAAATGATTCACCATATTCTTAATTAAGTAAAACTGACTTATTATGAAAAAGTTCTGATTTCAGTGAAATGATATTTTTGAATACACAACTGATCACCTACGTTTACTTAGATTCTACGTTCGTCAGAATGTTTCTCTTTAGTAGGAAGCGACTTCGTTAGATAGGATGGTTGGTTGGGAAAAACTAAACAAACCAAAAGATAACTATCAGGTTTAGTGAAATAGTTTTCTTTGAAAACATGAGAATCTGCGAAATGTCTATTGCAAAGTAGTGTCACGTAACATTAAAGCCTTTTTTTCTAAGTATTGGCGACAACCATTGTGTTTGCCTTGCAGGATCGTTTGAAAAAAAATGTAGGAACAATTACCGAGTTATTAGTTGAATTGTAGTTACGAGGGAAGAGCCAAAAATTACCGGTCTAAAGTAGATACTACAGATATCACAGCGGTTCGAAACTTTGAAATCTTAGGAGCCTTGGAAAAATGAAAAATTGATTTTAAGTCAATTAGTTTTCTTACAACTGTTATCACGATGTCAGAAGTCTCCAAGTATCGAGGTATCCTCAAATTTCTTACTTTGGAGGGTCTTCTTTCTCAAAGCATCAAAGATTGTCTAGGTGGGGTGTAAGGCGAAGATTTACCGTCGTATTCAGAGGTAAAAGATTGGCCAATACATGAAGGACTCGTATTGGGCGATAGATGCTTGAAAGTGAAATGAACAGCACAAACGTCGGGCTTTCAGATACAATGGTTCGCCAAATTATCCACGAATATTTGGGCATGAATAAAGTTACTGCAAGGTACTGGGTCCCAAATACCTTGAATGTGCTTCGTCCTTTTTGGAGTTCTTTGTAGAAAACCCTGTGGACGTGTTGAGTACAAGAAAGTTTGGGTATGTCAGTGGACAAAAAAGGTGATGACTACGTTCTTTTCGGACTGTGAGGGCTTCAAAGCAATACCACTCCTGCATAAATTACGACAAAATGTTCGGGAGGAAAGACGTGCAGCCACGCATACTGCTGGACTTACGCGAGCCACCCGTATAGGCCAGTTATGGCTCCATTGTTTTTTATGGTTTGGGAATTTGAAAATAGACCTTGGGGGAGCTCATTCCAGTGACGGCGAAGGGGTAAAGCTTGCAGTTTGTGCACGTTTCGAAGGAGAACCGAAGGAACGTATTGGTGAAACGATGTAACAGGTGCATTATGTCACGGCGGGATTATATCGAGAAATAAAATTTAATTCGAGGAAACGCCGATTCGTTCGTAGTCGTGGCCGGGATATTTCGGCTCTGGCCTCAATCTATTACATCTAGAAAAACAACAGATGCGAGGCATCTTGGAAAATAACTTACTGTTTAATTTTAAGATTCAAAGAACAATCTGGAGAAAATGTGGACCCACAAACATACATAAGCTTTCACTCACATACAATATTCACTCAAATATAATCTGGAGTTCCCTTGGATCGAATAGAGTTGGTTGCCAATCAACTGAACTCAGATGTAAGATGTAATGCAAAGTGGCAACATCTTTGATGTAATGTCTCCTCCATGAACTGTAGTCCAAGAAGTGTTGAATCAATGCTCGCGTACGCCAAATTTTCCTTTGATTAAGTGTCAAAACGTCCGGTTTTAACTCAAACGAAATTTCTGCACCAGAGATACATTGATAACAAATAATTTAATTTTAAAATCCAAGAAGTGAAGGATTTACCTATGTTCCTATATATGGTGATCCCATAAGAACCCCTAGTAAGACATAACAGTGTCCAATAAGAACCTTTGTACCTAATTAATATTTCAATTGGTGAAAACACTTTCAACTCATATATTTGTTCAAGAGATTTAGATTAACTGGTTTATCTTTGGCTAACATTAACAACATTTGAGATTTGGAAGAAATCTCATATGAAACATTAGATATAATGAATTAGAATATTCATATTCTAATTTGATGATATTTGATGCATTAGATCATAAGTATTACCTGTTACCTGGTGGTATTGTAATGTAACATTTTACGTTAAATCATTTCTACTAAACTGGAAGGGCACTGGCTAAATTACTCTGTCAAGGTAGAAAGTGTTAGTTCAGTTTATATGGTCGATGTTGCCCTTAAGTTTAAAAAAAATGGTGGTCCAGGAATGAGGAGCATTTTGAAATAGATTTAAACTAATGATTCCCAAAAATAGCCCTTCATTAAACAATAATAACGTTGTCTCATCAATTCATTAATTATGAAGCAAGATCATTGAAGTAACGATAAAATTTAAAATTGGGTTTGTGACAGATATTCATGTGATGTCTTCATATCTTTAAACATTACCTTATTACCTACTCATGTGAGAAATTCAACCATCCAGAATTTATATTGAAATTCAAAAATTATACACATTCAATAAATTGCTATTTCAAATTGGAAATCTTAGCATTTAGTTTATTTAATTTACTTTTCTACTTCCTCAATTTTTTTTAATATTTCAAGCAATAACAGTGATTCCATTTTAATGTATATGTCAAAGAAAATATAAAAATCAAATTAAACAATAAAGTATTGTTTTGTTTATTTTTATTCCAGAATAATTTCTTGTATGTGCTGAAACTGCATAATCTCCTTTTGTGTGAGATTTTTTTGTAATTATAATAAAATACTCTCTTTTATGTGAAAGAGTGCCATTATAGACCTGTTGGGGGTGAAAGTAAATGAAAATTTTGCAATTTATGTGGCTCTAGCATAATGAAATGAAAATGATTGTTCAGGGTCATTTATAGACAATCAAAACAATACTAATAATGAGTGGTTTTGATACCAATGCATTTGTAATAGCTACTAAGAAAATCAAAGATAAAAGCGTCATGTTATGTTTGAACGATTCACATTCAATTAGTAATCACAAGAATAAATATTAATTTTTTTTTACGACGTTCTAAATATGTATGAAACTACCTGGAAATATAACATAACCAGGTACTTTAAATTTCTAAATGATATGACAGAACTGGGTACACCACAAAAATAAGCAAAACCACGCCGTCAGGGGGTAATGACGACCTACACCCTTAAAAATAACGAACTTCTTTAAAACAATGAAGTGTACTTACTCGGGCATTCGCAATCGGCACAGATATCATTTCCTGGAACTTTTAGTAGCTCTATTAATATTTTTTCATTCCTTTCCGTCATGGCTTGTGACTTGTAAATAAACGAACAGCCAAATATTACCAATCTACTTAAAAGTCCACCATTTTCAAACTGTGATGTTTTGATTGAGTTTGATTGTCGAGTGAATTAACAGAGGCGCCTCGTTCGAACCAAAGAATAATAGGGATAGGCGATTGGGTAAGTTGTTGGATGTCAAATATTTGATTTTATACGACAAGGTCATTGACATTGAAGCTATTTATTTACATTTGGATTGTTCAATATAAATGAATTGCATTATATATTGAAAGCGTAATAAACAACTATTGTTTACTGTGGACATTTCTTATGGAATCATTTACATTCTTATGAAGTAATTTGTACTGATAAGTTTTCAGCTAATATCTGATGGTAAAAATTTTAATTTGTTATAATAGAATAGACAATGGTTTTGGAGTATATTTAATTGAAAACCTGATACAGTGCATGTCTGAAAATATTTTCTATTCTGACTATACACTGATTTGCTATTGTAAATAAATAAAGAATTCCAAGTTTACTATTAAAGTGATCTATCCAAAAAATACATGAGAGAAATCATTTACAGAAAGTTGGAATTGAAATAAATCTCTAATTGCTGTTTTTCTTCATTTGCAGGTATACATAACAGAGCAAATCAATTTGTATTTTGTTCTCAAGTATTAGGCACCCGGCCATGACAGGAAAGTCTCTAGTTTCCACAAGAATTGTTATTTAATTTGTTCTTGTTGCTCTGTGATCACGTAGCACAGACACAGCATCATCAACACCACAGATTCCGATTCGTCCTCTGTCAAGTAACTGCGAACTGAACCTATCGTCCTATCCAATATCCAGGAAAGAAAAAATATAAAACGCAATTACAGTAATTATACGGACATATAATAATACAATAAAAGTAGAAAATGAGTTTCTTAACTAAATCGAATATTGTCAGAACAACAGTTTTAAAGTCTTTGTCAATAAACGCACGAACCTTCGGATTGTCATCTTCACGAAGTGTATCTTTTAAGGTACAGGATGATAAGGATTTTCTAGAAAAAGTGGAAAACAGCAAATTGCCGGTCATTGTTGATTTTTTTGCAACGTAAGTAATTATTGTGTGCACTCACTAGCGACTAGCACCTTCAATCTGTCGGCCAAAGTTATCAATCTAATGATACTTTACCTGCCCTTGATGGAAACTGTTGTTTATTGTAAATATGCTCAATTAGAGGAAGTGTTCATTGAGGTAGATGAAATAATTACTGATGCCTCATGATCTAAATCTAAAATGATGTATTTTAACCTTGTGAAAATTAAATAACTCATAAATGACATTGTCAATATTCTAAAGCTAGGCTAGAAAATTTATAAGTCCAATTTTAGATGGTGCGGACCATGCAGGGTACTAGAACCTAGATTAGAAAATGTTTTAGCCAAACGAAATGGGAAAGTAACTTTGGCAAAGGTAGATATAGATTCTTTAGGTGAATTGGCTGCTCGATATGAGGTAAGTGACAAATGAGTTTCAAACTATGTTCCAACGTGAAGATATGTGATACTTAGGAACTTATATTACATTCTATTTTATTACAGATTGCAACCATACCTTCCCTTGTGATATTTCGAAATGGAAAAGTAGAAGCTCGCTTAGTAGGTTTACAAGACGAGGATAAACTTGATATATGGCTTGATAAGGCCCTTGAAGAAAAATGAATTATATTTAACTAATGTTATTTATTGAGTGTAGCAACAAAATGAAAATAAATGTGATCTGATTTCGAAATGTATTTAATATGTCGGGTTTGGATTGAGATATGAAAGTTTAAATCATCATGAGTTTTTTGATGAGATATTAAACTGAAAAAAAAATAGATGAGAGTTCTGTACTACATGAACTTGGAGAGAAATTACAATAGAATTAGAATGGTAGAGGTTTGGTGGATCGTGTAAGTAAAAAGAGTATTCTATTTGTATTAGTTATAATAAACTTCTGTGGGAGCTGCTGCATGTAATTTATTATACAACAAACTGCATATAAATGGCATGGAAGAATAATTTGATTTGATGGCAGTCCTCAAACATTGGGCTTGAGGGTACCAATTATATAGTGCGAAATTTCGCAATTTTATACGAATGTTATAACACTCAGAAGTCTCTAGCGCTTCAGACTCCGGGATTTTCACGTGGCCTATCGAAATTAGAAGGTTCGAATTATCTAAAAACATAATTGCATGAACGCCAGACGTCCTATGTAATTAGCTACGAACGAAATCATTTTGACGTTTCCCTCGAGAAGCTCGCTACGCGTCAGTTGAGACCTGAGAGTACCTGCTTCTATTTTAATTAAATTTTCCTATTTAAACGGAATTTTTGGAAAAAAGAAGGGCCGTCGGGTGCGTATCGCGACTAAATCTAACTACATGGAGCGAAAACGGTACGCAAAAAGCCCTCGTAAAGAAGTTCTATGTTCCTCACTTTTGCACTTTTCCAACTCGCGAGCTACGGGCTTCTCACGTGAACGTCATTCCATTTATCGAAAATTAACTATTTTAAAACCGTTTTCGACCCGGTTTGTGGCTATCCCGACCTTTTAAAGTTAACATTTCGACAATTTTTATTACTATATTAATTTGTATTCATTATTGTTTTACAACTGAAATAAATAGGTATGAAATTTGTAGGTTATTGATGATGTCAGTGTGACAGTGACATAATTATTTCAAACGTCAACTAAGACATACGTTTTAGATTCCACAACCACCCTTGACCAAGATACTTTTTGATATCCCGGTACTTTGACTATGGTACCAATGTTGTAAGTCAAAGGACATAAGCAAACAAGACAACCAATGCTCCACCACAGAAACATAACCCGCGCAAGTCCTCACTTGGTTCAGGAACTTTTGTCGTAGAATATAGTATAAAATAGAATACTTTAATCGATTTTTCCGCCTACCTACATCCAAAGTATACATTTCCTGGCCTCATCGTAGGGAGCAAAGTCGTACTTTTCGTCCCTAGGGAGGAAAAGTACTTTTCCTCCCTAGGGAGGAAAAGTAAAAGTGACGTCATGGTACGTCATCAATAAAATAACTTATACGGCATTTCTATTATATAAGTATAAATTATGCCGTTTATTTATAGAACACAGTGTATTTTGCAAAATGGTAGAGATCAGTAAATTGTTATTTTAATTTAACGATTTTTATATTAATAATGCGACTTCAATTCATAGATTCATCCGGTTTTCGAATTTAGGACTGAAATATTACAGCATGCTATGGTTGATTGACAGATTAACAGTTTCAAAGTGTGTTACGCTATAATATATCTACAAAATATAAAATAATATTTGAAAAATGAGTGATTCAAGCGAATTTGAAGATATAAATAATACACCACCGGATATTTTGGAACAAGTTAATATAACAATACAATCTCTATTACCCCAAAAATCTGAAGAAAAATACGAAAAACAGTATTCACATTTCAAGCAATGGGCCGAAGAAAAGCATATTCGTACTTACTCAGAAAATGTTATTTTGGGGTATTTTTCGCTATTAGCAAATACGTTAAAAGCCTCTACATTGTGGTCCAAGTATTCGATGCTACGTACCATGCTTCAAATGAAAGAAAATGTGGATATTAAATACCCAAAATTAATTGCTTTCTTGAAAAGACAAAACCAGGGATATAAACCTAATAAAGCAAAAACCTTCTTAAGAGAGGAAGTAAGTAAATTTTTACTAGAAGCCCCCGATGATAATTATTTATTGATGAAGGTAAGATATTTTCAAGAAGTAAATATATCAAGAAAATAAAAGTTAAACGGCAAATATTATAATAGAGCTACAACAATACGCCATGTTCATGATTCCGCAAATGTTGTCTGAGAGTCCCGGTAGCGCAATGAGTTAGTTCACCGCTCACAGTTTATGATGCTTGTAGCCGTAGGTTCAAATTCCGGCGTGGACAGCTTTTTTATTTATATTCTTTGTTTTGTAGGTTCTCCTCATTTTCGGAATTTCAGGAGCATGCAGGTGTGATGAGCTCCTTAAAATGGCCACTACAGATATTGAAGATAAAGGTTCAATTTTAATAGTAAATATACCAAATTCTAAAACAAATATACAGAGAACTTTTGTAATCAATGCTTCACCGGGAAATGGTCCTAATTATATCAACATTTATAGAAAATATATATCGCTACGCCCTAAAACAAATCAGACACGTTTATTTGTCTGCTATAGAGCAGGAAAATGTATCGATCAAATGGTTGGAAAAAATACTATTGCTAAAATTCCTAAAAAAATTGCAGAATTTTTAAAACTGCCTAATGCTATAAATTATACCGGGCATAGTTTCAGAAGAACCTCGGCAAGTTTACTTGCAAATTCTGGGGGAATTCATTCTTGCTTTGAAGCAACACGGAGGTTGGAAGTCTACGAATATCGCTGAAGGGTATGTGGAGCAATCTCTTGCAAAAAAGCGAAACATTTCGAACCAAATTATGGGAGTCACTGAAGTTAATGAAATTGATTGTAATCAGCCAAGTACGAGTACTTCCCGGGGTTGCCAGCTATATGATAATGTAGTTAATGAAAATATCACGAAAACTGCTTCGTCTCCAGCTCTCAGTTTTAGTGGTATTCAAATAACCACTGCTCAAAACTGCACGTTTAACATTAGTATAAATAATTACTCTACCACAAATTAAAAATATGTAGGATGCAAGAATGAAAATAACGTGCCTATAAGTTATACTGTACCTACTTCTTAGTTTTAGTTCTTTAATAAATTTTGTTTGTTAGTTTCATAAATAAATTATTTAAAAATGACTTGTTATTTGAGGGAGGCGGAAAAATCATATGTATAACATGGGAGTAAATTGCCTTTTCCTCCCTTGAATGATTACTGCCCTCCGCTACGCGTCGGGCAGTAAACTTCATCCTCGGGAGGAAAAGTAGCACTTTCCTCCCTTGTTATACAAATAGCTATTATTGTTCTAAAATCAGTCCATCGTAGACCTCAAAGTTATGTCATACTCTATGGTATTCACAGAATCAAATAATACAAATTCGTAGGTTATGTCGTTAAGTTAAATAAATATAAATTTATAATTTTAGCTAAAAATTCTTCTTCATTAAGAATATAATTATAATATATAATAATTCAATTTGTCCTAGAATTATTTCATTGCAGCAATTTTATTTATGAGCGAGACAGAGGAAGAACAGTTCTGCTATTATGGAAAACCATTGGAACAGTTCGACGAAGGTACTATAACTTCCACTATATTGATTCATTTAACACCTTATTATATTTGTCACACATAGTAGTTGGTGTTTATATATCCAGAACGTTTTGCATTACAGCGTTTATTATGATTGGAGCTTGCTATCTTTCAAATCCATAGCTGAGAAACTTATGAATGATATAATTCATAAAATTCATTATTTTAGATGCATTCCCCAAGAAAAGACCCATATCTGTTGAAGAACAAATTGCAACAGACTCTCATGGAAGAAGGAGATTTCACGGAGCTTTTACAGGAGGTTTTTCTGCAGGATTTTTCAATACAGTTGGTTCTCTCGAAGGTTGGCTTCCCGGTGATTTCAAAAGTTCAAGACAGGAAAAATCAACAAATGTGGTACAAAGACCAGAAGATTTCATGGATGACGAAGATATTGGAGAGTTCGGAATAGCCCATCAAACTGTTAAAGCTACTGATTCCTTTTCACTTACAAGTACAAAAAGAAAACGTCCGGTTAGTTTAGGAATTAGATCATATAATATATTGAATGTTAATGTTCCATATCGCTTATCAAAGCTTTCATTTTATAGATCTTCATAGATGGTCCTATACCAGGAGAACCAGTGCTACATTCTCTTATCACGAGTGGGAACGAAACGATCGGACATTTACTTCTGAAAAATATCGGAATCAAAGAAAAAATCAAAGTTAGCGAACAAGAGAGAGCCTCCAGTTCATCAAGCAGAACGTATGGCTGTGAAATGCCAAAGTTGCAGGATGCTCCAACTGCATTGAAACATAAACAGTATGAAATTGATCAAATTTATAAAGATTCTTTGGCCAATCCAAAAACCAATACTTTCGGTCTAGGTTACGTGGGACTGGACAGAACTCACATCAACCTGTTCAAAAGTACCAGTTTGGTCGTGAAAGAGAAAGATAAAAAACTGTCGATAAATGGTCAAGCTTTTGGTGTTGGAGCTTTCGAAGCTGACGATGATGATATTTATGCCAGAGATGATATGAATAAGTACGATTTTGAATTGGTAGGTGAAAAAGAGGCACAAAAACAGAAAAAGAAGCTTAAACCCAAAGACACTGTTTTGGATTTGTTTGTAAAGTCGAAAGGAAAATACACCCTTCAAGAAAACTATCCACCTCCAGTCATCCCGCACAGCTTTACAGGCAAGTACAAATTGAAAAAGTCTCGATTCGAACCCTTGAAAGAATCTATTCCAACACTGAAGCGAAAAGATTTGAATCCAACGATTAGAGCCGGTTACTTGGGCGAAGCATCACAACAAAATCCGACTCCTTCCAATCAGCAATTTGCCACTTCGAACGCCGACGATAACGCTCGGAACGAACCGAAAGTAAAGGAGGAAGATGTCGATGCGAATAATAGAGTATCGGAAGCCATTCTAAAAAAATACGCACCCGATTTGATCCTCGATCGATTTGTCTCGTCATCTCAAAACGAAGACTCTGCGAATATTCTGGAACCGGTCAAACGAACCGAAACGGAACACGGTACAAAAGAACTGAGAGACGCGGCGAAATTTAAAATGTTCGGTCCGCTTACTAGGATCCAGCAGGATTGGCAACCTTGTGCACTTTTGTGCAAACGTTTCGATGTACCTGAACCCCTTCATGAGTAAGTACATTCAAAAGAACTATTCTATTTTTGTTGACAGGGACCTTAATTTTATGACCTTATATAGACTTCCTTGAATTTAGGTATGAATGAAAACTATATCAAGTTAATATTCTAATTACGTGTTTATTAACGATCGATTCCTGCACGTCTTATGTTATGGTTACGTGAATAGATTGTGCCTTCAAATCAAAATACATGGTAAAAACCCTTTTGTTTAAACCATAGCAAGTGATCAACCTGCCGTTACAAATTAGATCATAAACTACCAATATACTGTAAAGCACTTGTTTTCTTTAAAACCATTTCTGTTAACTTTGTAATTTATGATTTCCTATTGAAACTGTGTGGAACCTCTTCGACTTTGTCGATATTTGATAAATTATAATGACCCTTCCTTGACAAGGATTGAAAAACTACACATCTTGTTTCCGTCCCACAGATTTAAAGAACAAACTGTATTAATTCATGATGGGACGCTCGTACTAAGAAATGAACTCATATACTTTACTTGTCCATAATAAAAGGCAACAAAGAATATCTCTATTTCTATTCACGTTTATGTTTGATATCTAAATTAATTCTAATTGATAATTAATAAGGCAGCTTTGCTACATTAACAGTCAAATTTGGTGTACCACAGGGTCGGGTACTTGGTCCGTTTTATTCATTATCTATATGAATGATTTCTTCTTACTTAACACTAATGCCAAAATCATATGCTACGCAGATGACACTGTAATTTTAATGAAGGGTAATAGTTGGAATAATGCATACGAAACTGCGGAAAAAGATTTAACAATTATCAAAAAATGGTTTAACAAAACCTTAAACTGGACGACTCAAAATCATTATTTAGAAAATTTACAATAACTAAATTTAACTTACTCACATCCAATACTATAAAAATTCATAAATCAAATTGCCAACAAATATCAACTCTTTAAACTGTAACTGTAATTTAGAAATTAAGAGGATAGAAGGTCAGCCTGGTTGACATACCGAGTGTTTCGGTAGAAAACGCCGTGTATCGGCTTTTCAACATGCCGCCTGAGCATAAGATCTTGCTCCGCGGCATTTATCTGGGCTTTCAGGTGAGAAGGCAACTCGAAGTTGCCCTCTAGTTGGCCTTCTCGACTGATGTGAAATTCGTGACCAAGTTCTTCTGCAGCTTTTTGTGCTGCCTTAACGATAAATGCTCCCACTCCGGCGAATTCGTGACTTGTGACAAGGCACAAAAGGTGGTCCGAACCCTTGAGAACTTCACTAGCTGTAGATAAAGGCGGGACACGCACGACCTGATATGCAAATTGTCATGGATATGCATCATTTTACGGGTGTCTTTGTCGAGTCTATGCAGCTTATCGACCGTCCATTTCACCGCTCCAAAAGAGCGAAGCAGGATTGGATCGTCCTTTCCTCAAATGAAACACTGCGCACTTGTTCCCAACTCCATGCCTACAGCTCGTGTGTATTCTTGAACCACGTTGAGATCCTGATGGGTTTTCTCCTCAGAGGCATACAGTTTCAGCTCATCCATGTAAAATAATTGGGTGATCTGATGTCTCCGGTCATTCGGTGGTCCAGAGTAATATCCACGAGTCCATCTGAACGCAATGGAGAGCGACAGCAGTGAGATTTTGATGAAGAGGGGACTCCAGGAGTCTCCTCGAAAAACACCTCTCTTCAATGTTACCAATGGCAAAACGAGTCTTCCAGAGCAGATGCAAATGTTGCGTTTGTGGAGTATGGAGTATCCTGAGTGTTAGATTTATCTATCACCAGATTTTCCCAATAACTCTCCAACCCTCCATGCCTCCATGCAGGCTTGCTCTACCAAATCTGTTGCGACGCGCATCATAGGTGGTGCTGGTGCGGATAGATCTGGTTCTAGTGCTGCACCCTGCCGGAGATTCGTTCTTATACAGCCATGGTGCATGATGCACCAAATTGTGTGCAGTCGGGACTTGTATCCCCCACGGACTGACTCGCCGCGTTCGAAGCAGTCCAGTAAGTCATCCTGTAGTTCACTAGACCTCTCAGAGCGTCCATGTACAGGGTGTCCCATTTTGGGTACTTTTGCGGGGTATCTCCTTTATTTTTAAAGATAGAGAGTTGCGGTTTTCGCGACACTGTGCTACTTTTTCGTAAGACTCAAGATGCCGTCAACAGAATTTTCATAGCCCTTTTAGTTTTTAAGATACAGGGCATTTCTGAAAATGTTGCATTTTGTGACCCCCCTCGTATCTCCGTTATCCTTCAACTTATCGAAAAGGTAAAATAACATTCTAATAGATTTTTTTCCGTAGAATGCAGTGGTGTAGATAACTTTTGTTACATATTTACTGTTTTTGAGTTATAAAGTAAATTTATGTTTTTTTAAATGGAACACCCTGTATATTTATAGACTATAAAATTTGTCTTTTTTTACGTTTTCAAAAACATATGATAGTATAAACTTTTTTTCAGAAACACGCAAATAATTGACAATTTTCAGAAAATTAAATACATATTTTAATAGTAGGCTATGGATAACAATAATAAACAAGTGCAACTTACATATTACTAACAAATAATTGGATACCTTGTATATAGGTATCTATTGAAAAAAATTCCCATAGATCTTTTTCTAACAGTAAGTTTGTAACAACAGTTTTGTGGCGTAAAGTGACAATATAACAAAAACACAAAAAAATAACATTATTAAAAAAAATTAAATGTGATGTTCAAATTGACCACCATTTTCTCTAATGCAAAATTGGCACATCTTTGAGATTCTTTGAATAGCGTTCAAAAGAACCATTGTTCTCATTCGCAGATTTCGAAAAGCTAAATGAATTGCCTCTCGAAGTTTTGCAATGCCGTCATATCGAGTTTTATATACTTCATTTTGTATATAACCCCATAAAAAAAATCTAAAATTGAGAGATCTGGTGATCGTGGAGGCCATCTAACAGTTCCGTTGGTACCTATCCATCTTTGAGGAAAGTTATTATTTAGAAAGGCCCTTAAGAGCCTAGAGTTATGACTTGGGGCACCATCTTGCTGTAGGTAAACAGCATTATACTGGGCTAATGGAATGTTTTCGAGCAGTTCTGGAATAACTTCCTCAAGAATTTCTAGGTATCTACGTGCTGTAAGACCTCCTTCAAAAATCCTATAAACTATATGTCTACCCAAAATAAAACATGAAACATCAACTCCAAAGCGTCCTTGTTGTGCCCTTTCAAACATTAAATGCAGATTTTCACTACGCCAGTTCCTGGTATTGTGACGATTGAAAATAAAGCATTCGTCTGACCAAAAAACAAGTCTGCCAAATAAATCGTTAGCATCGATTTGTTGCAAATACCACTGGCAAAACAGTGCCCGGCGCTCGGCATCGCCAGGATGCAAATGTTGTAGTATATTAAATTTGTATGGATGATACTTATATTTCTTCAAGATCCTCTGAGCGTTAGTTTTTGGCACACCAATTTCCTTCTAAATTTTTCTACATGAGGACGAAGATGTTGCTTCTATATATCCTAAAGTATCTATCTCTTTTCTTTCCCTGTTCTCTTTGTTGTATGTTTTAGGGCGCGGGTGAACAAATGATCCGTGCTCAACTAAATTTGCTTTTAAACGGGCAAATATCCCAAAAAACGGTTGCCTTCTTTCTGGATATCTAACAAGCAAAAATTAAAATGATAATAGAGATTTTCATAGCCATAATAGCTTACTCACCTTTGGAAATATAATTCTGAAGCTTCTTCAGAATTTTCATTACTCTGTAATACCATCATATCATATTTCTCATAATTTTCGTAAACTGCCATTATTCGAAAAAAATTGATAAATATCTATTGAATAATGATACCAAAAGAACGAAAATAAACAGCTTAAATGCGATAGAGATTTGATGTTTATTTCTGTTTCTTGTCATAAACAATATCAATGGCCTACAATTAAAATATGTATTTAATTTCTAAAAATTGTCAATTATTTGCGTGTTTCTGAAAAAAAGTTTATACTATCATATATTTTTGAAAAGGTAAAAAAAAGACAAATTTTATAGTCTATAAATATACAGGGTGTTCCATTTAAAAAAACATAAGTTTGATATATAACTCAAAAACAGTAAATATGTAACAAAAGTTATCTACACCACTGCATTCTACGGAAAAAAAACTATTACAATGTTATTTTACCTTTTCGATAAGTTGAAGGATAACGGAGATACGAGGGCGGTCACAAAATGTAACATTTTCAGAAATGCCCTGTATCTTAAAAACTAAAAGGGCTATTAAAATTCTGTTGACGGCATCTTGAGTTTTACGAAAAAGTAGCACAGTGTCGCGAAAACCGCAACTCTCTATCTTTAAAAATAAAGGAGATACCCCGCAAAAGTACCCAAAATGGGACACCCTGTACATCGCAGTCGTATTATAAAATTTAGTTGAAGCTAAATAATATTGTCAAATATTATTCCAAAACGTTTAGAAGCATATTTGTTATTTCTTTATTGCTCCAAATTAAAAAGGTTGCACATATAAGCCAATTATTGACTCAGTTATCAAAGACACATTCAAAAAAATATCAAACAATTATATGTAACATTTGAAACTATTTTTGCGTTAAAAATCATCAATAAAGTATTATTATTATTTTATAAATGGGCCAAATAAAGTATAAAGAACATTTTGCACATATAATGAAAAGTAATAGTGAAAAATCAGCCTCATTTTCATTACATATTTGTGTAATCTAGTAATCTCATTTTTATATGGTTCAATCAAATATATCCGTTTTTTTTCTCAGTGGCTCCAGCTTGAATAAGAATAAGAAAAGGACTAAACACCTTATATTTGAATATCAACAGCATCAGGATCAACTTACTTCGTACCAACCTGGCCTATCGACTCAGATTACTTCAACCGAAGACATTATTCAAGACGCTAATCAAAAATCAGAGCAAACAACCGATGATATAACAACGATAAAAGAAGAAACGCTAGATACGAATGAACATTCCACAGACGTAGCAGTCCCAACGAGGGAAAACAACGATAAAGTTTTATCGACATTGCCAGACATAACGGAACGATTACATATCGAAGAAAAAGTGGACCTTTTCAAAGCGATATTCGACAGTAGTAGCGAATCGGAAGACGAAGCAGATCCCAAAGAAACCGATTTAGAAGAAAAATTAACAAGAGAAAACGAATTGAAAGCGAACATTCTATCGGACGAATTGGTATTGCCGAAAATTAAACCGATAAAAGAAGGCATTCTTTCGAATTTGGATTTTACATTGGAATTGAATCGTAATCTCAAAAACAACGTTACCGAAGAAACAAAACAAAACGAAGAACCGATTATGGATAATTCGTACGGTCCTAAATTGCCGGGCACCGTAATAATTCCGAAAACCATTTGTCAAATCAAAATAGAAGAGAGCGAAAGTGACGAATGGGTGGAAAAGGATGAAATTGATAAAAAGAAAAAGAGTAAACATAAAAAACATAAGAAAGATAAATATTCTCACAAGAAAAAACACAAGCATCACAGGAGGAGTAGGACAAGTTAAGACTGTATTGAGTACAAATGTATTGGTAAAAACATTGGACATGTTAATTCTAAGCCACCAAATTTGAAAGAAGGAAGAATGAAGAGATGAAAAGAAAACTGAAAAGCATTTATTTTGATATTGAAAATTGTTCCAGCTAACTTCAAAATGTTGCTGTTACTCTTGAAGTACGGAACGTATTAATTTCAAAATATTGATGATTGTGATATACCTACTTTTAATGTAAATATTTCTTGAAATAAAATAGAATATACAGAATTTGTTGTTTTATTTAATCCTCTCCAAACCTGAATCAGCGTTATTAGATTCATATATAAAAATTCTCGGGAAATAGGTCACAATAAACACTCTGTTTTAAATTTTCGTCTTTACGTACGTTTCGGTCTCACGACCTTCATCAGAAGACTTATTATTTAAAAAGGGTTTAATTAAAACTAATTAGCACAAGCGTCCATATCGCACAATTTTCAATCAAAAAGCCCACGCCGTCGAAACGAACAGAACCACGAATGATCGAAAATTGTATCGTTAATATTGAAGTATAATTTTTTTTGTAACAAGAATCCAATGTTCAGTAAAATTCTCATAATATACAAACGCATATTGCTATGGTCTCAAAGCAACTGAAGTTCGAAGCTATTTGTTGATATTTACTCAAACCAGATGTAGATTTATGACGTACTTCAAAAGGTTTTAGACCTGCATTGGAATTCACTTTAAGCGTTCTTCCTAAAATATACTTTTAACATTATAAAGACGCATGTAGGAATTTGCAAGAGTTTTAATTAATCAAGTTAGTATAAATCTGACTCAATCCCTGAATATCATTCCTATGATTTACAGAATTTGAATCCCTTTTTATGTGAATCATCTCCAGGATAGATCTTTTATAATAATTGGTTTCTTTAGTTAAAATATTAACATTTTTGTAATCAAATTGATGGTTATAATCAAAGCAGTGTTTAGCAAGGGCGGTGGAATTTTCTAAGTTATTATTTCTTGTGCTATACTTATGGCCGTACATTCTTTTTTGTAAATATTGTTTAGAGATTCCAGTATAAGTTCCATCACAATCTAAACAATTCAATTTATATACTGTGTGGGTTTGTTTATCTTTAGGTATTACAGGTTTTAAATGATGAAACAACTTATAAGAAATTAAGATCTGACCCTACTTTATCAGTACAAAATAACATGAATAATATGATAAATAAATGGCATAAAGATAAGATAATCCCTATTGAATTAAAAAATAAATTAATTTGCCATAATGGGCTAGCACCTTATATCTATGGGCTTCCGAAACTACATAAAAATGATACCTAAGACCCATTGTAAGTAATATTGGAGCTCCTACTTACAATTTATCAAAATTTCTATCAAAATCTATCAATAATATAATAGGAAAAAATGAATTTTATGTGAAAGACTCATGGCATTTTAATGAATTTATAAAAAATCAATCCGTACCAGTAAACCATCAACTAATTTCCTTGGACGTTGTTTCTTTATTTACAAATATACCTGTCGTTTTGGCATTGAATTGCATCAAAAAACGTTGGGCAGAAATTAAAAACCACACACCTCTTGATCAATCGGATTTTATAATTGCGGTAAAGTTTTGTTTAGAATGCACTTATTTTCAGTACGGTGAGCAATATTTTGGACAAATTTTCGGCACAGCAATGGGATCTCCTATTTCAGCTACCATTGCTAACCTCGTTATGGAATGCCTAGAGGAATCTGTTATGAGTTCATTAGATTTTCAGCCTGTATTCTTTAAACGATATGTAGATGATTGTCTTATGTGTGTTCCCAACGATATATAATAAATTAATAAATTTAACAATTTCCACTGTAAACTTCAATTCACTTGTGAAATAGAAATAAACAAAAACATAAATTTCCTAGATATGAACATTAGGCATGATGCAGATGAAAAAATAAAAACTTCTTGGTGTACTAAAGAAGTTTGGTCTCAACGTTATCTTCATTTCAATTCCGTTGCACCAGCTTGTTATAAAAAAAGTGTCATTAACAGCCTTACAGACCGCGCGGTGAAATTGTCCCACGCAGAAGACCATCCCAAAAATTTAAAAATTGTTCGTAATACACTAGAAATGAATGACTACCCAAAAACGTTCTTCAATCCTATCATTAAAGAGAGAATAAACAAAATCTATAATGGTTCTTCATATAAAAATAACATAATAGGTAATACAGACAGTTATATAACTTTACCATACATTCCGGAGACCTCAGAAAAAATTAAAGAAATGTTTGAAAAAGTACGATATAAATGTTGCGCATAAACCTACTAACTGTGTTGGGAAATATTTCTCAAATCTATAACCTGTAACACCTAAAGATAAACAAACCCACACAGTATATAAATTGAATTGTTTAGATTGTGATGGAACTTATACTGGAATCTCTAAACAATATTTACAAAAAAGAATGTACGGCCATAAGTATAGCACAAGAAATAATAACTTAGAAAATTCCACCGCCCTTGCTAAACACTGCTTTGATTATAACCATCAGTTTGATTACAAAAATGTTAATATTTTAACTAAAGAAACCAATTATTATAAAAGATCTATCCTGGAGATGATTCACGTAATTCTGTGAACCATAGGAATGATATTAAGGGATTGAGTCAGATTTATACTAACTTGATTAATTAAAACTTTTGCAAATTCCTACATGCGTCTTTATAATGTTAAAAGTATATTTTAGGAAGAACGCTTAAAGTAAATTCCAATGCAGGTCTAAAACCTTTTCAAGGACGTCATAAATCTACATCTGGTTTGAGTAAATATCAACAAACGAACTTCAGTTGCTTTGAGACCATAGCAATATGCGTTTGTACATTATGAGAATATTACCCAACAGTGGTTTCTTGTTACAAAAAAATTATACTTTAATATCAACGATACAATTTTCGATTATTCGTGGTTCTGTTCGTTTCGACGGCGTGGGCTTTTTTATTGAAAATTGTGCGATATGGGCGCTTGTGCTAATTAGTTTTAATTAACCCCTTTTTACATAATAAGTCTTCTGATGAAGGTCGTGAGACCGAAACGTACGTAAAGACGAAAATTTAAAACAGAGTGTTTATTGTGACCTATTTCCCGAGAATTTTTATATATAATTCATACTTGGTCAAGAATCTTTATATTGTTATTAGATTCGTGCAGACAGTATCAATTGTTTCGGAGATGTCGGAAAATGGACTTTCGAGGGAAAATATGAAGACATCCATTTCTAGGCAAAAAAAATAAAGGTTTTAATCAATTTTCTCGAAAAATTATTATTTTATGGAACACCTGATTACTTGACGTGAATCTACGCCACAAACCGTATAACGGCAATTTATAAATGAAGATGCTTTTTATACAGGGTGAGCTGGTTGAATTTAGACTTTTCGTCATTTCGAGTGTTGACACATGTCTCCACATAATATTTTATTATTGGAAAACGAAATAAGCTGGAATAATCAAACTTCCGTGCATTAAAGTAAAAAGTAATATGCTAAAATATTATTTTCGCTATTAAAGACGTCGAAAGCGAACCGAAGGTGAAGTATGATACATACATATATAGTTAGGAAGAGGAAAAAATCCGTTGTAACTAAACTATAACCAACTATGATTCCCATTTAAAAAAATACAACTTTAGGCCATAACACGAAATTGCACCTTTTTTACATGTTCTCGACACCACTGGATTATACAGAAAATAATACCTTAAGAATGTAAAAGTAGTTTTTCCCTAACTTTAAATACAGCCACGATACTCACATGTGTCTAAAGTCGAAGAACAAACTTTTGTTTATAATTCGAAAACAAAAGACGATCAGCAAATTTTCCGCCAGTTAATTTGTCCCAAAAAAGTCAAGAATGTGACTTCCATTATTTTGTATTTCCCATAGTTCCCGAGCTACCCTATACAAACATCAAAATTTGCCCACCCTGTACTGTTCCGACTGTATTTTTGTAACAAGTAGAAAATTTGCACATAACATTCATCTACCTGCTGACAAGTACTACCAAATGAACTACAATATGTTGTGCATATATTGACTACGTTAATTCGACACCTCTTTCAAGTTGATAATGGACGAGTAAAACATAGGGGAAAATCGCATCGATCGACAGGTCACAAAAGTGATAGTAGGGTTCGCCAGCTATGCTCAATTTGGGTTACATGAATCCGCGTTTGTTAATCAAATCATAGCCGGAAGGGCTTTGATGAATTACCTAAGGCGAACTTTGGACAGACCACTGAACCTGCCACAACTCTTATTGTGTTATGGGGCAAAATGTTGGACTGTGATTGGCAAATGCCAACCTACGCCTGGCGGCGATGCATTAACTGTTGATGTACCGGAATTACAATTAACGGAGATGTGGCAAAGATTTTGAAATGGGGATCTGATAATCTAGTAGAGCTTAATGCAACCAAAAGTCAAACTTGTGTCATCTCCAGGCGGTTCCCACAATCCCTAATACGATAATGTCAGGTACAACTATTCCTATAAGTCTCCCAATAACAATGGACGAATCAGTCAGTGTCTTAATTGAAAACATAGTGGCGATAACATTGGTTTTAGAAAAGTCATTAAAACTACACTTCAATTTGCTCGCAGAGCTACACTTTTGGTCATTTTGCTTTTTCATTTTTCCGCCATAAAATTGGTAACCGCGATATTAAAAACCCCTAGGGTATGATGTACAAGAAGATCCTTCCTCCTCTCCCCATAATCCACCGGTGGCTCACACGATGTTCCTCGAACATTGTAGTCAAAGTTTACTGTGTGACAACGATGAGGGTCCAGGCGGTAGGAAACCGGTTTGTATTTTGTTTGTTATAGCTGCATAGGTTCGAAACTCTGAAAGGTAAAGTCATCGCAGATTAGTTTTGTTAAATTTTTCATGGGCTAGTTTTATTTAATTTTTATATAACTTTGGATATACTAGGTTAGTAGGTCATTAAAAGTTTGTTGTAATTGATTGATTTTCCATTTTGCCCTTGTACACATGTATTGTTAAAGTGAATGTACACGCCTACATCCCCGAAGCATTAGCGAATCACAGTCCAGTACAACACAACTAGGTTGTGAACTGTAAACAAGCTTTAATGTCCTCGTTTAAAATAGACCTATTTTAATGTCCACATTGTCATTATAAGACTTCAACCACAGCAGGATAAATAAAGCTCACACACACAGTGGTTTAATACTAACTCTATGGTACATTGGTAATATATTTAATCTAGGCGATGCACAGACACAGATCTCCTAGTTATTATAACTTAATTTCAGTATTTATAAAACTTCAAAAATAAGCAAATACTCGAATATTTTCGAAAAATATGATAAAGATGGAATATATAATGAATAATTTCATAAGATATTCGTCCAATATAAGGCACTAGCTCACACTAACACCTGAAGGAACAGGTAATGGCGTCGGCTTCTCCGCCCCTATATTTTTCATCTGTTTTGACTACATGAGAGGGAAACCTCTTCCAAGAACATCGTGTGAGCCATAGACATAGACATACATGTGCTTTGTAGATTATGAAGAACTACTGGGATGTAAAGTTGCCCTTGGTCCGGAATACAAACCCATGAGAGGGTGCTGTTGGAGGTGATCCCGATCATGGATATGGAAGACTTCATAGGAATAGTTGCACCTGACATCATCATATTAGGGATTGTGTGATCCGGCTTCCTAGAGAAGATGCAAGCTTTACTTTTGGTTGCATTGAACTATACTAGATTATCAGATCCTCATTTCAAAATCTTTGCCAGATCTTCATTAATTGCGTTAACCAGTCTCTATTTCGCTCCTTTGGCTTCTTTGGATGATATAGGGGTTCTAGATGAGAAAACGGTATAAAGTGTACCATCATCTGCAAAGCTGTTTACGGAACATTTGGTCACTTCCAGCAGATCGTTGATGTGGAGTAGAAACAATGTTGGTGCCTACATAGGTCCCTGACGAACACCAGCTATAGTAACCATTGTATCGGAGGATACTCCGTCACCACCACATGGGGTAATCTATAATTCCCCGGGTTCCAAGACGTAAATGCATATTGCAATTGATTAGAAAGAGCTAAGTGCGTGAGAAGACACTAAATTATACTGAGCTGTTATTATCCAGGAATCTATGATCTGTCTGTCATGTACTCGTACACGTTGTGTGATCATAATAATATACCGAGACGTTAGAATTCGACATTTATTCCACCGAGAGCGTTTGTACGAATTGACTTGGGTCGTTGGAAGTACGACCCTAGCGGCAAGCGCAATAACAGTTGATACACCGAATTCAATGTTGATCCTGTATGCAATTCTAGTACAAGCGGTAAGACCCGGTCTTTTGCTTCCAATAGCGTAGGTTCAAAACTCAAAGTGGCAATGTTAGACACAGGTTAGTATTTTAAATTTTTATATATTTTTGGGAACAGTAAGTTAGTAGGTTATTTGAAAGTTTGTTTTAGTGAATGATTGATTTTCCTTGCCCATGTACAACTTGCAGCGCTTACGTGATGCGATGGAATACATTTCTGAATTTAACGTCATGTATTATATGAAATGTCAAAAATATATCGGATTCCCTTTTGCCATCTTTAGGGTTGAAATTCTAATATCTAGTCATCGACTTCGTGAGTCAGTTAGTGATATTTGCCGTTTATATATGTTTATAGATAAAGATACAAATTAATAAATGAATCTCCGTATTCAAATATTGAACCCATACTCGAAGTGCAGAGATCTACAAAGAAGTTGGGCGCGTTTCCGCTCTGTTGTAATACCGGCCTAACGTTGGTGTCATTAGATTAGAATACTTTAAGGGGGGAGTTATTGCCCAAAGCACGTGCTAAAGAAAATGTCTCTCCGGTTTTAAGGAATCGTCTCGTAAAACAAGCATTGACAAAGTGTAGATCGAATCGAGTATTCAATAAATCCGTAACTAATATAAAAGTGTATAATAATTTTGTGTGGTTATAACCAAAATGGCACTTGGCTCGTCTGGAAACGATAATGAAAATTCGTCGGAAAGCTTGAACAATTCCGATGATAGATTGCATAAATGTGTCGATAATTGTTTGAAATCGCCAGGTTTGTAAAACTATGATGTATTAATTCATTTTATAAAGAGTTCATTCTCTAGGTATCATTATCATTTCAACCTTACTAATTACGTAACTAAACTGACAGTTTCCTTTTGATTTTCAACTTATGACTTCCAGAAAGATGCCTATGCATTCTTTAAAGGGACAATAATAACACAATGATTATTTTTCTGTTTAATTGATTTATATGTTAAGTTCAAGCTGAACCTTGCCTCCTTGGTAGTTCGGCAAACTATTAGTATAAAGCGGCTGTGGCGCCTTTGGTATTTATCTTAATTGTTATTTAGAAACTTATTTGCTTTTGGTTATTATTATTATATATATACTAGACAAAAGCAGTTACTTGATATTAATTAAGACTAACATCATGAATATTATTGGCGATTAAAGATGACCACTAATGTTTATAAATCGTAAAATTTGTAATGGTAATTAACTTTCATTACAATGATTATTTGATATAAAGTTTGCCTTTCGTTGTAATTAAAATTGAAGTTTTTTTTACTATAATAACAGCATGGCATTGTTTTATGATTTATACGCGGCGAAATGCAAATGCAAAATTGTAATGGGAAGTACGAAGGCAAGATGAAAAGTCCTTGAAAAATAAGACAGATGGCGCCACATTCGAAAATCCCATGTGCATGAAAATGTTCAGTTCTGTTTTGCCACCCATCGAAAGCAAGCAACCTTGCAGATTTTTGTAAACATGTTAGAAAGTAAATTTCACGTGTTGGTTAAACATTATTTCTTGCTAATTATTTTGATTGCATCCAGAAATCTATTACTTCACAAGATTGTCGGGTATTGGACATAAAAAAAACATGTTCTACTCTACGTCTTTGCTTACGTTTCGCGACTTTATTGTTCGCTTCTTTCAGAGCTCAGTACGGTTAATCATGCCTGAACTCTGAAGAAGCGAGCAATAAAGTCGCGAAACATGAGCTAAAACGTAGAACATTGTTTTTTTCATGTCCAATACCCAACAATCTTGTGAAGTATTATTTCTTGCGTGGAAAATAAATTATATGATAGTATGACCCCAAAGGATGCCGAAATCTTCGATAATATTGGACGATCGGCGAGTTGAAGTGCATGAGATTGCTGAGGCTATGAGCATCTCAACCGAACGGGTACGGAACATTTTGCATACATTTTTGAATGTGAGAAAGCCATCTGCCAGATGGGTGCCGCATTTGCCCTTTGTTGACAACAAGCGCTACCGTGTGACAACTTGAAAGGAGTGTTTGGCGTGTTCAAGCGCGATAAGAAGAACGTTTTGCGCCGTTTCGTAATCGTGGACGAAACATGGATCCATGACAATACACTAGAGACCAAAGAACAGTCGAAACAGTCCTGGCGAATCGAAGCCGAAAAAGGCCAAAATGGGTTTATTGGTCAACAAAGTCATGGCGACAGTTTTATGGGATGCACACGGTATCGTCCATATCGATAACCAAAACGATCACCGGCGTATATTATGTAGAGCTGTTGGATCGATTCGACGCCGATTTGAAGTGAAAGCGGCCGCATTTGGCAAAGAAAAAAGTGCTCTTCCACCAAGACAACGCACCGACGCACAGGTCCGCAGTCGCAAGTGCAAAATTGCAGGAATCGCGCTACGAATTGGTTCGTCGTCCACCATATTCTCCAGATTTGGCCTCCTGTGATTGTTATCTATTTCCAAACTTGAAAAAACAAACGCTTATTTTGAAGAATTGCCGAAATCGTATTATCTGGAAGGGATCGAAAAATTAGAAAAATGTTGGATAAAGTGTATCGGACTACTAGGAGATTATGTTGAGAAATAAAATAACTTTTGACCAAATTAATCATTTCTTGTTATTTTTCAGGGATTTTTCACCTTGCCCTCGTATGTTTGAGAATTCTTCTTGATAGAAAACTATCAATTGTTGAGGAGGTCACACTACGTCCACAAGCAGCGACTATCATTAATTTATTATTCTTTCGTTGCATTCTATTAGTGTCAGTGTCAGATAATTTAAAAACAGTTTTCTGCTTCCTTTTGGAACATAGTGTTAAATGTAGTGTCATCTATCGAACAACATCGAAACTAAGTCAGTAAGTTTGGAAAGAACTGATAATTTGAAACAGTTTTCTTTTTCTTTTAAAACGGCAATCTGTTGAGTCTTTGCAGTTATACTCGACGATAAGTGTACATATTTAGACATTAATTTTATGAAATGGTTGTTGAGAAAAAGATCTGTATTTTTGATTAACATTATCAAAATAGCGTTCCGTCGACAAATTGTACTAAACATGTCTAGAACAAAAATTTCAATTTCAATTTCAACAGTTCCAAAAAGAACTAGAACTGTGCTGAAAGTTGGTAATTCAGGGCAGAAGTTCCAGGTGTCTTACTAATATTGATTTCTTATTGGATTAATGAGACTTGAAGTGTTAAACAGATGAAACAACGAATTAAAATAGTCTTGATATATTCTTCAACGTTTTTTCTACACTTTTCGTACATCATCTAGTGTTGAATGAAATTCTAGAAATAGATTTAAAATTTTCCTCTTCAAATTGTAAAATTTTTAATTACAATTATTCTGGTAATGCATCTAAAAGAACTGAAGTATTAATTATGGCCGAACTATCGAACATTTTTTGGGTCATCTTGGGTACGGAATATTTTACATTTGTGTTTGAAACAAATTAAATTCAAAATAAAATTGGAAATTATTCTGCAAATAAGTAATATAATAAAACAAATTATATCTTCTATGAGAGTTAACATCGCTAAAAAATCCTATATTCCAGTTGAACAAATGTTTGTGATCAAAATAATTCTTGAGTCAATTAAAATATAATAATAGTAATAATGTTTCATCCTGTCCAGAACGAATGTACAATTTCAGATTTGTCCATATGTGAAAGAAACATATTGCTGTGCCCTATTAACGTTTATAGTTTTTGTAAAATATATATGAATCAATTTTATAAATTATTTGTTAAAATGGTGGTACATACTTTTATTTATTATATGTCTAGAAATCAATTTAATATTACGTTAAAAGGGTGATATTAGATATTTATTCATTGAAAATATTTTTAAATATAAAATTTTGGTTCGTTATAATGGTGATTTTTGATGGTACCGAATTAACTATTATTTATAATATGTCTAAAGGCAAATTTAACTACTTTTAGACTTTATTTTTGATTTATAATGATTAACTATAAATATATATTCATGTGGAAAATATTCATAAATTGTTATAATTAAAACAAAATAGTAATATGAAAAAGAGTTAATTAAGTTTATTTTTAGAAGATGACGAAGAGAAGAATAATGATAATAATGTCTCACTGAATGATGAAGATGCGAATGCGAAAGGTATGTTTGAATTTCCAAACGTGGTGGCAAGTAATTGCGCGTTTTCTGTACATTAATTTATTTTAGAAAATAAATTAGTCAAAGATGTCGAAGAGAAGGAAAAAGACGAAAGTGAAGATAAATCCAAAGACGATGTTTTTATTCAAGATATTGGTTTCTCTGTGAAAATCATGAGTCCCGGGGCAGAAGCATTCGATATACAGGTAGATGTTCAAGAATTTGTTCTTACGATCTGTGATAATATTTTACCAACATACTTTAGACGAGATAGTTAGTATCAAGATTGTTACTCTTTCGGTTTCCTATCCTTTCTTCTTATCAAGAATGCGTCTGGTTTGTAAAAACCCGTAAAAAGATAGCGTTTCGTAAACATGTTGATTCAATAACAGGAAGAAACGTTGACAACAAGTTTTTGTAAGTTTTATAATAACAATGAATTTTATGAAATGCATCAATATTGTTTTTCTTTGGAATAATAATTCCAACTATAATGTATCAGATTGGCATCTCACAAATGAATGTTTATAATCAAATATTGATACAATATGTTTGTTGGACATTCTTGAATTACGTCATCTTTCAAATTCAAACAATGCCAATGATATATTGATAGGAAATGTTTTGAACTCATCTTATAGATATATATATGGAGAACCAGTTAACAGGAATTCTTATCGAATATTTGGTTGAGGCTTTCTTAATACATACATGAAATTTTACTTTGTTAACTATTACTTTATTCAAAAGAAAGTTCATTGCAAATTTGAACTTTACAGTTCATTATCAAAACATACATTTGTATGTTTGTTTAACAAAGTAAAATTTCCTGTTTTTATCTGTAAAAATGGAATACCACAAAGTAACGGACACAGCTCCATTTAAATTCTAATAATGACATGTTTTTCCTTATACCATAATTCCCTGGAAAACTTCAACAACCTTCTTCATACTATTTCTAGGTATCGAGCATGGAATTGGTACAAGAAATCCATCAATTGTTGATGGATCGCGAAGACACTTGCCATAGGACGTGTTTTTCGCTTCAACTGGACGGAAACAGTCTGGACAATTTCGCCGAATTGAAGAACATCGAAGGTCTCAAAGAAAATTCAATCATCAAAGTCGTCGAAGAACCGTACACGATGCGCGAAGCCAGGATACACGTACGACATGTTAGGGATTTATTGAAATCTCTAGATCCTGCCGATGCTTTCAACGGCGTCGAATGCAATTCGCTTAGTTTTCTTAATACAGTAACGCAGGGAGATATTTTAGGTGAGGGAGAATATTTTCTAAAATTCAGATGGCTATTTCCTCTCGTGTTGTCAAAGTGAAAAAAATGTCACGTAAACTCGTATTTAATTGCAGAAAAAAAGACCAAGATGCGCCCCGAAAGTGTAGACTGCACCCCTCCAGATTACATTATGCCTGATAGTAAAGATAGGCCGTTAATAGCTATTCAACCACAAATGAAGGACCAGAAGTTACCTCAGTGTGTTAAGGTAAATGTCTTAAGTACATAAATAAATTAAAATAGAAATAATAGGCGTCATTTACTTAAATTACGAACCTATTTTTGCTTATTGGGCGATTTTGGTGTGAAAGCAAGATAGCATCATCCCTGCTATATGTCTCACTCCTCCCAAAATCCTCATCCCGGATAGAGGACATTGGAGTAACAAAACTTTCATCCTACTGCCACTGGTTCACAGACGGGTTCAAGGTAGATCAGGCTTCTGGGGCGGCAGTGTACCTAAAAAGGCCAAAGGTCACTATATCAGCGCTTACTGAACCGTTTTTCAGGCGGAGGTCTACGCTATATTGACTTGAGCAATGGGAAACCTGCGAAGACACTGTAAATAGGCGCATATATATTTGCATAGATAGATAGATGAACTTTATTGCAATTACCATTGAAATGTTTTACAACGTTTTAAACTTATACCTAAACTTAACCTTAATACTAAACTAGAATATAAATAGAATCATTGATGGGATAAAACCAAACATAGACTCTCATATATAGCTATAGTAAAAGCATTGAGCTTTTAATTAAGGAAAATAGAAAAAAATATAAGTTTTTTAGTGGGCAAGGGTGATTGTTTCCTATTTATATTGTTGGTTTAAATACTCCAAAAATATATACCTGACATTCGAGGTAATTAAAAAAATTGTCTAGTGGTGTAGCTGAAAAGGGGGTTGTTCCCCTTTGCACACCCTAATTTCTACACTACTGCATATTTTCCACAAGTTTTCCATTTTGTTGATTCCTCCTTCAATTTGGAAAAGGAAGATATTCTTGAAAAATTGTGCACGATATTAAATTAATGTAAACTCTTATACAAATAAATATACAATTTTTAGGCCAGGATTTCTTATTTATAATATTCTATTAAAGCCTTGGAATCATGCCAATATTAAACTATCGTATTTTAGATTCTCACCACCTCCGCATGGAACCCTCCCCCAGGGAATCGTAAAATACACGGTGATCTAATGTACTTGTACGTAGTTACGTTGGAAGAAAAACATTTTCATATTTCGGCATGCTCCAGAGGATTCTATATCAATTTGTAAGATTCTTTAATTTAATTTTGATTATTTTGATCATCAGTTGTAGATACAAGGATGTCTTTATGTCAACAGATCGACGGGAGAAGATTTCAATCCTAAACCATCGACGCCTAGTCATCTGTGCCATTCTTTGATCGAATTGCTCAATCAAATATCGCCTCAGTTCAAGAGGAACTTCGCCACGTTACAAAGAAAACGCAGTCAGAGACATCCGTTCGAACGGGTAGCCACCCCCTATCAGTTGTATTCGTGGACTTCACCTTCTATGGATCATACAGTTGACGCGATCAGGGCAGAGGACAGTAAGTAGTGTTCCCTTAAGTTTGGTGCAACGCACAATTTTTTTTTCATTCTGAAACTGTTTAGTTATGAGCTGCAATCGTCGATCTCTAATCCAGTTAAAGCATGTCCCTCTTTTATTATCCAGAATCCACACGGGAACTAAGATTCCCTATTTCCCAAGAATCATTATTAATTAATTTTTTCGTCAATATCATCATTTACTCATCGAAAAACTACGATTTTTTTCATGGACGTGACGCTCTGTACCAGAGAGAATACGTTCTTCTGTATGGTCGATACCAAACTTGGTAGCGTTCAATGTTCATATGTTCGAATCATCTTTTTGTTTGACCGATATAGAAGGTGCTACATTATTCACAGGTTAACTATGTACTTTCGATTATATTAACTCGAACGGTTGGAATTTCAATTAAATATTTTTAATATGCTCGCACATACACGCCAATATACTTTGATATGAAATTAACAGCTTTCCTCAAAACATATTTTGCATTTGAATTAATTGTTGGATATTCAAAAGAGGTTCTAAAAAAATCCTGGCAGGATCGCCATATAATAACTGATTGGAAGGGCTGACAGTGTGGCCATATAAAGTCTGGACGAGGGTTCCTTCTTTGGAACGCCATGTCTTATCAGTTAGCAGGTTCGGTGCTGCGTTATGGTAGAGGTATCATATGGAAGGTGGATGGTTGGAATCGTAACACTGGTTACGAAATGTGATGTATCGATTTATTATTCACTACATGGTACTTAGACTGACCAATCACTCAATACTACTAATAACTTGTAGCTAGTAACTATTAACTAGTAACTTGTAACTATAACTCGACTCAACAACTCAACTTACTGAACTTAAATATCGATTCTCAAGGGAGAAGCTTGTGACATACCTTGTTACTTTTTGGCGATAATTACTTTCTACGGCTTCAATAATCCTTCATGTCTACCAGATCTGACTCCGATTGACTTATATGTTTCTCGGGCGCCAGATTTTTGTCAAGGTTTACTCCTCGTTAAGGGCTTCTGCTAGGGCCCTTACCACAAAGCGCTAATATCATCTTCTAGTCGGCAAACGATGTAAAACGAGAGAATCTTTAACGATTTTTAATTTTCCAGCATTTTCTTCAAAACTTGGTTACGAAGAACACATCCCCGGTCAGACGAGAGATTGGAACGAAGAACTACAAACTACCAGAGAACTTCCTAGAAAATCTCTACCAGAACGTCTTTTACGCGAACGGGCAATTTTCAAAGTGCACAGCGATTTCGTAGCGGCCGCAACAAGAGGTGCTATGGCGGTTATCGATGGCAACGTGATGGCCATCAATCCGGGGGAAGAGGCTAAAATGCAGATGTTCATATGGAATAACATTTTCTTTTCTCTTGGCTTCGACGTTCGCGATCATTACAAGGAATTGGGAGGAGACGCCGCGGCTTTTGTTGCTCCGGTAAGTACCGCATCACAATTTCCGGGTATTATTTAGGTGGCAGAACAACTTGGATATATTTTCTTTATATTAAGAAAGATATGAAAAGGTCTAGATGAGTAGTAAAATTCGAAAATATCGATTTATTCGTTCAATTCGTGCTTATTTTTTGTAATTATGTTCCTTTGAAATTTCTTTACCTTCAGACATACAAGTTCAATTTATTTGAAGGTAATTCCATAGACAAATCTAGAGGAAGTGCAGTGTTTTAACCGGATAAAATCAACACAATTTATCAGAAGTTAGGTACATGGTAGTCGCTACTTCTAAAGGCATTTTATAAACAAAAATTCATCCAGATTTCAGAATGCTTTTTAGGTAAAATGTTTCAATTGAAATGATATCTTGTGTTGTTGGGACCGTGCTATGTGATAGATGTAGATCTACCACTCAGGACTTCATATTGTACAAGTGCAACCTTTCCATGGCTTGGATAGACTGCCGCTAGGCATTTGATTCAACATCACATGAGCTATTATCATACCAACCCCATTAGTGAGATGCCTAGAACATCTGTTGCCACTCTGGAAGACTCGTTTTGCCATCACATCAGGCACACGACGATTCTTGACAGAATTGGTAACATTCAAGAGTGGTGTTTTCCAAAGAGACTCCTTGAGACCCCTTTTGTTCAACCGCTCACTGCTGCCGCTCTCCATTGGGTTAAGACTCGTGGATATTACTCTGGACCATCGAACGACCGGAGGCATCAAAACCATTTATTTTACATGGATGACCTGAAACTGTATGCCTCTGGGAAGAAAACCCATCAAGCTCTCAACGTGTTTCAAGAATATACATGAGCCGTAGGCATGGAGTTGGGATTGGACAAGTGCGCAGTATTTCATTTAAGAAGAGGATGATCTCCGGAAGTGCACGAGAATATGCAGCTTGCCGACGGAAGCATCTTCATGCTGGAGAGACCTATCGATACCTGGAAATTGTACAGCATCCTATTTATGGCGCTTCCTAGGTGAATGTGGCTCTCCGCGGCATGTACAGAAATCATGTTCGAAAGATTTGGTCTCGCGAATTTTCAAGTGAGAACAAGGCGTCTGCAACAAATATGCTTGCCGTTCCAGTCCTGCTCTACTCTTTTGGAGTGGTGAAATGAACGGTCGATGAGTATAGATTCGATGAAGACACCCGGAAAATGATGGATATTCAGCACAGTTTGCATCCTGGGTCGTCCGTTTCCCGCATTCATCTCCCACGTCTCCGAGAAGGTAGGGGACTTTTCAGGGTCTGCATCGAAGTTTGGTTCAGAGTATAGCGTGTAAAGTTCTTAGGAGTTCGGACCCCCTTTTGTGCCTTGTGAAAAGTTACCAGAAAGCCCAGAAAAGTCATCTGGGCGTTCACCTGAGACCGAGGGATTTACCGCAGCTTGCCAAGACCGCGTAATCAACACATTGGTATGTGTCCGCAACGTGATGGATGTGCCAGTTCCTGATATCAGTTGCAGGGTCTGTTGCAAAGCGCCTGAGACGCTTTCCCTCCTTCTGTCGGCATGTCCTGCAAAAGTGGCCTCGGCGTACACCCATCGCCATAATGCGGCCGTAGAGACTACTTAGGGCACACGATTTGGGATCCTGAAGCCACTTACCAACCGGGGGGACAAGTAGCTTCAGTTAACGGATTAGGTTTTCTGGCGCGATTGCTACGACATCGATGTCAGCAGCCCTGTCCAGATTATTATGTAAAAGTAAGGCAGTAAAATGCTAGGTAAAAATTTTCTCCCATTAATTTCAGAGCAACGATCTACAAGGCGTTCGAGTTTACAGTGCAGTCGATTTAACTGGTTTATACACCCTGGGAACCGTTGTCATCGATTACCGTGGATATCGCGTAACGGCTCAGTCCATCATACCCGGTATATTGGAACGAGAACAAGAACAATCTGTGATTTACGGCTCGGTGGACTTTGGAAAAACGGTACTGTCTCATCCGAAATACCTAGATTTGGTGAGTTGTTTATAAAATGGCTTACATTCGAGATGTGCATTGTAACCGGTGTTGTATGTTGGTCTTTAGCTCAATAAAGCTGGTCAGCAGTTGAAAATTTTACCGCATCACGTATTAAACGACAAAAACGAACCGATAGAATTGTGCTCCAGCGTCGAATGTAAAGGAATAATTGGAAACGACGGGCGACACTACATTTTGGATCTATTACGAACGTTTCCACCCGATATAAACTTCCTCAAATGTAAGTCAATTTATTTAAAATTATCTTTATTCATAAAATTTATCATAGACTTATTACGATTAACTAAGAGTTTGGCAGATAACAGAGTACATGCCTTTCTGAGTTGGTTTCTTTTTAAGCTATTGCATATAGCTTTTATCGCGGGCTTTGAGCGCGGCGACCGAATCAAGAAATTCCGTAACGAAAAATAATGTAAGACCTAAAGACCTAACATGTGTCAAATTAATTAATTAATTTGAAGTTTCTAAAAGTGAGAAATTTCGCTATTTTATACGAATGTTATAACATTCTAGCGCTTTAGACTCCGGGATTTTCACGTGGCCTATCGAAATTAGAAGGTTCGAATTATCTAAAAACATAATTGCATGAACTCCAGACGTCCTATGTAATTAGCTACGAACGAAATCATTTTGACATATGCCTCTAGGAGCTCGCTACGCGTCAGTTAGACGCGCGTAGCAGAGACCTGAGAGTACCTGTTTCTATTAAGCTATTGCATATATTGCATATAGCTTTTATCGCGGGCTTTGAGCGCGACGGCCGAATCAAGAAATTCCGTTACGAAAAATAACAGGAACTCGTTTAGTTGCGCTCTCTCGGGTGACTAATATTGAAAAATTGTATATCACGACAAAAAACGATAATTCTACATTCAAGTTTTATAATAATCGAAGGCAAGCTGCATCGACTGCATCTTTGTTGCAAAAATTCAAAAGACTGCCTTTAAATAGTGTTCAGACGACAGCTCAAAGTGTCTTAGATTTCATTAGTAATAGAAATGGCATTTCAATAATGACTTTCAATTGCCAAAGTCTAAATAGTCACAAATACGATTTACAAGATTCAGTTACGAGACAAACAAATGTGTTACTTCTTACCGAAACTTGCATGGTGCATGATAATCCGATTGAAATACCTAATTTCAATTGTATTGTTCAATTCAAACGAGACACTGTTCCAGAAGGTGGGGTAGCTATTTACCAAAATAATAATAATGTAACTAATATTATGACTCCGAATATTGAAATAAATATTGCACACGTTAACGATGTTAATGTTAGGCGCTCATTTGTTGGAGATATTTGTGCGTGCTCATGCAAACTTAGAAATGGCCTACACATAGTCATGGTAGCAATTTACATTTCTCCGAATCCAAAATTGGACGAGGTAGAGCATTTTATTCATCGCACTTTACTGGAGTACACTGAAGAAGGGTCGAAAATACTTGGTACAAATGGTAATAAATTTCCACTTATCTTGGCTGGCGATTTTAACATCAACTTCGCTGATGAAAAATCAGAGCGGTTGACAACTTTTCTTTCGGAAAAATTGAATTTGAAAATGAATAACGATCCACAAGAATCCACAACAAAATATGGGACCACGATTGACGCGGTATTTTCCAGATATTTAGAGGATATCAAGTCTCAAACTTATGTCTCTTATTTCAGTTATTCAGTTACCATAAACCTATAGTTTCAATGATAACAAATTCCTGAATAACCTACATGTATTGTAAGATAATAAAAATATTTTGAACGATATTAACTTCTCATTTATTCAATAAAAGAAAAAAATTGTTTTCTTATCGGTCACCACGCTCAAAAAGTGTAACTTGAATTAATATCAAAGAAAAAACTTGAATTAAAATATCAAAGAAAAAAAAATACTGCATAAATTAAAAAAAATAAATAATTATAATTGCATAAGTTGAGAAAAAATGCTATGCAATAGCTTTACCGCGGTAGTCCCCGAGTGCCACGCGTATTTTTTTTGTTAATTTTGCGTGGTGTTGTCCCCTTAACAAACCAATAAAATCCAGTTTGTGAGGAGATAACTGAAGTTCGGATTAAATGGATTTTTTCTTCTCTTGAATCGAGTTGTACGGCATAAGGAATGTCCTTGTGTAGCGGCGAAATGTTAAATTGTCCAATTTTTACAGTAGAAGACGAAGAACCCAGCAAAGAAGTCAAACTACTAGGATTTCCGATCGAACACAAGCATAAGCTATGCTGTCTAAGACAAGAATTGATAGACAGTTTCGTCGATTCGAGATACATGATGTTCATCAAATACGCCGCTTATCATTTACAACAGTTGAACGTGCGCAAAACAGAAGAGAGACAGGGTAAAGCCATCGCGGCGCAACTCGAAATCGAAAACAAACCGGACGTCAACTTGGACGAAAACCGCAAGGATGAAACCAAAGAAAAAGACGACAAGGGCGACAAGAAGGCGCAGTTGGAAGAAGAGGAAGCGAAAAAGATCGTCGAAAGCGTTACCGGAGCCAGTAAAATGGAATGTGAGATATATTTTCCGTTTCGACGATCGGTACATGTGAATAATCAAAATTTTTTTGTTCTAGTGGAAGAAAGTACCAAGAACGTCGTTAAAACTGCATCTATAGCCGTCGGATCATTGAAAGAGACTGAATTTGATATCCGCTTCAATCCGGATGTTTACTCGCCCGGAATCAGACACTGTGATAGTTTGGATCCGCCAATAGCCAAGCAGAGGCAGCTAGTCAAAGATGCCGCTGAATTTCTACTAACCGTGCAAATACCAACCTTTGTAAGTATAATTTCTGCTTCCCTAAAACAATTTCAGAGTAACTTCGTTAAGGACTTTTATAATTTTCTCTGTGGATGTCATTGTTTGATGTAAAAATGTTATTTCGAGTATGTTCTTCGGTGACTCAAGTCCGAAGAGTATATTGCATTTATTCAAGCTATTTGTAAAATTGTTAAAAAGTCCCAATAGCAGTGGCGGCTCGTGAACGAGAGTTGGCACATCGTTAATTTGGCTTAAAATAGTGTCACATACTTCCTTTACAATAACAACAGCTCTGTTATCTCCAGCTGTCGTTTTTTGTCTTTTCCTAGCAGGTTCTTCATTATTGCGTTTTGATTGTCATTGTCAGTAGAATTTCTATTTCGAATAATTTGCTGTTGGAATTGTTTAATTGTCTTTTGTAGGTGAGCACTGTCAATCCCGCGCATTAGAGTCTGATTATACAGGGTGTCCCAATATTGCTGGGACACAGAGCTACCACGTATTCTAGAGGTCAAAATAAGTCGATTGAGCCCAATTTACCTGTATACCAAAATGTACCGTTTGTCCGTGAGAAGAGTTCAAAGTTTACTAAAAAAAATACATTTTTGTATGTTGTTCCGAAGTGCTTTATACAAATTTAATGAAATTTGGTAAATGTGTATTCTAGATGATTAGCTTACTTTTAGTAATCAAAAAAACCCAAAGAAAATTGTAGAGGGGTTGGAACCACCCTCACCCCTTGGCATTTTTTCCCCCATTTTTGTAGGGGTGGGAATACGGTTTTAAGACTTTTTTATCTGGAAGGCCTACTCATTATCTTCATTTTCTTACTCTTGTAAAAACTCCGTATTTTGCGTAGTTTTCAAGAAAAAAAATGTTTTCGCAAACACTGATAACCGATTTTCGGGTATAGGTTTAATAAAATTATTAGACACAAATTACACAATACATTTACACAAGACAAACAATAATTTTTATAACAAGTGTTCAATGTGACCTCCACCTTCATTAATACAGAGGTCAATTCGACGTAAAAAATTGAAATGCACTCTTCTTAAAACATCGTCATTTTCTCGTAGCGCATTTACAGCATTTTGAATTCTATTCCACAGTTGTTCGATGTTATTTATTTGAACCTCGTACACTTGTCTTTTTAATTCTCCCCAGATGAAGAAGTCACAAGGGTTTAAATCTGGAGACCGCGGAGGCCATTGAATGGGTGCTTCTTGTCCCCTACCTATCCACCTGCCACCAAATTGTTCACCAAGATATTCTCTTACTGCACGTGCAAAATGAGGTGGTGCACCATCATGCATGAAGAACGTATTTCTACGCAAGTTAAGAGGCAAGTCTTCTAATAATTCTGGCAAATTTTGTTGAAGGAAACGGAGGTAACTATCGCCATTCAGACGATCAGGTAATCGTAACGGTCCGACTATAAATTCGCCAATAATTCCGACCCAGACATTAATTTTAAATTCACGTTGATAATGTCTACTTTTAATGGCATGTGGATTTTCATCTGCATAAACATGATCGTTGTGTAGGTTTGTCATACCGCGACGTGTAAAACAAGACTCATCAGTAAACAAGATCTTAGTATGGAATCCGTTGTCGACTACTCTGCGCTCCCGAATAGTTTGTAAAAAACTTAAACGTAATTCGTAGTCAGGTGGCAACAATTCTTGCACTGGCTGGATGTGAAATGGCCGAATTAATTGATCTCTAATGATTCGACTTACAGTGCTTTTTGGAATTCCAGCTTCTCGTTGCAATCTTCTAGTACTGGTATTAGGATTGTTATCAATCATTTGAAGAACAGCTTCTTCCGCAATAGGTGTTCGAGCTTGTCGAGGTCTTCCAGCGTTAACTCTTACTGGGGTCAACCTCCCCGTTTCTCGAAGACGTCTTTCGATTCGGGCAAAAGTTTTATGGTTTGGAATTCTCCGGTTTGGATACCTCTCTTGATACACGCGAACACTTTCGCGGCAGTTACCTTGACAATATCCAAGAACTAATAACATGTCGGTCTGTTCATTAAAAGGAAAATTCATAATTGTGGGACGTCAAAGGAACAGCAACAACAGCAATAACAATTAAACAAAAACAGTGATGACAATAAGAAATAATAAAAAAACAAGCAAAAGAGAACAAATAACTGACACATTTACTGTTAACAATAAACTATGTTTCCTGTCAAAATCATAACATTTGGTTTTGTCTTTGTGTCCGCGGCCAACTAAATTTTGTATTACAATTTTATTAAACCTATACCCGAAAATCGGTTATCAGTGTTTGCGAAAACATTTTTTTTCTTGAAAACTACGCAAAATACGGAGTTTTTACAAGAGTAAGAAAATGAAGATAATGAGTAGGCCTTCCAGATAAAAAAGTCTTAAAACCGTATTCCCACCCCTACAAAAATGGGGGAAAAAATGCCAAGGGGTGAGGGTGGTTCCAACCCCTCTACAATTTTCTTTGGGTTTTTTTGATTACTAAAAGTAAGCTAATCATCTAGAATACACATTTACCAAATTTCATTAAATTTGTATAAAGCACTTCGGAACAACATACAAAAATGTATTTTTTTTAGTAAACTTTGAACTCTTCTCACGGACAAACGGTACATTTTGGTATACAGGTAAATTGGGCTCAATCGACTTATTTTGACCTCTAGAATACGTGGTAGCTCTGTGTCCCAGCAATATTGGGACACCCTGTATAATATTTCAACATATGACATGATGAAATGAAATATTTTCAATCAGTAGAGAAATTCCAGGCAATTCAAATGTTTCAATAAGCCACTTGCTCCACTAATAGTAACTGAATCCATCCCATCTTCGTCAATAAATTAAATTGATGCGTGTAACAGTAAATATAATGTGCATGTGTAAATGTTCTTTTAATAATGGCTTGTATACCATTTGTCTTACCACTCATGACGGACGCCTCATCGTAACTTTGAGCGATTAGTTTCTTGTTATCAGACACAAAAGAAGAATTTAAAATAGTTTACAATTCATTCATGTTTTTGGTAATACATCAGCACCCGGCTTAAAAAAAAGACCAAAAGTATTCAAAAATTTGTCCATCAAACACGTATCCAATAATAACAACCATTTGCTGCTGATTACAGATGTCTGTAGTTTCATCGGCCTCCAAAGCAACGAAGTTTGCAGATTTAATTTCTTTTAATATTTTCTGCTTGTAAATTTGCAACAATGCATCTACCAATTCGTTCTGAATAGTTTTTCAGACGCCTTTAAACACTTGTGAACCCGAACCTTTCATATGTATTGCAAGCACAGCGTCTAATTCTGCTGCAAAGTTGATTAAGCCTACATAAATACATGGATTTTCCGACGTCAATGTCTCATCATGGCCTCGTTATTCCAATTCAAAGGCTCCGCCCTGTACACTATGAAGGCAAGACGTGTACTGGAGATACAGCGCTTTGTGCCCAAAACCGACGGTATAAGCGCGTATGGCGAAGATAAACGTAGTCAGACGAATCATACTTGAAATAAGTACACTTCAGAACGTTTTCCCTGAACATAGTTTTGAGCGTTAGCATTGCATGCGCCTGACGTGTGGAATAAAATAATGCACTGAATTACATGCGAATTTCTGTCTGTGTTTATCTTGGTGGTTGGGTGGGAACGTGCCCTTGGGCCCTTTAGTACCAGCCGCCACTGCCTAATAGTAGAGGAAATGACTGCATCAACCTCTACTTTTTTGCCGTGTGCGTATGTGCCCTTTAGTACCAACCGCCACTTACTAATAGTAAAGAAATCAACCTCTCTTTTTTTCTATGTGAATGTTTGATGATTTATTTCAGTAATACATATTTCTATTCTAGATCCGTGATTGTTTGGATCATTCGTCCGCCCCGATGGACGGTACAACTCTATCGGAATCCATGCACACTCGTGGAATAAACATAAGATATTTAGGAAAAGTGACCAATTTATTAGCCAAAGTTAAACAACTCGAATATTTGTACAGTATAGCTGTAGGCGAATTAATCTTGCGATCTGCGAAACACATTTTTACAGTGTACCTTCAGGTAAGAATAAAATCGGTTATTTTCAAATTATTAACAAATTTTTTGAACATTGAAACATTTATGTAACATTTCTAGACATTTGTTTCTACTTCAATTATATTTTTCAGGGATGTGAAATGATGAGTTTATCAGTGGCCATAGCACATTTTCTCAATTGTTTCTTCTATTCTGGTGTTGCTACAAATCCACTTCAGGGAATTGACGAGGTAATTTTAATTTAATTTTTTCTGGATAATTCTTTAATGTTCGCGTAAATGTGAAATATTTCCATCAACAAATTAACAAGCTTCTATTTTACTAATGTTCAATTTAAATTTTATTTTTGTTTTTTAATGAAAATTTAATATATCGCCCATTTTATATATTTGTTTACGAATATTTATTTTCTTCTGGCGAATCTTGAGACCTTTTCATTTCAATAATTCTTGATTATTTGATTGATTTTACCATTTTAGCTTTAACATTAAATGCTGATTAACCACGTTACAGTGTCTGGAGACCCAGAATTCGGCTCATCAGGTACAATCTAACAATAATAAAATCATTTTTTGAAGAACTTATACATGAAAAATTATAAGAACATTCTTTTGATACCTTACAGATCGAGATTCAATGATTCTTTAAGACTTCTCGATTTTTCAAAATTTCATTATTAAGCTATTGCATATAGCTTTTATCGCGGGCTTTGAGCGCGGCGACCGAATCAAGAAATTCCGTAACGAAAAATAACAGGAACTCGTTTATGTTGCGCTCTCTCGGGTGACTAATATTGAAAAATTGTATATCACGATTGTTGTCGAATCAACTAAATTATTTATCGATTATTGTCTGAGAGAAAAGAGCGCGTGGTTGTGTTCAATCGAGAACCTAGCAATATGACTTCTTTGCTGGTATCTTCGTCTTCTAGTGCGAAAATTTGACAATTTTCATTAAATGAATGAAAATGTTGATGTTCAAATTCTGGAGAACAGTCTTAAGAACAATGTTTTGTCAACATTTAGAAAAGTTCTATTCGGACTTAAAATTAATTATTTCCTTACAAACATAAATTTTTTTATGTGTTAAGGCGACGATACAATGCTAACCGAATGACATATGCGTCAGAATTAACACCAGTTCTTATAAGGCTGTTAACTCTATCGTACAATCTTAGGGTGTTTTCTTCCAACTGGAAGACAGTTAAGAGCGGCTCTAGATGAGAAAGCGGTATGAACAGATTCTTGATATGTAACAGAAACAAAGTTGGTGTCAAGACAGTCAAGACAATTTCATTGTTATTATTAAATAGATTATTCAAACTTTACCTTCCTCAACAAAGAATATTTCACAAATACTGTGAATGAGTACCATTTCAAAACTTAAAAATGATCAAGAAACGCAATGAATCATTCTGCCACCTTTTACTAATTTTTGTACAGGGTGAGAACCAAATTGGATGTCCTTATACTGTATAAATATTCTCGCTAGGACTCTCGACCGACTTTTTTGAGACAATTTTGGGAGTGCCTATGAATTTTGACTAGTGTCATTTGTTGCCAAATACTCCATTTCTCAGGATTTCAACAAATCTTCGTAACACGTTTAATGTTGGAGCTATCGCCATGTAAGTAAAACATATGGTCATTTTTTGCGTGCAATCTATTGGCGTAGGCGGAATTTTGTTAGAGCTTTCCATTTTCAAGTTATGACACTAACTTGTATTTTTTTAAATAGAAACCATAGTAAAAAGAGAAAACTCGATAGTAAGCGACAAAGTTGAGGCGGCAAACCCCATCATATGACGTAAGTTTCCCAAGAAAGCTTTGGTGCCAGACATGCATCTTTATAATGTTAAAAGTATATTTTAGGAAGAATGCTCAAAAGTAATATCCAATAAGGTTTGACACAACCTTTTTCTATTACCTCATAAATCTTAACATCTGGTTCGAAAGTAGTTACTTGACGTAATAGTTTTGGTCTTCAGTCGTAAATAGGCTACACTAACACGCGTTTGTCAGTGGCGGCTCCTCGAAGGAGACTAAGGATTCTCAGCCTCCTCACCAATTTATCTTAATGATCATTCTCCATTTTATTTCCTGTTTCTCTGATAATTTTTAAAATTTTACAATTAATTCCCCGTTCTCAGTAGTTATTTTTAATCTGGCAACAGTGCCCTGAGGCTAGACTCTCTATATATCTCAAACGCTGAGCATGTGTTGTTCAACGCAGTTGCCGTTTTTCCGACCAGTCCGAACGCCAACTGGGTAAATCAGCGAAAACGGCAACACCCTCCGGAGGCTAGCCTGCGGCAGCCGCTGGCAATCTATGACATACGAGACGTGCGTTCTGCCGACGGCTGAGTAGGTCAGTCAGTGCTTGTTTGTTTATGTGTTGTCACGCCAAGTAAGGTTAGATTGTTGTCTGTTGTAAATGTAAAATGAGTGTTGGTGAGTTAGTTGCTGCCTTTTAGAAAATCCATTTAGTGAATTAACATATGATAAAAGTGTTTCTTTTAAATAAACGGCCTTTACTGGATTTGAAAGGATTATTAATGTCAGGTAACTATCAAAATCGATCATTGTTAATACTAATAGTATTGACAAGACGAAGTTATAAAAAAATCATTGATTTCCCTGTAATGCTCCAACTTGATGGAATTTTACATCACGTGCAGTATTTACCATCCATAAAAATAAAGACAAATTAATTGAAACATTTGATTTTGTATTAAACAGTGATGACTTTTTAACAGATTAGGTTTCATTAAATGCTACTGTTGGTTTAAAATCTTATTTAGAAAATGAAGAATTTTTGTTTTTTCTTGATAATTTTAAATTAATATTTGAACAAACTGATCTTATTTTTCAAATTTTACAACATATATTCAAGAGATCGTTTGAAACATCTCATTGGAAAAATTTCAAGTTTCCGTAATACAGAATTTCATTTTAATATTTTATTTGAAAATTTTTCAACTGATGAGGCTCCTCCCGCGAAAAGGAGAAAAACATATAATTTGGTAGACAAGAAACTACATTAAGTATAAACAACTTTTTTATGAAATTTTAGATACCATTAAAGGTCAAATTGAGATTCGATTTTCCGATTTACATGAATTGAAGTTTTTTGACTTGACGAATAGAAGATTCTTCGAATCTTTTTCAAAAGAGTTCCCCAATACACTTTAAGATAACTTAATTCTAAAATATAAATTTTTTGATAAAATAGCACAGCACAATGAATTATGCGTTATATACTCGGATAAAGATATTTTAGGCCAGTATGACAGTCACGCCGATATGATAAAATATATGATAGACAATGATTTGCAACAAGTTTTACCTCAGTCAGAGGAAGAGAGACCATTTTCTACTCTCAAACGAATTAAAACTTACATGCGAAATACAATGGGCCAAAATCGTTTATACAATGTTAGTTTAATATCTATTGAAAAAGATTTAGTAAAACACTTGAAACAAAATACATTTTTTGATAATATTATTGATCATTTTTCGCAAACTAAAGACCGTAGAATTCCGTTAATATATAAAAAAAATAATAGAATTAATAAAAAAAAAACAAAATATGAAAAATTCCAAAAAAAGGAAAAATATTAAAAATCCAAAAAAAATAAAAGACAAAAAACGAACAAAAAAATGTTTTGGTACGGTCGCTGTGCAAAGGTTAAAAGGCTGTGAATAGAGTATATTTTTATGTCCAGCCTCCTCTCTCAAAAATTCACGAGCCGCCACTGGCGGTTTATAATTCAAACATTGATGTGGTACAATTCGGATTATTCTTGTTGCATTTTAAATTGAAATTGGTGCGATAAGGACGCTTTGTGCTAATACAATTAGTTTTAAGAAATCCCGTTTAGGACATAATAAGTCTTCTAATGATGGCCGTGGGATCGAAATGTACGTAAAGACGAAATAATAAAGTTAATGTTAATGTGACCTATTTCCCGAGAATTTATATATAATATGAATAATATCGTATCAGGTCCGCTATACAATATGATCTGTGTAAAATGTAGCTGTTTGTGATTCAATTTACTATCGTTTAATAGACATATTTCGATGTAGTCGTATGAAATGCATGAAATCAACGTCAACCATTGAGTGTATTCCATGAATTTAGTTCCAGAGCAAAAATAACAAAAAACGTAACAAACGCAGAGGCAGATCCAATCCGTTATCGTGCAACGACAGCAACGACTGGGCCACGCTCACCGCAAAATCTCTCTGGACACAATTGAAGCAAGAACTGAAATCCTATTTCGATTACGATCTGGCCTCAACCGACATAGAAACTACCCTCGAACTATATTCCCTGCAAAAGATTTCGATGCTGCGGTCGTTCTGTTTAAAAACCGGCATACAGATCTTGCTCAGAGACTACAATTTCGAATCGAAAAACAAACCGATCTTCTACGAAGAAGACATCCAGAACATCTTCCCCATCGTTAAGCACATCAATCCTAGAGCGACGGACGCTTACAATTTTTACACGACCGGTCAGAATAAGATCCAGCAGGGCTATCTGAAAGACGGCTACGAACTGATTAGCGAGGCGTTGAATTTGTTGAATAACGTATACGGTGCCATGCATCCGGAGATCGCTCAGTGTTTGAGGATGATCGCGAGGCTCAATTATATCATGGGGGAACATACGGAAGCCATGGCGTACCAACAGAAGGCCGTTTTGATGTCGGAAAGAGTCAACGGGATCGATCATCCTTATACAATTACAGAATACGTAAGTTTTTCCATTTAATTATATTTGAAACCATATTTTAGTGAACGTATCGATAGGAATTCCTATTAATGTGTGAATGAACATTATTGTTTGATATTTATTACGATTTTTACAGGCACATCTTGCCTTGTACTGTTTTGCGAACAGTCAAGTATCTACCGCCCTCAAGTTATTATATCGGGCAAGATACCTCGCCATCATTGTTTGTGGTGAAAATCATCCTGAAGTGGCCTTGCTTGATGTAAGTATTCTTTATGTATCTACTACAATTAATTATATATTCTTACCCGGTTTGGAATTTCGCGGGGGTGGTTTAAATATTTTAAAAGTTAAAAGTGTTCAAGGATCAGAAGGACTCGCAAATTTTTCACATTTTATCTTAAGCAGTTATTAAAATGTTTTCAGCAAATCATATTAAGGCTGCTATGAGAAAAGATGGGAAATTTAATGCTTGCAAGCCTCTCAAATTTAATAAAATTTTGCCTTCTTTCTCAAAATTATTGATAAAGCATCTAGAACTTCAACGAAATAAGTGTAGCTTCATTTTATTTTATTTACTTATAAGTTATAAAAACTGATGATAAAAAGTGCCGTTTATTTAAAAAACCGTGGTAACTAAAATAAAACTCGAGAATTATTAATAAAATTTGATAATTCAACAAATGAAATATCCATAGTTGAAGCACAGATTAAACACATTTCCTTAATCTGATTAAAGTGTACTGATCATGTAACATTTATTCCAGAGTAATATCAGCTTGATTTTACACGCAGTCGGCGAATATGAATTATCTTTACGATTTCTAGAAAAAGCCTTAGCTTTAAACGTTAAATATTACGGATCGAAATCGTTAAAAGTAGCTGTGAATTATCATCTCGTGGCCAGAACGCAGAGCTGTATGGGTAATTTCAGATCTGCGCTCACCAATGAAAAAGAGGCATATGCTATATATAAACAACAGGTAAGCCTATTATCGATCGTTAAATAAACTATAAAAGAGTTCACACTGTGGTTGATACACTATAACACTATAGATAAGAAATAATCATCCTTGTTCACTAAAGACACTATTAAAGTACTGATGACCTTTCGGCAATCAAGTACCCGTCATTAGAGTAAACAAAATTAGAAATCAAAATATGCCTGTTTAAATACTATTTGTGGATAATAACGCAAACAGGGGGTTACCCTCAGTGGAGATAAATCGGAATTTGATAAATTTATTAAATTCCGATTTACCTCCAGGTGAGGGTTACCCCTTGTTTACACTATTATTCCCAGATAGTCTTTAAACAGGTACATTTTGATTTATAATTTAGTTTACTCTGATGATGGCTACTTGATAACCGAAAGGTCATCAGTACTTCAATAGCATTTTCAGTGGATAAGGGTGATTATTTCTTATCTATATAACCAGTATTTTAACATAGATTATGTTTTTACGAAGGACCTAATTGTTGGATGTAACAGGTTTGATTGGTAGAAATGGTATGACAACTAATAGGCTCCTCTTAGTTCTCCAGTAGCGAGCGTAGAAAAGTGTATACTGTGGTACACATGAGAACTAGCCATTGCGACAAAAAACATATTCTATGTTATTTGTTTTTACATAATAACAACTTGTCGTTTGTTTCCTATTAGTTGGGTGAGAACCACGAAAAAACCAAAGAATCTTCCGAATGTCTGAAACATCTAACGCAGCAAGCCGTAGTTCTTCAGAAGAAAATGAACGAAATCTACACGGGCAAGAACGGTTCCTCACTGCCACCGATACAAATTCAGCCGCCATCTATGGGTTCAGTACTTGACATGTTAAATGTCATCAATGGGATCCTGTTTGTTCAAATCAGGTGAGTTTTTAGGACTTTTTTCGTTGGTATCTCGCTATTTAAAGATAGAAAGGTGCGATTTTCGCGATCTTGATCTACTTTTCCGAGAAAACAACGCTGGTGATTTAAGGGGTGCAACCGAAAGACAGTTTAGTCACTTACGAGAAAACCCTTTGATTATATTAAATTCCCTAAGGCGAATAAGGAGTATATGCGAAGCGTGTGTTAACAACAAAGGGGAAAATAAATTTAATGAGATAATCGCGAAAGAGGAACTCACCGCCGATGTAGTTAGATTTTGACATTTTACCCGGCGTTTTAAGAATTGTGGTAACGCTATAAAGTCGGCTGGTATATCATTTTGTTAATAATTTTATAACGAACAACTTTACTTCCGAGAGTTTTTATACGCGAACTTGTCCTTGGGAGCTAAAAATTAAAAACTAAATCAACTCTAAATCCAAAGTAACGGCCAAGACACAACCCCGTGAATCTCGAACATCTGGTTTTAAGCTCGGAGAATGCATGCAATCAAACCTTCAAAGTTTGCTTTATTTACTATAAATGAATTGTCGCGATTCGATAGCGAGGCGTTTTCCTTCAACCTGAGAGTTGCTATCGCCAGATGTTACATAAACTAGCCGGTCCGTCGTATCTCAGAATTTACGTTAAGTACTCGCCTTGTTCACCAGCTAAAAACTAAAATTAACTGAACCCTACATCCAAAGTAACTGCCAAGACGCAAGGGAGTAGTAATGAAAAAAAATCAATCTCATATTATCAATTTCTCCCATTTTTACAGTCAAGAAGATATAGAGAATTTCAAGGCTGAGATCGAGAAACGGCAGCTCATCGAAGAATCTGAAAATCAGGAAGAAACGAAACAGGTTGCTATCGAAAGTAATTGAGAATGGAAGTTGTTTAGATCTTACACATAGTGTATAGAATTTTTAGCATATTTTGTAGTAGAGAACATTATTCTTATCATCAGCAACATGCATTCTGTTTCTTCATGTTTATACGTCATTTCTAACGATACATAACCTAATTTCATTTCGCTCTAAGTGGTTATTTCATCGTTCCACGAATTTTATATGATCGTGATATTTCTTGAATCAATTCGTTATTCACTTAAATGTTTGTTATATCGATTTTCATGCAACTAGGTTAATTTAATCTAATTAAGTGCAATTATCAAGTTATTATTGTTCATTGATTGTTAATATTTTTATATATTTTTTTATATTTTCGTTGAATTTAATTATTTCACTACTTCTCTCGATTATTTACTCCAAAAACATCAATCACCTCATTTAATTTAATTAAATGTAGGAAGAAGGAATATATTAGAATTATTTGTTATTTTTATAAATTTAATGGTTCCTGCTTGGACATTAATTAATACCATAGAATTCTATAGATTTAACCATATTTTATAATCTTATTTTATGTATGTTGCTGAAATGATTTAAAATGAAATTTTTTTATGTTACCTTTTTGAGAAGCTCCATCTGATGGTATTTGTGAGGTGCAGTTTTCTATATAGTTGAATCTTTTTGTAATCTAAATTTTGTTAATAAATGAAGTTGATTACATATTATTTTTATTTTGAAGTATGAAATATAAGTCCAAGTGATTTTTGCGCTTGTTACTTATTTCCTAACATACACAGTATAAGAAGCAACCACCATCTGAGTGGATATGGACAAACTAAGAAAAATTCCACTGAAAATGGCTCAGAAAATTACCTAAACAAATATCACGTATTAGTGATCTATGGTGTCATGGAAGTAAGGTTATATTGGCTCAATTTTAACATAGAATGTTTTTCCTGAGGATCTAATTGATGGACAGCGTTACGCGAGAATCTTTACGTGGATCCGTAACAGGTCTGATTGGTCGATACCACCAATAGGCTCCTCCTCTTATACCAGCGCCGAGAGTAGAGGAGTGTTTATGTGACTGAGTACATTCATATAAGACACTGAGGATCGCGAACCTTGTTCAGAATTATCAATTTATTCTTTATTTGTTGGGAAGAAAGAACATTAAATATGTTCTATATTATTCGTTTTTATCTAATAAAAACTACATTTTTTTAGATAGTTAATGTGATAGCAGGTGACAGTACCTATAAACCAAGTAAGTATAAACTTATGTTGTGAAAACGTTTCAATCATCACCGCCTTTTATGCTTCGTCACCAATCTATAAATATGATAAAATATGTGCAGCAAAATAATTTGGTTTTAATAAACTGAGCTACCACGTAACCATTATCAGTTTACTCTAATGTTAGATAACTTGATAACTGTTTAGTATTAATATTTCTGGTGGAACTATAGTTTTTGAAAGTATATTTTCAGATAGTTCTACTTTATGACATGGCTAGTTTGAAATCGCAGAATTCGTAATATTGAGTGTTTTCCGAGAATAGTTCTAAAAAGAAAGTGTTAATTAACAAGGAGGTTCAATATATCTCTCTAGGTTTCGCCGTTTACGTAGTGTACAATCATTTTAGAGCTTAGGAAGGAGACTCAACTACATCCATAGGCAATTACTATTATTTATTATTTTTACTAATACGCGTCGCTATCGTATAATATCAAAACTAAGTCAGTAGTTTTGGAGGAAACTGATAACTTGAAACAGTTTTCTTCTTCTATTACAATACTAATACTGACCCTGCTAACAATGTTCTGCCCAAAAAAATGAATTTCAGCCAATTCAGACTACAAGTACTTATTTTCGTAATATCCATAGACCTATTATATGGGCTGTCACAGACTGTACATATCAGCTGTCTGTCATCGTTACATGTCTTGTTGATTGATTATGTGTATGTCATAAACAGTTCGAATTGTGGTAATGATTCATTAATCTATGGTTGGCTGTCATGTAAATTATACGTGATTATATTAGCTATCGAAAATCAGAATATCTAAATAATTTTCTGCGGTTTTTGATAATTTTAGATTTTTTGCATTATATAGAAAGAAGTAGGTTTCTTTTCGTGACAAACGTACTTTCAGCTATATATATTTATGGTGATAGTGTATGTCCTCACAGAAAGATGTCACTAAACTGCAGAAAATCACGTGATTTACAAATCATTTAGTTCTAGAGTCTGTTTTTCAATAGCTTATAGAACATTTTTAGTTCTCTCAAACTATCGGTGTTTATTTTGAAATAATTATGGTTTGTTATCAACTATTCTTGTTTAAATTTTCGCTTCTCCGAATTTATTCAACTTGAAGCTATAATTAGAGTAAACTTCAGTGTGGTACTTATGCTGTTCCAACCTTGTCCTTAGATACATACGGAATGTACGTACGAGTATATCCATTCGAGCGTTAATTTAGTTAACCAAACCATATACAGTTATAAAGAGAGAAAATGTATAATTTAAAAATGTTTCAATAATACTTGAGTAATACAATTATTATTTGCATAGAAAGTACCATTTGCGCAAACTTGTCTTCTATTTGCTAATCATATTAACCACCAGTCTGAATAAAAAAGACAATTTGTCACTACAACCCAGGATATTGTTATATTGTTTGATATTCTAATTAGTAGCAAATATATCAAGGCTGCGTTAGACGCATTGTATTCTAGTTACTGGTTGTCTCACGGAACGAGTGCAGTATGTTAAAACTAACGAGGTTACGAGTTCTCCACAAACAGTAAAATATGAAGTGCCACAGGGTGCTGTAATAGGTCATCTACTCTGTAATATATATCTGAATGACCTACTTACCAGCCCATGTGAAGGTGCAATCATAAGTTTTGCACGGTTATTTTCTACTCCGAAAACTTGGAATATTGAAAAAGTAACAAGAAAACCCAAGTGCACTAAGTCCGTTGGTCAAAGCTGTTTTACTTACCTTATTTGTAAATTTTATGACATGTTACCCCCCGTCCTCCCTCTAAAAAAATATTTGAAAGGTCAGTATTTTCAACAAAAATTATTTAAAAAATGGATTCTAACTAACCCGAGAGCAATTTTTTAATTATAAATAGTGTACTTACCGGAAACATTTATTTTGACCATAAAATATTATCTGCATTGAAAATTTTTAGTTTTTATTGGTTACTTGAATATATATTTTCTTCTGTTATTTGAATGTGTTGTTATGATGTAAATTGTATCTAAATAAGGTTGTTGTGATTGTGATAACCTAATCAAATAATATCGATGAAGCTTATTCACCATTATCCACACCCACTCAACAAGAATTTTGTGTATGTAGGCACTTCAAGATAATTTATTTAATGCACAAGCAGTTCTTTTTATACTTTGGCTGCACGAAAGGGAAACCTATAATGTTCGAAGAACATCGTGTGAGCCAACAGTGGAATGTAGGGAGAGGAGATGTGAATTCGTATTTTTCTTGAAGGTTTGGAGGTTATAGGCATAAGGAAAGACCTCACTAGGCAAAGAGTTTCACAACATCGCTGTTCGATAGAAAAATAAAGTCTGGTACAATGAAGGGTTGACCAGTCTAGTCTGTCTACCTGGAATCTTTCGTGGTGGGACAACAGACGAAATTTCTGATGAAGACCGACGATGGAAATATCTATAGAAAAGGGAGAGATGTCCCACCTTTCTACGATGTTCTAGAGAGGTCAATGAACTTGAAAGTGTGACATCATCATCAGACGAATAGTTCTCTTCTAGATAGAATCCAAGAGCTTCAGTGTATGACGAACTCCAAACATGTGAACAGAACTCTAGGACAGGTCGAATATATGCTTTGTAGATTATGAGGAGCTGCTGGTGCTGGTATGTAAAGTAGCTCTTGACACGGAATAGAAAACCAAGTTTTTGGGAAGCGGTTTTCGCAATGAACCTCACATCATCGCCCCATAAGAGGGTGATGGTGGTGATCCCGAGCATGGTTGTAGAAGCCCTCATAGGAATAGTTGTACCTGACATCATCATATTAGGGATTGTGGAATCCACCTTCCTGTTGAAGACGCAAGCTCGAGTTTTGGTTGGATTACACTCTACTAGACTATCAGATCCCCATTTCAAAATATTTGCCAGATCTCCATTAACTGCATCAGCCTGTCTCTATATCGTTCCTCTGGTTTCATTGGATGGTATAGGGGCTCTAGATGAGAAAGCAATATGAAGTGTACCATTCTCTGCAAAGCTGTGAATGCCAAGACAGATCCCTGTGGAACACCAGCGTTGATGGCCATCCATTAACCACCACATGAAGTGATCTATCTGCTTCAGAGGATCCGGCTACTTCAGTGGAAATGAAGTTTATCCATTCATTGGAAATGTGAATCTTATTTTATATTTATATTATATTACATTATCAAAATTTACGGCATATGGCTTCACCTAATGGAGGTAAATTTATTTATACTGAAGCACTGGAATCTTTGTTGGATTTTCTATTTGATCTACTACTTACTACTTTCCTTAAACGGACGGTGATTATTTTTGTTTACGTAATGTCAACAGAACTGTCAAAAGAATTCATTTCAGTCAAAAGATGCAAATCTAATAAACAAGTTAAATTTCTGAATAGCCGCTAAAATGTGTTTTCATATCAGCATCAGCCATCAGAAAACTGGAAGATTGAATCTTTTTTTTTATATGTTCATTGAATATTGGCATCTAGTATACGAGGGCAAGGTGAAAAGTTCCTGAAAAATAAAACAGATAGCACCACAATCGGAAATCCCATGTAACATTTGTGATGTACCATCTTTAACTAGAACGTATTAAAATTTTCAGACTGTAATGTCATTCAGTTCTGTTTTGACACCCACCGGAAGCAAGCAACCTTGAAGATTTTTGCAAAGATGGGAAGTGAATTTCGGATCTTCATTAAACATTACGCAAACCAAAGTATCGCTTGTTAAGCATTAAGCGGGCCAGGTAGCTCAGTGGTAGAAGCATCGATCTTCTAATCACTGTGGCTGCCGTTCGCGGGTTCGAATCCAGCGACTGCGGAATTTTTCCGATGGCCCGAGAAAGTGGTGCGGCAAGATACAATGGGCTGTTAAGCCCAAGTGTCATCGTGACTGCCCTGGTTGCAGGATCGAGCCTACCACACGAGGTGGAGTGTTTAGTGGGTATATCTCAGGTGATTAAATTCGGGAGTCAGGGACTCCCACACTACCTTATGGGATGTTACAGGACCATAAGGTTCCCATAAAGGGTTTCAACCATAAAGGGTTTCAACCACCTCGCCCCCCCCCCCCAAAAAAAAAGCATTAAGCTCTTCACCATCGATTGGAACGATTCACAAGTGATTTACTGATTTTCGTTGTGATAATAGGACCACAAAGGACGCCGATCGTTCTGGTGGTCCAATTGCGGTTACAACGCCAGAAATTGTCGATAAAATCCATGGTAGGAACATTTGGCATACTTTTTTGTGAATATGAGAAAGCCATCTGCAAGATGAGAGTGCAGCATTTGCACTCTGTTGACAACAACCGCGACCGTTAGAAAACTTGAAAGGAGTGTTTGACGATGTTCAAGAGCGATAAGAAGAACTTTTTGCGCCGTTTCGTAACCGTGGACGAAACATGGATCTATTACAACACACCAGAGACCAAAGAACAGTCGAAACAGTGAACTTGTCCTGGCGTAATCGAACAAAGTCATGGCGACAGTTTTTTGGGATGCACACGGTATCGTCCATATCGATTACCTTGAAAAGGGGAAAACGATCACCGGCGTATATTATACAAGCAAATTAGAAAAACGTAGTATATCGGGCTACAAGGAAATTATGTTGAGAAATAAAATATGTTTTGACCAAATAAATCATTTCTCGTTTAATTTTTCAGGGACTGTTCACCATGCCCTCGTATATTCGTCACATTTTATAATTTTCGTTGATTCCTGAAAAAATATTTCTCCTTTATTTTCATCGAGTCATAGGCTGATGTTCTAGTTCAAATTATGTGATATAATTCACTTGAGCTAAAGTGCGTATAATAACAATGAAAGAAAATAATTCATTATTGTTAGGAACACATACTTAAGACTGTTTCACCCCCCAGGTGCAGTGCTAACAGTGTCTATTAATACTAATTGCTTCCAATAGAATCAATAATACATGTATTCGGCAAGATTTCGCCAAGTGACATTGATTATAATGAGATATTTTTAACTGGTGGGACACAATTGTTAAGGTGTACGTACCACGTGAGAAGCGCACAGCTGAAATCAAAATAAAGCACCTCTAGTAAGCTGTAATAACGACAGTTCCGACTCACCATTACCTACAGAATGCCGTAAACAACGTGCGTTTGACATCGACTAAACATCGCGCGTTTCAACTTACAACAACAACAACCCCTCATCCAACTATTTAAATCCAGTGCCAGTACAAATTAGGGCTATTAATATTTATTGAAACTAATACATTCCTCGTTAATTCGTAATGGGTCACACAAAAGGAATCGCGACCATCGAAATGGCGAAGGCGAACTACCCGAAACTCGATATGGGACCATCTAAAAGTGAGTGAATTTTTTTTTTAGATGTTAGTTTTAAAACTGAATAATACGGTGTGATAAATTATAAAAAAATTCACGCTGTGGATACTCTATAACACTAAATATTGTTAAAGTACTAAGGACTTTTCGGCTGCCAAGTAGCCATCATCAGAGTAAACTAAATTATAAATCAAAATGTGCCTGTTTTAATACTATTTGGGGATATTAATGCAAACAAGGGGTTATCCTCAGCTGGAGATGAATTGGATTTGAGTTGCTTTTTTGTTTATAAATTTCCATTCCTTCTGAATTACCTAGATATTTGTCTGTACTGTGTTTTTAAAGCGATACACTTTGTTTAGAAATGGTGTAACCTGTATCCAAAATATATTCGGCTACCGATGATTTTCCATCATTATTTTTCATTATATGGGCAAAATGTTCCTTATAAGAGTTAAAATATTCCTTCTGGTTTGACCCACATAACATTCTGAAACGATTCACAATCGATTTAGTAAATCCCAAATTTGTCGAAATCCGAAACTTTATCGAAGGTAAGGTCTTTTAGCTTGTTCTTACATCAACAAACTGGTTGTATTTCAAATTTAGAAAACAAATTATGGAATTCATTAATTAGTAAAGGATGACAAGAGAAAAATTTGAATTTTATTGTAAGTATTCGAAGGTAATGGCAGAATTAGTTAATTCGTTACGTTCCAATTTCCTTTTTTGTTTAGAAATTAAATTATTGATCAAAGATTTGTCGTATCCATGTGTTCAACTCTATTTGCTGTAGTTTCTCAACTTCGTTGTTATAATTTTACTTGTCTTGTTCATAGATTATTGAACGCCCCTTTAAGCCAGCCGGAGGATGGTTACGACAAATCTTTGATCAGTAATTTAATTTCTAAACAAAAAAGGAAATTGGAACGTAGCCTTCTAACCATTAGAGCCATTCAATTCTAGCATTAGTCCCAGAATTCCGCTCATCAGATACACACTAACCATAAAAAAAGCTATACCTATTACCTATATTTTTTGAGTCTTCTCGATTGTTCAAAAGTTCATAAGGGGTATAGGTATGGAAGAAAAATCTCGATTTTGGTCGACTTCATAGATCGTAATGAAAGTTGGTTTTAACCTGTTCTCGATGATGAGAAATTCAATACTAGCATTAGTTTTAACATTAAATGATGATTAGCCACGTTACAGTGTCTAGAGACCCAGAATTTGGCTCATCAGATACACACTAACCATAATCATGTTGTGGAGGTTTTATAAAAAAAATATAACAACATCCTTTTGATATCTTACAGAACAAAATTTAACGATATTATAAGACAAACGTGACCTATGAAGATGATAGGGAAGAAGAAATGTATAAAACTCATGTATGTAATTGGTTACAAATACACCTGTAAATGAAAGCAGAGCTCAATAATACCAGATATTTACAAATAAAACCGAATATTTAACTTCATTATGTGTGTATTCGAAATTAAAATTGCCAACAAACGGTTTAATTAACATTCTGGCATTTAGCAAAATAAACTCATGTGCAGCTAACAGTTCCAGCATGTTTTTAGAAACACCAACTATAAAATCAACCTTATACTCATTACAGAAGAAGTTCGAAGAACATATTGCATTTAATTAAGCTACTTCTAAAATCTTTAAAAAAGCCGTACAGCATAAATTCCTTCAACATACAATACATAACAGTTTGTTACGAAATGCTTGTATACACGATAACTAAAAAACGAAAGGTCGTATCATTAAAATTTTGACAAAAAATCGTCTGTTGTTCGGTGACAAACCCTAGACAAACCCTATTGTTTTTCAGGGAAATCGTGTAATATCCTTTTTTGAAGGATAGAAAGCATCAAAAAAATTCGGAAGTATACATTGAATCTATTGAACATTTCTACAGTAAATTTAAGTTAATTTAAAACTTCTTTCACCCAAATTTCTACAAAATCGTTATACAACAATATACAACAAACGTAAACTTAATTATCACCGTACTTCAACTGTTTATAACTGCGATGAACCGAAAGTTTAGTCTAGGGTCTAGGATGTTTGGATCCCACTCAGTAGGCTCGGGTTCGATTCCCAAAAACGGAAATTTGATTTTGTAATAAAATTTTCTTAAAAACATCATTAATTTGAATATCATTTATTTAGTTGTGTAACGATATTGAAACAAATAATTTTTATTCCATTATTTTCACACAAATGCGAAGCAATTATATAAAAATCAGAAACCAAATCTAATGATTTGCGAATAGTTATTTTGCGACGCACATTATTTATTTATTCTCAAAGGGACAACACTAGTTTCTTTTTCAATTGTTCTGGGAAACAGCACGAAGCAATTAACTTGACTAGGTAACATAATTTAGAATTGATTGTTATTGAGTCGAATGACATTCCATCCGCATCGATCCTATGACATTGTATTGAATTGATTGCTGAACTAATCGAACTTTTCATTCTTCTATAATATATCTATGATGTGTGACCAAACTTCCGTTCGTGAATAAATATATCATTACAGTTTCGATTAGAACTTATAGATACCTACATAAATTAATATTCAACCTTCTACGAACCGTTACATCAGGCAACTACAACTTTAGGGTTAAAAGTCAATTCCCTAATTGTAGAAATTACCAAAAATGTATACGTTTTGTTACGACAGCAATTTTCTCAGTAGGAAAATAAAAGTGAACGGTCATAGATTGAATGAGCATATTTTAGAAAACGGGAGTCTTACTACTATCCAGGAATTTGTAAAATAAAGAAGCTGTAAAGAATTAGCAATTTTTGTTGTTCAATTAGTTCTAACAGCGTAGTAGGTAGAACTGTGAAACCCTATAATTCGGTTAGAGAACATATGAATGGGACGACTGCCTGTTTACCCGTTCGACAGTCTGATTTACTGTGAATTGGCTCAGTCATCATCATAATGGGCTGGGGTGTAAGCCCTAAATGCACTTAAGCCGCTTACTTGGGTCCATAGTGCGCCCCATGATCAGATGTTTATTCTATACCAGGAAGTTTGTAGTCCTTCAGAAACCCAGAATATTGCTTACCTTGGCTTCCATAAGTTCCTTAGGAAACAGCATTTTCTTCCACCTCAATGCATTCCCTACATACAGGGATGCGCATGATACGAAGATATCTGAACGTTTTTTCTCTCAGATAGATCACTCCATGTGAACGTGTTCGCTATCAACGCTGGTGTTCCACAGGGATCTCTCTTGACACCAACTGCTCCATATCAACGATCTGTTGGAAGTGACCACCTGTCCCGTCTCCAGCTTTGCAGATCCAGCTCCAGCTATCAAATGAAACCAGAGGAGCGAGACAGGGATAGGTTGACGCAATTAATGAAGATCTGGCTAATATTTCGAAATGGAGATCTGATAATCTAGTAGAGTTTAATCAAGCTTGCGTCTTCTCCAGGAAGGTGGAACCCACAATTCTAATATGATGATGTCAGGTATAATTATTCCTGTGAAGTCTTCCAAACCAATGCTTGGGATCACCATCAACAGCACCCTCTCATGAGATGATCATGTGAGGTCTATTGCGAAAGCAGCTTCACAAAAACTTGTTTTTCTATTCCGTGCCAAGAGCTACTTTATATCCTAGCAGCTCCTTATAATGTACAAAGCTCCCAAACATACGCTGAAGCTCTTGGATTCTATCTCGAAGAGAGCTATTTGTCTGATTGATGATGTCACACTTACGAGTTCATTGACCTCTCGAGAACATCCTAGAAAGGTGGCCGATTTCTCTCTTTTCTGTAGATATTTCCATGGTCGCTTCTACCACGGGAGATTACATAGATGGACTAGACGAGTTCAAACTAGTCACCACTTCACTTTCAAACTTGAGACCTGACGAACTTCTTCCTACTATTTTTTTTTATCGAACAGCGAAGTTATGGAACTCTTCACCTGTGAGGTCTTTCCCTATGACTATAACCTCCAAACTTTCAAGAAAAATATGAATGCCGATCTCCTTCCACGACATTTCACAGGAGTTTCTTAGAGGGCCTACGTACTGATTCTTTAATACAAAGCTTGGCCTGCATCATGCGTTGTTATTCCCATCACAACTCGTACCATTTCTTAAGCGAATATAAGTTGGATTCGCTGGTAACAAGTTGAGAATCAATGCAGAAGCAATCTTGAGAATTTCTTGGGGTTCTTCTTTCTATTCTTGTTTCATTACCGTCAACAATTTCAAATTCTATATTCAAAAATTTCAGTTTCTTTCAAACAATTTTCTGTATTTAACTTTGAAATGTTAGGAATCCCAAAGGGGTAATAATTATTACAGGCAAATTTGGGAAAACTTTCCATTATTAATATTTTTAATTAATTTAAATGTTTTTGTGCTTAATATATTTTCCTTGCGCAAAAAATAGTATATACTCCTTTTTTTCTCTCGATGCTTTGTGGTCCTCGTGCTTCGCCCTCTGGCATCATACTACACCTCTCGAAATTTCATAGATTCCTCTCACTCGATGTATAAAATACTATATTATATGCGCAGTGGAGTAGTTATCGCGGCTCTCGAGGGGTAGTGGCCCCTGGCCCCCGCGTTTCATACCCCATAAGTCATTCGTCATTATATCGAACAATTCTTTATGTGGAACCGTGTCGAAAGCCTTGGATAAGTCCATAAATACTGCAATTGTTTTTTGATTATTATTAATATTATTTATAACGAACTTAGTTAATTTAATGATGGCATTAGCTGTGCTCAAATTATCTCAAAATCCAAAGAATATTGAATCTATTATCCTTTTTTCAAACATTTTTCCTAAATTTTACAGAAATTATTGTGGCGATAGTTGTCAATAATATTTTTAGTACTCGATTTGTGTATGGGAATCACAATCGCTTTTTTAAATGCTTCAGGGACAATAAAAGTTTTAAACATTGAGTTTAAAAAGTATTATAAGGGTTTAATAATATAAGTGTGAAACATTTTAATTATTTTAACGGAGATGCCATCCAATCTGGGGACATTTATTTTTTAATGATGCTATTGAATTGATAATGTCATTACGAGTTATAGGAGTTAGATACATCGAGGCAGAGTTTTCTGTTTTTTTTAGAGTTTATTCAGTTTTGCATTTTATTTCCAATCAAACTGAAGTAATTGTAGCATAGTTAGCAGAGCATTTATTGTTGGTAATTATATTATTATTTTCATCTAGTAATTGAATAATATTACTTTTATTTATCATTGAATTGGTAGCATTATAATTAAAACTAAATCAGTCTCAATACACGTACAGCTGAATTCTATCAAATTTCCAAAGAAAACTCTTTAATTTTCCACCAACATATAATTATTATTAATATCACTTTGTTAACGTACTTCGTTGTGCATATACGCAGATATTATACAATGCCTTGAAATAGATCGCATAATGATAACGATAAGTACGTACTTACGTACATCACCAGTTAAATGGAAAACCGATATATCGGCCTACATTCTATTATTTATTAACTGGAAAGTAACAATTCTTCGGGCACAATTTCTTTCATTAATATTTATACTTACTACAATTTCTTCTAGTTCATCATACAATCACACACTTTGCTACATACTGGTTTCATTATGTTATTTATTACCAGTAATATAAGCTATCTTTTCACATACATACCATGTCAGAATAACTACTTTAGAAGTGAAGATTTCAGATTTCAGGGTTTTGACGATGGTATTTTCAATTTTTCGTCATTTCTATAACTTCATCAATTAGAAAGACATGTTTATAATTGTTATATACATTCTTGATGTTAGCAGTTTCACGACTTTTTTAAAACACTTATCTATAAGAACGTCAATAAGGTAATCACCAAAATAATGTGTTGTTCTCGCCATATTTATAGAAATATTGCATAAACTAAATGCTTTGGGTATTGAGGGAAACATTCTGAAATGGAATGAAAATAATCTTGCCTGCAGGTTCCAATATGTAAAATATGGTAATCAATCACAGTTACATCTGGCGTTCCTCAAGGATCTCATTTGGGACCATTACTTTTCAACCTGTTTGTTAATGACTTGAACGATGTTATTGTCTATAGCGATTTTATTCTGTTTTCTGATGATCTGACTTCCCACACTTTTCACGATCTGCCTGTAGTCTATCGGGTATATGGAAGTGTGATTATGCAATTTGGTCTTAACTAACTAACAAGTGAAGTTAGAAATAACAATTCCCAAGATTCGAGGATTTATCATTTTGTCAGCTCCCTAAAGCTCAAAAACTACAAAAGCTTACAAGAAGGACGGATTTCTACTGATTTTATTTTAACTAAATTTACCTCAGTAAGTATGAAATAAAATTACACATAAACTAATTCGACAAATTTGCATTTCATTAATATGTCATCACTGGATTCACGGTTGACACCTGAAATAAATGGTGAAAATTGTTTGAATAGATTCTCTAGGTCGGATTTTGAAATTAAACTCAGCAATTTATGTATATTTTTAACTTATTATTGAATTTATAAGTGAGCAAAGTAATCTATTAACTTGTCAGATTTCTTTCATTGTCATGTATCAAGGATATCTAAGATGAATCAATAGCATTGATATAAATAATTGATTAAATATGTAATCATGAAAAACGCAATCGGAGAAAAACATAAGAAATTTAAATTGGATTTGTTCGAATCAAGGCTTCTCAATGTTCAATATGCGTTGCTTTTCGAATATAATGCTAAATGCGGAATGTTAATGTTAGTTTTTACTAAATATGAGAAGAATTTTCACCCCAGAGTTAGTTTTAATTCTTGATTCTTTCATTTCTATCTCTGATCTTTTTTTACTTTTATAAGCTACATTATCATAAACAATACTACAATTTGAGATGAAAAATACATTTCTTTTGGCAACGTCCAAATCTCCTTAAATGACTTCGACATTGTAATGTCACCACCTTTCACTGTCGTAGATTCAGATTCGTATTTTAAACATTTCTCAAATTGGTTTTTATTTCTAGTACATAAGGATCATAATAAAAGCTTCGATCAATTGGTTACGTGACTTCCCTCACTTGCTAATGCTGGTTAAATTGGATTTGGTTAAATATTTTCAATTAGTCAACCAATTTCATAATGAACTTACTTAAAGTAGGTTTAATTTTTAAAGCGTTCTTAACCTATAATTTATGTTTCATTATTCTGAAAATGTGTTATTTTATATTCTTAAGTTCTTCAGATTCTGAAGATTATAATAATGTTTATGTTAAACGGAGTAAAGCGTATAAGAAGAGGAAGAATATGAAAATGTACGTCGTTGCATTTTTTGGAAATAGCTGGCAATCAAATTATCAACAAGCAGGTACGAGGACAAGGTGAAAAGTCCCTGAAAATTGAAATTTTTATTATTTATTATTTTATGTCTCAAGATAATCTTCTTGTAGCCAACGTTTTTCTAATTTTTCGATCCCTTCCAAATAATACGATTTGTCAATCCTTCAAATTGGGGGTTTGTTTCATCGTTGGAGACAAATATCTTTCCGCCGAGCCATTTCTGCTAGTTTGCAAATAGAATCGCTGGGGGCCAAATTTAATTCATGTAATTTTGCCATTGCGATTGCGGTGGTGCGTTGTCCTGGTGGCAGAGCACTTTTTTCTTTGCCAAATGCAGTCACTTTCGTTTCAAATCGGCGTCGAATCTATCCAACTGCTCTGCATGATATACGCCGGTGCTCGTTTTGCCCTTTTCAAAGCAATCGATTTGGACCTTTTTCGGCTTTGATTCGGCAGAAAAAGGTCCACTGTTTCGACTGTTCTTTGGTCTCTGGTGTGTTGTGATGGATCCATGTTTGGTCCATGGTCACGAAACTGCGCAAAAACTACTTCTTGTCGCGCTTGAACATCACTAAACACTCCTTTGAAGTTGTCATACGGTCGCGTTTGTTGTCAACAGAGAGAAAATGAGGCACCCAACTGGCAGATAACTTTCTCATATTCAAAAATTTATGCAATATGTTCCATACCCGTTATTTTGAGATACCCATAGCCTCAGCAATTTCGTGCACTCGCCGATCGTCCAATATCGTACCAAGGATTTTATCGACGATTTCTGGTGTTATATTCTCAATTGGCCGGCCAACATGCGAAATTCACTTTTTTCCATGTTTACAAAAATCTTCAAGGTGTCTTGCTTTCGATAGGTGTCAAAACAGAACAGAATGACATATTAGTCTGAAAATTTTTATGCGTTCTAGTTAAAGATGGACATGGGTATTTCGATTGTGGCGCCATCTGTTTTATTTTCAGGGACTTCTCATCTTGCCCTCTTATGGTAAAATAAGTCATTTAACTAAACGAGATATATCAAATATCTGATAGATTTCAGAGGAGGTTGCAATGTTACATTTCACCTTTACTTCAACTGTTTTTAACTCTCAAGTATCATGCTAGGTAGTGGAAACATGCCAATTATCGTTTCTGATTTTATTGGAGTTTTACGGTTCTCTACTTTCGCAATTATTCACACTATAATATAACATTGACACTTTCTGTCATATGAACTATCAAAATGTACCACAGAATAGATCATAAATCTTAAATTCCGTGCACTTTGCAGGTTAAATATATAGTGTGATGTATATTTATAACCAGAAAAACATGGCTGTGATTATGGTTCATAAAAATAGCGATAAATGAAGATGGATCTCAGAAATATTACTCGAAACGGGCCACACACACCACACGAGACACCATGTCAAAAATAGTCCACATCTATTTGGAAATGCTCAAAAGCGGATGTACCCGCGAAAAAATTTTTTTGACTGATTGCAATATACATTATATAATACATATACTGAGGGAAATAGTAAAACTGTTAAATATAGGTACATTGATTCGTACTAATTCTAAGTAGACCAAGTAGAAATGTAGTTAAGAACTTTGATTACAGTAATATTAAAGCTGAATAACTTGTTCTTATTTTAACATTAGCATTGTTAAGTTTTACTTTATAATTTAAATTTCATTTAAATATTTTCGAAAAGCAAACCGAACCGAATGTAATGACATTGGTTCTATATAAACTTTCGCACTTCAAGTATACCATCTTCGCATAAAAAATTAAATAAAATTTATGAAAAGCAAGAGCTTATTCTAGCACTCATCTCCCAGTACGATAAAAGTCAATATTAGAGCTTTCAAATGTACTAAAATTCTTATGACGATGAATAGTGGGATTGTCTTCACTATCGGAATCAATCATCACTGTTTCAGCTAGTAGTAGAAAGGATGCGGATAATTTTTTTTTAAATAATATTATTTTATTTACTATAAAAATGTACTTCCAAAATAAAGTCTAGAACTCCTGCCAACTTTTCTCACACCTACAGAATGTGATTACTGACGCTTATAATAATTGCTCAAAGTCTAAATATAAACGACCTATTGGCAGATTTAACTGAAAATCAAGCTCACTGAACGTACTTTATTTTGTTTGATTAATAATCTTATCGCACATACTAATTAAATATGCTGTTTAATTGAACTTGACTGACCGCCACACGCTGTATGAAATATGTTATTGCAGGGCTGATTATGTGCCAAGACATATTTCACGGCTGCACGAGTACAAGGAAATATCATTGAAAATGATCTGTTTAACCAGCATTATAATACTGTTTATCTACGTTCGTTCAAATCCATGATGATACAAAAAATGTTCTCCAAACTCGGCACACTGATGTTCTTTTCTATTTTTGTCTTCTATCAGGAAGAGCAAAGCCATAAGCTAACACATGGGGAATAAAGGTTCATTAAAGGCTAATTAACTGCACTAATCAACTTTTAATTACTCGATTAACGGAATATGCTATTCTTATTGGTTGAACAATTATTTCCATCATGTTCTGCTGACTTAAGTTTCAGGTGGGGGAACAGTTATTAAGAAAAAATGCTTAGGGCATTCATTTTATAATTAGGGCACTTAATTAGCCTTTAATGAGTTTTTAATTAAAGGAATGAACGAAAAGCTATATTTATTGTATGAATTTTTTTTTGCTTATGTTCTGCCCACTTAAGTTTAAGGTTGAACGTAAAATTAGCAATCGACATCCGAATTTTTCTGCGGAGCATGGATTGAGTTCATGTTGCTGTCAAAATGTTCGGGAGAGTCCCCTGAACCAGAAGCAGATGAGGAAAAAGTGCGATCTTTTGTTCTTCCTATTTTATTCAACAATGTATACCCAATTATAAGGTTTCATTTAACAAATAACTTACAAACGTATTCCATTAAGCAATATATGAGAATATTGAATGAAAATTGTTACTTGGGGGATTTTTGACGTCGCTAATTACGAATATGATATTTAAAAACGTCCCCCTGCACCTGAGGGCAGTACGCCCTGGGTGTTACCTCTTACACTATTTATAAGAAATAATCTCCCTTATCCACTAAAAATACTATCGAAGTACTGAGGACCATTCGGCTACTTTGTAGTCATCATCAGAGTAAAAAGTTTACTTAGAGTCAACCAGCATGCAAGTCTTAAATATTCTACATAGATATGGAATTAGTATTACCTGTCCCTTTTGGAGTAGGATGGAGTATATTCCATGCTCTCCAAGAGATTTATATGGTTCAAATTTACTCATAACGCACTTAATTCTTTTTGGCCTTGCTATCTCTGTAGCTAGCCTCCAGTCCGAGGCATTTTGCCTTTTTGACTTGCTTTGCGGACCGTTCGCCGCTACTGGGTCATTTAGAATTATTGCGGCCGGAAAGTGAGCTCTATGCTATGGTATGCTTTCCTCAATAGTTGTTGTGTAGATGTCATTGTCCATTTTAGGAAACCTACTTGATTTACTATACCCTTCTTTGCCAGCCAGCATTTCACCACTAAATTTTGGAACCTAAGTATAGGTATTAAGTAATCGCAAGCATTGAAAATTCATAAGAAATCTAATTAAAAATGTCTACTAAAAAGCTTACTCGCAAAAGCGGACTCGTCTGTTATTTACAAATCTTGGCTCGGCACGTATCTTGCAGCGCTGTTTACAAATATGCGAACGGGACAAATGGTCACTTCCAACACAGATCTTTGATATGGAGCAGAAACAAAGTTGGTGCCAAGACAGATCCCTGGGGAACACCAGCGTTGAAAGCCATTGCATTGGAGGATACTCCGTCAACCGCCACATGGGGTGATCTATGTGAGAGAAAACTCGATAGTAAGTGACAAAGCTTAGGCCCTCCTCTCATAATCAACCTGAATCATCCTTCAAACCGATGTTTGGTAACTCAAAGAGAAATGTTATTTTATTGTTGAAAACACTTATAGAATACTATTTCACCAAAATCGCGACAGTTTCGAGAGATACCGCAATCCTACCAGTCACGTGACGAAGAGTGGGAATTATCAAGACAACTATCGCTCAGTTGAAATCTAGACAGGGAGTTTCCCAATAAGGCTTCGGTGCCAGACTCGGCCATATGCTATGGAGATATCCAATGCTACAGCTAGAGATTACCCATATATTTCAATAGATTTCTGCAGTACATTTGTTATGTAAGCAAGCAGATCTCTGCTGACAAAAGCCATATTGCCGTTCATTCAAGATTCTGGAGTTCTCTAGGTATTGGATGACCTCGATGTTGATTGTTTTCTTCATCACTTTAGAGATCACAGATAATAGTGCAATGGGTCTATAATTAATAGAAAGGATCTTCTTTCCTTTTTTCGGAATTGATTGGACTCTAGCTATCTTCCAGCTGGAAGGCAACGCAGCAAGATAAGTGACATTCGGCTTGAACTAGCAATAATGTTCAATCAATCAATCAAAACGGGGGTGAACAAGTCCGGAGCACTTAGACCGCTTGATTGGGTCCATTGTGCGCCCCTTGTTACAAGAATCAGTTCAGCAGGCCTAACGCAGTGCCGAAGGGTAAGATTTTGCATGGACTGATATCTCTTATGGTTTCAAGCGGCATACGCGTGCTGCCGAGGTATTGTAGCCTAAGAGAGGCCAGTGCTGGACAATCTGCTAGGATGTGAGAGACAGTTTCGTCCACTTCTCCATATCTGCTACAAGCTGGGTCTTCAACAATGCTCATTGTGTGTAAATATTTATTCGAGAGTAGGGTTTTACAAAGTTTAGGCGAAAACTTCCTAATGTGGAGCTTTGCCTGCCTCATGACGGGGGAACCACGCCAGACCGAGAGTCACTATCTATCCAGTATAGCTCCCTGACGGCGTAGAGCCCGGTGGTAGATTGAAATTCCGATCGTTGAATCGGGACCAGGAGCGCTCAAGGAACCCCGTTTGACCAATTCATCGCGGCCACTACCAATAATGTTTGTAATGTCGTACTTTTAGTTGCAATCCTGAACCGACAGAAATTGCTGCCTATAGTTTCGTTGTCTTCATCGACTAAACTGCCTACTGATTTTTATTCTTACCTTTACTAGTTGAATTTGATATCTGTAAATTTGTGTCAATAATAGGAAAGGGGTTAGCAAAATGTGATTTTGACTTCTCGTATCTGAATGAATTGAAATTATCTTCATATCTGACTTCAAACGATCTACCTGTTTGCCTTCACAGGTTGCTATGGAAGTTCGCATAGATATGACGTTCAGGAGCTTAGCAATATTTTTATGGTTCATCTTAAAATTCTCGAATACCAACAATACCTAATATTCTATTACACAGAATATAGCACACGAATATTATTAAATAAATTACATGGAGAGAAATTAGCTATAAAAGTTCGGTAATTGTTTTTAACGAATTGAAACGTAATAAAGCCTTCATAGGACTTATATTTCTTCACAGTAATTTTCCGAATTATGGGCGAAATGATACGTGACTAAATTTTCCGCATGATTGAAATTTTTACATCAACTAATCGAGAGAAATTGACCTAAATTGTCGCAATGAACGAATAGCTCGGCCGTTAAAGTAGAGGAGACTTGAATATTTTGTAAATATACTATGCCGAGAAATTTTTCATCGTTCATTTATATCACCCATACCGATCGAGTTGTAAAATAAACCAAAAAAACCGTGATAAGTGAAATCACAACAGGAAAATAATATTCCATGTCCTCGTTCCTATACGTAATAATAAGAATTGTATTAATTTTCAATTAAATCATTGATACTTTTTTATTGATGTATTATCCAATGCCGCAATGAATCGAGAACACGTACGTAATGAAATCGAATGAAATTAGAGACTTACATTCAAAATCAATCAAGTGCAGCGAAATATCTATTCTTGTAAAATCATTAATACTCGTAGTCATGTTGTAGCATTGAACACTCTTTAGATTCACGACTTTAATGAACTATAAAAGAGTTCACATTGTGGATACACTATAACACTATAAATAAGAAATAATTACCCTTATCCACTAAAAAATGCAATTAAAGTACTGAGGGCCTTTAGGCTACCAAGAGCCATCATCAGAGTAAACTGAATTATGAATCAAAATGTGCCTGTTTGAATACTATTTGGGCGATAATTATACAAACAAGGGGTTACCCTCAGCTGGACATAAATCGGAATTTAATAAATTCCTTTTACGCTTATACAATTCCATTCCTTCTGAATTACCTAGATATTTGTCTGTAGTGCGTTTTAAAAGTGATACACTTTCTTGAGAAATGGTGTGACCTGTATTTGAAATATGTTCGGCTAACACTGATTTTTCACCATTTTTTTTATATGGGCATATGTTCCTTACACTGAGTTAAAATGTTCCTTCTAGTTTGACCCACATAGTACCGGGATATCAAAAATTATCTTGGTCAAGGTTGCTTGTGGAATCTATGTGTCTTACTTTACGTTTGAAATAATTAATTTGAAGTTTATAAAAGTGCGAAATTTCGCAATTTTTTTCGAATATTGTAACACTCAGAAGTCTTTAGCGCTTTGGACTCCGGGAGTTTCACGTGGCCTATCGAAATTAGAAGGTTCGAATTATCTAAAAACATAATTGCATGAACGCCAGACGTCCTATGTAATTAGCTACGAACGAAATCATTTTGACATATGCCTCGAGGAGCTCGCTGCGCGTAAGTTAGAGTTTATACATTTTACCTCGATCTTGTTCATTTGGGGCCGTTTCTTCTTGCCCAGTGCGACCGGCGCCAGTTGTAATAAAGTGTTTTTGGCTATGGGCCGCTAACTTTTACCAGCTTCGTGTATATTTTAGTAGCGAGAAAATTCCCTTTGGTACGTCGCACGTTAGACGTGATCCATCTTTCATAATGTTAATGGCTATCACTTTGATTTCCACATAATATGTAGAAAACCCATTCGAACAAATAGGTATACCCGGCATATTCAGCTACACCATTTAGCTCTATTTAATAGTCTTGTTCATAGATTATTGAACATCCTTTTAAGCCAGCAAACTTATAGCAACGAAGTTGAGAAACTTCAGCAAATAGCGTTGGACAATGGTTACAACAAATCTTTGATCAATAATTTAATTTCTAAACAAAAATGAAAATTAGAACGTACCCTACTACACCAATTAGAACCATTACCTTCAAATACTTCAATATAATTCAAAAGTACACTTACCATCCTTCAGAAATTAATAAAACTAGCTTATAGATGTAAAAACAAGCTGAAAAATCGTTCAGGCGACACTTTTGATAAAGTTTTCAATTCGACTAATCCAAGATTTACGGAATAAAAGGTGAATTTCGAGCATCATATCTAATTTTCGTCAAAATTACCGCTACACAACATACATTTGCGAAATACCCCTACTGAATCGAGAAGTATCAAGAGTATTAGTCAGCGACCACACTAGGCAAATTTCCACAATTTCGCCGTTCGATGGCAAAATGAAGACTTGTTTGTAAAAATTTTAAAACATTTGGCAAGTCTAAAGCTTGTAAGTGGGGGGTACGATCCAATAGTCTGTGAGAAGGGTCTAACCGGTGTAGTCAACAGTTCCTGGAACTGAACGTGAGGCATTTCAAAACACCGATCATTATTGGTCAAATATCCAACGTTCTCTTGGGGTTGAAGCATATTCTAAGAATAACAATTCTATTGTAACCATCCTGTGTCTTTTTTTTACTTTGACTACGCCAGAGGGAAACCAATAATGTTCAAAGAACATCGTGTGAGCCAGCGGTGGAATGTTGAGAGGAGATAAGCATTCGAATTTTTCTTGAAGGTTCGGAGGTTATAGGCATAGGGAAAGACCACACTAGGTCAAGAGTTTCATAAATTCAGTATTCCATAAAAAAAATGAAGTCTGGTAGGAAAAAGTGCGGCCGGTCTCGAGCTTGACAATCAAGGGGTGACTAGTTTCAGGTCGTCTAGTCCGCCTATCAGGATTCACTCTTGGTGAAACAACAGACAAGATTTCTGATCAACACCGACAATGGAAATATCTATAGAAAATGGAGAGATCTCCCATATTTCTACGATGGTCCAGAGAGGTCAATAACTCGTAAGTGTGACATTATCAATCAAACGAATAGCTCTCTTTTGGATAGAATCCAAGCGTTTCAGCGTATGTTTGGGAGCCGAACACCAAACATGTGAGCAGTACTCCAAGACAGGTCGAATCTGTGCCTTGTAGATTATGAGGAGCTGCTGGGTTGTAAAGTTTCTCTTGGCACAGAATAGAAAACCAAGTTTTTGTAAAGTTTTTGCAATGAATCTTACATGATCGTTCCATGAGAGGATGGTGTTGGTGGTAATTTCGAGCATTGTTATGGAAGACTTCATAGGAATAGTTGTACCTGATATCATCATATTAGGGACTGTGTCTATTTCGTCGGGACTTTCATTCCCCAGATCCGATTCCTGGTCGAGTAACACTTAAAAAGTAGAGACATTTAACTTTCGCAGTTCTGCTTCATATGCCAGAGAAAACCCAAAAGAAAAAACAAATCAGAAATTCGTAGAAATTATAAAATTCAATTGTGGAAGCCGTTACTTTGTGATAGTTTATCATTTTAACGAAATAATAAATAAAACTACTTTGTTTTACTACCACTGATATATTAAATATCAGTGGTAGTAAAACAAAGTAGTTTTATTTCTTTTTTCGTAGAAATTATTCTATTCAACAATATCAAGGGGGAATTTGTAGATAGGACATCTCAGGTTCTAATTCTCATCGTTTTTTTAAATACCTCCCACTAGTATGGTCCCGGATTGCACCTGTAGAGGAAGCTGAAATGTTGTTATCGTATAATCTACATTCGGAACTTCGGAAGTCCCAATGATGAGAAGCTGTTAACTTAATTGTCCAAGTGCGTGTCTTCCTGCGCTGCTTGTATGATTATCGTTGTATTTTATGAACTGGTTACTTAAGTACTTGTTAACGAAGATGACCGGACGATGATAAATGTAGGTTGGATAAAAACAAATCAATTATGAATTGTTATGTGATTTGCTAATGATTCTTAATTAAATTATAAGTATATACTGGTGACTGGTGCGTACACTTAACTATGTGTGGAAACCTGTGATGCATCGCGTTTTCACACAATAAGAAAATAATTACCAATATCAATCTACATAATAGTCCAGGCATTTAAGGAGAAAAATCGACGATTTTTGTCCCATTTTTCGCGAGATCTGATTTTAGTCTATTCTTATGTATTTTGACGCGCTGAACACGATGGTGTAGTTTAAATTTGGATTAACCCTACGCTCGAAAAACTATGTCCATTTTTGGACCCAAAATTGGAAATTTTACTATTTTTGCGTTTGGAGACAAAACTATGGTCTGTGTGGAAAAATTTTTAAAACAAAAGTTGTTAGAAAAATTAATACGCGAATTTTGGCTCCAGTCCGAAGACGATTTAGTGTTGTTTTAGCACATTGAAAAATTGAGTATATATCAGAGTTTTTGTTTTTTTCATATTCTGATTCTGTGAAAGATAGTATTTTTATTTTTCCTTTCTTCGGTTCTTGGTATTTTAACCTACCTCGTTTGTTGGCACCAAAATCGGCCATTTTGAAAAAACCATATTTTGCGAATTTCAGAAGAAATACGTATGTTATTGATCTAATACCAAATTCATTCGAAAGATTTAATTATTTTGCACCTAATATCCAAAATTCAAGCATTTTGGTCCAAAGACATAACTTTGGCGCCAGTTTGAAAATTTTAGACCACCGAAAAATTAAAATTTTTCTAGGTTACAAGTGTTTCACGAAATACAAATTCTTTATTCTATTAGAGGTTTTCATAACGAGTATTTTAAGTTCAAGCAGATCGATTTGGGGTGAGTAGAAGTGGAGCTATCCTAATGAATGTTTTTGGGCCTCTAGATGGCTCAATTTTGGGCCTATCGTCAAAAACCTTAGATCAAATGACAGAAAAATACATCGGCTGCTGAAGTTTGAAACAGCGTACGTCGATTCGTTCACAATTCCAAGTTATAACGAATTTCGTCATAAAGCGTGAAATTTCATTTAGCGGCACTAACCGAGCGTCGGTACAATAGATTCCGCGCGAGAAATTATGTTTTTTTAAATATTTTAAAATGCACCTGAATGCTTATAATCGTTTTGTCTGAATTTTGGATATTAGGTGCAGAATAATGACATTTTTCGAATGAATTTGGTTTTAGATCTATAACATAAGTATTTCGTCTGAAATTCGCAAAATACGGATTTTTCAAAATAGCCGATTTTGGCCCCAAAAAATGAAGTAGGTCAAAATACCAAAGCTAGAAGAAACATACTATCTTTTCGCTAAAACAGAATATGAAAAAAAAACGCTGTGACATTTACTCAATTTTTCAATGTGCTAAAGAAAACACTAAATGGGCCCTATCTTGACCTCGAATCGACTTCGGACCGAAACCAAAAATCGCGTATTAATTTTTCCAACAGCTTTTGCTTGAAACATTTTTCATACAACCCATAGTTTTGTCTCAAAATGCAAAAAAAACTTATTTCGAGTACTACACCATCGTGTTCAGCGCCTCAAAATGCGTAAGAATAGACGAAAATAAGAACTCGCGGAAATCAATAAAATTCTTTAAATGCCTAGACTATAATTAAAACGGATCAGAAAATCAGAATTCAGTTAGCGTCGTGGGGTAAGAAACGATGACATTAATATCTCCAAATTTTATTTGCGTAGGAGTTAATACCGAAATCTGATATTTTACTTGTCATTTAATATATTTGTGCACAAAAAAATGTGACAGTTCATTGATCGTGTTCTGTGTTATTTATGACGTAATTAACGTAATCAGTCTGGATGCCAAGGCTAAATTATTTCTAGCTTGAAGATGATACCAAGGAAGATTTTTCAAGATTAGCTATCCGCGAAAGTCTACTATTCAAGACAAGGAAAAACCAACATTTTCATCTCAATTAAGCTAGATTATAAAAAAAATAATTTCGCTAGTTGTATTAAACGTCAATACCGGTGGAAATAACCCTCAAATTTTTGTGATTTATACAGGGTATTCCACGAGAGCCGTTCGTTAGAAGTTTTCGGGGTTAGAATTAGAATTCTGAAATTTTGGGTTCCAGGGTTATCTAAGATTTTCTTTCTTTTCAAAATATTTTCAAGATCATACTACTTCCGGTTACACCAGAAGTCGCCATTAACTTCCTTATTTTAAATAGAACACCCGGTATATTATTTCATTTTTAGATTCCTGAGAAAATTTCATAGTGGATTCGATCAGGTTTCCCTATACCTATTTTCAATTTTTTCTTAGATATCTTGATTTTTTAGAAAATTTTTACAGATGTAGCGCTGTTTTGAGCATTGCGCCCTTTAACCAATTTCGATTGGTGGAAGGCGCTTCTGTGGTAAACGGAAGCAAAGGAATGATTCTTTCGAATGCCATATTGACAACTGATTTATCGCATACAGGGTATCCAAAATTTAATGATCAATTACATCATTTCAAAAGTTGAAAAAGTACATTTTTTCAAATGGGACACCCTGCCTGTATTTTATTGGATGGTCGGATGCAGAATTTGATTCTGCATCGATTTGCTATGACATTCCCTATACCTATTTCCAGTGGTTTTCTTGTTAATCCATATTTTTATCAAAAGGTGATCAAACTCCAAATGTTCTACCAAAATTTAAATGCGGCAAGATATCTGGAGATACTGAGAGGGTTTGTTAGTGATTTTATACATGCCCTACCTCCACGTGATAGAGCAAACAGTTGGTATCAGCTTGATGGTGCTCCAGCACATTCCACTAAAGCTGTACACCGGCAATTGTCACTGATGTTCGAGGATCGGTGAATTGGCCCGCGAGGACCATGGAACTGGCCACCCAGATCACCCGATTTGACCCCCTTGGATTTTTACCTCTGGGGTCGCATAAAAGAACTAGTGTACTCTAGGCCGGTACAAACTAGAGAGGAATTGTTGAACCGTGTTCAGCATGCGCTTACTAATATTAGTCCAGACGAACTTCGGAGGTCTGTTTCGGGAGGAGTATATGACAGAGTTATTCAGTGTTTGAACCAAAATGGAGGTCATATAGAACAATTATTGTAATTTTACATTCTCTTATTATTTTATGTCATTATGTTCCAATTTTTTGTTTTTATTTTATATTTCGTTCTAAATGTTATGTACTAATGTCATGTTCTAATTAAAGTAAATTTTTTACCGTTTCATTGATGTTTATTCGGCTTCGAAAGGCAAGCGATGTTTCGGCTTCTGTCAAAAAACCACATTAAAATAAAAAATATGGATTAACAAGAAAACCACTGGAAATAGGTATAGGGAATGTCATAGCAAATCGATGCAGAATCAAATTCTACATCCGACCATCCAATAAAATACAGGCAGGGTGTCCCATTTGAAAAAACGAACTTTTTCAACTTTTACAATGATATAATTGGTCATTAAATATTGGATACCCTGTATGCGATAAATCAGTTGTCAATATGACATTCGAAAGAATCATTCCTGTGCTTCCGTCTACCCCAAAAACGCTTTCCACCAATCGAAATTGGTTAAAGGGCGCAATGCTCAAAACAGCGCTACATCTGTGAAAATTTTCAAAAAAATCAAGATATCTAAGAAAAAATTGGAAATAGGTATAGGGAAACCTGATGGAATCCAGTATGAAATTTTCTCAGGAATCTAAAAATGAAATAATATACCGGGTGTTCTATTTAAAATAAGGAAGTTAATGGCCACTTCCGGTGTAACAGGAAGTAGTATGATCTTGAAAATATTTTGAAAAGAAAGAAAGTCTTGGATAACTCTGGAACCCAAAATTTCAGAATTCTAACTTTTTTCTAACCACGAAAACTTCTAACGAACGGCTCTCGTGGAATATCCTGTATACGTATAAAGAAGAGAATATTTCATTTATCATAATTCAATACACTAGTGTTATTTAGACGTAACTAAGTTATATTTTTTCTTTGTCCGTTTCCCTGGACTTTAAGTACAATGAAAATATTAAATTAGCGTTTTTTGTACCATTAACGTCAATTCGCTCTAATTGGTTCATTAGTTTTCTAAATGTTATCCACCACATAAATATGACAAATCTGGTAGGTAAATAATACCAGATAAGACTATCGACCTCCAGAAACGCAGATTGAATGGGGTACCTTTTTTGAATTTTAACAGATGTTTGTAACATTCCTAATTGTGAGATAAGATTCAGGCTACCATTCTAAAATATGCTTTCAGATAATGAGTAGGTAATCTCGTATAATTCACAGTAGAATAATTATTCTTAAGAACTTTTTGTTTATCGCAAATACTCGATTATCAAACATCGTTTAAAATTCAGAAGAAAAACTTGTTTAGTTGACAATTTGTATATAACAAAATCTGCAAAACTTTTAATTGGTTGATCCTATAGATTGGACAATTGAAAGGACTAAACTAACATAATAAATTAATATGTATGTAGGTTAGAAAATGAATTATAGAGTTCCCTTTGGAGTGGAGGGGGCAGCTCAGCACTGCCCCCTGGGATGTTTGGTTAATTTTTCAATTTTTCATAAATATTCAGAAAACTAGTAAGTTTTCGGAAAACGTTTAGTTGCTAAATTAGAGACCATATAATTTTTCACCTAAAAGGTCATTTATTTTTGTTGTAGATTCAACGTTTAGCCAGATAATCGACCGCAAAATTGGCGAACTTGCAAAATATTGTTAAACAGAAAAGGGAGCTCCCAAAACTCAAACGGATGCGGATCTCATACCCAAAGTGTTACCATTAGTTTCTCTGAACGGCGCAGTGAAAATTCACACCCGAAAGATTTACAATTGATCCTGTGGTGATTTTTCTAACAATTGCTGTCATCAAAGAGAATCAGTCAGACTTGCTAGATTGTTTCCTGTACGAATTAGGAAAAAAAGTGGATTACGTCATTGCAGCGATGATTATCTGAAATAAAAGGAGGCGAGGAGTTTTTTGCTTAAACATTACCTAACGCAGATAATTTGAGGTTTCCAACCCAAATGCTTACAGTGTATATTACAATCAAACATATACATATAACCAGCAGAATTGTCGTAACAAAAGGAAAGTGGATGTTAATGATCTATGGATCAACAATTAATTTAATATCATAAGGTTATCAAACATTGGAATCATCAATAAGTTCTCCACATTTTATTTATGATGAACATAAAAATAATTCAACTTTGTAAATGATAAATTTTAGTGCTTATTGACTCATTGTAAGATGTTACAAATTGAACTTGATATTTGACAAACACGACGTTAAGTATAGTTGAGATGTATTATTATGACAGATGGAATTGCAAACAACATTAGTTTAGTAGTTTGTTTGTCAAGGTTGAAAAATAATCATTAATTAATTAGAATTACGAATAATTGACGATGGTAATTGGTAATTGGTTCCAAAACGTTGATCTCATGTGTTCATGACATTGCTTACGAAACGTTTTCAAATCTGTTGAAAGTTTAAAGTATGTTTAAATATCGCATGTGTGTAGTTTGAACTCTAGCGATGCAAGATTTTATTCCAACAGCGGAAGATATTTGAACAGTGTTGGAGCGTGTGATTTCCCTGCTGCTTTTACTTATCAGGATACAAACTACACAGAATACGTGATCCTTACATCTTTATGTATGGAGCAAAATAATTTCACTTTTAAGAAAAACTACTATAAACAAACAAGCGGATTTGAAATGGGCAATTCTCTATCTCCTTTTTTGGCCAATAATTTTCTAAGCGAAGTGGAAGCCTCTTTAAAATCAAAATTGAATCAGTTTCCAAAAGATTGGTGTAGATATGTTGACTACATTTTCTCGATTACAAGTAAAGATTTTGATTACATGGCTTTTTGAACACGCTTAATAGCCAATTTGATTCACTGAGATTCACTGTAGAAATAGAAACAGATAAGCAGCTTCCTTTCCTTGATATTAACATTATAGAAGATGGTAATCACTTGGATTTCGACATATACAGAAAATCCACTCAAACAAGTAGGTATACCTACACCGACGGATTCAGCTACGCCATTTAGATATGAAAAAAGCTCCGTTTAATAGTTCATAAATTATTGAACGTCCCTTTGACCCTTTTGCCAGCAAAATTATAGCAACGTAGTTAAGAAACTTCAGCAAATTGCGTTGGACAATGATTACCAAAAATTTTTGATCAATAATTTAATTTATAAACAAAAAAGGAAAATAGAACTTAGCCACCTAACCAAATTAGAGCCATTGCCTTCAAAAACTTTAATAAAATTCAAAAGTTTCACTTATCATTCTTTAGTAATTATTAAGTTCCATAGTTTGTTTTCTAAATTTGCAATACAACCAGTTTATAGATGTAAGAACAAGCTAAAACACCTTTGCGAAAGTTTCCGAATTCGACAAATCCGGGATTTACAAAATCAATTGTGAGTCGTATTCCAAATCCTATGTGAATCAAACTAGAAGGAAGATTTTAACTCGTTATAAAGAACATTTTGCTCATATAAAGAAAAATAATGTTGAAAAATCAGCTGTATCCGAACATATTTTGAATACAGGTCACACCATTTCTCACTTCTAAAACACAGTACAGACAAATATCTAAGTAATTTAGAAGGGATGGAAATGTATAAACGAAAAAGCAATTAATTAAATTCCGGTTTATTTCCAGCTGAGGGTAACCGATTATTTACAGTATTATCTCCAAATAGTATTTAAACAGGCACAGTTTGAATTATAATTTAGCTTACTCTAATGATGGCTACTTGGGAACCGAAAGGTCCTCAGTACTTTAATAGTATTTTACTTCTTATCAATAATGTTATAATATATCCACAGTGTGAACTCTTTTATATTTCAAATATTCTATGTTTATTGTCCTATTGTTACAGAATAACAATCGATGCCAAATATAATGAATCTTATCTTTACTTAAGGAAAGACAAATACGAAATTCGCTAGCTATGTTTGATTTCTGTTAGATGTAGATGCTTATCAAATATTTGAATAATTCTATCTCAGTCACTTAGTCTTTGTTATCACTAAGACATCTCTGAAAAAAAATGGGATACTTCATACGGGATAAAGCAAAAAAATCTTACTCCATCCGTGAATAAGTGATGATATAGTATAATTTTATAATTATCAACTATAATGTACTTGTAATGAGTAATAACAAGTATAGTGGTCATCTGTTGATTTCATAGATAGCATATGCAACACTTCATACAACTGTGTGAATTACAATTTGCTTTTACATAAAACTTCAAATACGGTAATGCGTAATTAAAGTTGCCTAAGCTTTGCAGTGATTATAGCAACTTTGAATATAATTGCTTGAATATAGAGTTGTCTACTTGTGGTACAAAAACATCTACTAATCCCACTAATACTACAATGATGCCTAAATTGTTTTGTTTACAATTTAGGAAATGATAATTTGCCTCATTCTTATTTAATTTACTGTACAGTTTTTAAAACGAGAATAAGGTTAGCTTAAAAATTATCATAAGTAATAATAAAGAGCATAAATAAAAATTATTCTGTTTTAAAATTTGAAAATATCAACCCTCCAAAGAATTAGACGTACTCTTATATTGTTATTCTCAACGGTCTGTAAAAAGTTCGAAACATTTTATCATAAAAAACTTACGCTACCGAACCTCCTTAAGTTCAGAATCTATTTTCATCACGTAATTGCTGATTCTATTCAATTTTTATAATCCTTTACATTTATTTCAGTATACTTGAAATAAGTTGATTCGGTTGGTTTACTCTAGATGATTTAGCATATTTAGATTTTCTTGTCACTTTATCTAGCTAGTTTTATATTATCTTTAGTTTTCTTCCAACGAATAAGTGAAGAACATATAGAACTAGAAAGTCGGGGTCAGTACTGAAATTAGTAAGAATCAAACTATTTTATTTATTTTATTTGTTCATCTCACTGTCCTCTACGCTCACTTCGACTTATGCGAAAGACTTCGTTCGCTACTCCGTCCTAATTGAATTAGTGAAAAGCGCCCTTTGTCGGATGCCTTCAACGGAACGCGCTAGCTTTTTATCGAGTGCTGCACCAGCAGATGCGACCGGCATCTAAGATCGTGTTATTATATTTCTCTTTACAATCGGCCAGATAGTTAGCGCGTAGAAAGCCGTGTGAAACAGAGCGAATAGTTTCGAGTATTTCGACGGACCGCTCTGTTCAAAAACTCGAAAACAGCTCAAGGTAAATATCGAGCGTCATATCTAGTTTGTGTCCAAATTCCAAAGTGGAATACATTTACCGTTTGACCGCGAAAACATACCTTGTGCGATTCGGGAGAAGACTCCGTTCGCTGACGCTCACTCCGTATTCAAAACTGTGATACACCAATGGTTACTGTGATCAGGCGTATGGTTACCTATACCGCCGTAGTGTGGTGGTTAGGGACAAGGACTGATATGTCCCTGCGCCCCCTGGACCGACTGCAGCGGCTTGCATGCGTAGGCATATTGAGCTGTATGGTATGGGGTCGGCTCCAACGAAAGCCCTCGAAGCTCTCGCTGAATTACCACCTCTACACTTATACATAAAAACTGAGGCCATGAGAACGGCATTAGCATGCCGCACGCACCGACACTTCGAAGAATCAAAACTGCTCCCAGAAGAACTCATGGAAGCCAGCACTGGCAATTTTCTGAGTTTCTTGCGGGCCACAAACCTGCTAGAATAGAATAGGCTTCTGACCACGAGGCGCACAATGGGCCCAGCTAAGTGACCTAAGTGTATTTGGTGTCTAAGCCCCCTCCCCTCAAACGATGATGATACACCCAGGTCTGTAAGAAGTAAATCTAATTTTGAATATTTAGTCATTGGCGCAATTTCAGTCCTTGTTATTTTACTTATATAAGTCATTGTGCTTACATGAGTTGTAACATGCTATCATGAATACAGATGTATCGTTTGTACCTTGACTACCTCCGATTTGATAAAATAAGAATCCTTCTGTCATTATTTAATATTTTAATATTTCTATTGAACATACACCTTAAACAAATATAAGTGATGAGTATAATTGTACAAAGTAATAAAAAGTCTATTATGTTTATCAGAAATTGCTTCATTTTGTTTGATTTGTGATAAAATTAGTCAACAATATTCAGCAATTGTAACCACTGAAGTGTAAATAATCAACTCTCCATAACTTTTACAGCGTCATGATGATACAGGATACAGATACAGCAGTTATTTCTCATGGGTATATACCAGGTGAACCATTTTAAATAATTTTCTGGAATAACTGTACAAAACAAAACTATCACGGTTTTGGGGTGCTATCAGAGTTTGCCAAAAAATGTCTATGCCCCCCAACCTGCTGTGGGGGGAAGGTCCTTAACAGCGCATACATTCTGTCCAAGGTCAAAAGAGAAATCAAACCAAGCAGTATTTTTTTTTTGTAGTTTGACGAGCGCTTCATGAGTGAGTGAAATTATCGGGGGATTTCCTCGTCCGCCCGGCAAATCATGAAATAAACTACATCACAATAAATACGCCGTTTCCATTGGACGATTCGGAACAAAAGACTTGATAGTATATCGCTAGATCTTAAAGAGGTGCTGAAAAGTCTTCGGCTTCGTGAAACCTGACAATAAGTATCTGGAAAGCATTGAAAAATTGTGATTTCTCGACGATCTTTCTTCCCAGATGCACTCCTAACTCGTCCAGACAATGAAGTATTCCTCGGATGTTTTCGTCTGAACGATGTTTCGATATCTTTTATCTACCGAATTGATGATACTTTGACTACATGTGAGGGAAACCTAGAATGTTCAAAGAGCAACGTGTGAGCCAGCAGTGGAATGTTGGGAGAGGAGATAAGCATTCATATTCATATTCATATTCATATTCATATTCAACAATCTTTATTTCAAACTACCAGAAGTTACAATTTAGATATTAATCCTAAAACATAACGACAGGGTTGAAACATGTCGCACAAATAACCATATATCAACAATACATCAAAAGGAAAACATAAGATATTACACTTCCTTAATAACCAGAAAATGTTATATGCATACCCTAATAAGCCATTTATCATATTTACATTAATTATTACATAAGACAAATATTATCGAAAGAACTCCCTCAAATTGTACGGTTCTATCTCTACTAAATACCTAGATAACTCTCTCTTAAACAGTTTGAGATTATCTATGCACTTTAAGGTATTAGGCAACTGATTATATAGTCTGAGGTCCTCTTTCAAACAATGTTAACCTGTATATAGGATATACATAATCCCTGCTTCTAGTGGGATACTCATGTGATGGTACACTCTGACTAAACTTCGGTTTATATTTAAAGTTAAATCATAAATGTATATCCCTGTTACTGTCAACAAATTATTTCGCTTAAAAATGCCTCGACAACTTTCCCAGAACTTCATATTAAATATTGTCCGAACAACTTGTTTCTGACTTCCAAAAAATCTTTCCAGATCACCAGATATACCCCAAATTATAATACCAAACCTTACACGTGAAACAAAACAACTATGATACACAGATTTAATAACTGCCGTATCTAGATACTTCGAGAGAATTCTAATACTATAGCTGATGCTATTTAATAATTTAATTGCCTACTCAAAGTATTAAAGTGAGCCGACCAGCGTAATGCATCATCGATAATAATTCTCAATCTTTTTACACTAATGCTCAACATTACATTGCTGTTATTAATAGAAATTGAGTTTGGATTTTGATGATTTTTATTTACAGTAAACACTATATATTGAGTTTTAGTTTCATTTAAAATCAAACAATTCATTTTAACTCTTGGCATTACATCACTTATTTCTTGTTCAAATTTATCAAAACTGTCGACAATAACAAGCAAAGAGGTATCGTCTGCATAGTTCCCAATTTTATAAGGGGTACAATTCAAGATGCTTAAAAGATCGTTTATATAAATATTAAATAATCACGGCCCAATAACGTTACCCTGCGGAATTCCCTGGCCCCTGGCACATAGTTCTCACTGATGATGAATGTTTCTTATTATCCTTAGTGATTAAGACATACTGTTTTCTAAATAAGATTGTATTAGTTTTAGAGCTGTTCCTCTCATGCCATAGTTATTTAACTTTGATGCTAAAATGTCAGGATTCACCAGCATAAGCCCTAGTTAGATCCAGGAAAATTCCACAAGGCGTTCATGTATTTGCAATATAAAGCGGAAATCCTCAAATTTTCTCAATCATTCGGTATTTTATGGCAATTTTGGGATTTTTAAACACAAACTAAATGATGTTCGTTAACTCAAGTGCCCGGGGCAAAGTGGGGCAATGTGGGGCACTTGGGACTATTATCGAATTTCAACCATCAAACCTAAAAACCTTGTTCTCTGTGGGTTTTTGTGGTCACTGAACACGAATTCAAGGTCCATTTTCAGCTCAGATGCTCCTGGGGCAGAGTGTCCTCTGGGGCAACGTGGGGCATCTGGGGCAGTTAATCAATTTCAACTGTCAAACATCAAAACTTCGTTACCCAGGGGTTTTTGTGGTCGCTGAACACGAATTCAAGGTGCATTTTCAGCTCAGATGCTCCTGGGGCAGAGTGTCCTCTATGACAACGTGGGGCATCTGGGGCAGTTAATCAATTTCAACTGTCAAACATCAAAGCTTCGTTACCCCAGAGAACAAGGTTTTTAGATTTGATGGTTGAAATTCGATAATAGTCCCAAGTGCCCCACATTGCCCCGGGCACTTGAGTTAACGAACATCATTTAGTTTGTGTTTGAAAATCCCAAAATTGCCATAAAATACCGAATGATTGAGAAAATTTGGGGATTTCCGCTTTATATTGCAAATCCTCCACCCCAAGCCCCTGAAATCTGCCCCAGGGGGCAGCTTGGCATTATGAAAACATCAAATTCGTAATCAGCGACCCCAAAAACCCCCGAGTAACAAATTCTGGCCAATTTTGATCAATATTTGATGAGCGACAATGTAATATTTACACAGATCAGCAAATTGCACGATTTAGATTCCTTTTTTTGTATGCACAAATGCAGCCAAGCTTTTCCTGGTAAAACAAATATGTAAAAATTTTTTTCTATTGTGTTTCTGAAACAAATGGCGAAAACCGCATCTCGATACAGGTTGCCAGTAAAAAATTCGATCATTTGGCCTTTTTACGGCTATATTTCCTCGACTATCGGGCCTGCTGGACTGAGTCATGTTCCAAGGGCCACACAATGGACACAATCAAGCGGTCAAGTGCACTGGACTTGTCCGTCCCCTTTTTGGTTGATTGACTGTACTACGTATAGTGAGTGAAGGAAATATTATGGAAAAAGGTTTGTACTGTCTAAAAAATTTTAATGGCGTTAAGAACAACATATCTAGAAGGCTCATTAAGTTTATTCCAATACATTTGCTCAAACCGAATAGAGGCACCTAGACGTTGCTGAAATCTGTGTGACCAAGAAAAAAAAAGATAATGTTCACAACCTGAAACAATAATAATGGGAGCCTGTATAGTTGACATGGAAATTATTTGCGACAATGGTATATTATGTGAGGTCAGTGATGTTTTATAATTACCATTTTCGCATAGGCCTATTGCAAATAATGTCCATCCTTGAAAATATGACATTAACACGAAAGACTAAAGAACAAACGTTGCGTGAAAACAATAATGAGAATATCATTTGCGAACTTTGGACCGTCAATGACGAATTAGCCAAATATAATTAAACAATTACATGTGATTCCAGTATTTACGACAGTGTTAAACGAAGCCAGACAGGATTAAATTACTATTGTTATTTGCTGCCAACCGTCTCATTCATGACGATAAAATTACATTTTCGCTTTGACATCCAACCTGCTATAGCGAAGTATAGGAAATTCCTCGATGTCACAACAATTCTGACGATCCAACGTTCATACCATGAGTTCGAATGACTTGCACTTCGCAGTAGTGATGAAACGAATTTCCGATAAATAAAATGAGTGCACGGGTATAATTTTTTGTGTGCAACTGTCAAAATAAGTTGACTTTTTTCATTTTTATCGATACGCGAACGTATTCTTTTTTTCGCCGTGAAATATAGTCACTTACGAAGGGAAGGTGAAAAGTTTCCGAAAAATGAAACAAGAAATGATTTATTTGGTTGAAATTTATATCATTTCTCAACTAAATCTCCTTGTGGCCCGATACAGTTCGTCCAACGTTTTCTAATTTTTCGATTCCTTCCAAATAATACGATTTCGGCAATCCTTCAAAATAGGCGTTCGGTTCAGCGATGACCTCATCGTTTGGAAATAGATAAAACTCGCAGAGGGCCAAATCTGGAGAATATGGTGGATGACAAAACAATCCGTAGCGCAATTCATGCAATTTTGCCATTGTGACTGCGAACCTGTACGCTGGTGCGTTGTCCTGGTGGAAGTGCACTTTTTTCTTTGCCAAAAGTGCCCACTTTTGCTTCAAACCGGTGTCGAATCGATCCAACAGCTCTGCATAATATACACCGGTGATCTTTGCCCTTTTCAAGGTTATCGATAACGATAGCTGAGCGTTTCAAAAAAATGTCGTCATGACTTTGCGTGGTTCCAATCGATGGTGAAGAGTCCCTATATGTTTAACAAGCGATGCTTTGGTTTACATAAGGTTTCTTCCAAACAAGAATCAAGACGCGAAATTTACTTTTTTCCATGCTTACAAAAATCTTCAAGGTTGCTTGCTTTCGATGGGTGTCAAAACAGAACGGAATGAATATTTTATTACGTTCTAGTTAAAGAAGGTACATCACAAATGTCACATGGGATTTTAGACTGTGGCGCCATCTGTTTTATTTTTCAGGGACTTTCTACCTTGCCCTCGTATGATATTACTGCTAAGAGTGACATTTTATTCTGTGAGAAGGGAGACGACGCCGAAGGCCCTTCGTTGTAATTATTTTTTCAATGGGAATCATAGGCAATGGCTTAATGGAAAAGGACTCTTTCAAACTATGTATCATGGTGTGTATTTAATAATGAAAATAATCCTTTAGCGGACTACTTTTTGCCGTAGTCAGTGGCGGCTCCTCGAAGGAGGCTAAGGAGGCTCAGCCTCCTCACCAATTTATCTTAATGATCATTCTCCATTTTATTCCCTGTTTCTCTGATAATTCTTTAAATTTTACAATTAATTCCCCGTTCTCAGTAGTTATTTTTAATCTGGCAACAGTGGCCAGAGGCTAGATTCTCTATATATCTCTAACGCTAAATATGTGTGGTCAACACAGTTGCCGTTTTTCCAACCAGTTGAACTACCAAATAGGGTAAAACAGCGGATATGGCAACATTCTCGGTAGGCTAGCTTCTCGTTCGCACTCGGTCGAAATACGATTACTTCCTGCCCTGCGAGCTGCGAGGCGACACCACGAGACACGTGCTCCGTCAGTTGTTGTTTTTGTTTCGCGAAGCGAAGTAAGGTTAAGTTATAATTTATCTGTTCCCTGAGTTATTTAACGTTAAAACGTGCAGTTGCTGACTTCTTAGAAAATTCATTTAGTGGATTAACATATTACAGAAAAGTGTTTTTTTTAAATAAACGGCCTTTACCGGATTTGAAAGGATTAGTGATGACAGGTATGTTTCAAAATCGAAATACACAATAAATTATATTGCTTGCCATTTACATCTAATACAACTTCATGTTGGGGGCACTCGTGGTATAGACAGACATGAAAAATCGCAGGAACATATTACATCGAGTATTAAGTTTAAATTAACCGGTAAACAGAATATTGTTAAAGGAGGAAAACATATAATTTGGTAGACAAGAAACTACATTATAAACAACTTTTTTTATGAAATTTTAGATACTATTAAAGGTCAAATTGAGATTTGATTTTCCGATTTACATGAATTGAAGTTTTTCGACTTGACGAATAGAAGATTTTTCGAATCTTTTTCAAAAGAGTTTCCCAATATACTTTTAGATAACTTGGTTCCAAAATATAAATTTTTTGATCAAATAGCACTGCACAATGAATTATGGGTTATATACCTACTCGGATAAAGATATTTTAGGCCAGTACGACATTAACGCCGATATGATAAAATATATGATAGACAATGATTTGCAACAAGTTTTACCTTAGTTTTATGAACTACTTTGTTTGACAGTCACCATTCCTGTCACGTCGGCATCGGTGGAGAGATCATTTTCTACTCTCAAACGAATTAAAACTTACATGCGAAATATAATGGGCCAAAATCGTTTATACAATGTTAGTTTGATATCTATTGAAAAAGATTTAGTAAAACACTTAAAACAAAATGATACATTTTATGATAATATTATTGATCATTTTTCGCAAACTGAAGACCGTAGAATTCCGTTAATATATAAAAAAGTTAATAAAAATAATTAAAAAAAACAAAATATGAAAAATTTCAAAAAAAAGAAAAAATATCAAAAATCCAAAGAAAAAAAAAACGAACAAAAAAATGTTTGCCAATAGAAACTCTACACCTCCACGTTGGTTCTTGCTTGGCAACAATTAATTTTGTTACTGAAGTAGCTGGTACGGTCGCTGTGCATAGGTTAAATGTATTGGCTGAATAGAGTATATTTTTACAAAAACGTTTTATGTCCAGGCTCCTCTCTTAAAAAGATCACGAGCCGCCACTGGTAGGCGTGTGTCTTTCATGACACTTCTATCAATCTTAAAAGTGAAAATATCTTGAAAAATTATCAAAAACATGTTAGAAAGCTTTATTCAAAGTACTAACAATGATAATATTAAATTCGAAATATATTTTAATCGCTCAATAAAAAGAACGCGTAATAAAGCTATTTCCAAAAGGTTAAATGAAATTCTCAGCAATTGTCGCTCCTTCAACAAGCTACGATTCTGATGTCTAAATAATGCTATAATTCACCTGGGTAACAGCATAACCTGCTTATTACCTCATCCCTGAAGATTTTACGATATAATTCGCTCTAAAATAAATTAAAACCTGGAACCTAGGGATTGCTAGGGTCGCTGATCACGATATTGTTGTGGAAATCGCAATGGAATGTACTTAAAGGTAGTAATCCACAAGTTGTGTAGTTTTTTTTACAAAATTAAGCTGATATAATTTTTTTTCAAAATTTTAACAATATAATCTTTCATTTTTAGCAAGTGGTATTAAAATGAATAATTTTTGTTCCTATTAAAAATGAAAATATTGTAATAATGATCTTTGAGTTTAAATATGAAAAGTATAAAAAATAATTGATTGTAGGAAGTTGGTATAAAGGAAAGAAGATGCAAATAAATGTATACTATTAATATGTTAATTTTAACCTGTGATGATGTTTTGTTTACAGATGATAAAAACAATTAAATACAATGATCATCATTATTTTCAAATAAATCTACTAAATTATAATCAATATTATCTTCATCATACTGACATGGGGAAGATGGAAACAAAAAATATAATTTGTGGATACCCACACTCTATAGTATCTATCGTAAATTCTCAATTATCATCAACAGACAGCAGTTCAAAAGTGTGAGCTAAGATGATAATTTTTGGGGTGCATCACATGATGGGTCCTTTTTTTATCTGTGATCTACCTGTCCTTCCGTTTTACCGTGACTAAAGAGTAGCTGCCAGTAAAAATCACGTCTGAATTGTTTTCTTTTCATTTGTTTTAAAATATTAATAAATTATTTTTATTATTTCTATCTTTATTTTGTGGGAAGAAATAAAATTATAGCTTGGGCGTTTTATTACGATTAATACACCTACCTCAAGGTGCATTTTATTATGGTTTATTACAATTGGTTTTAAAATTCAATTTCATTTTAGAGCGAATTATATCGTAAATTCTTCAAGGATGAGGTAACAAGCAGGTTATGCATCAGATCAGCGATCCCAAAAGATCCCAGATAACAAGTGAAATTGCAAGTTTAAAACATTTTAAGGAAGTGTCCTGAAGATGAAGATATAATTTTAATAAAATATATGTGATCAGAGATACGAAAAACCCCCGGATAAGAAGTTTTATTCCATTTTAGATAGAATTGACGAGCATTCCCTGAGGATGACCTGACACCTTGGGTGCACGGGTCCCCAGATGTATTGTAGCATTATTCACACATCAGAATCGTGATCAAAGACCCCAAAAACCCCCGAGTAACCAATTTGGACTAATTTTAGTGGATATTTATTAAATATTATTATACGTAAAAAATTCATTTTTGCACTTAAAAATGCAACTCATCATTTCTACTAAAAACAAAAAAAACGAAAAGTTTCCAGATACTTTCCAGAATATAATGCAAAAAATCCATCTTGGAGCAAAAATGTTTTAGCTTTAGGTCATTTTTGTGCTTTATTTCCTCGACTAATGGTTCTTTTCCGAATTTGTTACGCTATTGCCATAAGCACGTACATCTCGTGCAGATGTGTGTGATAAGTAGTTGAACTAGGATACGATGTCATCCGTAATTGAATTATTATCACTGTGGTATTTACTATTTACAAATACAGTAATTCATTATGTACTTTGTCCACGCCTCAACATTATGATTCATAGTTACGTAACGAAAGGATAATTTGACATCTCATTCGATTAATTATAGCTAATTACGACTGGCGATATCAAGTGTGCAGATTTCAATTTTCTATTATTAGTTTGGCCTCAACAAGTCTAATCAACTATGTGCAAGTCATGGGAGTTAACTTTTCATAGTACTTGTGAAATGATGAGATGAAACACGTATCACGTGCACTCATTTTACAATCCCAGCGAATTAAGATAAAACTTGTTTATACGGTTGAAGAACTGTCGACAATCTTGTTATTTCGCAATATTCGAAAAAAGATGAGTACGTATCTAGACAATATTGGATAACATTATGTAAGTTTATGCATGGGTATATCATGAATTAATAATTATACACGATTTTTTTTTTATATAAACGTCTTTTTATAGCCCATGGAGCTCTTTATTGCCCATGAACTATGATTAAACAACATCATACATAATAATACCGTCATCTTGTGAACCATGGTTCAATAAAATCCGTTTTAAGACAGTCGCTTAAAAAATAACAGCATACCGGCATTAGTGCGGTAACCCATGTCTGAAGACCAGAACAGAATATGTTGAAACCAGAAATATGTGCAATGAAACAATAAACGTTTCTAAAGAGGCTTATATGCCAAAATAAGATCACAGCTTATCGAATGCCCGAATGGCTCCCATTCGTTTCGGATTTTCGCCAAAGCATTTGATACAAATTTCACTTCCAGTTCATTCCCTTAACCAAAGATAATGGCACGCTGGCTACTACATCACAAGAAAAAACCAAGGAATGTGCACCAGAATTAACACCAGTTTCCTGCAGGTTGTTTACCCTTTCATACTAACTTGGTGTGTTTCCTTCCAGCTGGAAGGCAGCTAGAATCCAGCAATTTCCAAAAAAGAAAAGAAAATCCTTCCTAATAATAATGTATAGCAGAAATTTATTGAAAACTATGGGGAATCTCTACCAGACCATTGGATATTTCTTCAAAGAATAACTGCATATTATATGGGAACAACCATTAAAAAATGTAGAAGTACATTAAAAGAACATCAAAGATGCCTCAGAGCTAATTCTTCAGGTTGCTATTATTTCGTTAAATATGTTGATAATGTCCATGACTTTAATACTCAAAGACACTCCCACGCTTTACAAAATTTAGCTAGTACATCAACTTCAGAGTCTCCTGTTACTAGAGGAGGAAAAAGTTGCATAGCACTCACTACCCTTTTATGGTGTTATTTCTTTTGAAATAGCTAATCTTGTCAGTAATTAACTAAAAATGTGTTGTTGAAATTAAGAGCCCTATTAATATAAAGAAAAACTGTATATTATATGGGAACAACCTTTAGAAAATTTAGAAGTACACTAAAAGAGCATCAAAGATGCCTGAGAGCTAATTCTTCAGGTTTCTCTCATTTTACTAAATATATTGATAGTGCCCATGACTTTAATACTCAAAGAGACTTCCAAGATTTACAAATCACATCCAATAGATTTATCTTGAATAATAATAAACTGAATACAAATTAACTAACACAATAACAAACGTATGGTAGAAATATATTGAAAAATATGTGAAATCTCTAGCAGTAGCATTGGATATCTCCAAACCATTTGACGACTTCTTGGGAAATGGATTGCCGCCTCAACTTTGTCGTTTACAATCGAGTTTTCTCTCAGATAGATCACTCCATGTGGTGGTTGACGGAGTATCCTCCGTTTCAATGGATATTAACATTAACACTGGAGTTTCACAGGGATCTATCTTGGCAACAACTGTGTCTCTGCTCCATATCAGCGATCTATTGGAAGTTACTACCAGTCCCGTCCAACAACTTTGCAGATGATGGTTCACTTCATACCTTTTTATCATTTAGAGCCCATATCCAATGAAGCCAAATTAGCGAGATAGAGATAGGTTAACGCAGTCAATGGGGTTTGGCAACGATTTTGAAATGGGTATAGTTCAATGCAATCGAAACTCAAGCTTGCATCTTCTCCAGGAAGGCGAATCCCACAATACCTAATACGATGATGCCAGGTACAACTGCTCCTATGAAGACTTCCATATCCATGCTCGGGATCACCACCAATAGCATCCTCTTATAGGATAATCATGTGAGGTCCATTGCGAAAACCGTGCCAAGAGATACTTTACATCCCAGCAGCTCCTCATAATGTACAAAACACAGTCTTTGTGTTCTCTCAAGAACATGGTCGGTGTTCATCAGAAATCTCGTCTGTTATTCCACCACAAGATCTTCCAGATAGGCGGACTAGATTTCTCAGGGATGGTCGGAGGAATCAAAACTTAAATTGAAACTCGAAAAGTCGATAGTGCTAAGAGTTGACATTTAAATCGACCTAAATGGTCTTGACAGAGCTCTTTGGCAGTCCTGATGTTTCCATCCTTTTGTAGCCAAACGTGACTTATTGCGGTGATGTGAGTTATAACTGTCTCCACTCACTTTATGGTATGCAACCTAAAATACATAATAATATATATTCAATTATACTACTAGTAGGATCGATAATTCATAAATATGTGACTGGATTCATTCCCTCATTAGAAGTAGAAGGGATATTTGAAAGAGATAAATAAGATAGACGTTTTTTGTCGATGAACAAATCCAAATTTTGTGGCTGATAAAATTCACATACTAAAATTGGAAATGATAATAAAGTCGCAGACTTGTTGGACAAAACCAATAATTATAACAATTCAAAGACTTATAAGATAATCGTTGATGCAATAGATAATACAGGTTATAAAATTCCATTACATTGCAGTAATTTTCGTACAATCATTATTAGATAAAATATTTCAAAATATAATGAAACGCGGATGACATTTCTTTGAAGTTGCATAGGGTTAATTATGTGATAGCGATCATAACAGGTGATGACGTTTAGCTTAGTTTTCTGATTGCTCCATAATCTGATACAGATTATCGTCATACTTGATACTGGGCTGCGCCCTCCGTGATAATTCAGAATAATAAAAAATCTACTTATGAAGATCGTAATGTGTTTCGTTGATTTATTTCACGTAAAGCACAATAAATCATTGTTCTATATTCCTACTAAATGCATAGTCATTTACAATCCAATTAATAATAATGTTATTGATTATTTATTACGTAGCAGTGAGATCAGCAATTGTTTAATTCTTTTGACACTGCAATTTAATTTGTGTTCAAGTTCAAGTACCTGTCTATAGGAGTGGTGGAGTGATAATACATTTGTTACTCGCATAATTTTGTACTTTGATCTTCATAACAAATGAATAAATAATAATGGGATACAATACTTAGAATTGATTGACGTTACCTATTCAACTTAATGATGAAAGTATTGTGACGACAGAAAATCGACTACTTGGAATCGATACTTATATCCTATTCTAACAGCAAGACTACATATACTTTCAACATTCCTATAGATCAGAATTTTTCAACGACCCCGAAAGGACCTAGGATCAGGGGGTCGCCAGAATTTCTTCACTCGAAACACTGCTATAGATAATCCATCTACCACATCGCCTTTCGCAAATTAAAAAAAGTCAATTTCAAATATTCATTCTTCATTAATGGTTTAGTAACAATTTAGAACTTTTGTATGAAAATTTTGTATGCCTAGGATTTTCTGAGGGCTTGATCCGACACTGTTTGCGACGCGACTCTACCCTTAGCTGCGCTACAGGGATCGCCACTACATCTCTCATCCAACTGTGGTCTAAACGCTGTTTCTACTGATCTATGTAACAATAAATGGTGACGAAAAAATGCAGGCAAATCGCGCGAAAACAAATATCTCCAATTTCCTCATCGGAATCTGATAAATATGTCCAATCATGATATCACGATTAAATGGATAAGACAAGAATACTACCAGTTAAAAATTTATAAATTTCAATTCCATCAGATGGATCATTCAGTTCTAGAATTTACTACGGTACCTATTGCAGTGATTTGAATTGAAGTGAATATAAAACACGAAATTGACAAATTTAACTACAGAACTTAATAAATAGGAAAGTTAACTTAAATATTGGAATAATAAAAGTGAAGGTTAGTCACGATTTGAGGTAACGTTGAAAAATGTATGACACATAGCTAACGATAATGCGCGAATAAGATAGAATTTTTGACTTTCTTAAATGTTCTTATTAAACTTTTGTGACGTTTGTTTACAATATAAGATAAATCGTAAAATTTTCAATTTCGGCTTAACGAATACAAGAATGATGTATTATTACAATCTTAATCGAAATGTGCTGCGTCGAAGTTTTCTTAATATAATATGGCTCAAACAAACGTCATTCGTTTCAACAACATTGACTAATCGATCCATTTCAAGCGTGTGGTTTTAATGTTAACTACTAACTGCAGCTGGGTTAAAATTTTCTGAAGATGTCAGGGCAAGGGAATTTTCCAATTTTCATCACTTTAGTTTCAAGTATTGTTATTTAAAATAAACGAACCTATTACCTACTTACATTTTATTACTTTGCTCAATAGTCAGCTTATGAAGTCCGGAAAATATTTATTCCAATTCAATCAACTCAGGATATTCAAACTGTATAAATCGCTAAATCGAATTTAATCAATTATTGTAACCAGATTCCCTCAAGTGTCCCTGGTATTCAGAAACCACAGACAGAACTGTAGGTACGTCTAGTTAATAATTACTGTTTCTTATAATTTCTGAAAAAGGGGATCATGATCATGATGTTAAACTGAACAGATGTTAGCTCCCTATCAACAAGGCAACATTCTTTGAACCACAGATAATTGTGTCATTGCATAGAACACTAAAAATAAAGCACATAATTAGACAAAACTTCTAATTTATAATCTTAGATAAAACAATGAGTTTATAATGATGTTGTGGGCTCTTAGTTTGTTGATTATCATTCATCATAATTGAAATTGTTCATTAGTATCTTTGTAGGCCCACACAGAGCTCCGAAATATCGTATCCTCAACAATAGTTGATTTGTAACTAAACTCACTCCTGTGTAGCTATTTTTATATTCCAATATTTAAGTCAATTTTGTAGTTAACAATTAAATTTGTCGATTCTGTGTCATAATTTAGTTTCCTATTAATTTGATAAACTTAGTTCCCGCCTTTTTTCAGTCAGTTGCATCGGCACATGAGCATTAATGCTAATGCGTATCGATAACAGAGCGCAATACTGTACGCGAGCGAGGTACTGTCACTGCAAATCGCCTGCCGGTTACCCCGGCGCACACCTCGGCCAAACATTACACGCCAACTCGAACAGAAGAATTTGTGATCGTCAAGCCGGTCGTGTACGTGCTTCGTTGTTTGCGAGAATAAGCGAGAATTTGGCATATTTAAATTGTAAGCAGAAGTGAAGAACGAAGCATCGGGTCCGAGTTGATAAGTTGTGAAAAAGTGCAGAGTTTCGTCGTCGGTGTTCTTGGGTCGAAAACTTCGATAGTAAATAAACCACTCAAGTGCCCACGAATTAATTTCACATTGGTGCCGACAAAATATAATGAGATAGCGGGTCGATTATGAAAATTTATTTAAAATTTCTGCTATACAATTTATTCACCTTAATATGGTCAAAAAAAAGGAAGAGGTTAAAGTGATTTTATAATTCGTGTGACTCGTTAAGTCATTTACCTTAATTATCTATTATTTATACATAATTTATTTTACGTTGATTTTTTGCTCTCAAGTGAGAAGATATTTATTATTTCGTTACGTTGTATTAAAATAAGAAATTTTATCGAAAATGATTTTCACATTGGTTTGTTGAAAACCTATACCTATATCCGGTGAAACGTTTCTAAATATAACTTTAAGATGAACGGGAATATTAAAAACGGCAAGAACAATACCAGATATACGCCAGTTTTCATTGATGATAACGATACGTTGGAGAAAAGTCCATCAAAAAGTAAGTAGAAATCAATAGTTTGCCACTCCTGACAATTTCTAACCATTTATGAGACACGTGCTTGCCATGTTTCCCTCGCTTATAAATTCGGTAACCGGATTAATTGTTGCATGGCGGTAAATTTGAATGCAATGTACTGTAGACAGTTTTATCAAGAACACAAGTAAAAGAAGAACGACTATTTACATAATTTCTACAAGGTATTTCAACTAATCTGTAATAGAAGCCTATATCTCACACTTCCACTGTCATTTGACCATGTAAAGCATGTTTCAATAATTGTGTAATGACAGCAAGAAATTAAAAAAATATTTCGAATATTTAGATATCGTTGCTATTGCTACAATAAGTTTTTTATACTTCCATGTCAATAAGTTTCGGTTAGCTTTTTATTTTTGTAATACAAATAGATTAGCCTACAAGATAGGGGCAACTAGAACGTATTACTATGCACATTTAATTTGGTTCTGTAATAGTAATAGTACTTTTTGGAGATTACCACAAAAACTAAAGAAAAACTGATTCCTTTGACAAACTGATTTGCCTTTTATCCTGTTGAGCTTCTGTTTTTCTTGGAATTTTTTTCTACTGGTGATCTTTTTTCTGCCTCGCACTAATAGTTCCCTGATCTTTTTGGATGTCCATATTTATCATATTTATAGAAATTAAGCATCTATAATACTTACTACTACTCAAAAAATGTGGTCCAAGATGCCAGCGAGGCCAGTCTCTTTTGAGCCTAGTTTTGAAAAACTTGAAAGAAATTCTTCCACATCTTAAGAACCACATTGATTTGGTCTGTTTACTCGTCGTTAGTCTTGTTATTGCCGATTTGATCTTAGTTGTTTTTATCGTTTCAACCAGCTTTGTGTCTTCTCCCCAATATTAAAAGTTGATAGAACATTGTTTTCCAACACTATTGATTTTAAGGGTTCCATTGAGAAATGGTGCATCAACGAAAAAATAGATGGGACATTAAAACATTATTCCAACTGCTACTGACGTTTTTGTAGTTATAACTTTACAAATAATGACTATGCAGATCATAAATTGATGATTATACACGAATTTTTTTTTAACATAAACGTCTTATTGTAGCTCATGGACCTCTTTACTGCCCATGTACTATAAAGAAACGTCAAACACCAACATCATACCTAATAGAAACACTTTAAATACTTAAAATGAAAAGTTTTCATTATAAATTGAAAACTCAACATTTTATTGAAAATTCATTTTGAATTGTTTATGTTAACAATACAATTAGAATGAATATTCAAATCAATATTTGGGGGTACAACCACTCCACTGTAGTTACATATCAAATTTTTTTTAAAAGCCTAGCCTAGAGGATCCCAAAGTACTGATAGACAGCAACATACCCTCCTTGAGGTGAATGTCAAAATACCATTACAACGAATACAACTATTACATGCTGGCAGGGCAATTGGAAATGAATAGGAGTGAAAATCCAGGTACTAAGACAGTATTTCAGGATTGAGTATTGATCTTTCGCTACCGAGACCAGATTCATCTGCGTCTTTCAAGGCTTATGATTTTTGTGTTAGGATTTTGAGAATCCACCAACCTGGTGTCGGTCATGCAGCTATAAATACTTGAATTTTAAGAGTGTGTATTTTCTTTGAATGGAACTAGGTAGTTGAAAAAAGTTTCGTTTCCCTTACTGCTGACTTAAATTTCTGTTATAAACTGGAAACATTGTCTTAATGTTGTTGTAAGTTATAATAATCATTTTATTCCTTAGAAACGTGAATAGCGTCACCGCTTAACTGGATATTACGATAAAATTATGTTGAAATTTTTATCTCATTCACTCGGCGAGATATGAAAATCAAGAACTATGTGAAATTAGCACACGTAACCAAATTATTAACGGTTAATAAACGTTCATAAAATCCCACAAATTGTTAATAAATTACCAAAAACTTCTCATTATGGTCAATAAATTATTACAATTGGTCATAATTCAATTCGTGAAGGAAATTAAGATAATTCAGATTCGAAGAAAACATTCAGGAAGTTTAACGTTCCGGAAAAACATTAAAATGTGTTCGGAGAAAGTCGAGTTATTGGCTTTATCACACTGAACAAGTCAGAAGATTGATTAAGTTATCGAAATGTTGAGGGAAATTTACTTTTCAGGTATCGTTTCTATTGGAATTTGTTTCCTAATCCTAAGAATGTTTATATCAACTAAAGGGTACCGAGGGTAAAAGCATGAATGTCGCAAATAGTTGTTTCGTAGAAAATCGATTTTTAAAATTTGCATGAGCATGGACTCATGAAAGACTGTATAGGAACAGTTGTACCTGACATCATCATATTAGGAATAGTGGGCAAGAAAAAAATTATAAGGGACAACATGAAATAATCTCGTTAAAAATGAATGAAACTGAGAAAATAGTAATAATTTACAAGTTTATCGAAGTGTAGTTGATATAATGATAAAACAAAGGTGGCCTAAAAACAAAAAAATTAAAATAAATGGGCCTAAAAATGAAAAAAAATAAATAAAACGTTAATAAAGTTTCACAGAATGACACGAATGTTTTTATGCGTCGGAACTCAAATTTATTAAGTTTTAAACAATAGAATTATATCTTTCATTAAACATTATCAACATCATTTTGGCTATGAGTCAAATTTTCCAAAGTAACGACCGGCATTGGGATCTTGGCTAAATTCGTAATTTAACTTACTGTTATCAAACTTGAATTTAATAATAACTACACAAATATTGTACTGACGGCCGAAATCGATAGACTAGACAGTCTAAGCAACTCTTAAAACAACCACATGCTTGTCAGTGAACTTTGATCTTTTTTATTTTGCATAATAGTATGATTTAAAATCGCTATAACAAGCGACCCTTATCGTTTTTATCTGGTTCGAATAGTACATTAGATCTTAACGTACTTATGCTACGAATTCGCATAATTAAATACGTTTTCGATAACTTCATCTTTTTTCTGTTAACTAGCAGATACGAGGGCATGATAAGAATATGGGGTCAAGCCCCCCGCTCACTTGTACTTGCCCTCCTCAACTATCAAACACCACGTCACTGCCCGGCAAACACCAACGCCTTATTTGGAGAGGAGATGATCTCTTAAACCAACTGGGCCCCTCTCGTATCATTTGCCCTAGCCGTGAATCCATTACCCAGAAACTTAGGGAAGGGCTTTAGGAGTAAAACCATGTGCTGCAGCATTTATCCACACAGAGGCAGTTATTTTGTCGTCCTCACCCGTGGGAGTACTACTTTAGGCGGACCCTTCTAAGAGCACTGCTTGCTAGACTATATTATTGGCCCTTCTGGGGTATAGCCAACTCTCACGTGCTGGTGTTACCTATTTTACCAGGAGCGTGGACGAGAAACCGCTCGGCTTCGTTCAAATAGCCTACCGCATATGTCTACCACGGCCGTGAATCCGTTCCGACCAGCCATCTGCGATAAGAAGTCGTCACTGAAAGGGCGTTCACAAAAGTCCCTTTTCAAATTCCCAAACACTTGATGGTCACTGGGAGCCATATCTGGACTGTACTGGAGCGATCGATTTACTGCAGTCCCGATCTGAGGCTTGGGTAATTCCAGCAGTATACAACAAACGCACCCATCTGGTCCGTTTTCCGCGTCTTCTCCCGAATATTTTGTCGTAATTTGTTCAGGAGTGCTGCATAATATTGTGGTATAGCGTTATTTAAAGACTTGGTAAGAGGAATTACCCCCACAATCCCAAAAGATCGTAGCCATCACCTTTGTGATCGACTGACGAAAGTAAGCTTTCTTTGTGGTGCTTCTCCTTTTCGCATCCCTCCCATCGACTCCCTTTTGGGCGAATGCTTATAGACAGAACCAAGGTTTCATCTCCTGTGGCAATTGTTTTCTCCACATGGCTCCGAAAAGGACCGATCACGATCGCTGAAAGTTGCTTGGGGACTCGCCAGTACTAAATTTATTCATGCCCAAATGTTGATGGATGATTGGGCGAAAGCCCCGGCATTTGTGCTATCTCTTTCATGGTCAACTGTCGATCGCTAATCTCGACAAGGGCAATTTTGGCGACTTCGGTCACCACTTCCGCCGTCTTTCTTGTTCTAGCGTCATATTCCAAAGATTCTTGTCAAAGTCCAAACCGTTTTGACCAATCTTCTACCACCGAATGAGATGGTGAATTTTCCCCGTACACCCCATCTAACCGATCTTTGATGCTTCCCCGAGAAAGACCTCGGATTAGAAAACTAATTGACGTCAAATCAATTTTTGGTTTTTCCCTGGCTAATAAGGCTTCAACTTGTGTGTTATCAACATTTTGACCAGCTGGATCTATATGAGGACCAGAATTTTAGGTGCTGTCGTCGTATATACTATCAAACTAATGGCCAGTTATCTAAGTTTTTATTTGATTACAAGTCTCATAACAAAAATACTAACAAGGAAGTTATCAAATAAACATAAATTATAAAATAATTCGTTGGTAAATAGTTTGTTTTGTTAGTTGTTTGCTTCGTTGAAACCAATGTGAAGGTACCTTCAATTATTGAAATTAAAATGTATGTCACGACTCACGTTGAATTTATTTTTAGTAAAAACCTAAATATAGTACAAAACGTTGCACAATACCGTATAATTAAGTCTATAATAAGATGATACCAAACAATAGGGATTATTACCGAGAAAAATTGTTTGCCAATTTCATTTATGTAACAACAGCGACATGTCGAAATTTTTTTAACATTCTTTGTACATACACGCTGACGCTGCCGCTGACGTTCAATGATTCTTCGATCTATTTAAAAAAGTTGCGTTTTTCATTAGGTTATAAAACATGCGGCTAACACGTGAACACTTATGTAAAGGTGAAAAATTCGTAAAGTGTGATGCCAAAATTGAGAGATGTTTTTCAATACGTTTGGTCACGAGAATGAATGCCTGGATAATATTGGGAGATTGTACCTTGCAAATTGATATTTATGTACGTTGAAATTGCTGATGTCGAATATTTTAATTAATGGCAAACAATTATTCCACTACATCATATTGTAAATACTCTTAGTTAAATAAATTGTTTCATATTATGAATATTACTTTATTTATGTAACATGGATAGTTTTAGGCCAATAATAATAGACAATCCATTATTTTCAATATTTAATTATATGATTTTACTCTAGCAAAGGAAAAGGACACATAGATTTCCTCAATATGAATACGGAAATGTATCATCAGACAGTAATGGATAACTTGTTTCTTCGGGAAGAAATGTCTAGTTTTGTTCCCATAGTTCCTTAGAAAAGCCTTGACTTTTGTGTTTGATGTTCTGACAGTCAATTGGTTCTCCCTAGATGCATTTCACTTGTTTGTATTTTTTTTAAGTTTACAGACCCGTTCAAAAATAACCAATGAATATATTTTCATCAAAATTGGTACATGGACAATTTGGTGGACGCAGAACAACACTAAGGTGTTATTTTTCCGATAAAATAATGCCCAATGTGGTTTTTTGAAAAACGTACCCTCTTAAAAAATGGGCAGGCCGGATTTTCATTGTACCACGTAATCCATACTAGGGAAATGATAACCTCTCAGGGACATCCCTATAAAAAATTAACCATATTCAAATTATTTGGTCTACTTATATTGTTGGGGGTGTTAGCACCGCAACTGAATAGGTCCAGAAGCTTCAGCGTATGTTGGGAGCTGCTGGGGCGTAAAGTAGATTTTGGCATGGAATAATCAAGGGTTTGTGAAGCAGTCTTCACGATGGACCTCACATGATCGTCCCATGAGAGAGTGCTGTTGGTGGTAGTACATAGCATGGATATTGAGGACGCTAATAACGCTGAAACTGGAGTATCAGATTTTTTTTTTTTTGCGGAGGTGAAGAAAACCCTTTACGGGGAGGATTTGAGCCTTTGGGTCTCATGGTCTACTGTGAGACTCACCACTCACTAAAAACTTGACCCCCTTTGTAGGCTTGTCTGGCTATTGCCTCCGGTGACACTTAGGCCTGCTGGTTCATTGTATCTCGCCTATGTTTCGTTTCTTTACGGTATCCACTCGAGTATTTTTGTACCTTGTACGCGTTTGTACAAGTCCTTTACAGGCTGGGAATTGTATAATTCTGGTTCGCCGTTAGGTTTTCCAAAAATTGACTGTCTTTTGCGGTCCAGTGCCTCGCATTTACACAGTATGTCTAGTCACTGTTTCTGTGTCCTTACCGCAAAGTCTGCATGTCAGGTCGCCATTGTACAGTCCCACTTGGTTTAGGTGCCCTTTTACTGACCCATGACCAGTCATGAGCCCTGTTACGACTTTTATTTGTTCCCTATTTAGTGCTAATAGGTTTCTTGTTCTTTTGTTACACGGTGCTCTGATGTATTTCTTCCCATGTTCGTTTCCTGGGATTTTTTTCCCAGTAATCTTTACGGTTTTCCATGATCCAGTCATGTACAGACCATCGTGCTGTACGTTTTGTTATCCCCGTGGTCTGTTCTAGACATTGCCTGTCGTTCCCTGATGTCCCGGCACCCAGAACAGCTTAACGGAAGCTACAAATAGAAGTGATATCAATATAGTACTGTTTTTACAATATCGATAAAATTTCAGATAACATAGTAGAAGGTTAAATCTTAGAATTTATTTAATCGTTATCATTTCAAATTCAGGCCCCTTTACTATTGGTTTCAATCTTTTGGCAGTGACCCATTCGTTGATATTTGCTTCCCTAGTTCTCTAGTTGCCATCAGTTTGCAAACTATAATTGACTGTGTCTGTGACAGCACTCTACTATGCAAGCTTGAAACGTATGGGGTAAGGGGCATCTGTCTGAGACTCATTCGGTCATACCTACAAAATCGTTGTCAGGTTGTAGATGTCAGCGGGAATTTCTCTGAACCTGCAACTTTAGAGTGGGGCGTGCCGCAGGGCTACGTCCTTGGTCCCCTTCTCTTCATAGTTTACATAAACGATCTCCCTACGGCTCTCTTACCTCATAAATCGGCTTTATTTGCAGATGATAGCTCCGTTACATATCACTCAAATCAGGAGACCTTAAGTGAATGTAAGATGGAAATTGAAGATACGGCACAAAATTGGTTCACCAGAAATAAACTAAAATTAAATCTGGCTAAGACACAAAATATTATTTTTTCGGCAAATCCAATACATCAAACTGACGAGCCTGTACGACTTTTAGGATTCCATCTCGATCCTGGGTTAAATTGGAAGTTCCACATTAGCACCTTATCAAAAAAACTCTCTGCACAATTATTCCTTCTTCGACGACTTAAAACAATTCTTTCACATGACTGCCTTTTAAATGCATATCACGCATTATTCCAGTCCTATATTACTTATCGGGTGGATCTATGGGGAAACTCTGTATATGCAAACAAAATTCTAATTCTTCAAAAAAAAGCAATTAGGATGATAGTTAGCATTAATAGTAAGGATTCATGTAGACCTTTTTCTGTCAAATTTAAAATACTGACACTTGTTAACCTGTTTATTTTACATCATGTTCTGTACATTCATAAAAATATCAACTTATTCGTTTCAAATGATAACGTACATCATTATCCCACTCGTTTGGGTCAAAATCTGCGACCCCTTGAACTTAACCTGACGGTCTCTCGGAAAAATTCCTGGCAGGTCCAACTCTTTAATAAAATCCCGCTCAGTCTCAGAAACCTGCAGCACAGAAAAGACAAGAGCAAACTTAAAATGTTTCTCACTGGTCATTGTTTTTACTCTATCAATGAATTTTTGAATTTTGAGGAGTGGAGTGATTTGCTAGTCTAGTATATGTCTTGTTTATTTAATCTTTTATGTTTTATTTATGTAACGTTGTAATTTTTTAATTAATTGTTTTATTTATATTTACCTTATATTTACATTGTATTGACTGACTATTATGTCAAATGTGAATGCAGCAATGTGGTCAATAAGTTTTTTTTCTTTCTTTCTTTCCATATTTGTTTCGCCCTTAAAAGCCGAGTCGATGGATACAAGTTGCATTGTGATTTATAGGTCGGCTGTCGTAGTGTCGAATTTCCCCAAAGATGCCCAAGGCGGGAGGTTCCAACTTTTGGTTTTGCTAGTGGAAAACCTTGGTAACGATTAAAAAAAATAGGTTCCTTACAGAATTACTGTACTAATACTTTTATTCAATTAAAAAAATGGCGATAGAGTAGGGAACCGTGGCTCAACCTAATTACATGCCAACGCGTGATGTACTTTAATAAATGGTCTGTTGGAATTCCCAACATCTGGTAGGTCCTTTGTCCATTGTGTTAATAGTTTTAAGACTTATTTATTATAATAATACCGGGAAGGATACATATTTCATTTATTATGCTTTTATTACCCTATTCAGTAAATTCATGATTGGCAAAGATTCCAAGAAAGTGATTTAATAGTCTCACAAATATTTGGAAAACACACGATTGCAGGGGGGTTATTGTCACCCCACTATACAAATACGAGCAATCATCATCATGACAGATTTCGTGGTGAGAAAGTATCATAAAATCATTCGACCTGTAAACATAAAATTGTAACTTGTAAATAGAGAAGTATATGTGTTAAATACAGGGTGTCCTCGAACAGCGTGGCCAAAATAAAACCGAAGATTCTTTGATTCGAAAAAAGTTGATGAGCCTTTTTACTTTTGCCTCAAGTGTCTTGTTTACCCGGTAGAGGGCTTCAAAATTGCAAAAATAATTTTGTTTTTTCGGTATAACCTGAGAACGTGATGAAGAACTTTTACAATATTTAGCAGGTGAGTTACTGTCAATAATAGCCGTTTTTGAGAGCGGAGCATAGAGCCTTAGAAACCATAAAAATGGCTCAAACTTGAGGATGTAACGGGGAAAGTGTCCAGAACTTTTTTGTGGTCAATGTAATTCACTCGATATTTTTTATGTAGATAGCTTATCTAATTTGAAAACTTTTCTTACTCCTAGAAAATTTTGATAAAATCAACGGATTAGCTTGAAAAAAATTTTCGAGTCTCTGCAATTTTGGCTTACTAATTTTACTTGATTAAAATACCTTAGTTGCCTTTGCTTTTCTAATGTCATTTTGGCATTTGAAGAATTTATTCTCAAAACTGTCAGTTTTTACTTTGCTTTCCGTAAAAATTTTATAAAATTATGGCTCAAAATTTCACTAACACTGAAATGGTTGATATGTTATTGATTTATGGACTTTGTCGTTGCAATGGCCGGAGAAGGGAAAGATATCCGCATCGCAGAATTCCAAATCGGCAAACCTTCGCGAAACTGGCAAATTTGAAGCAAATCGCACAGAAACTGGACGCAGACGGACAAGAAGGACGTTAGAGCTCGAAGAAGTGATACTGGAAGCGGTTGAAACTGAACCTGGGATAAGGACACGACGTTTGGGACTTCGTATTGGAGCCTCAAAATCATTAGTTCATAATGTACTAAAAGAAGAACTGTTGTATCCCTATCATATTAAAACAGTTCAAGACTTATTGCCCATGGATCCAGGTCATCGGCTAGATTTCTGTCGGCTTATTGTCCAAAGACAAAACGCAAACCCCAATTTTTGTAGAACAATTCTGTTCACGGACGAAGATACTTTCACGAGATGTGGTCTTTTTAACCTCCATATTGAACATTTCTATGCTGATGAAAATCCTCGTGAACCGGAAGTTACATATTTTCAGAATCAAACTAAAATCAATGTTTGGGTTGGAATTGTGGATAACTTTATTATTGGCCCTACCGTTATACCCGATCGATTGAACGGGGAGAACTACTTGAACTTTTTGGAACAAAGGCTACTTGAACTGTTGGAAGACTTGCCCTTACACATTCGTCGTGGCCTGGTTTATCCATGATGGTGCACCTCCTCATTTCACATTAGCTATGAGGCGACATTTGAATGCGGAATATCCAGATCGCTGGATAGGTAGAGGACACGATGCATCAGTGAACTGGCCGGCCCGCTCCCCTGATTTGACGCCCTGCGACTTCTTTCTATGGGGCGCTTTGAAGTCGAAAGTTTATGCAGCTACAGTAAACACACGAGAAGAATTGTTGCAACGAATTAATCATGAAGCGGATTTATTGAAAAATGATCCTGAAGTACTAGCCAGAGTTCAATCCAATTTTTTGAAACGAATTAATTTGTGTATTCAGGAAAATGGGCAACATTTCGAACAATTGATGCCTTAGCGATTTCCCAAAAAGTTTTGTTGTTTCTTTTAATTTAGCATTTGTTTTTCCTAAATAATCACATCGTTTCCCCATTTCTATTGTTTTTATTATTCGTGTTTTACCGAGATATTAACCATTTCAGTGTTCGTGAAATTTTGAGCCATAATTTTATAAAATTCTTACGGAAAGCAAAGTAAAAACTGACAGTTTTGAGAATAAATTCTCCAAATGCCAAAATGACATTAGAAAAGCAAAGGCAACTAAGGTATTTTAATCAAGTAAAATTAGTAAGCCAAAATTGCAGAGACTCGAAAATTATTTTTTTCAAGCTAATCCGTTGATTTTATCAAAATTTTCTAAGAGTAAGAAAAGTTTTCAAATTAGATAAGCTATCTACATAAAAAATATAGAGTGAATTACATTGACCACAAAAAAGTTCTGGACACTTTTCCCGTTACATCCTCAAGTTTGAGCCATTTCTATGGTCTCTAAGGCTCTATGCTCCGCTCTCAAAAACGGCTATTATTGACAGTAACTCACCTGCCAAATATTGTAAAAGTCCTCCATCACATTCTCAAGTTATACCGAAAAAACAAAATTATTTTTGCAACTTTGAAGCCCTCTACCGGCTAAACAAGACACTTGAGGCAAAAGTAAAAAGGCTCATCAAACTTTTTTCGAATCAAAGAATCTTCGGTTTTATTTTAGCCACGCAGTTGGAGGACATCCTGTATAGTGATCATTCAACATTAGACTTTTCTTAGGCTCCACATACTCATATCATAAGTAAACCCCTATCTCAGTCGCTACTTAAGTAGAGCATAACAAATATAAGAGAAGCAATATAAGAAATTGCCTTCCCTGAATTCAATATGGTCTTTAGTTTAATTCGATAATTACCTCCAAAGAAACTATTAACAATACGACAAATCAATAATTTGAATAATTCTCTTCGTAGTACATTTCTTAAAACAGTGTATTGCTCACATTTGTCCACATAATGAACTAAGACTGTTTGACCAATAACAGCATCCAATAAAATTAATGACAGTATTTGCATGATCTATCGAACCATTAAATTACCAAGGTTGTTGAATCCCACACTGTTCCGAATATATTATGTACAATATTATAATTTGTTCGGCTTCTCTTTAGACGAATTCTAACGCGCGAGTAAGATTCAATTAACGTAATGCAATCTAGTTTGCTGTTCGGATATTACAACAAATTCACAAAGGACCAATTAATGATTCACACATTTGCATACATTAAGATCAACAAGAAAGAAAAACTCGTTTTTACAACTAGTTGAACGTTGGATGGATTCAAGAATGCATGTTACCTGGAATCACAGCATGCTCTTGCATTTCTGCTTGGAGATATTTATATTGTTATGCCAAATATATTTCGAGATTCACCCCACTGGCAGCATTCCTCGTCGTCTTAACGCATTTTTAATCTTATTACTACGGATAAAACGGAATAAAAAACCTCTTAGAGACCAGCTTATACTAACGAAGGCGTTTGAAAATAAAAATCGCGAGGAGCGAAAGTGAAAATTTTACGATGAACGCTCTACTCTTTTATTTTCGAGTGTAATAAATCGTGTGGTTTATAGTCCGTGTTCTGACGTGTTTTTTTCTCTCTCTACGACTACTCATGATGCCAATCAAAAGGGCTAGATCTGAACAGGAAAACGTAAATTCAGTCCCACTGATAAATTCATACTACGTAAATTGAGTCCCGGGTTTTAATATGATTCTAAGAATATTCTTAGAAATGAGAGTGTTAAAATTAGCGCGGTTCAATATTTGCATTCTATATCAACTAAGTTGGGTTAATAGGTTATGCTAGGTTAGAAATAAAGAGGATACAATAAACAATCGTTATTGATTATTGTGCAAATACTTGCGTACAGACGCGTATACAGCATATCTGATCTGACAACCAAATACATACCTGAGACTCAGTTTACGTAGACCTTAAAAACACCCGGGGCTGAATCTACCTACATAGAAAGGCAATAAATAGATGCCGGACTCAGTTTACGTCGCCACAGTACATTTACAGTTGTTCTGAACAACTCTAAATGTACTGTGGTTTTTCATATACCAGAAGCAAGGGGCTCTCTTGTTTTCACACAACATTGCTTACATCCCCCTGTCCCGAACATGTACCAGTGCGGCGTCAAAAATTCCCGGCCTCTATTAAAATGTATTTTTCAATATAAATCAATGCACTTGTTACCGAACGCGGGTTCGCTGCGTTTGTTGTTATGTTCCGCAAATCATAGGGCAAGACTCGCATGTTAGCTTGTAAAAAATCCCACACTTGTCTTCATCGGATAATTTATATTTATTATTTTGCAAAAATAGGTTAAATTATTCTGAGTATTATACGCTTCGTGAATATCTACAATACAAAGGAAATAAATTTGAAATCTTAGTAGTAGAATAATTTTGTTTTAATGTACTAGGGCAAGGGAGAACGTGGAAAAAAAATGTATTGCTTAAACAATCATTGTTCAAACAATGAATTTGGCCAAACAAAAAAAAAACTGGTAATTTTTTTTCCACTTATGCTATGAACTGCGTAGTTAGTTTGTCTGTAATTAGGCTGCGTTTTGCCTGGGCCTTGATGGGTTAAATATGTGAGAATTTTCACGAAACTTAATCGGTTAACGCGCTATAACTTTTTAATAAGAGTCCATATGTACTTCGGAATTGTATCAATCTTTTCGTAATAAGTCACTCTACAGATACAAATCAAGAAAAAACGGTATTTGGATCTGGATTTATCTCTACGATTTTTTATTAGTGATTTTTACGTCAAATTTGATGCAAATTTAAGCGTTTTTTTTACTTTTCTGCAAATAGCAGCCAAACAGTATTACATATGCAACTTTTAACTGTTCATCTCACTTCTCCACATAATTGCGAATAATTTGATATGTCATAGACTGGTGCTGAGTCAAGTTTATAAAAAGTTATTCCAGGATATTCACAGCAAAGTTTTCCTGAGCGTAAAAGCAAACTTTTTAACTTCTAAGGTGGCTTTTAATTATTCGAAATAGATGTAGAATCGAAAGCAAACATCGAGAAGGTTAGGCAGAAAAGTGTGTTACATAGTGCTATTAATTCCAGTGAAAATATGAACATCTCCATAAAGGAGTGATAATGAATTTCAGTATTCAAATTACCCATAAATATTTCTGCCAACAAAGGGCTACACGGATTACCCATAATTAAACCATTTGTAGACAAATGTAAATATTATTATCAAATTGAAAATAATTCTTTTTTAAACAAATCGCAAGTTACTTTTTTACCTAGAACCTATCAGTTTATTTCATTGCACGATTGTCACGATATGACGATTAGTGTCGTTCGTTATCAGTTGAACGGTCAAAATTAACTCAGTACGTACTCGGCCAGCCTCAGTCCGGTATAAATATTATTGTAATTAGTGCTATTTTAACTTGCTCTTGAATTCCTGAACGTCGAATGTATTCTGAAATCATGATCCAAATTTTGACTCCTCGATTATTGCCAGAACGTCATCATTCTATAAGTAAATTCTAATCGGGGTCATACTGCTGGAGCTCATATTGTAAAAATTATAACAAATTAGGTATTCGCTCTGATATCGAAGTTATATCGACCGGATAATGCAAGGATAACGTGTATTTTGTAATTTATTAGCCTCCTTGATTACGATATTTCATAGCTTTGGATAGCTTATCATTAGGTCACGTTTAAATCTGTAATATGAAAAGTATGTTTAGGGAATAGTTGAAAGAAAACAATTAATTAGCAAGGAAGTACAACTATATCCATATGCAATTCTTAACAAATAAGCGTATTAATAATATCATTTATCGGATAATATCGACAAGTCAATTAGTGGAGTCAATCTACGGAAAAATAGAACGAGGTTCGTGGAAATTGGATAGAGGTTAGCGACCTGAAAAAAATGATGTCTTATGATGAAAATAATAAGATCCCAAAATTTCTATTACCAATATTGGGTGGAGCCATGTCCAAACTTGAAAAAACTGGTTTTTCCCCTTTTTTAGGTCAGTTTTGGAGTTTTATTCTTTTTTTGACCCTTAGACTTCCGGCTTAGGTTTGAAATTGGTACCCTTTTATTTTTGATATTTGAGGAACCTTCAGTTTAAATTTCGTGACATTCCGCTTACGCCCCCTCCTGGAATATATATACTTATACGTATTTGGAGCATAAATTCAAATTGGGCTATTTTGGCCAAATTGCAACAAAATTGGATGAAATTTGGTGAAAAAGTAGGTCGTGGTGGTCCAAATATAGGCTAAAAATATTGAACAGTTGTGCTTAAAATTCAAATTTGGCCCAAATTTTAAAATGGCTCCCCCTTTTGTCAAAAAAGTCGGAGCGTACTCTACTTGGGCTCAAATTTAAGGTTATTTCATGTACTTTAATGTGTAATATATTGTTATAAAAAAAAGGCTTTTCTTTGTTTTTTAATTTATAAACTTCTATGAATTTAATTTGTATGAAATTTTCGTTTTTAATATTCCGGCTAGCTTTCTTTATTTATTTTTGTTTTGATTTGATTTTAATTTGGTTTGAATTGAAAATGTTCTTTTTATATATTCTATAGAATTAAACACAATATTTTTGTTGGAATGTTAAAAGTTCTATATTTAAAATTAATGATTCTATGTTATATCTTACGATTTGTTTTATGTTCTACAATTCTATGCTTAACCTCCAAAACTGGTTAATATTACTTATTATTTATAAACAACAATCTTACTTTCAGATATACAAATGATGATACAATGATGATATTATAAACAAACTTACTTTTAAGTTATATCCAATTATATGATGGAAAGTGTAGGCAATGTTCAGTTGATTTTATCTTCTTGATGATTTGATTTAATTATTCACTTTAAAACACAATTACTCTGCTTTGAAACATTCACAAACACAGGTAAACTACGTTGTTATTTCTTTTGAAATTCCGGAACTGTTGATGATAAATTGTTAACTTTGTTTTATTCTTTCAAGATATAAAACATATAAAACTTCTTCAATTATATTCTGGAACTTTATCGAAGACTGGATACTATACGATGCTATTTATTACCTGTGGTTATTATAACCTTACTTTGTTATGAGGATTCAAGAACACTACTTGATTCGTAGAAATATTTTACTAGCTTCGGTTACTTTAACTTATCGAAGCTACTGAGACAAGTGTGTTCTCCGATGTTATTCAAAAACTAAGGTTATGGAAATATGCTTGAGCTGCAGAAGATGCTTGGATCTTAGATGTTATTGCAAGACTGAACTCGCTTCCTTCCTGTTTCCTTTTATAGGGCTTCCAAAAGGAAGCCAGTTGATGTCATAATTGACCAATGAAATGTTTTCTTTGCTTATCAAGGATGCTTTGGTCATTGTTGAAAACTGACATAACTCTTCATTGTTGATTGTTTTGACGTTTCTTAATTGTCTCGACCAATCAGAATAGAGTATTCTATAAATTTTGAATTATTGAAGATTTTCAAATTATTTAAAGTGATTATGCTTTCTGTTATTTGAATTAATATTGCCTACATTTTTCCACATATTTTGGTATAAGATAACCTATGATTAGGTTCATATTAACTTGATTATTCCAATATTTATATCAAATTTGACATTTGCCATTTCTTAAATCTAATACATAATATAAATTGTCAATAACATTTCTTTAACATTATAGAACTCAAATTTCCTAATTCTATCTTAAATCTATAACATATTTTAATAGTTTGTGCTATCTTGTGATAGTCTGGGAATCATTTCAATTATGATTTCTTCTTTCGTATCACTGTACGTTTATCCACTTTCACTGTTTTAATTCCATATTTTATATATTTTATTATTCTTTTCTGATTTTAATGTTCGGTAAATTCAATTTTTATTATTTTATGTTGTTTAGGAAATGAAATCATAATCATATATATTCCAGGGGGGGGGGGGGGTAAACGGAATGTCACGAAATTTGAACTGAAGGTTCCTCAAATATCATCATCAAAAGGGTACCAATTTCAAACCTGAGCCGGAAGTCTAAGGGGTACAAAAATTAAAACTCCAAAACTGACCTAAAAAAAGGGCAAAAAACCAGTTTATTCAAGGTTAGACATGGTTCCCAATATTGGTAATAGAAGTTTTGGAATCTTATTATTTTTATCATAAGATATCATTTTTTTTCTGGTCGCTAACCTCTATCAAAATTTTAAGAAAACCTCGTCGTGTTTTTCCGTAGATTGACTCCACTAAATAGGTTTGGGCAAAACTGATAATCTGTAACAGTTTTCTTCTTCTTTTAGACCTTAGTGAATCTTCTTACAGGTAGATGTCACTGAACTACAGATAATCTGCTATTCACGTACAAGCTGTTGTTCAACAATAAACAGATAAGCTCGAAAGTACCTGCAAATATTTATCAGATAGGTAAAAATTAAAGTTATCACTGTTAACATACAAACAAATATTTTAATCAACGCTCCCAGACTAGTTTAGTACATCGTCCAGACATAAACTCATATCCCTTAACAGGACTGTTCATATCAAACTTCACGTAGTTTTTTCTACAGCTATGCATGAAATGAAGGTCATATATTTGTTACCGATCTAGTTTCATTTCCGTTCATTAACTGTACTTCGAATTGATGCGATAAGCGATAGCAGTGATAGAAACAATCGACTCCGATAAAGTTACGTCACAGCCCCAACTTTCACTGCCGTAGATTCAAATTCGTATTTTAAATCTTCATCAAATTGGTCTTTACTTCTGTGTACATAAGGATGATAAATTAATACTGTAAAATATGAGTCTCACATTGATTAGTACGTAACTCTAAATAGATAATTGATATTTATTTAAGAACATTGACTTATGTAATCTTCGAGCTGAATAACTTGTTCTTATAGTTCATTTACGTTAACAATAATGTGACGTCATGCATCAAGATCAGCCATTGTTGTCAGTATGTACCGGTTTTCAATGTTTTTAAATACAACAAACGATTCGATCCAATAAACAGTTTATAAACAAAGTTAGGAGTTCTTTACTTATGATATCAAATAAGACAAATTATTTATAATCTTAAGTGCAATTAACAAACTGTTGGTGTTTGCCAAATGTTTGAAGAAAATAAAGTACTGTTTCTGAAGGATTTAAAGAAAGATGTGGAAAATTTACTTTCAGCTTCAACTCGATATCATTGATCCATATTTATCTCGGTAACACTAATTTAGTATGATGAATCATGTGGAAATGTATTAATAATATTATCGATAAGGGTACTATAAAATAAAGAGTTTAAATAAAACTTCTGATAACTAATTGTTTCAAAAACAGGTACAGGTGGTTGCAAAAGTAATTAAGCATGACGTCACATCATTCTTATCGTAAAACTGCAATATTTGGCTATAAACATTGTTAAATTTTACTTTATAATTCATGTTTAAATTGTAAGTCAAATAAACTAGAAATTAGAGCAATTGTACTAAGATGCTCGAAAGTTGTAGGAAGTCGGACTACGGTTCTTTTTCACATTAATAATTAGATCAACAAGCCACACCATCCCTTCTTTTTATTTTCATGAATTAATCATCGTTTTCTTTTTATTGCAGAATGGTTCGGTACACGACATTTCGTTACTTTTATGCTTTTCCTCGGGATGGCAAACGCTTACATTATGAGAACCAACATGTCTGTTGCGATAGTGGCTATGGTTAACCACACAGCTATAGAAGCTGCTCACAGAGCTGATAACGAACCATTAGATTTAGAGTGTGGTGCTGTGAATGTGGTAAGTAAAGTTTAACGGATTCATTATGATTATGGAAGGGAATCGTGTAAAAATCATATGGTGGTTTATTGTTCTTACGAGCATATTTAATAAACTATAGAAGAGTTCACCCTGTGGATACACCCTTATTCACTAAAAATACTCTTAAAGTACTGAGAACCTTTCGGCTACCATGTAGCATCATCAGAGTAATCTAAATTATAAATCAAAATGTGAATGTTTAAATACTATTTGGGGATAATAATGCAAACAGGTAATAATGGCTGACGTAAAATTAGAGCGATTGAGTTAAACATACCCAAGAGGAAATTACGTTCTTGCTAACGGTGCTTGAGGGCGCTAGTTGTGCCGTCTTTACAATTTAAACTTGTGTTAAACTTGTTTCCTATGAAAAATTCGAAAGTACGTTCAATTTTGGTAAAAAAATGTATGAACTAAGCATAAAAAAATTATTATAAAAGGTTTTCGAAGTGACCATTGACTTCGATGCATTTCTTCAACATTTTTTATTCAAATTATGCCGTAACATTAAATTGGAGTCTCTGGTTGTTGTAACATTTGGACGTTAATATATTTATTTAATGGTCTTTTGTTATTCCGATAACTGTTGTGAGATATTTGATCTTAGGAAGAGACAACCTCGATATCTGTAGTTTGATAGCCCAAGCTAAGTATATCAATCTGGTAGCGCGTCTCTGGAGAAAGATTAGATTGACGCAAGAGGCCCCACGTTGGGCGCCAATGAATGTAAGGTTTTGTGTTTCAAATGACCCCAACTAGCTCAGTGTATTTATTAACCTCAGGGCTCTTAATAAAACGTATCCTTCGATTCTTGATTGAATAGAACTGCCTTTAATTAGCGCCAACTGCTTTACGAAATGATACGAAAGAGTCCTCAATCAGTAACTACAAACCGCTAGCAAAAACGTAATTTCTTCCAAAAAATATCAAGTCTACCATTATTCACGTCAGTCGGTACACAAATGCTCGAAATATTACAAAAAAATGTTTGCCTTCAACACCCTTGGATCTTGAAAAGGAATAACATTATGATGAGATATGTTCGGCTCAATAGCTCTGTGCCATTATTACTGAAACACCATGTATAAGAGATTCCGTAGATCTATTATGAGCCGGCGTGGCAAACTTTATCTTTCAAATAACCAAAAGCAAAAAAATCCGGAGGATTAAGGTCAGGTGATCGAGGAGGCCGTACAACTGGATCGCCTCTACCAATCCATCTTTCACCAAACTTCCCATTAAGCCATTCTCGTACTTGTCTTCCAAAATGGGCAGGGCATTCACCTAGTTGTATCCATGCATTTGTTGACTCATTTAGTGGTGTTTCCTCCCACATGTCTTCGTGATTAATTTCCAGAAATGCAGCGGCAGTTACTATGTCTGATAAATATTATGGTCCAAAGATATTGTATTTCTAAATGCAAGCCAGACATTGGCACTGAATTCTTCTTGAAAATTGTTAGATCTCTTACCATAAGGGGTTTCATTTGCCAAAATTATGAACGAAAAACGGTATCACCCTGTATATTGTCAGTTGATTCAAATAACGCTGTTTCAATACTTTTGGTGCGCGTATTTAACAAAGTAAACCATCAATTCATAAAATTTAGAGCAGACTACAAAGGTGTAATTTCCAAATTAGCCGGGATCTTTATTTGAAGCAGGGTTATATTAACGTTTATTTGAGAGAATTAGATACACTAAAATATTAGTTATTAAAATTGAAGTTATGACATTTTTTTTGTGTGTATCTAGACTCTCCAGAGTCCAGAGAACGATGGTGAATTCGCATGGGAAACGGACGTCCAGGGATACGTTCTGAGTTCCTTTTTCTATGGATACGTGATAACTCAAATCCCTTGTGGCATCCTGGCCAAACGCTACGGCAACATTTATTTCCTAGGCATAGGAATGTTAATCAATTCGGTGTTTGGACTGCTAGTCCCGATTTCGGCTAATATGAATATATGGGCGCTGGTAGTCGTCCGTTTTATCCAAGGACTCGGAGAGGTAAGTACATGATACATCACAAGTACAAAATGAATGAACACATCTTTGTTTAAAATCGGTAGTTCAAAGAAAGGTAGCTTCGCGGAAATGCAAACGAAAGTTGTAGTTCATTCGTTTTCGTACCTTGTATAGGTTTTCAATTGTACCTTTCTGGCCAGGGCCCTATTGTACCATGCACACACGCTCTGCTGGCTAAATGGATCCCCCCTAATGAGAGAAGTCGAATGGGCGCATTCGTTTATGCAGGTATATTATTTCTGCCTTTTAATCATCTTCAGACAATTCGTAGACTAATTACTAGTTCGTGAATACGGGTACGTAAGCAATGGTTTGATTCTAAATTAAGTATAGAAATTTATGTTATTTCATGTGTGCTTTTAGTTTATTTTTTATGTCTTAAGTCATTTGAATTTTGAACTTGAATCTGTTGAATTAATTGAAGGAAGAATTCAATTTTATGTCTTTGACTAGTGATAATATGCATTGAATGAATAACAAACACTCATGTTGGAAGTCATTGGAGTGAGTTATGGTTTCTCTAGGTCGAATAGTGACATTACGTCCATCACTTCCGAATAGCTGTTTCGCTTTCTCATGAGATTATCGGCGAAACGAAGAAGACGAAGATGTCACTATTCGACGAACTCCGCAAGATGTATAGATACCCATTTGGAAATGTTAGGGAACCAAATAGTTCCAAACGCTATCTAGCGGAAGATGGAAGTTCCACTGAGGTATAACCATCCTAAGATCATACGCGCTCTGACGAAAGAGAACCCCGGCAATAGTAACTGGTATCCGATCGTTTCTATAAATCATTTCCATATAAAACGAAAGTTTATAGTTGGCTCAAAACCGAATGAATAGGTTGCCTCGATTCCCACATTCGTAAAGTTGGTTTATTGAAAAGTGTTTTTATTAATGTTTTAAAGGATACCATCGATAAGCTCTATAAAAGAAAATAAACAAGAGGCTTGGAGTTGAGACGAAGCTTACGACAGTATCGTGTAGTCTTAATGGCGCGTAGACGGTAGTGTGACGGGTGATAAATATAAGAATTTAACATAACCTCTTGTGGAGTTGCAGCTGTTCCTAGTGTGATTGGAACGTATTTTTAACTATAAACATGTATTTTTTCAATACTTTGACTACACAAGAGTGAAACCTATAATGTTCGAAGAACATCGTGTAATCCAGCGTTAGAATGATGGAAGACGAATTTTTCTTGAAGGTATGGAGGTAATAGCCATAGGAAAAGACCTCACTAGATGAAGAGTTTCACAACTTCGCTGTTCGATAGAAACATGCAGTCTGGTAGGAAGAAGTTGGCCAGGCTTCGAGCTTGACAATGAAGTGGTGACTAGTTCGAGCTCGTCTAGTCCGTTTAGGACAGTGCTTTGTAGATTATGAGGAGCTGCTGGGATGTAAAGTAGCTCTTGGCACGGAATTGAAAAAACAAATGTGGTTCTCAACTTTGAGGGCTTGCAATTAAAGAGCATCAAAAACCCTTCAGAAAAGATCCTCCTGTTCTATCACGATAAAATAGGTCTTTTCTCTTATCAAATAACAATAGTTAGGTTATTTGAAAGGACTGTCTTCTTCCGGGTAGCCCAATTGGTGACTAGCTTGTGATTGATTTTTATTTGGTTTCAATGAATGAAAGTATGATTCAAATATTTTGCAGACGTTTGAAATAATGTATTCAAATGGTTGAAATTATAGAAGAATCTACTGATGATGATCTGGTTGGAGAATGAATGCTAAGACTACTGTGGGTGCTCCCCATTGATGAACTTCTCCTGGTGTGGTGTTGCCTAACATGAAAAACACTAAGTTCTTGGTAAACCGTTTTACTAAATTGCTGAATGATTTCTACCAATACAATGGTATGGTCAAACCAGGAGCCCAAGTTTTTTGTTATGTTAAAAAAAAAAGTTTTTGTGGATCTTTGCCAGATCTCCATTAATTGCGTCAACCTGTATGTCTCGCTCCTTTGCCTTCATTGGATGGTATAGGGGCTCTAGATGAGAAAACGGTATGAAGTGTACCATCATCTGCAAAGCTGTGGACGGGACAGGTAGTCACTTCCAGTAGATCGTTTATATGGAGCAGAAACAAAGTTAGTGCCAAGACATATCCCTGTGGAACGCCAGCGTTGATAGCCATTGTATCGGTGGATGCAATCGTCAATCTGCACATGGAATAATCTATCTGAGAGAAGACTCGATAGTACGCGACAAAGTCGAGAAGGCAACCATAGGACGTAAGTTTCCCAAAAAGGCTTTGGAGCTAGACTCGATTAAATGCTTTGGAAATATTCAATGCTACAGCTTGAGTTCTCCATGTTTTCCAATAGATTTCTGCCATACATGTGTTACGTAGGCAAGCAGGTCTCCCGTCTCCTGTTGATCTCTTTTGACGAAAGCCATATTGCTGGTCACTCACGATTTTGAAACTCTAGGTGTAGGATGAGCTCGATGTTGATTGCTTTCTCCATCACTTTACAGATCACAGATAATAGTGCAATGGATCTATAATTGTTAGGAAGGGTCTTATTTCCTTTTTTTGGAATTGGTTGACTCTACCTGTCTTCCAGCTGGAAGGAAACACATCAAGTTTGTATCAAAGGGTTAAACAACTTGTAGACAACTGGTGTTAATACAGGCGCACTTTTTGGTATCGAGATCAAGCAGAATGTGCCTAATTGTGCTCTGACGAAATCAATTTCCGGCATATGGCTATCGTAGGCAGCAATAGTAGGACGGTCTTTCTCTTGCGGATCCAAAGTGGAATTTGCTGCAAACATTCTAGCAAAAAAAACTAGCTTTTTCTTGTGGTGTAGTATAAGAGTGCATCCGTGAATAAAGTGCGTTGCAAAATCACTTCCTAAGTGAAGGTTTATATTGGTTCTTTCCGCGTTTTGGGTCGTACTTAAAGTTTACTGACGTTTATTAGTTAATTACTTGGCCGGAAAAATTATGTTTTCTTAGCTACAAGGGAATTACAACAATAGACCAAAAGTTCAAATGTTTTGTTTTCCTAAAGATGAAGGAAACAATGGATATCGGCTATCCCTGTGAAAAATGTCATACTAACAACAATAACAGATCACGATTCTCGCAGTGGTACCGTGTAAATTTTGTCAATTATTTTGAAATTAGAACAAATTGGAGATATGTGATAATTCGAGACCATTATTTTATCTATTCGATTCGGTTCATATTCTCAAATGTATAAGGAATAATTGGCTACATTCAAATTATGCAGTATTACAACGAGAACAATGCATGAACTAGCACATGATAAATTGGATATTCTTTCTTCTTCTCATAAGGCAACGATTAATGGACATTTTCCAGAAATCTATCTCCAAAGGTGATTTATAGGATGATTCGAAAATCAAGCTTTTAGGAAAATTTTTAATTTGGTTAGATACGTTGGAAGTTTATTTCGGCAATGGCCCCTAGGAACGATCACATACTCGATAATATTTCCGGGTATTCTAGCATTAGATTACGACTAAAACATGGCTAGCTAACAGGAAACGTGCAGGACATTTTCCTATCGCAGCAAAGTCGGAGGATATCGACTAATGGTTTCAAATGTTTCTCAGTATTTAATCTGTAAAATTAAGACTTATTGAAACGATTAAAACATTGAACGACAATATTTTAACAACAACACTTCAGATTGTAATCAGCGATCCTAATTTCCAGGAAGTAATAATAAATTGGAATATTCATTTATTCATGCGTATGTTCAATCTTCGGAATGACGCTTGAATATAATATTTGACACATGACATACGATCTAATTGGCTGAATACGTAATCACAGGCAAATACCCCTGCATATTTAAAACGATTTCTATCACTAATTAGAGTTCACACATATTTATCTCTTGTATAAGAACATCTGATAAATAAAACGTTGCAAATTTGTGTCTTAAAAAAAAATTAAGAACAGGTTTTTATCGAATAGCATTGATTATTCAAATAGTTATTATCTAATTCTTGCAAGAAATACTATTGACAGAGTATGTGGAATTTTATAAGATTCCATAAATTAATTTAATGAGACGTTTTTTATTTAAAAAAATATGTCTTAATTATTAATTTCGTACTTCAGAAGTTGGAGAATAAAACTCAAATTTTACACAAAACTTTTAACATTTAATTTAAAATTGCTGACAAATTGTTTCACCACACTGTGGCATTATCAAAGCGAGGAGTTATCAACTAAAGCTAAATCTAAAAGTATGTCCTTAAATATCAGGGATCAGAATGTGGTGCAAATTGAGGGATGGGGGTGGATAATGGTGGGAGTGTGTTTACAAAATTGTTAACAAGCGGTGAATTATATGTGTCGATTTGATCATTTAATATTACATTATTATTGTTTTTTGCGTGTTTCAAAATTTCTATGGATTCTAATATATTAAGTTTATGTCCTTTTTCCTGAATATGTAGAATATCAGGATTAAGGGTGAAATTGTGGTTATGTTCTAACAGGTGATTTGCGTAATTAGAGTCTTCTTTTTTGAGCCTGTAACTTCTCAAATGTTCATTGAACCTTACGCTGAAACTGCGTCCAGTTTGTCCTATGTACAAAGCACTACAGTCATCACATCTCAGTCTGTAAACTCCAGATTTCTTTAAGTTATCTTTTTTAGATTTCGAGTTATTAATATACGAGCATAGGTTATTTGTTGTTTTAAAGGCGACGTTTTTATTCTGTTTTTTAAGGAATTGAGATATTTTTAGTGAATGTTTACCTAAATATGTTAGACATGTGAAATTTGATTTTGTGTTATTATTAATTTGCGGATAAATTATGCTTAAGGCTTTTTTATTGAGTTTATTTTGGAGTATTTTATTAATTATCTTGACATTATAACCGTTATTTTTGGCAATATCTACGATTCTGTTTAATTCTAAATGGAAATTATCTTTACTTAATGGGACATTAATTAATCTATGTATCATACAATTATATGCTGCTAGCTTATGTGATTGTGGATGTAAAGAAGTGTTGTGTATTGTGGTATCTGTGTGGGTGGGCTTGTGATAAATAGCGAAAGAAAAGTAATTATTTGTGTGTGAAATTGTCAGATCTAAAAAGTTTAAGGACTTGTTGTTTTCCATCTCTAATGTGAATTCTATATTTGGGTGTAAGTTGTTGATATAGGTGAGAAAAGAATTTATTTGACGGTTACTGCCTGTATAGCAAGCGATTACGTCGTCAACATAGCGATACCAATATACAAACATGTGCTGAAAATTGGAATTTAAAATCTTAGTTTCCAAGTAATTCATAAATATTTCTGCTAGCAACGGAGATAATGGCGAACCCATGGGGAGTCCGGTGTTCTGTTTGTAATATTTATCGTTAATTGTGAAATAATTTTGGTCTATGCAAAGTGAGATTAAACTTAATAACTCGAAATCTAAAAAAGATAACTTAAAGAAATCTGGAGTTTACAGACTGAGATGTGATGACTGTAGTGCTTTGTACATAGGACAAACTGGACGCAGTTTCAGCGTAAGGTTCAATGAACATTTGAGAAGTTACAGGCTACAGGTTACTCTAATTACGCAAATCACCTGTTAGAACATAACCACAATTTCACCCTTAATCCTGATATTCTACATATTCAGGAAAAAGGACATAAACTTAATATATTAGAATCCATAGAAATTTTGAAACACGCAAAAAACAATAATAATGTAATATTAAATGATCAAATCGACACATATAATTCACCGCTTGTTAACAATTTTGTAAACACACTCCCACCATTATCCACCCCCATCCCTCAATTTGCACCACATTCTGATCCCTGATATTTAAGGACATACTTTTAGATTTAGCTTTAGTTGATAACTCCTCGCTTTGATAATGCCACAGTGTGGTGAAACAATTTGTCAGCATTTTTAAATTAAATGTTAAAAGTTTTGTGTAAAATTTGAGTTTTATTCTCCAACTTCTGAAGTATTATGAATTTACACTACGTAAACGCCGAAACCATAGATATATTAATTTCGTAGGTAGTTGTAAAATAATGAGAAAACTTTAGTCATAATTTATACAATAATAAATTATACAATATATAAAACCGTGACTTAAAATTCCACCAATCTATCCTAGCATAAAAATAGAAAAATATAAATTTTCACATAAAATGCTAGGGCGTGACAGCTGTTTAAACCTTGCTGTATTTTTGGTTGGCTTGTTTCAATCTCACAAAACGTGTCACTTATAAACAGCCCCATTTGTTTTATGGTATGCAATAGAAAATATAGAGATCTATCAATCAATGAAAAGTGAATTACAAACATATCTCGCGTTAGAAGCAAAACAGCTGTTTCGCTCTTCTTGTGTGTTCACCATCTGCCGTAAAGCAGACAAGCGGACAAGTTCAATGCACTTAGATTGCTTGATTGGGTCCATTGTACGCCCTTTGGAACAAGACTCTGTCCAGCAGGCCCGAGGAAACGCTGAAGGCGAGAATACTGTTACTCTCCAGACGATCCATATACACAAGGTCTGAGGACTTGATGGTGACGTCACAAGCCAGAGGCTATGCTGTAAACAGTAAAACAAAAATTTTATTTATTTTTACGATGTACGACTTTCTGTTGAACGGGATTGCCAGATGTGAATTGAGTCCTTAGTTGCACCCCATTTGCTTTTTTCAACAAAATTTCAAAACAAAGACCATGCGTATAATATATTGTAAAAATTGCTACTCCATCTATTATGATGATTACCAACTACTTCTGCATAAAGTATTTAATTTTATTCTTTTACCTGAAGATTACTTCTTGAGCAATAGTTCTTGAACGATAATTATCCAATAACGGGTTTCTTGAAAAAATCTTGGCTTCCGGATGGATTCCACGTCACAATAGCACGACTTGATGCCGACGTTTCCCCAACCATTACTGTTGGCATCTTCAGGGCAGGCTTGAGGCTTGAACTGAAACCAGTTTCAGTTGAAGTTTCGAAATCGGGAAACAAAATGCATTCCAGGGCTCTCAACCACCTAGGCCACAACCGCCGATGCAGGTTGTACATTGAATTCGCTATATCAGCAGTTAATCCGCTTTCCGCTAGCAGCATATATTTATGCCGCTATTATATGGGTAGAGGGATTGGGAGGCTCTCGTTCTAATGGTCTCTGTTTGACCATGGAGTATTTTTCGAATTTTATTCATGAATTTTGTTTGTTATTATTCTATCACTGTTAAAAATATTAAATTGAATTTTTCCTGAACATGTATGTTGAGATATATAAATATAAGTATAACAGAACAACGTTTGAAAGATACAAGTTTTTCTCATTGAATTCAAAGGTGTCTCCAAAGAATACAAGTTTGAGGAATTTTGATGGTAAGTTTCTTACCTTTTAACGTATTCTGACATTCATAAACTTTATTCAGATGAGAAAATTTGCATACATTTATCAAAATTCACGATTGTTCAAATCTTATAAAAAATATTTCCAAACCTTTGCTTGTAGCCTTCATATCTTGATAGTTAAAATTATTAAAATATGTGTTCTAATTATTTGGAATAATTATCTTCAATTTTTAATCTTGTCAGACTAAAGCAGGCACTTAATTATTAAAATTCCTTTGCAAATTTGTCATATCTAATTAATACTTGTGATCTGGACATTGAAAATGTTACAATTAATTAATTATTGATACTCTTCAATGATTGAAATCAGGAGAATATATTTTTAGCCTCAAGGTCCATCATTCCAGTATGAATTAATATTTGAATAAATAATTATATGTATATTATTTTAATTCGACGATGATCTAATATTTACTTGAATTGCCTAATGTAAAACAAAATAATTACTGGTTATAATTTGTCTTCAAAATACACAAGACGTATCATTTTTGGTATGATTCCTTTGAATTCCTGAGAATTTATAAAAATGATAGACCGTTTGTTTTATGGTGTTCGTATAAATGTTTAAATTTCATTATAGGTGCCCAATTTGGAACTGTAATATCGATGCCGTTGAGTGGATTGTTATCTGTGTCCGAAGGAGGCTGGCCTTCCATTTTCTACGTCTTCGGTGCGGTTGGCACTGTGTGGTGCTTTGCGTTTTTAATTTTTATCTATGAAGACCCCGATGCACATATCAAGATGAACCCTCAAGAACGAAAATACATTCAAAATTCCTTGGGGAATGTGAATGGGGCTCCTGTAAGGATTGGCATTTTTTAAATTTGATGATTTTTTTTATTGTCAATTTGTTTATTTTTTCTTTATACTCAACTTCCGATATTTTTCAATTACTTTTCAGATCAATTATATATATACAGTGTGACCCATTTAGATTGGAAACACCCCTGTCAACTTTTAAGTTAATAACCGATTACGACCATTTTTTGTAATGTCAATCAATGAAAAGTCTACTACGGGACAAAATTTAAAATGTTTATTCCAATTTTCAGGGCATACTACGAACTTTTTCTTAGACGAAAATGGAAAATTCTTATTAGCTATTTTAAACATTTTGTTCATCCAGTGATGGTTTATTGATACAATTAATGAAAAAAAAATTCCATGTCTATCTGTTGATACAGGATGTTCTTTTATGACTGTTAGCTTAGTGAGTTTTCGAATTGTAAGTTGTCGTAAATTTGTTTAATTAATAAATACATTTTTATGAAATTTTTCTCACAGCTATTTGGAGGCACTCTGAACAAAGTGGCGTAGTAATTCTTTTAATAAAAAATCGTTAATAAAAATTCTTCATTTTCGACTAAAAAAGTATCGTAGTATGCCCTGAAAATTGGAATAAACATTTAAAATTTTCTTCCGTAGTAGAGCTTTCATTAGTTGACAATTAACAAAAATATTTACTTTTCAAAAAGTTGGAAGTTGAGCGTTGTGACTTTTTGTGTTTATTTGAAAATGTGTTGCAGCTTCCGCCGATTCCATGGATGTCTTTCATGAAATCTCTTCCTTTCTGGGCTATTCTGTTGGCTCACATGGGACATAACTTTGGTTATGAAACACTTATGACTGAATTACCTACTTATATGAAGCAAGTTCTTCATTTCAGTATTAAAGATGTGAGTTTACTTCGAATGACTATTTGAATATTACCACCTAAATAACGAAGGTTATGTCAGGATTAATGTAGCGCGAATTGAGCATAGATCACTGTCACTTTTGAGAACTGTCGTTAGATGCGATTTTAATGTGCCAAAGTTTGATTGCTCCAGATTTCGGTTTCCAGTAATAAAATATTAAGTGACGTGTCGTGTTAAATTCGAAAAAAGTTTTAAAGTAACTCTCCCAGTAACGGACGTAATAACTTAGAAAAATCGGATCGCCGAAAAGAAAAAACCGACGGCTGTCCCCTAGTATTTTCTAAAAACGTGCCAAAAGTCAAATGTCCACTCTCAAGTCGTTTTCGAGAAAGCGAGTTATTAATGAACAAAATACGTTCTATAATAGCAAAGGCGGCGTACTTTGTAACAAGGCCGTAGTCCTTTTATTTAGGTGGTAATGCTATGAATAGGGTTAATATTATTTAATTGTTTTTTTTTTCAATTTCGTCCGTTTTATTTCGTTGAATATCTACGAGAAATACCAATCGAGGTATATTTTTATAATTTTTTATTGATAATTTTAATAATAAATTTATTAATTTCTTATGGTTTTTGAATATAACAAATTTATTTATATTTGTGATTGAGAATTAAATTTTAATATACTTTGTTGAGAATTATTATTAATTTTATTTTATTAAATAAATTTAAAAATGAGTAAATTAACTATTTATTCTTAAAAGTTGAAAATTATTTAAAAATTTCTTGATTTAAATTTAAAAGGAATTTTATTTAATTTTTATTATTTTTAAGAAAATAATTATTTAATTATATATCATTAGATTGAAAAAGAATTTTGAAAAATTTATATTATTTTAATACAAAAAGTTTTAAGTAAAAATTGTCCAAGCAATTTTTTGTTTCAAAATTTTCTTCATACATAATTTTATTGAAGATTTTATTTAAAATATACTTTGTTGAGAATTATTATTAATTTTATTTTATTAAATAAATTAAAAAAATAAATAAATCAACTATTTATTATTAAAAGTTGAAAATTATTCTAAAATTTCTTGATTTAAATTTAAAAGGAATTATATTTTATTTTTATCTTTCAGCAATTTTTTATTTCAAAATTTTATTCATATATAATTCCATTGAAGATGTTATTTAAAATATACTTTGTTGAGAATTATTATTAATTTTATTTTATTAAATAAATAAATTAAACTATTTATTATTAGAAGTTGAAAATTATTAAAAAATTTCTTGATTTAAATTTAAAAGGAAATATATTTTATTTATATTATTTTTAACAAAAAATTTATTCAATTATGTATTATTAGATTGAAAAAGAATTTGGAAAAATGAATGTACCACTGACAGATTTCTTGAACTACGAAAGTTACGGGGGTGTCGCCATCTGGCGCACTCTAGTAGTTTCACATTCCTCGTAACTTTTGAAAAGTTCGTGAAATCTATCGGTTAATGTGGTATATTGTTTGATTTCTTATTGCGACATCTATTCATAGATGGCGTGAGATACTTTTGGTCTTTTTACGATGTTGTTGCCCGGTTATGACTACTTTCAGCGGAGATCGTTCAGTAACGTTGCAAACTTGCTCGTTTCACTGTTAAGCTCTATCTCTCTCTATCAGATGTCTGGGACTATACGTTTGTGACGTTACTGATCGATCCGGACTTGAAAATTAATTATTAATAACCGAAATATTTCAATATTCTATCTATAACTGTATTGTAGCTTTTGAACTGACAGTATTTTTTTTTCAATTTCAGAACGGTGTTCTTTCAGCGTTGCCTTATTTAGCTATGTGGATATTTTCTATTTTCATAAGCCACGTTGCCGATTGGATGCTCACGAAAGAGTACTTTACGCACACGATAGTCAGGAAACTCATCAACGGGATTGGTAAGTAGATTCTACCAGTTTCATATTGTCCCAATTTAAAATCAACAGAAACATACCTAAATTAAGAGGATAGATATCATCATATACCGGGTAAATTTTTTTCCTCAGGTTTTCAAATTCGGGTTCATCATCGATGTGTTACCCCCTGTTTTACACTTTATCATACTTCATCTTTCATCAACAACTTTATGCTGTGCTTTGAATCCATTTTATGTTGTTTTCCCCTTAATTACATACCATGTTTATTTAGATTTCAAAGACATTTTATAGTTAACTTTGGTGTGCGAAGCAGGGTTATTTAATAAATTTAATTTTGTGTATGTGAATAATTTTTTTTCTTGCTTTATTACACTAGTAGGTATTGAAAAACATAAAGTTCAACAATACTGACTCAAAAATAAATGGTTTTTTACATACTTTTGAGAAATAAATGGAACGTTAAGCGGTTAATGAAAGATTTTTGACAATTAAAAAGTAGATTACACTTTAAACTTTGATGCATTAAACTGACATGTTTTGAAATTCACTTTGCCTGAATACTATTCAGACGTATTATCCTTTTTACAGGTCAATTCGGTCCGGCCGTAGCCCTAATCGGCGCCTCTTTCACCGGTTGTGACAGGTGGTTGACTGTTGCTATCTTGACGGTTGGCGTCGGTTTGAACGGCGGTATTTACTCCGGTTTCAAGGTGAATCATCTGGACATATCGCCCAATTTTGCTGGAATCCTGATGTCTCTGACAAATTGTCTGGCGAATCTTGCCGGTCTGCTGGCTCCGATTTACGCTGGAAACGTTGTTATAGGAACTGTAAGTAATTTTCTCATTCTCGATAGGTACGCGTAGATTTACCGAAAAAACTGAAACGGCAAGTTGCGATTCTTTCTCATAATGTAATCAAATGGGTATAAAAATAGGCCAAACCCGTAAATCCTTGGGACATGGATCGATTTTGAGCGGACAAAGCTTTGAATTTATATTTGTTTAAAATGGAATATTTCACAATAACGGACAAATCTATTAAATTTTGTAATTAAATGTGAATTATGAAAAAAATCGAATTTTTAAATATATTTCAGTCAGATATTGATATTCAATCGAAAAATTTAACTGAATTATAGGGATTGTACCGGTACAATCTTTCGATATTTTTGGTATTCTCAATGTTATCTCTTCGGGAAGAAAGTATATGCGCCGATATCAATAAATGTGTTTTTTTTTGTACAGCCAACTCAAGCAAAATGGAGGATAGTATTCCTAACATCTGCCGTTGTTTATATCGCATGCTGCACGTTCTACATAGCGTTTGGTTCGGCGGAAAAACAACCGTGGGATAATCCCCAAGCAAACACAAAGAAAAAAACAGATGAAAGTACAGAGGTTGTGACCACTCGTGCGTGAGCAGACACTTTATTGTGATTTATTATTAATTTAATTTCATAGTATCCTACTATTTAATGATTTGCAGCTTATTAGGAAGATTATTACAATAATTTTATCTAAGGATAAACTGAAATATATTGTTATACACCTATAAGTATATTATAATATTCACATGGATAAAATTGGAACAGCAAATAGATTAATTTCCAATGAAATTGTATTTGTTCTCGTCACGTTCAACAAGCAAAATTTCCTTAGTACGGGTAATTAATTGTTCATGAATAGTAGTGTATGAGAAAAATATTGTTATATTTGTTTATAAAAGAATTCAATACATTTCAACTTTTTTACGCTGATGTGTTTGTTTTTTTTCAATTCCCCATTCCAATACAACTCGTAGGTTTAGTGGAGTAATTAGCGTTTTACTTACTCTACAAGTAATATAGCATCTAATGAAGCCAAAGGAGCAAGGAGACAGGTCGATGAAATGAATGACATTGGAAAATCTATAGTCCAGTAAATGAAGTCCAAAATCGACATGAATATTTACATTTTTTTCTTATGAGCCCATTTTGATCTGTGAGGGCTCATTTTCTTCGTAATGATGTCTAGAACAAAGTGCGGGGGTTTATTTTTCTGACTAATTGTTTATGTTGTTAATAAACAATAATTAGTGTTAAACAAATGCATGTCTCAGAGCATTATACGAAAAAATTAAAAAGTACAGGTTTTAAGCAAGTTATTGAATATTTTCAAGTCTTAAAGTAATAAACAAAGGTTCACAAAGCTTACTCAATGTTCATAAATAATTTGTTAATTAACAAATAAACGAAAAAATGAAATTAGGTCTGGTTATGCGATATTGGAATCGATTTCGGACATTTTCAACTTGATGAACACGAATTTGGTGATTTAATAATTGCAATAAATTGTTTATTTCATTTGTTAATAAACAATTTGTTAATGAATGAATGAATGAATGAAATAAACAATTTATTGCAATTATATTACCGAATTACACAAATATTCCTTAATATGAAAATTTCCGGAGAAATTTGAAATTGTAATATTCAATTTTCAGTTGCGCCTCTTGCGGCAAAATGCAGAACATAAAAATAATTTCCAGGATTTTCTTATGGTCACTTTAATAAAAAAAATCTTTTTTTCCCACATTTCTATCCGCAGTAGTTTCTGACATATGGCCGAGAGCCGTCCTTGACTGATCACGCTGTATAATTCATACCTGAGTCAAGAATCATTATTAAGTATACTGGGTGTCCCAAAAGTCTGGAAACGGTTGAATATCTCGTAAACAAATCATCGGATCGCAAAGACAAAAAACATGCCTCTTTTTATTTTTAGAGATCAATTTAATGATGCTACTTAAAAACCACCCACACCCATGTAGGGGATGATGAGAGGGGTAGTTTTAAAATTTTAAATGGAAACACCTACTTTTTATTGCATTGTTGCATTCTTCATGAAAAACCGTGTTAGGATGTGCAATCAACCCTTTTTTCAACCCTACTAAAGGGGTGAAAAAAAGGGCACTTTTGTTTTTTTTGCGAAAAAAATTTGTTTCCAATAATTACCAAAACTACCCTTTTTTTCACCCCCTACGTGGGATTGAAAAAGGGGTTGATTGCACATCAAAACATGGTTTTCTTTATGGAAAATGACCAGCGTATGAAAATTTTTTTTTTTACAATACTAAAACTACCCTTTTTGCACCCCCTTATTGGGGTTGGAAAAAGGGTTGATTGCACATGAAAACACATTTTTCATAGTGAATGCAACACCGTATGAAAACAAATTTTTTTCGCAAAAAATACAAAACTGTCCTTTTTTTCACCGCTTAAGTAGGGTTGAAAAAAGGGTTGATTGCACATCCTAACACAGTTTTTCATGAAGAATGCAACAATGCAATAAAAAGTAGGTGTTTCCATTTAAAATTTTAAAACTACCCCTCTCATCGCCCCCTACGGGGGTGGGGGTGGTTTTTTAGTAGCATCATTAAATAGATCCTTAAAAATAAAAAGAGGCGTGTTTTTTATCTTTGCGATCCGATGATTTGTTTACGAGATATTCAACCGTTTCCACACTTTTGGGACACCCAGTATAATAAATATTCATTTATTTCTAATTATCTTATATTGGTTTGGTATCGCCATCTGACGCATTCAAGTAGTTTCTAATTACTCGTATTTTGTTCGAGAAATCTTTCAATGTGGTACATTGCAGGATTTCTTAGTGGGACATCTATTCATAGATGGCGTGAGATATATTGGTCTTTTTATCAAGTGTTATGCTGGTTATGACTACCTTCAACGTCCTTCGGTAACGTTGCAAACTTGCTCGTTCCACTGATGAGCGAAACAGCTGTTTGGAACTATAATTTTGTGACGTTATTGATCGATCTGGACTAGAAATACCTTATCATCTTGCTTCATATGAATTGCCACTTACTATCGAGTTTTCTCTGACATAGATCACTCCTTGTGATGGTTGATGGATTATCCTCTGATACAATGCACTACTATAACTGGTGTTCCTCAGGGATATATCTTGGCACCAACTTTGTTCCGGCTCCATATCAACAATCTGTTGGAAGTAACCACCTATCCTGTCCACAGGCTTCATACTGCTTTCTCATCCCTATAATATCCAATGAAGCCAGAGACAGGTTGACTCAATTAATGAAGATCCGGCAAAGATTTTGAAATGGGGATCTGACAATCTAGTAGAGTTTAATGCAACCAAAACCCAAACTTGCATCTTCAGGAAGGCCTATTCCACAATCCCTAATATAACGATGTCAGGTACAATTATTCTTATGAAGTCTTCCATAACAATGCTGGGGATCACCATCAACAGCACCTTCTCATGTGAGGTCAGTCCATTGCGTAAACAGTTTCACAGATAATTGTTCTTTTTATTCAGTGTCAATAGTCGAGGCAATATAGACACAAATTTACCAAAACCTCGCAACTTTTTTAATGCAAGATGGATTGAGATGCTGTTTTCGGCATTCCATTCTGGAACCGTTTTGAAATTATGCAAATCGCTCTTGTAAAGCAAGTATGTATCTTAATCGGTCTAAAAAATATTTAAGGATTTTCGCGGAAAAATCCAGTATTAGTTTTGGTTGTATTGAACTAGACCTCCATTAATTGCGTCAACCTGCCTCTGACTCCATTGGATGGTATAGGGGCTCTAGAGGTATGAAGCGTAATCTGCAAAGCTGTGAACAGGATAGGTGGTCTCTTTCAGCAGATCCTTCATATGGGGCAGAAACAAAGTTGGTGCCAAGACAGATCCCTGTGGAACACTAGCATTGATTGACATTGTATCGGTGATACTCCGTCAACCACCACATGGGGTGATCTATCAGAGAAAACCCGATAGTAAGCGGCAAACCATAGGAAGTAAGTTTCCCTAGAAGGCTTTGGTGCCAGACTCGATCGAAAGCTTTGGAGATATCTAATGATACAGCTAAAGATTCAATAGATTTCAGCCTTATATGTGTTACGTAGGCAAGCAGGTCTATCTATGCTGACGAAAGCCATATGGCCGGTCATTCACGATTTCGGAGCTCTCTAGGTATTGAATGAGCTCGATGTTGATTGCTTTCTCCATCACTTTAAAGAACACAGATAACAGTGCAATGTGTCTATGATTATTAGGAAGGGTCTTCTTTTTTTTTTGAATTGATTGCATTTTAATGTCTTCCACCTGGAAGGAAACATCAAGTTTGTATGAAAGGGTAAACAATCTGCAGAAAGCTCGTGTTAATTCAGGCATTCCTTGGAATTCCGTCACTCCCATAGACCTTTTGGTATTGAGATCAAGCAAAATGCGCTGACGAAAGACAATTTCAGACATATATAGCTATCGATGGCAGCAATATTAAGAGGGACCAAAGTGAAATATGCTGCAAATTCCATCAAAAAGATTGGCTTTTTCTTCTGGTGTAGTAGCCAGTGTGCTATTATCTTTGGTTAGAGGAAGTGGAATTTCTACCAATTGCCTTGGCGTCCAAAACGAACCGGAGCCATTGGGGCATTCGATAAGTTTTGATCTTATTTTGGCATAATGTGCCTCTTTCGGAGCGCTTATTGTTTCATTCTACATATTTTGTTCTGGTCTCCAGACATGAGTTACCGCGCTAACTACGGTATGTTGTACATGAAAAGAATTAAAGATGCTACCAATTTTTGGGTGAGGAATTTGTGCGGCTTTGTCATTATAGTTAGAAAGTAATCACCATTATCCACTAAAAGTACTATTGAAGTTCTGAGAACTCTACTCGGATGATGGCTACTTGGTAGCCGAAGGGTCCTCAGAACTTTAATAGTATTTTTAGTGGATAAGGGTGATTATTTTTTTTTTATAGTGATAGTGTATCTACAGTGTGGAACTGGTTTGTACGATTATGTCATGTTGCAAATGTTGATGAGCTAGCCTTATTACCATGGAAGGAAAAGAAGAGGTTCATAGATAGAATGCAAAACAATAGGATAATGAAGATTTATTTTAGAATTAAAAAAGATATCATAGATTTACAATTTAATTTTTACATGTATAGTCAATATATGATTACAACAATAAGAGTAATTATATTATCAGATGCTATAAATTAAACAGAGGAGCATATCAAAATATATTGTATTGTATTCGAGACTAGATGGAAAACACAAAATGACTAGAGAAGCATGCACCTAATGGAAAACTCTTGTAACGCCTCTATCTATATCCCACCACATTATCGAAAATCAAATCCAATTTACTCAATTTACGTCTTCAGTGTATGATCCATGATCTCGATTATTGTAACGTCAGTTACAGTAACGTTTTGAAGTGTCGGTTATAAGAGAAACCGAGTAAAAGCAGTTGTGATAACAAATCGTCAAAGATCCTGCCATAACATGAAGAAAGAAAGTGTCATTTTTATTTTATTGTTCACCAAGTGAGCCTAGCTCCCTCGATTTATTAATATTATCAAAAGGAGCTATAATATTAATAGCTAAGAATACATAATTAATGAAGGACTAATTGGCAGTGGAGTGTTTGATAAACAATTAGAAGAATTTTATCATCATCCAAGATACAAGAATAAATGTCCTTACTTAGATATGATTTTTTTCGATATGAGTATTTATCAATAACTAACTCACTTTCTACAATTGCTTTAGTCTCTTGGTGTGTACACATTTATTCTAATCCACATTGGAAAATTTGGTCACATTCTTGAACACATGTCAGATATGTATCAATTGAATTAATTTCGAAATACAAATTGCATCGGCAACATTTGAGATTTCAGTTCATTATTTTAACAATTCCAAGAATTTAATAACAAAGGAAAATGATATTTTCTTAGTTCTAAATGTCAGTATGTGGTAAACTTCTGATTGTTATAATTTCAATCGCATTTTTGGCAATTACGAACAAATTGATCAATTGTAATCAAATGAATAAATATATCATGAGATATGTGCAAATTAAATTATAATAATTGTATAAATTTTTCGTCCTTCGATGAAGATATTCTTTTATATCAACTTGGTGATGATTGATCTTGTTGGATGATTTGCAGACATGTAATATGAAGAGCTCGAGAACGGAATTTCTTAGAATTGTGTCAAACACAAAGAATCCGTATCGCATTAATTTCAATTTAAAATGCTAACATCGCCGAAACAAACAGAAACACGAGTAATCGAAATTGTAATGTTTTAGTATATGAATATGTATCAAGAAGCCACTGCATAGCAATCTACTTCTTATAATCGAAGTCATCTCATGCAATGTTTGAATAAGACTGAAACGAAACTATAATACGGTCAAGTATCCACTTTCTAACCAGATGGTAAAGATTTATGGGGTAATAGGAGAAGGTTCTACCTAAAATATACTTTTAACATTATAAAGACGCATGTAGAAATTTGCAAGAATTCAAATTAGTATAAATTTGCCTTGATTTGCTCACCGTATTGAAAATTGGTACATTCTAAACATTGCACATTGCATTTATGAATTCTACTTTACTTTATGATAATTTATCATAATGTTAGAATAAAACACTATTACTTTGAATCGATCTGAAGATGACAAGCTAGTTGTTGAAACTATAGTTACACTAATAGTGTTTCATTCTATCAATAATCTTCTTAATTAATCAAGTAAAGCAGAAATAGTAGACTGGTGTTAGCGTAAGCAGAAATTATATCTGCAGAACACCCTAAGGTTGATAGCTGGAGAAGGAAAATAATCTGCTTGAGGTTTATAGTACAGCTGTAATCGGGTAATGTGTGAAAATCAAATGACTATCCAATAATATTGTTATCCCAAGAAACATTTTTCCTTCATTCAAGAATGAAAAGTTACATACGTTGAATGATGAAATAAATATTTATTCAAATCTTAAAGTATTCCAATTTATTCTTATTATCCTAAAATTCATCAAATATTGAATTCCGTGGCGCTGGCGATACAAGAGTTATCCAATGTTGAGTTTGTTTAACAATTAACGTCGATAACCAACCAACAGAGCAACACAAACTTATCAACTCAAAACAAAATTACTCCCAATCATAACCATTGTGACTACAAGATACAATACACTGAAACACTAACAACGGACTAGTGTAGTTATGAATCTGAGGGATGTGAAATGCGATCATGACCAGGAGTTTTGTTTTTGGGTTGAATAAGATGAATCCATGAAATTACTGTAAATGCTTCGAAACTTCGAATGTCACAAGCCAAACTCTTAATCAAAACGTAAAACCGACATTAACATATTTCGAATTGCTTCATTCTCATAGAGGACTATTTGGCGAATAACCCATCGAAATAATCACAACTTTTCTCATATTTGAAATACTTCTGAACTCCATTGTAGAAACGAATTTTGCAGAAAAACAAAGTATTGTAACAAATTTAATAAAATAATTTGGAAGAAGATCACGACTAGTAGATCTAATAACCATGGTGTATAAAGAATTTTATAACTACGAGAATAATTCAATTCAATATAAGAATTCTGTAAAATACATTGAAAGTGTTTGGGTATATTTTAAGCAAATTGATTAATAGGCACTTCTACCTAGATTATATTTCAATTTTACCTGTCATTTTAAGGTTAGTTTACTTTTCGTTGACTCTAATAATGATGGGGAGAAGGAGACGGTACTTATATTTACCGGAATTAAATTTAAAAAAGATTTGTCTTTTTATTATTACCTTTGTAATGATAAAATTATAAACAAATTATTATTGATTACTCTGGAAAAATTTAATAGAATCAGCCATTAAAAAGTATTAAATTATTAATATTAAAAACGACATAAACTCCATAGAAAATGTAACACAAAAAACAATAGTAGCAATACACCACATGTCAATAATTTTGTAAATAAACTCTCACCTAAACCACTATCTATTCCTGAAATTTTACAACATTCAGATTGATTTCTAATATTTAAGGATATAATTATAGCTTTATTTAATAATTTTTAGCTTTGCGAATGTCACAGCAGTGTGGTGAAACAATTTGTCAACATTAATTCTGAAATAAATGTTACAAGTATTGTGTAAATTTGTGTTTAATTCTCCAACTTCCAAAATTCAAAATGATTTTACATTATGTAAACGCCGAAACCAGAGATATATTTTACGATTAATTTATTATACACCTCCAATAGTTCGTCTATGATTATGAAGCAATTATTCTAATCAAAACAATCGAACGTGGTAAATTTATGTACACAAAAATGGATTATGTAACAATAAATAACAATTTATTAAATAGATTCACTTAATACTTAAAAAATACTGAATATATAATGCTAGTACAATACAAAAAAAATATGCAATTCAATGTACAAAAATCAACAACAATAAATGCTTTTTAATTCGTATGATCTATCTATTTATTAATAGTGATTTTGGTTGAAAGAGCGTCGTGTTAGAATTCGTGATTAGAAAAATAGTTGAGAGAAAAATCTATTTTGTCAAAGTCTGTTTTGCAAATAGAGTACAAATGGTTGAACAAGATTAGTATAATGAAAACACATTCGGAAAATGTGAATGCGTTTTTTCGGCAACTACGTTATCATATTTAGTTAATTCGAAACAAACCTAAAATATCAGTCGATGGATATTCTTCCGAATGACTGATGTGGTAATACGTTGTTAACAATGAAGGATGACACTACCTACAACATTGTCCAGAAACTTGGATCGGTATAATATGGAATTTAGAATAGACCTTTAGATCTTTTATAATAAATATTATTTAGACTGATATCCATATTATATTGTTCTCATGTTATGTAAGTTTCCCATCCTTCTTACTACCTAACCTCACCTTGTGACGTATTGGCATTAGCCCAAGCATAACCGTTCAGAAATATGTAGAACTGATGAATAGTAACAAATCAGAAATCGGTATGTGATGTTCTTAACACTTGGATACATAAAACCTGTTGGTTGAATCAAGTGGGATGGTCGATAAAAATATGATGAATCGGCAAAAAAATTTAGAATAGTAGTAAAATGAATTATTTTATTTATGTCTGTGTTATTTCTGAATACGGTCCTGGGCGGAGAATTTGGTGTATTTTTGGCCAAAATCGGAAAACTATTAAGAGCGGAGAATCAAAATGAAGCTTCCGGTAACACTTTCGATTCAACGTTCAAACTATATACGTCAACATTAGTTCCGCGTCTTATTATATTAGATTCAGACCTCAGGAATATGGCCGCCAGCGCACAGAAATCAGCTTCACTTTGCCATACGCTATGGCAACTTCCACGGTGATACGGATATTAGGAAGGGAAAGATTTATTGTTGTTTATCGAGTAGGAGACCAGAAATACAAATATTACTCGATTAAGAGGAACATAAATATAAAATGGCCTTGTTTGCAATAAATACAATAAAAATGGTCTCGTGGACCAAAATGATCTTGGATTTATTCCAAAATCCATATTGTGTAATCGATATTGATCGATACCAATACGTTGCCATATTAGTCATTTGTGGAATTTGAGGTTATATATTCGAGCATCTAACAATGATACTAGAAATTTGTGGCGAACAGCCAAAATTAAATTAAACCAAACTTTATGGTTTGTTTCAGATGTGAAGTTTCCCAAGTATCTATTATTTAACTTTCTTTGTATCATTGGGTAAATTCTAAATTTCAAATGTTGCAAGTTGGAGAAGCAAATGGTGAATAGAACATGACATTTATACTCCACCCATCTTGAATGCTAAAAATGTGTCAACAGATTCGACATTTTAAAGACTTGGTGGTTGCAATAACTTGATTTCAAGTCAAGGTGGCACCAATTGACTAGATACAAAACAGCTCTCATTGTAATAGGGATTGTGAAGCTATACCACAACTTAATTGTGGACATACTTGGAGCAATATGACTTAAACAAGCATTTCTTGAGTGAGTAACTATCTTAAATATGCATAAACGTAACATTATAGATGTTATGTTAAAGTTGCACCAAATGTTCTTAATTATTAGTATTATTATTATTATTATTAGTCATTAACGTTTAAATCTAGATATCGTTCTGCACCTTTTGATTGTTCTAGCTTTATTTGTTTCAGTTGAAAACAAATTATTTTATATACTTAGAGAGTACATTACTTTTTACAATTGGCACAGGCTTGGGCTATACAGCCCAGAGATTCACTTATTTTTTAGAATTTATTCTAATTTAAAGCTGATGCAACTTTAATTTAACCACCAAATATAATTATGAAGATGTACATCGCGCTTATATAGTCTACCTTAAACATTCATTTTAGAGATAGAAACTTGTCAACGAAAGGCATCTAGTTGTCTTATTTTAAAACAGTGCAGACATTCACCGATTCAGTTAACTTGATCTATATTTAATTTGAATCTTACTCGGCAATAGATCAGTAATCGATGATCTATCACGTACTTCATTTTTATAAAGTTGATTGTCATAGTGCTTTAATAGAAATATCAACAGCTAGCATTATGACATCACGCGTTTATTATTATTAATACCAATCATGTCTTTTTAAATAGTACGGACATCTATGAAATATCCCGGTACTTCCGCAAAATACTTACAATGACATTTTTGTTTTTTTAAAATGCATATCAAGTTAACGCATTATATTTTAATCACATGGTTAATGCCTATGGAAGAACTTCAAGAAAGATACACAAACAACTATCTAATTTGTTATTATTTCACTAATACGTGAAGAGACAATTCTATTGATGGTAACTTCACACCCTCAATAATTTACATTTAAAGGCAAGCTGGAGTTTCGTTTGTAACAAACTTAGTACGTGCTCCACGATTGTTACAACATAGAACTTAACGCCAATATCTGAGCGCAGTTTACACAAACCCCAGATATTGCTATTGAACTGAAGCATAACATTTAGAGGAAACTAATTCGAAATAGCAGTATCACAGATATTCATTAGACATATTACAGAACAAAATCATCGCTATATCTATGAAGATGGAAATCTGAGTGTCGACTGTCGAAATAACGGATTACATACTACGAAATGTCTGTGTTTTATTACCATTTATAGAATTGCTCTTTACAATCACTATAATTTTTAAAAGATAGAGCAAATATGATATATATGTTTCTAACTACAGAGGCTGAATTTGAATTTGTCAGTTAATATTAACGTGCAATTCAGTCAGAACGTGTTCTCAATTATAGGAATGTCGTTTTTATTGCTACTTTTTCGACAGAGCATTATTTCTTGTCATGGAATGTCTTTTATTAAACATAATTCACTCTGTTACTCACTGTCATTGTCGAAATAAAGATCTTTTATTCAGGGTCTGGTTGATTAGTAGACTCGTCAAATTGTTGAATGCTCTCTAAAATGAAATTTTGATGTTTTCAGATAAGAGGTTTTTAATATGTGGGTCACTTCCTGACGGATCGACAGTATATATTTGAGCACTGATTTATCGGTATGTGCCTATTCATAGACAATATAGGTATATGCTACATGATCTGAGAGCCTATTCGTACATCTCAATATTTACTATATTTCTGCATAGGCCTGAGGTCTGAATCTAATCCAATATGGTGCTTATCTAAGGGATTATTTACTGAATAATCAGAAGAAATGTTGTTCAGAAAGTTGTACCCAAACAAAATGAATGTAATACATACAGTGCTCCCTTCTTCAATAGACAAGCAATTCAAAGTAACAGAAAATAGAAACTTCAATATTGTACAGGCATGTAGGTCATATAATTTTACGATTACTATTTATTATCAATTCTCAATAATTTGGAAATAATATTGAATTGACTTTTCATTAACGTCTATTTAATTCCTAAGTGTTACGTCTCACTAAGTTTTTTAACGTAAAAGCAAACTTTCAAACTATATACGTTAACATTAGTTCCGCGCCATATTGGATTGGATTCAGACCTCAGGAATATGGCCGCCAGCGCAGAGAAATTAGCTTCACTTTGCCATACGCTATGGCCTATCCAGAGTATTGTAGAAATCTATGGTTGAACCCGTCAGGAAGTGGCTGTTACATTACTACGTAACGCATAACTCTCCATGATTACGAAAGACCAGTGTTTGTTTAACTGGTTAAAGTTATTGCGTATTTATTTACCCGACTTGCAGATTTTCTATTGTCTTCAAAATTAAATGACGTATCAGTAATCGAAGTTGGAAATATATTCCTTTACAGGCCAAGATGAAAGTGGAGAGCATTAAACAAAACAATGTATTTGAGACTATCGTTCTACTATCAATCACACCCAGTATAAATTAATTACCTTGATAAAATATAAATACTCTATTTGTTAACATTTGATGTTTACAACAATAAGTAGATAACTAAATAAACTCTAATAGACTAGAGAATAATAACATACAAACTATGAATCTCCTTATGACCAAGTGGGTATATAGAGTATGACCTATTTGGCCCATGCACAGCTGCATAAGGAAACCCAATCTTGCCATACAGAATATTAATGAGATATTGATAAGTTTTTTCTCATTATTTATAATGACACGTTTTTTCTTATTTTTTTTATGAAGATTCATTACAGGGAGACACCGCGCTATAAGATAAACACAGATTGATACAACAACGAATAGGGTGAATAAAGAGAAAATGTTAGTACATGAATTAACATAATTTCCCCTATCAGACAATTGATATGGAAATAATAATCTCGAAACGATAAATTTAAACAAAAATCCTTATGCAAATTAAAAAAATAATCCAATAACACGCTCGGTCCCGAAAATTTAAAATCAGTTATGAGAAAATAAAATTTTCACCATGTAGCAAGAGCATTTTTTTTTGTTTTCTTCAACCTTACGTAATGCAACTCATGTTTTGTAAGAAATGGTCATTAAAAGTGACCTTACAACCTCCTTAAGATGGCCCCCATTTGGTGATAGATTGAAATCACAATAGTACGATTTGATGCCGATCTTCAGGGCAGGCTTGAGGCTTAAATTGAAAATGCTGAAATATGAAGATGCCACCTGTAATGGATAGCAGAAACGTCGGCATCGAGTCGTGCTATTTTGACGCGGAAGCCATGCGGAAGCCAAGAATTTTCAAGATAAGCTATCCGCGGAACGCTACTGTTCAAGATTACGAACTTTCTCGTTCCGCTGATGACCTCAAGAGAGATCGGAACAGGTATCCGAAACTATTAGTTACTGATCGATCTAAATTAAAGAAACTTTATCTGGCAGAAGCCAACAAGAAATATATTAATTTATATCTTCAATTTTCAAAATTTACTATGAACATGTGAATAAATAGTCGAGGAAATATAGCAAAAAATGGATTGAGATGCGGTTTTTGGCATTCGATTCGAAATTGCATTTGTGCATCAAAAGAACGCATTTTGTTGAAGCATTTTTTGAGCCTAAGTTTAGATGTTTTATTAATCGATGAATATACCTCCAGTATTTCTAATTTCACGGGAACAGTTCTCCATTACATAACTTCAAGAATCACTTCAAACATGAACTAATACGCCAATTTTTGAGTATATCACCTCACCGAGACTAATATATAAATGAGTAAACTAATAATACATGCATTCAATATGAACTTATTTATGTATATAAGTTAATCGGTTAACAATAAAATTCTAAATATTGTTTCGACACGAAATAAACTAAAATAATTTAATACTAAGGTTTTTAAAGCTTTCCAGTTGGTTGACTTATTGATACTGACTGATTGCAGGTTAATTAACTTGTATCTTATTTTCTAAAGAAATGTAATCAAAACGAACATTTCGAATAACATTCTACACGTGCTGAATAAATTCCGGATTGAGGAACGAGAAACCCATGAATTCCGTCTGATCCAAATTCATCATGAACAGTTTATCTGTTGGTGTTAGATCGGTTTTCTCCGAGGTGAATTGCTTGTCGAAATTGCTTACGTCTTTGCGGTGTTTCTAGAATTCACCGGAAAATTTAAAATCAGCTGAAAAAAATCAAGTCATTCACACTTACGATTTTTGGTTTGAAAGGTGGCTGAACTTCCCGATTCTCTATTCTTTCCCAGTCTATACGTCGGAAAAATGTATGACCTCTGACGTCTTCTTCTCCGCGGATGTTGCAACCTAGCCGTTTATTTGGATTCTTCGTCAGCAACTGAAAAGAAAAACGTTTTATACATGATTCAAGTAGAAAATGTATTTATTGAGAACTATATAAAAAATTCTCGGGAATTGGGTCACATTAACATTTCAGCTACCATTGCTAACCTCGTTATGGAATGCCTAGAGGAATCTGTTATAAATTCATTAGATTTTCAGCCTGTATTCTTTAAACGGTATGTAGATGATTGCCTTATGTGTGTTCCCAACGATAAAATTCAATATGTGATTAATAAATTTAACAATTTTCATTGTAAACTTCAATTCACTTGTGAAATAGAAATAAACAATAACATTAATTTTCTAGATATGACCAATAGGCATAATGCAGATGGAAAAATAAAAACTTCTTGGTTTGCTAAAGAAGTCTGGTCTCAACGTTATCTTCATTTCAATTCCGTTGCACCAGCTTGTTATAGAAAATGTGTCATAAACAGCCTCACAGACCGCGCGGTAAAATTATCCCACGCAGAGGACCGTCCCAAAAATTAAAAATTGTTCGTAATGCATTGGCAATGAATGGCTACCCAAAAACTTTCTTCAATCCTATCATTAAAGAGAGAATAAACAAAATCTATAATGGTTCTTCTTATAAAAATAACATAACAGGTAATACAGACAATTATATAACTTTACCATACATTCCGGAGACCTCAGAAAAAATTAAGAAATGTTTGAAAAAGTTACTATATAAATGTTGCGCATAAACCTACTAACTGTGTTGGGAAATATTTCTCAAATCTAAAACCTGTAATACCTAAAGATAAACAAACCCACACAGTATATAAATTGAATTGTTTAGATTGTGATGGAACTTATACTGGAATCTCTAAACAATATTTACAAAAAAGAATGTACGGCCATAAGTATAGCACAAGAAATAATAACTTAGAAAATTCCACCGCCCTTGCTAAGCACTGTTTTGATTATAACCATCAATTTGATTACAAAAATGTTAATATTTTAACTAAAGAAACCAATTATTATAAAAGATCTATCCTGGAGATGATTCACCTAAAAAGGGATTCAAATTCTGTAAATCATAGGAATGATATTCAGGGATTGAGTCAGATTTATACTAACTTGATTAATTAAAACTCTTGCAAATTCCTACATACGTCTTTATAATGTTAAAAGTATATTTTAGGAAGAACGGTTAAAGTATAGTAAATTCCAATGCAGGTCTAAAACCTTTTCAAGTACATCATAAATTACATCTGGGTCGAGTTATTACAAACAAATAGCTTCGAACTCCAGTTGCTTTGAGACCATAGCAATATGCGTTTGTACATTATGAGAATATTACTTAACAGTGGTTTCTTGTTACAAAAAAATCTATACGTTAATATTAACGATACAATTTTCGATTATTCGTGGTTCTGTTCGTTTCGACGGCGTGAGCTTTTTGATTGAAAATTGTGCGATATGGAGGCTTATGCTAATTAGTTTTAGTTAACCCCTTTTTGACAAAATAAGTCTTCTGATGATGGTCGTGAGACCGAAACGTACGTAAAGACGAACATTTATAACAGAGTGTTAATGTGACCTAATTCCCGAGAATTTTTTATATAATTCATACTGGGTCAAGAATCTTATTATATTTTTACTGAGAACATTTCATGACCCAACTGAAAAAATTCTGTTTCTTCCACTATTGCCAAAACTTTCAACAAATACTGAAAGGTTGAGAAGCACTGATCTATACAACAATGTAGAACATTCTGCATGTATTCACGCATATCTCGTGACTCACAGATTGCTTGTCAATCTTGTTGAATAAAACTAAAAGTTTTTAAGGAGTTGTTGTCGCATTTATGCATATCGTTGAATTGAAAAAAATTGCACACTTAAAGATACTTACCCCTTTACATACATCTTTTGCTTCCTTTGACAACCCTTTTGGATAACTAACATTATGATCAGTAATTGCAGCAAACAGTTCTTCTTCATCTTCCCCATCAAAAGGTGGTTGACCCACCAACATTTCATACAAAAGCACCCCGTAAGCCCACCAGTCCACAGATTTTCCGTAAGGTTGATAAAGAATAATCTACAATTACAACCAATAATGAAATAGTTAGGTACAAAGTGATGGCATGGAATTTGACGAAAAGTTACCATCAAAACTGATTTTGAATTTTTTTTCACGGGGTAATTTAGAAATTGGTTTTACCTCTGGAGCAATATAGTCGGGAGTACCACAAAATGTTTTGGTCGTTTTGTCACCAGCTATTCCTTCCTTACACATTCCAAAGTCGGCAATTTTAATGTGACCATCCTGATCTAACAATACGTTATCTAGTTTCAAATCCCTATAAACTATCCCTCGACTATGCAGGAAGAATAAGCCGATGGCGATTTCGGCCGCATAAAATCTGAAAAATATCGAGCTCAGATAATTTAGCATTCTAATTAGCATTGCAATTAAATGAACAACAACATAACAAAGTAGCGGATGCTGTTTATTTAGGAAATGATTAGGTTCTAGTATTGATTATCATAATCAATTCCGATTATTTGGATTTTATTCCCACACTAAAAAGTGAAAATAAATAATTGTTTTAGTTATTACTGCAATTTAAATAATATATGAGCCGAGTACAAATTCTGGAATATAAACTATTGAAGGCACGCAGGCCGCCAGATTGGGCCCATTGTACGCCTATTCTATTCTATCAGGTTACTGACCAACCAGAAATCCAGAAAATATCTGACGCCGACTTCCATAAGTCCTTCTGGAAGTAGCTCTACTTCGACGAATTAGCTGAGACTGAGGGAAGCCAATGCTGGGCATTCCAACAGGATGTGATAGGCAGTTTCTTTCACTTCTCGAAATTTTTTACAAACAGGTTAATCTACAATGTCATAACAGTAAATATTTCAGTCAAGTCCCTAAAGTCCCTCTTGTTAAAGGAAAGGAGATTTCTTAAGAGCTTAGGAGGCTCTTTGTTAAGACCTTATGTGAGTTCTGGCAAAAGTTACCGTTTGTCAAGGTGGCCTTGAAGGGCATGATTCCCAATCCAAACCAAAGATAAAATAGAGAGTAGATAAAATTGGTAAAATATAGTTTCTGATAGATATTTTGAAAATTAAATTATCGAACAGGGTAGTGCTACACCTTTAAGTTTTTTTAAATATAAATTAGTTCGAAAATTGTACACAGATACCTCAGACAAAGCCATTGGTGCATTGTTCCAGTACTTCAGCAACGCCACGTTCAATTTTTTTTCGAGTATCCGTTCGAAATCAGGAGTGAACTATTCCATGTACAATTGAGTTGCAGACCTCGACAGACACTGTGTGCCCTAGCAACATAGTGACAAGTGACGGATTGACATCGTTGACCCACTGCTTCCAGCCAGAGGCCATCCTTTTATTTTAAGCGCTCTTTTCGGAGCGCCAATCCATAATCAGCCCTCTCACGATTCATGGGCTCCAAGTTTAGGCACACCACGGTCTACCTCCCGCAACGCAAAGGCTTCAGGTCCTTGGACAGACCAGCCGTGGGAGTTTACTCACGCGGAGGCCATCCTGCATTTCCCTGGCGATTTTTTCCCACATCTTCTCGACCTCTACACACAGAAGATTTATGCAAAACATTTGGCAAATTCGATCTGAGCAAATTGACCTACCGGGGCACTTTGACACTCAGACAATCGCTTCTTCTACGAACATCCAGGCCTCCTTCGTGTGTTTGTATTAGATGATGAAGTTCACGCCGAACCGATGCCTGCATATACAAACCCCCATCCCGTGGTCACTCGCAACCATGATCATTAATGGCAAACAGACGTGATCACCAGATACCGGGTGAAATCAGGTCAGTCATAATTGAACGGATCCACAGGAGATGTACTGGAGGAGTCATCCGACCGTACGTCTTCAAAAATGATGCCAATCAGCTTGTTAGGTCAAATGCGACCATAGAGCGTGTCATTGAAATGTATATTAATCAATGAGCGTGTGAAACTTAGTTCGCGAAAAGGATATGTCAATTGGCCACCACGATTATGTGACTTGAAGCCTGTACAATAAAATCGCAATTGTGGCTAACAATGTTCTTCCAACATTATAGGTTTCCCCTTCATGTAATCAAAGTATTAAAAAAAAATCGGCTTTAGTAGTAGTCTTTGGGTGTATGTAGATAAACCAGCGACGTTGAACCATTTGAAAGCTAACATTGTGCAAGTTATTGGAGTAGTCAGACGACCAATGCTTGAAACATACCACGATGGTTAGAACCAATAGCGAGTCATTTGCCCAAAATGGTATTCAAACAATAAATGACATGTAATTTTCTATTGGGTAAAACCAAAATTCCGTTCACTTGGTCAAAGTAAATGTGTTTTATTCCAATAGACTTCCATAGTGTTACGTAACAACCCCCACCTTTCACAGTCCAAAGTTCCAAATTTGTCTTTTAATGGCCTTAGGACATAATATAATATGTACTATAAAAAATTGGTACATTTTGATTTGTACGTAACTCTAAGTAGATATTTATTTAAGAACTTTGATTACTGTAATAATTGTAGAGTTGAAGAATTTGTTCTTATCTTGACGTGATAATTGTTAAGTTTTACTTTATAGTTTCTATTCAATTAAAATTTAACTTACACCGCCACTGGTTCCTTAAATTTCCCGCACTGCTGAATTTGAAACATCAGATCGCCACCATTAACATATTCCATTACGAAATATAACCGATCCTGTAAATACAGTCATAACCAATAACAGTGTCAGCAATATCCACATTGATATCATACCATTGTCTGGAAACAAGAATGCAGTTGCACCAAGAAAGGCGGTTTACTAGACAGAGCTAACACCCGTTTCTCTACCATGGTGCATTCCACGTCATCATCTTGTATGATTATATCTTTCTTTAGGATTTTAATAGCGTACAATTCGTCTGTTCCTTTTCTTTCGGCCAACATTACCTGCAAATTGCATTTATCAATTATCAGATTCAGAATGTAATTAATCCGTATAAAAATTACCTTGCCAAAAGATCCCTTCCCCAGCACCATCAAGAAGTTAAAATCGCTAGCTCGAATGATATCTTTTTTGCCCATGTTGTGAGGAACATCCTTATCGGCAATCAGCGATGGTTTTTTCGAAATCGATGTTTTCTAGAGACGTAACAATACTATACAAACAGTCGAATTAAACATTTGAAGGCTTACTCTCATCTGGGTTTTCATAGTTGCTAAATCTACCCCTTCCTCAGGGACTAAAACGTTGTAGAATTCTCCTTCTTCTTGAGTTAATAATTTATACCAACCATCAGCGGGAGCCTTCAAGATTTCTGATATGCCGAACGACAATGATCCCATAAAATCGTTTCTGGAAGTTCTATCCCAGTCCCAAACTTCGATTAATAGTCGTCTGTCTTTATCTTCAGGTTTCAATTCACTGGAATAAATTAAAATGTTGTTTTCAAATTCAAATTACTCTACTCCAGATCTCTCATGCTACCGAAAGAAGAATCTAGGTCGGTTGAAGATGCCATCTATAATGGTTGGCGAAACGTCGGCATCAAATCGTGCTATTTTGACGCGGAATTCACCAGGACGCCAAGCATTTTCAGTATTCTGATTGCTTATTTTGAAATCTGAGAACTAAAAGGAAATGGGAACATCCACCTCAGAGTACTGAAAGTCATTGATGAATGAAATAGTGCACACCAGGTATTAATGAGTATTTCTAAGTTTAATATTGATTTTAATCTCGTGCAAATATAATTGGTAAGAATGTGGTCCTTAAAATGTATTGGTGTTGTGCCAAAGATAAACACTCAATGATAGTTATACTGACTGCTCACAGGTGAATATAATATAACTGGAGAAAACAAGTCATTGGATATTATCTGGATTCCTTCTGAATTTGTTGCAACAAAACCAAGAGGCTGGATTATGTGCAATCGGATGATGTATGTGCTGAAAAACACATATACGTATTTGATTCAAGATAATTAAAAAGGACATTAACATAGATGAGGAACGAAACGAGGCCAAGCACCGAGCCTTGGGTTTCACCAGGGCTCAATACAGATAATGAAGAGGTTTTATTTAAATAATGACGATGGTAATCCTCGAATACCAGTTTATGAAGAAAAATGGAATGTGAACCGCAATCGAAAGCTTTAGAGAGAGATACACCAAAGTTGAACCATCGTTCAGATCTTTGACAATGGTGAATAAAACCTTCTGCACAGCATCAGTTGTGGCATGACCGGTACAGAATCACAGTTGCCAAGGATGATTAAGTTGTTTGAAACCGCGTCAAATGTCAAGTAAAATGCATGTTACCGGAAACGTCATATTTGGTCAAAATCGCTGCAGCTGTTTCTTTAGGAAATTATGAGTCTCGACTACTGCTGCTATTAACTGGGACACCGGTATATCCTTAACATGAAAGGTGATAGGCACGGATCTTGAAACATGTTAACGATTATTATTACTTACAATGTTAAAGTTTCTCTCCACTCCGGATTAAGACAGGCTTTAATGGTCTTTGTTTTTTTCTTCACATTGTCCGCATCCGGTATCAACTTGAGTTTAACATAAGGATCACTTAAACCATTTGGATCCATAGGAATGAGATTTCTACCCTGTATTACTGGAAATGAAAAAAATATCATTTTACCCATAAAACTGTAATAATACGACGTGCTTCCTAATGTGAAGGTGTGAAGTCTCTGAAAAATGAAACAAGAAATTTTAATGTGTTCTAATTAAAGATGGTACATCACAAATGACATATGGCATTTTCGATTGTGACGCCATCTGTTTCATTTTTCAGAGACTTTTCACCTTACCCTCGTATATCATAGTCATTTCTCTGAATTTATTACAAATCCGTCTAGATAATCTAATAAAATATATACCCTAAAGAAATAATATCAGAGATCTAAAAAAATATATGAAATTATCATTTCAATAGTTTTATGTTGTTTCTGAAAGAAGTTATGCATTTTATGGTAGCTATAGTTACATAATTATTTAGATATCTTTTGTTTAACAGATGCATGAATTATCTCACGAGTTATCTTTTGAGTTGGAACTAAAATGTCGTATGTTCAATATCTGTCACCTCTGAAGAAATTTTGAAAACCGAAATGTGTTAACAAATGGGGATGTTTGTACATCTGGAGAGATGTGAGTAATGTGTTTAGATATACAAGTTACATCATGTTATTCAAATCTGTTATCCATTCGATATTTAGCACAAAGTTTCGGGAATGTTTAATTTAGATTTACATTTAGGACCTTACTTACATTTACTTACCCTCAGCAACGAGTTTGTTCCCTGTGCAAGTGATTTTTAATTGCATACGTCCTCGTCTCTCCGTATGATCACAACCACACAAATTTGGTACACTCTCTTCACATCGTTTATGAACATTCATATCACATGCTGAAAATAACATTGAATTAAATTTGACGTCACACGATAACAATCAGGAATGGACATTATAAAGTCAGTAAAGATCAATAATAATATCAATATAAGGTGAAGTTCGATGTATCATCGAAGTGGTGCTCATAAATAATAGAGCTAAATTACCTATGATTTTCATCATAGAACGTGTTAGATTGTCACGAACCTTGAGTCTCTAGCAGAGAGGAGAAAGACTGAATGTTCGACGTGAGATTCAAGTCACAAAGAAAGATAAAAAATAATGAAGGACCAATATGAGATCCTTGAGGAACGCTCAAATAGAGGATTGTTGATATAGAAGGTGATGAATCAAGAAACACACACATGTAGTAATCATTGAGGTTAGACGATTGAAAAAGTGAACCATTAAAGCCAACATTTTTGTTTTTGTGAGGAGAATGTCACGATGAAGGCAATCGATATGAAATAAGTCAACTTCAGCATCCAAACTTCAATTGGAAGATGAAATCAGTGTGAGGAATTGTGTACAAATATAACGTCCTTCAACGAAGTTATGATGAAGAATGAACAATTGTTGAGATACAATCTTTTCAAAACTATAGCAGATGGAATTCTAAAAGAACGAGATTCAATTCAACAAGAGATAATATAAGATTGTTTCTATGAACAAACTCTGTCATCATATATAATGCTAAAGGCAACACCAATAAATATAGTAAACAGGGAGTTTGTAAGTCAATTTGTCCAGAAGAATAAATCTGCCAAAAATATTCTTTTAAATAATATAGAAAACTGATTGACGTAAAATGAACTTTTAGTTATTTTCAAGGCTATTATGACACTTCAACTAGCATTATTCGATAATTTGAGCCGGATTTTTTGGAGCTGTCCTCGTAGATATTGTATTTAGTATTCGAGTATGGTAATACGTTTATAGCAGCTATGCTAACAGCAACAACATGTAAATGAGAACTTGTAAGAAGATACATAGAGATAATTAATATTTTATTTATCAAGAGTTTCACTAAGATATCCGTACCGTTCTCGATTCAAACCTGGAGGCAATCCCCATATGATACCAGGGGATTCTGTTTGGTTTAGCGAAGGCACCAAGACCGAAAAAAGTACAGGTGCTAGAATAGTCGAGACAAAGGACCAATGAGAAATAATTTCTTTGAACCTAGCAAACATATTAGCAATTACAACATGTGCTCGAATTATGAGGGAGAGAGCCTATGAGAATAGACAAATCACAATCATAGCGAGCAACCTAACAGTGCTTAAGGCAATGGAGTCATACACAATCTCTTCACAATGTGTACTCGATTGTGTAAAGGAACTAATGTCACTAGTGAAGAACCCAATAGAGTGACACTCGTATGAGAGTCTAGGGAACCAAATGCGAAGATACTGAAACTGCCGTCGCACTCGCTAAAACGGTGGCGGAACAACACCTGATTGAACCAGAGCCAACCTGTGGCATTTCTCATGCCATAACGAAACGTGTAATCAAAAAATGGCTCGAGGCAGAGCACCGTGCCTATCGGAGGGAACTGCCCCGTATGTCGCACTCCAAGCGACTAATGGGACATCTCCAGCAGCAACGAGTGAAAAATCCATTGACGTTTAGCAGATAAGAAATACGGAATGGAATCTTGTTGCATTCCTAATCGGAATTGTGCGAAGGCACAATAGGACACAGTGCAGTTGGGGTTCCTCTGGGAAGGAGAAACAACCTCAGGGGGGGAGGGGTTTTAGTCGGTAAGAATCTGGCACGCCCGGGGACACAGGCCTCCGGGGCGTCTATGCAAAAAAAAAGATATCAGCATTAATATTTGGTTCCTATTATTCGATAATGAAATTGATAATCATTAATTAAACAGCAAATTACACATAATCAAATACATTACGATAATCTGCGATCCACATATTATTATTTTACAAACACTAATCCATAATTTCATCGAAAATTGATCCCACTATTACAAGCAGTATAATGATCTTAATAATTCTCAAGTTGCTACGTTGTTAGTAGCAACCACATCATCGCGTTTATTGGTTTCCAACATGTCTCATTCCGAGACAATGGCATAAAAATTCGGTTCCTTCATTAAAATTATATAAATTTTACTGCTCTGACTAGAATAATGAACCAACCATGTAATTTAATATTATCGCTCCGAAATTTAATCCATATTATTCGTTAATTATTTGAATTTCGCTATCAAAAATTAATTTGTATTTGCTATTCACAGTTCCATAGTACGAATGAAATCGTGGAAATTGGAGAAAGCGAGCGATTTCATCACGGAAGGTACTTTCTTTTTTCGGTCAAAGAGGGTCGTATTCTTACGACCCGATGACAACTGTGAACAAAATTAAACGGTTTTATAAATCCCGAGAGGTCTATATTGAAGCTTCTCACACGACATATATGTAGGTACAATAGTCTAATGATTGAGAAAATGGGGAGATAACGTTTCTTTTACAAATTGTTTTTGTCGGTGTTACTGAATAGTTGTTGGGTATAATAACCCAAAAAGTACAGAACTGTAATGAATACAGTGCCAACAGCCCTTCAAAGAAATGTGATATACAAGAATGGTTTAGTAGGCATACTATATATTATGATAACACATTCTTGATTTTGGTAAAAATGGATAAGCCACTATGAGTATAAGTAGCTGATTATGTTATTTGAAATATTGCCTTTTTAACCACATAAAACACAGCTTGAGTATAACTAGAAGATACAACAGGGATCACTTTGGTACAATAGGTAGTTTGGCGGAAACATGAATGGTTATGTGGAAGAAAAATATGGGCAAAGACTTTTCGATATAGTAATAAAGTAAATAATTTTGTGTTATTATTAAAGTGCAATATTTAAAGAAACTACAGTGAATCCGAAAGATATTTGATCAGTTATGTCAACAAGTGATATAATAATATTGAACAAACGGATGAATAATTTCACAAATATATTAATCTTTCGGATTTGTTGAAGATAAATCCTTTATTATTAGGTACATTACAACTTATTATTACCTAAAAATGAAGATAGAGCGACATGGTGTTTTTTTGATAATGAAAATGGGGCCAATAGGAACAAACGATACTGGTGGGGATCAGGCGAGGAATAGGGGCACTGAACGTTCGAACGTCTGGACTGCTTGATATCTTTGATAGTATTTTATTTTCATCGCATCACGAAAGGGGAAGTTGAGATAGTGCGGGATCCACTGTAAAAATGTGGGTCGGTCACTTTTATGACAGATTTGCAGTCAAAACAGTGAGCATTAGTATAATCGCCTTTCGGTAAAAACCGTAACCCCAGCTTTATGGTCAACAAATAAAAGTTTTGTTTCAATAGATAGGGGGCAATATGATGATACCCGACTGTCAGCCATCATCCCCTGCTTCAAAGGTGGCTGCCGACGTTTTTACTGGCTGTGCGAATCCTCTCGTGAGACGAGATTGAAACGTGCTGTTTAGGACTGATTTCTTGGATCGATTGAAACAAAAATGTTTCCATAAAAGCGATGGGTGAAGTACCGCCCAAAATTTAATTTGTTATAACACATAAAACGGGAGGTACGGTTTTTTGCAGTGAGCTCCCGGATTAAGACTATTATATTCGGATCGACGTAAATCGAGTCCGGCATCTATCAAATGCCTTTCTCTGTAGGTAAATTCAGTCCCGGGTGTTTTTAAGGTCTACATAAACTGGGTCCCAGGTATGTACCGGGTTGTAAGTTCAGATAATTAGCATGTAGTAGCTGCTGCCTGAACCAACGACCCTTTTGTATTTGCACAATAACCAATATAATTATTATTCATTGCACCCTTTGTTTATAACCTAACCTAATCTAACTATGCTGCTCTAGAATGTAAAGATTGTAATCACGCTAATATTAACACTCTCATTAAAACCAATAATGATTATTTATTGTACCCCCTTTGTTTCTAACCCAACCCATCCTAACCTAACCTTAACCAACCTTAATTGAGCTAATCTTAACACTCTCATAACAATCAATAATGATTGTTCATTGTACCCCCTTTGTTTCTAACCTAATCTATCCTAAACTAACCTTAACTAACCTTAAATGAGCTAATCTTAACACTCTCATAACAACCAATAATGATTGTTTATTGTATCCCCTTTGTTTCTAACCTAACCTAACCTTAATTGAGCTAATCTTAACACTCTCATAACAACCAATAATGATTGTTTATTGTACCCTTTTTGTTTCTAACCTAACCTTAACTGAGCTAATCTTAACACTCATAACAACCAATAATGATTGTTTATTGTACCCTTTTCGTTTCTAACCTAACCCATCCTAACATAACTTTAACTAACCTTAATTGAGCTAATCTTAACACTCTCATAACAACCAATAATGATTGTTTATTGTACCCTTTTCGTTTCAAACCAAACCCATCCTAACCTAACCTTAACTAACCTTAATTGAGCTAATCTTAACACTCTCATAACAACCAATAATGATTGTTTATTGTACCCCCTTTGTTTCTAACCTAACCCATCCTAACCTAACCTTAATTGAGCTAATCTTAACACTCTCATAACAACCAATAATGATTGTTTATTGTACCCCCTTTGTTTCTAACCTAACCCACCCTAACCTAACCTTAACTAACCTTAATTGAGCTAATCTTAATACTCTCATAACAATCAATACTGATTGTTTATTGTACCCCCTTTGTTTCTAACCTAACCCACCCTAACCTAACCTTAACTAACCTTAATTGAGCTAATCTTAACACTCTCATAACAACCAATAATGATTGTTTATTGTACCCCCTTTGTTTCTAACCTAACCTTAATTGAGCTAATCTTAACAATCTCATAACAACCAATAATGATTGTTTATTGTACCCTTTTCGTTTCTAACCTAACCCATCCTAACCTAACCTACTAACCTATCTTTGTTGATATAGAATGAATATTTTAATCGACCAAATTAAACACTCATATTAACCAATACTGATTGTTTATTGTACCCCCTTTGTTTCTAACCTAACCGAACTTAACCTAACCTACTAATCTAACTTTGTTGATATATAATGCAAATATTGTAATCGCGCTAATCTTAACACTCATTTCTAAGAATATTTTGAGAATTATATTGAAACCCGGGACTCAATTTACGTAATACGATTTCAGAAGGGGGATTGAATTTACATAGGAATATGGAAATGGGACTGAATTTACGTAGGAATATGAAACTGGAACTCAATTTACGTTTTACGATATATCGTGGGACCAAGGGGTTAGCGAATAGGCTATAAACGTATTATATTACCATACACTATTTTTGCAATCTTTTTGAATTGATATTCAACGCAATATACTACACAGGTAAACAATCTCAATATTCAAGGTTAGATTAAACTTGATTGTGTGGTAATCGGGGAATTTTGTTGTTTCCGAATAATGATATGCTATAATGTTATAATGAATATTCACTTATTTATAGTTGAATAATAGATAAACATTGCTAAAATTGGAATGTTGGATAATAGTTTATTACTTGAACATTTCATCCCCTGATGAAGGACCCCATATAAGAGAGAGCCACAATGATCACAGAAAGCGGGGGATGCGTATGTGTGCGGTTTGAAGTTATGGCGCGTTCTCGTGTCCTGTAAAAAATAGAAATCATTAGCTCATTCGTAGAGAGTAGATGAGTAGAATTAACTATTATGTTTCATTCTTGTTTTATTCGTAAATATCTATGTTCCTATTAGTCCTGAACCCCAGTTTAAAACAAAAACCCCTATAACATTAACAGTTTAAGATAGCCATCACCAGAGTAAATAGAGGTTTCTCTGATGATGACTACTTGTTAACCGGAAGGTCCTCAGTACTTCAACAGTATTTTTAGTGGATAAGGGTGAATATTTCTTATTTATAGTGTTATAGTATATCCACAGTGTGAACTCTTTTATAGTTTGTTAATTTAGAATCCTTTTTAGCATAGCACGTCACAAAGATATCTATGTTTTGAAACAATAATTGACAGCCAAACCAAATATAACGGCTATGTTAAAAACGTAAGTTGAAAGAATTGTGGAATTCTCAAGTGTTCTGATGAAGATCGTAATACCAAAACGAACAAAATAAGTAATCAATCACTGACTCATAACTAAATTTAGACAGTTGACATTCTACTGTTAGCATTTGTTATAAACAGTTGAAATATTCGGGTGTACTACTTACATCGGAATCGGCGCCTTTGTCGACTCCTGGACATTTGAACGTGACATATTCATGGCACCTTTTGTGTGTAACGAAACTGCAAACTGAAAAAGAAAAGAATTAGGGATAACAGCTAGAGATAATCCAATATATCTTCAATTCAATGTTTACTAGTTTACTGAATAAGTAAAATATGCAATGTCACGTCCTAGTCAAATTTAAACCAACCAGAACATTTTAGCAGCATTAGAGTGGGGAATTTGTTCATAACCTAAAAAAGAACTTCTAGAATTGCAAATTTAAACCAACCAGAACATTTTAGCAGCGCTGGAGTGGGGGATTTGTTCATAACCTAGAAACGAACTTTTGGAATAGCATTAAATTTGAAATATACTGATTCCTGTAGAGGCATTTCAGAGTAAATAACATTTAACACTTACAGGCCTATAAATCTTCGAAATTGTAACGTTCATCTTTAAGTTAGTACATATTCAATAGTTTTATCAACATGTCCGTTCGATTAACTGTAGGGTATCTAAACAAGAACTCAGTTTACTCAGTCAATCTGCTACCGCAAAACATGCAGTTAACAAGAAATTGTAAGTTAAAAAGAAGCTGAGAGAAACCCAGCTGTTGTTGTTGTTGCAGTTAGCGCCTTATAACTTGGCTGACTTCATAATATATTAAGGCTAAAATGTTATATTGTTATTGTTACTACATCTGCATCAACGAATTTATAGTAGTTTTTCGCATATATCACTATACAAACAGGGCTTTGTTCAAAACAGACCTTAGGTTTCAAATCTTCCTTGTTTGAACACATATATTTTGCTGATGCTCGTGACAACCAGGTAAGCTCAGCTCTATTGGGTTTAGCACTTCCCTAGTATCGTTTTGTAGCTCATAACTCAACAATAGAATACATTTCGTGTAATATCATAGACACAGATCGACATTTATCGCCAAATCACGTGTACATCAGGGATGATATCTTGCTCCTTAATGTTCCTTTCATTTACTAATGATTTGGCTGAAGCCATCATTTGATAGAAATTATATATAAATCCTCGGGGAATAGGTCACACTAACACATGTTTATTATTTTCGCCTTAAAGACGCATAGAAAAAAGTGTTTTAACTATCAAACAAAAAAGACAAAAGAGATGCTAACCCTCAAATATTAGTTTTGAACGCGGATGAATGTAATAAAACCGTCATAATGCATAGAAATGACTACGAAAACAAAATAGGAAATCTATTAAATGATGAAACAACTTAAAAAATTAAAATCTGACCCTACATTATCAGTACAAAACGACATGAATAAATAAATAAATAAATGGTGTAAAAATATCATAATCCTTATTAATTTAAAAAATAAATTAATTTGCCATAATGGGCAAGCACCTTATATCTATGGGCTTCCGAAACTACAATAAAGTAGTTTAAGACCCATTGTAAGTAATATTGGAGCGCCACCTACAATTTATCGAAATTTTCATCAAAATCTATCAAAAATATAATAGGAAAAGATGAATTTTATGTGGAGGACTCATGGCATTTTAAAGAGTTTATAAAAAATCAATCCGTGTTGTCTTTATACTAAATATTTCGAACTCTTTCTCCTAACTTCCAAAATGGCTTTGGGCAATATTATATCTTTGTTACTCGTTTTTGATAAATTATTTTTTTATCTTTCTGATAGATCTTTGTAGCAGTATGCCAGTGCTTCTAGCATATATTTCTTATCTAGTTCAAGTGGTATAGCCATATTATTATCCTCTCTTTTCAATATTCTGATAATTGTTTCATGAATGTTAAACATTGATTTCTTTACTGTAATATTAGTCGTTCCCCAAGTAATGATACCATATGTGACCACGCTATAATATAAACCATATACAATTGACAGTAAATTCTTTGGATTGTGTATTCTGCTTAATTTATATATCACATGAATGAAATATCTCACTCTTTTCACTAAATTTTGTACATGATCTTTCCATGATAGATTTTCATCAATTATAATCCCAAGATATTTGGTATTGACCTCTCCATTCAATTCCAGATCAAAAAGTTGTGGTTGTGTATCTTTATAGTTTGTTACAGTTTTAGTGATATTAAGTGCTAGTTTATTATGATCTGTTGAAACATGTAATTTTTTTGCTTTTATATAGAACTGAAACAGGAGTCCCTTTTTAAACAGACTAACAGAAATGTGATAGCTGTGTTTAAGTTGTATGCGAAATCGGATTTTGACAAGCTTGTTAATGAGCCTCTACAAGATATACCTCTTTGTATTTGAAACGTGAGATTGACTGGGGTTTAAAGGGTTGACGGCAAACACCTTAATGTATTATAAAACAAACCTGCCTATACATACACTCTAACTATAGAAGCATGTAGATGAGAATCGATTCACCCGGATTTGCATCTGGGGTTTCGGTCGGACGTAAAAGAACAAGCAAAGCAATTTGTATCGAAAATGTTTCTACCTATGTTATAATCGTTCCAGAGTAATTATTATGGAAGCTAATTTGAAACCCAAGAGCCCAGGGATTTCGAGCGTACTAATTAAAGCACACTTTTATGTAAAGAAAAGAGGATAAAGGGAGAGTTCTGCAATTTTATCCCGATTGAGCCCGCAGCGTGCTTCTTTTGATCGTCGATTATTATTAGCAGCACGCTTACTCGATCGTAAACACCTATATGTATTATGTAATGCAGATTCGATTCTACAATAAAGTAGTTTATTTTCGATTTGTGCATTGTGTGTTTGCCAAGAAAACTCGATTTTAAACAGGATTCTTCGCATTTTCAGTTGTATTATAGAATGCCACGATTGACGTTATACAAATACAGACCCCGTCTAATTTATTATTCAGTAGGAGGAAACTGGAATGGGTGTTTCGAGAATAACGATTTTCAGTTCGTAACAGTTTTATTTCCCTCACTGTAGGTAGGGTAAGGAAAGTATACTAATCGGGCTATAAACAAAATTACAGAAATATCACTTTTGAGCAATTATGGATCCATCTAAACTATTTTTGAGATAATGGCCATGTGTGCAATATCCTCTATAACACAAGAACGTGCTCGATCGGCACGTCACAAGCCAGATGCTATATAGTCTAGGAGATAGATACATATTTTGGGCCTGAGATATAACATGTTGGCGTATGTGTTATATTTTAGCAATTATTAAGCTGAGCTGACCTCCCACCCCGACCCATTTTGAGTTACCCGCCCCAGAAAATATTCAATTTGGGAACGTGTTATAACACTTTGGTGTTTGGTGCTGGTCAAAGAGGGTCCCTTGGCGATCAATATTCAATAAATGCCAACATTTTTTCTCCATGCAGTTGGCAGCACTGGCAGCTTTAGTTATGACCAAAATTGGAACGTGGTATAACACTTTCGGACCAGGCGGAAAATTTTTGTTGTCAATGCTCATTACTCGAAAACCATGCCCCAACATTTTCTATGCGTTCATTTTCAAGACTTTTGGTCATGTTTTGGCCAAAAATTGGTCAAATCGTCTGAAATTGGAGGAAAAATGTTGGCATCTCCATCAACTTGTAGTTTTTATGTAAAAGAAAAGCTTGTGTCAGTGTCAACATTTTCTTTCATGTTCAACCCCTGGGAGGGGAGATAATATGATAAATATTTTTATCATTCAAATGTGTGACCAAGATTATTTTTTGGTCCATTCTGGCCTGAAAATACCTAATTTTTGGAGAATAACTGCGATTTATATGATTTGGGGAGGTTTGAGGGGGGTTAACATGAAATAAAATGTTGGCACTCACACAAGATTTTCTTTTACATAAAAATTACAAGTTGATGGAGGTGCCAACATTTTTTTTTTTCAATTTCAGACGATTTGGCCAATTTTTGGCAAAAAGACAAGTTTTTGGCCAAAACATGGCCAAAATTCTTGAAAATGGACGCATAGAAAATGTTGGCGTATGGTTTTCGAGTAATGAGCATTGAAACAAAAATTTTCCGCCTGGTCAGAAAATGTTATACCACGTTTCAACTGCATGGAGAACAATTTTGGCATTTATTGAATTTTAATCGCCAAGGGACCCTCTTCGACTAGCACCAAACACCAAAATGTTATAACACGCGATGCTTTGGTTTGCGCAATGTTTCTTCCACGCAAGAAATAATGTTTAATCAAGAGGCGGAATTCACTTTTTTGTTTACAAAAATCTTCAAAGAGGCTCGATTTCGATGGGTGTCAAAACAGAACTGAATGACTTATCACAAATGTCACATGGGATTTTCGATTGTGGTGCCATTTATTTCATTTCTCAGGGACTTTTCACCATTTCCTCATATTTACATCTGCGTTTTAAATGCATTATCGAAAAATACGTATAAACCAAAAACCATTTGAGATAAGAGTATGAAATTTTGCATGGTGATATATATAAACAAAACGTTAATGGTGTTTATATTGAAAAAAAATCTCTGAATGTATTTGCTTAATCGTTTCGTAAAACTACATTTTGGCCAATACACTACGCCATATTTTTTTCGCGACACACTTGCTCATATTTTCGAGTAAATAAACAAATTAGGTCAATTGATCTTATTAGGTTCAAGTTGTGGGTATTGAGTTAGCTATCGCACTTATATAGTGTAGGTATACTTTTTTCTTTTGTTTACTTTCTACAACAATTTATTTAAAAGTTCTTAATGAACAAATTAAATATCGCGGCCACCTAATGTTGGAGCGGAACGAGGCTTGCGGCACTTGAAATGTTTCTTGAACCATTTTCTTTCTGCTTGTGAATGTATATCATACAGTTAATCAGAAATTCTTATTTTGAGATTACAATGACGTTACACGTTACAGTAGTACATCGAAATGTGACATCACTTAGTTATATTCAAGAATGGATGGAAAACAGCATAACGTCAAATTTGAACAATCTGGTGCTATTTATCAAAACTTGTATGTTTTGTAGAAATAAACCACCAAAGAAATATATAATCGATGAATCAAATGCCGAATTGGGACATACAGTAGATCAGATTATCTCCATATCACTGCGTCCTCAACGTAATAGGAACGATATGGGGATTTTCAAAGAAGTATTAAAACCACCAGACCGGAAGAGGTGGAAAATCTAGTAAGCACTGCTTAAATATGTTGTTACACCGCATTTTTAGAACAAATGTGTTCGCCATGTTGAAAAAGAGATATCGAGGTGATATTATCGTATTTGACTAACAATAAATTGCAGTTATTGTTATTTCTTTTCTATACTTGGTTTACCCGAGAGGGAAACCTATAATGGTCAAAGAACATCGTGTGAGCCAGCAGTGGAATGTAGGAAAAGGAAATAGGCATTCGTATTTTTCTTGAAGGTTTGGAGGTTATAGGCATAGGAAAAACCTCACTAGGTAAAGAGTTCCACAACTTCGCTGTTTTATATAAAAATGAAGTCTGAGAGGAAGAAGTTCGTCAGATCTCGAGCATGACAATGAAGGAGTGACTAGTTTAACCTCGTCTAAACCGCCTATCTGGAATCTCTAGTGATGGAACAACAGAAGAAACTGATGAACATCTACCATGGAAATATCTATAGAAAAGGGAGAGTAGTCCGACCTTTCTACGATGTTCTAGAGAGGTCACTGAACTCGTAAGTGTGACATCATCAATCAGACGAATAGCTCTCTTTTGAATAGAATCCAAGAGCCTCAGCGTATGTTTGAGAGCCGAACTCCAAGCATGTGAACAGTATTCCAGGACATGTCGAATCTGTGCTTTGTCGATTATGAGGAGGTGCTGGGATGTAAAGTAGCTCTGCCACGGAACAGAAAACAAATTTTGTAAAGCGGTTTTCACAATGGACTTCACATGATCATCTCATGAGAGGGTGCTATTGGTGGTGATTCCGAACATGTATGTGGAAGAATTCATAGGAATAGTTGAAGAAGACGCAGGCTTGAGTTTTGGGTAAGATCCCCATTTGCATACTAGCAAAAAAATTCAATCATACTTAAACATTTTCCGGTAACCTAATATTCTAAAGGAGCTATTGATATCAGTTCACTCTCACATTATAAGTAAAACTTCGGAAGTAGTAACGAACTATCAAAGAGATCACACTGTGGATTAAATTCCAAAAATGTACACCAATAAGAAGACGATATTTTCAGTTTCAAAGTAGGAGCTATAAAACAAGTATTCATTCATTCGTCAAGTTTGACTACATATGATCCAATAACTGCTTCCCCAAATGCAAATGCAGCTCTTCAAACTCTAACTACCTTTGTTTGGAAAGAAACAGTTATTCATATAAATTGTTAAGCAGTTGATATTTCTCATCGGTTTTCTCCGCTGCCCAATTTGTATTATGGAAAAGCTTAATCGTTGTTTATAGCTTTGTGTCAGAAATTGTTTCACTCGTGGAACATATAATGACATTACCTTCAATCATTGAATATTCTCAGAAAACAGCAATACAAAATGATATCGCACTAGAACTAGCAATTCAGTCTTTCAGGATAACAATTCCATTGGTTGGCGAAACATGGACGTATTAGTCGTGATGGCAAATCCTTTCTAAGACCAGAATTATTGATAAAACACTTGTCTTCTCATATATTTGTACTGTTTACCATTACATATTAGATTAATAAAAATGTTTATAATAGACTCCTCAACGTACTCGCCTTGAGTCAAGCAGTTTATGAATATAATAAAAATCCCAAAGTAGCTAACTGAACTTAATTAACCTAAACTAAATGCATATTACTTCAGAGATCGTTGAAAACGTAACTTCTAATTTTGGTTTTTATTTTCTTTTTTCTTTATTTTTTCCGCTTTCACGTATTCTTTATAGCTAATCAAAATCAATGTAAATGAAAATAGTATGCAAAGAACAAACAGGTTGAAATTGAACCAAATATTTGCTTTGTTCTACAGCTATTAAAAATGATTTATCTATTAATTACAATAAGTAATTCTGAAATTCTGATCTCCATTAATTGCGTCAACCTGTCTGTCTCGTCTGACTCCTCTGGTTTCATTGAATGGTATAGGGGTTCTAGATGAGAAAGCGGTATGAATGTACCATCATCTGCAAAGCTGTGGACGGGATAGGCCGTCACTTCCAGTAGATCGTTTATAAGAAGCAAAAACAAAGTTGCCAAGATAGGTCCCTGTGGAACACCAGCGTTGATAGCCATTGTATCGGAAGATGCAAGTGTTGCAGTTAATGATACGAAAAGCGAAATCCTCTTATTATAAGAAGAAAATTATGGAAACCCAAAATAATAAAAAAAAACTATGGGAAATAATACGCGAAACTTCAAACGAATACAAAGCAAAGACAAACGTAAAAACTATAGTACATGACGGCATAACTTTAACTAACGAGGAACGCACCGAACAAGCAAACGCGTTTAATAATCACTATTGCAGTGTAGGAAGGAACATGGCAGAAAAAGTAAAACACTCTTCTGATAACATTACTCCTCCCTCATCACCAAATATACCAATTACAGACACATTTTTCTTAACACCTGTAATAGAAATTGATGTTATTAGTGAAATAAATGACATGAAACCAGTCAAATCATCAGGGACCGATAATATAACAGTACACAATATACGCTTGGTAAAAGAATTCATATCAAAACCAATGCAACACATAATTAATTTAATTTTTACTACTGGTATATTTCCCTCCGAACTAAAAAAAACCATTGTAGTATCTATTTATAAATCAGGGGACAAAACAAGAATAGTGAATTACAGGCCTATAGCCTTTATCTCGAACGTAGCTAAAATAATTGAAGGCATAATTAAAACAAAAATTATGACATATTTAGAAAGCAAAAAACTATTATCGAAATTTCAGTTTGGTTTTCGACGTAATATAGGAGCGAAAGATGCAATTAATATTCTTACTGCAAAAATCTATAAAAACATAGATAAATCCATTCCGTCGGCTGCAGTTTTTCTTGACTTGGAGAAAGCTTTCGATACAGTCAGCCATGAGATAATGTTGGACAAACTATATAAATCAGGAATTAGAGGTGTTACAAATGACTTAATAAAATCATACCTTCACAATAGGCAACAACAAGTTAAATTAGATAATACTTACAGTACTTTACAAATGTCAAATTACGGGGTTCCACAGGGAACAATTTTAGGTTCCATATTATTCCTGGTTTATATTAACGATTTACTACAACTAAATCAAAATTGTCTAATAGTGTCTTATGCAGATGATAGATACTGTCATACTTTTCGAAGCTGAAAATTGGGATCTACTGAAAACAAAAATCATTCTTACAATGAATATCATAATGAAGTGGTTATCACTAAATTTGTTAACAATAAATATCCATAAAACCAAACTAGTACCTTTTACTTCATACGCAAACAATTTGTCATTGTATAAAACTATCTGTTTAAGTAATACAGACAGACCAGATTGCTCAGAGCCTAACAAAAACTATGTTTTAGAAATTGTGTACAATATAAAATACTTAGGCATTTACATAGACTCCCATCTGAAATGGGATGAACATATAAAAAACTTAACAAAGAAAGTTAGGAAACTATATTACATTTTTAAACAACTAAAGTTATATTTGTCGCAAAAAGATATCCGAGTCGTTTATTATGCCCTGGTGCAGTCGGTATTACAGTACGGAATAGTAGGATGGGGGGGCGTATATGAGAATACGCTTAATAGTTTAAAAATAGCCCAAAATATAATACTAAAAATTATTCTGAACAAACCTAGATTATTTTCTACAGTTCTACTGTACAAAGAGGCATCAGTATGCAACATTAGGCAACTTTTCATGAAACAAGCTATTGTCGATATTCAAAAATCGGTAAAAAATACTATTTCACATAACATCAATACTAGAGCACATAACAATAATGTATTAGCAACCGATAAAGCGTTCAAAAGAATTGGACAAAGATCCAGCTCCTATCTTGGACCGAGATTTTTTAATTATCTCCCAACTCACTTGAAAGGTATATCAAACATTAAAGTTTTCCGAAAAAAAATAACATATTTCCTAATCCACTCGAACGAGTTACAACCGTTATACAATTATCTAATATGAGACAATCATAAATCCATAGTTGCTCCTTCATTATATCAAGTTTTTTGGGTTGAACAATTTCTATTACTAGGGTAGTTGGATTGGTGACACTAATAATTTATTAATCTTATAGAACTACTACCAGTAATTTAATAAAAGTTTCTATAGCACTACTAGAAACTGTAATAAAATTTTTTTTAAGTTTTATAAATTCGTTATTGCGCTTTCACACAAGCTCTGTTTAGGAAAGTGTTTTAGCAATCAATAGTCACAAACTCTACTAACCTTTATTGTTTGTAAATTATTTAATTTTTTAGTTTTAAATCAACTTTATAAAATACTGTAATTTACCAAATTTGTTAATTTTTAGAGATTTATCTTTTTCTGTATCCACAAAGATTTTCAATAAAGGTCTCTCTCTCTCTCATACTCCATCAACCTCCACATGTAGTGATCTATCTGAGAGATAAGTATAAAGCATGGAATTGTAAAACACATATATCGTGTATTATTTTGAATACCATGGGGTATCATTTGACGTCTTTCCAAGTTTTTAGCTATCCGCAGCCAACAGCTATTAAATATATTTAACAATCATATATTTAACTTGAAGAAGTGTCCGAAAGTGAATTATTGGGAGGTAATAATAATAGCAGGTGAGTCATTCCTGTATATAATAATAGGATAAAAGTCCTGGTATCGCCCATGTGAAATAAATCATATTGCAATCCGAATAAACTTTCACTGCACACTATAATTTTATGTCTTTTCGGTACTTACGAGTGAGAGAAGTGAATAATGTATGGATCACATTTCTTTTAGATCTTTGTTAATGGTATTTATAAAAAACATTTGGAACATTGAATTAGAATTCTTATCAATTTCGTGTGAATATTAATAGAATCGGACATGAATTGGCTAAAGAACAGTACTATTTAAATATTCCACTAATATAACATTTGTTTATGTACATGCATACTTGAAAGATTTATTGGACGGTTAGTGGGTATCGGAGGCGATTTAAAATCTTAACAGGAGATTTAGGGAGCTTTTATTTAGTCTAGACTTCTGAAATTATTATATTTTCATCTACCTCGGGGACATGGAGCCAATTTTCGTTCGTAACACCATTTAACCGTTTTCAATCGGCGTAGAATATAGGATCTCACAGATACATATGAATAAGAGGTGGAAAATCTTGGGACGCTAGCCACAAACTGTCATGGGACGTCAGAACCATGTAAGCGTATGGTGTCCAGCCTGGTGGTCGGAAGCATGTACAGTGAACGACTAGATTTGAGCTCTATAGCTTACAAAGACAAGTATGTCCGACCACTACTTGACCTACCTCCTCCCCATATCTAATTGAAGACAGAGGTCAGATGGGCATCATACAGCCTTATGCAAGTAACCGCTGCCAGGGCATGAGCAGGCATTATGGAACCATGGATAGTCACCATATTCTGGAAATGATCTCAGATAACATACCTAGAATGGATTCGGATTAAAATCGAATTACTACCTACATATGTTGGATCATAGATGACTCCAAAAATCTCCAAGGAGTTGGAGCCGAAATATATGGTGATAGCCAGGGAGGGTGCACCTTCAAAATTAATCGGACCAATGCCCTTAGCCTTCGGATCGCTTCAGCCTGTTGACTTTTTGGTCACCACACCATTGAACCATATGATATCATGGGTAATAATAAGATTCTTGACCCAGTATGAATTATACATAAAAATTCTCCGGAAATAGGTCACATTAACACTTTGTTTTAGATATTCGTCTTTACGTACGTTTCGGTCTCACGACCATCATCAGAAGACTCACTATGTCTAAAAAGGGGTTTACTAAAACTAATTATAGCACAAGCGTCCAAATCGCACAATTTAACTTCAATCAAAAGAGCCCACGCCGTCAAAACGAACAGAACTACGAATAATCGAAATTGTATCATCAGTATTAAAGTATAAAAAAATTTTTCGTAATAAGAATCCGCTATTCAATAATATTATTAAAAAAAATAATTAAAAAAAATAATTTGCCATAATGGGCTAGCACCTTATATCTATGGGCTTCCCAAACTACATAAAAATGATATACCTCTAAGACCCATTGTTAGTAATATTGGAGCGCCTACTTACAATTTATCAAAATCTATCAATAATATAATAGAAAAAATTAATTCTATGTAAAAGATTCATGGCACTTTAATGAATTTATAAAAAATCAATCCGTACCCATAAAGCATCAACTGATTTCCTTGGACGTTGTTTCTTTATTTACAAATATACCTGTTGTTTTGGCATTGAATAGCATCAAAAAACGTTGGGCACAGATTAAAAACCACACACCTCTAGATCAATCGGAATTTATAAATGCTGTAAAATTTTGTTTAGAATGCACATACTTTCAGTATGGTGAGCAATTTTTTGGACAAATATTTGGCACAGCAATGGGATCTCCTATTTCAGCTACCATTGCTAACCTCGTTATGGAGTACCTAGAGGAATCTGTTATGAGTTCATTAGATTTTCGGCCTGTATTCTTTAAACGGTATGTAGATGATTGCCTTATGTGTGTTCTCAACCATAAAATTCAATATGTAATTGATAAATTTAACAATTTCCACTGTAAACTTCAATTCACTTGTGAAATAGAATTAAACAATAACATAAATTTCCTAGATATGAACATTAGGCATGATGCAGATGGAAAAATAAAAACCTCTTGGTTTACTAAAGAAGTATGGTCTCAACGTTATCTTCACTTCAATTCCATTGCACCAGCTTGTTATAAAAAAAGTGTCATAAATAGCCTTACAGATCGCGCGATAAAATTGTCCCACGCAGATGACCGCCCCAAAAATTTAAAAATTGTTCTTAATACACTAGAATTGAATGGCTACCCAAAAACTTTTTTCAATCCTATCATTAACGAAAGAATAAACAAAATCTATAATGGTTCGTCGTATAAAAATAACATAAAAGGTAATACAGACAATTTTATAACTCTACCTTACATTCCGGAGCCCTCAGAGAAAATCAAAAAATGTTTGAAAAAGTATGAAATAAATGTTGCGCATAAACCTACTAACTGTGTTGGGAAATATTTCTCAAATCTAAAACCTTTAATACCCAAAGATAAACAAACCCACACAGTGTATAAATTGAATTGTTTAGATTGTGATGGAACCTATACTGGAATCTCTAATATTTACAAAAAAGAATGTACGGCCATAAATATAGCACAAGAAATAACAACTTAGAAAATTCCACCGCCCTTGCTAAGCATTGCTTTGATTATAACCATCAATTTGATTACAAAAATGTTAATATCTTAACTAAGGAAACCAATTATTATAAAAGATCTATCCTGGAGATGATTCACATAAAACGGGACCCCAAATCTGTAAATCATAGGGTAGACACACAAAATCTAAGTCATATTTATACTAATTTGATTAAATAATCTCTTGCAAATTCTTACATACGTCTTTATAATTGTTGAAAATGTTTTTAGGAAGAATTCGTAATAGCAATTTCCAGTACAGGTCTGAAACCGTTCTTAAGTACCTACTCATAAATCCTACACATCTGGTTTCGAAAGTAGATACTTGACAAATAACTTCGTTCTTCTCAGTTGTTGTGAGAATACCAATCAATTGCACTCATATATTTTAATAATATTACTGAATAGCGGATTCTTACTACAAAAAAAATTTTTATACTTTAATACTGACGATACAATTTCGATTATTCGTAGTTCTGTTCGTTTCGACGGCGTGGGCTCTTTTGATTGAAGTTAAATTGTGCGATTTGGACGCTTGTGCTATAATTAGTTTTAGTAAACCCCTTTTTAGACATAGTGAGTCTTCTGATGATGGTCGTGAGACCGAAACGTACGTAAAGACGAAGTGTTAATGTGACCTATTTCCCGAGAATTTTTATGCTATCATGGGTTTAATGACCCTGGTGTATAGCCATGTGATCACTTATGGTTGTAGTCCCAGTTTTTCCCACACATTCTCCTGCATAGGTTGAGGGCTATCGTGCTCTTTTTGATTGTTTTTTGTAGGTGTTGATTGTATGTTTTGCCTCTTGTGCAATTGGAATTTCTACTCCGTTCAGAGGTGGTTACTGAGTCCATCAGTACTTTCTTTCTGGTAAAGACAACGTGTATGGCTTCCTAATCGAACAGAATTGTGAAAATCTTTACCAGTTCCACACATTATATGGGTATTGTTCTAGTGTAGACAAAATATAAAGAATAATAAGGCAACATCGTTTCCATGAAAGAGATTTATAAAAAAAAATACATAAACCAAAAGAAATGGGAACGAAGCGTCAACTTTTACGAAGTGATGGTAATTCAGAAACTACAAACACATAAATTGTCAAAACAAATAAGGAATGTTTATCTTACATCTTATCATATCATTCTGTAATTATTTAGATAAGTAACTATTACATGTGCTAAAACCAATTTCCGGTTTTTCAGATGCATTTATCGTCGACACTCAATATTTTATAGAGTAAATAGAACATAAACTGTTTTACTGGCGTGTTTATGATATCGAAAGTTTATTCATGCTTGTAGGTATTAGAACCTTAAATCTAATAGGACTTTTTATAGCGAAAACTTCCAAATGATCACGGGATATCCGACATCCATCGATTCAAGCTATTTTGAATTAATATGTCGTTTGTGGCAATTCTACTGCTACGTCATTTGTCACACAAAACTGAGAACAAATTATTATAAAAGCTGAAAAGATCGAAATCAAGATTGCATGTGTCCATATTTGCAGGAATCATTAATTGAAGTAGAAACTGAAACTGAGATATGTTTCAGTTTCAGTTCAAGCCTCAACCCAGTCTTGAATATGCCACCTGTGATGGTTGGCGAAACGTCGGCATCAAGTCGTGCTACGTGGTATTAAATTTATTGTTTGGTGCTGTTGGTCCAAAAATACCTTAGGAAAATCTGAATAGCCACTATAAGTCTGTAACTCATAGAACAGACGTTCAAACATTAGGTCAAATTTACATTAATTTAATTAATTAAAACCCTTGCAAATTCCTACATGCGTCTTTATAATGTTAAAAGTATGTTTTAGGCACAATGCTCAAATAACAATATTGCTAGTAAGGTCTGACTACCTTTTCCTATTACCTCATAAATCTTTAAATAATAAGCATATGTGTTAGTGTGACTTATTTTCCGAGAATTTATATATAATTCATACCTGAGTCAAGAATCATTATTAAGATATACGTAGCTTTAATCACGTGTCATTCAACACTCCTTATAATTCGAGCTCTCTTCAACTCAAACTGTTTGATATGGCAAATGATAATTCGAGTTAAAGAGTTGAATGTACTTCTTTATATTGACAAAAAATATGACTTTGACGCGACCAAAGTTGTGTAATTGGTGAACATACAGGTCCAGACATCCAGGGTTGTGGGTTCGAATCTCACCCACGGTTCAATGTTTTACGTTTATTCATCTTTATAATCCTATGTTAAGTATAAGTTATCTTCATAAAATGTAATAAATGTAATATGCCTATATATAACTAAAAGAAGAAAAATATACTCATTTTTTTGTTTTGTCTATCCGTTGAAATCTATGGCAGCTCCGTTAGTCCTATAGTTTTATAAACGATCGTTCTTATGATCAAACATTATTGTTAACGGAACATGGCCAGTTTGTGATCTCTTACAACATAAATAATTATGGTAATGCATTTAATTAAATCATTTTATTCTTTTAGTATATTGTATGTGACGAATGTAACATAATGATACTGCTGCTAAAACATTCTCTGGTTGGTTATATTTGAACCAAAATCCGACCATGGGGAAGTCCCCTGCTTGATTAATGACGTATTGGAAACGATTACATAAATAAGACCGGAATAAATCCAAGGCGATGCCTCTTACATTACCGATACAATTAAAATATATTGACCTACCTTGACATTGATATCCTTGCTTCCCAAAACCCCTGGAAAATGAGAGAATTCGTTAATAGACTCGAATAATAAATAAGGAAGTAAACAATTACCAAAATGTCTCAGATTAACATTAGTTCACATTGTCATTCTAATTCACAATAAATAAGCAATTGCTGAAAGGCTTAGTATATAGTGCGAGCGCAAAGTGAAAAGTACCAACGTTTCCCTAATTCTTTGATCCCTCCCAAATAATACGATTTCGGCAATCCTTCAAAATAGGCGTTTGTTTCAACGATGACCTCATCGTTGGTGCCAAATCTCTTTACGCCGAGCTATTTCTTCAAGTTTGGAAATCGATAATAATCGCAGGGGGCTAAATCTGGAGAATATGGTGGATGACGAATCAATACGTAGCGCAATTCGTGCAATTTTGCCATTGCGACTGCGAACCTGTGCGCCGGTGCGTTGTTCTAGTGGAAGAGCACTGATTTCTTTGTCACATGCGGCCGCTTTCGCTTCAAATCGGCGTCGAATAGATCCAACAGCTCTGCATATATACGCCGGTGATGGTTTTGCCCTTTTCAAGGTAATAGATAAGGACGATACCGTTTGCATCCCAAAAAACTGTCGCCATGAATCTGTTGGCCGAGAAACCCACTTTGGCATTTTTCGGCTTCGATTCGCCAGGACAAGTCCACTGTTTCGATTGTACTTTGGTCTCTGGTCTGTTGTCATGGATCCATGTTTCGTCTACGGTTACGAAATGACGCAAAAAGACCTGCTTATCGCGCTTGAACATCGCCAAACACTCCTTTGAAGTTGTCACACGGTCGCGCTTGTTGTCAACAGAAAGCAAATGAGGCACCAATTTCTCATATTCAAAAATGTATGCAAAATGTTCCGTACCCGTTCGGCTGAGATGCCTATAGCATCAGCAATCGACGATTTCTGGAGTAGTAACCTCAATTGGACGACCAGAACGTTCGACGTCCTTTGTGGTCACATTACCACAACTAAAATCAGTAAATCACTTGTTAATCGTTCCAATCGATGGTGAGGAGTCCCCATAATGTTCAACAAGCGATGCTTTGGGTTGGGTAAGGTTTTTTCCACCCAAGTAATAATGTTAAATCAAGACGCCAAATTCACTTTTTTCCATGTCTACAAGAATCTTCGAGGCTGCTTGCTTTCGATGGGTGTCAAAACAGATCTGAATGACATATCAGTCTGAAAATTTTAATGCGTTTTAGTCTGAGTATTTGTTATGGAGTGCGTTTCCCGTGTATTCAATTCATGTCCAGCTTTGTCGAGTTATTATTATAACGTCCTGACTTATTTCTCTTTCTAAATGATTTTTTTCTCTCTCTGACTCATTGTGCGGCGCAGTGAGACTCCGCGTTTGAGTATTTATTATAGGTTGTCGATTAGAAAGAAAAAGCATTCTTCACAAAATGTCGTCATACTTTTACCCGCTCAAGCGCACTCCATATAATAAATACTCAAGGGTTCTAGTTAAAGATTGTACATCACAAATGTCACATGGGATTTTCGATTGTGGCCCCATCTGTTTTATTTTTCAGGAACTTTTCTCCTTGCCCTCGTATGTCAATGGAACACTGTCACAGTTACGTTCATGCCATTTACAGAGAATTAACACAAGTTTTCGGTTTAACTGATTCGAAATTCAATGTGCATTCGTGGAACCCATTGTAGGATTCTCATCTTAGTGGTAATTCAGTTTGAGTATATTGTATACTAGATGTTTGCCATTTGTTGATATTGGCCATGAATTGTTTTGCCGAGGCAAAATTTCTTGGGTTATATCAAAGCTCTGAACAATATTCAAACAACAAAAAAATTTAAATTGGTCAATTCATCATATAATTATTATGAATGTACGTCTTGCTGCATTCAATATTTGCAAGAAAACGACGAAAAACTCTGGAATATGTTCACCCACGTGATATTATTATAAAATAACGAAACTTCCAGTTTCAACATTACGTCAAGATCATAATTAGGAAGATTTAAGGTCGACAAATAGCTGTGTAAACTTTCCTATGCCATGATATTCACTTGGCAATTTTCTCATTGTACACACTTCGGCAACAATTATTTAATTGAACGCCAAGTAATTCAACTGATTAAGCTTGATAGAGCGATTATAAGATGAGCAAAACTTCATCTAATTCCTTCCAACTGTTTCGTTAACTAACGACCTATTGTGTATAATTAAAATTGTTTAAAATCCTTCGAACGTTGTCCGCAAGTCGTTACGACGAGCGATATTTACGATGATCATAACTAATTTGTTGCCTAAACAAAATATAAGCTTTTAGCATGTACGTAACGTAAAACTCTTGAAATAGACATGAAACACTAAAATTGATAAACGTGAACATTCAACTTTTACATACGAGAGGTAAGAGGCTTTCCTTTACAATTCAACAAAGGCTTCGCTTCGAATAATTAGCGTAAGTCTGCTTTCGAAATATCGAATTTGTGTGGTTTTTCATGTACAATTTCTATCGAAGAAAGAGTTCCACATTTTTTATATACCATTTTCAAATGTGCAGAAGTTTCAATTGATTGTTTTTGTCCTACTTGCTCAATAAAGAGTGATTCAACAAGAACTTGAATTTTCAATTCTACGCCAGTTCTTTAGCTTCAAATTTTACCATCCCAACAGTTGCGCTTCGGCTGGCTCAAGAAGATTACCTAGTGTTTTATGTCTTTATGAAAGAAATATCTGCTAGTATTAGGCTGGATTATGATTACCTTCAGCAGAGATACTTTAAGTAACGTTGTAAACTTGCTCGTTCCACTGATGAATTCTATGAGAAGAGCGAAACAGCTGTCTGGAACTATAAGTTTGTGACGTTACTGATCGAAAAAAGACCTTATTATACATGTGTATGTTGGTTCTTCCCACGTCTTGTGTCTTACGTATAGTTTATTGACGTTTGTTAATTATGCCGAAAGAATGTTATGCCCCTGGCTTCATGGGGAATTATAACAATGGGCCACAAGTTCAAATATTCAGTTGTTCTTGAGAAACTATGGAAACAATGGATATCTGCAGTCCCTGTGGAAAATTTCACGGTAACAACAATAATGGACAATAATAATCTTCCAGCTGGAAGACAGCTAGAGTTCATTGACCTCTCTAGAACACCGTAGAAAGGTGGGGGATATTTCCCTTTTCTATTGATATTTTCATGGCCGGTGTTCATCAGTAATCTCGCCTGTTGTTCCACCACGAAATATTCCACATAGGCGGACTAGAGTAAGTCAAACTAGTCACCCCTTCATTGTCAAGCTGGAGACTTGCCAAACTTATTCTTACCAGACTTGATTTTTATCGAACACCGAAGTTCTGGAACTTTTACCTAAGTGGGTCTTTCCCTATGCATATAACCTCTAAATTCACAGCCCAGTTAAATATTATATTAACTCTGTGGAAAATAATGAATGTAAAAATTCCCCTCAAATGGCAACGTTTAAGGAACATTTCCCAGGAACCTATCGTAAAAGGTAACTTGAAGGATGATTCGAAAATCAATTGGAACCATCAGGAGATAGGTTTTTTACAATAAAAATATCAAATGGGGTGCTACTACTCAGTTTACGTCTGGCAACCCCGTTTAAACAGGAGGTCCTCATATATGTCCTGAAGAATATATAAAACTTTTGTTTTACTGCCTCTGGATAATGACCACGATCGAGCGTTCAGGCCTTGTATAGATGGTATTGATTTAGACCATGTGTACAATAAGTCATAGAGAACATGCTGCAAAATGCATGAAACGCCAAACCAGAGACTAGGGGCGATAGTACCCCACCTGGAGACATAAGAGTCACAGTTTTAGGTAACAACAAAGGATTCGATAAAAAGTGGAAGTTTCCACTTAAAAGATAGTTTAACAGGGACTGAGTAATTAACACTCAAAAGTTCCTGCGATATTCAAGAGATTTCCACATTATGAGCAGATCAGAATATTTTATGTTGCTAGAGATGATGGACATATAAGCATAGACTAGAGATAAACAGGCTACTGAAAGGGCACAAGTATAGTGTAATTTTTTTATTTTATGGTAGGGACATACACTATACTACATTTCATAATAAAACATACTATTCTGGCTATAAATTTGTATTTTTTTGTCGGAAAACTATTGCGTATAGGTTCGTTCTGAAAGTAAAATGTAAATTAGTGATGCAAGGGATGATACGATGTTGCGGAAACGAATTGAAAACGTGGAAAGTGGAAATTGCCAACGGCAATATCAAAATATCCGACTGCAGAGCAATTTCCATAGGAAATGTATCACGACCTTGTGGCGAATACATATTTACGCGGGCAATAATTTCAATCACGACTTTTACTTGAAATCCGACGTTTCCAGGATGATCCATGTCTGCGCCCGTTCTATTCCAGAAGATTACACGATAATCTTGATTGTTCTTATGAGCTAAGACGATGAATAATATTCCATCTGTTTGTCAGAGTCAGAATGGAACAATACAATGTAATCATTCCATCAACAAAATCGTCGGTTTTCCAACATATCAGAAATATGTGGGCTTCGGAATTAGACTGAGCAGATGTTTACACAATATATCTATTAATTGTGGTTTTATCTATACGTTGTAGCTCCATTCACAAGGGAATTCCGATAAGAGAGGATTATGTAAATATGAGCATCTTTTTGTGGTATTGCAATGGTCGTACGTATCTAGCGCACTGACCGTCAAAAATTCTATCCAGCATACGCATCTAGCGCACCAAGTAAGGGATTAAGAAGGCAGGTATCAATACCCTCTCACCTCGTGAAGTGCACATAATCTTAATATTGATTTTTTCTTCGGATTTTTAATTGTGATTATCGTTTTTAATTTGTAATTGTGTTATATAAATTAGTGCTTTTGCAATGGAGTTTTTAATTACAATATCGCGAAAAAGAAACATTACTTGTTGCCAATGGTTATACTTATCGTTTTGTAAAAACTTTAAAAAATGATCGCAAATTGTGGAGATGCTCATCGTCTTCAAATAAAAAATGTAATGCGTATGCTCATAATCAACCCTTTGATGATGAAATATTTATTTTCAAGGAGCATTCGCATGAAGTGATAAGTGATAAAAAAGTGTGTGAATTGGTGATAAATAACGCAGTGAAAAGGAAGGCCGTGGATGATCTGTCTGAAAGGCCATTGAAAATTATGAACAGGGTGATTGAAGAAAATTCGCAATCAGTGAATTTGCTTACACCAAAATCTTTATACAATATTCGTTAAAATCTGTATAAATCTTCTTGGATAGTAGACTTCCGCGGACAGCTAATCTTGAGGCTTGAACTGAAACTCAAGCCTCAAGTCTGCCCTGAAGATGCCACCTGTAATGGTTGGCGAAACGTCGGCATCAAGTCGAGCTATTGTGACGCGGAATCCATCCGGAAGACAAGATTTTTCATGTATAAATCTTGTCGCAAAATGATGCCAGTTCCACGATCTCGTGATGAAGTCTTAGAACAGCTTCGCGAAAATTTCCTCCGGCAATGTGGGCTAAATTCGGAATATCGCAGGAGCATACAACCAACGCCCGCGAGTCTTTCCATTCGTTGTTTGCAAAACTATTTATGAGCCTCATCCGAATATATTCAAATTTTTGACCGTTTTGCGAATGATTCAAACGCAAACGTATATAAGGATCAAAAGCATTTTTGAAGAACCACGAGCACCAAGTGCAACTAGTAAACAACGGAAAAATTTGTTGCAACAAAAATTGGCGCAATTTTTGACAGGAGCAATAACTCGATTAGAATACGTCAGTTTTTGTAGCTATTTAACAAAAACAGAAACAAAAAAAGCAAACAAAGATGGAGAAATTTAAAATAACCAAAAATTGAACTGGAAAAAAACTGCAACTTTTGGATGGCTGTCACAACCCAGCAGAAACGCAGAGTGAAAATTAATATTTTAATCTAATAACAAATCATAGTTTTATTATAAAAAGATCATAACAAAATAATTTAATAAAAAAATCGTCAAAATAAAATTTTTTGTTCAAATTTTTCTACCAAAACTGTCGCCGATTCAGACAATAAAATAATTTCTAACAAGTGTCGCCGTTTCAGACAACATGTAATTTTTCATTACTTGATTTTAAATTTTTTTTCTATCAATCTATCTATTTTTAATAAGTCCAACCGCTCTTCCCCTTCATCGGACAAAGTGTTGGAATGGAGGGGGAAAGCGTTTGGTGCGCTAGAAACGTATACCTGAAATGCACTAATCCCATGACCCTTTTTAATAACCAAGAGCGGTGCGCTAGATACTTATCCCCATTGCAATTACCGGGAAGACTACAAATGCTGACATGAATGTAGTAGGTACTAGGTACATGGAAACCAGAAAACAACTATAAAGATGCAAACGCGGTAAAAGCTTCGTTGACGATGGATGTACTTCGTATATTATCACAGAACCAATAATTCTCTATTTCCTAGTTCTGTGATTTTAGCGATTTAATTACGCATTATTAATCGTTAGGCATAAGGCAATATAAAACTAAACAAACGTTTCATAATAACGCTATTCCCTATCGGAGATAGTAAAACTGTATTTGAACAATAATTGAACCTTATTTAATTTAGTCAAATATTAACTCTCCCGAGTTCTCACAAGTTCAATATAAAACATTCTGGTAGTAGAAATAAAAAAAAATTGGATAATCCCTATTGATTTGAAAAATATCTTGATTTGCTCTAATGGGCAAGCACCTTATATCTATGAGCTTCCGAAACTGCAAAAAGTGATATACCTTTTAAGACTCATTGTAAGTAATATTGGATTTATCTCCAGCTGAGGTGAGGGTAACCCCTAGTTTACATTATTATCCTCAAATAGTACTTAAACAGACACATTTTGATTTCCAATTTAGTTTACTCTGATGATGGTTACTTGGTAGCCGGAAGGTCCTCAGTACTTTAATAGTATTTTTAGTAACTGCCGTGATATATACATAGGTCAGACTGGACATATGCTGGATGTATGGCACTTCTGTGGATGTACTGCTCTCAAGTAAATGATTTAATATTGTTATTCAATAATATAATTAAATGTCGTTATAAGGAGAGACAATTCAATGCAGCCAAAAAAAATATAAAAAGTGTAGGAAAATACCACAAGCTATCTTACCACTGTAAAGACTATTATACAGGGTGTTGCAGTTTGTAATACATTAATTCCAGGAGCTGATAGAGGATCGAAAATAAAGTGAAATGTCCCTAGAAAATAACTTTCGAAAGTCCCAAATAAGCAAGCTCTTCAAACATAAATAATCCTTTTTTTAGTGTAACTTTTGAACCGTTGAACCAGTTTTGTTCAAATTTTAAACAAAATTTACTAAAATACGTCTATATCTAACGCTCAATGAGTGGCAATTCTCCTTTTCCCCTCTATTTTTTACTACACAAATCCGGGATTTACAAAATCGATTGTGAATCGTGTTCAAAATGTTAGAAAGAACATTTTAACTCGGTATAAGGAACATTTTATCCATATAAAGAAAAATAATGGTGAAAAATCAGCGTTAGCTCAACATATTTTCTCAAGAAAGTTTATCACTTTCAAAGCACAGTATGGACAAATATCTAGGTAATTTAGAAGGGATGGAAATGTACAAACGATTTATTAAATCTCCAGCTTCGGGTAACCCCTTGTTCACATTATTATCCCCAAATAGTATTTAAACAGGCACATTTTGATTACAATTTAGTTTACTCTGATGAAGACTACTTGTTAACCGAAAGGTCCTCAGTACTTTAAGAATATTTCAAGTAGATAAGGGTGATTATTTCTTATTTATAGTGAAATATATGATTAGTTATTGAGATATGTGTAGAAGTTCAGTTTGTCATCTGGACGTTGGCATTTTTTTTAATGTTCTGAATAATATTGTGCATGTAACATGAGATATTTAAATTAGCTATTTAATCAATGCTACTTGTGGTGGCATTGCCCGTTCGAGAAAAAGAATGTGCAAATTTAAAGATCCCAATAAATTGACAATTGAAACAGGACAATCAAACTGAAACGTTTCGAATTAGCTAACTGCAAAATATCCTTACCATATGAAATCCTTGCAGTGAGAACAAAACGTGGGTTGTTTGAAAAACCGTGGTTGGAACCTGTGATCCTTAATATTATAAACATTTTTCTTCTTCAGAGCACCTTTCCTCCCCCGCAATCGTAACCCGAATTTCGTGTTAAGATCTATACCGTCGTCGCTTGTTTCGTCGTCTGCCATCATATCGCACACGTTTTTAAAACTAAATTAATAAATAATAATAAATGACATCTATATGTGTGTATGTAAACGACGATACTACGCGAACACACAACAACACAGCACTACTGCCCGTCAAATGTCAATATTCAGGTATATCGTATTGAAGTGTATTTTAGGTGCAACAGTTGTGAGTTAATTGTTGTTTCGCTAGCACTGGCGGTCTTTATTCTGAGGCGATTTCATTGCGTGTGACAGAGCTGAGAAACGATTGTTGTAGCAGGCCGAAGCAGCGCGCATACGCACGTCCATAGTATTTGGATTGGAACGTACCATTATGTTTCGTAGCTTTGCCTCGCTCTCTTCTTTCATAGTTGCAGGCTTCCGTTGTGCCACCGATTCTCTGAAGGATCTGTGCTTTTTTTTTCTTGTTTTCTGTTTGCGAAACACCGAGCGATTGTGTGTTCCATTAGATTCGTTGTGCTAAATGGCAACGAGTGAGCGTCGTCGACTCCCGGTTTAATTTCCTTGATAAACATAGGCGTCGCGGCCCATCCCTGGATGGAGGGTATTTTATATGATTAAGATGTATTTTAATACAACTTAATTAGCTTATGGTGACCGTGGCCAGTATGACAATATCAAATTAATGTCATATGCATTTTATCTTCAGTAGGTACATCTGAAACAGAAAAAAAAATTACAGATCACTTTGTAAGGCTACCCAAAACATTTTTCAATCCCATCATTAAAGAAAGAATAAACAAAATCTATAATGGAACGTCATATATAAAAAAAGATACGTGTGGCACTCGGGGACTGCCGCGGTAAAGCTATTACATAGCATTTTTTCTCAACTTATGCAATTATCATTATTTATTTTTTTAAATTTATGCAGTATTTTTTTTTCTTTGATATTTTAATTCAAGTTTTTTCTTTGATATTAATTCAAGTTACTTTTGAGCGTGGTGACCGATAAGAAAACAAATTTTTTTCTTTTATTGAATAAATGAGAAGTTAATATCGTTTAAAATATTTTAATTATCTTACAATACATGTAGGTTATTCAGGAATTTGTTATCATTGAAACTATAGGTTTATGGTAACTGAATAACTGAAATAAGAGACATAAGTTTGAGACTTGATATCCTCTAAATATCTGGAAAATACCACGTCAATGGTGGTCCCATATTTTGTTGTGGATTCTTGTGGATCATTATTCATTTTCAAATTCAATTTTTCCGAAAGAAAAGTTGTCAACCGCTCTGATTTTTTATCAGCGAAGTTGATGTTGAAATCGCCAGCCAAGATAAGTGGAAATTTATTGAAAAATCTTGTCTTCCGGATGGATTCCGCGTCACAACAGCTCGACTTGATGCCGACGTTTCGCCAACCATTACAGGTGGCATCTTCAGGGCAGGCTTGAGGCTTGAACTGAAACTGTTCAGTTCAAGGCCTCAAGCCTGCCCTGAAGATGCCACCTGTAATGGTTGGCGAAACGTCGGCATCAAGTCGAGCTGTTGTGACGCGGAATCCATCCGGAAGACAAGATTTTTCAAGATTAGCTGTCCGCGGAAGTCTACTATCCAAGGAAATTTATTACTATTTGTACCATGTATTTTCGACCCTTCTTCAGTGTACTCCAGTAAAGTGCGATGAATAAAATGCTCTACCTCGTCCAATTTTGGATTCGGAGAAATGTAAATTGCTACCATGACTATGTGTAGGCCATTTCTAAGTTTGCATAAGCACGCACAAATATCTCCAACAAATGAGCGCCTAACATTAACATCGCTAACGTGTGCAATATGTATTTCAATATTCGGAGTCATAATATTAGTAACATTATTATTATTTTGGTAAATAGCTACCCCACCTTTCGGAACAGTATCTCGTTTGAATTGAACAATACAATTGAAATTAGGTATTTCAATCGGATTATCATGCGCCATGCAAGTTTCGGTAAGAAGTAACACATTTGTTTGTCTCGTAACTGAATCTTGTAAATCGTATTTGTGACTATTTAGACTTTGGCAATTGAAAGTCATTATTGAAATGCCATTTCTATTACTAATGAAATCTAAGACACTTTGAGCTGTCGTCTGAACACTATTTAAAGGCAGTCATTTGAATTTTTGCAACAAAGATGCAGTCGATGCAGCTTGCCTTCGATTATTATGAAACTTGAATGTAAAATTATCGCTTTTTGTCGTGATATACAATTTTTCAATATTAGTCACCCGAGAGAGCACAACATAAACGAGTTCCTGTTATTTTTTGTTACGGAATTTCTTGATTCGGTCGCCGCGCTCAAAGCCCGCGATAAAAGCTATATGCAATATATGCAATAGCTTAATAGAAACAGGTACTCTCAGGTCTCCGCTACGCGCGTCTAACGTATAAACTCTAACTGACGCGTAGCGAGCTCCTAGAGGCATATGTCAAAATGATTTCGTTCGTAGCTAATTACATAGGACGTCTGACATCTAATACGGTCTGACAACTTTTTTTATTTTCGTATGTTATCTTTGTGTGTTTATGTTTTTGTTGATTCCAAAAATCGAGATAAGTTAACACCCTACTTACAGAATATGCCATTAATATGAATAATGCGGTGGTATATTCAAGCGAATTTATTTTTAAATTTTTCACAATGACGAATGAAAGACTGAATTATCTATCAATTTTCCCCATAACTGAAATTTAGCCAAAAAATTCCAATGAATTCCTTTGAATACCTAATTTTAATGTATTAAACATAATTACGTTATAATATATCTCCTAGATAGTTTTCAATATCTTCTATTTAAGAATAGTAATTATTATGCGAAAGCATAATTTCGGCACACCGACACTACCTTTGGGCATAAGCAGCGTAATTTCTAGTTAGAGTTTATTAGGATGCCCCAAACAATGATTCTCCAGGGCCTACAAAAACCCGGTCCACCCCTGATTATAATAGAGGCGAATTCGTTTAAAAAGCAAAATTCCGTAAGCAATGTATGGGAAATTTCATATTTGGAATGTTCAATCTGCGAATGACCCAAAAATGGTGCATTAAAAAAAATCCTCTGTATTTTTGCAATGCGGAACAACTTTGCATCTCAAATTAAACACTTATCTGCATTCGAAAATGACTAAAGAGACTACGAACTGCACTTGGGGTACAAAATAAGAACATATAAACAGAAATGCCTTGTATCGTATAAGTTCTTTATAAGTAGAAGAAAATCAATGTACATGATGAAGAACTATCTACAGGGCTCATGAAACTTGAAACTCCGCACGTGGCGACATTTTCATCGTACAATGTAGATTCCTCTGGCTATTTTTCATCTCTTTCAACTTAGTTTCTAGGCCAGTAACCCTACGACGAAAATGACGATTGGTGGGAAATCGCTAATGGATCGATTCGGAATGAGGCCAGAAACCACACATTAAAAATAATCCCGTTGATAGTTAAGAGTACGTGCAGGTCCAATTGAAATTAATTGATCCTTCTTTATGTTGGCAGAACTTTTCTCTACTAATATACAGGATGTCCTGTTCAGGATCGTATTTCTTGAATGTTTAAGAAAAAGTTATACTCGTAAACAAGTAGTATCGAAAAATACTTTCTGAGGGAGCTAAGTTAAACCTAAAGATCGATTTATGTTAATATCTTCGAAATGAATTATAAGAAAATTATAAAATTTCAAATGAGAAACATACGATCCTTTAACTACGTCTGTCAACAAAAATATTAATTTAAATCAGAAACATCTAGAACTAGGGGGCGTAGGGCAAGAAATACTCCAACATTTTTTTTGTTATTATACTTTCACTACACTTATTCAGGTGTGCCTAACAGGGAGGGGTCATTCGAGCCTAACACGAAATTATTCATGCATTCACTACAAACAGACAAATACATAGCTATGGCACAAGACAAAAAAAGCAAATTCGGCCCAGATATATGGCCATATGGGTGTCAAATTATTTAATAATCTCCCAGATCATATTAATAAAAACTGTGATTCTAACTACTTTTTCAAGATTGTTCTGAAATCCTTCCTACTAAAAAATTTTTTTATGCTTTGATTGAATAAATGATAAATCCTAATATTACTTTTATATCATGTTGAATTTTATATTGAATTTTATTATTTTAGGTTAAATGTACGCGCTCTGCTTTTTACTCTTTTAATTAAGTCATTTTATCATAGGTAATACTTATATGCTCTTTAACTAAGACTATTCCTTTGGGTCATATCTTTTAACGACTCAAATTTTTCAATAAAAAGGTACTTCTTGCGATTTGTCGTAAGGCCTCAACTGACGCGCTAAAATGTGGTCTGAAAGATTTTCTGCAAAATTTGATTTAAACGCGTTACACGAAGAAAGAACAGAGTTATAAGTTACAATTACCGGGATCATGGGCGTAACAAGCATTAGGTTTGAAAAAATTCAACAGTAATAAATTTGACTTTTTTTATCAAAACATATAAAATATAACTTAAATTTTGGGTGAGCACTTAATGAAAATGCTTGCACAACTATGGTTTTTCACCTTTGGAAACTTTAAGACACTGCTTAATAGGAAACAACAGTCCGCCATTTCTAACGACCAGCCCGGCCGTATACTAATTCAGCAAATGCTCCTTCCTCAGGTTTTATATTCATAGCTTATCATGATGTACCTAATTACGGAACACAAAAATGTAACGGTTCCCAAATTCCCAAATAAACTCTTATTTCATAAAATTTTTCCATTATGCGATAATTATAATATTATTCTGTCATTGATAATATATATACTTGTAAACACGTATACCTTTAATAAACACTATTCCATTCTATTAATTTTAAATATTATAATTCAAAACGTGTTCAAATCATCGTATTTTCTTAAAAATAAATGGAAGTACAAGCACAACATGAAGTCTCACGGTACCAGTTAAGAGCGATGATTTATCATCGAACATCAAAAATATGTCTTGGATTTCGTGCGATGACAAAGTAATAAAACATCATTAAAACTGTGGAGTATGCAAAAGATATTGAAAAATATACATAAGCTGTTCTTTCAGAATAATATTGAAGATCTGATTGATTTATGATCTGTTTAAATTCCACTGTGAATTGTTGAAACAATTTCTTATTCGTAATACGTTTCTTCCATCGAGCTCAGAAATAAGCAAACCTCAAGGTTGGCTTATCAACATATTGTATCCTGCTAATAAAACACATTCTCTCGTGTAGGTTATGAAATCGAAACACAAGTGCGTTGTTGGGTGAGAATCCATTATAAATTACTTCATTGATATTGTTTTCTCACGAATGTCAAGGTAATACAGACGGAACTACATGAAGTTAAGTGAATGTGGATGGTTGAAAACAAATGAATTCCAACTGGGTAACATTGGAATAGTATTGCGGATTACATATTTTTTTTATTGTTCTTATTATATATTATGTAAGGGAAATTATGGGCAAACCATTAGGGGTGATTATACTTCGAAAACTAAAAATTAACAGAGTTAAAGGGCTTCACAGTTGGTTTCGATTTCCTTTACAGTCATCACTTATGATCTATTCTTGGTCCAAATTTGTCATATACCTCTCAACTCAGCCACGTATAATTCGGGACATTAAAGATCGCCTAGCAGAAAAATGTGAATCGGGTTGATAATATCTTAATATCTGTGGTAAACTATGTTTGCTGAAATCATTTTGCAATACCACCACTACAATGTGAGGGCAAGGTGCAAAGTCTCTGAAAAGTAGAACAGATGGCGCCATAATCGAAAATCCCATGTGACATTTGTGATGTACCATCTTTAATAAGAATGCATTGAACTTTTCAGCTTCATATGTCATGCACTTCTGGTTTGACACCCACGGTTTTTGTAAACATGGGAAAAAGTGAATTTCACGTCTTGATTAAACATTATTTCTTGCGTGGAAAAAACATTACGCTGAGGCAATGGGCATCTCAACCGAACGGGTGGGAGCATTTTGCATACATTTTTGAATATGAGAAAGCTATCTGCCAGATGTGTGCTGCATTTGTTCCCTGTTGACAATAAGCGCGACCGTGTGACAACTTAAAAGGAGTGTTTGGCGATGCTCAAGCGCGATAAAAAGGACTTTTTGCGCCGTTTCGTAACCGTGGACGAAACATGGATCCATCACAACATACCAGATACCAAAGAACAGTCGAAACAGTGGACTTGTTCTGGCGAATCGAAACCGAAAAAGGCCAAGTGGGTTTATCGGCCAACAAAGTCATGGCGACAGTTTTTGGGATGTACATGGTATCGTCCTTAACGATTACCTTGAAAAGGGCAAAATGATCACCGGCTTATATTATGTGGAGCTGTTGGATCGATTCGACGCCGATTTGAAGCGAAAGCCGCCGCATTTGGCAAAGAAAAAGTGCTATTCCATCAGGACAACTCGCCGGCGCACAGATCAACAGTCGCATTGGCAAAATTGCATGAATTGCGCTACGAATTGGTTCGTCATCCACCATATTCTCCAGATTTGCCCCCGTGCGATTTTTAGCTATTTCCAAACAGGAAGAAATAAATGGCTCGGCGGAAAGAGATTTGGCTCCGACGTTGAGGTCATCACTGAAACAAACGCCTACTTTTAAGGATTGCCGAAATCAAATTATTTGGAACGGATCAAAAAATTAGAAAAACGTTGGACGAAGTGTATCGGACTACAAGAAAATCATGTTGAGAAATGAAATAAGTTTTGATCATAATCATTTATTGTTTCACCTTGCCCTCATATATCCTCTTCCTTGCCCACAGGACTAATGTGCCTGTTAATCATTCGAGTGATTGTTGCCCTCCGAATTAAAAGTCACACTTTAGTCCCTTGATACTTCATATACTATTAAAAATCTTTTTATACCACGGTCGTATATACAGGTCTGGAAACTCGAGGCTGTTTCCTATGTGAGAAGTGAGTCCGCTAAGCGTCATCTGTTGCGTAGTACCAAAAGGGTGGCGCATGAGTCGAGGGATGTTCTCTGGCACGTATACGATCGTGTTTGAACGATATGGCGCCTAATTCTGACATCCTGACACTATACTTCGATCCATTCGCGAGCTGATGGCTGTGCGAGGGACTACGAGTTTGGCGACATGTGAGAGACTCATGTCAAACATAGAGTTTCCAGACCGTGGGTTATACTGACTACTGCTGTCACATGAACTATCGAAATTATTGACAATATTAGAACATTACTTCCCTGACACCACAGAGTATATAACTATAGGTACCGTATAGACTATAGAGTGTAGTTCACATAGTGACATCACATCGCTGACGTCACTTGAATCTTAGAATGTGTATTTCAGACAGTTCTACAGATTAAAGATACGCACACGCAAAAATAGTCTAGATCGATTCAGAATAACTCGAAATGGTTATTTCCGTGAAAGAACAGAACCAATCACAATACATCCCTTATACTACGTGTATAGTGAGGGAACAAAAAATGTACCGTACAGGTACAAATGAGATGTCTGACTGCAAAGAGAGCTTCGCTCTTTATTTCAGGTCGTGATTTCCATTAAAAGCAAGACTAGCTTAGATTGAAGTATTGAAAGTATAGCCTTTTTTTCTATACTTTGACTATACAAGAGGAAAACCTATAATGTTCGAAGAACATCGTGTGAGCCAGCAGTGGAATGTAGGGAGAGGTGATAGGCTGTCGGATCCTTCTTGCAGGTTTGGAGGTTATAGGCATAAAGGAAGACCTCACTGGGCAAAGAGCTTCACAACTTTGCTGTTCGATAGAAAATGGTAGGAAGAACTTCGAGCTTGACAATGATTGGTTGATTAGTTTGAGCTCATCTTGTCCGCATATCTGGAATCTCGCGTGGTGGAACAACAGACGACGATGAACACCGACCATAGGAATATCTGTAGAAAAGGGAGAGATCGCAAACCTTTCTACGATGTTCTAGAGAGGTCAATGAACTCGTAAGTGTGACATCATCAATCAAACGAATAGCTCTCTTCTGGATATAATCCAAGAGCTTCAGCGTATGTTTGGGAGCCAAACGTCAAATATGTGAACCGCACTCCATCAGGACAGATCGAATCTGTGCCTTGTAGATTATGAGTAGCTGCTGGCATGTTCCACTTCTGATCGTATCAATCGCTTCGATATAATAGTATTGTAATAATTCGAGTACGATGAAGACTAACGTTTCAAATTAAACATTTCCAATTTCTTCAAAAAAGGTTAGTGTAAGATTATTACATTAATCAATAGTTTAAAATGACATAATATAAGGACTTGCCACAAAGACATCACACTAGAATGCTATGGAAACTGTAGAAAATTTTATGATTACAAACATACGAACTAAGTATGACTCATTTGATTCTGATTTAATTGTTTCCTGTCTTGTAAACTGTGTGTAATCTATAGATGAGAATACCGCATCGAGAATGTTGTAATTAATAATAATTGAAGCATTTATTTCCAACTACTCGATGGCACAGAGTGAAGTAAATTATAAAGCAATTGCTGAATAGCTACCGATGTTGACTTTCAATAAGTACTGTGTAATTTATCGATAAACTATTTAATACGAATTATAGAACATCAAACGCAATAATAAAAGCATTTCCTCCGGTGTGTTAGATAAAGTGAATATATAAATATTGCATGTTTGCGTATTAACCGCAAACTGAAAGCGAGATTAAAGAAGTCCGATTCATTTGATTTTAGCATATCCAATACGCAATTTTCGTTAACCGCCTATGGAGAGTTAGTAGAAATTAAACAGTGATAAATATACGAGAAGAGAACATGCCTCATTAATAGTGTCTAAAATGGTGAGTAAGAAATTTAATTTCTATTATAATGAAGGTGGAAAATTGATGTTTCATCGTAAAAAATAGTTCACCCTGAGGATTGAGGATGTCATTCTAATGGTTGACATCATCATAAGGTCCTATTTTAATATTATCTATTTCATTAAGCAATTCTGACTTTGAAATAATTATTTCGAGAATTTGTGATGTTCCATCTTTACAGATAAAAAGAAGAAATTTGACTTTGGTAAATACCACTTTATTTAAGAGAAAGTTGATTACAATTTCGTACCTTACAGTTCATTATCGGAACATACAATGAGAAAATACTGAAAAATCATAGTATTTATACGAAATTTTCAATGAAGTGAATCGATTCTAAGGATTAAAGATACACATAGCTACTAAGCTTGATTAATGATGATTCTTGACCCAGGTATGATTCATGTATAAATCCTTGGGAATAGGTCACACTAACACATAAGCTTTTTATTCTCGTCTTTACGTACTTTTCGGTCTCACGATCATCATCAGTTCTCCTGACCTCCGAAATTTATTGGATTTAGTTTTCGCATTTGAAAAATACGTTTGAAAGTTTTTGGCTTGGCCTGAAAACTACATTTACCTTTTGTTTCTTAAAGATATTCCAGATTTTATCAGATATTGGCCTAAAGTACGTCAAGGTAACATTCTTTCTCAGTTTTTTGTTGCACGTTGACGTTGGGATACATTTGATTAATAGTTAATTTTAAAGATTTTCTGTTGATTAAATTATTCATTAATCATACAGAATAGCCGTTGGGTATCGCATGTTTCTTATAGTACGAAATGATCACCCTTATCCATTAAAAATACTACTAAAGTACTAAGGATTCAGCTAACAAGTAGCTATAATCAGAATAAACTGAAAAAAACTTTTTTTTTAGGTTTTAGTTAACTCTGATGAAAGCTCCTTAGTACTTTAATATTATCTTCCATGGATAAGTGTGACTAATTGGTACTACAATCTAATTAATAATATTAGGTTTTTCATTTCTAATTTCACGGCAACGACGGAATAAATGTGGTCTGAAAGTCCACATGCAATCGGTTACCAATTTAAGAAATATTATAGAAGGTTACTAAATGCAATCGTCAATTGGATGGTCTGATATACCTGGTAATTCCATTCGCATGTTATATGAGGTCATTCAATGGAAATAAAGTTAGTATAATCTTGTTCTACTCACGAGGGAATCGAAAATGGAGCAATGAAATGGCCGCACAGTGTGATAAAAGTATGTACATTCATAGATTATACCTGTATTAATTGCTAACGTTGAAACATTAACAGGAAACGTGTGATAAATAACATTAATAAGTGTTTGAATTTCTTAAAAGTAAATTCCCAGTGAAAATCGATAAGGTGTAAATCAAGATTTAAATGTGGGATCTAATGCTGTAATAATAGTTGATTGTCATATTATTAAATAGTATTCGCTTTTACTGTATATTGTAGTAATATCTTTTGAGCCAAGCTCATAATATATTCTTATTTTATTATCAAACTTGTGCAGATCGATACTTGGGCATTAACTTTTGAATATCACTTTAAATATTCAGAATTTGAATGGAGCTGTCCCTTACTTTGTTCAAAGTTTAGTTTATTTCAAATTACAATTACAATTTTTACATGTATCTGTGGAAAATCTCATGCTGTGCCAGCTATACTAAAACTTTTCAGATATGTCTTGTTTCCAATCGTAGTAGGTACGATAAAATATAGAATACAAAATATAAAAATACAAAAATATGATGGAATGATTTCGGATTTTATTTGAGTAATGAGCTTAATAAATTGTAATTTTGTACAATGTATAATTTAGTCTGAATTTTAAATTGTGTTTTAGTAGCGCTCTTTAATTTGACAGGTAGTGAATTGTACAATCTTACATCAATAAAGTCTTTTCTGACAAACAGTTTAATCACATTTTTAGTATTTATATTCCTCATTCTGTATGGCTCTAGTTTTGTAGGAATGATTTACTCTTGCAGTAATATTTTGTTTATATATTGACTAGATTACTGAGAACATATAAAGACTTTTGATATTTAGTAAATGATTCTTGTATAAATATAGGTTTAATGCTTGACCTTGTGGGGATCGAAAAAATGATTCTAATGACATAATTGTGTATAATTTGCAATAGTTTCAAGGAGTAATTATATGTAGAGCCCCAAACATTCACACCGTAAGATAAGTTTGATACAACCAGACTGTTATAAATAGTCAATAGATTTTCCTTATTTGGTATGCTCCTGAGGGAATAGAATCTATATATGAGTTTTTTTGATAGAAAATCGATAGTTTCTTCATTTAAGATATTTGTCAAAAAATATCCCCAAATACTTCATAGAATCTTTTTGATTAATTACATCTGAGGAGTTTTCTATTTTTAAGGGTTCCAAGATGGGTGCCTGTCCTGCTTTCGTTGGCGAAAATGCTATAAATTTAGTCTTGTTATTGTTCAATTTCAAATTGTTTGCATCGAACCAATTTGTTATATAATTCATAGCTGATTGTGCTCTATCCCAAGCCTCATTTCAGGTTGCGCCTTCACATATTACAACTGTTTGCATAAGACAAGATTTGTAATTTCCGAGTAAAAGAAAATCATTGATGAATATAAGAAAGAGTGTTGGCCCTAATATGGTCCCTTGAGGTATGCCGGTTTTAATTATTTGTGTAGAGCTACCTATTCGGACTTGTTGAAGTCTTTCAGTTAAGTAACTCACTTCTGGATCAGTACAGAGTTCAAAACAAAATAAGTTAGATACGTGAACGTCAGAAATCAAAAATTCCTGTTTCTAGCTTTACTAAAACAGGAAATCGTTCGGTTCGCTTCGTTATGGTGAATGCATTTTCAACGACCTTCTCAATTATGGGGTGCTATGAAACGTTTCGAACTAAATTGGCAGATATAAACAACTTGTAGGAGTTCGACAATTATAATACTATGATGGTTCTGAAAAGATCAAGTTAACAGTACATAGCACAAATAAAACCAAAGTAAGCATTCAGATAACCTGTCCAAAAAATGTCGAGAAATGGGAAGAAACAAAACACGGGCCAGCGAGAACCTAATGAATGTTGTCAATCTTTTAACAACGGATAATAGGCGCTAAATTTGAAATTTATGTTGAAAGATACACCACTATTTTTATATATAATTGTAAAGCGGCGTTATTTCACTTCATCGATGACGCACATCGGTTGTTATTTTGTTCAAAGTGTATTCATATCTTCAAGGGAGTAACGTAGGGACTTGAACATGCAACACTAGAAATGTTATCACCAAACCGGTGGCAACAATTATCTTGCACGTGTATTACACTTATGAAAAACAGTAGGAATATTAGAGGATGTAGATAACTACCGAGCGGTTTTCGATTTGCTTGATAGATAGATGTCTAGAAGGACATTCAATATTATGAATATATGCTATTGAAAAAGTTGTGAAAATTTTCGAGAATCGACAGAATGCCATACTAAAGAGAAGAACAAATTATCAGTTCTCTTTAAATCTACTAGCTTAGTTTTAATGTCCATTATATGAAACTACAGTATGTTCTAAAAGAGGAAGGACACTGTTCCAACATGCCAGTTTTCTTCAAACCTACTGACTTAGTTTTTATATTATTCAATAGATGACACTATTGTTACTCATAAACTATAAAAGATTCACGAAATAATAAATAAAACTACTTTGTTTTACTACCACTGATATTTAATATAGTCGTTACTATAGTTTCAACACTAAACGTGTCATCTTCAGACGAAAAATGAATTTAACAAATATTAAATCTACTATATATAGGTTAAAGAAGGATTTCAAACAAATTTTATGGCTATAGGAAATAGTTCTAGGAAAGACCAGAGAGGGGTAAGGTGATTAGGTAATTCCGTGAGGACATTAGTGGTGCGGGTATATTTACTAACATACTTTAAATACTAAAATCAGGTTATTAATACATTGAAGAGATTACTGTAATATAAATCTAGTTGATCGTTTAGGATCTTATTATCATACATCTTCATTCCTTTGAAAATTTCCATTGACTCTAATATATTTAGTTTTGAAGTTTTATCTTGACTATGTAAAATTTGGACATTATTCGAATTAGGAAAGGTATGGCCTGTTTCTAAAATATGATTTGCAAATGAAGAATCGGTTTTATTATTTTTAAAGGAACGAAAATGTTCTTTATATCTAACTGCTATGTTACGGCAAGATCTACCTATGTAAAAACTATCACACTCTGAACAAGTTAGTTTATAAACTCCGGGTCTTTTAAATTTGTCAGTTTTATCTTTCGCATTGAACAGAATATGACATAATTTGTTTGGGGGTTTGAAGCTGATGGTCAGGTTATGATGGGATAAGATGTTTGCAATTTTTTCGCTTATAGGACCAAAATAAGTTAAAGAAACATATTTTAATGAGTTATCTTTGTATTTTATAAAGGGATAAATGCTATTGTAAATTAATTACTATAGTAACGACTATATTAAATATCAGTGGTAGTAAAACAAAGTAGTTTTATTTATTATTTCGTTAAAATGATAAACTATCACAAAGTAACGGCTTCCACAATTGAATTTTTTATAAAAGATTCACACTGTGGATATACTTATAACACTATAAATAAGAAGCAATCACCCTTATCCACTAAAAAAAGTGTTAAGGTACTGAGGACCTTCTAGCTACCAAGTATTAGGCATCATCAGAGTAAACTAAGTTAGAAACCAAAATGTACCTAAGATTCATAAACCAAGTAATTCCAAGAGTTTAATCATTTCAATCATTGATTAATCAAAATGGTTACTTGAGGAATTTAGCAACTTCTAAGCTGCACCAAGTTTGTCTATTAAAAATTCTTTTGAACCAATTGCAAAATTGGAAGATTTCAAACTTGAACCAACTCCAGTTTCATTTGATGTTGTTTCACTATTTACAAATACCTAATCCCACAGTCCATAAACATTGTGAAGAAATGGCTTTCAAATATTAATATCCCTGATACAAACTGCACATGATACGTGATCCTTACGTCTTTATGTATGGAGCTAAACTGTTTCACTTTTAACAGAAACTACAATAAACAAAAAAGCTGATAATGGGCAATCCACTCTCTATGAGCGAGCTTGAAACCTTAAAATCAAAATTGAATCATTTTCCAAAACTTTTTTCGCGATTATAACTAAAGATTTTGATTTACATGGTTTTTGAATACTCTAATTTGATTCTCTGAAATTCGTTGCCAAAATAGATACAGATAATCAGCTTCCTTCCCTTGATATTAACATGATAAAATATGGTAATCAGTTGGATTTTGACATATACAGAAGATCCACTCAAAGAAATAGGTATACTCCGGCGAATTCAGCTACACCATTTAGCTATAAAATAGCTCCATTTTGGTCTTGTTCATAAATTATTGAACGTCCCTTTGAGCCAGCAAAAATATAACAACCAACTAACCAAATTAGAGCCATTACTTTCAAATACTTCAATGAAATTCAAATATTTCGTCATTACCTTCCTTTAGTAATTAATAAATTCCATGATTTGTTTTCTAAATTTGCAATGCAACCAGTTTTTAGATGTAATAACAAGCTGAAAAACCGTTTAGGCAACACCTTTCATAAAGTTTTCGACTTCGGCAAATCTGGGATTTGCGAAAAAACAAGTGAAATTTTGGAAAATTGCACATTTGACTAGTAATTCGGGAACGGACTTTCGATCGCCAAAAACAAATGACCGTCGGTGGCCCCCAAGTAAAATGCTAATGCCTAAAATCGCGCGAAATGTCAAATTTCTACTCCAATCTGTTTTCGAGAAAAAAACATGATTAACGTAAACACATGATTAACCTTAAAAATACATTGAAGAACATGACAACGGCAACGGAAAATTGTCGATAACCACAGTAACAAACGCGGGTTCGCATTGCTGTCAGGGAATTATATTGAAAAATAAAACCTAATTGTAAGATTACGCGTTTCTGTCGTAGTCAGGCCAGGAATTAGTTGCATAGTTTTTATTTTCCTAGAAAGTCTGTTGAAGAGCTTCAGGCAATTGTAGAATCCTCCTTTTTGTGTGGTATTGACCCTATGTTTTGGATATGTTTAATTAATATTTTTCCTATTATATTCAGTTTGAGGCATTCTTCGACGTGAATTCTGTATACTGTTCGGAACATACGGAAGCAACTTGAAAACTCCCTGAAAATTGAAACAAGAAATGATTCATTTGGTCAAAACTCCTTTTATTTCTCAACATAATCTCTTTGTAACACGATACACTTCGTCAATGAAAGGTCACACTTTAATAAGGACATTACTTCAACGATATGAAGTATGGTTCAGCTCTGAGAGCCATTTATTTTGAACTGAAATAATTTCTGATGGTAAAAAGGAGCCTAGCATTTTATTCATAAACACTACAAATGTTATAAGGAAACGTAACTTCGGATTTTCATGCATGAGTAACACACAAAATTCACAGTATCGGAGGATACAGATACTGTCAAGTAAATAATCGTGGTTTGCGCGGTAGATGAAGGTTGCTTACAAGGACATGGGATGTGATGAGTAATCCTATCATAATAGTAAATATTCAGTCACCGGGGGAAATCATTATTGGAACTGTATAAAATCAAAAGAATAATAATTGTAATGATTCTTGATGAATTTTCGGTAAATAGGTCACATTAAAACATATGCTTACTATATTTTCTCGTCTTTACGTATGTTTCGGTCTCACAACCATCTGGAATCGTTTGGCTAGAAGTTGTAGTTGGATTGGGAGAAAATAATTAGGTACTACCAGGTACTTCTGAACTGGAAAAGTTTGAAGGGTACTTGTATTGTTCATCTTATACTTAGAATATAGGTTAATTTAGAAGTTTTCTAAGGTTTGTCATCGTTGCTGACTTCAGTGGTACGTAGAAGCTGAACTTAAAGAGAGAGAGAGAGAGAGAGAGAGAGAGAGAGAGAGAGAGAGAGAGAGAGAGAGAGAGAGAGAGAGAGAGAAGCTTTATAAGAGGTAAGACTGACCAGAACTTGTAAACTTGTAAAATGTTAGATAGATTCTTGTTAGTTAATATTAATTGCTTTCTCACGAACCCAACATATTGTTGATCAACAAAGTAATTAAAACACTTGTGATTCTCATAATTAAGGGAAATTTAAAGATCCTTCGCATTCTAATGAATGACGATCTTATTTGTTTATTTATTCAGTGCGGGCAGCCCGACAAAATAAAATTTATAGCAATAACGGCGTTAAGCAATTTCAAACTGAATGAACAAACTAACACATAACACCTGGTTGTAGAATAAAGAAAAATACTTAACAGCTAAGCAGTGTAAAATATATTTAACATTTATCTTGAACTAAAATTTACGACGTACCACAAGGGACTTATACAATTGGATCTTTGCGATTCAACCTAAGGATACTACCGGTATGAAATTTAGGTGAATTATTCTCCAAAGACATACTATTTTGGGGTTATAAGCTAGGGGAATACTAGAATTCAGGGTCTCGGCAAGTCGTAACACTGTTAAATCATCATCTAAGGTTCAAATTAACCCTGGAATCGAATTCTTCATTCAAAACAACGTATTCTGACGTAGTTTTACTCGGATTGACGAGATCGACCAAAATCACAATTTTTCCATATAAAAAACCCTTGAAAAATTTGCCAAATTCGAAAATTTCCAAAAATTAAAAAAAAACTTATTCTATGGGATCAAAGAGCACTACCGATATCAAATTAATGTATATTTTCCTTTTAAAACATACTTTTGTTGGGTTTATAAACTAGGAGAATACTAGAATTCAGGGTCTCGGCCAGCTGTAAGATGATCAATCACCGCCTACGGTTGAAACTAACCCTGGAATCGAATTCTGACGTAGTTTTACCAGAATTGAAGAGATCGACCAAAATCACAATTTTTCCATACCTACCCCTTATAACTAGAACCTATTCTATCGATATCAAATTAATGTATATTTATTCTCCTTAAACATATTTTTGGTGAGGTTATAAACTAGGAGTATGCTAGAATTCAGGGTCTCGGCAAGTTGTAACACTGTCAATAATTGTCTAAAGTTGAAACTAACCCTAGAATCGAATTCTTAATTCAAAAGAACGCATTCTGACAATAAAAAAATAAGATACCCGAAGTAGCTGCCGGGGCTCGTGCTATGAAGGAAAGTGATCAAGACAAAAAACATTCGGCTAGAAATAATATATTATGAACCAATACCACAAAAAAAATATTTAAGCAAGAAATGTTTCTTCCTCAGATGTCGCCACACTTTGATATTTTGAAGCGCAGTCTATGGTACAAACCGACTTGTTATAAGGCATGTTTATTGAGTTTTTCTGTAAAACAGCTATCCATTTTTTAGTCTTATTAGTTCTAAATTTTCTAGCCCCCTCCTGATATAAAAATGAGAAAGGATCCTTTGAAATTATCTACCTTTCGACACCATAATTTAAAATCATCATCAGTGCTCATTGTATTATTTTCTATTCACTGAATAGTAAGGGTACTAATCCATTCTGAACAAAGGATTTTTTTTCAAGGCCCTGCACTCCAAATAGGATGATATAATCAGAGTACAACGTAATATTTATATTAACAAATTGGCATTCGTGTTCAGATAAAATCATCTGTATAAGCGGCATTTTCATTACGTTGTTAATGAAATCGCCAACAATATGTATGTATAAGGAATACGCTTATGTTATTTTTATTTAATCTTGTTAGAGTGCTTTCAATTGAATCAGGTCAGGGGAAATTATACGTCTTCATGGATGTAATACTATAATAGATTTTTCAATGGTCTATATTATAAATTTCAAGGTTTTTGCATTGTTATAAATACGGTATCTGCATATTGATTACATAGGCACATTTTCGTACAGGTTCATTCTTTCGTTGACATTTTTAATTTTAATAGGCAGTATTTGAAATATCAATTTCAACCTAGAACTGCTTTTGTATGTATGAAATCTGATAATCTAGTAGAATTTAATACAACCAAAACTCAACCTTGCATCTTCTCCAGGAAGGCTGATCCCACAATCCCTAATATGATGTTGTCAGGTATAACTATTCCTATGAATCCATGCTCGGGATCACCACCAATAGCACACTTTCCTGGGATGATGTTTTTTCCTCCATGGTTGACAGCAAAGATTGAAGTATTGTTGCATATTCCCCTAGGGGTATTGTAAGGGATATGTTTAGATCCCTCGAGTAAATAAAGATGATTGGTGGCATGATTTCAATTACAATCAAATGTTCTGGGAACTGTTATGGCCAACCGCGACGAGTGTGGTTTACATATAAGACATCACAATCATCATAACTGGGCTTCAGACATTTTCCAACTTCGTCCTTTTCGTCTGATAATTGTCGAATTTGAAACTAAGATACATTGTCATTCAAATTTCACAAATTTGAAATCCCAGATTATCTTAAACCTTTCATATTTTAGCAATTCATGTTCATTCCTTATTCTTTTTTTTTCAGTACATGATGAGAAGGGTGACAGATACGTTATTAACCGGTATCAAATATGTACCAGGTGTATCTAGGGTTATGGATTACGCATATGGGAATGAGAAAGAATTAGTGAAAAACCATGAATTTGTCGGACTAACGATTGTAAGTAAAATTCAAAATATTGGTTATTCGCCGTGCTTTCAACTTTGCTTTTTCAGGAAGAACGTGTTAGGAAAGCAGGTTATCCATTCGAAACGTACAACGTAGAAACCTCGGATGGATATTTATTGACAATGCACCGAATTCCACATGGGCTGAAAGGAAATAAAACCAACGATAAGCCTATACTTGTGATGCACGGATTGATGGGCTCTGCTTATGATTTCGTTGTGCATAAAGACAAGAGTTTGGCTTATTCTCTAGCCGACAATGGTTACGACGTTTGGTTGGGCAATGCAAGAGGAACACTGTATTCTCGTAAACGTGACGACGCCAATGAGTTTTGGAGATTTAGGTTGGTGTAAATTCAACAGTGAAATTATTCTCGAATTAAAATTGGGTTCTCCAGTACTTTTATATTATTTTATAATTCGATTTGATAATGCCACTATGTGCTTGAAGTGCCTCACTAATAAGTAACTGTATGATTGTTTTAGTTGGCACGAAATTGGTATATACGACGTTCCGGCTTTCATTGATTACATCTTGGAGTTCACTAAAAAAGAAAAACTGTGTTTCATCGGCTATTCTCAAGGCACCACCGTATATTGCGTTTTGGCTTCAATGAAACCCGAATATAACGAGAAAATTTCTTTGGTTGTCTTTATAGCGCCTGCTGTGTTCGTGCAACATTATAAATTCCTTGGACCTTTCCAAAATTTTTGCGAATACGAAATATTGATAACATGGTTTATTAAATTGATGTCAATGCTCCTGACCAAAGTCAGCCACTACCAGAAGATACTTGTAAGTTGAAACATAGAAAACAATGCACGACTCATATAAGTCTTCGTTCGTGGAAGGTATAAGTAAAGAAACCTTTTTAGTTCTTAATTTCAACAAATGCTCTCAGGACTTTGACTGGTCATAAGACACTAAACTGAAGGGAAGTATCAACTTAATCTATATGGCGCCAAAATTTAAAAATGTCTGTCATACAAATAACATTCCGAAATTCAAGCCTGTATTTGTATTAGAATTGAAAATTTTGATATATAACGATCAATTTATCTTCTAACTGCATTCAAATACAATGAAAATACATCACATCAATTATAAATAATTATCGGCAGGTAAGAAAGGATTACTCATTCAAGAACCTAGAGGATTATTACTTTCAGATTACATGGTGGATTATCACATTCTAATAATGATTATCATTATTGCAATAATGTAATAACCCACCATGTAATCCTATAATAATAATCCTCTAAGATAATGAATGACCGACTACGGCAATCCTTCGCTTATTTATAGTTGATACTATGTCTGAAGGTGGTAATAACTCGAGTAATGTAAGTTACAAATAAAAGTGATATCAAAACGAAGGCAAGTTGTAAAGTCCCTGAAAAATAAAACAGATGGCGCCTCAATCGAAAATTCCATGTGACATTTGTGATGTACCATCTTTAACTAGAACGCATACAAATTTTCAGACTGATAAGTCATTCAGTTCTGTTTTGACACCCATCGAAAGCACGCAACCTTAAAGATTTATGCAAACATGGAAACAAGTGATTTTCTCGTCTTGCGTGGAAAAAACATTACGCAAACCAAAGCATCGCTTGTTAAACATTATGGGGACTCTCCACCATCGATTGGAACGATTCACAAGTGGTTTACTATTTTCCGTTGTGGTAGTATGACAACAAAGGACGCCGAACGTTTTGGTCGTCCAATTGAGGTCACAACGCCAGAAATCGTCGATAAAAAATCCCTGGCATGATATTGGACTATCGGCGAGTTAAAGTGCACAATATTGCTGATGCTATGGGCATCTCAACCGAACGGTTGCATAAATCTTTGAATATAAGAAAGCTATCTACCAGATTGGTGTCGCATTTGCTCTCTGTTGACAACAAGCGCGATCGTGTGACAATTTCAGTCATCCACCACATTCTCCAGATTTAGTCCCCTGCAATTTCCAAACTTGAAGAAACGGTTCGGCTGAAAGAGATTTGAGTTCATCGCTAAAACTAAGGCCTATTCTGAATGATTGCCGAAATCGTATTATTTGGAAGGGATCGCAAAATTAGAAAAACGTTGGACGAAGTGTATCGGGCTACAAAAAGATTGTGTTGAGAAATAACATAAGTTTTATCCAAATAAACCATTTTTTGTTCAATTTTTCAATTACTTTTCACTTGGCCCTCGTATAGTTGTGTTTAATTTTACAACATGAATAAAATTTCATATTACATTGTAAAGGGAGAAACGATAGAATTTTCAAATCAATGTATTGATAATATAATACCGTAACTTACATTCCTACCTCTTGAAAACTCAGTTTTGTTAAACTAAGACACTTGCTAGCTTACCGTCCGTCTGAATTTCGAAGAGAGCTTCAAGTAACTATTTACTTAATGACAAAGCAGATAGACAACACGTGTTGCATAAAAACTGCTTCTACAATATCTCAGGTCGCAGGCTGAATTTCAAAAATCTAACTTCGTCACGACCTTTATTAGGTTGAGTACTAATTGAATACAAAATTGCAAGTTAATCGGTTAGAAAACGACCGAGAAAAGACAAATGTATGCTACATTTGTCCCGTTGAGACGTACCAAACCGCTTCACCCGCTTCGCTTCAATTATCTCTCTTTACATCAAATTGTTGAGAGTTGTTACGTTACTAACAGCTTTACTCCTCCCCTTCATAATTACAATTTGATATATGTTGATTGAAATTGAATAGCTGAATGTGGATAAAAATCACTAAGGAGTTATTTTGCATTTATTTTGCCACTTAGAACTTTTTCCATATATCTATAATTATTTGCATTAGGCTTGTTATAAGTATATGTTAAATTTTATTTGTCGTTTCTTGCCCCTTAACTGAGATTTCCTGTTGGGTGATGTATTTAAATAAATACATAAATAAAACACGACTTTATTATACTTTGATAATAATGTATCACCACACATTGTTTCCTCAGGAAGGGTTATGAACTGAATCACATGTTTGTTGTAATCAGTTCATAACTCTTCCTGAGGATGGCACTATGCTGTGAAGCAAATGTTAATATACTATAAAATAATAGTATATACATTATTATCGACTTACCTGACTTTATACTAACATTAAAATTTTCAGGACTTCACCGTTGCCGAATATCATGAATTTCCCGTTGGCTTAGAACTATTCAGACGCTATTGCAGACAGTTAGTAAGAATGGGAGGTAATTTCCAAACATTGGCTGAACAGATACTATCAGAATGCTTAGGAATCCCGATGGAATATCTAGCAAAGGTTAGTAGCTTTATGAGGTCCTGGGAACTATAGGGTGCGGCAAAATATACCTAGGCAAGTTTTTTTTCAGCAGAAATAAATTAAGCTACATGCGAATAAATGACCGCCACGACAAGCCATACAATGACCTATTCTATTTTGAGCTTGTAGCATATATTTGCGCAATATTTCAGCTAGAATTTGGGCAATTCCTTCGTGTTCTAACGATTGTGAGCGATTAACGTAGACTTGATTATTTAAAACAAATCAGGTGAATGAGGCGGCTACTTAACATCTCCATTTGTTGTGAACAGCCTGGCAAGGAAAATGTCTCTAAGAAGCGCGACCGTTTCACGCACTGTATTTATTTATTTATTGTATTACACTAGCTGAATGGGAGAAACTCCCTCAAGAGCTTAGGAGTAGAGATTAAAATTAACTAATATACACAGTTTTACAAATATCTTAGGGTCACAACAGTCAAACCGATCATCTCGCAGAATCTACACATTTTGAAAATTGGGGAAAATAATAACGTATTTGTTCTGCAGAGTGGTAGAACAAAATGTTTGTGTGGAAAGGGTGTGAGCAGATGTAACATGTAAATTCAACTTTGATAAGATCACAGGACAGTCAACCGGGTTATGAATAACCTTATACAGAAATAAAATACTATGAATTTACCCAAGTTTATATAACTCTAGGCAAAAGAATCTATTTAATATAGATTGGTGGGAAAATCCAATAGATGGATAATTACCATCAGCTTTGAAGGTTAAATATCTTAAGAAACGCCGATTCCGTCGCTCTGTTTTGTTTATATAAATTTTATAATGAGGGTTCCCCACACAATTGAAGCATATACGAGCTTAGAACGAACAAATGAATTATATAATATTGTTATTAAATTACTATTGCTAAATAGGCGGCAATTCCGGATGATAAAGCCCAGTGTTCTGTAGGCATTAGAAACAATTGATTCAATGTGAGACGGAAATGACAATTTCACGTCAAACAAAACTCCCAAGTCTCTGAAACTATAGGAACGAGCAAGAGCTATGTCAACAAGTTTGTAATTGTAAATAATAGGCGTAATTTTCTTGGCAAAAGTCATTACAGTGCACTTACTAATACTAAGCTCCAGATGATTTATTACACACCAAGTACTGAGTGCATCCAAGTCATGCTGCAGTGGGGTACAACATGTCAATACGTTATAGTAAGAGATGGTACATCACAAATGTCACATAGGATTTTCGATTGTGCGCCATTTGTTTTATTTTTAGGGACTTTTCACCTTGCCGTCGTAATTACATCATTCTTAAATCTTCCCAAGATGCTATTCTGAAATTACATGAAACAGATGTTATTTTCATCGAATATACTCTAAGTATACATTATCATTTTTACTTTCAGGATGCCATCCCAGTTATATATAATGGGGCACCAAGCTCTGCATCCTATAAGCAAATATTGCATTATGCACAGAACATCGATTCAGGTAAATATATTCACAGTATACTATAGAAGAGTTCAACAGCTGTGGATACAATGTAACACTAATAAGTAAGAAAAAATCACCCTCAACAACTAAAATTAAAGTACTGTCCATCTTTCAGCAACTACAGTTACTTAGTGCTAACAGGTGATTATTTCTTACGTATTAATATCCACAGAATTGAACACATTGCTACCCGATTATAAGAATAATTATTGAGTTCCATCTCGATGGCGATTTGTGAATTTAAATAAGCACTTATCAACTTACTAAGTACAAAATAATCACCATCACCCACTAAAAATACTATTAAAGTACGACTTGATACTTCAATAGCTTTTTTAGTGGTTAATTATGACGTCTTATTAGCGTTATAATGTACCCCCGGTTGTAAGCCCATTGATTTACATATTATCATATTTCAAAATAAACCACTGAGTCTAATCCAAATCATGGTAAATTTCCAACCCGAATTCATAACTTTATGCAAAAAAAACCAGTCAAATCCAAGAGTCTCTCAAAACTGTTGGTTATACCTGTTGTAACTGAACATCGAGTCTGGCACCAAAGCCTTCTTTTGAAACTTACGTCATATGGTATGCCGCCTCAATTTTGTCGCGGTTGACGGAGAAATTTCCGATACAATGTCTATCAAAGCTGGTGTTTCACAAGGATCTGTCTTGGCACCAACTTTGTTTCTCCTCCATATAAGCGATGTGATGGAAGTGATCACCTGCCCCATCCACAGATTTGCAGATGATGGTACACTGCCTCACGCTTTCCCATCTAGGGCCCCTATATCGTTCAATGAAGCCAGAGGAGCGAGAAAAGTTTACGCAATTACCAAAACTCAAGATTGAGTCTTCTCCAGGAAGGCGGATCCCAGAATCCCTTATACGATGATGTCAGGTACAACTATTCCTATGGAGTCCCTCTCATGGGACGATCATGTGAGGTCCATTGCGAAAACCGCTTCACAAAAACTGATTTTCTATTCCGTGCCAAGAGCTTCTTTACATCCCAGGAGCTCCTCGTAATCTACAAAGCACGGAGTCGACCTGTCCTGGAGTAGTGTTCACATGTTTGGTGTTCCGCCCCCAAACATACGCTGAATCTCTTGGATTCTAAACAGATGAGAGAGAAGAGAGATATTCATTTGATTGATGATGTAACACTTACGAGTTCATTGAGCTCTTTAGAACATCGTAAAAAGGTTGGAGATCTCTTCCTTTTTTATAGATATTTCCATGGTCGGTGTTCGTCAGAAATTTCGTCTATTGTTCCACCACGAAAGATTCTAGATGACCCCTTCATTGTCAAGCTCGAGACCTGCCGAACTTCTTCCGACCAGCCTTAATTTTTCTATCGAGCAGCGTAGTTGTGGAACTCTTTACCTAGTGAGGTCTTTTCCTATGACCATAACCTCCAAACCTTCAAGAAAAATTCGAATGCCTATCTCCTGTTCCAACATTTCACCGCTGGCTCAAACGATGCTCTCCGAACATTATAAGTTTCCCTATCGTGTAGTCAAAGTATAAAAAAAAGAACTGTGAAGAATAATTTGCATGCCTAGGCAACAAGAACAAAACGATTGTGATCTAGTAACCCGACCACTTGGGCATTGAGGGAAACGAGGCAGAAAACTTTCTGATCAGGGAGGATGTAGCTCCAAAATTCACTGGATCAGAACCAGTGCTGGGCATATACGTAAGCATAGCTAAAACATATACATCGTGGATCGAAAGTAGCATCCTTCGGTACTGGCAAACATTACCAGGGCTTAGCCAGTACTTTCTACAATACAAGATCAGAAGGCTGGACTATAAACGTAAATGTGACTTCATCAACAAAAGGCTTGGAGTAGATACTAAGGTTACGACAGTACCGTTTGGTCTTGAGGGCAATGACATGAGTATGACAGGTGATAAACGCTAAATTTTCATGACACTCAGTACCGTCTACGCGCCATTAAGACTCAACTTTACTGTCGTAAGCTTTGTCTCAAGTCTGAGCCACTGACTTTTGTTCTCAGCTCATAGGCCTTGTACTGTAGAGAGTATTGGCTATACCCCGAAGAGTACAATAGGCAACCGGTGAATAACCTGCATATACCAGTATAAAGAATTAGAGTTACGAAGTGGGTGTAAACCATTCGACTGAAATGACCTAAAAGCCTCAACTGACTGGTAAAAAGGCAAAAAAACTGGTCTCTCTTATTCCCAACATTTCTGGATGATATTGATTAGAAACTACGATTTCTAATAATTTTTTTTCATTTCTGTTTCTCTTCGCGTATTGCAGGTTCGTTCAGACAATTCGATTATGGTGTCGAGATCAATAGGGAAGTCTATAACAATCCTGTACCTCCGGATTACAATTTGAAGAACGTAACTGCTCCAGTCGCTATGTTTTATAGCAAATATGACAAATTAGCACCAGCTCAGGTAATAAATGTCATTCTAACTGTCAATTATTTACCTTTGAATCAATATGTTGCAGGATAACGAGAAGCTGATTCAAGTTTTACCTAATGTGATATACAAACGATGCTCCGATGATAAATCCTACACTCATTTTAGTTTTTTGTTTGGAAATAATGCAAATAAGATCCATTCAGAATTAGTGAGATTATTGGAAGATAAATTGAAATAGCCCATACATAATTTTAGTTAATGAATTTGTTATGATCATGAATTCTAGAGACTAATAAATTATTTTTATTTATTACAATATCTTTATTTAAACCCATCACAGTATAATATGCAAGGCAGCAATTGCTGCACGCTGGATAGCATGAGAATAACATCAAAGTTGGTGTGGGAGTGCATCAACACGATGAATAACCGTGATGGAAACGAAGGGAAGCTCACTCTGGAATAAGGGGAAACGAAATGGCGATGAGCCATTGCACTATTATCTGTGATCTCCAAAGTGATGGAGAAAGCAATCAACATCGAACTCATCAAATACCTAGAGAGCTATAACGTAACACATGTATAGCAGAAATCTATTGAAAAACATGGTGAATCTCTAGCTGTATCATTGGTTACCTCCAAAGACTTGATCGAGTCTGACACCAATGTCTTCTTCCGTCATATGGTTTGCCGCTTCAACTTTGTCGCTTACTATCGAGTTTTCTCTCAGATAGATCACTCCATGTGATGGTTAACGAAGTATCCTCCGCTACAATGGCTATTAACGCTGGTGTTCCACAGGGACTTGTCTTGGCACCAACTTTGTTTCTGCTTCATACAAACGATCTGCTGGAAATGACCACCTGTCCCGTCCAACAACTTTGTAGATAATGGAACAGTTCATACCGGTTTCTCATCTAGAGTCCCTATACCATCCAATGAAGCCAGAAGAGCGAGACAGGGACAGGTTGACGCAATTATATTATTACATAATAAATATTATGAAAATAATAATTGAAAAGAATCAGTCATTGAGTCATGAAAGTTCATCTTAAACTTAAATAAAATATTAGATATTATAATTTTTTTTTATATCTTGTTGCATTTTGTAACATCTGCTTGAAAAAGCTACGCTAAGGTGTTAGCGAAACTAGTCGTATTGAATGTGATGAATTATTTTAAATCAAACTTCTAGCTATTTTATTTAAGTAAAAAAAATGTTTCTTCCTTTTATTGGGGGAATAATAATTGTGAACTGAGTTCTTTGCTGATGGAATCACTATCAACATAAAACCAGTGATTTTAGTTTGATAAGTGTTAATCAAAACAAAGGAAAACTCATGTTTTCATTATGTTAATAATCTATCATAATGAATCTTCAATCATCATATTCCTTAAAATCAAAATTACATCAGTTTCCAAAAGTTTGGTAAAGATATATCGATAATACTTTCACCATTATAAGTAAAGATTTTGATTTATATGACTTTTTAAGCACGCTTAATAGCTAATTTAATTCACTGTCGAAAAAGAAACAGATAATCAGCTTCCTTTCCTTGATATTAACATTATAAAAGATGGTAATCACTTGGATTTCGACATATACAAAAAACCGACTCAAACAAATAGGTATACCCCGATGGATTCATTTGATAGTACTGTTCCCTTTGAGACAGCAAACTTATAACAACGAAGTTTTGAAACGGAAATAGCGTTGGACAATGGTTACGACAAATATTTGATCAATAACTTAATTTCAAAACAGAAAATAAAATGGGAGACAACCAATTATACAAAATTAGAGCCACTACCTTCAAATTATTCAAATTGCTCAATAATTAATAAATACGATAAGTTATTTCCTAAATTTGCGATAAGATTAATAATAATTCTTGACCCAGGTATGAATTATATATAAATTCTCAGGAAATGGGTGACTTATAAATTCAACAATTTCCACTGTTACTTTAATTTACTTGTGAACAAAACATAAGTTTCCTAGATATGAACATTAGGCATGATGCAGATGGAAAAATAAAAACTTCGTAGTTAACTAAAGAAGTTTGTTCCTAATGTTATCTTCACTTCAATTCCGTTGCACCAACAAGTTATAAAAAAAAGTGTTACAGATCGCGCGGTTAAATTGTCCCACCCAGAGGACCTTCCCAAAAATTTAAAAATTGTTCGTAATACACTGGAAATGAATGACTACATATTAGAAGAAACATTTTAACTCGGTACATCTTGGCCACATAAAGAAAAGTAATAGAGAAAAGTCTAAGTTACCAGAACATATTTTAAATAAGTCACACATTTCTCAAGAAAGTTCATCACTAGAAGGGATGGAAATGTATAATTGAAAAAGCAATTTAATAAAATCAGATTCATCTCCAGATGAGGGTAACCCATTGTTTACATTGTTATTCCCAAATAGTATTTAAACAGACACATTTTGATTTATAATATAGTTTACTGTCATGATGGCTACATGGTAGCTGACAGATGTTCTGTACTTCAACAGTATTTTTAGTGGATTGTTTTTTATTTCTATAGTGTTTGAGAGGATAAATAAGTATACAGAGAACTTACAATTTTATTTTCTTTTACTTAAAATGTTGCCATATTCAGTCATATTTTACAGAAAAATAGAACGGTATTAGTTCATACGAAACACATTTCTTTACATGTGAATATTATGATGAAGATTTCGAATATCGTAACATGATTATGCTTTATAATGTTTTCAAATTAGTCCAATTAAAATTATCTCCCGCACAATGGATTTCAGATTACGACATAACACAACAAATTAGAATCGCCGTCAACCAACATGTAACTGAGATATAAACTGTATATCAGTTTTTGTTTCGAACGGGATGTGGCATATGTAGTAGTTCAAAATAAAAGGGGATTCAACAATGAAATCAAAATGCTCAGTAGATAATGATGAAAGTTTAATAATATTGGCTTCACGCCACAGAGGCGCGACTAGACGTTTCGAGAAACCATTACAGTTAGCATCATCTGGGAGGCTATAACTGTAGCTGCGATTAATTATTTGTTACGCTGTGACATTTACAGCTGAATAACTTTTTAGTTATTCGGGTTTTTGAAGATTTATGCGTTCTAGGTTTTCAGTGTGCCTTCGAAGATAAGATTTAGATGAACTTAACACAACTTCTGGATGGAACGCAGTTTGTGTAGTATGATTGGTGTAATACTATGCTGAAAATTCTCAAGGAAATTAAGTCCACAAATGGGCGGTTTCGAAGATACGGAGAATTATTCCTTTTTGTAGCATCTGTACGATCTTGAAATCGCATTTTCGTATCATGTGTGTATCTGGGCGCTTTAATATGTTGAAAATAGGAACTGCATTTTGTTTGGGCGCGCTAGCACCGTTTCGAGAGGCATTTTTGACATCCATCTTCAGTTTTTCAAATGGAATTATAGTGTTTTATTTAACCATAACAGTGGATAGGCTGCACCATTTCCTCAGCAAAATCGACCTTTATTATATGTAAATCCCCCTGAGGAAATCGTTTTACCGAAAATGGGTCCTTTTAACGTCATCCATCCCCCGGCATGCCCAATTGTTGTATTTATGTAGTCATAGAGACTGTTATGATTCTCCAATATATGATCTTGTAATGTATGGTGCTTTAATCTATAGTCTGGTCTAATAATCTATGGTTCTCCAAGACAGGTATTTTGACATGTGTCTGGTAATTGTTTCAACATTCAGACACGTGTTTGACCATGAATGTTGAAACACGTGACTCAATTTCAAAGCATGTGACTCTCTGTCAAAAGCACGTATCAAGCATTTGTCTGAATGTTGAAACACGTGACAAAGCAGTGTATGAATGTTAAAACACGTGTCTCAATATTGAAACACGTGTCTAAAAGTTAGGTTAGTAAGTTAGGTTAGGTTGGGATGGGTTAGGTTAGGATAGAAATAACGGAGGTACAATAAAAAATCATTATTGGTTATTATGAGAGTGTTAAGATTAGCATGATCACAATATTTGCATTGTATATCAACAAAGTTAGGTAGAAGGTTAGGTTAGAAACAAGGGTACACTCATTATTGGTTATTGTGGAAATATTTGGGTACATAAGGGTGGTTGGCTTAGGCAGCAGGTACATGCTAATTATCTGACCTGACAACCAGGTACATACCTGGGACCCAGTTTACGTAGACCTTAAAAACACCTGGGACTGAATTTACCTACATAGATCGTGGCGCCATCTGTTTTATTTTTCAGGAACTTTTAACCTTGCCCTCGTAGCATAGAGTATAATTTAACAACTTCCATTAGTGGTTTCTAAATTATTTCCAATATATTTTATTTTCCTGTAATCATACTTTTCATCACAGCTTATTTTTGTATGCGGAATGCTTTCAGATAATTACTGGAATTACCTCAGAGAATAATACCGTTACTTAAAATGACTATGGAATGTAAGTCATAAGTAAAACTACTAAGTTTTGTTAATATGAGAAAGACAATTTGATAATGGTAATATGAATGCCAGAGAATCAGGTATTTATGTTGACGCTCGTCCCAATAACCAGAACCCTTCATTTTATTTTTTTTAAGACTGGTTCTTTGGGAAACGATCAAGGTCGGTGTCCTCCCCTGAGACAGTACAGGCAATTTTACCAGAATCCGGAGGCAAGTTTGTGGAAAATATCAGCCGATGTAGGAATTAATGCTCCTCTTGAATATAAGGGATATTATAATTCTTCGATAACAACATTGGAGTCTATCTACGTTATGCTAAGATTATCAAAAGCAGAATGTCTCATGAGTCCTGTCTGATTCTATCTCTATTATTGCCGATTTAGATGCATCCATTGTTCTAATTTGGCCTAGAACCTATCAAAATTTATAGAATGAATAATCCAAGTTTTTATATATTTCTTCCAATAACCTTTATAATCTCAAGTATTATCAGCAAAAGCTAATGTCTGTTCTATAGCTCAGATAATCATAATTAGCGACTTTTACGTTCAATCTGATTTAACGGCATTAAATAAGTAAGAGTTACATTGTATCTCAGTATTTACGTATGTGAAGCCAATAGGGAAATTGTTGCTCTTACTCAAACTATCCGTGTGTGTTTCCTTGATCCATTTGTTTGTGTTTTGTGTCGCCGATTTTTAGCTACGATGATACGTTCAGATTTAAAGGTAATAGATTAAAAAATAAAATTGGAAAATCAACTTTGTGATAACTAGGTCGATAAAAAATGTGTATTTTAACAAACCCTATTCCTTTTGAAAATTCATGATCATGCATAATATGCCCTTATTTGTGGCTTAGCTTAACAGATCCAATAAAAGTTTTTTTATGATAAATTCTTCAGGAATATTGAATGAACAATATTTATCCAGAAATGCTCTTAAATCCATGTTATTTCAAAAATCGATGCTGGGAGCCGGTACTTTGTGATAATTTATCATATAGATAGATAAAAACACCTTTTACATTGTTTTATATCACTTATACAGGGTGTCCCACGACGTTTTGACAATTTCTCGAAAACTGTCAATATGACATAAATGAAATTTGGCAGATATAAATAGTCGAAACTGATGCTTATATTTATTATAAAATGACTTCCGTTTGCGCCAACGCCAACATATTTTTTTTAAATGGGACAACCGGTATAATATTACAATTTTGGATATGTCATTCAAAAAAAAATTCAACGATACCACATATGTCATCATGCAGTAATGATAATAAGGGCTATTTATTTTTACTAAATTTATTAAAGCAATATTTTGCACTCAAAAATTTAGGTGGCTATGAAACAAATAACTATTGTAGCAAGAACTGTCATTAATTATTAGTCATAATCTTGTGAAGATACTGTAATAATAAGTAAATAATGCCTTCAATTCTTACTTACGATGAATATGTTGACATGCTACTTATTTATGGAGAATGTGGAAAAAACAAAACTCATGCTCAAGGTTTGTACAGAAATCGTTTTCCTCATAGAATAACTCCAAGCGAAAGCTAAGAACTGGTTCTTTTCTAAACGGTAAAAGACCGCTCAGACAGATGACAATGTGATAAATATTTTGGCTTATCTTCAGGTAAATCCACACATCTCAATACGATTTCTTGAACAAGAATTACAAATAAGTAGAAGTTCAATACAAAGGGTATTAAAAAATCACAAATACCGTCCTTATAAAATACTTTTAACACAATGTTTGTTTCTGCAGATCCTGAAATGTTAGTACAAAGTAATGATGACCCTTCTTTTTTAGAAAAAATATTATGGAGTGATGAAAGTAGATTTCATAACAATGGTATTGTTAATCGCCATAATTGTCATTATTGGACGCAGGAGAATCCAAAGTGGATGTGCCAAACCAATTTCCAAACATAATGGGGAATCAATGTTTGATGCGGTTCATTTAACGCTCGGTTGATTGGTCCCTATTTTTATGAAGGAACATTATTAACAGGGCAAAGATACTTGGATTTTCTTCAAAATACTCTACCAGAATTACTTGAAGATATTTTCTTACATGAAAGGCAAACAATGTGGTCACAGCAACATCTCTTCACTTTTTTGGGCCAGTTAGAGAATATCTTGATAACACATTTCCTGAAAAATGAATTAGTCGAAATAGTGCGATTCTGTGGCCACCCCGTTCTCCGGATATTACACCCTTAGATTTCTTCTTCTGGGGTTACTTGAAAGGTCGAGTTCATGTCTCACCCCCGACTGATGGTTTAGATGATTTGAAGACAGGCATGTCGGACCGTAGCACCCGAAATGATTGCAGCAGCACTTACAAGAAATCTTTTAACAAGGTTTGTACATTGTGTCAATGTACATGGTCATCAATTTGAACATTCTCTTTTCTCTTTTAATTGCTTGTACTTTTTAATTCCCTATGTTACGTTTTTTAATAAAATAATTTATTTTTGGTAGCTACTATTTGAAACTATACAGATGTTCATTTAATTGCCCCTATTATCATTACTGCACAATACAATGATGACAAGTGTGGTATCGTTGAATTTGTTTTTGAATGATATATCCAAAATTGTAATATTATACCGGTTGTCCCACTTAAAAAAATTATGTTGGGGTCACGTAACCCGAAATCACAAGAAACACGGAAGTCATTTTATAATGAATATAAGTATCAGTTTCGACTGTTTCTATCTGCCAAATTTTATATATGTCATATTAACAGTTTTGAAGAAATTGGACTGTCAAAACGTCGTGGGACACCCCGTATTATGAAACACTATTGTGACATATTATAATAGTTTCTTTAGAATCTATTAAGTCGAGCAAAATCTTTATGAAATTCTGTAAAATTCAAAGATTTTAAAATTTGTAGATCCTAGGGGATCTTAGAACACCCATGCAAATTTTAGTTAAAGCACTCCTCAAAAGTATGATTTTATTAGTGTCACAACCCGTATAAGCAGAATTTAGGCTTTTGACCAGCTGTAGCTTTGTCAAACATCGTCTGAGGTTCAAACTAAGGTTAGAAATGATTTTCTCATCATCGAAAACATATTAAAACAAAGTTTCATTATAATCTATAGAGACGAGCAAAATGGAGTTTTTTCCCTACCCCTTATGAAATATGGAAAAATTCAAAGATTCTAAAATTCTTAGATAACCGTTGGAACTTATCCTAGATGATCTTAGAATACTACCCATGCAAATTTTAGATACAGCATGCTTCAAAAGTATAATTTTATTAGGGTTCAGCAGAATTTAGGGTCACGACTAGCTGTAGCTTTGTCAAACATCGTGTGAGGTTGAAACTGAGGTTAGGAATGATTTTCTCATCATCGAAAACATGTTGTAAAAAAGTTTCATTAGAATCGATTGAGTCGAACAAAATCGTGATTTCAACTCAACTTAAACATAACTGACTCCCAGATAATGGTCTGAGATCGAAACAAATGTAATAGTGAGGATTACATTTTTTGTTTCTGACACTGTAATAAATAGATACAAAATCTACCATTTTTTTATTACAGTTCCAATTGGAACGGATGAAGGGCATCTGGATGTCTGGAATCACATACTTAACAAGTACATCTTACATAACCTCAAGTAAAGCTAAATCTGAAGGGAAAATCTCGGAGATCTCTCTTGATCGGGACTTATTTGAATTAGATATTGTGAGTATGTAAGAAAAATCCTTTATGCAGGATCCTTAATTTCTAAGGATACTGATAGTTAACGTTTCAGAACAAAATTAGATTACAATAATTTCAGGATGAACGTATAAAGCTCGCTGGCTATCCTGTCGAAACACACGAAGTAATAACGGAAGATGGATATATACTAACGATGTACAGGATTCCACATGGAAGAAATTCTGAAAAAAATAATGAAAAACCTGTTCTCATTATGCACGGTTTATGTGGTTCAGCCTATGACTTTGCTTTATATCCAGATAAGAGTTTGGCTTACAGTTTAGCTGATAACGGATATGACGTGTGGCTTGGGAATGCGAGAGGAACTACGTATTCCAGAAAACATACATTCTTAGAGGAGAACAGTCCTGCTTACTGGAAATTTAGGTACGTTTCATGGTCAAAAATGGTATTATACTATTGGATTTATTCATTTATAGGAAAACATCAAGAGAACAATTATTGGTATAGCTCCAGAATCTTAATTCATATTCTGTTTCGATCTCTCGATCGTTATCCAAGAGGCTAAAGAAGAAAAATATTCAGGTTTCTCTAGGTCGATCAATAGCACTGTAGTTAATACTTCCGCGGATTTCGCTCTCTCGAGCTGATCAGCGGAACGGGAGAGCTCCATATCTAATGGTCGACATATTTGTCGTCATTACCGGTTGATCTACACTATTTCTTTTTTAATGCTTTGAGCCAGCGGTGGAATGTTGAAAGAGGAGAGCATTTTACTTGAAAGTTTGGAGGTTTTAGACATTAGGAAAGACCTCACAAGGCAAAGAGTTCCACAACTTTTCTGCTAGGAAGAATTTCAGCAGGTCTCGAGCTTTACAATGAGAAAGCGGTATGAAATGTACCAACATCTGCGAGGCTGTGAATGGGACCGGGTGGACTGTGGTCACTTTGAACCGATGGTTGATATGGAGCAGAAACAAAATAGGTGCCAAGATAGATCCCTGTGGAACACCAGCGTTGATAGCCATTGTATCTGAGGGTACTACGTCAACCACCACTTGGAAAGATCTCAATAGTAAGCGACAAAGTTGAGGCGACAAACCGTATGACAAAGCCTTCATAGAAACAGTTGTAAGATTAGGGATTGTGGGATTCGCCTTCCTGGTGAAAATACATTCTTGAATTTTGGTTGCATTAAACTACTAGATTATCAAATACCCATTTCGTATTCCTTGCAAGATCATCATTAATTGCATGGACCTGTCTCTTTCTTACACTTCTGGCTTCATTAGACGATCACTACCAGAGAAAGCAAAATGAAGTACACCCTCATCTGCAAAGCTGTGGAGGGTACATGATGTTAGTGCCAAGACGTATCTTTTAGGAACATCAGTGGGGATATGCCTTGTATCGGAGAAGACTCCCTCAAACCCCCCCCTCCCCCATACAGTGGAGGAAACTTGACAGTGAATGACAAATCATATGACCATAAGGACCTTGGTGACAAACTCGGTCAAATGCTTTGGAGATATCCAATTGATTGCCCATATTTGTCAATAAATGCTTGCCATGTACGTGTTACGTAGGCGAGTGGATTTTTTGTTGATATCCGGTGACGTAGACCATTTTGGCGGTCCTTCACGAATTTGCTTAGCTTTCTAGATATTGAATGAGCTCGACGTTACTTCATAGATCACTGATAGTATTTGAATTGAATTAGTATAACTTTCTGGAGATATCCTTGATATTTTCGTTAATGAACATGGTCCACATAGTGATCCATATTTGTTGATTTTATGTTTCAGTGCTCATGAAATAGGGATTTATGATATTCCAGCTAAAATAGATCACATATTGGCAACAACGAAGAGAGACAAGCTATGTTTCATCGGATATTCTATATCATCGTCAGCATTCTGTATGGGAACCTCCGTTAGAACTGAATACAATGAGAAAGTATCACTAGCCGTTCTTATAGCTCCTGCTGTATTCGTAGAACATTATAAATTCCTGGGACCATTGAACAGTATTTTGCATGAAATAATAATATGGCGCTTAGCCCAATGTGTGGGATTAGGACTCAAACTGACTGGATATTGGCAGAAGGTAGGTTCTGAAGTTAGAAGGTAAATTATCGATTATGCTATATTGTCATCTAATGATAGCAAGCTCTAACTTCTACATTTTCATTTAATCCACTTGAGGAACGTCCTTATAGGTGACTAGAATATTTTTATTTTACTTTGGAGTATTGTTTCAAAACAGCGTTTTTTTTCTAGGATCACATAGTATTTCCTCCTTTGAAAGATCAAGTGATAAGTAATATACGCAAATTTTGTTTGAAGGGAAGTACTGCTAGAAACGTTGTTATAAAATTGGTTTCGGTTTTTCTCAGAATTCCAGTTGACCATCTACCTAAGGTAAGCAGCTGTTATTTTGAAAATATCATCAATAATGTTAAGTTTAAGGTCCATTAATTGAAACAGATTATAAATATCGAAATCTATCATTCTCAAAAGAATTACACATTGTGAAGAACTTTCCTCTAAAATAACAGTTTAAAAAACATACTGTGATAATTCTTTAAAGAAGGCACATCATATACTACGAGGTGTGGCAATTAAGTTCCGAGACTATTGCTATAACATCTTTATTTTTAAATTTTGTACACTTTTTTATTTTTCCCCTTCAATATACTCTCCTTCCGCATCACCGCTTCATGCGAATTTTCCACTGTGCGAAGCAGTGCTGCAGGTCACCTTCCGACAGATTGTAGCTGCGCCGATTTTTTTTTTACGTCTTCTAATGACTCATGGCGGGTTCCTTTCAAGCAGGATTTGATTTGTGGGAACAGGTAGAAGTCGCAGGGTGCTAAATCCGGCGAATATGGTGGTTGCTCCATGACTGTGACCTGGTTTTTGGCCAAATAATCCTTGACAGAGTACGCGTTGTGAGCCGGCGCATTGTCTTGATGGAAAATCCAGGAGTTCTCTTTCCACATTTCGGGCCTCTTTTTGCGAATCTTTTCTCGGAGCCTTCGCAATGGCCCTTATACTTAATCGACGGTCTTTTCGAACAATTTCGGTTACTTTTCGAACGTTCAAGTCACTTTTTGAAGTCACAGGCCGCCCGTGGCGCTCGTCATTTTCAACCTTCTCCCTACCCTCCTGAAAACGTTTGTACCATTCAAAAACTCTGGCACGGGATGGGCAATGATCCCCATAAACCGTCTGCAAATTTTCATAGGTTTCCGTCGCGGACTTTAACAAAAACTTTATATTAACTCTTTGCTCAATTTTTATATTCAACATTTTTTCGGCGAGTGTAATTTTTTCACGTTTGTTATTTCACGATTACAACAAGACTGTTTATTGTAGCCACTTGAACATTTTACCCAAGGTCAAGGGATAAATACAGATTAAAACCACGCCCTTTACATTCTTCTCGCTAAGCTGGTTTTAATTTTAAAAAATGAGTCTCGGAACTTAATTGCCACACCTCGTATTGTATTCATAACTTGCCAACACCCCAAGTCACTACACCAGCTACATCTCAGCCACTGGAGCTTTTTGTACATTCCAGATTCTCTCTACAGTACAAGGCATGTTCTCTGAGTAGTGTGCTTAGATTTAAGACGAAGCTTAGCGCTTAGCCGGTATTGTGTGACAGATGATAAACATTATAATTAAACATATTTTTACCTCTTTCTTATGGAAAATTAAATGTAGATGCAACATTCCTAAGGTGTTCTAGTGTATTTATCTGTAAATAAGCGTGTATATATTATGACAGAATAAAGTGCGTTAGAAAATAGCTTCCTACGTGAATGCTTATTATGTTGGTTCTTGTCGCGTTTTCTCAGTTTACTTACATCAAAACTCAATCAAATTAAGCAGTATCCCAACATTGACTCGAGAGACGAGAGCATTGTCTCAAATGAAATGTATGGATTAGAACATGAATAAGAAATAATCACCCTTATCTTAATATACATAAATTACGTGTCACGTTGTTTGTCCGCTATAGACTCCTAAACTACTTAACCGATTTCAATCAAATTTGCACACCGTGTGCAGTTCGATCTAACTTAACAGATAGGATAGCTCACATCTCAATTTATAGCCGCAATATTATTTTATTGCAAATTATTTGTTGATTATTTCGTAGTAAACGAAAGTAATTGAAGCATTACATAGAACTATGCAAGATTTAAACGGCAATGATAAACTTTTCAGTGGTGCTATCTTACTTTTGTCTGGTGATTTCCGACAGACCTTACCGGTTATACCTCGCTCTACTTTCGCGGATGAGATTAATGCATGTTTAAAACGATCATTCTTATGGCGAAGTGTTGAAACACTTCGATTGACCATAAATATGCGCGTACAATTGCAAAATGATCCATCAGCACAACTATTTTCTGAACAATTGCTAGATATTGGGAACGGTAAAATAGAACTGCAATCAAATACGCAATAAATACATTAAACTACCAGACAATTTCTGCACGGTTCTTCAGGGAAAAAACGAATTGATTCAGAGTATTTTTCCGGATATACAAAGTAATTACTTGAATCATAACTGGCTCAGGGATTGGGCTATTTTGGCAGCCAAAAATGTCGATGTTGATGAAATTAACTTCCAGATACTACAGTTGTTACCAGGCGATCTGATGTCTTTTAAATCTATCGACACTGTTGTTGATGAAAATGATAGCGTAAATTTTCCAATTGAATTTTTAAATTCACTAGATATACCTGGAATGCCACCAGATAATCTTCGATTGAAGGTTGGTTCATCTATTATTCTTCTGCGTAATTTGAATCTACCTCGATTATGCAACGGTACGCGTTTGGTCATCAAAAAGATCACCGGAAATATTCTTGAAGCTACCATTTTAACTGGAAAGTTTAAAGGAGAAGTGGTCCTATTGCCACGTATTCCGATGATACCATCAGAATCTACGATACCCTTCAAAAGGTTACACTTTCCAATTCGTTTATCTTTTGCCATGTCTATAAACAAGTCTCAAAGCCAAACAATGGCCTATTGTGGTTTAGATTTGGAAAATCCATGTTTTTCTCATGGGCAACTATACGTTGCATGTTCATGTGTAGGAAAACCGTCAAATCTATTTGTGTTAGCTAAAGACAGGTTAACCAAAAATATTGTGCACCGATTAGTGTTAAATTAAATTAAAATTAAAAGTATAATTCACAATAATAAACATTATTGTTAAAGATTTAAAACTATCTGCCCTACCTACCTCATTAATAAGTTTAAGTGTTACGTGTTATTTACTAACAACTTTGTAATGTACTCATTTGTTACAGACTTGGATACAAAAAATAAAAAAATTTAAATTTATTTCTTTTGTATTGATTTTTGCTCAATATCAACGGTAGTAGAAAATCAATGATGGTGGTCGCCATGTATTTTAACAAATGGCATCTGTGTAAAAAAGCATGGTAGTCCCCATGACTGGTGTTCTCCTACCGTTTCCCTTGAATAATTTACTACTATGTAATATAATAAAAACCTTAGCCACAGCAACGCGTGGCCGGGTCTGCTAGTCCACTATAAAATATTGTTAAAGTACTGAAAACCTTTCGACTATCAAGTAGCCATCATCATTTTAACTTGGTCTAAAGAACATTTTACTCATATAAAGTGAAATAATGATGAAGTTATTTTGAATACAGGTCACACCATTTCTCAAGGAAAAGCTTTTAAAACACAGTTACTAGGTAATTTAGACGGGATGCAAATGTTAAAAAAAAGGAATTTATCAAATTCCGACTTATCTCCAGCTGAAGTAACTTCTTGTTTGCATTATTATCCCCAAATAGTATTCAAACAAGCACATTTTGATTTATAATTTGATTATTTAATTCACTCTGATGATGGATACTTGGTAACTGAAAGGTCATCAGTACTTTAAAATTATTTTTTGTGGATGAGGGTGATTATTTATAATTTTTAGTGTTATATTATAATCATCATTACATTGCACTTGGGATCTATCATCTAACAATATTAATAGGTACTAAATACTCTATTTGAACTACTTTCAACTCAGTATAACAGTCTTATCACTGACTGTATATGAATCCCTCAAACTCAAAACTCAATATTTGCTATTTACAAATTTTTACAGGAAGCCCAAAAACTGTCAGTAATCGAAATACGTATGAATTTGTTTACAAATTTGATTTTGGATGAACCAGTCTGTATACCAGGTTTTCTCGCTTTTGCCCCTGATGTTGTCTATCGTCTTGTCACTTCCTTCCATCTTGTATGATAGTACCTCGAAGAGTACTTGGGGGATATGTGATCCTTTGGTTTCATTTATAAAATGTTACCTCCCACAATGTCTTCAATTGTGTCGTGACCCTATCTTCTACTCGTGTTTTGTGTTCTCAGAATTCTCATTCTTGCCTCCCCCTCCCCCGATACTCATTATGGTAATTGGGGGTACTCATGGCAGACACACTTAAAATAACAGCATATCTTACAACATGGAACTAAGTTCAAAGGATTATCCTTATTGTATTTCATACCATATTGTTTGTTACATATCTTATGAGATCCCAACATGTATATCTTATTTAAATAATATTTTCCGTTTTCAGGAAATCCTCTCAGTATTTTTTAACGCAGCACCAAATACTATTTCATTGCGACAATTAGTGCTTGGTGCCCAGCATATGATTTCAGGTAAGTAACTTTGAATATTATTGTGTTTATTTTGTGAACTATCTGATTGATTTTATAGTAGAGAAAAGAAGAAAGAATAGGTGGTTGACGGAATTTTACCTATTTGGGTTTAACCCGTCAAGAGATTGAACTATAAGCTAGTAGTAAACGGAAAATTTAATTGTAACAAATTTATTAATTTTGTTGATCGTTCGTTCAATAGGAGATATCGGACTTCTTATATTCATTAATTTCTAGATATTCCAGAAAATGTAATTCATTACTTTTATTCTGAATGCGAAAAATCTTAACATTATCCTTGAAGTTGTGGTTTTCCATAATTTAATGTTCTGAACCTCAGGTATATAGTGATACTTTTGGCAGAAAATAAAATACAGTTCTAATGAATCGATAGTCCCCTAAGTTATATTCTTTCAATAAAATTAATAAGAAAAATAATTCCATCACGCTTGTAGTAACATTCGTAAGTGCCCCATCAGTTAAGGTATCTGAAGATGTTATAAAAATCATTAAAACAGCCACTGAATATTATCAGAAACTCTTTTCATTTAATTGATAAAATCTGAAATATTGTAATCCCAGGTAATGTTAAATTAGTTTCATTCGTTGAACAAAACCTATTTCCTGGTATACTCCTTTAGACACTTTAAATTTGACAGTTAATCTCCTAAATAAACCTATGCATCAAAGATGAAATACCCAATTACTTTACACTTATATAATAATATATATTTTTCTTACAATGGTTTAACTATGGGTAACTCATTGAGCCCTTTGTTGGCAGAAATATTTATAGAAAATTTGGAAACTGAAATTCCCAAACACTCCTTTATGAAGAAACCTCCCACCTATTTACGTGACGAACAGCTCTCTTCTGGAGAGAATCCAAGAGCTTTAGGGTATGTTTGGGAAACAAACTCCAAACATGTGGGCAGTACTCCAGGACAGGTCGAATCTGTGCCTTGTAGATTATGAGGAGCTGCTGTGATGTGAAGTAGTTCTTGGCACGGAATAAATTGCGGTTTTCGCAATGAACCTCAAATGATCGTCCCATGAAAGGGTACTGTTGGTGGTGATCCTAAGCATGATTATGGAATATTTCATAGGAATAGTTGTACCTGACATCATCATATTAGGAATTGTGGGATCCGCTTTCCTGGAGAAGACGCAAGCTTGAGTTTTGGTAGCATTAAACTCTACAGATTATCAGATCCTCATTTCAAAATTTTTGCCAGATCTCCATTCATTCAGTCTCGCTCCTCTGGTTCATTGAATGGTATAGGGGCTTCAGATGGGAAACCGGTATGGAGTGTACCATCATCTGCAAAGCTGTGAACGGGACAGCAGATCGTTGATATGGATCCGAAACAAAGTTGGTGCCGAGATAGGTCTCTGTGGAACATCAGCGTTGAAAGTCATTGTATCGGAGGATACTTCGTCAACCAGCACATGGAATGATATATCTGAGAGAAAACTCGACAGTAACCGATAAAATTGAGGAGGCAAATCGTATGACGGAAGTTTTCAAATGCTTTGGAGATATCCAATAATACAGTTGGCTTTTTCTCGTGATGTAGTAGCCACCATCATCTTTGGTTAGGTTACCAATTGCTTTGGCGAAAGACCAAAACAAATGGGAGCCATTCGAGCATTCGATAAGCTTTGATCTCATTATGACACCATATACCTATTTCGGAGCGTTTATTCTTTCATTGCACATATTTCTGGCTTCAACATATTCTGTTCTAGTCTCCAGGCTTGAGTTAGAGCGCCAAGGACGGTATGCTGTTTGTTTTGAGGCAACGGCCCTAGATCAGATTTTATTGAACCACCGTTCACCAGATAATAATCCATGGCTAATGGACTAATTTTAACATCGATCTCACAAAACCAAGCTCAGAAGATGAATAATTAGGTTACGTAACATGAACGACTATTTGGTAGATCAAGTTAGTAAGTTACATTCTAAAAATGAATCTCATGAGTTTGAATTTTTATATAGTCCAACACCTATGGTGGCTATTCCCTATAGATGAGATATTATGGTCTTATTGAGAACTATGTTCTATGACCATAGGTTATCTTCCCAAGTTTCATACATGATTTGGAAGAAACAGGAAAAAAAAGCAAATGCCAATAAATAATTATGGTCATTTTTTGATAATTTCAGGTCGATTCCAATATTTTGATTACGGCTCTACAATTAATAAAGAAGTATACAATAATCCAATTCCACCAGAATACGATCTTGGGAAAATAACAGTACCAGTGGCCATTTTCCATAGCAAAAATGATGTATTAGCTACGGTGCAGGTATTTTGTTTTGTTTCTTATAATTAAAAATAATCGTCAATCATTAACATTATGTTCCAGGATGTCGAGAAACTAGCGAAAAGCTTACCGAATTTGGTTCATCGACATTACGACGAAGACGAAAAGTACAGCCATTTCAGTATTTTGTTCGGTTCCAATGCAGATAAAAATAATTCACATTTATTGAAATTATTGCGAGAGGAAACAAATTAATTTATATTATATGATTGAAATAAAATCCTACAGAATAATAATGTTTATTTGCCCAAAAATACAGGAAGAGTACAGAACATAAAAGGTTACATTTATGGAGTTGAATAACAATTCTTCTAATCCAATATGAAGAGAAACTATAAAAAGTAAAAAATGTATATAAAAATACAAAAAGACGAGATTCAAAAATTTAATGACAATGTTACATATTAACTCTGATTAGTCAAATAAACAGTTACTAATAGGCGTTTGTATGTGACAGTTTGTACAATACATTGATTAATAGTGACCTTGATGATCTTACGTTGTTTCCAAAATTGTTAAATTTTTTAATTCTATAGGTCCTATTTGATTTTTTTTTATTTTTTGCAGACATACTTTTCAAACCTTGTATTATTATGTTAATGTTCGTTATAAGAAATATTATTTTTTGATTTGAAGTTGTTGTTTAAGATTACTTTGCAATAAAACTGTTTAATATCTAAGATTTGTACTTCATTATACAGATCATTTGTTGGGAAGGTTTTTCTTTTGTTCAATATAATTTTCAGTACCCATTTTTGGATAACTTCAAGATTTCTTAAATAATTGTTATAAGTCAGTTACAGGTCTGGAAATTATTTGACATGAGTCTCGTACATGTCGCCAAACTCGTAGTCCCTCGCTCAACCACCAGCTGGCGCATGGATCGAAGTATATTGTGAAGACCTGTGTATACGACCGTGGGCCAGTCAATATAGGATCAAAAATCAACGGAAATAGTTTTTTCACGGTCGTATACACAGTATGTTGTCAGGATTAGGCGCCATATCTTTCAAATTTCAAGCCACACAATACAAAGATTGCCAGAGAACATCCCTCGACTCATGCGCCACCCGGGACGTACTACACGACAGTTGACGCTTAGCGGACTCACTTCTCACATGGGAAACAGCCTCGAGTTTACAGACCTGTGTATATGACCGTGGTTCCACCCCAAAAGATCCCACCCTCTCTATAGAAAGTTCAATAAGAAATGTCTTATCCCTCATCGGTCACGAAGTCCCGACTATATGGTTTGCCTACAATTCATAAAATCTCAGAGCCCCCGAGACCAATTGTCAGTACTATCGAATCCCCTACTTATTCACTCTCGATATCTGTCATCTATTCTCTGACCTCTTGTAGGTAATTCCAACAGTTTTATCCTTCATTCCTTTCATTTCGTTGAAAAACTCCAAAAGCTATAACAAAAAGCCATGAAGAAATACAGTTCGTCTAAAATTTCAAATCAACCTGTTTTCCACAATTTCAAAACTATCTCAGTTTTACAAACCTATCAGAAATCCCCTTCATCCTCTTCATTTAGAAGGTGTCTATAGCATTTCCTGTTCTTGCTGTAAAGTCTACATTGGTGAAACATGTCGTACAGTAACTACTCGTGTGAAAGAACATGAGCGCTGTACAAGGCTTCGTGACACCAGTAGATCTGCACTTGCGGAACACAAGTTTGACAATAATCATCAAATCTTCCTCAAAAAATTCTAAAATCCTGGCCCGAGCCTCAAACTTCTATCAGCGAGAAATTCTTGAAACCATAGGAATCCTAAAACATCCAGATAACCTAAACCGTGACTCAGGATATTACCTTCCCAACTTTTGGAAACCCATTCTCGAAAATTCCCCTTCTCACATGATCTCACACAACGACAGGGTCAGGTGCCACCGGAATAAAGGCAGTGAACTGTGAAGCGTGAAGGTTTTTCCTACAATAACCGCTACAGAACCCAGAAGAATCAGTTTCAGTTCAAGCCTCAAGTTTGCCCTGAAGATACCACCTGTAATGGTTGCCGAAATATCTGAATCAAGTCGTGCTATTGTGAAGCGGAATTCAAGAAATACATTTAGTTTTATCATGATTTAGGATAAGTAGATTATTATCAAACCATTTTTTTATGCTGGAGAATTCACTTCCTGCTAGAATTTTTTTCCCCAAGTATTCCCTCTGAAGAAACTACAGCGTCATCTGCAAAGCTTTTAATCTGTTCTTTAATTGGTAGTATTGACAACTCATTCATATGTATATTGTAGAAAGAATAGGCCCCAGAACTGGCCCTTGAGGAACACAATATTGAATTGTTCTTAGTGAACTTAATGTATTATCAATTTGCACATACTGTTCTCTATTTGTTAGATAACTTTTCATCAAATCAAGTGGTACGGCTCTGACACCATAGTTTTCCATTTTTTCTAATAATATTTTATGACTCACAGTATCGAAGGCCTTGACCAAGTCCACAAAGCGAGGCACAGCGAGGGCCACCTTTCATTATTTAAGGCCTGAATCCAAATTGTTGATGGGATAATATTTTGTTTTGTAACAAAAAATGTTTATCCTACATTTAAATAACTTTTTCCTGTATCTTTACCTAATTCGATATCAGAGAGATTGGTCTATAATTGATCTTTTTTCTCTACATTCTTGATTAAGGGCATAATAATTCATATTTCAAGAGCAGAAGGCCAATATCCCCCCTTCAGTATCAAACTTACCAAAAATACAAGCGGTTCCAGTATACTTGGTAATATTTTTTCCAGTAGATCAGATTTAATATTATCATCTGAAATAGTATCATCAAAATAAATAAACATAGTTTTGATTTTGACCCATCGATATGTTATTATAGAAAAATGACTGGAACACCTTGGACCAGTAGTAACGTCAGTGCTAATTATATCGAATCAATTCTTTCTTGGATTTAGAAACACAAACAAGTTGACAGCAAGCGCGTTCTATTGATACCAAAGATCTGTGTTTTTTTTAATTACGGAGAAAGCTATAAATTGTCCAAACGTCATAGTAACGTCAGATGATCCAGAATATGTTTTTTTATAACAGTTGTTGCTTATTATTTATATATAATAGTACCTTGATTGCTTGCAATCTAGATTTGCACGATGCTATGAATAAAACTAATTATATAATTATCAAAGCTCGGATTTATAGACAATAAAAATTGAAGAAAAAGGCGCTTATATAGGTAGAGATTTTTATTAAAAAAAAGAAGAAATCCTAACATGTAAGCAGCATATAGGCAATATAGGCAAAATGCATTTAACACCATAATTAATTAATTATACAAAGTTAATTAACTTAGCACAAATATATTTTCAAAACATGATATCAATAACATAATATCTAAATAATTGTTAATTAATAATTAAATATTCTAATCATTTAAAATGTTATGATTAATAGCTACAACTAAGTTATTTTCTATATTTTCTGTTTTAAAACTCTGTCTTCTATCACTTAAAATTAATTTGTACATCGACTCTACATCGGCAGATGTAATTGGAGCATATTTAACCGAATCACTTTTGCGGAAACAATGCGTAATTTAGTTGATAATGATTGAGGTCTCTTGAATATAATCTTAAATTCAAGAGCAATGAAGTAATTAACAAACACAACATGCATTATTATGCGACTGTAAACCCCCATTGGATCCGTCATGTTGATCATCAAAATAGGTGGTCACTGAATGTTTGGGGAGGATTTGTGGGGGATCGGTCCATACTTTATTGATGAAGTTTTGAATGGGATTAGATACTTGGAATTTCTAGAAAATAATCTTCCACTTCTTCTAGGAAACGCCTGTACACTACTATCGAATTGTTCGCAATTTTTGAATCAGTCTTACCCGGAAAAGGAGCAATCGCTTGGGCTGCCTGTTCTTCCGATTTAACCCCAATAGATTTATTCTTTTGGGGATTTGTGGATGAGATGTAATTGGAGCATATTTAAGAATAGATCAGATGAAAACGATAAACCTTCTTTCTTGTCAAAAACATATTTCATTTTCTTAGAAATTAATTTACCATTACTTCCAGGTGCTGATTTAATTTTTGACTTTAAATAATCTATGAATTTAAGCGACTCACATAAATTTACCTCTTGTTTTTCTAATAAGGTAATTGTGCTAACTGTTAATTTACAATTGCCATTGATATATACGAGTTGCTGTTTCAATTTCGGATTTTTTAATATTGTTTTTACTTCTCGAATTGCTTAGGAAATATCATCATCAAATTCTGACATTACTAATTCTATTTTATCGCATAGTTCAAAGTAAAATAAAATTGCATCGAGTCACGTTCCCCACCTTGTAATTACTGGTTCAGGTGGCAAAGGGACACCGGGAAGTATCTTTTTATACATCTGCACCCTCAACGGAGCCTTTAAGAAAACTTTTTTCATAACATTTATAAAATCATTCAACAACGGAAACAGATGCCTTATCTCTTCTGCAATTAGATTTACCCCGTGAGCGATACAAGTTGGGATAAAAAATCTTTAAATTAACAGCAGCTTTTAACATATATGCCGCAGCATCTGAAAGCATTAGAACTATTTTATTGACTGGTAAAGCATTGAGTAGGAAAAGGTTTGTTCAACTATCTTGCATAAATCTACTTATAGTTAATTTTTTTGTTTTTTCTAATTCTTTAACGGCAACTAAATAAGGTTTGCTTGGATAGTTTTCGTTCAAAATGCCATTCATAAAATTAGCTATATATCTGCCGCATACATCTGTCGTTTCATCCACGATAATATACAAGAAATTGCCCTCTAACTCCCATAATGGCCAAAGTGGGCTTATCGGCCAACAAAGTCATGGCGACAGTTTTTTGGTAACCAAATGGTCACGGTATCGTTCTTATCGATTACCTTGGAAGGGCAAAACGATCACCGTAGTATGTTGTGCAGAGCTGTTGGATCGAAGGCGACCGCATTTGGCAAAACAAAAAGTGCCCTTCCAGCAGGATAACGCACCGGTGCACAGGTCCGCAGTCGCAATGACAAAATTGCACGAATTGATACGTCATCCACCGTGTTCTCCAGATATGACCCCTTGCGATTTTTATCTATTTCCAAACTTGAACAAATGCTGTGTTTTTTAATTCAAATTGGTGATTTGAAACCATTCCACGTGCAATTTCCTAATAATGCGGGAAATTCATTGTACGAAGCCACTTTTTAACGCAAAAATCGCTTGCGGCGCAAGTGGGCTCGCTTCGCTCGCAATAATTTGCATATTTTCATTTTAGTGCCCGTAAAATTTATGAGACCTAGGGCCTGGAAGATTCATAAAACGGCACTGCTTCACAAAGACGATCTTGAATTTTTAAGATTAGAGTAATTCTAAGAAGAGATAGGCGAGGAGAAAAGCGTGATACCTATCAACGGAAATTTCTGTAAGGATTGGGCAACTCCAAACTTGCAAATTACATAACAAAACATATGCGATTGAATATAAGTTTGGAACATTTATATAAAACAGAATTAAGATAATCTTTTGAAGAAAGCTTCTAGATCTATTTCGAATTTCTATCTGTTTTGGTTGACGGAAATGTCCATGTTACTTTCAATGGCCTTGCTACACTACCCATATTAAAAATTAATTATTATTATATTCCCTTACTGTTTTGCTCAATTATGAATTATAAAACGATTTCATTTAGATGTATGACTAGAAAAAAACTGTGATTGCTTGGTAGACCATTTAAAAATGATTCATTCACTTAGTTCATTTAATTGTACGAACCTATTCGTATTGACATTAGTCTGGTATTGAACATAGCAAGATGATGAGAAAAGTGCTCTGCACTTAATAATCGATCGGCGATCGAGGCAAATTGTATCATACTAGATTCAGACGTGGTAAAAACATCAAAATCGTAAGTGTTCATAAGCAATTAGCTAACCATGGGGAAATTCTCGTTTTGGATAGCCCCTGATTGTTTAATAATAATTCAAAGGGTTCAGTTGTGATAAGTCGAGCATTGCAATTGTGGCATAGGAATGTATATACACACTCCATCCATTAGCCTTACTTTTTTGATAATTAATGTAACGATGTAATGTTTTCAATAATAACTGCCTTAAATCAAGAAATTATTATAGCTCTATATGCTATAATATGCTCTATAGGCTGACCGTGATGGAGGGCTTCTCTTTCACTAACTACTTTCCACTATTTTGTTCTAGTGCCTTCAACATGAAAGATGTTGGACTTATAGTCCTGTAGAGTGGGGTCTCTTTTGCCCACTTATGGTATGAATAACACCTTCGCCCTACTCCAGATTTTGGGGATATATCCCAAAGCCAGGCGGCTTCTATAGTTGGTCATGAGTGGTGGGGTCTATCCCCCTGAGTCTCTTCTGCGGAAGGAGCGGAAACACAACGTCAACACCTGGAGGCTTGTATAGATTGAATCACTTGATTGCCCAGAGGAGTCCTTTTTCTGCGCAAACCTTCGTAGCATTACTCCAACCCTCCTTACATGGTCCATGAGGATTTTCTCCAGCTTCCAGTGGTTTATTGCAGATACATCTCCAAAATGTGTTTCCAGATGGAGCTTTACTTTCCGCTCTGTACCTTCTGTATATCTTCCAAATGTTTAGTATTAATTTCCATCTTATTTTTAGTAGTGTTGGCGCAATCGGGTTATTGCCGGGGTTGCAGATATGCAGATATTTCTCCGCAGAAGAAAAACAGTTTGGAACCTTACACGGTCTTCTACTTTGAGGAGGCTGTGACTATAGGAGGCGAGATGTCTTCTATAGTCCTCCCACATACCGGATCTGTTTACTTCGTTAAAGGCCTTTCTGCTCGCTTGTCTTGTTTTGAGCGGCAATTTTTTCATTTCACAAAGGGGTGTTTCGTTTTCCCTTGGGTTCCTTCACAGAGATTCGATCGTTCCTAATAACAATTCTACCCTAAGTTTCAGTTCATTCTCTATTCTTTTTAGTCTTCAGTATTTTCGGGGATGTCCTGTCTTACTTGGATTACATTCCCAGTTTTTTCCAGCGAAGTTTCTGCACACCATTAGGGTTTTGACTTCTTTTTCGTGCTTGTTCCAGAATACTATTCTTGTCTCTGCTATTCTGGTAGGGAGCTGTTGCGAAATCCACCTAGTTGTTGTCTTACCTACTCCTCTGTTTTCTAATGCTCTTTAGACTGATTCAAAAGCGCCTTCTACATCTAGAAGGGCACAAACTATAGTTTTTTGCCCTCTAGACCATCCTGCATTTCATCTGTCAGTTGCACCAATGCAAATTTGCCCGTTTGGTATGTTTTCAGATTGATTAGTAGCAAGGATTTGAGATGTGTTGCATCTCTTTTTCCAGCTTCAGTAATAAAGGTCCTTCTCCATACCTCAGGTATGTATCCTAGTTCCGAACTACTTCGACTGATGTTTACTACGTGATGTATAATTTCTCCTTACCCTCCATGGAGCAGGGCGGGAAAGATTCCATCAAATTCTGTGAATTTGAACGATGGAAACGAATTCACTGCCCATCTTGTCATATGTGTCTAGGACTTGGGTTCTCTGGTAGGTCTATTATACTGTTCTGGTGATTATTCGTTTCCAAGGAAGTGAGCATCTACTATGAGCTGAGATCTTCCCTTCCCACACTTTCTGTATAGCTACCATCTGGTTTCTTCAGTGCCATTCCAGTATTCTACTTCTCGCCACAGCAGGTATAGAGCCAATAACTTCAAATGATTTTCTGAAGCTTTTCCTCTTAGCTTTGCTCATTTTTTTGTTGTAGGTGGTAAATTTCGAAGAGTGGCTCACGTCGTTTATTGATGTCCGTACTGCCCCATTGTTTATGGTCTTTTATCTTTATCGTTCCAGTTCAAAATGAAACGAATAAAGGACGTATTAATATCTGGTATCGAGTATGTCTCAACTTTATGGCATGCGAAGACAGATGAAGATACAACTGAGAAGGAAGATTTGGAATTTCTTCATTATAAAGAATTATCTGAACTAACTATAGTAAGTATATGTGAAACATCGTCTGAATATGTAATACAATCAATAATCCCTATAACACTATTAAAGAGGTGGAGTGAATATTAATGGAATAATAATATTAATTACGAATAATTCATACTTCATGGTCAATAATAATAAACAATAGTAAAGGGTATTTCTTACAAAACCTATTTTCGATATCATACAACAACATAAACATTAATTATTCTATTAAGTTTTGTATGTCTCCGATTATTTATAATTATAATGAATTTATCAACTAAATAAAATATACATATTCTCAAAAATAAGTTGTTTTAATTGCTTGCATAAACATTTTAAATTCTTAAAAACTACATAGTACTTTAGCTCTTGAAGTATTTAGGTAGAAGAAGAAGAAGTCCTATTAATGCATTTAACTTAGTCTCAGATATTTGGCAACATGTTTTCGTTGTTTACAATTCAATACTGTGTATTGGATCTCTCACAGTTTTTGTAATCCATGAAACACTTTCAGGATGAACGTATAAAGCACGCTGGCTATCCAGTCGAAACACACGAAGTAATAACAGAAGATGGATATATACTAATGATGTACAGGATTCCTCATGGAAGAAATTCTAAAAAAAATAATGAAAAACCTGTTCTCATTATGCACGGTTTATTAGGTTCAGCCTATGACTTTGCCTTATTACCAGACAAGAGTTTGGCTTACAGTTTAGCTGATAACGGATATGACGTGTGGCTTGGAAATGCGAGAGGAACTACATATTCCAGAAAACATTCGTTCTTAGAGAAGGATAGTTTTGCTTACTGGAAATTTAGGTACGTCTAATTCAAAAAAAACTTTACTCATTATACGTAGTATCTAGTGTGAGGAAAGTATTATAATCGAGGCCAAAAAAAATTTCTGAAGTTTCGAGGATATCTACGTCTTGAGCATTTTTGAATCGGTCAAGGCTATTTTTGGCATGATGCCTTTGGGTTTTCAAATGCAATTACGGTATGTTTTCGAACCATAAGAACAATCGTGTTTTTCCGGTCATAAGTATATATGCCACTTATTTAACCAGCAGAAGTGTCCGAAATTGTTATTTTAAAATTCAAGTGATCGATATGACGTCACCGTTTATGTTATGTCCTTACTCTATAACAAATTTTGATAATTCATGTGACAAATTTAGGCAATTTCCTCCGAGGTTTTCAAAGATAAGACCAAAATCAAAGTGAAAAAAGTTTTCTGTTGGAATTTGAAGGATGAAGAATGCAAAAACATTCTATTTGCTTCACTAAATCATCATAACTAGCAATAACATTTTTTATTTTTCAATATGAACAATATTTTTCGAAAATTTTTATTGGGTCGGTATTTTCTAGGAATGGTCTTCTGTCATTTTCCTTCCAATATATCTTACTCAGCAAAGTCAAAATTACTCTTTGAATCCTCTTCTTTAATGTTAGATAATTGGCTCAGCTTTAGCTTCGTTTAGCTATTATTTATAATTGGCTGTGGTCAAGCTGTTATCTATGTACCTCAAATATTCACTGTAGTTACCGAGTTATTAGCGAAAAATCAATATCGCTTATCACATTTATTGTTTCAGTATGCATGAAATCGGAATGTACGATATTCCAGCTAAAATAGATCACATATTGGCAACAACGCAGAAGGACATACTATGTTTCATGGCATTCTCTCTATCATCGGCGGCATTCTGTATTACAACCTCATCTAAACCCGAATACAATAAGAAAATATCGTTGGCCGTTCTCTTAAATCCAGCTGTATTCGTCAAACACTACAGATTCCTGGGAATTATGAACAGTATTTTCCCTACAACTGTAATATGGTACTTGACGAAATTTTTCGCCTTCATATTTATACAGATTGGCCATTGGCAGGTATTAAAGATAAATCCACAATTCATAATTATATAAAAATAATAATTTTTTGCATCTAATGCTAGGAAGCTCTAACTTTTGCAAAGCCTCCTTTCAATTACTTGAACTTATTATTCTATAGTGATAATGATATTTAAGAAGATTGGTTGCTTCTAGGATTACACGTCATGTGGACCTAAGGTATTTCTATCATATGATCAGTTGAGAAGTACTGCACACAGATTATGTCTGAAGGGAAGTATCTATAGAAAAGTAGTTACAAAATTTCTCTCGGCATTTCTCACAATTCCATCTGACCATTTAGCTAAGGTAAGTAGTAAGATTTATTGATAGAGCATCAAATTCCCAAAAAAAAATTGGAATTGATTCAAACACTTGAAATATACAGCAAATCGTACAATATAAACTTTGGAAATGATCTAAGATTCTAATTTAAGAGGTTAAAACCATCCGCTATATTTTTTAAGAATATTAAATCTTCACTTTACGTATTCAAATCAGAAATACAATATATTTATAAGAATAACCCAATAGGCAGGAACTTATTTAATTCGATTTGATAATAAGTTGAAAAGGCCTTTAGAAACTCTTGTGAAGAAGGAATCTCCAGGAGTAGTTTGGACACTGCATAATTTATCGGGAAGCTTTAGCATCGAAATATAAGAGTTCACATTGTGGATAGGCTATAACACTATAGATACGGAATAATCACACTTATCCACTAAAAATACTATTAAAGTAAGAGAATTAACTCTGATGGTGACTACTTCGTAGTCTAACGTTCCTCAGTATTTTCAGTGGATAAGGGTGATTATTTCTTATTTATAGTATCCCTATAAAGGAAACAATCACGCTTATCCATCAAGAATACTGTTAAAGAACTGAGAACCTTTCAGCTAGCTAATTGATAGTATTTTCAGTGAATGTGGTGATTGTTCCTTTTATAGTTTTATAATGTATCTATAGTTTTAGTAAAAAATACACTTGTGATAAATTTTCACAAACTTTTTTATTAAATACAACGTGACATGTTTCACCACACGGTGGCTTTATCAAACAATGGGTTTACAAACTATGGTTTATTCCTTGAATATTAAAATTAAGATTAAGAAGGAGGGGATAAGTGAGGTACGCGTACAGTAGGATAAGAGTTACTTACAAATAAATTTAATAATGAAGAATAGGTAAAGCCTTTCTGATCATCTAAAAGGTTTCCTGTATTTTTAAACTTATTAATTACAATTTTCTCTAAGTTGTTTAATACTTTACTTTTAACTGACTTATGGAGAATTTCAAAATCATCTTTGAAATGATGATCAGTTTCTTGATCGAGAAAAGATTGAATGGTCATAAATATACCAAAAATTCATCCACTGCACTTGACATGTAAAAGACACAAATCATTCATGTGACTACAACAATACAAAAATTTTAAATATTGAAAAGAATAACAATAAACGTTTGATATTGGAAAGTATCCAAATAAAAGAAACAATTGTCGTAATGACAAAATAGATTCCAGTCTTTCAAAACTTTATAATAATCCAATTCACACTTAACCAAATTCAGTTATTTTGAAGTACGAATTTCTATTGTCTTTCTAATTTAACCTAAAAAAGATAACGTATTATCTGACATTTATAAGTAACAGTTATGAGGTTAGATTCCATAGAATTATCTTAAACTTGATTAGTTGTTAGTAATCGAGATGAAATGTGAATCATAGAATAGCCAATGCATAGATATTTAGAATTGTATGATCTTGAAATAATGTCTTACGTATTTAATTAACTATATTCAAGCCATTTCAAATTGATTATTAGCCATAAATTACTCTTCCACACACAGCCGATTCAATGTTTTCTGCAGTTTCAATTGGATTTTAAAAACACAAGTCTGCTGCAGACGCATTTCATTAATCGAAATCATTTATTCTTTTCTACATTACATGGAAACACTAATTGAAAAAACGATTTTTGTTAAAGATAATAAAATATTGTCGAAACGTCACAAAAAGAGAGTTTTTATTTTATTTTTAGTCATATAAAGAATCGTAATACCAAGTAAAAGTAACATATTTATATATAATATCATTTATTTTCAGAACATTACCTTAGTGTTATTAAAAGCAACGCCAAATACTGCATCAATCCGACAAATAGTTCATAGCGCTCAACAAGTATTTTCAGGTAAGTAACTTTGTATAAGTGAGGATAATCACTGATCATATATAATGAGTTTACCTTAAGAGCACTAGAAAAGTTTTTTAAGATCGAATAAGTATTTACGGGGGACCTAATTGATTAAGCGTTACGCAAAGACCGTAACAGATCTGATTAGTCGAAATGGGTGATCACTAATAGGCTCCTCCTTCTCCCCCAGTATTTGCCTCTATACATATAGCTTAAGCATGTTTGTCCCGAAAAGAAAATATACTTCTACATGACGGTTAGATTTGGAATTTGTCAAACAGTTAGATCATGCTTTCAATATAATGTAAAAAATCTAAAATTAGCAGAAATCGAGAAAGAAAATATTTTGGAAATATATTGACTTTTGGAACAGCTAATATAATCACGTATAATATCGTATATTAATGGATCATTATCAAAATTCAGACTCTTTATGACAGACAACACATAGCCAATCAATAAGACAGGTGAAGTTTAAATAACAGACAACTTTTTTTTATACTTTGACTACACGAGAGGGAAACCTACAAAGTTCGAAGAACATTGAGTGAGCCAGCGATGGAATGTTGGGAAAGGAGATAGGCATTCGTATTTCTCTTGAAGGTTTGAAGTTTATAGGCATAGGGAAAGACCTCACTAGGTAAAGAGATCCACAACTTCGCTGTTCGATAGACAAATGAAGTCTGGTAAGAAGAAGAAGTTCGGCAGTTCTCGAGCTTGACAATGAATGTGGTGACTAGTTTGAGCTCGTCTAGTTTGCCCAACTGGAATGTCTCGAAATATAGAAAATCTATAGAAATATTTATGAAAAGGGAGGAATCTTCCACCTTTCTACGATTTTCTAGAGTGGACAATGAAGTCGTAAATGTGACATCATTAATCAGACGAACAGCTCTCTTCTGGATAGAATCCAAGAGCTTCAGGGTATGTTTGGGAGCCGAACTCCAAATATGTGAAGAGTACACCAGGACAGGTCGAATCTGTGCTTTGTAGATTATGAAGAGCTGCTGGGATGTAAAGTAGTAACATTGACAGAAGATTTGAAGACAAACCGAAGGGATGTTTTTCAGGGTTATTGAATTGTATGTAAGCCGTTTCTTACATATACCTGAAATTTTTAACGCTGCCCTCGTATATCGCAAAGCTACAATTTTCATCCCCAATTCAAAAAAAAATAGGCAATGCAATTGCCAAGGTGTAATTACAGTTATTTATGATTTATTCGTGTTTTGGGCGTCGCGTTTTGTGCGGGATTATAAAACCTTCTCGTTTCGGGCCTACCCCCTAGATGCATTAAAATGTATTTGCAATACCTTCTCGTTTCGTGGGATTTAAACTGAACGTCGAAACTAAATAATTATGTAGGAACTTACCTTCCTACCTCCAATACTTTATACTTTTAGCTAATTTAGAATACCTACTTTTATTAGAGATATCTTAGTCTATCATAGGATCGGTTTGATTATAGAGAAATAGAAACTAATAATCTTATATTGAAACGGATGTGAAACGGCAGCCCATTTATGCTGGGCGCCAGTGAAACGGACCCGCTTTGGGTCGGTTTTAATTGGCCCAACTAGCTCAATTTAAATTAATTAATCTCAGGGCTCGTAGTGAAACGTGCCCTGTGATTCAAGACTGGTGAATTACCCGAGCGCCAACTGCTTGAAAAAAAACTATAAAAATAAATGAATTCACCGTCAAGAATACAAGCACTACGAGATGGTTTAACAGTCAATGGAAATTCAGAAAAAGAATACAAGTTCAACTTAACAATTCGTATATTCCAACAGAATTTGGATTATAAATAAAATTTAAATTACAAATTTTTAGAATACCAATTGGAAAATTGGAAATATAAATAATATTGAATTCGTAGAAAAACAATTATTAAATTAAATCAAATTGTAACATAAATGAAATTTTAAGAAAACAATTATAAAATTAAATCAATTATTAAATTGAAAAGAACGAAATATCCAATAAGAGGAATTAAGTAAACCTCGAATGATTCTATAAAAATTAGTGGAATACAACTTCGGATAAACAACAAAATCAGAGAATGAAATCATGGTCATTCAAACAAGAAAATGTTACCCTCCTTGGAACTCGTAGGAACTGGAAGTCGGTCCTGTCAGGAAAGTCACTAAACCGCCTTGGAGTGAAGGGGTGAGGAACCTCAGACGTTCAAACCCTATAATTTCAAAGAACGAACAGTACCTGACTTGAGATCAAAAGGACAAGCAACACCGTCGGTTGGAATAACCAGGTGATTCCACAACCGATAATGTTATCTTTCCCAAATTGTGAAACACTATTACAAAATGGATATCTTGACGAGATATCAATTTAGGCAAAAATTTAATTTAATCTGAAAGAAATAATCGATTACAATTGATATTTAAAATTAGCAAATAGTTAACATGTGACTGAATTAATAATACTAAAAATGTGACTTGAAAGAATAATAATTAAATTGTATCTGAAAGAATATTATTTGAAAGGTTGAAATTTGCTAGTTAGCATAAAATTCTGGTTTGCTTGAAATGAATTGTACACGTGGATTGATAATGTAAACTGTATTAACTCCCAAACGGCGTGACAGTGTAATAAATATATGTATACCTAATAAGCAGTAATTAGGTTATTTGTTTCGTGTTCACCCTTATCAATCTTTACTGCACGTTTGTCTAATAATGAATAACAATGAATTATAAATCTCGACTTACCCTGTTAAAGGTTAACACAACAATGAATTCTCTTCGACTTCCGTTATTCTACCTCCCACTTCGCGATATTTAGCGACATCACACATCAGGAATGCTAGTTTCCATAGTCGATGTTATATCGACCGGCAGATGTCTTTATATAATTATATGACAAGTTTGCTAGCTGAAAAGAAATCTAATCTGTTCATTATCAAGTTCTATACAATCTCGTAACGCAACCCGTTACAACACCCATATCAATTCATCATCCTCAAGCCATTGCTCCTCAAAATAGTCGTTGAACTTCACCAGGGCATCTTCCTGTGGGGAGTTTTCCATTATCAGAAGCCATGCCTCAGGAATGTACTCTTTTGGCAAATGTGCCAGGGCTGCACACCTACGAGCATGTTCCCTCATATCTGTATTTTGTTTGTATCCTGTAACCAAACCCAACTCTTGCACTTTTCGTCACAGGTATTGATTGAAATGAAAATAACACCTTTGGATTCTTTACTCCCAAAAAAGTTTGTTTGAGAGCGTTTATTGCTGCCCATTCAAAGTCAATGGACTTTTTCTGGCTTAAATTTTGTACTTTTTCCCAACAGTGTAAAAAGTCTTTTATATGTGTCCTATCACTGCATAAAAATAATATTCGATCTTCCTGGCCGTCGTCTTTTAGCACAAGGTGTTGCATTGTCTCCGGGATGACGACTTCTTGCCGTTTCATTGGTAAAGATTTAACTCCCAAAGCTTTCTGCCTGCCTCTGTAGAATCTATCTTTGACGCACGAAATGATAGGAATAAACTCGATAATTTGTAATCCGCCCGAAACGAGAGGGTTACAGGTAGTTTTTGATTTACGCACAAAACGCGTGGACCGAAACAAGAAATCACCTTATTTATCCATAATTCCAGGTAAATTTCGCTATTTCGACTATGGCCCTACAATCAATAAAGAAGTATACAATGATCCAATTCCGCCAGATTACGATTTTGAGAAGATAACAGTACCAGTAGCCATTTACCATGGCAAAAATGATTATTTAAGTACAGTAGAGGTACATCGTTTTGTTTCCTATGATGCAAGTTATCTATGAATAATTGGATATTATGTTTCAGGATATCGAGACGTTAGCGAAAATGTTGCCAAATTTGGTTCATCGATCTTTGGATGAAGACGAAACATCCAGTCATTTCAATATGCTTTTTGGCTCAAATGCGGATAAAAATACAGCACATTTATTGGAGTTGTTGCAAGAGAGAACAATGATATTATATGATTGAAATAAAATACTAGTAATAGAAGTTACTTCTACCTTTTCAAGTTCAAATTGGGCGCTGATCAGAATCAAAATGACATTGGTCAAAATCTATTTCAAACTGGTACTAATCAGAAGCAAATTGGCAATAATCAAAATCATGCTGACATTAGTCAATTTCAAATTAACAATATAACAAAATCATATTAACAATTGTCAATTTTAAGTTGGAATTAAATAGACTGTATTTAGCGAAAACAATTAATTTAATGATAGAAACAGTAAATAACATGATAATTAATTGAAGCCATTAACTAGTTTCAAATAACAAGTGTTCTCAAAAAATCATATCTTGCATATCCAATGCAGAAGGACATGTGCAATGAATTTAGCACAATTAGCAAGTTATCTTGCCAATATTGTTACGAACGACGATCCTGGACAGCATCAACCAAGATGTTATTTGGCTCTTCTTTACACAGGGTTCGTTAGTGAAGCGGGAAAATTTAAAACTACTGTATCTACATAAGATTTTATTTTAACATTAATCTTTTTACAGTTTTCTGTTGAGTTAGACTTGCCAATTTATTTTTTTTTAAACAATATTTGACTGGTGGGCAACATTACGATCTACGCATTCTTGTAGTTATATCCATTACTCGCAGTAATATTCGCCAAGCAATGTCTTCATTTTTGGAAATGATATGGTTCGGAAAGAATTCCCTTGAAGCAGCAATAGACGCACGAGCAGTATGACTAGTAGCACCGTCTTGCTGGAACCACGTAACCTCAGGAACTGGAAGCAGTTCTTGGCCCAAAAATGTTGTGATCATGTTTGTGTAAGGAACTGCAGTAACGGTTGAAGCATCTCGATCGTCTTCAAGAAAGAATGCCCCAATATTAATGCCAGATGATGAAAGGGCACACCATACTGTCACCATAGGACTATGTAAGAGTTTCTCATGTAACTGGAGCGCGGTTTCAGCTTTCCAATATCGGCTATTCTGTTTATTTACATGAAAATGGGCTTCAACTGACGAAACTTGTATACGGTATCTTGCATGAATATAATAATGTATAATAATAATTTAGCCTAATGCACACTTGACACTAACAAAGCAATAAATAATTCAGTATCACTGCAACTTGATTGTTTCGTGCCAATTTGATTTTGCTTATTGCCAATTTTAAATTAACTAATGCCAATATGATTTTAATCATTGCCAATTTGCTTTTGATGAATGTCTGTTTGAAATTCATGTTCGCTAATGTCATTTTGATTCTGATTAGCGCCATTTGAACTTGAAAAGAAGTAATTATATTTTGCTTTTTAATTGACTTAAATGTGAGAATATTTATTAGATTCGAACGTTCACATTATATATTTTATAATTCACAGAAGAAAGTAGAAATAATATCTGTAACAATACAACTAAATAATAAATACAAATATTGAAATGTATGGTCGCGGTTTCTTTCAATGGCCTTGTACTCATATCAACATCAAAAACACGTGTTATCTCCCTCTACCAATTCCTTGAGATCAATCAGTAACTTTAATTAGCTGCTTTCTGCTCAATTAGACTATATTCGATGAATCATTAACTTTTTCAAAGTGACGATGTTTTTACAACTGATGGTTATAAATACATTTGCCAGGAATTTACATGTAATTCATACCTTCAGACGAGGTCAGAGTAAACACTCTGATGATGGCTGCTTGTTAGTTGGAAGATCCTCAGTACTTTAACACTATTTTTAGTGGATAAGAGTGATTGTTTTTTATTTATAGTATATTTATGCATTCTGTAATGGGAACTATCCCACTATACTCGAAATATCGAAGTCGCTACCAATTTTCAAAAATTCCGTTACAGATATTAATAACTATGGAAATATTTTTCTGCAGTCACAGTTTGCAAACATTTTTGAGAGCTTATTCAACATATAGATGGCAAAATTTCTAGAACAGAACCATCTTCTCCCCGACATCCAACATGGATTCAGGAGTGGTAGATCGACTGTAGGAACAATGAAGATACTAGGTTCAACCTTGTATGAGTGCACGAACAATAAAAAAATTACAGTTTTTTTATATTTTGATCTAACCCGAGCTTATGATTCAGTTAATCATAAGTTATTACTAAATAAACTGCACTCCTATGAAGTAAGAGGTGTTCCCAATGCCTGGATTGAATCCTACTTAATAGATAGGCAACAAATTGTAGTCTATGACTCATATAAATCTAATCCATCGGAGATAAATATAGGTGTGCCAAGGATCCATATTGGGCCCAATATTGTTTATAGGTTTTATGTCTGATTTAGAGCAGTCATGTAGTGATGCATACAGTACCGTACTATATGTCGACGATACAAACCAAATTACTGTCGAAAAGAAATTAAACAGCTCCCTAGCGGAAGCAAATAGATGTGCTAATAGTTTCCATCGCTGGTGTATGAACAATGGATTAACAAATAATGAAAAGAAAACCTTCTTCATGCTATTCAAACAGAAGAACATGAACTATAGTTTCAATCCACCTATCAGGATAAATCATACAACAATTGAGGAGACATATGAAATTAAATTATTTGGAATAATTATAGACCATAAATTGACATGAGAAACACAATATAACAGCATCGTAAGCAAACTGAGTAGCAAATTTTATATGATAAGAATGCTAAGAAACACGGTCTTTTCAAAGTGTTGAATATGTTATACTATGGTCTCATTCATTCCGTTTTAAGTTAATTTCTTCTATTCTGGGGTGATTCTTCGCATCATCATCATCACTTGAGGAGAGAGGGCTTAGCCCCCAAATGCACTCAGGCCACTTAGTTGGGCCCATTGTGCGCCCCGTGGTCAGAAGCCTATTCTATTCTAGCAGGTCTGTGGTCCGCCAGAAACCCAGAAAATTGCTAGTGCCAGTGCTTGAATAATAATTAATATATATTCAATTCTTAATTGAATTGATTTTTAATTGTTTGATTGTTACTGACTAGTTTGATAAAATTATACTGTATGTCTTTGCACTGTGTTCATATAAACGAATAAATTGAAATTGATATGTGAACTGTCGGTTATTACGAAAAAATGATCCGCAATGATGTAGAATTTGTTTTTAAACTTCTGAAGCATTTTCATGTTCGATTATATGAAAGAATAACTACTTTGTTTTTATACCACTTTTATTAATAATAACGTGAAAACGTAACTATAGTTTCAACACCGAAGTGTCATTATCAAACAATTAGAAAATTATAAAGAAATCAATGAAACAGTTCAAGTATAAATAGAGAAGAGTAACGTAGGGTTGAGATTAAGGGATGAATGGAAATTTCAAAAGCAGGTAGATCCTAGGAAAGTACAGTATTACATAGTAAACATAGCAACAATTTGTGAATTAGTGAGATTATAATTTAATATTCTAAGAATTATTTTAAGAGCGGTTTGAAAGACACATGAAAAGATCACTTTGATATAGGTCTAACTGATCATTGAGGATATTTTTATTAGAGTTATTGACACCTTTATAAATCTCTATTGATTCTAATATATTCAATTTAAAACCTCTGGTTTGGTTATGTAAAATGCTCAGACTATCTAAATTAGGGAAATTATGACCAGTTTGTAAAAAATGATTAGCAAAGGTTGAATCAGTTTTGTTGAGTCTAATCGAGCGAAAATGTTCTTCGTATCTTAATTTGAAATTACGACAGGTTCTCCCTATATAAAAGTCATCACAGTCTGGGCAAATCATCTTATAAACTCCAGGTTTTCTATATTTATTGATTTTGTCTTTGGCGTTGTATATAAGATGGCAAAGTTTATTTTGAGGTTTGAAACTGATTTTAAAATTATGGCGTGATAAAATGTTAGCAATATGTTCGCTTACTGTACCAAAATATGTCAAAGAGATGAATTTAGTGGATACATCTATGTGTTTTATACGCGGATAAATTTTATAGAAAGTTAATTTCTGTTGTTTGCGATTTATTAGTTTAATTATTTGATCTACCGGAAAACCATTATTGATGGCTATTCGTTTGATCGTGTTCAACTCAATAGTGAGGTGTTCTATTGACAATGGTATCGAAAATGCTCTATGGATCATTGAATGATATGCTGCTAATTTATGGCTACGAGGGCTAAACGATGAGTTCGGAATAGTGATGTCTGTACAAGTGGGTTTCCTGTAGATATTGAAGTTTATTTTAGTATGGTCACGTATTAGTGTAGTAGATTATGAGGATAAAATGTCAGTATTTATTCAAGTGGAATTAAACGAAATACGTAAAGACCCAACTAATCTTCTTCAATTAAAAACAAAACAATTCCTACAAATTAGTGAAATTTTATTTGACAGTGGTTTCGAAAAATATAAACTCATTAATAGCGATCCTTGCTCACCTAAACTATACGGACTTATTAAAAATCATAAAGAAAATGCCCCCATACGACCTGTAGTGTCTTACATCAATAGTCCAACAAGGGACCTTGCAATCAAATTAAATCAGAAATTCAAGAAATTCACTAATTTTAAACCTAAATTTACTGTTAAAAACTCTCTCGAATTGTCCGAATTAGTCAAAACACACCATATACCAACCAATGGTTTTTTAGTTTCCTTTGATGTTTCAAACATGTTTTCAAATATTCCAACTTCAGAATGTAAGTCTCTAATTAGAAGCATTTTAGATAGATCACGTATTAACCCCTTAATTCAAAATGAAATAGAACTCGCTTTTGACCTATGCTTAAGTCAAAACTATTGTCACTTTAATAATAAATTTTATGTACAGAATTCAGGTCTCGCTATGGGTAACCCATTGAGTCCACTATTAGCAGACATTTTTATGTCTGATCTGGAGGACAAAATTATGAACTGCACATTAGCAAAAAACCATATTCAATTTTGGTATAGATACGTAGATGATGTACTTGCCTTCTTCAAAGGCACATCGAGACAATTAAATTCCTTTCTTTCATTTATTAACCAACTTCACCCAAAAATTGAATTCACGTTAGAAACAGAAAAAGATAGAACAATAAACTTTTTGGATTTAACACTAATACGTGACCATAAAATAAACTTCAATATCTACAGGAAACCCACTTGTACAGACATCACTATTCCGAACTCATCGTTTAGCCCTCGTAGCCATAAATTAGCAGCATATCATTCAATGATCCATAGAGCATTTTCGATACCATTGTTAATAGAACACCTCACTATTGAGTTGAACACGATCAAACGAATAGCCATCAATAATGGTTTTCCGGTAGATCAAATAATTAAACTAATAAATCGCAAACAACAGCAATTAACTTTCTATAAAATTTATCCGCGTATAAAACACATAGATGTATCCACTAAATTCATCTCTTTGACATATTTTGGTACAGTAAGCGAACATATTGCTAACATTTTATCACGCCATAATTTTAAAATCAGTTTCAAACCTCAAAATAAACTTTGCCATCTTATATACAACGCCAAAGACAAAATCAATAAATATAGAAAACCTGGAGTTTATAAGATGATTTGCCCAGACTGTGATGACTTTTATATAGGGAGAACCTGTCGTAATTTCAAATTAAGATACGAAGAACATTTTCGCTCGTTTAGACTCAACAAAACTGATTCAACCTTTGCTAATCATTTTTTACAAACTGGTCATAATTTCCCTAATTTAGATAGTCTGAGCATTTTACATAACCAAACCAGAGGTTTTAAATTGAATATATTAGAATCAATAGAGATTTATAAAGGTGTCAATAACTCTAATAAAAATATCCTCAATGATCAGTTAGACCTATATCAAAGTGATCTTTTCATGTGTCTTTCAAACCGCTCTTAAAATAATTCTTAGAATATTAAATTATAATCTCACTAATTCACAAATTGTTGCTATGTTTACTATGTAATACTGTACTTTCCTAGGATCTACCTGCTTTTGGAATTTCCATTCATCCCTTAATCTCAACCCTACGTTACTCTTCTCTATTTATACTTGAACTGTTTCATTGATTTCTTCATAATTTTTTAATCGTTGGATAATGGCACTTCGGTGTTGAAACTATAGTTACGTTTTCACGTTATTATTAATAAAAGTGGTATAAAAACAAAGTAGTTATTCTTTCATATAATCAAAATGATAAATTACCATAAAGTAACGGCTTCCACCATCGATTTTCATGTTCATTGAACCTGTTACAGATATACCTTAGTAATTGATTGACTTATTTAATTGTTGTTATTTTGTATTATAATATGGTTGTCTATGAAAATAATAATTTTGAATGTTGACATTGACAATAAAGAAAAAGTGTTAACAATCTGGTCCTTCATCGCTATTAAAGAATCGAGCACTTTCGAATATAGTTAAGAATGTCTGGAATTAGACGAAGTCAACGACTGGCAAACCGAAGAGGGGAGACATCGGATATGTCCAAGGGAGAAAAGCGGGAGACAACTTCCAAAGGATCCAAGAATATGGAACAAAATTATGACGGTTCCGAGGTATCCTTGAATGCAGACAGCAGGAAGATTACATCCGTGAAAGAAAATAGTTCGAAGAAGTCAACCAGTAAAGTTTCTAGCAGAAGACAAATAGAGATGGAAATGAAAATTAAGAAGGTAGAATTAGAACAAGAGATGTTGAAGAAGCAACAGGAAATGTTGAACTTACAATTCGCTCTGAAAATGGCTAAAATTGAAGATGAATCTGAACATGATGAGAGTATGAGTAAGTCTGTTGTAAACGAGTCACTGGTAAGTGAGACCCCAAATACTGATAACTGGGTAACAGGTGAAAGTCCATGGAATGATTGCAATAATTGCAATCAGGAATTCAATTCAATTCCATATCGAAATCACTTCGATAGATGTCAGCCATGTCCAAACTTAACAAAAATTTTAACGCGACAATCAATTCCTAAGGATTTACCTATTTTTAGTGGAGACCCTACTGAATGGCCAAATTTTATTTTTCAATTCAAGAATTCAACAACTCTTTGTGGATTTTCAAATGAAGAAAACCAACGTAGGTTGCAGAAATGTTTGAAAGGAAACGCGAAAAAGATAGTTCAGTATTTGTTGATATTACCACAAAATGTAGATAAAGTGATAAGTCTGTTAGAGAATCGCTTTGGGCGTCCTGAACACATAATTTTTCTACTATTAGATAAAGTTAAAAAAGTACCAATCGTGAAAGAGGACAGACTTGAAATGCTGATAAATTTCTCAGATGAAGTTAAGAATCTCGTGGCTACTATTGAAGTCCTTGGTGATAATGATCATTTGCGAAATCCTATGCTATTACATGAATTGTTAGATAAACTATCGATATCTTATAAACTCTCTTGGATAGAATACATTTCTGGAATTGGAAAACATAAATGCAAACTCATTGAATTCAGTTCTTGGCTCGACATGAAGTCAAATGCTGCCTGTCAGCTCCAAATACCTCAGTTTGACAGGAAATCTGACATCAGTGATAAGTCAAAAGTACGAAATTACAAAAGAGAAGTTATGTTGACAACCAAAAGTTTGAGTAAAAATTGTACATGTTGCGGTAATAAAACTCATCACTTGAGTGTTTGCTCGAAATTCAAAGATTTATCAGTTGACGATTTATCACTTCCAATAAACTCTGTTTTTCATGTTTTTTGCAGGATCTATGGAGGAGTAAAATAGAATGGGACGATGAAGTTCCTGACAGACTGAACAAAATTTGGAAAATTTGGATTCATGAAATGAAACGAGCAGAGAATTTACTTTTTAGAAAAATTCAAGAAGATTCATTTAAACAAGAAGTAGATTTTTTATCAAAAACTCAGAATCTATCACCATCGAGTAGGCTGTACCTACGACCCAGACGAGAAACTAATACGACTGGGGGGAAGACTGACTAATTCAGCAAGACTAAATGAAAACATGAAACATCGTATAATTTTGGACCCAAAACATGAAATAACCAAATTGATGATACAGTTTCACCACGAGGAAGTGAATCATCATGGACAAGAAATTGTTATCAACAATTTACGTAAAAAATTTTAGATTCTATGCATGAGACAAGCTGTTCGAAGTTGTTTGGCTAATTGCCAGAAGTGTAAGTGAATCAGTGTAGTAGATGTCATCACGACGAATGAAAATCAACCACGACGACCTGTTTCCTGACTAGTGTATTGAATGTTAGAAGAAAAGAGGAGAAGAGAGACTAGAAGAATTTTGGAGTAAATGTTTATGGAGAACAATTACTGAAGGGAAGAATGTTACAGATATATCTTAGTAATTGATTGACTTATTTATTTTTTGTTATTTTGTATTATAATATGGTTGTCTATGAAAATAATAATTTTGAATGTTGACATTGACAATAAAGAAAAACCTATTCGGTTTATACTGTAATAATCCTTTAGACTTCATAAAATAAATTCATCTTTCTCTAAACATATTCTAGAAACAGGGCATACTTCTCCAAAATCTAGAGTTTAAAAATGATGCGAACAAAGTTGTTAAGAATTGACAGCTGTTTCGCCTGCTAGGTAGATATCGTTAGGACTCTGTAAGATACCTTGTTGTCATCTTTCGAAATCATACGAATCGCATATGAATTAATAAATTAACTTTGTGTTTCCTTATGCCGTTTATCAAGGGCATGGTACATAATTATTAACAATCATTTCATTATACATTTAACCGTGAATAGTGAAACGTGTACGACCAAGCTCTTGAAACATAACATTTCAGATGCTACTCAGGTCCACAAGTCCATCTTAATAAACATGAGTAAGTAGAAAGGGCAATTAATTTTCAATAATCGAACTCATGTTTTTTAAATTTCAGACCTGAGAAATTATACGTTCGTCATAATACTATACTTAACAAAAGCACAAACTATGAAGTTTAAAGTTCATCCAGACACTGGTCTAACATTAGTAAGTACAACCTATTTGAATCGCTCAACTTTTCTCTAAAATCGTTCAAACTAACCCATTATTGGATTACTAACAAATGTTTCTTAAAACAATTGAATAGATATAAACTTAATTAAAATAACTATTGAAAGTTTGATGATGACCAAGTAGCCATCATCAGAGTAAACTGAATTAGAAGTTAAAATGTGTCTGTTTAAATACTATTTTGGAATAATAATGCAAACAACTAGGAGATAAATGGGAATTTAATAAATTGCTTTTTCGTTTATACATTTGCATTCCTTCTAAATTACCTAGATATTTGTCTGAACTGTGTTTTAAAAGTGATAAACTTTCTTGAGAAATGATGATGAACTGTATTCAAAATATGTTCGGCTACCGCTGATTTTTCACCATTATTTTTCTTCATATGAGCAAAATGTTCCTTATAACGAGTTAAAATGTTCCTTCTAGTTTGACCTACATAGCATTTTCAACACGACTCACAATTGATTTTGTAAATCCCGGATTTGTCGAAATCGGAAATTTTATCAAAGGTGTTGCCTAAACGGTGTTTTAGCTTGTTCTTACATCTATAAGCTGGTTGTTTTGTATTTAGAAAACAAATTATGGAGTATGGAATTTATTAATTACTGGATGATAAGTATGAACTCTTTTATAGTTTATTAACTCTGCAAATTGAAAATTTTCAATTGCAATAATGTCTTTTATAAATATTACTGTTTATTACACTCTGTCTATCAACTTCACTTTGCAACAAAATAATTTGGATTTGGTATTAACAAATATCCTTCCTTATCCTGATAAGTTACCTCCCATAACCACTTTGGTCATTGTGAGTTGTGATGAAATTGCTAGTTATACTTTACCATGAAAACAAATTTCCCGTATTATGCAAAATTAGAAGAATTGTGCTATTTTTCATATAGGTTACTTTGTTATGAATTCGTACCCATAGTTATGTTTACCTTAGACGTTATTCCTCCTCCATACTCAACAATACATGGCGTCTCCCATGTGATTTAATGAATTTTTAGGTTAGACGTTGTTATTTAATGACGCAGTTTGTACTCGAGATGTTATTGCAATTCTTGGAAATTGATATCTTTGATGATGTCAAAGAGTACTTTCCTTATTCAATTACGAATTAATATTCATATTCTAGAAGCCGTGTTTGTTACATCTTTCAAATTTCTACGCCAAGGAATTGTCAAGCGTTTTTATGTTGCCAGAAACCTCTGTTTTCGTCATCAATAAGATCTTAGCATTTCTTAAAATATGATTCTTTATTTTTATTTTATATTTAGTAGTTTTTAAATTTTACTTTAAATTATTATCCTTATTATTTACATTAGTAATCGTACTCATCATTTTAATAACATTACTAAATATTTTACTTTTAATTTATTGACTTTGAAGTTCATTCTAATCACTTTATTTATTTCTCTATCTTCCTATCATTTTGAAACTCTCTAATTGATTTTATACTGTTTCACAAAATTACACCTTATTCACGTAACAGTTATATCGTTTATATGGAACCACACGAATTCATTGATAATCAGAAACAGACAAAATTTCTCTGTTGTCTCTATTTATCACCAAATGAACCAGATCATATCTCATTCCCTCATAACTACGACTTGTTTCTATATCACTCTACGAACCAATAAAATACTGTTAAAGTACTGAGGAACTTTCAGGTACGAAGTAACTATCATCAGAGTAAACTAAATGTGCTTGTTTAAATACTAGTTGGGAATAATAATGTAAGCAATGGGTTACCCTCAGCTGGAGATAGATTGGAATTTAATAAATTGATTTTTCGCTTATACGTTTCCATCCCTTCTAAATTACCTAGATATTTATTATTACTATGTTTCAAGAAAGATAAGCTATAACCTGTTTTCAAAATATGTTCGGCTAACGTTGATTTTTCACTTTTTATTTTCTTTATGCTTTGAAAATGTTAGTTACACTTATTTATCAAATTAGTAAAAAATCAATAGCTATTTTATTTGAGCTTAAAAATATTTCTCTACGAAATGTAATGCTCTCAATCTTTTCCCTTTACTTTCAACATACTGTGATAATTAAATAATTCACAGCAAATTACATTCATACAATAAAACAGCATTGAACTGACATTGATTATAATTCAAATGCAGTTTCCTTCAAGTTTCTTTGAATTCTTTCTTATTCATTGCCACCATATTATTACTTCTTGCCATCTGAAATCAAGGTTACAGCCTTAATTCGATTGATAATGTATGATCTAATATACTCATTAACTACAGCAATAGTCAACAGCATTTTCAATGAAAGTACTTACATCCATTTGTTATACACCCATTCTAGATTCTACCTCCACTGACATGTGCTTTGATGAATAAACAATGGATATAAATATAATAGAATTCGATCCGCACACATTAGATATTCATCTTGTTATAACGTCGAATTAATGATATGACGTCTAAATGACTGCCGCGCTATCTTCGTCAAACCAGGGATATTCCGAATTTGAATGGAACTGTCAGTTACTTTATGATGTTCCATTTTTACAAATGAAAAAGGGCTATTTTACTTTGTTAAATAACACTTCATTTAAAAGAATTTCGAACTTTACAGTTCAATATCAAAACATACAATGAGAAAACATTGAAATATTATAGTATTAATACGAAATTTACATTGAAGAGAATCGATTCTAAGAATTAATGGTACACATAGCTACTAAGGTTAATTGTGTCTAATATAGTAAACGGAAAGGGATTAAACTGTCGGTAATTCGTTCCAAGGATTATATTACGTGGAATTTAACAGGGTGATAAAAGTGGAATTTCCTAAATCCAGTTGTTCTTGAAAGATTATTGTTTAAATATTTATATTCTCTAATAGTATTGATAAGAAATAATCACCCTTATCCACTAAAAATACTATTAAAGTACTGATGACCTCTCTGCTACCAAGTAGCCATCATCAGAATAAACTAAATTATAAATCAAAATGTGCCTGTTTAAATATTATTTGGGGATAATAATGTAAACAATGGTTTACCCTCAGCTGGAGATAATTCGGAATTTAACAAACTGCTTTTTCGTTTATACATTTCCATCCTTTCTAAATTACCTAGAAATTTGTCTGTACTGTGTTTTGAAAGTGATAAACTTTCTTGAGAAATGATGGGACCTATATTCAAAATATGTTCGGCTATCGCTGATTTTCCACCATTATTTTTATTTATATGGGCAAAATGTTCCTTATAACGAGTTAAAATGTTCCTTCTAGTCTGACCCATATAGCATTTTGAACACGATTCACAATTAAATTTGTAAATCCCGGATTTGTCGGAATCGGAGACTTTATCAAAGGTGTTGCCTGAACGGTGTTTTAGCTCGTTCTTACATCTTTAAACTGGTTGTATTGCAAATTTAGAAAACAAACTATGGAATTTATTAATTACTGAAGAATGATAAGTGAAACTTTTAAATTTTATAATGAATTTAAAGGTAATGGCTCTAATTTGATTTATTGACGACGTTCCAATTTCCTTTTTTGCTCAGAAATTAAATTATTGATCAAAGATTTGTGGTAACCATTGTCCAACGCACTTTGCTGAAGTTTCTTAACTTCGTTGTTATAATTTTGCTGGCTCAAAGGGACGTTCAATAATCTAAGAACTAGACTATTAAACGGAGCTATTTTATATCTGAATTCTGGAAAGTGAAATAATTTTGCTCCATACATAAAGATGTAAGGATCGCGTATTCTGTGCAGTTACTATCGGGTATATTAATATTTGAGAGCCATTTCTTCAGAATGTTTATCGAATTAGGAATTTGAGTATTTGTAAATAGTGAAACAACATCAAATGAAACGAGAGTATCACCAGGTTCAAGTTTGAAATCTTTCAGACAAAGGGCATGGTATTCGAGAAATCAGTTTAATAATTTCTACCATTATTTGCAGGAAGAACTAGTAAAAAAGTATGGATATCCATTGGAAATTCATGAAGTCGTAACAGACGATGGCTACATATTGACCATGTATAGGATTCCTCATGGCCCAAACTCAACGCAACCAAATGAAAACCCAATTCTCTTAATGCACGGTATGACTGGATGTGCAGATAATTTTGTGGTTGGAGGCATGAACAACAGTAGTCTGGCTTATTTGTTAACCGATAATGGACATGACGTTTGGCTAGGTAATGCGAGAGGAACTATGCACTCTAGAAAACATAAATTTTTTGTCGCGGATGAGGCCCCATACTGGCACTTTAGGTACTATATAATTATATAGATTCCGTTATGCTCTGCTGCCAGTTTGGCCTAAAATGCTCTTCATCAATTTCCCCTTTTCTATATAGCCTCAAATTCCAATATGATACTTGCACCAACAGTTGGACCTGGGGATCCCCTGGATTCGAAAAGGTAGCATGATCCACAAGTCCCGAGGTTACTATACCATTGAGCTTATATAGTAATAATTATATTCTCACAGTGCCTCAGAAAGTGATTCTATAAAGAATGATTCAACAGGAACTTGAATTGTCAATAACAAAACATTAAATATTGTTTTTCCCCTCATTAATTTCAGCTGATTCAAAGTCGATACTGATCAGGTATACTAGACATCATCAGATGTATAGATAAGAGGGTGGGATTAAGAGGATCATTCCCACATGTGTTGATTTTTTATTGTGGTAATAACAAGAGACCCGAACAGAATATGTTGAAGCCAGAAATATCTGCAATGAAACAATAAACTCTTCTAAAGAGGCATACAGTGCCGAAATGAGATCAAAGCTTATCGAATGCCCGAATGGCTCCCGTATTTTGAACTTTCACAAAAGCAATTTGTAGAAATCTCACTTTCAGTGCATTCCCTCTCGTAACCAAAGGAAAAGGCAACCTTTTTGCTGGAATGTTTGCAGCAAATTCCACTTCGAATCCACCAGGGGAGGAACCTGCTAATATTGCAGAAAACTATCTACGCCACTGCTCGACATTGTCAATATTCTTCATTACATAGATATATAGGTCGTATTATTATAATAATTATGCACTTATATATACACAGTGAATTAATAAAACTGGTACACATTTTGTACGCTCATATCTTCGTAAGTTATTAATATCTTTATATAATTGATATAACATAGAAATGCTCACAACAGATAATACTAACAGGCAAGTTCTGTGTCACAACATAGAGGCTTGCAGAAATGATGATTTTTAAGAAATTTATTGTCTCGAAAAGTATGAACAAAAACAAAATTATCTCAATTATAAGGTTGTCGTATCGTTGTATTGTGTTGGCGATTTTTTTTTCTCACCGCGACCTAAATGATCTATTCTGTCCCCTTCTGCTGTTGCCCCTTTCAGGATATCTCAGCGGCTATAGCAGTTCCTCCAAGCCTGTGGCTTTAAGAGAATTCTTTTTCTGACTGACTCGGATTGAAGTAATCCATTGGATTCCAGTCTGAACTACAAGATTGGCATAAACCGGGTTCTATAAGATCAGGACAGTCCAGCTGAAGATACGTTAATATATGCCAAACGGAAGCTGTTTTAACAATACACGTTGGTCTCTGCCGGGCAGTGGCGTGCTGTTTGACGGGCAAGCGGGGGCTTGCCCCCAAATTTCTCATCGTGTAGAGAGAGAGAGATTTATTCAAAAAAATAATTTACAAATGTAATATGTAGTTACATCAAAGGTGTATCCTCGAGGCTTGTCAGGAAGTCTGTTAAGTCTGGTATCCAAATAATAATGATAATAAGTATTTATATCCGAGCAGGATACGCCCAATTATAGGAAACATATTACAATGCATTGTGATTATAATTATGGTTATTCAAGAATAAACATTATTAATATGTAGAGTAGCATACGGTACGATTATTGAATAATTCTTCTTGCTACTTCGAGTACTTTAATTGGGGATTCATAGTTTATATCACATTGTTGGGATATTTTATTGAAGTAATTACACATTGGACTTTCAAGAAGTAGGTTAGTTTTGTGAGGCTTACAATAAAATGTTGGTGGATTCCTACAGTTCAGTCTGGGAACTGTAAAGCTTACTTGCTGACACAGTTTTTTCTTTTTTTTGTGGAGGTAGAGAAAACCCTTTATGGGGAGGTTATGAGCCTTTAAATCTCAAGGTCTACTGTGAGAGTCACCATTCCAGGCATACTCACTAAAAACTTCACCCCCTTTGTAGGCTTGTCTGGCTATCGCCTCCGGTGACACTTAGGCCTACTGGCCCATTGTATCTCGCCTATGTTTCGTTTCTTTCCCGTATCCACTCAAGTATTTTTGTACCTTGTACGAGTTTGTACAGGTCCTTTACAGGGTGGGAACTGTATAATTCTGGTTTGCCGTTAGGCTTACCAAAAATTGACTGTCCTTTGCGATCAAGCGCCTCGCATTTACACAGTATTTGTGTCACTGTTTCTGTATCCTTACCGCAAAGTCTGCAAGTCAGGTCGCCATTGTACAGTCCCATGTTGTTTAGGTGCCCTTTTACTGGCGCATGACCAGTCATGAGCCCTATTACGACTTTTAGTTTTTCCCTATTTAGTGCTAATAGTTCTGTCGTTCTTCTGTTACACGGGGCATTGATGTATTTCTTCCCATGTGCGTTTCCTGGGATTTTTTCCCAGTATTCTTTGTGGTTTTCCATGATCCAGTCCTCTACAGAGCTTCGTGTTGTACGTTTTGGTACCCCCGTGGTCTGTACTGGATCTGGAGCGTTCTCTGATCCTCTTTTTGCAAGTTCGTCAGCGTTTTCGTTGCCTGTCGTTCCCTGATGTCCGGGCACCCAAAACAGCTCAACGCGATTTCGGTCTGCCAGTATGTCAAGTTCTTTTTTGCATGTCCATACCAGACGGGATGTCACTTCCTGACTTTTCATTGCCTTAAGTGCAGCCTGACTGTCTGTCAATATGTGGATCTGCTCATCATCGATGGCTCTCCGATTGTTTTCCTTCACACATTGAAGGATTGCATATACCTCTGCTTGGAAGACAGAGGTGTGTTTACCCAATGAATAGCTCAAGCCGGTCTTTGGGTTTCTTGAGTATACTCCTGCACCTGCACCCTTTTCAGTCTTAGACCCGTCTGTATACCAGATCTTTCCCTGTAGAATGTCGTTCAGGTTTGTATGTTCCCATTCAGTCCTTTCTGGTATTGATACCCTGAATGTGTTGTTGAAAGAGTATCGCTTTGGGATGTGATCTGTTCTCATGCCTAGCACGTCCCTGGTCACGATTTTTACGATACTCATGTGTCCTGGCCCAATGTGAACATTCTTCAGTGTATTTTGTATTGTGAAAGCACCAAGCCTGGCCTCTCCTTGGATTACCAATTGGAGGGGAGGCAATCCCAGTAGTGTTTCCATTGCTGCAGTGGGCGTAGATTTCATAGCCCCTGTGATTCCAAGACATGCAAGTCTCTGGACCTTGGTCAGTCTTGTCATCGTCCCTCTTTGTTGTGTTTTAGGCCACCATACGAGAGAGGCGTATGTTATTGCGGGTTTAACCACCATGTTGTACAACCAGTAGAGCATGTTCGGTCGTAACACCCATTTTTTCCCGAAGGAGCGTCTGGTCACATATAAATGAGGTCTCCGCTTTTGCTGAAACAGTTGGTTACAGTCTATTTTATTGGTAACCAGCTTATGAATGCATAATATTGATGCGACAGTTCTTCTGTTCTGTAGAGAGTTCATATTGAATCTTGTCAGCAGCACCTTATTATAAATTCCGCGTAGCGGGTAACTCTTATCTATTTCATAAACTTTCGTTACACTGATTCTATATTGTCAATGTGGCATTTATAGATGAGATACCAGACAAGAGAGCAATATTCTATCTTAGACCTAACTATAATATGCACAACATAAGGTTTTTAAACAATGAACATTTTCTTAAATCCGTGCAGTTTCTGTAGATGATCCTAGGAATCTATAACACGATGATATAATTTGGTTGATATGTGTGGCAAAACTCAAACTACCATTAAATACCACTCCCAGATCCTTTATTTCAAAACATCTTTGTAACTCCGAACCATTTATAGTGTACGTGTACTCAATGTTGCTTAATTTTCTACAATAGGTAATGACTTTACATTTAGATGCATTTAGATTTTAATTGTTGACTCTACACCGACTCAATACATTTTTGAAGAAGGTTTGAGCCTTGTGGGGTTCCAGAGGTTTTTATGTATGGTTTCGACCAGTGTTCCTGTTGAATGAATAGGATCAGCCTATATGAGAATCCCAAGGTGACTAATTTATGAAGCAGAATTTCTAGATCTATTTGATCAAAGGCTTTTTGAATATCCATGTATATGACATCGACTTGACCCTGGTTATCTAAGACGTGAGAGGTGAATTGTGTATTGATTAAGTACATAAGATTAAGTTAGACATAGTAGATCTTTTTTCAACAAATCCATGTTGAAATTTAGTGTTTTTGGCTACGTGCACTGAACATTTTGTTTTATTAAGCCCACTACCATCACAACCAAAACCAACACCAATTTCCCAAAAACCGTGCAACATTAGACATAGGAATTTATTAAATGATGTTAATCAGAAATACATAGAGAATTGAAATATAACATCAGATAGAAAGTTTCAACTACTTTCTAATAGAAGTGGCAACACTGCACGTCCGGAAATATTTTAAAAGCCACTTTATAAGAAACCAAAGTTTCACACACTATGTTTAGTAGTTCCCCGTAACGTCTAATAATCCTTCCACCGTGAATGACCTATAACTGAGATATAAAGTTGACATCGTTATTAATCTAGAATTACAGTTATCCACCTCTTTCTTTTCTTCTAGTTGGCATGAGATTGGCACTTACGATGTACCTGCAAAGATAGACTACATCTTAGAAAAAACGAAGAAAAATAAATTGGCGTATGTAGGACACTCCCAAGGGGGCACGGTGTTCCTTGTTATGACTTCTATGAGACCTGCATATAACGATAAAATATCCTTAGCGGCGTTGCTGGCACCTGCAGCTTTTATGAAACATTATAAATTTACAGATCCCTTTATAGAGTTAATAGCTAACTATCATAAATTCTTAACGGTAGGTACATTTTATATAGTATTTTATTCTTTACAGAATGGCTTTGCTGCAAAATTGAAAGGAGACAACTTCATACATAACCAATCATTCTACACATTAGATTTTACACAATATTATTAGATCTGTTGTTGTTTCGTCCTTCAAGGTCTATTGTATCCTCCTCTAGATATACTGTTTCATATTCAGCCGGTGGGATGGTCTACAGAAAGATTAGGATTTTTCCCAGCTCCAATGGTATATTTGTATTTGCTTCTGCGTGTTTCCTTTGCTTTTCCGCAGGCTTTTCCACATGCCATCATAAACCAGACCAATTTTTCTCATATTACCTACTATGAAAAACATAAGAGTTGTTATCGCGGATAGCTAATCTTGTAAAATTCTTGACTTCCGGATGGATTTCGCGTCACAATAGCACGACTTGATGCCGACGTTTCGCCAACCATTATAGGTGGAACCTTGAGGGCAGACTGGAGGCTTGAACTGATTGTTCTGGTTTCTGTAGCAGAAACTATTGTGTATTTATTGTGGAAAAAACCTTCCCTTTATACAATTTACTGCCTTTATGCCGATGGTTAAGTCCGGCACCTGACCCTGTCGTTGTGTGATCATGTGCGAAGTGGAATTTTTCGAGGATGGGTTTCCAAATGATGGGAAGATAATATCCTGAGTCGCGGTTTAGATTATTTGAATCATTTAGGATTTCTATGGCTTCAAGAATTTCGTCATCTGCAAAAAGCAGTGTTTAGAATTCTTCCATGAATGATGGAAAAGTAACGGACCCATCACTGACCCCTGAGGTACACCAATATCAACAAGTTCAAGGTCAGACCAATGTTCATCTACATTGACAGCTTGTTGATAAGATATGAGCAAATCATAGCTAAACTAACATCATCAAAATTTTTCCAACTTTTCAATAAGATAAAATCAAAAGACTATGAAAAATCTAGAAAATGTGTCGCTAAGTTCGCTTTTGATTCAAATGAAAGAGTCACACTTTCTACAAGTTGAATAATGGCCTCTATCATACTTCGGTTCTATCTAAAACCTGATTGCTGTTCTGAAAACAGTTTGTTATTTTCAAAATACCCCGAAATTTGATTTGATATAATTATCTCAAGGATTTTTGCAAAAGTCTATATAAGTGATATTTGTCTGAAGTTATCTATTATCAGTTCACCTTTTTTGAATAAGGGTATGGTTCCCGAAAGCTTCAGGCAGTCAGTCATTTTTCGATTTATAAGATTTGTGAAAGGATATATCGCGGTGTTAATACTTTTTTTAAGAAGCTGACTTTATAAGCTGTAATAACCTTTAGACTGGGTTATTTAGACTCAACGTTATTGAGACTAGCCTGAGAAAATGAGAAAGAAAACACTTGAAAAGGCTTTCTTCATACCTGTCCTGTAAAGCATTGGTGTGGGATTGAGACAAAGAATTTGTTAACTTCATTTGAACTAACTTTGTTTTTAATGCTTTATCTTCAAACTGTTTATTGTTTATGATATTCCACATACAGGGTGTCCTCGAACTGCGTGGCCAAAATAAAACCGAAGATTCTTTGATTCGAATAAAAGTTGATGAGTTTTTTTACTTTTGCCTCAAGTGTCTTGTTTACCCGGTAGAGGGCTTCAAAATTGCAAAAATAATTTTGTTTTTTCGGTATAACTTGAGAACGTGATGAAGAACTTTTACAATATTTAGCAAGTGAGTTACTGTCAATAATGGCCATTTTTGAGAGTGGAGCACAGAGCCTTAGAGACCATAGAAATGGCTCAAACTTGAGGATATAACGGGAAAAGTGTCCAGAACTTTTTTGTGGTCAATGTAATTCACTCGATATTTTTTACGTAGATAGCTTATCTAATTTGAAAACTTTTCTTACTCTTAGAAAATTTTGATAAAATCAACGGATTAGCTTGAAAAATTAATTTTCGAGTCTCTGCAATTTTGGCTTACTAATTTTACTTGATTAAAATACCTTAGTTGCCTTTGCTTTTCTAATGTCATTTTGGCATTTGAAGAATTTATTCTCAAAACTGTTTTTACTTTGCTTTCCGTAAAAATTTTATAAAATTATGGCTCAAAATTTCACCAACACTGAAATGGTTGATATGTTATTGATTTATGGACTTTGTCGTTGCAATGGCCGGAGAAGGGAAAGATATCCGCATCGCAGAATTCCAAATCGGCAAACCTTCGCGAAACTGGCAAATTTGAAGCAAATCGCAGAGAAACTGGACGCAGACGGACAAGAAGGACGTTAGAGCTCGAAGAAGCGATACTGGAAGCGGTTGAAACTGAACCTGGGATAAGCACACTACGTTTGGGACTTCGTATTGGAGCCTCAAAATCATTAGTTCTCATAATGTACTGAAAGAAGAACTGTTGTATCCCTATCATATTAAAACAGTTCAAGACTTATTGCCCATGGATCCAGGTCATCGGCTAGATTTCTGTCGGCTTATTGTCCAAAGACAAAACGCAAACCCCAATTTTTGTAGAAGAATTCTGTTCACGGACGAAGATACTTTCACGAGATGTGGTCTTTTTAACCTCCATAATGAACATTTCTATGCTGATGAAAATCCTCATGAAACGGAAATTACATATTTTCAGAATCAAACTAAAATCAATGTTTGGGTTGGAATTGTGGATAACTTTATTATTGGCCCTACCGTTATACCCGATCGATTGAACGGGGAGAACTACTTGAACTTTTTGGAACAAAGGCTACTTGAACTGTTGGAAGACTTGCCCTTACACATTCGTCGTGGCCTGGTTTATCCATGATGGTGCACCTCCTCATTTCACATTAACTGTGAGGCGACATTTGAATGCGGAATATCCAGTTCGCTGGATAGGTAGAGGACACGATGCACCAGTGAAATGGCCGGCCCGCTCCCCTGATTTGACGCCCTGCGACTTCTTTCTATGGGGCGCTTTGAAGTCGAAAGTTTATGCATCTCCAGTAAACACACGAGAGGAATTGTTGCAACGAATTAATCATGAAGCGGATTTATTGAAGAATGATCCTGAAGTACTAGCCAGAGCTCAATCCAATTTCTTGAAACGAATTAATTTGTGTATTCAGGAAAATTGGCAACATTTAAAACAATTGATGCCTTAGCGATTTCCAAAAAAGTTTTGTTGTTCCTTTTAATTTAGCATTTGCTTTTCCTAAATAATCACATCGTTTCCCCATTTCTATTGTTTTTATTATTCGTGTTTTACCGAGATATTAACCATTTCAGTGTTAGTGAAATTTTGAGCCATAATTTTATAAAATTTTTACGGAAAGCAAAGTAAAAACTGACAGTTTTGAGAATAAATTCTCCAAATGCCAAAATGATATTAGAAAAGCAAAGGCAACTAAGGTATTTTAATCAAGTAAAATTAGTAAGCCAAAATTGCAGAGACTCGAAAATTATTTTTTTCAAGCTAATCCGTTGATTTTATCAAAATTTTCTAAGAGTGAGAAAAGTTTTCAAATTAGATAAGTTATCTACATAAAAAATATAGAGTGAATTACATCGACCGCAAAAAAGTTCTGGACACTTTTCCCGTTACATCCTCAAGTTTGAGCCATTTCTATGGTCTCTAAGGCTCTATGCTTCGCTCTCAGAAACGGCTAATATTGACAGTAACTCACCTGCCAAATATTGTAAAAGTCCTTCATCACGTTCTCAAGTTATACCGAAAAAACAAAATTATTTTTGCAACTTTGAAGCCCTCTACCGGCTAAACAAGACACTTGAGGCAAAAGTAAAAAGGCTCATCAAATTTTTTTCGAATCAAAGAATCTTCGGTTTTATTTTAGCCACGCAGTTCGAGGACATCCTGTAGTTTCACTTGGATTAGATGTGAAGTTTTAATAATTTTTTCATTTGACATAGGCTTACTATTTTTCATGTTCAGAAATTAGAATGTGTTCTCTTAGTCAACAGTATGCCGTATTCTGTAAGTAAATGGAACAGTTTATTCCAAACCTAATTCCTAGGTTGTGTTATTTCTGAGAGTTTACTAATTATTTGATTGCAGGAATTCTCGTTAGATTTGAATATTAATGAACTTCCTCCATCTGTAGATCGTATTCGTAGTTTCTTGTTGAACTACTGTTCAGAAAATAGAAGTAACTTCAACAAATGCTTAGAACTTATTCTTAAAGTCACTAATATGGAGAAGTCACAATTCGATGAAGTGAGTATATATTATCAGGTTCATTAAACACCGATAAAATGTAGAACATCACGCCTTTTTTTTATCCTCAACCAGAATCTTTTATTTTTTTATTGTTCAGCAAAATTACTTTAAAGTAAAATCAGACTTCTCAAAACTGTGATCGATCCATCACTTTTGTTAGCACATTTTTTCTCGCTCGGACAAATCAGCGGGACAAATGATTCAGAAACAGCTAATGGAATACATCAAACTATACTCTATGTTACATTGAAATTTTATTCAAATGTTCTACATAATAATAATAAGATTCTTGACCCAGTATGAATTATATATAAAAATTCTCGGGAAATAGGTCACAATAACACTTTGTTTTAACTATTCGTCTTTACGTACGTTTCGGTCTCACGACCATCATCAGAAGACTCACTATGTCTAAAAAGGGGGTTTATTAAAACTAATTATAGCACAAGCGTCCAAATCGCACAATTAAACTTCAATTAAAAGAGCCCACGCCGTCGAAACGAACAGAACCACGAATAATCGAATTGTATCGTCAGAATTAATGTATAAAAAATTATTTTTTTGTAGTAAGAATCCGCTATTCAGTAATATTATTAAAATATATGAGTGCATATTGATTGGTATTCTCACAACAAATGAGAAGAACGAAGTTATTTGTCAAGTATCTACTTTCGAAACCAGATGTGTAGGATTTATGACAAGGCCCTTAAGAACGGTTTCAGACCTGTACTGGGAAATAACTATTACGAATTCTTCCTAAAAACATTTTCTACACTTATAAAGACGTATGTAAGAATTTGCAAGAGATTATTTAATCAAATTAGTATAAATATGACTTAGATTTTGTGTGTCTACCCTATGATTTACAGATTTGGGGTCCCGTTTTATGTGAATCATCTCCAGGATAGATCTTTTATAATAATTGGTTTCCTTAGTTAAGATATTAACATTTTTGTAATCAAATTGATGGTTATAATCAAAGCAATGCTTAGCAAGGGCGGTGGAATTTTCTAAGTTGTTATTTCTTGTGCTATATTTATGGCCGTACATTCTTTTTTGTAAATATTGTTTAGAGATTCCAGTATAGGTTCCATCACAATCTAAACAATTCAATTTATACACTGTGTGGGTTTGTTTATCTTTGGGTATTAACGGTTTTAGATTTGAGAAATATTTCCCAACACAGTTAGTAGGTTTATGCGCAACATTTATATCATACTTTTTCAAACATTTTTTGATTTTCTCTGAGGTCTCCGGAATGTAAGGTAGAGTTATGAAATTGTCTGTATTACCTTTTATGTTATTTTTATTAGACGAACCATTATAGATTTTGTTTATTCTTTCTTTAATGATAGGATTGAAAAAAGTTTTTGGGTAGCCATTCAATTCTAGTGTAGTACGAACAATTTTTAAATTTTTGGGGCGGTCATCTGCGTGGGACAATTTTATCGCGCGATCTGTAAGGCTGTTTATGACACTTTTTTTATAACAAGCTGGTGCAACGGAATTGAAGTGAAGATAACGTTGAGACCATACTTCTTTAGTAAACCAAGAGGTTTTTATTTTTCCATCATGCCTAATGTTCATATCTAGGAAATTTATGTTATTGTTTAATTCTATTTCACAAGTGAATTGAAGTTTACAGTGAAAATTGTTAAATTTATCAATTACATATTGAATTTTATCGTTGGGAACACACATAAGGCAATCGTCTACATACCGTTTAAAGAATACAGGCCGAAAATCTAATGAACTCATAACAGATTCCTCTAGGCACTCCATAACGAGGTTAGCAATGGTAGCTGAAATAGGAGATCCCATTGCTGTGCCGAATATTTGTCCAAAAAATTGCTCACCATACTGAAAGTATGTGCATTCTAAACAAAATTTTACAGCATTTATAAATTCCGATTGATCTAGATGCGTGTGGTTTTTAATCTCTGCCCAACGTTTTTTGATGCTATTCAATGCCAAAACAACAGGTATATTTGTAAATAAAGAAACAACGTCCAAGGAAATCAGTTGATGGTTTATAATAGGAAAAAATGAATTTTATGAAAAGGATTCATGGCACTTTAATGAATTTATAAAAAATCAATCCGTACCCCAAACCATCAACTGATTTCCTTGGACGTTGTTTCTTTATTTACAAATATACCTGTTGTTTTGGCATTGAATAGCATCAAAAAACGTTGGGCAGAGATTAAAAACCACACGCATCTAGATCAATCGGAATTTATAAATGCTGTAAAATTTTGTTTAGAATGCACATACTTTCAGTATGGTGAGCAATTTTTTGGACAAATATTCGGCACAGCAATGGGATCTCCTATTTCAGCTACCATTGCTAACCTCGTTATGGAGTGCCTAGAGGAATCTGTTATGAGTTCATTAGATTTTCGGCCTGTATTCTTTAAACGGTATGTAGACGATTGCCTTATGTGTGTTCCCAACGATAAAATTCAATATGTAATTGATAAATTTAACAATTTTCACTGTAAACTTCAATTCACTTGTGAAATAGAATTAAACAATAACATAAATTTCCTAGATATGAACATTAGGCATGATGCTGATGGAAAAATAAAAACCTCTTGGTTTACTAAAGAAGTATGGTCTCAACGTTATCTTCACTTCAATTCCGTTGCACCAGCTTGTTATAAAAAAAGTGTCATAAACAGCCTTACAGATCGCGCGATAAAATTGTCCCACGCAGATGACCGCCCCAAAAATTTAAAAATTGTTCGTACTACACAAGAATTGAATGGCTACCCAAAAACTTTTTTCAATCCTATCATTAAAGAAAGAATAAACAAAATCTATAATGGTTCGTCTAATAAAAATAACATAAAAGGTAATACAGACAATTTTATAACTCTACCTTTCATTCCGGAGACCTCAGAGAAAATCAAAAAATGTTTGAAAAAGTATGATATAAATGTTGCGCATAAACCTACTAACTGTGTTGGAAAATATTTCTCAAATCTAAAACCGTTAATACCCAAAAATAAACAAACCCACACAGTGTATAAATTGAATTGTTTAGATTGTGATGGAACCTATACTGGAATCTCTAAACAATATTTACAAAAAAGAATGTACGGCCATAAATATAGCACAAGAAATAACAACTTAGAAAATTCCACCGCCCTTGCTAAGCATTGCTTTGATTATAACCATCAATTTGATTACAAAAATGTTAATATCTTAACTAAGGAAACCAATTATTATAAAAGATCTATCCTGGAGATGATTCACATAAAACGGGACCCCAAATCTGTAAATCATAGGGTAGACACACAAAATCTAAGTCATATTTATACTAATTTGATTAAATAATCTCTTGCAAATTCTTACATACGTCTTTATAAGTGTAGAAAATGTTTTTAGGAAGAATTCGTAATAGTTATTTCCCAGTACAGGTCTGAAACCGTTCTTAAGGGCCTTGTCATAAATCCTACACATCTGGTTTCGAAAGTAGATACTTGACAAATAACTTCGTTCTTCTCATTTGTTGTGAGAATACCAATCAATATGCACTCATATATTTTAATAATATTACTGAATAGCGGATTCTTACTACAAAAAAATAATTTTTTATACATTAATTCTGACGATACAATTCGATTATTCGTGGTTCTGTTCGTTTCGACGGCGTGGGCTCTTTTAATTGAAGTTTAATTGTGCGATTTGGACGCTTGTGCTATAATTAGTTTTAATAAACCCCCTTTTTAGACATAGTGAGTCTTCTGATGATGGTCGTGAGACCGAAACGTACGTAAAGACGAATAGTTAAAACAAAGTGTTATTGTGACCTATTTCCCGAGAATTTTTATATATAGTTCTACATAATGTGTTTCATAACTCTATGTTTTATACTGACACCTGCTGTCAGGTTATTATTATTGACACTATATAACCTTAGTTCCATCATACCACACAGTAAAGCCACACAATAAACTACAACTCTAGATAAAATTACATCCATCCGAAAATGTCCACTGAGTGCTATATTTTGTGCAAAAAACTAACTGGGCACGCCCCTGGTAATACCTTATCAACTCTTATAGTTCCAAAAGATACTTTATTAAGATATCAACAATCTTCGTGAATTTTATCAAAATTGTTAAATGACTTTTTCAGAAATTAAGGAAATATCGATTTTTCAAGAAACTTGATGGTCCTGTATATCGGAAACCAATAGTTTTCGGACATATGTTTATATGAACCTTCTTTCATATTTTGATCCAAAATATCTAACCTTGAACTTTCGTGCATCGTTAATGAAACACCCTGTATATTTAGAACGCCTGTACAACGATGAAAATAATCAGCTAAAACAAATTCGATAGATTGCCTTGTATTTCCACTTCCACGAGTTAGTTATTAAAGCAAGTGACGATCATCAATATTCGGTAGCGTTAAGGGAAGTTGAATGCATTTCAATGAACAACGCGACTAAACGTAAATCCTGAGATATGACGGACGCCTAGTTTATTAACATCTGACGATCGCAACTTTCAGATTGAAGGAGAACGCCTCGTTATTGAATCTCGATAATTCATTAAATTTAGTAAATAAAGCAAAAATTGTAAAAAGTGTGCCATCACAGAAACTACGAGGGTTGGACCGTAACTAGTTGAAATTTGAAATAGGTTCTTTTTTAAAGGGAATATCAGTCTAGCTGGGTAATCAAAAGAAAACTATTATTCTATACCAATATTTCGCAATAATTTATTGCTTCGTCAGGGTACTATAATTATTAATATAATAAAATAAAACACTTTTACTTTGTTTTATCTCATATATTATAGAAACAATACTAATGTATGAAAATATGAATAATCTTAGCTATTTATACTACAATATAACAGTAATAGTCTGGTAAAATTGGCATTTCACATCGTGATCTTGCTACTATTGACCGATTTCGTTTTCTTAGGGTTAAAATGTTCGGGAAAACGCCCCGAACCAGAAGACCCCATTTTGAACCCGCGCTTTTGTTATCCCTATTTGTGAATCAACAATTAAGCTTTTAATTAATTGTTGCTTTGGACCGATAATTAACTAATGTATTTGACAATAAAATATGAAAGGAAATTGTCCGGGGTTTTCGAGGTCGCTGATCACGAATCCGTTGTCAGAATCGGAAAAATTCTACTTTATTGACCGGAAAACTCGACATTTTCATGAAAATGCGCAACCAAAATTTGCAAATGTTGCATTACTAGCGTAAATAAATTCACTCGGGCGTTTTCGAGGTTTCTGATCACTATTCTGTTTGTCAGAATCAGGCAATTCGAATACATGTATATTAACAAAAGTTATACATTTCTAATTATTTTTTATTAGCATCGAGAGGTAAAAGCTTTCTCCTGAAGGCCCAAGGACGCCACATTGTAACTCTAGTACAACAAAAATCACCAAACCAACCCGGCCAAAAACGAATAAGAACTAAAAATCAATTTCAATTTCATATTTATTTTATTAGGTATAAATACCTCCGAACGGTTTATTTCTACCTACTCAAAATGGTATAATTAGGGTTGTAGGTAAATAAAGTGTGTGTATAGTCCAGCTCTAATCCTAAATCATTTCCAATATATTTTCTGTTTCTACAATCATAATAAATTTGACCCGAAAGCGAAAAATTGAGGGTAGTCATTGATAATAACGGCTTTTTCGCTTTCGGACGCCGAAAGAGATCAACGCTTGCGAATAAAATCGTGTAATTTTCATTTCCAAACCGAACAGAACACCAAAATACCTCGCTGTCAAAACGGACTATTGAATGATTCATAGAAATTTTTGATTGGTTTTAGGAAATGGTAACTGTCATTTTGAAATCAGTCCCAAATTCAGCTTCCATGATGCAATATCTACATTATACTCAAACAGTAGTGTCTGGTAAGGATTCATTACATACGAGGGTTAGCTGAAAAATTCCTGAAAAATGAAACAAGAAATGATATATTTGGCCAAAACTTATTTTATTTCTTGTTGCCCGATACACTTCGTCCAATGTTCTTCTAACTTATCGATCCCTTCCAAAATAATACAATTTCCGCGGAACCATTCCTTCAAGCTTGGAAATATATAAAAATCACAAGGGGTCAAATCTGGAGAATATGGTGAATGATGAACCCCTTCTTTCAGAATTTAATTATTCATTCACAATTTCATACAATTCTTTGTTTCTTTTTGAACATACGTTTGCAAAATGATTTTGCTTTTGTCATATATTGCATGATTTATCAAAAGCTGAACATTTATTTATAGCATGTTCTTTACCACCACACTTTTTGCAGTTTACAATTACATTGGTTTTCATATTTACATTAGTATTGTATCTGTTACCTGATACATTCTTCTTGTTCGGGCTGTCGATTTCCTGGATTGGAACAAGCTTTACTCCTGTATTTAGAAGTTTCCATGAGATGGACTAAGTCCACTGCCCTGTCCAGTATCAGGTTCTCTTCTTGTAGTAATCTTTCCCTGATGGCGTTGTTGTTTATGCCACACACTAGCATCGTGATTATTACAGTCTGACAGTGTCTCCAACTTGCATCTCGCTACCTTCTTTTTTTAATTCCGTGATGTAATTGTCCAAACTTTGACCTTCTTCCTGTCGATAGCTAAAGAATTCGTACATTTCATAGTTCAGATTTTCTTTCCCAAGGAAGTGTTCATCGAATTTAATTAAAAGCACTTGTAACTTGTCTTTGTCCTCTTCCCGGATTGTGAATGTTAAGTAAATTTTGAATCCCTCCTCAACCTATAGTGTATAGTGTAGGAGCTGAGCACATTGTGTTTTCTCTTACTTCTTATTGACTTCCGACGCAATTAGGTAATTTTCAAACCTTTCCAGTTTTCACAGCAATTTCCCGCCATTGAAAGAGCCACAAATCCTACCGACTGCGCCATGTAATACGTGTCTTTAACGTATTGTTCAATTATTTAATGACACTCTTGATAGTTGTTTCAAGTATTTTATTTAGGAGCGTTGTCTGCTGACTTACTGCACCAACTGCCGGTCGAAGATCTGTTACAATGGCCCTCAAAAAATCTCGAAAATCAGTAAACCACTTGTGAATCGTTCCAATCGACGGTGAAGACTCCCCATAACGTTTAACAAGCGATGCTTTGATTTGCATGATGTTTTTTCCACGCAAGAAATAACGTTTAATCAAGACGCGAAATTCACTTTATTCCATGTTTACAAAAGCTTCAAGGCTGCTTGCTGAATGTCTGAAAATTTTAATGCATTCTAGTTAAAGATGGCACATCGCAAACGTCACACAGGATTTTCGATTGTAGCGCCATCTGTTTCATTTTTCAGAGACTTTTCAGCTTGCCCTCGAGAACTGTCGAATACGAAACATGCATCAAATTAATAGTATTGCCAGAATCTTAGTGATCTAAATCGATTTACCATTCCTTTTAGGACATTTCAGTCGATTTGATTATGGGCCATCCATTAACGCATTAATTTATAACAATAAAACGCCGCCAGATTACAAAATAGGAACAATAAAAGCACCAATTGCTCTATTCTATGGGAAGAACGATTTAACTACATATTTCGAGGTCTAAATTATCATAAATATGTTCAATTTGAATTACTGACAAAATATCATTTCAGGACGAAAACGTTTTATCGAAATCTTTACCGAATTTAGTCCTGAATCACATTGTGGAAGATGATAAGTTTGGACATGTGAGCATAATATTGGCGAAAGATGTGGTGAAATTGCTTTATATGCCGATATTGAAATTACTGGAGGATTATAAGTTATGATATTCATTATTTTACAACAGTTTAGGATCGTTCAAACATTTTTAATAAACTAAACATTCTTATATTTATTTTATTATTATTATTATTGGTCAGAATGTCCTAACTAATGCACCAATATAGCTATAAAGGAAAATACGTAAAATAGAAACATTGTGATCCAGATAATGAGAGTACATACAACCTATAAATATTTTTATCTTTACACCCAATAGAGATAATTCTAATGTTATCATATTTACTACGTACGAATTCATTACACATTCGATAATACAGTAGCCTACAAGAATAGAAGGCATCACGACGTCACCAATACGGGCTACTTGAAGCACGTAGTATTCGGCATTGAATAACGTTTAAAATTAGCTGTTTCTAAATCATTCCCAATATATTTTCTGGTCCTACAAATATTTAAATTTAAACCACAGAAGTGTCCGAAAGCTGTTTTGGTCGCAAAAGGGAGAGGTCGCGTGATCAAATGATCACAGCTTTTTTTACTTCTAATTGTAATTATTAGATTAATGGGGGGCAAGTAGCTTAGTGGGTTTGAATTCAGCGAGTGAGGAATTTTTCCGATGGCCCGAGAAAGGGGTGAGGCAAGATACAATGAGCCGTCGATCCTAAGTGTCATCGAGACTGCCCTGATTGCAGGATCGACCCTATCACACGGGGTGGAGTGTTTAGTGGGTATATTTGAGGTGAGGGACTCCCACATTACCTTATGGGATGTTACAGGTCCATAAGGTGCCCATAAAGGGTTTCAACCATCTCCCAACAAAAGAAAACTCTATTTAAACAAATGTATGCTGATATATTGGTATTGTGACGTTTGTATGTGTTATTTTGTGTTTCTTATGACAATAAAAATCCGGACCCCATTGAATACAAGCTTCGGAAACTATACAGAATATCCCAAAATTACTAGGAAATAAAACTACCACTTATTGTAGAGGTCAAAATAAGTCGATTGAACCCAATTTATACAGTAACAAAATGTACCGTTTGTCCGTGAGGAGAGTTCAAAGGTCGCTTAGAAATCACATTTTTATGCGTGGAACAAATTGATATGGAGCAGAAACAAAGTTGGTGCCAAGACAGATTCCGGTGGAACACCAACATCGATTGCCTTTGTATCAAAGGATACTCTGTCAACCACCACATGGAATGTTCTATCTGAGAGAAAACTCGATAGTAAGAGACAATGTTGAGGCTGCAAACCATATGACGGAAGATACAGCCAGAAATTCCACATATCATAGATTTCTGCCATACATGTGTTACGTAGGCAAGCAGGTCTTCTGTTGATCTCTGCTGACGAAAGCCATATTGCGGGTCATTCACGATTTCGAAGTTCTCTAGGTATTGGATGAGCTATGTTGATTGCTTTCTCCATCACTTTAGAGATCACAGATCATATTACAATGGGTCTATAATTATTAGGAAGGGTCTTCTTTCCTTTTTTTTTGCAGCTGGTTGGAATGGCGCACATTCCCTGAGAACGACATGTGGAATTCCGTATGGCCCCATAGACTTTTTGATATTGAGATCAAGCAGAATGCGCCAAATTGTACGCTGATGGAAGACAAGTGAAATTTCTAACAATTGCTTCAGCATATTTCAAACCTTCATCAAATTGGTTCATCTCTATGTACCATAAAATAAAGACTGATTTGTGCGTAATTTATATTTAATATCGATGTTTGTACAATAATGAAGTAAACCTACGTCATCACATTCCCAGATCTTCGCATTGGAATCTCTTGAATATTCGTAATAAGAGAGAAATTAAATAAAACATATGAAGAGAACAAACCCCTATTTCCCAGTGCGATAGAGGTCAGTATTAGAGCTTTCATACAGTAAGGCAGAAGAAACAATCACGATCTTACTTGTGTCTTGAAATTCGTTTATCAATTGAAGGTTCTTATAATATTTCTAGATGTCTGCGTAATTATGACGCTCTTCTCCACACTTACCCGATAATTTATTAGTGCACTCTAATCAAATAGTACTGTTTGTAAACAAGATAATTTAATAACACTATTTCAAAATGACCAGCCTCCCGAAACCTAGTCAATAACAATTTGCAATAATTATAATTTGGAGATAACGGATTGTTGACATTATCGTCATTTTTACTACGTCAATCCGATCACTAGTTCAAATAACGAAAAAAAAACAACCGGAAACCTATTTATCTATGTTTTGAAACTCCAATAACTAGTGCAATGCAACACAACAACGGCGTATTTCGCAAGCTAGAACATACGATTCTAATATTGTTAATTTCATCATTAAAGTTCTAGAGTATGCTTGTTTTGTCAATGAAATCTATAAAATAATATATAAGCTCGTTACTCTAGAGTCTTCATTAGTGTTCTCAGACCTTTAACCATCATTAACAATCAGCTAATAAATTAGTGATTTTCAAGTTGACAGCAGAGGAAGAAGGATAAGATTCCATAAGATAATAACCGAACAAATATCGACGGAGCAAATTGATAGAATAAATTATTGATATATTATTGATAAACAAATAAACCAGAATACCGGTTCATCTAATTGGGACGAGAAAAAAAAGATCTTCAAACGTTTTTAGCCATGTTCTAGGAATAAATGCGTTCAGTTCTATGATGCATTGCAAGTTGAGCAGGCTGAGTATATGGTTTCTTATGATATAATTAATAATAGAAAGGTAAGTACCTAATATAAAGTTACTTGAGTTTCTCGGAAACGTGAAAATTCAAGAGATTGCTTCAAATTAGTGTGCTTCGCGCCTTGTCATGTAAATCGAAAGGTTTTCACAGAGAAAGTGTTCCCCGAAACACAGTCAACATTGAGTAGTACGGCAGAGATTTGTGTATAAAGCTATTAGAGTACCTACCTAGGCTTAAGTGTTTTACGTCCCCAAAGCCAGAACCATTTCAGAAAAATGAAAAAAAAAGTACATCACAATTAGGCTATTTATTCACTTTTTTCACAATTATAAATTTTTAGGCACAATTAAAAACAAAAAACCGAGGCTCTACTGGCTTAAGATAAGCCACCTTGGATTCAAGTTAGAGGAAAGTTATTCGGGTGCCAAAATTATAGGCACTTTATAGGCTCTTCAATTATGTTAAGAAACATTCATTTTATCCTAGCACACTGAGTGTTCCTTCTTGACCTCGATTGAGATGAACTGTAGGTCGGCATGAGGTCATAAATTTGATGAAAATAGAAAATAGTTACATAGCAATTATAGGGTATTTATAAGCTTTTTCTAGACACACAACTACAAATTTTAAGGCACAATTTAAAATAAAAAACCGAGGCTCTGCTGGCTTAAGATAAGCCACCTTAGATTCAAGTTAGAGGAAAGTTATTCGGGTGCCAAAATTATAGGCACTTTATAGGCTCTTCAATTATGTTAAGAAACATTCATTTTATCCTAGCACACTGAGTGTTCCTTTTTGACCTCGATTGAGATGAACTGTAGGTCGGCATGAGGTCATAAATTTGATGAAAATAGAAAATAGTTACATAGCAATTACAGGAAATTTATAGGCTTTTTCTAGACACACAACTACAAATTTTAAGGCACAATTTAAAATAAAAAACCGAGGCTCTGCTGGCTTAAGATAAGCCACCTTAGATTCAAGTTAGAGGAAAGTTAATCGGGTGCCAAAATTATAGGCACTTTATAGGCTCTTCAATTATGTTAAGAAACATTCATTTTATCCTAGCACACTGAGTGTTCCTTCTTGACCTCGATTGAGATGAACTGTAGGTCGGCATGAGGTCATAAATTTGATGAAAATAGAAAATAGTTACATAGCAATTATAGGGTATTTATAGGCTTTTTCTAGACACACAACTACAAATTTTAAGGCACAATTTAAAATAAAAAACCGAGGCTCTGCTGGCTTAAGACATGCTAGCAGAACCACCTAGGAATTCCCGCTCAAGAAAAATAATTCGGGTCCCACATTAATAGGCTCTTCGCATGATATGACAAGAAATGCGATTTTTATATAATCAAATTTTGTTTTAATTTTGTCAGTTTAGATGGTTCCAGATGGGGATCTGCTAACTTATCTTAGGTCAGCAGAGCCTCGCCTTAAAAAATGTCCGTGAAAATTTTGTAGTGATGTCCAAAAAAAGCCTATAATTCGTTTGTAACTATTTTCTATTTTCATCAAATTTTATATTCATACCGAGGCCATAGAAGGAACACTCAGTTTGCTAGGATAAAATGAATTTTTGTCATAATTGAAGAGCCTCTAAAATGCCTGTAATTTTTGCACCCAAATAACTTTCCTCTAACGTGGATATTTAGATGGCTTTGCCAGCTTATCTTAAGCCAGCAGAGCCTCGGTTTTTTTTTTAATTGTGCCTAAAAATGTATAGTTGTGGCTCTGCTAGCTTTGGGGACGTGAGTATTCTAGGTCTTGTTCTCGAAGGGCTTATAATAAACGCTTTCGAATGGTCCAAGCCGATACAGTCTATAGTACAAGAGAGTATTGGCTAAACCTGGTGAAGTTTGCCAGTACTGAGTATTCTACTTTCAGTCTATTGATAATATAGCTACTAAGCGCTGATTCTGGTCCTATAGTTTTTAAAGCTGCACCGTTCCTGGCCTGCTGCCTCCACGAAATCAGTAGAAGTAGGCTTATCTGTTCATTACCAACTTTAGGAAGTTTTTCTAAGCATTCATGTGCAGTTGGGTAATAGGAATTTGGTGTTTTCAGATGGCCTTCATGATCTTATCAAGACTCATTTTTACACAAGATAAGATCGTGAATCTGCTTCAACTTGCTAAAGATATTAATTAAAAATTAACTGATCAGTAAATCAATAACTTCCCTCACGTCTTTCTTAGAACAATTTTCCGATTTCGGGGACACATGGTGGTTAAATTTATGATTGTACTATATAGTCACTATCTTTCTCAATAACTAATATAATAAATTAAAGGTTATAGTTCATGTTATAGCATTGACCTTTACTACAATAATACAAGTATCTGATTAAATCCCATTGTGTTGGTCGCAACATCTTCAAACCGCAAGAAATGGGTTCAGGGTTGGCTTGAAAGTGTACCTACATATTGATTTATTTTTATTTTGAATCAAACAGGCATTTTACACTAAAGTAAAATAATGATCAATTGGAAATAGTATTTTATTTTATTACTAAAGATATAATAAAGTACAATAACAATTAATGTGGGTAGACGGAAAATAAATATAATCAATTTTAACAACTTCATTTTATTTTATATTAAATTTAGTGCTGTGTCACTATCACTATAATCTTCATCTAAGCCTAAACTTATTATTAATGATTGATCAGAATCAGCTATTATGTGATGAGAATTGATTCTAAACTTGAATAAAATAACTATTACAAGTTCGATTTTCACGATGAATAAAAGTGACTATATTTTCGCTAACACATTATTTTCTATTAACAAATATCACAAACTACTAACTTAATGCAAACGATCCACCTGATATATAACTTTAATGATAATCCTAGAATAGATAGTTATTGGAATGTTACTTAATTGGGTTAAACCCATTGAGAGATTAAACGATAAAATGGTGGCAAACGGAAAATCTGATTACCACCAGTTTATCGTTTAATCAATCCCTCAATGGTTTAAACACAATCCCTGCATCTATTATTGTTATTCTTTTGTCTTTATTTCGGGGAGCTATGGCTTGCCATTTTGTTGCAAAATCATTCTATCCTTTTTTTCGCAGTGTCATGTGTATCACACCATGTTTCGTCGTTGGTCAGCCTATTTTTTAGGGAAACCGGTGTAGGTACTGATTGTTCTTCATACATTTTATAAATTGTCCTTAATGAATCCACATCATTCTTCTCAGTACTTCTAAATGCCAGAGTCATGTCGCTTTTTTCTAAGAATAATAGGCTTAAGTACTAATTATCATTACATATTAATCATTTACCGAAGATAAAGAAGTACTTGTTGAAGAAAATGTTTCGGCTAAAGTATCACTTGAATTAAAATCTCTTTTTAGCAATGATATCGGGAGAAACTTCAGAAACTGACACTTTAAGATGCCGCACTATCAGCACCAGCTCAAGGACGCCACATTGTAACTCTAGTACAATAAAGATGTCTCGCCGGAAAACTAAGAACTAAAAATAAAATTCAATTCCATATTTATATTATAACCTATATTTTTACCTATTTAAAATGGTACCTTTTATGGCCAGAGGAATAATTAGGGTTTTCTTGCAGTCAAAACATCAACGGCATAATGTGAACAATACTCTATAACAAAATTATGATATAAGTCATGGCATTGAAGGTTTATTTGAATAGACCACAAATGTGTTCTACAACTTTATGATTTATAATAATATTAAAAGAAAGCGCCTAACTATCAACAACAGATCTAATAAAATATCTGTAGTGTCATTATCAATTATTATACTTCCGGGTGAATTGTCGAAATCATTGACTTCAAGGATCATGATACCACAGAATAATTAATTTAATGTAATCTTATCATGAAGTAACTATGGATCAATTATGTATCATTACTAAATGTTATTGTTTTTCAGATATGAAGCGTATAATATCGAATATACTTCTAACAATAGTTTACTGTTGGTATTTATCGAAAGAAGTAATAACACTATATATACATCCAGATACAGGACTGTCTATTGTAAGTAGTTCAAAATAGTATAGTTTATTTAAAGTTGCTAATAATAGAGTGGTCTAACCATCTTTTTAAGAGCTCAATAATTAATTTAATTTTATTTATAGTGGTTAGTCTGAATACAATTAAAAACCAGTATTTAATTATCAATTGACTGATTGGTTGACTTTTGGATCATAACAGTTATTTTTTGTTCACAAAACCCAATCAACCAATCAGTCAATTTTTTTAATAACTGGTTTTTAATTGTATTGAGACCTCGATATTAATGGCGATCAAAATATGAGATTGGTAATGGTAATTAGGTTCCATTAAAATAATTATTTTCCAATATGAAGTTCAATTTGCGTTGCAAACAAAATTAACGTAAATAACAGATAAAGGTATAATATTGAATCATTTAATTCAGACACTATTACTTCTCTTAAACTGATATGAAATTATATTGACTTTAACACAAGTCGACCTGAATTGAAACTTGACTTTCCCATTATGCTTTATATAACTTTTGACCACCACCAGATAATAATATAAAACTTACAAAAAAGAAGAGAGAGAGAGAGAGAGAGAGAGAGAGAGAGAGAGAGAGAGAGAGAGAGAGAGAGAGAGAGAGAGAATTTCTATCAGGGTAGTAAAAACAAACACGTATCTTTGACGATACTCTAAATTGACTCGAAATCACATTACATCTATTCTTCTAAAAATTTCACTTTTAAGTTATTGTCCGAACGAAATGTAAAGGACCAGAAGTATTCTATTACAATATCTAACCCTTGCTACAAAGCAACCGCAAAATCTGTAATATGTGTTAACAATTTTATAACAAAGAGATTCAACTAACGTGTGTATAAGCAATGATTATTATTTATTATTCTTAACTAATCTGTACATCTATTGGGTAATAATAACTATATGAGTAGATTTCGGGAGAACTGACAATTTGAAACAGTTTTCTTCCTCTTTCGGAACATAGTATATACTGTAGTGGCATCTATCGGATAATGTAAAAATTAGATCAGTATGTTCGAAGAGAACTGATAATTCGAAACAGGTTTCTTCTTTTCAATTCCTACATTATGATTGTACCTTTATATTTTAGGAACAGTTGATACCAAAGTACGGGTATCCGTTAGAAATTCACGAGGTAACAACAGAAGATGGATACATATTGACGATGCATAGAATTCCTCACGGACTAGCATCGAAACGAAAAAGTAGACGACCGATTCTGGTAATGCACGGTATCACAGCTTCCGCCGACCATTTCGTCGTAGGTGGTTTCCAGAATGTCAGTTTAGCTTACACGCTAGCAGACAATGGCTATGACGTATGGCTTGGTAATGCCAGAGGAAATATGCACTCACGGAAGCACAAAACATTGAAGGATTATCAGCCTCAATTCTGGGACTTCAGGTTAGTGTTTCAATTAATCTTATTGTTAAGGTTATTCAAAGCTGAATAAAATTTTGATTTGAGTTAGTCACGTGACAGATTCTACATCATGGCTTAACCCTCTAGTAGGTTAAGTCCACGCGCACCGCATTGCGTCTATTCCTTAGTATCAGTCACAGATAGTAGAACTTTAATATTATTTTCTGTGGTATCAGTTCGTTGTCAGTGTTCTAACTTTGGAGTTTATTCTTTTATTGATTACATGATTACAATTCTCGATTTACATAAGTACACTAGAAAGTGAAACGTAAGGGTTAAGATCCAATACTATTATTAAATGTCTTAAGAGTAGGTACTTTAAATATTGAATCGATGATCGAAAATTGTCCACCACTTCAGATATGTAATTCACTTCTGTTTATCGGATTTGGAGGTATCCAAATAATCCTATCCATGTTGAATTTATCATCGTTCGGAATTTTTATTCTTGAAAAGTGTTTTATCAGAGCATTATTAAAATACATGTATTTTAATCAATGTTCTTAGTAAGGATTGTTACATATTAGTTAATTTTCAAGCAAGAAGCTAGTGAAATAATCTAACATCATGTTTGTACTATAGCAATATTTTCTCAAATTTCTAGTTATCACGAAATTGGTATCTATGATCTTCCAGCCAAAATCGATCATATATTGAAGATAACTGGTAGGAAGAAATTAGCTTATGCGGCACATTCTCAAGGAGGAACGGTTTTCTTCGTATTGACTACAATGAGACCAGAATATAATGATAAAATATCAGTGGCTGGTTTATTAGCTCCAGGCGTATTCATTCGACATATTACAGAATCTTATCCGATTGTTCAATATATTGGACTATACCACGTTTATTTTGAGGTTAGTAATACCAACCATTCATATTTTTTAATGTTCTTCAGGATCAGGTTCTCAATCCAGCAATTTATTTTTATTCGATTGACTCACAATCACAAGTCTTGATAACTAGAATACAGCCACAGTTGTGTTTTTGAGTTGCAAGAACCAATCGGTCAATAGTTAATTATAATTACAGTACAACACAACTAGGTGAGTAGATTTTGAGAAAATTGATAATTTGAAACAGTTTTCTTCTTGATAAGGTCTAATCCAGATCGATCAGTATCTCCGCTGACGGTAGTCATAAACAGCATTCAACGAGGTAAAAAGACCAAAAGATGTCGCGCCATCTATGAATAGATGTTCCACCAAGATATCCTGCAATGTACCACATTATTAGTAATGTAAGAGTTTTCTTCTTCTTTAAGAACATGTTGTATCTTTTTACAGATATATGTCATTAAACTATAGGCAATCTGTGCTTTCAGAATGTATTTCAATAATATATTTTTTGTACAACTGTCAAAAAAGTTGAAATTTTTTCATCTCTGTGGATACGTGAACGTATTCTTCTTATCACCGTGAAAAAGAGTATTTTTCACTGGACCATAACCGTTTCTATAATAACGACAGACCAATTTAACTTTAATACCGTGAAATTTTGTTTAAATAGTCGAGGAAATAAAGCACAACAACGTATAAAATTTTTGCTCCGAAATAGATCGAGATGCGATTTTTTGCATTATATTCTGGAAGGTGTCTGAAAACTTTGTCGGCTTTTTGTTTTTAGTAGAAATGCAAATTCACTTGTTATCTTGGGGTTTTTGGGATCGCTGATCACGATTCTGATGTCTAAATAATGCCATAATTCACCTGTAGAACAGTTTAACCTGCTTGTTACCTCATCCCTGAAGAATTTACGGTAAAATAATAATCCCTTTAAAATTAAAGGAAACCTTGGACCTAGGGATTGTTAGGGTCGCTGATCACGATTTTGTTGTTGAAATCGTAATGAAATTCACTTGGAGGTAGTAATCCACAAGTTATATTTTTACTTATTTTTAGCAAGTGGTGTTAAAATGAATACTTTTTTTTTCTATTAAAAATGAAAATATTGTTATAATGATCTTCATAAATGATGTTTGAATTTAAATATGAAACGTATAAAAAAATAATTAATCGGTAAAAAGGAAAGGAGATGCAAAATTATAATCACATGATGGGTCCTTTATTTTACTGTGATTTACCTGTCCTTTTGTTTTAGTGACTAATGAGTAACTGCCAGTAAAAACCAAGTATGAATTGTTTTCATTTCATTTGTTTTAAAATGTTAATAAATTATTTTTATTATTTCTATCTTTATTTTGTGGGAAGAAATAAAATTATAGCATAAGCGTTTTATTACGATTAATATACCTACCTCAAGGTGCATTTTATTACGGTTTGTTACAATTGGTTTTAAAATTTAATTTCATTTTAGTGCGAATTATGCCGTAAATTCAGGGATGAGGTAACTAGCGGGTTATGCTGTTCCCCAGGTGCATTATAGCATTATTTAGACATCAGAATCGTGATCAGCAACTCCAAAAACCCCAGAGTAACCGATTTGGACTAGTTTCAGTGGATATTCATTAAATATTATTATACGTATAAAAAAATGCATCGAAAATAATGCATTTTTGCAACTCAACATTTCTACTAAAAACAAAAACGGAACAAAGTTTCCAGATACCTTCTAGCATGCAAAAAATCGCTCCATCTTGAAGCAAACATTTTCTAGCTGGAGGTCATTTTTGTACTTTATTTATAATATAGTAATAGAAGTAGTGGTATAATTCAAAGTTACAGTTGCAAAAAAAAAGGTTGTTTGTATTCCGTTTGTGAAATTCGTGTTTTAATAACGCATTCGAGTCATATGCCATTAAAGAAATACTCGTTTGACGCACTCAATAAAAAAATAACTACGTTACGTAGTAAAATTTTGAGTTTAATGTTCTGCCATAATTATTTTATTTCTAGAATTTGGCCAAGGAGATAAACTTGAATGAAGTGCCGCCTATGACAACTGAAATAAGAGCGTTCGTATTAAGCTTTTGTACAGCTGACGATTCCACATTTAAATTTTGTTGGGATGTATTCCGATGGTTTTATCATTTTGAAGATGATGTAGATCCGGTAAATATCAGTAAACTTTAGTTATGGGCATTAAATAATTCCCAATTAGATATAACCAATAACTATGAGGATATTCAGATTACTAGGAATCCTTTATCTAAATGAGTTAAATTAGTAAATCATTCATTCATTAAAGCTGTAATCTCCGATAATTTTAAATAGTCCTTACTTAAGATTCATAAGCCAGGTAATTCGTTTCGAACATTCATTGTCTCATGTAAGCAAAGAAAAATGGTTAGTTTAGAAAGCTAGGATTCTATTTTGTTATTAGAGGAATTGTTCTATTTAATTGTTAACTTGGATACTTTCCAATATGAAACAATGCTTGACAATAAGAGGAATAAACGTCAAAAAGAAATAGTTTTATCCTTAGTAGCTTTTTGCAAATGAGAATTCAAAGAAATTAACGTACAATATATTCTCAATAAGCTATGCTCATTTCGATATCCTACTGCTTTAACTAACATTTGGCAACTTTAATCTTTTTTATTACAGAATTGTATGGCGGTGTCTTTGGCATCGACTCCCAATTCAGTAGCAGCTAAACAATTATTCCATTTCTTACAATCGATACAATCTGGAGGTATGTATTCAATTTTTTTGTGCTGGCGTTAATAGTATAAGACTCATATTTAGGAGGTATCTATGAATCATTTTGGGGCTTTTATTAATCAATTCGAATACCTATTAAAGTGTCGATAATTTGTTGACCATATAAAATAATCCTTCCGGATTGGGAATTGTATAACTAGGGTAAACTCTAAAACTGTGTCGTCCCTGATGAGGTCGCAGTGCTGCAACCTTACAGAAAATTCGAATCAACACCCATTCAGTGGTGCAGACCGGTGATATCCAGTGAAGATATGGTGGAATATGTTTGTTCAAAACATGTTTTTGTCAGTAAGAGGCTTCAGGTTCCCAAATCGGGTGCCCTAAGTAGCCTTATTGAACCCAGAATGACTGCCTAATACTACTTTGTGGCCTGGCCTGGCCTCTTTCAAGTTCTTCTCTGCCGGAGCAGAGAATTCGATGACATACATAGTCTTGGTTTGTTTATCGAGGAGGATAATGTCAGGCCTATTTGCTTGTTTGGACCTGACGATCGGAAACTGGTAATCACAGTAGATCTGGCATTTTTCGTTTCCGACAACGGACTCAATATCTCCTGGCATGTAAGGTAACAGAACCTCATTATGGTGATGGGTGTACGCCGAGGGCGCTGTTGCCGGACATGCCAGAAGGTGGAAAAACATCTCAGGTGCCCTCTAGTGTTGGCCTTCTCGACTCATTTCAAATTCGGGACCATATTCTTCTGCAGCTCGTTGTGCTGCCTCGACGATAATGTCCACACTCCAACCAATTCGTGTTTTGGTCACGACACAGAAGGTGATCCGAACTCCTAAGAGCTTTACACGCTAGACTCATAACCACACTTCGATGCAAACCCTCCAGACTGAAGAGTCTCCTACCTCCCCGTTGACGTGGGAGATAAATGCGGGGACGAACTAGGATGCAAACTGTAATGGATATGCATCATTTTCCGGGTGTCTTTGTCAAGTGTATGCAACTCATCGACCGTCCATTGCACCAGTACAAAAGAATAGAGTATGACTGGAACGGCAAGCATATTTGTTGCAGACACCTTGTTCTCACACGACAGTTTGTAAGAAGATCAAATCTCTTGAACAAGGCCGCGGAGAGCCACCTTTACCTGGGAAGCGTTATAATTAGGACGCGGTTCAATTCAAGGTATCGATAGGTCATTTCAGCATCAAGATGTTTAAAGATGCTTCCGTCGGCAAGTTGCACTTCCGGAAATCGTCCTCTCCTCAAATAAAACACTGCGCACTTGTCCAATGCCAACCCCATGCCTTCGGCTCATGTATATATTCTTGAACCACGTTGAGAGCTTGATGGGGCTTCTCCCAGAAACATACAGTTTCAGGTCATCCATGTAAAATAAATGGGTGATCTGATGCCTCCGGACGTTCGGTGGTCCAGAGTAATAGCCACGAGTCCGCCTTAATGCAATGAAGAGCCGCAACTGTGAGATGTTGAACAAGAGGGGAGTCAAGGAGTCTCCTTGGAAAACACCCCTCTCGAATGTTATCAATTCTGTCAAGACTCGTCGTATGCCTGATGTTCTATGCATCTCACTAGTGGGATTGGTGAACAAATTACAGATTAAAAAGTGGAAACAAATATAATATAAGTATTTATAAAACACAGGCTAGGGTTAGTCAATTAATTTCAATATAGAATAAGTAAATCAAAAGAGTAATCACAGTTAAGCATATTAGGTCAAGATTAATAGTTCATATGACATTCAAAACAATCAAGTAAATTATAGAATGATTTCTTTTGTATGTAAGATTTTAATTGTTTCTTAAATGCATGTTTTGATGATGTAATTTTGAATTCTTCAGGAAGCTGATTGTAAATTTTAATTAATGAGTATAACATATTTTTTTGTACCAACGTAAGATGAGTTTTTATTGTTGGCGATTATCTTTTTTTCGTGTTTCATGCTACAGCCCCTCCTTGCTCCCCATTCAGGCGCCTGTGATACATCCGATTCCTTATTTCAATCAATTCTTTGCTAAAACTGGTCTAATAATTCTGTTTATTACTTCGGATATAACTTTTTCTGTAATACGCAATCTTTGGGAGATATTCACCACAAACCGAAAAAAGTGCAAAAATTTCGCTGTTTTTTGCGCGTTGCATAGATAGCCCATATAATGAACTTGGTTTCTTACTATTACCATTTTTTACCACAAGTTGTAATTGCTACTATTTTGCTTGGAATTCTACTATTATCATAGGTCTACCCTTTTTTGTGTCTCAGTGTCTTTACATACTTGTTGAACCTGGAGATATCCATAATGTTGATCTTTCAATTTTACTGATCTTTAAATGGTTTCAGGTCGTTTCCAAAAGTACGACTATGGTCCCGTACACAATATGAAGTTGTACAATAATACCATACCGCCTGAATATAACCTGGCGAACGTGAAGACACCAGTGGGATTGATTTATGCCAAAGACGACCCCACCGTTGGATATCAAGTAATTATATTTCCTACAAATAACCGTTGTTGTCTGAACGTAATATTTTTTCTAGGACTGCATAGCATTATCGAAGGTCTTACCGAACGTTGTTCACAATCTCTTGATCGAGGAACCGAAATTCCGTCACGCAGATTTTTTACTGAACAAGAAAACGATAAAATTGGCGTACGAACCGTTGCTGCAAATATTAAAACCAAGAACGAGATACTGAAATATCACAAAGGCTTAGTTAGTCTATTAGAAAACACGTTACTAGAATGGAAAAGTCATAACTGAACCGTAACCGGAACAGAAATGATGCTAAAAAAGTGACAAGTTCAATCGGACGTCATCTAGTGAACACACGACCGTTGTATAAAATATCCGGTAGCTGTACAACATTCGTTCAGACGATGACGTTGGTTTTTGGATCAAGAAAGAACGTTCCAGTTCGACGTAGAAAAAAACGTTATAATTAGACAACAATGTAACATGTTTAAAATTTCATTAAAAACGAACGTAAGATGTTTAATTGAAGAAACGTCGTTGCATTTTAATGTAGCAACAAGTTTCAATTGTAGAATTACAATAAAAACTTTCACCAAATTGTTTTTCATTGGATATGACATGGCGTTAAGTCAAATCTGGAATAAGCGATTGATCTTCGCGTACATACCGTACCAATCGGTTAATTTGTTTGAAGGTTTCAAAATTTCCAAATTTTGCTAAATTTTCAAAGGGGCGAGTATGGAAAAATTGTGAATTTGGTCTCTACCTCATTTATTCGGGTATAAATGAATTATTATACATATTTTTTCTTGAGGAATTCGATTCCAAGGATACTTTTAATCTTAGAGAACGATACATCATGTTACATTGCCCAAGATTCTGAATCCTGGTCATCTCCTAGTTTATGACGTCAATAAAAATATGTTCTACAAGAATAATATACCTAAAATTGGTATCGGCCATAGATCTATTATCCTAAGGAGACGAAACATCTCATTCATAAAACTCCATTTGACTTGTCGCAAGGATATCATGAAGTATGACAAAGAAAACCAACGGACCTCTTTTTCGTCGAGTCATAATTACTCCTTATTGGCAACGCTGTAACTATGATTGAAAACTTGGTACCACTAGAGCACTAAAAACAGGTATTCGCATCCACCATTTTGTGTCCTAGAAACGTCAGTGATCGCATGTAAACAGTATAGCGAACGTAATGTTGTTGGCCAAAAATTGAATGTTATTTACAAAAAACCGATCGAAATCGTGGCGCTTTTTGATTTTTGCTGTTTGGCAAAATCAGTCTTGATATAAATAGTGTTGCTGTTTGGATTCGTAGCAGTGCAAATGAAACTGGATTTACTTGGACTGTCCGTCAAAACGTCGAAGTGCGTATTATTTTTATCATAAATTAGAATGTCATTATTGCAATAATCTGTTCAAACAAAATCATTTCATAGTTTGTTACAGAAAATCACTGTTTATAACAATGGGGTTAGAAAACTGAAAGTAATTCCCAAGCTGGCCCTCGAAAAGGTTCTAAGGTAATCCGATGTGTGTTATTGAAAACAAAATTTACAAACCATGAGTTTATTAAATTAATTGTGAAGGTATTATTGAAGTTACAGATATGTAATTTCCACTTTTTTTTTAAAGCAAATCGTTTTTATTGTTGATTGCATGCTTCAATGTGTGTAATTGTCATAATTTTTTTCGTCTTACTTTTACATGTTTTTTTAGGACTGCGTGGATGAACTATTTCCAAGAACGCCAAGCGAGGAGAATGTTTATTTACTTTTAGAAGAAAATAGAGTCCTCAAGGAAAAAATTTCGAGAATGCGTGTGATTTTACAGATGTATACATCAACTCCGCAAGCTGCTGCATATTTTAAAAAGTACATCTCACTCTAATTATAAAGCTTTTTTTAATTATTTTATTTCTTTTTATTTTCAATTTTATTTCTTTTAAAGAAAGTTTTTTAAAGAAAATTTCTTCCGAAGAAAGTTTTTAAAGAAAATTTCTTTCTTCTAAAGAAAGAAATTGTATTTATTCATATTTAAATAATTTATTTGTAATTATATGTTCATAACACTGACAAAACCAATGAGATTTATGATTGGGCCGATTGATTGAATAAAAAAAGGAAAGATAAACGAATTGTTCGTGCTATTTAAATTTTATATAAGAAGTCTATTCTAATTTACAAATGTACAACTGGATGTCGAATATTCAATGATATTTTTATTTGAGGAATCGAAGTAGGAATTTGCTACATTGCCACTCTGCAAGTAAAAACCCAATTTTAAAGGATCCAATTGGTTTTTTCAGCAGGGTAGTTATCTGTGAATCAAGTCCAAGTTTATTGTAAATCAAGTTTATCTGTGAATCAAGTCCGATACATGCGAAATCCTTTTTCGCTCCTGTTCTTACAATTATTAGCAGAACAGCAAGTCATTTTAAACCTTAAATAATAATTTATTCAAACAAAAACATGCCATACTTTGCACTCTTTACCACTGTTTATGTACCATTTGGAATGTGACAGGACACAAAATGGCGGATGAGAATACTCATGTTTATAGTGCCTTAGTACCACTTGTAAGGCAACATCGCTTCGAAATAGCTACGAGAAAAATGGAAGCTGTCAAATTGCGTAGTACAGAACAAAAGTGCATGAAAGGTGCGCGGCGTTGTCGCCTTCTGAATAAATGATGCAATGGAATGGAATAGTTCTATATTTAAAAATTTAAATATTCTATAATTCGATTGTATATTCCAGGTTATCATAACTTATGGAATATTTTCCAGAGAAAACAACATTTCAACAGTATTGCTTCTAATATAACCAATAAATAATACTATGGACGTTTTCATAATAATTACAAATCTCAATCCGGCACACAGAATAACTAATCCGGCAACGTCACATTCCATACGGCCATACTTGTAATATACAGCGTTCTTAGTGGCCCGAAATTTTGGCAATGTCTGATCGAGTTTAAATCATAGAGATCATATATTAGATAGAGGAGTATAAAGCCTGTGTTTGAGGCATATAAACGGTGCGTGACATGTTCAAATTTCTTAGCAGTACCTAGTCCTTCGTATTTTTACCCTCCCCTCACACTCTCCTCCAACCGCTTACATTGATGACGGCGTGCTCTTATATAAAAGCGAGAAGAGTGGGGACCGCTAATAGAGAAAATTTCATTCGAACCCTGCGTGGCATTACACGAGCGTCTCTCGCCAGTAATGATCTTGGCAGCGGTAATAGATAACTCTACTACCGAGCAGAGTTATCTATGGCAGCGGTGACTCAAGCTGAAGCATAGCTTAAAGATGTTATAAACAGAGATAAGGGGTAGATGTGCTTTTGACATTTGGTATGATTAGTGACGGTTAACGTAAATGGTAGAGGTTGAGGTTATATGCTTGTCGTTTGTTTATTTTTATTAACATCGGTTTACTTCATCCATCATTTCACTTGTAAAATTCTGAAAAAATATGTATTTGCCAAGAATGTGGGATGCAATTTACCCAGAGAAAAAGCCTGTATGTTCACTTGAAGAAAATTCAAGGTCATGAGAATGAAAGGGATCCAATATCTTCAAAAAAATTGAAAAAATTCGAATCCGGAATATCGTGTAATACCTGTTGCAATTTGTTTATAAGTAAATCAAATTTGTATCGGCAGTTGGATGAATTGAGATGCGGTTTTTTGCATTCGATTCAGAAAGTGATTTAGAAAATTTGTCCGGTATTTTTTTTTGCGGTAAAAATGTATTGTATTTCTACAGCCAAAAAATGCATTTTCTGAGTGCACTCCTTGAGGTAAATAAAAAACAGACTCGAATTGGTTTCTCGTGGGTTTTTGGGGTCGCTGAACACGAATATGCTATCAAGAAAATTCACTGAGGGACCGAGGTCCCTTTGGACCTTCCGGGGGTATCCGAGCGTCCTGACGACCTAGATATCGTTTAATGTTTGTTAACTGTTCGAGAGGTGATATAAAGGTTGCTAGTGATGATAACGACGTGAAAAAACTCTTCTGCAATACCTGGTGCTACCCTGAGATAGGGTAACCACGTCATCTGAAATGCAATAAATTTTTCCCGCAATAAAAAATACCTGACAAATTTTCTAAACCACTAAATCTGAATCAAAAGCAAAAACCGCATCTCAATCCATCCGACTGCGCCGGGTTTGGAATGTGGAATGCGTTATTTCCTTGACTATATTGTTATTATATGTATTTAACTGTTGTCAATAAATATAACTTTCGATACTTAATTGTGTGTACTTTTCTTTTGTCCTCATTTATGTTTCAATAATCCATCACGGTAGGCCGAACATGTAGCTGTGATGGGTTTTTATTTTTAGCGCCATGCAAACAAGCAATACTAAATATGCGGCATCGCTGCCATAATATCTAATAATTCTATGATCGCTGCCAAGATCATTACTGGCGTGAGACGCTCGTAATAATACGGCCCGCTTTACTTCTCTATGCTAATATGATCTCTATGGTTTGAATGTAAACAATTCTGTCTCCTTAGGATAATAGGTCTATGGTATCGGCAATCTTCTAAGATCACAATAGAATGAGATCCAACGATGAACTGAAAGTGTCGCCACCTATACTCGAGAATAATTAACCACAATACCAGTAGTTAGTAAATATTTCATAGATGTATACATTTATGTCTATCAGATTAGTAATACAGAACAGTTGATTTTGAATCATACGATGATGATAAGGTTAATGCCGTGTACGATCTAAGCGTAGTGGACGAATGTGCCTCATCAACCATATAATTAATTAATCAAATGTTACGCTAACTTTATTGATTTTTAAAAACAACGTACCGTTGTTGTCTATGCAACGTACATTAATTTGAAGGTATCGTTGCATAGAGGATAGAGGTAACAGTAAAGCACAGTGCCTTTAATAATATATTTATTAACGACCTCTATGATGGAAAAATTCGGGAACTCTGTGGGCGCTCTCTGCCGAATAACCATAGAAATACAATTAAAGTGTAAACATTTAGTTTGAATAGGTGCTTAAATTTTTCACTTCCAGTTCAGTAACGTAATACCCCAATATAATAGCAAAAAATAATCCAATAAGATTACATAAACTGATGCTTAAATGTACCCAAACACCACCAATGTTTATAAATCCTTCATAAGGTAATTGTAATATTTAATATTTGAAAGTGATAACGTTATATTAAATATCGTTTTTCACGATATTATTGACCCTGAATATATTCACCCCAAATAAGACAGCGAAATGTGTTTAAAATTATTTATTTATGATAAAAATAATAAATTATGTAGGTATTGATGAAATTTGAAGAAGTTCTCTCACTGCTTCGCCATATTTAGATATTGTGTATTCACTCTCACCTGAAAACAAGAAATTACTTTAATTATCAAATAAATTCATTATTTGGCATTTAGAGGTTGAAGACGAGAAAAAGAAAAGTTTAAGCAGATTACACTTAATAATGAACAACTTAAATTTAATGTATTTGATAAGACATAATCACCCTCATTCATTAAATCAGTTACAGCAGTAGAATAAATGTTAATTTCCTTTGATTCCAATGTTTGAAACAATTTATGCACATTTTTCTTGGATGCCGATTCATCCCAACGGTATATCTCAATGTCTGCCTCTGATTTCAATTTTTCCCAAGGTTCGATATTCTAGAAAACAATAACAAACATTACAGATGAATGTAACAAAATATATAGTCACAAAGCATGGATTCTTTTGAGTATTTGAATGCAATTAACATATAATGTATATATTTTTTTTCAAACCGATTGCAAATATTTATAATAAAAAGTAAACTTACCGATGATTCATGGTACAAAGCAGTTATCAAATACATTGCATAATCATAGTTTTGTTTCCTTAAAGGACATCTGTCGGCTACCACAGTCAAGATATCAGTTTCCTGACAATACCTTTCACCTACAAGTCTTAAAAACTTATCTTTTGCATGTTCATCCAAATCTAAAGCAGCCAATTTCAATTGAACTGTGACGATTCTTGATAATGGATTTCGTATGGTAGGAGCCGAATGACAAAATGTGCTAGATGCAACTTTCATGGGAAAATGTTTCTGAATATCTTCTTCATTCGTAAGAGCTTTAGGCCAAGGTGTGCAGAATTTTTTCAAAGCTTCGCATTGTCTTTTAATCACTGGAGGAGTCAAATGGAGGAAATTCGGAATTTTCATTAACTCTGCATTTGCGTATTTGGATGGTGGTGCATCATTGTCTACATAACCTTGTCTAACAGGTAATGGCACAGTCGAAGGTAGGAAACTTTTAGGTCCTGGCCACACGTTTCCCCAATTCTGGTCAGTAGGCATTTGCTCACACCTGACAGAAAAAAACACATTATTGTTCAATATTTCAATTTCATCAATTAACAAAACGACGTAACAATTTCATTACCTTGGTGGCATTACCGTATTCTCTCTGATTGGTCTCCTAGGGTATCTGAGTTGTCCTCGTACAAATTTCAAATTCAAAGCCTTAAATTCATCTGAAACAGAAACATTTCAATCAAGGAATCTTAGTTCTGATTTAGTGGCCTCCGCGGACATAAATACAGATAAGATAATAATTGTGACTCGTAAGGACACATACATTATACATTCTCATAATAAGAAAGATTATACACTAGCTTAGAACCAACGATATAATCGAATAACTGTCAAATAAAGATTATTATTATTATTATTATTATTATAATTAAAGTATATAACCTGGTTCATGTTCTGCATTCGCAATTGTGGAAGAAAATGAGACTATTTGTTTATTTACTGAGAGTAGATTTAATTTTGAGTAATTTCTCAAAGGGCAAAACATCTTTTAAATCGAAATTATTTTGATTTTTGAGGTTGTGAAACTGAACTACCCATAGATATTTTATATACATATATAATATCTATGGAACTACTCATAGATATTATATATATATATTAATCGCAATCGCTTGTGTTATCAACCACACCATAGATAACTACTCCGATAGTAGAGTTATCTATGAACCACACATTCTACGAGTCACGACTTCCAACCAAAGAGTTCTATAAATAGAGTTGACAAGTAGTGTGTTAAGCACAGAGAGATGTAAGAATAGAGAGCGCTAGTCCCATAAAAGCCTATGTTATACGAGTGACCGGGATTGAGTAGTAACCGATTTCTCCCCTCCAACAAATTACTACGTACTCTATGCGCGGCATTCACAATGCGTTCTTTCGGTATGGGAAGCTTGGTAACTCATTCAACCCCACTCCGTGGCTCTAAATTCATTAAGTCCTTATATCCTTTAGCGCTCTCTATTCTTACATCTCTCTGGTTAATAACTAGTCGGACATTCTGTCCTTCTCGCACATGCTAGTACGCTCTCACTTGCAAGGTCTCCCCTTCTATCACAAAGAGTATAAGAAGACAAGAATAAGTATAACGCGCGCACATCGTGCGAGTGAGAGCGCAGTATATGTGCGAGAAGGACAGAATGTCCGTTAACATACCAGTGAAAGGCTTAGTTGTCTACTCTATAGTTTCTTAGAATGGTTTATTACTCTCTTGTTGAGTCGGTGATAAACTATGGCCTACTGGTCTGGGGAAGTGCCTGTAAGACAGTATTGGAACCTTTGTTTGTAGTACAGAAATATGTGATTAAAGTAATGTATTTAAAAAAAAAAGCGATTTTCAACTGAAATCTTGTTTAAAAACTATAAATTTCTTACATTGGAACAACTACATGTTAAATCAATAATTAGGTTTATGCTCAAAAGGCCTTACTATAAATTAGAATTGAAGCATCAATTAAACACGAGAAATGCATCTCAACAAAATGTACTACTTCCCTCTGTCAAGCACTTAGCCATGCAAAAGCACATAAATTTTACCGGTCCAAAGGCTTTTAATGCCTTGCCCCTGCAATTGAAAACACAATCATACAAAAGAAATAAGCTCAAGATTGATATGTGGATTATAGAAAGCGGGTTGAAGTTTAATTTTCGCTGAGTTCAATTTGATCAAATATAGCTTTAATTCCCTTCTAATTTGGACTTAGACTTAGTATAACAATTTTTCAAATTTATAATTTATAGTTAGCTTAAGGTAGGCACAATTTAAATTTAAATAGATAATGCTTGAGAGATTTTTGTACATACTGGAGAATATCTCTCAAAGTACGTCATCATATTCAATATACCTAGATGTGGTCAATATATTCATTAAGTTAGGAGTTACTGCACACACAGTTTGTTATATTCTATCGTGCAGCTCATTGGATATAGAACATAATAATGTAATGTAATATTGTTTAATATTGTTTGGTGTTCTATTAAATTTATTTATTATTTATATATAGAACTCTTTGCTTCCAACAAGTGGGAATCTTAATCACGCACACAGCTATTGTACCCCCCCATTTAAGTATTGTTTAATCTAATTTTCTTTTAAATGCGTCAAACAGTCATTATTTAACTAGTACTTCGTAAAAATCAATTGGTTTTTTGAATTTATGTGAAATGATGCTATACCATAGCGATCTTGGATCTGTGATATGCTATTCGCCCATTTCCCAGAACTCCGTTCTGTCATGGTGCACCTTCTGTGACCAATAAGAATGGAGAGCCTATTTTGCATTATGCGAATCTCACCTCAGATATGGCTTGTTAGTCTGGGGAAACTGTGCTTCTTTTGAACGCATTTTTCGCTTACAAAGGCGAGCCATTAAAATTATCCATAATGTAAAATATAGGGATTGTTGCAAAGAGTCATTCAAAAATTAAAGATTTTAACTCTTCCTGGTTTATTTGTTATGGAGTGTTTGCTGTATGCACACAAACATTCCAGTTCTTGGGAGTTAGGCAGCGACATAAATACTTACAATACCAGATTTAAAAATAACGTACACGTTCCTTTTGCCAGACTGAGCAAATCGCAGTATGGTCCTAACTACCTAGCCTGTAAATTTTTCAATAAATTGCCTTTGGACTTAAGATCTCTTCCTTTAAATAAATTTAAATTAAAAATAAAACAAATTTTATTAGAAAATATAATTTATTCTAGTCATGATTTTTTAAACTTATCTATTTAATATTTAAACAATACCCTATGAAAAAAAAAATTTGTTAATCTATATATTTATATAATCTTTAAATTGTTCTTGTGTTGACCTGTGTATATACTTTGTATTTTGCATCAATAAATTACTTACTTACTTACTATATTCCCACACCACTCTATGGTCGTGTTGTAGTAATGTCATTGTCATTAAAGTTACTAGATAAATATCCTTTAGTAACTTTAATTGTCATGGTAAGTTACTGCTTTGTGATTATATTAGGTATTCTGTAGAATTAAATCCTATAATGATTTTCTATCAATGATCTATGTTCTGTGTTCTGTATAACAACATAACCAATGTTACTCATATACTCATAACAAATATCTTATAAAGTAAAAAACTTGTGTGCCTGAAGTACCTTTTCGAAAAAATTAATAGATAAGATATGGCAGCGATTAATCAAAAAGAATATCTGAAGAAGTATTTGGGCGGTAAATCGTCGAAGCGGAAGAAAAAGGTGAAATCTCGAACAGTGAATAGGTAGGTAGCTTTTTCCAGAATGTTTCTATTTATCTAAACGAATAAGTTTATTTATCCTTTCCAGTAGAGACTAATTAGGAAATCCTTTTTTTCCCAAATTGGGATGTAATTGTTAGGAAGAAGGGTTCAATAAGAAATAATAACATCTTTCCTTGAATAGAATTACTTGATTCTTAAAAACATTCTAAAGGGATGCATTTTTCAGAGTAAACATCATTGATGATGACCAAATACAAGTTGAAGAATTCTCAACAATTGAAGAGTACTTCAATGCAGAAAATGAAGATGCACCTCAAGTAGTGGCAGTTATAGATGAGAGACCTCCTTCGATGAGAGTAGATGAGCAAACAAAAAACAATTTGTGGATTCCCATAGGATCTTCAGTTGAACCTCAAATTTTATCAGAAAAACTTGAAGTCAATACAGATAACGCATCCGGAGAAAGAAGTAATGAAAATTCAGTCTGTAAGGCACGTACTGACTCTGACAACACGCCTGTCAGAAGGAAGCAGTCTTCCATTAAAAAAGAAGGGAAAAACGATGAAATGTTGAAAAAGATGACGATAGAGGCATCTGGAAAAATGGCCACGACAGTTTTTAGAGATAAGAAAACCGGTAGAATTCGTAATTTTGCCGAGGAAGCTGAACAAAAACAAGTCAAGAAAAAAAAAGACCAGGAAAATGTCGAAAAATATTCCAGATGGGGTAAGGGATTGAAACAAGTCGAGGACGCTACGACGAGATTAGCCGATCAGTTAGTAGAGATGAGCAAACCTTTAGCCAGATACGCAGACGATGAAGATTTGGAGAAGCATTTGAAAGAACAAGAGCGAGATGGAGATCCTATGCTGGCCTATTTTAGGAAAAAACGGAAGAAAGATGCTATAGTTCAAGGGAAACCAGGTGAGAATAGATGAATAAAATACCTGAAATCAATGAATGTTAAGTCGTAATCTTTTTCTTACAGTTAAACCAGTATATGAAGGAGAATATTTGCCAAATAGGTTCGGTATAAAGCCTGGTCATAGATGGGATGGTGTGGACAGGTCTAACGATTACGAAAAGAAATGGTTCGAGGTCCAAAATTCTAAACAAGCACAACTAGAAGACTATTATAAGTGGAGTACTGAAGATATGTAATGATTATAGAATCCTTGTTGTATTGTCTGGTCACTACATTTTTGGTCAGGTTTGAACGATGAGTGATCTTTGGAGGAAGCAAATAAGTTTTTTGACTGGTAAATACAAAAAATAGCTTCTTCTGTATCATTTATAACCTCCAGACCATTTTTTTTAATATCGCAGCTGAATAACTTCTGGCATATATTTTGTTTTTATTAATGCTTGAATGATAAATTGTAAAAGAAACCCAAATAAAAGTCTGTCCTTATGTCTTATTCACAATTTAATATCCAAATTAAGAATTCTTCAAAGAAGTTTCACATTTTAGTAATTTCTTCTGTTCTTCAGAATTAATTTTGTTCCAATTCAAAATGAAAACATCACCAGCAGGTTCTTATTTTACTGATCAAAAATTCATAATTCTTTTTCTGTGTTTACTTTTCCTTTTTTTTGCGCAGAGGAGGGGAAATCTTGCATAGACGCCTCGGGAGCCCGTGCCCCCGGGTGTTCCGGATTCTTACCGACTAAAACCTGTCCCCCGCGAAGACTGCACTGCGGTCGTTAATGTCCTATTGTGCCCTCATATATTGCTATTTCCTCATCAGTTCGGTGTATTCTATGAAATTCAGTAGCCTGATGTTGGGGATACTTCTGATTTTCTCGGGTGTAGTTTTATCGTCTCTGAAGTATGTCCGACGGCCAACCGCTTATGGGGTGATCCAACGTGCAGAAATGTTTGGTGCATGAGGCGTCTCCGGTCAGGAATGCAGCAATATTCCGTATTTCTTTCCTGTTGAACGTCGGTACATTTTTCACTTGTTGCTGCTGGAGATCTCCGATTAGTCGCTTGGAGTGCGACATACGGGGCAGTTCCCTCCAGTAGGCACGGTGCTCTGTCTCGAGCCATTTTCATTCTGTGTTTACTTTAAAATGTATTCAAATTGGATGATAAAATGTTGATGGAACGATAATTTACACTTTAATAACAATATATCAACCATTGATATTTTGTGTACATTTTTTTAAATATGTTATTCAACTGTAGATTCACTTCATGGTTTGTTGATTTGAACTAAATATGAAATGACCAATGGTGTAAAACATATTTTCCTATTTAATGCAGACACCAGTTATGTAAATATGCAAATATTTACCTTACGGTGATCGTAAATCATTTCTATAATGTAATAAATATATTATTTTATAAAAATTGTATAAAAAGATATTCCAATTTCGTTTTAGAAAATTAATTAAACCATTTTCAGCCTTCATCTTATTAAGCTATTGCATATAGCTTGTATCGCTGGCTTTGAGCGCGGCGACCGAATCAAGAAATTCCGTAACGAAAAATAATGTAAGACCTAAACACCTAACATGTGTCAAATTAATTAATTAATTAGAAGTTTCTAAAAGTGAGAAATTTCGCTATTTTATACGAATGTTATACCACTCTAGCGCTTTAGACTGCGGGATTTTCACGTGGCCTATAGAAATTAGAAGGTTCCAAATATCTAAAAACATAATTGCATGAACTCCAGACGTCCTCTGTAATTAGCTACGAACGAAATCATTTTGACATATGTCTCTAGGAGCTCGCTACGCGTCAGTTAGAGTTTATACGTTAGACGCGCGTAGCAGAGACCTGAGAGTACCTGTTTCTATTAAGCTATTGCATATATTGCATATAGCTTTTATCGCGGGCTTTGAGTGCGGCGACCGAATCAAGAAATTCCGTAACGAAAAATAACAGTAACTCGTTTATGTTGCGCTCTCTCGGGTGACTAATATTGAAAAATTGTATATCACGACAAAAAACGATAATTCTACATTCAAGTTTTATAATAATCGAAGGCAAGCTGCATCGACTGCATCTTTGTTGCAAGAATTCAAAAGACTGGCTTTAAATAGTATTTAGACGACAGCTCAAAGTGTCTTAGATTTCCTTAGTAATAGAAATGGCATTTCAATAATGACTTCCAATTGCCAAAGTCTAAATAGTCACAAATACGATTTACAAGATTCAGTTACGAGACAAACAAATGTGTCACTTCTTACCGAATCTTGCATGGCGCATGATAATCCGATTGAAATACCTAATTTCAATTGTATTGTTCAATTCAAACGAGATACTGTTCCAAAAGGTGGGGTAGCTATTTACCAAAATAATAATAATGTAACTAATATTATGACTCCGAATATTGAAATAAATATTGCACACGTTAGCGATGTTAATGTTAGGCGCTCATTTTTTGGAGATATTTGTGCGTGCTTATGCAAACTTAGAAATGGCCTACACATAGTCATGGTAGCAATTTACATTTCTCCGAATCCAAAATTGGACGAGGTAGAGCATTTTATTCATCGCAATTTACTGGAGTACACTGAAGAAAGGTCGAAAATACTTGGTACAAATGGTAATAAATTTCCACTTATCTTGGCTGGCGATTTCAACATCAACTTCGCTGATAAAAAATCAGAGCGGTTGACAACTTTTCTTTCGGAAAAATTGAATTTGAAAATGAATAATGATCCACAAGAATCCACAACAAAATATGGGGCCACCATTGACGCGGTATTTTCCAGATATTTAGAGGATATCAAGTCTCAAACTTATGTCTCTTATTTTAGTTACCATAAACCTAGTTTCAATGATAACAAATTCCTGAATAACCTACATGTATTGTAAGATAATTAAAATATTTTAAACGATATTAACTTCTCATTTATTCAATAAAAGAAAAAAATTTGTTCTCTTATCGGTCACCACGCTCAAAAAGTGTAACTTAAATTAATATCAAAGAAAAAAAAAATACTGCATAAATTAAAAATGAATAAATAATTATAATTGCATAAGTTGAGAAAAATGCTATGCAATAGCTTCACCGCGGCAGTCCCCGAGTGCCACACGTTTTTTTGAAGTGAAAACTTCTTATGGCGCGTTGGGCACTTTTGTGGGAGAGCATTTTCAGCCGTTCTCGCGACAGATGAGATTTTACACAGATATACTCCGCGTGTATTCTTATAATATATGTATACTATACGCGCTCTTTGCATGGGCATTCGTTCGTGCCCTCGCGACAGACGAGATTGAGAGTTTTTTATATTTATTTTATAAATGAATATTAAACGGAAAATTTATTTATTTAAATATTTCATTTGACTTGTGTTGCTGCTATGGTATTGTGTTAAAAAAACAAATCTAAAGTGTAAATAGAATTAATAAAAACATTGCTGTAGTGCTTTTGTATGCTATAGTGTTACTATATTTTGTATACATTATTACAACTGCTGCTCGTCATCACGTAAATAAATTATTATTTTATTTGGTAAATTTTGTTACGTACATGTCGTATTTCCCAATGCCATTCTAATGGACAAACAATAATAATGGCTGCCGTTTATATTTCACCAAAACAGTCTTTAAAAGCAATACGAGAGTTCTTGTATTCAAATTTATTCATTTATTCTAAAGCTGCTTCCGCACTATTTATGATGAAAATTAATAGAAGATTTGATCATTATCCTATGATTTTGAGTGGAGATTTCAACAAAAACTTTGCAGATGTCAAAAATCAATCATTAATTGAATTTTTATATGAAGAATTTGATTTAACGATGTCCAATGATCGCAATCTTAGCACAACAAAATACAAAACTACTATTGATGCAGTATTCACAAGATATATAAATAGATTTAAATCAAAATTGTTCATTTCATACTTTAGTTACCATAGACCTATTGTTTCAGTTTTAGAATTTGATGAAAATCCTGATAATAATGATGAAAATGCTGATAATGATGATGTAAGAGTTGTTGAAATTATGGATGAGAATTGATAAATTTTGTATTTACTATTTACTAATATTTACTCATTTAAATAAAACCACTTCCTTCGAATATAGTTTCTATATTATTATACTTCATGTCTATTCAAAAAGTGCCCACATTGCTTTGATAAACTTGATTTTTTATGAACAATTTCTCATGTCGCGAGCGCACCTAAAAATGCTCACCCAAAAAAGTGCCCAACGCGCCATAAGTTCAAGTTTTCACTTCTGCCTGCACTCCCGTAGTGCGCTGACTTTTTTTTATTTTACACGAATTAGGAAACGAATGAAATGATTCGTTGTATAGTGGAGTCGAGTTTTAGGATTAACATACTTTCGCTTCAACACGAATGACTTATAACGAAGCGAGGTAAAAAATCGGACTCTAGGGCTTACAACAAACAATGTGACATTCTGACATTACATGCATAGACAACCTTACACGGAAGCATAGATAAGGGTACATAGAAGATTTATCAAGGCGGTTTTTCCCCGAAACTACGAAAATCAACGAAGTTAAACTGTTAACTTGGTGTCAGTAACTGGTCTTTTTCATTTTTGGAAAGTGCATCATTAATGACTCAATATATTTGTTTTTCCATTTCTAGTTTATAACCTGTGAAATATTCTCGATAAATTAGGTCGTCTGACCCCCGAGCCTGCCAATGTAATCATTTCTATCTTTCTACTTTTAATTATTTGAAGTTTCAAAAACAACTTGTTTCTTTTTTTCACAAATTTAAAGAAGTCTTAGAATGTGGTTGATTTTGAGCTTATTGATTCAACAGTAAAATATATTTTATTCACAATTTTATTAATCAATTTATATTTATAGGGTTATATGACATTGCACTATTATATATTTCTCTTGTTTTTCATAAATTCTTGGAAAATGGCACAATACTGGACATTTGAGTTTCCCTTTTTTTTTCTATCAAGGGTTTTCACATTTCTTCATATTCTTTTAACAATAATTCATCCATGTTCCGTTTGATTTTATAGGTTATGTACAAACATCCACCTCCAATATATTTCAGTGGCACCAGCATGGGTATTTAGATTCAAAAGAAATAAAATAATAGTATAATTAAAATAAAACTAGTTACATTCCGATTTATGAATAAGTTCACAGCTTAGGTAGGTATTAAAGTATACTCAAGTGTTGCATTTTGTTGCACTACTTGAAATAAAGTAAATTGTCGATCAAACACAATCAGAAAACAAACTATCAAAGGAAATATAATTATTAATAAATAAGCATTTCAATTTAAGAATTAGTTATTTCTTTCCTCCTAAAAGGCATAATAATCTTATCATAAGCCCATTATACAAAAATCAAGTTCATTCACTTTAAGCAACGTTCGAAATAAGTACCACCTACATAACCACCACGCATAGCTTTCTGCACATTCGTTTCAAACACTCTTCTGTTGTTTGACAACACTTCTGCAGCTTCTTTGTTGAGTGGATCCTCGGGATTTGGTTCTAAGAATAAATATTGTAACCCATAAACAATGCTATTTATAGTTAAAACTGGTTTCCAATCTTCACGAAGGATATTGAGGCAAACATTTCCTTGCTGGTCGATATTAGGATGATATACTTGGGTTTCACATTTCACTTTAGGTGGCTCATGAGGATAATTAGGACCTACCTTGAAACTAAATATGAATCTGCCCGTCTTATAAAAACCCTGAAATATAAGCTTACCATTAAATCAATATCCACATAAATTAGAAATAAAACTACATTTCATAGTACACTTGTGATAACAAAGTGTAGCTTATACAAGAATTTCTAAATCTAGTTTGCTTCAGGTAGAACAATGAAGTAGTTTTGTTTCTAATATGTCCTACTTAGAGAAATAATTACCAGCACAGTAATGGCATTAAAAATACATACCTCATCTGGACAGATTATCAATTTAAAATTTAGCAAATCATCTGGATCGGGAAACTCTGTATTGCAAGTTTTTGGGAGATTCAGTTCATTTATATCTGCAACAAAAGTATATGTGAACAATGAAGTGCCAGAAATAGCTAATACCTTTTGTTATCCGCAGTTGAGCTGCAGAAGCTTTCTTTTGATTTGCAGCTCTTGGCGAAGCCTCTCCATCCTTTTTTTGTTGTTTTAGTGAAAATAACTTGATCATACTCAATTGTTTTATATCACAACCTAGTGTAATTTTATTAAATTAAAACGGTTTTTACAGTTTTCATGCAAGCAATAGATGTTGATTCTTTTGAAATTGACAGGCTTGTCATATGTCCTTTGAAAGAAAGGTAATATTCGTCAATAATTATCGCACAAGCAACGTTATTTATAGTATAATTTTTGTAAACATGAATTTCACGAAACATATAAAAACCTTGAGAACTTGGTTACAGCTATGTGAAGCTTTTCGTTATAGTCGCTTATAGTTATTAAAATTGATCTACTTCCTGTCATGTCATACTCTATAGCAACACTCGTACCTCTACTAATATGACTGCAATGAAATGGAACTAATGGGTAATGGAAGTGACAGGACGGCGAAATCCACAGTACACTCATCTAATTGTGACAATTGTCTTCTATGATCTAGAATGTTACCACTTCACTAAAAATATACATATATATATATATATCACCAAACTTCTACTATTTGTTTGGTTTGGTATCATGTATTTACTTTTTAGTACTAAAGGTTTGAATACCGGAGGGGTGGCATCATCAATATACATTCCACAACTATTCGGAAAGGAAACTATCTACCTATCTTGAATATGTATACGCTATGCGGTCATCTAGTATGAAATATGAAATTTTAAATTAATCAACCATAGAACACCAATGAGTAATAATCTCAATGGAGTGCTGTTAAATAAATTCGAATAGAAGGGACTCTAATTTCGAATAAGTCCCTTTAGTAACCTTAAATTAGAATATGTGGTTTTATTAGAAACAGAATTTTCAAAATGGAAACTACATTATTTATTGTTACTGTTCTGGCTTTCATTATGCTATTTGATTGGATTTGGGTCGTTTATGTTAATATCTTCTATGGACTTTTCACACAACCAATAAACACTTCCATATCGTGATGTACAACCAGAAAAAGAAAAATAGCTCAGTTCAAATTACCGACTACAGTTGGCAGCTCTACCTTTGAACCTTTACATCTGTCAAATGTAATCGTGCGGGACAGGTCTCATCTCAATATATTAATTTAATCTACAGATATCTCCTTATAAATTGAAGTAAAGGTAATTGGGGCCCAAAAATGGAAATAAGGAAATGTATAGAACTGTTGAGGGCTACAATTGACCCAAATCAGCGTCAACAAGCTGAAGTTCAGCTAGACCAGGTTGGTAAAAACGTGCTTTTCGTGTGCTGCTTACTAGATGCCCCGTTTAATATTTGTAATTTTAGTTTCTACATGAATGTTTATCTCTTTATAGATCCATAAAATTATCGGATTTGCACCGTCATTGTTGCAAGTTATAATGATGAACGATTGTGATATGCCAGTGAGACAAGCTGGTGCCATTTACTTGAAAAATTTAATATCGCAAAGTTGGGAGGACAAAGAAACAGAACCTGGCGAGGTTTTACCGTTTGCCATTCACGAACAGGACCGGGCTCTTATTAGGGAAAGTGTTGTCGATGCGGTAGTACTGGCTCCAGATCTTATACGGACTCAACTTTGCACATGTGTAAATAATATGGTCAAACATGATTTTCCCTCACGATGGACACAAATAGTAGACAAGGTATATAGGAAGCTTTAAGATTTATTGATATTGTAAAATCGGTCTAAGTTGCTTTATGGGTCTAAAGAATTGGATAGAATACACTATAATTGCTAATTAATATTTTATAGATTAGTATATACTTATCAAATCCAGAACCTACAGGGTGGCATGGTGCATTACTCTGCCTGTACCAGCTAGTTAAAAATTTCGAATACAAGAAAGCCGACGATAGAATTCCTTTACATGAAGCGATGAATCTATTATTACCCCAGTTGTACCAATTGGTTCTTCGTTTGCTACCAGATGATTCAGAACAATCGGTTCAGCTACAGAAGGAAAGTTTAAAAGTAAGTAGGTTAATTAATTTTTCATTTACTAACTTTTTCATTTGGTGAAAAGTATATACTTATCACTTGATGAATTCAATTTGAATTTTGAGTATGGACCACATGGAAAACTGCGAAAATTGCTCTTTCAAATCATTTTTTTTTTTATAGTCAGATTTTGCAATTTCCTATTATATAATGTAAGATTGCTTGTATCTTTGGAATTATCTCTATGCTATACTATACTTTCGAAGTATTCTCTTTTCTCCCAATCAGATCTACTTCGCTTTGACGCAATATATGCTACCATTGGACCTGATATCGCGCGATTCCTTCGCTCAGTGGATGGAGATCTGTCGTCAGGTGGTGGAGAGACCCGTGCCCGCAACCGCCTTCCAACCGGACGAAGACGAGCGTCCCGATCTGCCCTGGTGGAAATGCAAGAAATGGGCGTTGCACATCCTGTATCGCATGTTCGAGCGTTACGGCTCGCCGGGACACGTGACCAAAGAGTACAACGAATTCGCCGACTGGTATCTGCAGACGTTCAGCAACGGCGTGTTGGAAGTGCTGTTGCGTCAGTTGGACGCCTACAGGGGTGGCACATGGTTGCCGCCGCGCGTCCTCCAACAAACGCTAAACTACCTGAATCAGGCGGTGTCGCACGCCCTCACGTGGCGTATACTCAAACATCACATGGCGGCCGTCATACAGGAGGTGCTGTTCCCGCTGATGAGCTATTCGATGGAGGACGACGATCTGTGGACAGTGGACCCGCACGAATATATCCGAGTGAAATTCGGTGAGTTTTGAAAGGATTTTAGTTTAATTTTCAGCGCCTCCTACTGTTATATCTGCGAGTTAAACCCGGCGAAGTTTTGGTTACAAAATACATATATACGTTTATTGCGGGTAAAAGGTCAACGATAACAATATTTGCACTTTACATTATTATAGGGCGGGGCAAGAGGTCGTCGGATTGGGTCTATTGTGCGCCTATTCTATTCTAGCATGTTCCTGGCCCGCAAGAAATCTAGAATATTGTTGACGTCCGTTCTTCTTCTAAGCACTGAGGCATGTCATTCCAACAGGATGTTCTAGTCAGTTTCGTCCACCTCTGGGCGGATAAATCCAATGCACTTAGACCTCCTGATTGGGTTCATTAAGCGTGTAAGGTTTTGAAGTGACCTTTTGTGTTTAATGATCCCAACTAGCTCACTGGGATATTTTACACTCAGGGCTCATAGTGATACGTGTCCTTAGGTTCTTCATAGATCGGATTACCCTGAGCTCTAACTGCCTTAGCAAAAAAAGTTAAGATAGAATCCTCAATCAACAATTTCCAGCACTACGAGGTGGATAAATGTTGATGATTCTATCAGAGAAATAAAGACAAGTTTCGACAATTTGGTTTTAATCCTCTCAGGAATTATGATTTGAACAAAATTAGACTTATTTTAAAAATTAACAAAGTTCAATACTGAAAAAGGAAAGGGAAACAAACTAGAATTCTTAGTAATTTGGTTAATTGAATTGAAATTATTAATTTTATAAGGAATATAATTCTTAAACAAGTTTAGTTAGAGTACATAAACAATTGATCATGAAAATTTGGTTATTTCAACTATGAAAAATGTTACCGTCCTTTAAACTTGGATGAGCTTGTAAGAAGTGCTTTGTCAGGAATTTCCCTCTATAACACGGCACGAGAAAAAGGCTGGAGACGTCTCGATCGTTTGAATCCCGAAATATAGACAATACGAGCAGTATCTTGGCCTCAAGTTCGAGGGACAAATTAGTTATTTATCCTCGTGTACTTCCAAGCGGCAATCCGTAGATCTGTGGTTAATGTAAGTGTATGTTTGTTACATGCATTTTGTAGAACAACCTATTTCCCTCATTCTTCCTATAGTCGATACACTTTCGCTACCAGCGGTCAGTCAACGTATACAGCGACTAGTAAAAGCGTGAATTTCATTTTGTGTGAACACTTTAGCTAAGCAAATCATTGACTGAAATAACGCTTTGACTGTATCAATTTTCAGTATTCATAAAGAATCTTCCTAACTGTATAGATAAAAATTTCATTCAATTTAAATAAAACCTCCACAATCGAAGTAAACATTCAAAAACGGTTTAACATAAACAGACTATGCTTAAATAATACCAAGAAACAAACATTAATATTCTCGAAAATTCTTGGCTTCCGGATTGATTCCGCGTCACAATAGCACGACTTGATGCCGTCGTTTCACCAACCGTTACAGGTGGCATTTTCAGGGCAGCCCTGAGGCTTGAATTGAAACGGAACGTCGGTATCAAGTCGTGCTATTGTGAGGCGGAATCCATCCGGAAGCCAATAATTTTCAAGATTAGCTAGCTATCCGCGGAAGTATACTTTTCAAGATTAATTTTCTCATTAAAACAATTCCAAATCTGAAAATGTAATCTATGAAGAAGTAATATGATTTTTTCAACAAAACGCAGTATTATTCGATATCCTGAGCATTCAACTCACACCAAACGTTTCAAAGGATTGAAATCTTGAAGAGAACTAGTAAAATATAATATCAAAATCTGAAAGAGAATATTTGGATACTATGTTACTTATTGAAGTTATGACAATTTATACTACAAATTATTTAAAAAAATGTGAGTTAATTTAGAAATTTGCAAGAGAATAATTAGATAATAGTTAACAGAGTACAGTATACTGAAATCCATTCAAGCAATATCATGATTTACTTGATGATCTCATAAAGCAGTAAATGAGAATTTCCGCTTTATTTAAGTTCACCCAGATCAATAATTATTCCGTTATCTCACCAAGACCAGTCTAAAAAGACAACCGTTCTAGTTTATATGAGAAAGGTCAAAGAAAGGAGATACGGAATACCACGAAACCAAGTGGGTAATTGCTGGTTTAAACAAGCCTCAGAGAACGACATAAACCATTCTGACTACTAACTCGACAAATTACATTCTGAATAAAGACAAGAGAAAGAATATAGTAAATGATTCCATCACTTTTGCTTTAGAGGGCATCTTGCTTCATCCCGACGTCCGGTTGGTGGCTTTAAGATTCCAACTCAAACAGGATGTGTCGCCTTATTTGTTATAAAATTACACACTGCAATATTCCGTGCAAACTGTAAAGTATATAACGATATAACCATTTTATTTCAGACGTTTTCGAAGATTTCGTATCGCCGGTCAGCGCCGCCCAAACCCTGTTACATTCGGCTTGTAAGAAGAGAAAAGAAATGCTTCAAAAGACTATGATAATGTTGACGCAAATACTGACGAACGCGGCCACGGAACCCCCGCAAAAAGACGGCGCCTTACACATGGTCGGCTCGTTGGCCGACATACTCCTGAAAAAGAAAATCTATCGCGATCAGTTGGATCATCTATTCATCAAATACGTTTTCCCCGAGTTCAACAGCGAACGGGGACACATGCGAGCCCGCGCCTGCTGGGTACTCCACTATTTCGCCGAGTTCCAGTTCAAACAGGAAAGCGTGCTCGTGGAAGCGGTCAATTTAACGATCAGATCGTTGTTGTACGACAAAGATCTGCCGGTTAAAGTCGAGGCGGCCATCGCGTTACAATCGCTGTTGAACTATCAGGAAAAATCGCAGAAATACATCGAACCGCAGGTGAAACAGGTCGCGTTGGAATTGTTGACGATCATCAGGGAAACGGAGAACGAGGACGTGACGGGCGTCATGCAGAAATTGGTGTGCGTGTACACGCAACAGTTGGCGCCGATATCGGTGGAGATATGCCAGCATCTGGCCACCACGTTCAATCAGGTGCTGGATACGGACGAGGGCTCCGACGAAAAGGCCATAACGGCGATGGGCTTACTGAACACGATAGAAACGTTATTGACGGTGATGGAAGATCAGCCCGAGATCGTGCGACTGTTGGAGCCTACGGTGTTGCAGGTAGTGGCTCACGTTTTGCAAAACGAAGTGCACGAGTTTTACGAAGAAGTGTTGGCTCTCGTTTACGATCTGACCTGCAAGCATATTTCCCCCGATATGTGGAAAGTGTTCGAACTGATCTATCAGGTAAGGTTTTTTGCTAATTTTGGCGTAATTAGCTATAGTTGAGGCGGTTAGTAGACAAGTTTGAATGCACACGATCTTAAAAAAATATTTTAGGCCCTTTCAATTCTATTGATATCCGCTTGATAGTCCGTTTTATCATATAATTATATTCAATAACTGGTTCATCCACATCCTTGTTGACATCCTTGATCAAGTCGACTAGTTTTTGTTTTCAAATTCAGTTTGTGTGTTCATTCAACAACTTATGCTTTATTTGCAGCATCTTCATTATAGTTCGGTGGTTTTACGTTGCACAATCTGCGATTTTCCATATCATAAGTGTTTGAAATTATTATTAAATATATTTGTATCATATATCCACATGGAAGAGGAGGTTCTACCAAACTTATACATTTAGGCCATATTGTTAACAGTATACAAGGATGCAGCAAGAAGTCTTAGTCCATCCACAATTTCATTTACGTCATCCCAATAAACGTATTCGATCGGTTTCTCGTTAAATTCAAGCATATCATTTTTGATATTTGCATTTCCAGTATACGTTTTAGACAGTTTGTTCATAGAATTAATCAAAGATTTCAGTACATATCTAATAGCAAATATTTCTAATAAGGTTTGATAACCTTTTCCTATTACCTCATAAATCTTTCACATCTGGTTCGAAAGTGGATATACTTGAACATTATATTTTTTTGTTTTAGTCGTATTCAAACATCGCTTGAAATGACTTCGAATATTTTTAAAAAGTTGCTATGCAGTGGCTTGTTGATACATATTCATATACTTGAAACATGAATGTGTTACAATTTAAATTACCCGTGTTCATGTTCGTTTCTGCGACGTGGGCATTTTAATTGAAATTAGTGAGATAAGGACACTTTGTACTTGATACAATTAGTTTTAATAAATTCCGTTAAACATAATAAGTCTTCTGATGATGGTCGTGAGACCGAAACGTACGTAAAGACGAAGATAATAAGCATATGTGTTACTGTGACCTATTTCCCGAGAATTTATATATAATTCATACCCGGGTCAAGAATCATTATTAAGATTTTAACGGGACCAAAATGGTGCATTTGGTCAACAAGTGGGTTCTAATCCCACCTATGTCTCAATATTCAACTTCATTCATCTTTAGTTTAACATGAATTAAAGTTGATTTCATCCCAGAAAACCTTTTTTTCTCCATTATTTTGACATTTGTCTTCATCTCATTTATCATCAGTTCTTGAAAGAAGCGCCACATTTTTTCTATTTTAAATCGCAGGTCTTCATGAAGAACGGCCTGGATCATTTCATCGACATGATGCCCGCTCTCCACAACTACATCACCATCGACACAGACGCCTTCCTGTCGGACGAAAAGCGCTTGCTGGCCATATACAACATGTGCAAGGAAGTGTTGAACAAAGAATGCGGCGAGGATCCCGAATCGCACGCCGCCAAACTGTTGGAAATTGTGCTGTTACAGTGTCGCGGTAAAATCGATCAGGCCGTACCGATGTTGGTGGAATTGGCGGCCACGCGGCTATTGCGCGCGGTCAAAACTAGCGAACTACGCACGATGTGTCTGCAAGTGTTGATCGCCGCCCTCTATTATAACCCGCAGCTGTTGTTCTCCGTGTTGGAGAAGATGCCCGACTTCACGAATCACTTCATCAAGCAGTGGTTGCACGACGCCGACTGTTTCCTCGGCATACACGATCGTAAATTGTGCGTGTTGGGTTTGTGCACGCTCATCAGTATACCTGCCAAACCTCCCACGTTGGTGGAGATGGCGTCCAAGATCGTGCCTTCGCTCATATTGTTGTTCGACGGACTGAAGAGGGCTTACGCGGCGAAGGCGCAGGATGTCGACGAAGAGGAATCCGAGAGTTCGGAAGGAGATATCGAGGGTGAGTTTGTTTCTTTTTTTGACCATTCCTTGTTCCTACAAGATAAACATCGATTGCGCTGTTAAGTGAAGGTACTTTCCTCACTCTTTTGTTAACACAATATCATTATGAATTCTTTGATTCATAATTTATTTTGCCTCACGCTGGGCGCCAATGATCTATTATGCATTCTTGTAAATTAGCCCCACGTTGGGTGCCAGTTATTATAAATTCTTTAATTTACAATTTATTTTGTAGCTGATTATTAGGAATTAGAGGCTCATACTCATTTATCCCACGTTGTAGATATTGTAATTTATTTATTTATTCATTTATAAAGAAGGAATACAAACGAGACCGACCCAAAAGGGTTTGCAAATTGCTTACATCATTATATTTAACAATATAGATGTTGAAAATGTGTTTTATAATGGTCTCATCTGTTGCGCGGTGACTATAAGTCGTTTCTACATTGCTTACCACTTATTATAATGGTAGATAAATTGACCAACCTGTAAAACTACGAAAATTATTTACATTAGGACCATACTGCGTTTGAACTAGTAGTTGTAGTTATACTCTTTATCATGACCTTAGCGCAATATAGAGTTTAGCCATGATGATTGCCCGCAAAAATTTTGAAAACCATTTTCAATCCCTCCCCATTGTACTATACGCATAGTGAGGGATGTAAAAATGTTATGAACGAATTCGGCAAATGAACTAATCAACGTCACGTCCGCAGAAGTTTTGAGTTCGGACGAAGACGAAATAGACGATCAAGGCCAGGATTATCTGGAACATTTGTCTCGCAAAGCCATAAGTTCCGGCGCGGCCGCCGGGCAACCCATCAGTTCGACCATCAACGATGTCGACGACGACTCGGAAGACGACGATTCGGACTTTGAGCCTAACGAAGAGACCATTTTAGAAACATTTACGACGCCCCTAGACGAAGAAAATTGCGAAATAGACGAATATATGGCATTCAAAGATGTTATGACACGTGAGTAAACGAGCAATCTGAATAATTGTTAGTTCTCCATCCTATTAGCAACTTTTTTTATATAGTTTTTGTTTCATTAATCCTTTTAGTGTGTAAACTTTCATTGATCATCTTCATTATCACATAATAATGTAAAAAAATTGAATTGCTACATCAATGCGGAACATTTGGCAATCTTGCTCATAAATATTTCGTTTCTGGCGCGACGACCGTTTCTGTCTTTACATCGGCTCATTCTTTGCCAATTTCAAATTATTATCACTCTCTGTTAGAAAATATCTAAAGGAACTTTGTAGCTTTGTTGCTATGTTAGATTGATTGATTGAATTTTCAATTACAGAAATAGAAAGCACACAATCTGAATGGTATAATGAATTAACGTCATACTTAACGGATCAACAAAAGAAAGCGGTTATGGAAATCAGTGTTCTAGCTGATCAGAGAAGGGCACTTAGGGAAAGCAAAAAAATTGAGCAACAAGGAGGTGAGTTACATTCAAAAATACATGTTTAACTGATTTATTTACAATAAACTCTGTTACTTTGTAACCGATAACAAAAATTTATCCAAACCCCCTACAGTTATAGTCTTCTTTATTTCAAATGACTTATTATTTAGGAGAGTTTCAAGGTTTTCCAGTTCCGCAGGTTTTTCTGTACGTACCTAAATAAGCTATGAAAATAACTTAAATGTTAAGCAGAGCCGCAATTAGGATTCTAGCGCATGTGGCGATCTTTCAAAATGCGCCCTTGAGGAAGTTCATTTTTCAATAAATACATGTTTTTCATAATTTATTGATGATATTTCGAATGAACTTCTTTATTCACCATAATTTCCCCATATTTCTTACGAGGTAGTGAACATAAACTCAATCAATGAAATGAACGGAAAACGATGAAAAAAAAACAATTATTTATTCTCAAAATGTTATTTACTGTGATGTATAAACATTAAAGAAAGTATTAATAAAATATATGAATGAACGAATAGCTGAAAAATAATGAACAAATATTTTAACAAAGTAAATAAATAAATGAATAAATAATGACATAAACAAAAAATTAAAAATAAAATATAACAAAAATCATTAATATATTCTTTGGAAATGAATAAACTAAAGCTTAACCCTTCTTGCTTTGGTTTCTCCGAAAAATTCAATAAAATCGTCTTAAAATTCTGAACATCTAGAAAATCGGTTTCTCTCTATTGATATTATTGCTAAGTTGGCTAGCCTTTCCTGCTCTATCGAGGATTTCAAGTAAGTTTTCACTACTTTTAATTCAATGAAAGAACGTCCACATGTTGTCGTGGTTACTGGAAACGTTAAGAATATCCTGAGGGCTGTGTCGAGATTAGGATATACGAGGGCAAGGTGAAAAGTCCCTGAAAAATGAAACAGATGGCGCCACAATCGAAAACCCAATGTGACATTTGCGATGTATCATTACAACACATCAACATTTTCAGACTGATACGTCATTCAGTTCTGTTTTGACACCCATCGAAAGCAAGCAACCTTGAAGATGTTTGTAAACATGGAAAAAAGTGAATTTCGCGTTTTGATTGAACATCATTTCTTGCGTGGTAAAATGTTACTCGGTTCAAAGCATCGTTTGTTAGACATTATGGAAATTCTTCACCATCGATTGGAACGATTAACAAGTGGCTTACTGATTTTCGTTGTGGTATCGTGACCACAAAAGGACACCGAACGTTTTGGTCGTCCAATTGAGGTTACAACGGCAGAAATCGTCGATAACATCTATGGCATGATATTGGACGATCGGCGAGTTAAAGTGCATGACATTGCTGAGGCTATGGCATCTCAACCGAACGGGTACGGAACATTTTGCATAAATTTCTGAATATGAGAAAGCTTTTTGCCAGATCGGTGCCGCATTTGCTCTCTGTTGACAACAGCGCGACCGTGTCACAACATCAAGGAGTGTTTGGCGATTTTCAAATGCGATAAGAAGAACTTTTTGGCCGCTGAGTCTTTCTTCAGCCACATTCTTACGAGAAGGTGATAGACAGGCGCGCTATCTCCCATCACTATACATGTGTGCAAGAAAGTAAACCACATCAATCAATTACAACAAACTTTCAAAAAACCTAGTAACCTATTATTCCTAAAATATATCGGCTCGTATATTATGCAAACCTGAGAGACAGACAACAATTCGACGCCGATTTGAAGCGAAAGCGGCCGCATTTGGCAAAGAAAAAAGCACACTTCCACCAAGTCAACGCACAGATCCGCTGTCGCAAATGGCAAAATTGCATGAATTGCGCTATGAATTGGTTCGTCATCCACTATATACTCCAGATTCGGCGATTAACAAACTTGAAAAAATGGCTCGGCGGAAAGAAATTTGGCTCCCAACGATGAGGTCATCGTTGAAACAAACACCTATTTTGAAGGATAGCCGAAATTTGGGAGGGATCGAAAAATTGGAAAAACGTTTGACGAAGTGTATCGGGCTACAAGAAGATTATGTTGAGTAATAAAATAAGTTTTGATCAAAATAAATCATGTTTTGTTTCATTTTTCAGGGACTTTTCATCTTGCCTTCGTATATTCGTCGGAGGAGTTCCTTTTTCAATAGACTTTCCTGATACATAATGAACGCCTCATTATTAGCTTCTCCTAACATTTTTAAAATTTGTCGTTTCCTCTGCTCTCCAAAATTTGGTTCAATATTAATTGTTTCGGCGAATGATTTCGATGACTCGAAGAACTCAGATCTATAATTATGAATTTTATCAGGATAGTCGTTTTATCATTCTTGCAATGGTCGTTTCATCACTCTTGTCGTTTTATCATTCTTGCAATGGTTCTTCAACCATCTAATTTGCCCGTGGCGATGGGAACATTCGCCACCCCCTCAATCCGGCACTGATGGTTTTAATATTTTGACTTTTATCACAAATTAATTTTAAAATACTTTCAGGTTATATTTTCACACAGCAAGCCGTTCCGACAACTTTCAAATTTGGAAATGCATCTCTTGGTTAAAAGAAACCGTAGCGAATTATGAAACGGATGAAACAACTAATTTATTGTGACTGATGTAAAATTAACTGTTGACCAGTGAAGTGATTATTTCCATAGTTATGTCTCTTTTTTTATTTCATTAAGTGCCTTTTTATTAAAAATGTATGTAAATATGTTGAATTATAAACATACGCAGTAAAAACATGTTAAATTATTTTCTGTATAAGTTGTAATATATCTTTGTAAAGCAGGGTTTTTCAACAGTTTATGAATCGATGATATTTGTGTCATTGTATTGTTTCTTGATGTCTATTTAATATTAGAATGTTGAGGATGATCTGAAGGAGTGATCAGTGAAATATGTTTAATTAACAATTTATTTCCAATAAATATATTACATCTTTTATTTATTACTTTGTGTCTTGGAGAAATTTCGAAAAGCTGTGATCAACTGTCGACGAAAAAATTCTAGGCGTCGTTCCTTCGGAATTGGCGAGAATCGCAAAATGGCGAAAGAGGGGTCACTTTGGGCCGTTCTAGCGCCCGAAAAAGTCACTAGGACTGGAGAAAACGACACGGCAATGCGATAGGGAATTTACAGGAGAACAACTTTATGTACGCTTCTGCTTCGGAAATTTCCGGGAAAATGGACGTTTGAGGGAAAATATAAAAACGTTCAGCTCTAGGTCGAAACAAATTAAGGTATCAGCAATGCGCACCACGCTGACTGTTACATTTCTCGAACTTTACAAAAGATACGGGAATGTGTGGGTACTTGAGTGCGGCAGATGGCGACACCAAACCAATGTAAGAGAATTGGAAACAAATAGAACATTTTCTAGTCCAAATCGATTAGTAACGTCACAAACTTAAAGTACCAGACAGCTGTTTCGCTCTTCTGATAGAAGTCGTCAGTGGAAAGAGCAAATTAGCAACGTTACCGAACGATCTCTGTTGAAGGTAGTAGTCATAACCTGCCACAACATGATAAAAAGAACAAAATATCTCACGCCATCTATGAATAGATGTCCTACTAAAATATCAAACAATACACTGCTCTGTGTGTTGCATTTCTCGAACTTTACAAAAGATACGGGAATGTGAGACTACTTGAGTGCGCCAGATGGCGACACCAAACCAAACAAATTTAAGAGAATTAGAAACAAATAAATATACTCGTCTATCTTATGTTGGCCTTTGCCAAATAATGATAAGTTCTTTCTAGTCAAATCGATCGGAATATTCGTTAACACACGGGCAGATACAAACGAATAGAATAGGTCTTTAATCGATTAGTGACAGCGTAGAATAAGTTAATAACTTACATACAGGATGGTCCAGTTCATATGACCAGGATTTCATCAGCCAATAGTTTATCGAAAAATAAAGGTATTTTGTATAGTAAAATATGGTCGAATTTTGTTTCCTTTTTGATTTACAGGTAGTAAAGAAAATAAATTATCTTAAATAATTTGTTATAAATTAATAATGAAAAAAAGGTAGCCTCCTAAAATTTTGCATAGATCTTTTTCATTGTATTCTTTATTGAATAGTGGTTGTAATTATTTTATTTACAACACAGAGGCGTGCGAACGGGTTTCCTCAAAATGACATTATTCATAAAACATACGCCACTGTTTTTTAGAACACCAACTGCAGAGAATTTGCCATTCAATTTAGAACCTTTTTTGTATCTTACAATTTGATAACTGAACTCAAAACTTTGAAAAGCATTATCACTAATAAAGTTTTTTCATTATATGAAAGAATAACTACTTTGTTTTTATACCACTTTTATTAATAATAACGTGAAAACGTAACTATAGTTTCAGCACCGAAGTGCCATTATCAAACAATTAGAAAATTTGATAATGGCACTTCGGTGTTGAAACTATAGTTACGTTTTCACGTTATAATTAATAAAAGTGGTATAAAAACAAAGTAGTTATTCTTTCATATAATCAAAATGATAAATTACCATAAAGTAACGGCTTCCACCGATTTTTTAGTTTTTTCATATTACAAAAATTCTGCTTTTTCAAAAGCGTGCTGAAGTTTCTTTTTACACATGTTTTAGGCTTTTTATTTTTATTTAAGCAAAATATCTACATGTAAATGTAACACCCGTCAGGTGGATGGTAAAAATTAAATATCAATGCAATAGCATCAGTAAGCATAATTTACTCTTCTAAAAACAAGGTAAACAATTCAAAATAGGGCACACAAAAATGTAAAAATACAACGGAGTAAGGCCCCGGTAAAACTTTCAAACGTTGCGCATAGAGATCATATAGTATAGAGGAGTAGAGCCCCTATATAACCTATGTATTCGTTGCGTACCATGTTCGATCTTACGCGATGAGTTATCCGTACCCCACTCTGCGGTATTTTAACTCGTTCCCTTTACTCTCCTTCAATATACAAATTTGGTTACCTGATATTATAAGGTAACCGTAATAATACATGCATAATAGTTGAAAGGTGACGCTCGAACGTCACCTAATGTCCGTGGAGTGGGGAACGGATAAGTGTTTGAAACCTCGCGTTAAGACGGGGCTTTACTCCTCTATTCTATATGATCTCTATGACGTTGCGCGCAACTTATGTATACGCCTCTATTCCATATGATCTCTATGACAGTGACTGAGTGTGGACCGTAGATGTATTTTATATAATTACTACCTCTATGATTTTTATTACCACCCAGTTGAAATTTGTTCTATAAACAACAAACGAGTTGTTCTGTGGATGAAAGTCGCCACGAATTAAAATGTCAGCAACAGTGAGTAAATACATTCAAATTTAAAATCGGAATGATAAAATAAAATCGTTTGTTTCAGGAGCCGTTGTTACATGACGATGTTGTAGCCTTCGGCGAGGAAGATTTCGAACCTAATGTAAAAAAGGGATCACTGGCGTACGGAACTAACCTACAACCCGATTTCAATGTATACAAATCTTATGTTTTAGGCATCCTTATGTTACGTTTTTTCATTTGGCTTTCAAAGTCGCCTCAATCTTCGCTTACTTGATGTGCGCTTGGTTCAGTGACAGTTTCATCGCCAGTTTCGTTACTATCGTTATATTACTTTCCATCGATTTCTGGACAGTTAAAAATATTACTGGTAGATTAATGGTTGGATTGAGGTGGTGGAATTATGTCGATGATGATGGACAGTCCCATTGGATATTTGAATCAAAAAAGGTGAAAAACTGTTGATTGAATATTGATAATCTTCTCTTTGAAGGGTTAGGCTCATTTGCTTCAAGATGTTTTGATACACTTGTTACTAGGATTATCTGACTAAAGTATCCAAATTATGTCAAACTAAGTAACATTAAACTATTAATTTCTTTGGGGTAACCTAAATTAAAGTTGGTGATTTTGTAATTTTTCACCCAATGTGTTGTGTTCTCATATGGCTATTGTATATAATTGTTGGCTGAATAAGTAATTTAAAACTTACGATTTTATATATCCTTCATTGAATCATCATTTGGCCCTTTCTAGGGACAATCACAGAACAGAATCAATGATAGAGAAGTAAGCATATTCTGGACTGCACTAATACTAACGCCTTTTATATGGGGTTTATTATTCCTAACTTCCCTTTTTATGTTGAACTTGAAATGGATGGTGAGTGCATATAAATTATTGTAACATTAATAACTCAATGAACATTTAATATTTATTATCTTTTCAGCTATTGGTTACAATAGCAATGATATTGAATGGGGCTAATGTGTATGGATATTTACAATGTAAAGTAGGTTCAAGTTCAAGTATAACAACAGCTACCACTGACTTTCTACGTAAACAAGTGTTACAGAATGCTATATCTATGGTAACAAGACAAACAACGAATCAAGTACCAAGTAGTGGTGTAAAATTCACAAATACAATTTAATTTATCGTAGGTATAACGACAGTATTGGATACTTATTTCTGTACCTATTTAATGTGATAATAATTTATTAAGTACTATGTGTTTTTGTTTCAATTATCCTTGCCCTATATTTAAAATTTGTTTTCAATTGTTATGTACAAAGAATATGGTCCTACTATGAGTCTTATGTAGAGAACAATTGTCAAGATTTTCCATAAGAAGGTTATGTCCATAGACCTATTATCCCCAGGCACGGTCGTACATACAGGTCTGGGGACACGGGGCTGTTTCCTATGTAAGAAGTGGGTCCGCTAAGCGTCAACTGTCGCGTAGTACCAAAAAGGGTGGCGCAGTAGTCGAGTGTTCTCTGACAACTGTCATACTTGACTTGTAAACACAAAGAATACCTGCGTTTTTAGAAACAAATTACGAAATCATACATTGTGCCGGAATGCAAAACGGGGTACAAAAGTGTAAAGGAAGAAACTTCTGTTTTTAAAGTGCCGAAAAAAGTGGATGCTTGCGATTCCGGATAGAAATCGTTTTAACGAGGTGTTTTATGTATGCGAGCATGTATAACGAAAAAGGGGAAGTTATTTTTAAGGTGAGTAGTACATTTTGACAAGAGTAACAGTTATATTCCTCTCTCAAATCAGAATACTTAGTAACACTGCTTGCGATTCCGGAAAGAAATCGTTTTATCACTTCGATCCAAGCGCTAGCTAGTGGCTGAGTGAGGGACTACGAGTTTATCGAAGCGTAAGAGACCCATGTCAAACATACGAGTCCCCAGACCTGTATGTACGACCGTGTCCCAAGGAGTTGAAACATCTCATTCATAAAACTCCATTCGACTTGTCGCAATGATTACATGAAGTATGACAAAGAAAACCAACGGAATTCTTTGTCGTCGAGCCATAATTACTCCTTATTGGCAATGCTGTAACTATGATTTAAAACTTGGTACCACGGTCGTATAGACAGATCTGGAAACTCGAGGCTGTTTCCTATTTGAGCAGTGAGTCGCTTACGCGTCTAAGTGCGCGTAGTACCAAAAGTCGTCACGTAGGCACATAAAAGGCGTCACCACGGTCGTATGTACGACCGTGGGCGTCACGTAAGAGTATCATCTTGATCTCTATGAAGAGTATTTTCTGACAACTGTCAGTTGACTTGTCAACACAAGGAATACGTGTTTTTAGAAATAAATTACGAAACTGTGCATTGTGCCGAAATGCAAAACGGGGTACAAAAGTGTAAAGCAAGAAACTTCTGTTTTTAAAGTGCCGAAAGATGCGGAAATGCTTGCGATTCAGGATAGAAATCGTTTTAACGAAGTCTTTTATGTGTGCGAAAAAGGAAGTTATTTTTAAGATGAGTAATACATTTTGACAAGAGTAACAGTTCTATTCCTCTCTCAAATCAGAATAATAAATACAAGAACACATTTAATTGATAATTATTTTAATAATTTATAAAAAGATAAGAATCTACACATCAGTTTGGTTAACTACACATAGTTGGCTTTCGAGTTCTCAACATGCTGCTCTTGAATTCGCTCAGTCCCCAGCCTAATGTTGGTTGATTCTGTCATAAAAAATATTATGTTTCTACGATATATTTATGTTTTCCAAAATACCTTACCATATCAGTAGTTTTGATTTCATCGTTAGAATTACCAGGTTCGTCACAATTATCAGGTTCCATTGGCACATTGATTGAATCCAGTGAATAATAGATTTTTAATTAAGAGAATAAATTGAGTTCAATATTTTTGAAAGCACATCCCTCGCGATCCAAGCGCTAGCTGGTGGCTGAGCGAGGGCTACGACCGTGGGGACGCGTAAGCGACTCAGCTCAACCATAGAGCTTCCAGACCTGTGTATACAACCGTGCTTGGTACCGCTTCCAAATAGCTACGAGAAATATGGAAGCTGTCAAATTGCGTAGTACAGAACAAAGTTCCCACTCATAAGAGGTGTGCGGAGTTGTCGCCTTCTGAACAAATGATGCAATAGAATGGAATAGTTCTATATTTAAATATTCTATAATTCGATTGTATATTCCAGGTTACCATAAATTATGGAATATTTTTCAGAGAAAACGACATTTCAACAGTATTGCTTCTAATGTAACCAATAAATAATGCTATGGATGTTTTCATAATAATTACAAATCTCAATCCGGCACACAGAACAACTAATCCATCAATAGCACATTCCATAAGGCCATAATAGGTCTATGGTTACGACAATCAAAGAGGTAAATGAGAATATTACTATACCTTGACACTTTTCTATGTAAAATTAGACTATCACAGAATAATATTACTATCACAGAATAGAAACATTAATACAATACCATAGAGAATCTTGTAGTTATTGAAACTACAACATATTTAGTTCAATCCACGGTCGTACATACAGTTCTGAGGACTCCCTCGCTCAGCCACTAGCTAGCGCTTGGATCTCGAAATGATAAAACGATTTCTTTCCGGAATCGCAAGCAGTGTTACTAAGTATTCTGATTTGAGAGAGGAATAGAACTGTTACTCTTGTCAAAATGTATTACTCACCTTGAAAATAACTTCCCCTTTTTCGCTCACATAAAAGACCTCGTTAAAACGATTTCTTTCCGGAATCGCAAGCATCCACTTTTTTCGCATTTCCGCATCTTTCGGCACTTTAAAAACAGAAGTTTCTAGCTTTACACTTTTGTACCCCGTTTTGCATTTCGGCACAATGCACGGTTTCGTAATTTGTTTCTAAAAACGCAGGTATCCCTTGTGTTTACAAGTCAAGAATGACAGTTGTCAGAGTACCATAAATAATGGAATATTTTCAGAGAAAACGACATTTCAACAGTATTGCTTCTAATGTAACCAATAAATAATGCTATCGATGTTTCTATAATAATTACAAATCTCAATCAGGCACACAGAACAACTAATCCTTTAATATCACATTCCATAAAGCCATAATAGGTCTATGGTTATAACAATCAAAGAGGTAATTGAGAATATTACTATCCCTTGACACTTTTCTATGGAAAATTAGGCACAGAATAGCAACATTAATACAATACCATAGAGAATCTTGCAGTAATTGAAACTTCCAACATATTTAGTTCAATTTATCACGATTAAATTGCTTCAAAATAGATAAATCGCGGAAGGATTGTTGAATGAGATATTACAATATATTTAAACTTACCATTCCAAGATGCAGCAAAACTTGTTTTTAAATATTGTCAGACTAGCTCTTTCTAAAATTAACACCATCACCTCATTAACCACCAAGTTATATTCAAAGTCTGAGTAACAAGACTTTTTTGAGTAATTAAATATTTATTAAAGAATAAATAATTTATAAAACAAAATACACTTTAGTTGTCAATTTATTGGGAAACTTACAGTAATTACAAGCAGTACACAAATGTAATTAAGTTTATTTTTTGTATCCGCAAGACTTCCTGCGTCCACGAGCTCTTTCAAACTTACGTCCCTTTGAACGTACAAATGGTTTAGAATGTGAATGTGGAACACCCGGAGCTGGGCCAAAGTGTTTCACAGCCTCACGGGCATTTCTTCGTCCTTGCAGTAGTACAGTTTTCGATCCTGTTGGAGCCTTCAGGGCCAGTTGATCGAAAGTGATGATTTCACCACCTGGAAAGTAAAAAGGACCATCAACAAAGTGAAATCCTGTTGGAAAAACACTCTCCTCCAAGTGTTTTGAGTTAAATTTTTGTTCATCCAAGTATAATCATTACACATTTGAAAGTTTTTTGTAAAAACACAAAATTAGCGCAGTTTAACTTTAAGCAAACTATTTTAAATATTTCAATTTTTAATATTCAATATTTACGATTTTTTTAATTAGAATTACCAGGTCTTTGAAAATGAGTTTAATAACAAAGGAATTCTAAACAATCCAATATAACTAGCCTCAAATTATATACAAACTATGATTGATAAATAAATATTATAACAATCAAACTAGGAATAAAACAGACAAACAAATTCTACTTCAATATCAGATAATTAATCCAATTAAATAACACAGATTAAACATCCAAGTCAGATTTACCAAAGCTTAAATTTCTTAAAAGTAAAAATATAAAATTCAATTTTTGACAACTATAATTTTTTTAATATTGTAATTATTTTGGTTGTCACTAGGTAATTTTCAGTTTCAAATTAATAAATAATATCGGATATATCAACAAAATTGAATCAATCATTTGTCCACACAAGGTTAAAAAGTAAAAAGTTAGATCTTCTATATTTGTTAACTAACGATGATTGTCTTTTGATTTATAAAAATTCTTAAGCCTAAATTAAAATTTTTCAAACATTTTCATGTTTGTAGTACACTAACTATGACCAAAAACTTATTGAAGTTGAAGTTCATTTAGAATAACAAAGATATCGTACCTGCTTTCAATATCCTAGCTCGAGCGGTTTGTGTCACTCTTAGGGCACAAATTGTCAACTTTGGAACTTCCCAAATACGAGCGTCGTCGGTAACGGTGCCTACAATAACAGCCGTAAGACCCTCACGTCCTGGTTTTTGCATGTGACGAACCACTTTCGCAACAGAGATTGGTGGTCTGTTGATCTTACTCATAAACAGTCTCCTCAGTATGATTTTGTTGAATTTTGCACCTGTACGACGGGCCAAATATCTGTATAGCTGAAATTTCGAATGTTAAAACCACAAGACAGGACACTTCCATTCAATAACATACCTTAACTAATAGACGTAGATATACATCTTGACTTTTAGGTTCAGTTCTCCTAACCTTGCGGTCATATTTATGGTTGATGTCGATACCCTAAAATTGAAAAATATTATACGTTACACCTTTGAATATTATTATAGATATAATTCAAGAGACTTTTCATGCAAATATTTAAAGATCAATTGGAAATAAATGGATGTACACTCACCATTTTGGATCAACCTGAAAGAAACATAAAAGAAGAACCTTAGCTCTAGGGCTCAGAGAACATCGGAACCACAGAGGAAGAAATCTATAGATAAACTATCACAAATCACTAATTCTTCATTTGATTGCACTGCAATCCATAGATAACCGTTTTCATATCTTCGATGATTTAGCCAAGAATATAGAAATAATTAAAACAGTTGCATAGATTGTCTTAGATACACAGTGGTTTCTTGGTATCAAATAGGCAACGACCTTACAGCCGCCATTATGCTTCCTGAAAGTTCAGCAAATATTTTCTATCAACTTACTTGAACATAGAAATATTAAATTGTTTATTGAATTAGTATTATTGGTGAGATAATTACATAGAAACATTTCGAAGCTCAAATTTAGTAGTGTAGTCGGTTCACGATAAGAACGATGTGACGTCATAACATCAAACCAATAAACCTTCCTATTTCTTTTATGGGCGTTTCTTCTTCATTTTAGAAATTAATTTTGACTACCATAACTAAGTTGATTTATCAATGAACTAGTATTTCCGATTTATACTATTCCCCACGTGTAGAATATTTAATATAATAAAATCAACCAAATAATCTATAAAAATATTTCGTTGTAGAGCGAATTTGTGTAAGGTTTGTGTGCATCCTTTTATTAAAATGAAGGGAAGGGAAATTTATTTAATAATAAAAACAAATTTTATAAAATGATTATATAATCACGAATAAAAATATAATACTATACAACTCAACTGAATAAATATTCACCTTTACCATGAGATAGCACATAATTATCTCATCAATGCTTTCTAGTTTGGTTTTCTTTTTTCTTATAGCTACTTATATTAAATACAATAAGATTGGACTGTCTGCGTATTTTCTTGGGCTACTCAAAAACATTCCCAGCTAATCAAAAATTCGAAATGTTTCATAAAAAAGTCGTTTAATGTCCAATCGGTTGAGTAGTTTCGTTTGGTGATACCAGAGGGCAAAAGATCTCTACGTTTTTTGAGGAAATTAGTGACACATCAGCGCCATTCCAAATACTAGTCAACAAGGGCAAAACGGAATTATCAATCTTCGGTATATTTGTATCAACTCAAGGAGCATTAACCTCCTCCATAGTCAAGTGAGCTATGAACCGCAATCTCACTTGCAAAGGTTGCCGCAAACGCCTCACCACCGCTTCCAATTCCTTCTTCATGCTGTCACCGACAAACATGTACTTTATGTGATATAACAGATCACAAATAGGATCCATATACCTTAAAACTGGCTGCGCCTGATCTACCTGCGCCAGCAGTTCGTACAAACTGTTCGTCAGATCGACGATGGCCATGTTGAAGCGTTGCAGAAAGGGCCCAACCAGATGACACACGAACAGAAACTGTTCTTCGGTACGCACCACGGCCGGTAATTCGTCTTTCACCCATTTGGGTACGCTGGCGATCTGCCCGGGACCGCCGTGATGCCACACGGAGTGTGCCAGCGCTATCGTGTAACTGTATTCGTTGTGCAGCAAACCCGTGTGAGTCTCTTTGAAGTCGAACAACCGAAAGGGACTACAATCGAACGGCCACGAACTCAATTCGGTCAGAGTGGAAAGGAGACGCTCGTGTAAGACGATCCAGTAGCTCGTGGGGAGTGCCGCAAGGATCAGTCCGATGGCGTTGATCCATTGGTGTATATGCGATTGGGGTATTAAAACGTAACCTAAAAGCAATATTAGACTGAATTAATTGCATGCTTATATGGAATATACTATTTATATGGGGTGGCGATCATTCGATTTTGACGAAGGGACACTTGAATGTGAATAATCTCATTTTGAGGAATTGAGGTATTGCGAGTCGTCAGTTTTGGTTGAAAATTGAGATTTTCACAATATTTATTCATAAAACTTAATCTGTTTAGTTAGCACAGTCGAGTTAACACGAATTTTAACCAGGTAAAAGTCGAAAATGTCAACGAACTTACGTTTGCTTTATTGATTATGTTTCTTAGGATTTTTTGTAGCTGTAAAAATGTTCTTAGTTTGAAAAAATTAATTGATTCTTGAACCAGGTATGAATTATATGTAAATTCTCGGGAAATAGAGGACACACTAGCACATATGCATATGATTTTAGCCTTTACCACCCAAAAATAGAATTAGAAAATGTTCGAATTGTTTTTCTACCTCTAAACGCTACGTCTTGTAGTAGATAAGAGATTTATTTTTTCTTTACCCAAAACAATGCATTTATTTAAAGAAAATATTTTTCCGCACTTGAATGATTTTGATGAAAACATCTATAAATACCCATAATTTGCTGAAAATATTCAGTTACCTCGTCTTTTTGGAGAAAATTGAGCGATTAAATCCAAAATTAATTAACGAACTTACTTATGAAAAAATAATAAAAAATTACAAAAATATTGTTTTAAAATTTCGTCAACAAAACAATAAACACGAAAAATTTTAAAATAAATAAAACTTCATTTACTAATTGAAAAAATAATAAAAAATTACAAAAATATAGTTTTAAAACTTCATCAACAAAACAATAAACATGAAAAATTTTAAAGTAAATAAAACTTTATTTACTAATAACAAATAAGGGGATAAACGTATATTTCATTTATTTTAAAATTTAAATTATACTAGTGAATAGAAGATATTAATAAATTTAAACCAAATTTTCAATAAATTTATTTATAAATAAAATTTTAAAATTAAAAATTTTACAAGTATTTTAAAACTTCACCAAAAAAATGTTGAAAAAGGTAATTTCTTTCTTACACAAAACTTTATTTATTAAAATAATATTTATTTTTCAAAATTCTTTTTCAATACTAATAACATATAATTAGATCATTTTTTTCTTAAAAATAATAAAAATAAATATATTTCTTTTTTCGTTCGTCTTACACAAAAAGGACTTTCTTTAAAATTTCACCAAAAAATGCTGAAAACGGCAATTTCTTACACAAAACTTTATTTATCAAAATAATATTTCTTTTTCAATGCTAATAAAATATTATTAAATTATGTTTTCCTAAAAATATTAAAAATAGAAGTATTTCTTTTTTTTTGTTCGTCAATTAAAATTTACCAAAAAATGCTGAAAAAGGCAACTTTATTTAATAAAATAATATTTATTTCTCAAAATTCTTTTGCAATACTAATATAATATAATTAAATCATTTTTTCTTAAAAATAATGAAAAATAAATATATTTCTTTTTTTTTGTTCGTCTGTCGGTTTAAAACTGATATCGAGAAAGATATAATTAACAAACTCTGCTTACCTTTAGCCACCACATCCAACAGCCCATTAGCCACGGCCGTGGGTCCCGCAGACAAAGCCATAAGTTCGACGCAAGAAGTGTAAAGCATATGCGCTCCGGCATTCGGAAATTCGTTAAATCTCCAATCGGTCATCGCGTTCATCGTCACACCGTCCAACGTATCGACCACCCGCTTCACCAACTGTATGTAATAATCCAATTCCGGCAGCCACACCTCTTCGGCGCTCCGCTTCAAAAACAACTGGTACGGTTCGGAAAGGGTTTCCTTCAAGGTGCCAAGTACGGCCGCGACCAATTTTCGTTTCAACGGCGGTCTGTCTCTCAGAATCGTCTCGTAATAGTGCAAGGTGTTGTACAAGTAAGTCATCGGACGATCGTGGAACTTGTATAGACAACCGAGATGTTCCAGTAGAATTTCCAAGCTCTTCTTCACGGGGATAATTTCCAAAAACCTGTGCACGACAATATCGAAAACGGGCAGGAATCTCAGGCACACGTTACCAAAGTACGGATGGTAGCCGCTGGATTGTTCTTCGGGCGCGAACTTCTCCGGATATTTCCGGTGAAATTCCAGGTGTTTCTCGTGCCAATTCGTCTGATTCCAATGGTCCGGCGAGTTGTCTTTCACGAAATCTTGCACGCGATTTCGAAATTCCGTCGCTTTCAACAGCACCAGTTGTATGATGAACGAACACACTTGGGCCTCGCTACCCTCCTGCATACGTAACGCCAGACACAAGACCAGACGATCCAACGTTACGATGTTGTATTTCCAGATCATATCGTTGATCGTGTCGACGCATTTATTGACGTGTTGGCCGCCCGGCGAATTCGTAAATTCGAACACTAGACAGTCGCAGAATTTACGTAAATGGGCCGAAAGGGCTCTGGCGCCTATCCTTTCCAGAATCCTGAAATATTGAATGAGAACGGATTGAGAATTGAACAATTTTAAAAATTTTACATTTTAGTCGGAAAAAAAGTTAAATTTTTTACTATACAGGATGTTTCCGTTGTAATTCACCAAACTTCAGCAGTCTTTAGTACATCGAAAAATAAGTAAACGTGCATGTTATTTGGGTTCAAGTACTCCTAAAGTAGATGTTCATTTGGCACTAGACACATTTGACACAAAATTTCCGGTAACCTAACTACAAGGGTGTTGCTTCCCTTTTCCCACCTTATATCCTACGTCACTGATTATTTATCAAAAATTGTCCATTTTGTTGATTCCTCGTTCAATTTGAATAAAAGCATTCCTTCAAAAGTTTCATTACAGCAGCAGTTTTTGAAATAAATGAAGTTTAAGCTTTGGATGAAATCTAAGATACTCACCTATAAAAGTAAAATGGCCATTATATTTGATAGAATTTGTGATTTTTATATTTGATTGTATGTGGAGTAAAAAGTTGTTATTGAAAGATAACATTTATTGTGTGTATCATTATTACTTTTCATATTTGAAAGGAAGAAACACCCTTCCAGGATATTCGTGGCCCAAAAATTGGGTTGTCGATTTTATATTAAAACTCTAACATCTTGTAGATGGTGCCTCTAATCAAAAGTTTCCAAGAACACCTTATTTATTTCAAATTGAAGGAGAATCAACAGATTAGGCAATTTCAGGAAAATATGCAATGGCGTAGATAATAGGGTGAACAAAGGGCCTCAACTGCCCTGCAGCTATGCCACTTGACAAATTTCAAGATTTTTCTAGGAGAAAAAGAAAGGAACCGATTTTAGGAGTATTTGAATCAAATTTTGTCCAAATTGCTGAAGCCGTTGGAGAGGTACGATAAGAAACAGTGACACATATAATATGTAAATGCGAGGCACTGTACCGCAAAAAACAGTCAATTTACCATGGACCATCGCTTTAGAGATCACAGGTAAAATGGGTCTATAATTATAAGGAAGGAATTGGTTGAACTCTAGTTGTCTTCCGGCTGCAAGGAAACGCACCAAGTTTGTATGAAAGGGTAAACAACCTGCAGAAAACTGGTGTTAATCGGGATTATAAAGTGGCAATGTAATTGACATAGTTTCTGTAAATGTTTGCAACCATTCGGCAACAGGTACCACAGACGCAATAAAACTTATTAAATTAAAAAGTCCTTAGTTTTACAAGACTATGCCCATTAGGCGCATTAGGCCATAAAGCATTTATAAAGTGCTTTCGTAAAGTACTGAATAAATTAATTTTTAGCCAAACTATTCAGTTCTGAGCAATTTCATGAAGCAGGTCGATTTTTAATCTCAATTTGTCACATTTTTAAGGGAATATTAAATATACAGGGCGATCCACGTTTGAGTAATGTCGTCCGCGAATTTTTTTTCAAATAGAACATCCTAAATATTATTCAATTTTTGGAATCTCCATGGAAAGCTGAATTCAAAAATATATCACACATAAGGTTTGCATAATGTGCGTCCGTTAAATTCAGTGCTCTCGTAAAGTAGTGGATAAATTCGTAAAAAATTAAAAGAAAATTTTTTGGAAAGAACGCTAAAAGCCGTCGAATTTTATTTTCATTTAGGCATTCTTTCAAATTTAGTTAATACATACAGAATGATTCGTGTAGGGGAAATGACGTCATCGTTTTTTTTTTATGGCAACCCTATTTCATTTTCATGGGACCCATACTCAAGTTACCTTGGCGTATGCCACAAAGGTTCCCTTTCACATTCCCTCATGGAAAATGGGGTTGCCACCAAAAATACCGATGACGTCATTTCTCCTACACGAATCATTCTGTACGTATTAATTAAATTTGAAAGAATGCTCAAATAAAGTTCGAGCGTTCTTTCCAAAAATTTTTGACGAATTTATCCACTACTTTACGAGAACACTGACTTTAACGTATACAAACCCTATGTGTGACATATTTTTGAATTCAGCTTTCCATGGAGATTCCAAAAATTGAATAATATATAGGATGTTCCATTTGAAATAATTTTCGCGGACGACATTACTCAAACGTGGACCATCCTTTATATTTAAATATTAATTATAAATGTGCCAAATTGAAATTAAAAATCGACCTGTTTCATGAGATTTCTCAGAAATGGATAGTTTGGCTAAAAATTAATTTATTCAGTACTTTACGAAAGCACTGTATAAAGCACGTATTTAACATCAAAATAACCTACTTGTAAGCAATGGGACTGATGTGGTCAGTTTCCAACAGCATCTTCCACAGCAGACAGAGAAACAACGGCGGCGCGCCCGCCACCCCGAAATGCGCCATGATGTCGTTCTCGTTGTTCATCGAAGCCCACTTCCTATATTCCTCCTCCACGGCCTTCTTCAATTGTTGCTTGTTCTCCTTGGGTACGGCGTGTTGATTGAAAAATTCGGCGAGGGGTCGCGGGAAACAGTCGAGAGTGTGCGGCGCCCACGCGTGAGGCGTATTCTGAGCGATGGTCGCCAACAATTCGTTGCACCACGTTCCGTCGGCACCGGTAACGTGAGTAGCGCGGGCCAGCGTCAAGACTAGGGCGCGATTGAGTTCTTCCGATTCGGCGGACACCAACGTTTTGGGATCGTTGAGGAAACGCGATAGTTCCGGCTGGACTTCCCCGCTACCCAGGCCGGTGATGAGTCGCAGCGCCGTCGATTCGACGCAAAGATGCAGTTGCGTCTGATTGGCCTGAGGTACGGCCGCCAACGAGTGCAAATGACTCAACAGTTGCACCCTGTAATGCGGTTGAATGTGATGCATCCTGTAACTGAACATCTCCAGTAGAGTGTACAACGTGCCCCACGCGTGGGATTTATAAACGGTCGGCAACAATTGACTTATAAAACCTTTGATTCCTAACGATTCGATTTCCGTGTAAACCAGCAAACGACTATAGGTTTCGACCAAAGCAGGTGCCAAAGGCATTCCCGATTTGGCCTGAGCCAATTTTATAACGTGCGTCACTATACTATGGATCAAACTCATCTTAGAATGCACTGTTAGAGAATCCAATACGGCCATACTTAAGGGGGCCGTGGGAGGTGTTGTAGATTTAGCACTACCTTGAATTGTCTCGACTAAAGCTGCCATCGGTTTACTAAAATAATCCTGATTGGTAGAATAAGCGTTACAAAGCAAAGTGATCCTATAATCGTTTCCCATCGCCAATGCAGCATTACTCGGAGGAACTAAATGTTGCAAGAAATCGTGATGATTTCGCAATTTAGCTGGTACAGGCCACGCAATGCTATTCTGTTCCGTCGATTGGGCTTTCTTGGTGAGATGAATCCAAATGCAAGTCATTGCCATTTGTCTGGTACACTGTGGCTGATTGAAATCGGGAACGGCCAACGGTGGTTCTTGTTCGGGGAAAAGTAAATCGTACAACTTCAAGACAGGCAGGAAATTCGACAAGGGGTTCCTCTGTATAGAACCCGATATAAATTGAAGAAGGACCCACATCAGTTGATCCCTGCCCCGACGTAAATCTCTACCTTGCAAACGAGAATGCAACGACATCACAATATTTGGAAAACTGGCAAACTGGAACAGTACGAAATAAATCAATTGGCTGGACAAATGCAACCAAAGGTATTGAGTGGCGGAATCGTCGCTTTCGCTTTCTGTCCGTTCTAAAGCCAGTATGACAAGTTCGACGAGTTGTTCCTCCAGTGCGGCACAACGTTGCTTATGCGTTTTTTGCAATCCCATTATACCACAAACCATATCTCTGCTATAAGGTTGCTCCAAAACGTACCTCAGCAGTCCCGTTTGTTTTTCCATCAATTCCGAACTGTATGGAAGGGTACCTTTTAGGGAAAACCTCAATGTGGTCGGATCTAATTTCCAAGGATTTACAAGATGATCCGGGCATCCACTGTGTTCTACTACTGGACGCATTTCAGACTGTCCAACTATGGATACCATCTGTGCCAAGGAACGAAAACTTTCTATGTAATCGGAAAATAAGGAAGACAAACTCCAGTGAGGGCTATCCGGATAGGCTTTCTGTAGTTCATTTACCAACAGATAACCAGGTAGCAAACAAGCATCTCGGTTCATTATCTTCTCCGCTACTTTTAATAAGATTTGTGCTTGTGGTTGCAAATCCGAATTTAATTTCCAAGGCAAACTTTTGGCTTTTTCACAACAACCCTGCAAATAAGACGTCATACGTCACAAATGAATACATTTTTTCTCAGTTTTATCTACTATCATTTTAAAATAATTGAAATGTTCCATATTATTAAACCCTTAAAACACATTTTTACTTCATATTTAAAACTTCAATTGTCCCTGAAGTATTTGAAAAAGCGATTGTAATTCCCATACACAAATCGAATACTAAAAATCTTATTGACAACTATCGCCCCATCAATCTTATGAATAATTTATGCAAAATTTTCGAAAAATGTTTCTTTAATACCGGGATATCAAAAATTATCTTGGTCAAGGGTGGTTGTGGAATCTAAAACGTATGTCTTACTTTACGTTTGAAATAAGTATGTCACTGTCACACTGACATCATCAATAACCTACAAATTTCATACCTATTTATTTCAGTTGTAAAACAATGAATGAATGTAATGAACTACAAATTAAAAATTATCTTGGTCAAGGGTGGTGGTGGAATCTAAAACGTATGTCTTACTTTACGTTTGAAATAAGTATGTCACTGTCACACTGACATCATCAATAACCTACAAATTTCATACCTATTTATTTCAGTTGTAAAACAATGAATGAATGTAATGAACTACAAATTAAAAATTATCTTGGTCAAGGGTGGTGGTGGAATCTAAAACGTATGTCTTACTTTACGTTTGAAATAAGTATGTCACTGTCACACTGACATCATCAATAACCTACAAATTTCATACCTATTTATTTCAGTTGTAAAACAATGAATGAATGTAATGAACTACAAATTAAAAATTATCTTGGTCAAGGGTGGTGGTGGAATCTAAAACGTATGTCTTACTTTACGTTTGAAATAAGTATGTCACTGTCACACTGACATCATCAATAACCTACAAATTTCATACCTATTTATTTCAGTTGTAAAACAATGAATGAATGTAATGAACTACAAATTAAAAATTATCTTGGTCAAGGGTGGTGGTGGAATCTAAAACGTATGTCTTACTTTACGTTTGAAATAAGTATGTCACTGTCACACTGGCATCATCAATAACCTACAAATTTCATACCTATTTATTTCAGTTGTAAAACAATGAATGAATGTAATGAACTACAAATTAAAAATTATCTTGGTCAAGGGTGGTGGTGGAATCTAAAACGTATGTCTTACTTTACGTTTGAAATAAGTATGTCACTGTCACACTGACATCATCAATAACCTACAAATTTCATACCTATTTATTTCAGTTGTAAAACAATGAATGAATGTAATGAACTACAAATTAAAAATTATCTTGGTCAAGGGTGGTGGTGGAATGTAAAACGTGAGTCTTACTTTAAATTTTCGAATATGTTTTGTTGTGTCAGAATCTGTTAAGTCATTGTGCTGAAATTTTCTAATCCAGTTTTTAAATCATGCCTCTTACCACACATCACAAAATTTTCATGATTGAAGCCTATTTTCGAACGGGTGCGCTAGTTAATGGAAATTGGCAATACAGTCAACGTTTGTGTTTGGAAAATTTTCGAGAGCACTTCCCAAACGTGGCAATATTACCGGACAATTTTTATGCGTGCCTTACAAATTGTGTTGAATTGTTTCGCGAAACTGGTTGTGTGATTCATAAAAAAGGTGCTGGTAACCAAGAGTTCGTACAGAAGAAGTTGTCAATGAATCCGGTAAATAATTTGCAAGAACTTCAACAAAGAATAGTTCAGCAATGTGCAACCATAACGCCAGAAATGCTGCAAAACGGTTTTCATAGCATGAGGATGCGCGTCAACTTGGGCATCGAACAAAACGGCGGACATTTCCAACAATTACTATAATTTAGTTTTTCTTGTTACTAAAATCGTTATTTCATAATTTGTAGTTCATTATTGTTTTACAACTGAAATAAAAAGGTATGAAATTTGTAGGTTATTGATGATGTCAGTGTGACAGTGACATAATTATTTCAAACGTAAAGTAAGACACACGTTTTAGATTCCACAACCACCCTTGACCAAGATAATTTTTGATATACCGGTAGATTCAGTATTTTTTCCAACAATCAGTTTGGATTTCGAGATAATTTGACTTCGGCTGATGCCATCATTGAATTAACAAACTTTATCACAAGTAATTTTAATAATAATCAAAAAACAATTGCAGTATTTATGGACTTAGCTAAGGCTTTCGACTCGGTCTTACATGAAGAACTATTACATATACTCTCTAGCTATGGAATCAGGGGAAAGATGCACACTGTAATAAAGAACTATTTAGAACATAGGTGTCAAATAGTTAAAATTAATGATACTTCAAGTGACTAATTGACCGTTAATATAGGAGTTCCACAGGGTACAGTATTAGGCCCAATACTTTTCCTAGTTTATATCAACACACTCTGCAATTGCAATATAAACGGTAAAATAATATCCTATGCAGATGACACAATTTTGATTTTCTCTGGTCCATCATTGGATCTTGAAAAAGAAAAAGCTTGCAAAGGACTCAAAACATTAAATACCGTGCTGGATGCTCTTAAATTAACAATTAACTTAACAAAGACTAACTACATCGCATTCTCAATCAGCAATCATTCTCGGCCAGATTTTAATTACCTACAACTTAATACTATTGAATATATTTATTAAACTAATACAATTAAATATCTAGGTATCTATGTTGATATCTTAAATGGGACCATCATGTCATTTATCTGAGTAAAAAGATTAAACAACTAATACATACATTTTACTGAATAAAGGATATACTACACAATGATTTACTTGTAACAGTTTACAAATCTTTGGTTGACTGATTAATCCATTATGGTATAATTGCATGGGGTGGGTTGTATAATAATTCATTAGAAATTCTAAATATTAGCCACAACTACATTTTAAAAGTTATTAAACATAAATCTAAGTTATTTCCCATGGAACATTTATACTTGGAAGAAATTTTAAATGTGAGAAACTTGTACACTCATACTGTATGTACGTTTTTCCACCAAAAAGAGAATTATAAAGGTCACACTTATCATACACATTTAACTAGGAACGCTACAGATAAACAAATCAGCATCCCTATATGCACCAAATCTAAAACACAACGAACATTCCTATATCTTGCGGTAAAATGCTATAACTTGCTTCCTATTGATATTAAAACAATTTCTAATATGAAACACTTTTCTAAAATTTCTAAATGATTCATTTTTCAAAACCAAAAGAAATTCTCATCCTTTTTTACTGACTGAAGGTAGGATGAAAGGATAAAGAGTAAAACTGTTTTTGTTAATCACTTTAATTTAATTTGATATACAAATACTATTGTATATATAAAAGGAAATGAAATATAGTTACTTATCTATGAATTAAATGAAATTTAATCTTACCTTCATTATTTCTCGAACACCTTTATACTCTACCAAACCGATGATTTTAAGTAACAATTTGAAACATTCGATCCAAAATTCTTGATTGCTACAAACCAATTTATCGCAGGTGATCAAAACTTCACAAACAGCCCTAGCAACAAGTGTTCCATTACGAACAAGAGATTCCAACAAACCCATCAGTATTTGCATACGATTTTGAGATGTACCAGCAGTTACAGATAGATACTGTCTTAATCCGAAGTCTATTTGCTCTGGTGGAGCACCCCTTAATGCTGTGTTCAATTCTTGTTGCCATGAAATAACTTTATCTCGTTCAGCAGCTACTCGATGAACCAGAAAACAACTAAAGGCTTCCTCTATTCCCTCTACTTTTAGAATATCGTTCAGGACATTCGATAATGCCTCTGCCATTGTCATTTGAGTTATTTATTTCCAACACATGTTTAATGCTGCCAATTCAATCAAATTGTTGTTTACACTTTTTTTGTAGGTTAGGGTCAATCATTCATAGATATTTCTCAATTACATAGATTTGATAAACATAAAAAAAGTAAATTATTTTATTGGTTTCGTTTCATTTAATCCGTTACAGAGTACATTTAATACTCCAAACACAAAATTATGAGATTCGGGTCGATTCTGTTTGCTCATTGCTATAAACCTTGCTGTTCAAGTGATATTGCTATCTTCCTAAGTTATAACAATATGTTTGAAGTTTGAACTGTTAAAGCAAGGTTGGTTATCAATTTTGTCCTAGCAATATTGCTATCAAAAACTTCCAGAATCAGTGAATTCAGAGCTGACAACACTGTATTCCAAGACATTTGTGAGAAGAAGAAGTTAAAATTACTTATTAAACATTTGTTATTCCTTTTTTCAGCCAGTCAGTCTTTTGATGCACAGCTGTGCTGTAAGTGAAAAGGAACAGTACCTATCTTTCCTTAATTTGCTCATCAACTTCCCTCAAATCAGGTGGAATAGTTTGGTGAACTTTTCTGTTGGCAAATTAAAGGAATTGCTGGTGTCTCTAATAAGCCGGTATTGTAGTCTCAAGAATTTCCCTTAAAATTAAATATTCTAAAGTACCTTAAATAAATTTTCATAACCACCTAGAACCTACCTATTTTCAATATTTTCTCTTGGAAGAAATAATGAACATTAACCACTTATTTGGTTCTTTGCCATACACCTAATCTATGTATTGTTATGCTTGGCAAGTAATATTATGAGGTTGCTGAGGTAGCAATATTGATAGCAAGATTTCTCTAAATATGACAAATCATATTGCTCAAAATTTATGACCAGTATAGCAATATTTCGAATCTTGCAGTGGAAACAATATTTTTTCTTGACAATTGTTATTATTTGCAAACAGAATAGGTCTGATTGTTATATTCGCAGATTTATGACATTTTTTGAGTAATTAGATTATCTATTGAATCTACTAAATTTATTCTGAAATGTACTGGAAAATTGAAAATATCTTTCTTGTACAGGCCTCTCAGAATTTTCAACTTTTTTCATTGATTTGTAAATAAAGCTATCATGAAACCGCCTGGTCTTTTATAACTCTGCCAGAATTTATTTTGACAGATGAGTGTTTATTTATGCATAAAAAATCACAGTGGTGACTCGTTAGTTATGAAAGAGGGTGAGCACAAGAAAAAATCACTAATTTGGCTTGAAATAGTGTCACATACTTCCTTTGCAATAACAGCTCTGTTATCTCCAGCTGTTGTTTTTTTGTCTTTTCCTAGCAGGTTCTTCGTTATTGCGTTCTTGATTGTCATTGTCAGTAGAATTTCTAATTCGAATAATTTGCTGTTGGAATTGTTCAATTGCCTTTTGGAGTTGAGCACTGTGAATCCCTGCTCATTTGAGTCTGATTAAATAATATTTCAACATGTGGCATGATGAAATGAAATATTTCCAACCATCAGGTTAAAGAAATTCCGGGCAATTCAAATGTTTCAATAAGCCACTTGCTCCACTAATAGTAACTGAATTCATCCCATCTTCGTCAATAATTTTGTCTAAACATTCTTTGAAAGAATCCTGGTCTTCAAATAATGTGTTCACAATTCGACTTTTGGAAATCCAGCGTGCAGGAACAGCGCGTGGTAACCCATATGTTTGACTATTTCATCAAGTATTACCGTTCGTTTTGGCGATCGAGAAAAAAAGCTTGAAAATGACTGCAAATTTGCAAAGAAAATTTTCACTTTTTCATTGCACTGTGCCGCTCATTCAATAATTAAATTACATCGATGCGCGTAACAGTGAATATAATATACATGTGGAAATGTTTTTTTGATAATGGCTTGGACACCATTTGTCTTACCACTCATCGCGGACGTCCCATCGTAACTTTGAGCGATTAGTTTATTGTTATCAGACCCAGAAGGAGAATTCAAAATAATTTGCAATTCATTCAGCAATGTTTTTGCTAATATATCAACATTATGTCCACCCGGCTTAAAAAAGACCTAAAGCGTCAAACATTTGCCCATTAAACCCAAACCCGTTTCGAATAATAACAACCATTTGCTGATGATTATAGAGGTGTCTGTAGTTTCATCGGCCTCCAAAGCAATGACATTTACATATTATATATTTTTTTTATTTCCTGCTTGTAAATTTGCAACATTGCAACTAGCAATTCGTTCTAATTCAGCTGCAAAGTTGATTAAGGCTACATAAATACCTGGATTTTCCAACGTCAATGCCTTATCATGGCCTCGTAACGTCAATTCAAAGGCTCCGTACCATAGAATATGAAGGCATTACGTTTACTGAAGATAAGGCGCTTTGTGCCTCAAACCGACGGTATAGGCGCGTATGGCGAAGACAATCGTAGTCAGCTGAATCATACTTGAAATAGATACACTTCAGAACGTTCCCCGGAACATAGTTTTGAGCATTAGCATTGAATGAGTTTCTTTGAGTTTACCTTGATGGTTGGGTGGTCACGTTGGTGGTTGGGAGGGCACGTGTCCTTGTGCCCTTTAGTACCAGCCGCCACTGCTTTATAATACAGTTAATTAACCACAATAAAGGGGTATATTTGGGATGAAGGAATTTATTTATTATTTAACAGTACATTTGTCTCACATTGTATAATTATTTAGGTACTTATTGAACTTTATCAAGTCAAAGATTTTCAGGTACCTGGAAGCAAAAATAAAATGTTTATTCGTATAGGTTTGTAATATTTTTACTAAAAACTGGCCAATATCTGAACTCTTTAACGCATCTATTAAATTATCTGATAGCAAATAATTACCTTCTTCTGCTGCTGGTGCTGCTGGTGGTGCTGATGCTGGTTCTGCTGCTGGTTCTGCTGCTGGTTCAGCTTCTGCTTGTTCTTCGGCTGGAGATTCTTGCGGTGGTTCTAATCCCAAAATTTGTTCAGCTAAGAAAATATACCATAATGCGAACAAGAAAGGTGGGTGTTGATAATTCTCTAAATCAAAAATACCTCCCAAACATCCCATTTTTCTAAATGTGAAATATATACGCGAAAATTTGGAATATCTGTATGTCAAATGTTGACTTTTATAAGACTCAAAAATTTATTTATCAGCTTACTCTGTGGACCGTTTTTACCAAAATTCAACATCCCTATTAGGCAAATAAACGAACGCAAAAATCGTAGCAAAGAAGCTTTAAGGGAGAAACATGAAAAGTGCCTTGACGAATTTCTACATGTTTTCAAATAATGCAAAGCGACATAATTTTTCTCGGCGTTATATGGCACTCGTGAAAGTCCTCGATATAAAAAATCGTTTGTATCTGCAACGAAGTTTTATTTAAATCGCCGCGACGGGTTAGTCTTACACAGACTTTGTTGGAAGTACATGAATGAGGCGAAAAGTTTCAAGAAACGAGCATTATGACGGCTCATGTGAAATATCTTGATTGGCCATATGATACGAGGTCTTATTACACTGACAATTGAGTACTCAGGCGCGTATCCAAAGGAAAGGGGAGATGGGGCGGTTGTCTCTTCCAAATCTATAACTTTATTACTAGGAGGTCGGTCAGTAAGCTACGGAAGCCCGATGGGTTAAGACAGAGATTGTTTCGCAAAAAAAAAACGAAAGCGGCATTGCACCCAAAGCTGACAGAGCCCAGACGTCTGGCAAACCTGGTTCTCTCAAAGGCCACCGTTGAATTATAGAGGGCGCTTTGGTACGTCTTCTAATCGCCGAGTTTATAGGCACTATATCTCTCTACAATCGACCAGATGGTTATGTGGCAAAAAGCCTCATTTTCTTCAATTAAATTAACATGTTATCTCTCCAACCCAACAATATTTTCTTCTACTTTATCTTCTATAGGCCAAAATTCTTCCGACTGCTTCAAAAACTCGGAACTTTGTATCCAAAAAGAATCAAGTTCATTTTTCTGTTTTGTAGCTGAGTCAGCAAGATTCAAATGTGAAGGTACCCATTTCCACTTTGATCATTCTGTTATCTCCAGAATTTTTCCAACTCTATGAGCCTCGAATATTTTAAGTCTCAGCCAACTCAAAATAACTTTTGAGCGAGTCCACCACAAACCTAAGATATATTGTAATTCGTCTCGTTTCTAATGAAATTTGATAACCTGGCTGCCATAACAGCACCTTGCAGTTCCATCCGGGTAACAGTCAATTTTTTGTTCATTGGGCCAATTTTACATTTGGATGAAACAAGCGATATTTTTATTTAGTTGCTCTCCGATTTCAAACGATAATAGGCAGAAAATGCTTGATCACTCCCATCGCAAAACACCTGTAACTATACCTCTTTGACAGCTTTTTCCGTTGGAAAATATTGTCTTGGTATTCGGAAGGTTTCTATATTTATAAGGCTTTGACACCACCTTCGCCAGTTTTTTAGAATGTCCTCAGGACGATATTATAATCCATTTGACATGTTTCACACCTCCATGCACTTTTTGGAACGAATAAAGCTTATTACTACACTTGTAACTCACTTCTTTCTCGGATAACGCTAGAGTAAGTTGGTAAAATGCGCATACGATGCGAAAAACTTTAGTGGAAAAAGACGTTTGTGATTTCACTAATGGTAAAATGGTACAAGGAAAATACAACTCCACGGTCAGAGATCAAATGCAAAAGGCTCTGAATCTGGTAACAATATGCGACGGATTCAGAGAGAGACTGAATATCAGTCCCCACAAAGCCACCATAGTAGCATTCACTCGTAAACGCAAACTAGAGGACCTGGGACCTCTGAAGATTCGAGGAGAAACTGTACAGATAAAAGGGGAAGTCAAATATCTCGGGGTGACACTAGGCTCGAAATTGACTTGGAACCAACATAATATGGGAAAAGTAATTAAAAAAGCGGAGACCTATTATTTGTGGCCAGACGCTCCTTCGGGCAAAAAATGGGGGCTACGACCGAAAATGCTCTACTGGTTGCACAGCATGGTGGTTACGCCCGCAATAACATACGTCTCTTTGGCATGGTGGCCTAAGACACAACAAAGAGGGACCACGACAAGACTAATCAAGGTTCAGAGACTTGCATGTCTTGGGATCACAGGGGTCATGAAATCTACGCCCACTGCAGCAATGGAGACACTACTGGGATTACCTCCCCTCCAATTGGTAATCCAAGGAGAGGCAAGGCTTGGTGCTTTCACAATACAAAATACACTGGAGAATGTTCACATTGGGTCAGGACACGTGAGTATGGTAAAAATCGTGACCAGGAACGTGTTAGGCATGAGAACAGATCACATTCCAAAGCGATACTCTCTTAACAACACTGAATGGGAACATACAAACCTGCAAACGTGCAGGTGCACGAGTATACTCAAAAAACCCAAAGACTGGCTTGAGGTATTTATTGGGTAAACACATCTCTGTCTTCTAAGCAGAGGTATATGCAATCCTTCAATGTGTGAAGGAAAACAATCTGAGAGCCATCGAAGATGAGCAGATCCACATATTGATAGACAGTTAGGCTGCACTTAAGGCAATGAGAAGTCACGAAGTGACATACCGTCTGGTGTGGACATGCAAAGAAGAACTTGAAATACTGGCAGACCGAAACCGCCTTAAGGTGATCAGGGTGCCGGGATATCAGGGAACGACAGGCAATGAAAAAGCCGACGAACTTGCAAGAAGATGGTCGGTGAACGCTCCAGATGCAGAACAGACCACTGGGGTACCAAAACATACAGCACGAAGGTCTGTAGAAGACTGGATCATGGTAAACCACAAAGAATACTGGGAAAACATCCCAGGAAACGAACATGGGAAGAAATACATCAAAGCCCCGTGTAACAAAAGATTGGCAGACCTATTCGCGCTAAATAGGGAAAAAATAAAACTCGTAACAGGGCTCATGACTGGCCATGCGCCAGTAAAAGAGCACCTAAACTGGCGACCTGACATGCAGACTTTGCGGTAAGGATACAGAAACAGTGACACTAGTGGCGGAACTTCAATTTTTTGACCCCCCCCCCCGCAAAATATTATTCGGGCCCCTACTACAAAAGAAATACAAATTTTTATAGATATTTTTATTAAAAAATAACAAAATTGTATTATTAACAATTAAAAATTAACAAAAGAAAATATATTTAAAATTTAAAATCCTTCCTTCTGGATTTCAAATTTGCAAAATCTCTAATCACATCTTTTATTTCCATATTTGAATTAAAAAATAAAGCTGAAAATATAACTTACCTACTTTCACAGTTCACACTTAATATTTATTTAAAATTTTGTAACGAATTCGAGTTGAATGCAAATTTCAAAGTTACCCACACATTCACAAGATATAGGTATCTTAAAATTAACAAACTTAAAATCTAATAGAAAAGTAGAAGAGGGTGGAGTTTACAAATTGGTAGGTTTTTATTGGTGACAGGAAGGAAGTGGTGGAAAACATGCTATTACTGAGGAATGTGTAAGAAGAAAGGTTCAAATACTTCAAATGGAAAAACCAGAATTGTCGATGCACCAAGAAATGGTCATAAATAACATCTGGAGAGGTATCATAAATAATAAATATTTGCATTTTGAACGTACCTACCGGAGGTGACGAGACGGTTGTACAATTGGGAAGTACATACATAATTAAATAATATAAAATAATATATAGTGGCGTTAATTAGCGACGTAACACTGTCACTGATCAACCTACCCGAACAATTTTCGACAAGTGCTCTGAAGAGTGTCAGAGAGGGGCCTTTTTCTTCGTTTTCAGGCAGCCGAGTCAGTGCGTCAAAACAAAGTAATGACAAACAGATGTGGGAGGTTGCAATACTTGCTAAGGGTTTTAAAATGTTTTGTATTAGAATTGTTTGTTTTTTTTATCGCTTGCTGGTAAAGCCGGTTATCAGTTTCGAGAATGTTTCACTCTTTTCATGATGCATTTGGGCCCCTATAGCTCTGGGCCCCCCCGCGTTGCGGGGTCCAGCTCATTGTAGTTCCGCCACTGTGACACACATACTGTGTAAATGCGAGGCACTGGATCGCAAAAGACAGTCAATTTTTGGAAAGCCTAACGGCGAACCAGAATTATACAGTTCCCAGCCAGTAAAGGACTTGTACAAGGTACAAAAATACTCGAGTGAATACCATTAAGAAACAAAACACAGGCGAGATACAATGGGCCAGCAACCGTAAGTGTCACAGGAGGTAATAGGCAGACAAGCCTACAAAGGGGGTGAAGTTTTTAGTGAGTATGCCTGCAATGGTGACTCTCACAGTAGACCATGAAACTCAAAGACTCATAACCTCTCCATAAAGAGGTTTCTTCACCTCAACAACAACAAAAAAATGGTAAAATGTGAATTGAAAACCAATTTATTCAAACTTTTCAATCTGGAGGAATTTACCCTAATGAAAAGTCGACAATTTGGTCTCAACGATATCTTCACTTCAATTTAATTGCACCAGCAAGTTATAAACAGGTGGTTCTGTTCGTTTCGACGACGTGGGCATTTTTGATTGAAATTGGTGCGATATGGACGCTTTGTGCTATAATTAATTGTAAAAAACCCGTTTTGACATAATAAGTTTTCTGATGATGGTCGTGAGACCGAAACGTACGTAAAGACGAAAATAATAAGCATACGTGTTAGTGTGACCTGTTTCCCGAGAATTTATATATAATTCATACCTAGGTCCAAGAATCTTCAAAATTTCAATTGAATTTGGATGCCTGCAGAACAAAAAATGTTTTTTTCCAACTACAGGATCATGTTTGCCATAACTTATTTAATTACCAACAATTCGACATTTCTCTTTCAAGAAAAATGTTATCTTTCAGTTATATACAAGGTGTTTTTTCGTTCATAACTTCGGTAAACGATAGAACTTCTAAAAATAATAGGGGTTTTTCATATAAAATTTTTCTCTAATTCACTTCGTTTTCGAGATTGAAATTGAAAAAAATTTTTAGTTTTTTACGAATATCTCCGTTCATCGTACAGAAAACAGTGGCGGCTCCTCGAAGGAGGCTAAGGAGGCTCAGCCTCCTCACCAATTTATCTTAATGATCATTCTCCATTTTATTTCCTGTTTCTCTGATAATTCTTTAAATTTTACAATTAATTCCCCGTTCTCAGTAGGTAGTTATTTTAAATCTGGCAACAGTGGCCAGAGGTGATTCTCTATATATCTCAAACGCTAAATACGTGTGGTCAACACATTTGTCGTTTTTCCAACCAGTTCAATTGCCAAATAGGGTAAAACAGCGAATATGGCAACACTCTATGTAGACTAGCTTCTCGTACGCACTCGGTGCGTATGAAATACGACACTTGCTGCGATAGCGACACGTGCTCCGTCAGTTATTGTTTTTGATTCGCCACGCGATGTAAGGTTAAGTTATAATTTCTCTGTTCTGTGAAATATTAACAAAGAGTTCATTGGTTATTAAACGTTAAAATGAGTAGTGATTTAGTTGCTGAGATCTTAGAAAATCCATTTAGTGGATTAACATATGACAGAAAAGTGTTTTTAGAAATAAAAGGCCTTTACCGGATTTGAAAGGATTAGTGATGACAGGTATGTTTCAAAATCGATCATTTGCTACTGATAATTATAAAAAATATTTATGGTTAACGGGATCTGAGGTACACATTAAATTATATTGCTGGTATTGCTTGGTATTTACATCTGATACAACTTCATGTTGGGGGCACTCGGGTTATGATGATTTGAAAAATTTAGCTCGTGGTATAGACAGACATGAAAAATCGCAGGAACATATTACATCGAGTATTAAGTTTAAATTAACCGGTAAACAGAATATTGTTAAAGGAGGAAAACATATAATTTGGTAGACAAGAAACTACATTATAAACAACTTTTTTTATGACATTTTAGATACTATTAAAGGTCAAATTGAGATTCGATTTTCCGATTTACATGAATTGAAGTTTTTCGACTTGACGAATAGAAGATTTTTCGAATCTTTTTCAAGAGTTTCCCAATACACTTTTAGATAACTTAGTTCTAAAATATAAATTTTTTGATAAAATAGCACTGCACAATGAATTATGGGTTATATACCTACTCGGATAAAGATATTTTAGGCCAGTACGACATTCACGCCGATATGATAAAATATATGATTTGCAACAAGTTTTACCTCAGTTTTATAAACTACTTTGTTTGACAGTCACCATTCCTGTCACGTCGGCATCGGTGGAGAGATTATTTTCTACTCTCAAACGAATTAAAACTTACATGCCAAATACAATGGGCCAAAATCGTTTATACAATGTTAGTTTGATATCTATTGAAAAAGATTTAGTAAAACACTTAAAACAAAATGATACATTTTATGATATTATTGATAATTTTTCGCAAACTAAAGACCGTAGAATTCCGTTAATATATAAAAAAGTTAATAAAAATAATAAAAAAAAACAAAAAATGAAAAATCTCAAAAAAAGAAAAAATATCAAAAATCCAAACAAAAAATTTTTTGCCAAGAGAAACTCTACACCTCCACGTTGGTTCTTGCTTGGCAACAATTAATTTTGTAACTGAAGTAGCTGTGCAAAGGTTAAATTAATTGGCTGAATAGAGTATATTTTTACAAAAACGTTTTATGTCCAGCCTCCTCTCTTAAAAAGTTCACGAGCCGCCACTGACAGAAAACAACTTTTGTAAGCAATCTCTACTCATAGTAAGCTATGTTTTGTGCGATAAAATTTTTTTTTTATTTATAATTGGTGAAGATATTGAAGGGATAGTAGTTGTTTTTCTCCCCAACTTCTACGCCACTGGAAAAAGTACGGTTTTGAGATACCCATTTGAACCGCCAATGTTTTCTAAAGTTGACCGTTTTCGAGAAAAATTAACTTTTATGTTGAAAAACATGGTCAATTTTTGGTTTTGTTACTTGTTTAAAGAAATTTCTTTTAATTGGTAAAAAATAAATTTTATTTCAAAGAATTGACAATGTTTTTCAACATAAAAGTTGATTTTTCTCGAAAACGGTCAAGTTTGGAGGTTATAACAAAGAGTACCATTTTTTGTAGAAAACATTGGCGGTTCAAATGGGCATCTCAAAACCGTACCTTTTCCAGTGGCGTAGAAGTTGGGGAGAAAAACAACCACTACTCCTTCAAAATCTTCACCAATTATGAATAAATAAAAATTTTTATCGCACAAAACATAGCTTACTATGAGTAGAGATCGCTTACAAAAGTTTGTTTTCTGTACGATGAACGGTTCCGGAGATATTCGCAAAAAACTAAATTTTTTTTTCAATTTCAATACCCTGTATCTCGAAAACGAAGTGATTTAGAGAAAAATTTTATCTGAAAGACCCCTATTATTTTTGGAAGTTCTATCGTTTGCCGAAGTTATGAACGAAAAAACTGAAACACCCTGTATATCAATTATTTAAATTCATTTGGGAAGGGTTTTGCCTAGCTTTGATTAATAAACACATACTAAATAATTTTACATATTTATTTAAACCACTTTACATTTACCTGCATCCATATATTTACAAGCTAAATATGTGAAATTAATTTTTTTTTTAAATATTTGTACACCATATAACTATAATTATTATTCATACAAGAAATTATAATACAATAGAGGTTCCACTTAAAAACGAATGGAATACTCATCAAACTATTTTTGAATGATACATTTTGGAAATATTACACTAACTACATGATTTTAGAATGCATTAAACAACAGACAAGGAATTATTGTGTACTTAAATACTAATCAACTTTATTAGAAATGATAAACAATCTCGACTGTCCAATTCAAATTAATCGTTAAATCTACGGTTGGCATTTTTGCCGAACAAGGCTGTACGAATTTCTGGTACAAGTTGTTGAGAGATGAGTTCTAAACGAGCCTCTAATGTGTTATTGATTTTGATTCTACCTTTTTGGGCCAATAGTTCGATACCTCCAGTTGCGTCAGGTGGCAAGTTTGTATCGTCGAGCTTCAGCACAACCTCTTTCTTGGTTTGCTGTTTATACTTTTCAGCAACTGAGGAAAATACTGACTCCACTAGCTGCTTGTCTTGGGATCGTACCTTGATGCTGACATTCGACTCAAACAACTAAAACAAGAGTTGATTACGCAATTACACAAAAACTATAAGAATTTTTCAATATGGGATAAATACTAGAGAGCTTAATTACCTGGAATAATCCTTGTAAAATAAGAGAGTCAAGGATATCACCATATTTTGCTTTATTATCAGTGACATCACCTAGACGTTTCCTTGCTTCATCTAAAACATTTCTCACATGATCTTCTCGAACTTTCAACACCTTCAAACGAGCTTGATTCAACATATTAGATGATTGGCTGTAATTGAATAGTTATTAATGCTTCACAATTCATGAAAAAATAATTCACAAGTCTCACATTTTCTTCTGTAACTCAACTTGCTTCTCTTTTTTCTCATAATATTCCATGATTTTCAAACGCTGTTGTTGTACAAGTCGTCCCTTTTCAATATTGAATTCTTCTTCAGCCTTGGCATCAATTTCTTCGGCTTTTTCATTAGCTTCTTGTTCAATGAAAGCCATCATATGCTTTATCTACAATTTTAGGTCATGAAAATCCATCTTTAAGAATTCAGTTTCTCAAGTCTGTGTTATTGTTACAACCAATTACATTGTGGAAAGAATATACGTACTTGTTTTTGAACATCTACATCGCTCAACGCCATGATCGCTGTTTTCTTGGTGGTTTAGAGGTAATTGAAATAGCTCAAATCAATTTGAGTAGTATGCCAACGCCTTGGGATTAAACGTACAGCAACCAACACCTGACTACAGAACACTTACAGTCAGCTGAAATGAAAGAATTGGCTGAAATTTGGAGTAATCACATGATTTCAGACATATGACATATCAATGCAGGAACTATATAAGACTGAGCAAACCAAAAACGAAAAGATTGAACATTGTGATAATTTTCTAATTTAGTTAGATTGTATAATATTGAATGGATGAGATTTAAGACAATCTAAATAGAAAATTTCAGGCAATAGCTTTTAAGTTGACTTCCATCTCGTAGTATATGTTGCAACTACATACATAGAAGAGAAAATAAATCTACTTGTTTTTATTATACAAATGTGAAAAATATAGAGTTTCCATAGAGCCTTAATCTATATTTTACTATCTATGATATTTATTTGGAGCTAACGCCAGCTCATACCTGTATTATAGTTATTAAATATTATATGCCACAAACGTTAAATACCCTTATAGTGATTAGTAAAAATAGAGTCATTGTAACTAACACTAAATACGGAACAATCACCTTTATCCATTAAAAATATTGTTAAAGCTCTGAGGAGCTTACTTAGATGATGACAATTTGGTAACTGAAAGGTTATTGTTAAAGTACTGAGCTACCATCAAATAGTCATCATCAGAGTTAACTCAAACTGCTCAGTACTTTACCAGTATTTTTATTGGGAAAGGGGTGATTGTTCCTTATTTATAGTGTGAAGTTTTTTATAACCCTAACCTGAGCTGGCTGGGGCGGCAAATTTACCGGTCACCACTGCTAACTGTTGCTGTGGAAGAACCTCGTAGGGCATGTGTATCAGCTAATTATTGTATATTGTATAAATGAATAATATAAAACAAACTTGATGCTGGAAATAATCTGTGGTTTATTCTTGTTTCATATTTGGATAAGCTGTAATATAATTTTGTTTTTGATACAAAGGGAGATGATTTTTGATTAAACAATTTTAGAAAATGTTCTCACATATTGAGTTCATGTGAAATATTTAAAGTAGCAATTAATCAATTATTATTCGGAATTAAAAGTTCCAAGCTTTTTGTTGGCAACACTGCACTGAGTAGGTCACTGATAGACCTACACCAGAGAGAAGACTTAAATTCCTCTCTCTGACCTAGACTTGGAGGTCTATGATGTCACTACACCCACATAATTATGAAGTGCTTATTATATGTAGAACCTCATAGAAATTATATTTAAATACAATTTATAATATCTATGCCTATCTCTATATCAAAAGATTGAAACGTCAGACTGAACAATAATAATAATAAACAATGTCGTACTTGATTGAAAGAAAATGTATTTAAATTTGGATTTTACAGTGTTGAAGGAATAAATTAATCAACTGAAATGTAAGGTAAAAGGTAATTCTTGAGTGCAATATTGAACAAGATTTATGTAAATATAATCTTCATGTTTTAGGTTATTGTATAAATTGGCTCAATATTGGTCGTTGCCTGAATAATGAGTTGGTTTGATACTGCTGGCCTGGCAAATATTGCCAAGTCGGCGCTTAAAGAGGCTCAGCGTACTATAGACAAAGCTTTGGATATTAAAGAGGAAAACTCCAAAATTGCCCGTGTTAATGAAACAGTTGTTGATGCCAACAATGAGGATTATTTTGGAACGTGGGGTATAGGAGTTAACAATTCACAAGTAGTTACAGAAGATCTGTTGGGAGATATTAAGGCAACACAACTACCAAGTATCTGGGGATCGTTTGCAGGATCCTTTTTTGATACACACCATAAGGAATACAACAAAACGATTTCTATAGATAGCTTAGATGATTCTATAGATCTTAAAAGTGAGCATTTCAGTCAGAGCAAACTTGTTGTCCAACATCCAGAAGATGAGTCTGTTAATGCAATTTTAGATAGATCAGAAGAGGAAGAGGGTATTGTACTGGAACTCCATAAAAATGAAGGTGAATGATTACTTCTCTTTGAATAATATGATTTTATTTTCATTTTATGTAATTATGAATAATTGAATTTCAACTTGATGAAGTCATAAAGAGTGATCATCATAATCATATGATATGTATAATCATATCTATTTCTTCAATAGATAATTTATCAATGTTGTTTTCCTTTCTTTTTTTTTCATAGTCTGATTAATCTCATGAGATTACTTATTATTATACAGGGTGTTCCTTAATGATATGACAATATTTTAAGGGGTCAATTTTAACTAGAAAAGTTCTTATAAACCTGTCCTAGAACGCTTTGTATTTAAAAAAAGCGTTTTAGGACAGGTTTATGCGATCTTTTTTACTTAAAATTGATCCAGGAATCTTCCCTTAAAGTATTAGCATATCATTAAGAAACATACAAGTGGCTTAGCCCACATAAGTGCAATTTATTCCAGTTTCTTGATACATTTTTAAATCTTAAGATGTAATAAATTGTAAAAATAGGCTACTTCGTGAAATGGTTAATAAATTATGATAAATAATAAATAAAATCATTGCACATTCCTCAACTACCATAATTATGTGTAATATTTTTCAAACTTGCGTTATTAGATAGTCAATTTCATTGGATTGATAAATTATATATAAATTCTCGAGAAATAGGTCACACTAACACATATGCTTACTATTTTCTTCTTCACATACGTTTCGGTCTCACGACCATCAGAAGACTTATCAATGTATAAAACGTGATTTCTTAAAACTAATTGTATCATCATAAGGCGTCCTTATCGCACTAATTTCAATTAAAAATGGTCACGTCGCCGAAACGAACAGAAACGCGAGTAATCGAAATTATAACACGTTAATGAAAAGTGCGAAATTTCGCAATTTTATACGAATGTTATAACACTCAGAAGTCTCTAGCGCTTCAGACTCCGGGATTTTCACTTGGCCTATCGAAATTAGAAGGTTCGAATTATCTAAAAAGGTAATTGCATGAACGCCAGACGTCCTATGTAATTAGCTACGAACGAAATCATTTTGACGTTTCCCTCGAGAAGCTCGCTACGCGTCAGTTGAGACCTGAGAGTACCTGGTTCTATTTTAATTAAATTTTCCTATTTAAACGGAATTTTTGGAAAAAAGAAGGGCCGTCGGGTGCGTATCGCGACTAAATCTAACTACATGGAGCGAAAACGGTACGCAAAAAGCCCTCGTAAAGAAGTTCTATGTTCCTAACTTTTGCCCTTTTCCAATTCGCGAGCTACGGGCTTCTCACGTGAACGTCATTCCATTTATCGAAAATTAACTATTTTAAAACCGTTTTCGACCCGGTTTGTGGCTATCCCGACCTTTTAAAACGTTCAAAGTTAACATTTCGACAATTTTTATTACTAATTAATTTGTATTCATTATTGTTTTACAACTGAAATAAATAGGTATGAAATTTGTAGGTTATTGATGATGTCAGTGTGACAGTGACATAATTGTTTCAAACGTAAACTAAGACATACGTTTAGATTCCACAACCACCCTTGACCAAGATACTTTTTGATATCCCGGTATATATGAATTAAGAATCCGCTGCTTAGCAATATTCTTATAAACATTGAAGTCTTATCAAATCACATTAAGTAATACGACTGAAGGACTGAAACTTGAATATAACGCTCGAGTATCCACTTTCGAACCAGATGTTGAAGATGTTTGAATCAATAGAAAAAGGTTGTCAGACCTTATTGGAAATATTGCTATTTGAGCATTGTACCTAAAATATACTTTTGACATTATAAAGACGTATGTAGGAATTTGCAAGGGTTTTAATTAATTAAATTAGTATAAATCTGACTTAATGATTGAATATCTGTTCGATGATTTACAGACTTGGAGTCACGTTTTATGTGAATCATCTTCAGAATAGATATTCTATAATAATTGGTTTTCTTAGTTAAAATATTAACATTCTTGTAATCGAATTGATGGTTATAATCAAAGCAGTGTTTAGCAAGGGCGGTGGAATTTTCCAAGTTTTTTTTTCTTGTACTATACTTATGGCCATACATTCTTTGTTGTAAATATTGCTTAGAGAATCCTGTATAAGTCCCATCGCAATCTAAACAATTAAATTTGTATACTGTGTGGGTTTGTTTATCTTTAGGTATTGAAAAATATTTACCAACACAGTTAGTAGGTTTATACGCAAGATTTTTATCATACTTTTTTAAACATTTCTTAATTTTCTTTGAGGTCTCCGGAACGTATGGTAATGTTATAAAATTAACTGTATCCCCGTTTATATTATTTATATATGACGTTCCATTATAGATTTTGTTTATTCTTTCTTTAATGATGGGATTGAAAAATGTTTTTGGCTAGCCGTTCATTTCCAGTGTATTAGTAAATTGGATTGATATGTATTATAAAGCTATTTCATTCATCAATAATCGTTTTTTCTTTATGTGTATCTGGATAGTTGAATTCAATTCAAGTTAATGATTCATATTAACTCTTGTACCAAAAAAGCTTCCTGTTGAAGCATGTTGCTCATATGTTAGTATATTGAAGATTGGGGTGTATATTTATTGTAAATCATCTTTCAGACTGAATTGAATCTAGAGCCTCATGCGAATTTAATTTGAAATTTGTTTGTAGGATTAAATACGTCAGATTCGGAAAAATCGTCTTCAGATGTTTTAACAAGCCCCGATTCTAATGAAACCGATTCCAGCAGTGACAGTAAGCAACTTACTAATATTTCTAGTCTGCCTTCCACCAAGGATCCCTCATCTCAATCGGGGGACGTTTCTCGGGACGATTCAGAGCTCAATTTAATGGATCACGGAGCTATTACGGAAGATACGTTGTCTAATACTTCATTGTCGGGTAGTACTTCTACGACGCTTCTTGATAGTTTTAGTACCGTAGTGAAGCCTCAACAAATGTTGAAGGATACTTTCAAATCTGACGATACCTTCGGTGCAACAAATAATGCTCCTTTGACTGAAGCAATCACGACAGCCCCTAGTCGCAATATGGATTTACCGTTGAGACAAGTTAATTTCCTAGAATTCAACAACAGCGTTCAAGATACGAACGTAATAGACATTCCTCCACTTAACGAGCCGGCAATAAAAACATGTGATAACTCGCTAGAAGCCGAAGATGCGAGTAAAATTGATACCGGTTCGAATTCGACGTATCTGAAAAATTTATTAGCGGACGCGATGACCGAACAGATTGGCGAGAAAAAAGTCGATGGCGAAAAGGAAAGTCATTATATGGATTTGTCGCAGAGTATGATCGATTCGAGCCAGAGTCCGGAGGGTAACCTGTTGAGAAATATCTCCCTGACGCAGTTAGATATGCCGCCACGCGAAGCGTCGCCTCTAAGTTCAGAAAGTCGTTCAGACATGGTGAAAATCGGCTCGGATCATACGTCAGGTCACACGTCCGGTGACGACTTGGAAACGACCACTTCGTCCGATATCGAGATCATTTCGAGTCCAAACGGCGATTCCAGCAGCACCCAGAGCAGGCAAAGCCCGGCGAAGCAGACAAAAGCGGATAAAGTTGACGCGCTAGTCGCGACGATCACGAAAAAGAACGCGAAGAGCCACACGCGAGAACTGTCAGAAGCGTCCAGTATTAGCGACGATTCTCATTCGATGGAACTAGACAGGTTGGTGGGAATCATTCTCTTGTACTTTTGAATTTGAATGGAGCTGTGTCCGTTACTTTGTGATATTCCGTTTTTACAGATAAAAAAAGAAAATTTTCTTTGTTGAATATCATTTTATTTGACTTGCAATTTTGAACTTTGTTCATGATAGTTATTTTATTTTCTGCTCGTAGGTCCACAGTTGTTGGAGAAAATGTAAGGAATCTCGTTTTTTGTTATTTAATGAAAGTTCATTATTATCTAACCAGCATTTTAGAAAGCTCATCTCAGTACTAGCTTGTTTATAAGCCTTATGTCATGTATCCGAAACCAACAATAGCACCAATTATATTCCAATATTGTTTATTAGGTTGGTAAAACGCACCTCCGAAATGTCGGACATTTTGGAATATAAGGAATCGAAAATAATCGATTTGAACCGAAGAAACGCCGAATTGACGGAATTAAATTCCGATCTGAAATACCAACTGGACGTGCTGGTCAACACCCAGATAGAGTCGCACGCGTTAAGTCAAGTTACCGACGGATACACGCAGAGAATGTCGGCTCTGGAAAAGAAGTTCCAACAGGTGGTGCAAGAAAAAGACGCGATGAAGAAGCAATTGAACCAGTGCGAACAGGAGGCCTCCACCAGACTGAGCTTGGGCGAATTGAAACTGGTGATTTTGGAGAAGGACGATCTGATCGGGCAACTCCGTGGCGAAGGAGAGAAGTTGACTGAACGCCAGTTACACCATTCCAATATAATCAAGAAGCTTAGGATTAAAGAGAAAGAAAACGAATCGTCTATGAAGCACTTGAAGTAAGTTACTTGTCTTTTTTTGGCCTGCGATATAAATGGGTAAACTATTGCTTTATGGGTATCAAATTAAAGGGCTCGACTTGTAAAGTATACTCGATACAGGTCGATCTATTAGCTGTCGACTGTCGTTCTATGAACTGTCTCATGTCATAACTATAACACCATCTATCTTCATAGTGGAAGTATGTATTAAAACGCGTGGTACCACGCACGAGTTGGAACGTGAGGTTAAATAAATGTCTCACTTGCACCAGAAATAACGCATGCTCATTAATATCAAATTAGAACTTTGGAATTTGAAGGATAGGCTGTATTGTTTGATATTCAGAGCTTTCCACCCTCGGATGCATTGCCCGGCGATCATAGTTCATGAACTATGATCGTCGGCCGATGACATCACTAACCGTTTCAATGAAGTGTTGTAACACTCGGTCACTTGCTCTTCCTCAATAAGGCAAACACTTTTCATAGTTAAATTTGTCTTTATTTTTTAGATAATAGAAAAATATAAATATTTTTACATCAATATATTGACATTATCATTTGCTTGCGAATTTCAGACATCCAACGAATAAAGCGCTAGATATCTGGAAACCTTCGAGGGTCTTTCACCAGAAAAACTGAAATTAAAAAAAAAAACTCGCGAATAGATAGATAGATAGATGTCCCCCCACCTTTGCAATACAAAGCATTGCCTCACAGATTTCTCGCACTTCAATGAGTGCCGGGGGAGTGTTGGATTACTAGACCGCTAGGTGGCGACTCCACCCTCCGATGGATCACCCGGCGATCATAGTTCATGAACTATGATCGCCGGCCGATGACATCACTAACAGTTTCAATGAATTGCTTTAACACTCGGTCACTTGCTCTTTCCTAATAATGAAACATATATAATTAACGCTTTTCATAGTTAAATTTGTCTTTATTTTTTAAATAATAGAAAAATTAAATATTTTTACATCAATATATTGACATCATCAATTGCCTGCGAATTTCAGACATTCAACGAATAAAGCGTTATATATCTGGAAACCCTTGAGGCTCTTTTAAGGTAAATAATAACGAAGATCTCTGTTAAACATAAAAATAGTCTTTAGGTTTCCCCAGACCGATCATTTATTTATTTATTTATTTATTTAGTACAGGCAACCCGACAGAATAACAATTTTCCAATCAAACGGGGTTACACAGTTTCCAAAAAGTGAATAAATAAAATTAACGAACACCTAAAAATAGGATGAGAAGAAAAAGAGAAAAAAGAAGTGAATACCTATATTTCAATTCATTTGCACATATTGTATTGTTTAGTTTCTGAAAACGTCAATCAAAAGCATCTGCAAGTAATTGCAAGTTCTTGATACGTGCAAAGAAGCTCATCATTTAGATTTTTGATGAACGTGATATCAGGTGTGATTTAAACAGTACTTTATTTTACATTGTTAATGAAACAATGCAAAGTGAAATACAAATACATTTCGTGTTGGAAACAATACGGAAGTTTTTGTTTGCAAGATCCAACGGTGACAACACATCTATTAGTTCCAGACAGCCGTTTCGCTCTTCTCACTAGCTCATCAGGGGAACATGCTAGACGATGAAGTCATTGATCAACCATCTCCACTTGCGAAAATGCGTGGCATTGTGCATAACATTCTCAGTGGGATCTCGGCTTTCCGAGAGATGGTTGATCAGTAACTTCAGCTTATCAGAAGAGCAAAACAGCTGTCTAGAACTAATGGACATGTTGTTACCGTTCAACCAGGAGATACAAAAAATTGTCGGATAATAAAACTGTAAATCAAAGTTATTTCTTTAAGAAAAGTTTAAAATGGAAATGCTAGTCATTGGATAAATAATTTTAGACAATGTTTGAATGTTCCTTCGGTAATATTCGAAAACAAAAAAACAAACCATAACAACTAAAAACGGCAGTTATGATGTTGCAGGATAGTTTTTAAAAAAATTGCATCAAATTCAAATTTGTAGAGATAAAATTGAAGATTTAACCACGGAAACGGAACGGTTAAAACGATCTCTGGGCGCGAAAGAAGACGTGGAGAGGTCGCAGATCGAAGCGGTTCATCAGTTGACCGCCAAAAATAAAAAACTCGAGAACGAATTGCAAAACGCCCAAAGTCAACTGGACGATATCACGCAGAAACACAATACGGTGAAGAAGTCGTTGGACGCGGCCAAAATAGAGCTGACCGATAAAACGAAGATTACGTCACAGTTAACGGCCAAAGAACATCTCCTGGAGAGTTTGGAGAATCGCAAGAAAATGGCGGAATCGCAGAACGAGGAAGTGAGCGAAATTTTATTATTATAATTAATTTCAGAAATTTGGGAATCCGGAATGGAAAATAGGATGTGAGGTTTCTTACTTTCAATAGAACTGTTTTATTTTTCTCGATATTGTGGAAACCAGAATATAATGAGAAAAATTATTTAAGACTTAACTAATTTAATTTTTCTATTATATTCTAGCTTTAACAAATTAGAGAGAGAAATGAAAATCGACAATTTTGTGATGTATTTAACTTACAGGCTGTGAATCAATTGAAATATCTACGGTCGAAATTGCACGAATACGAATGTGAATTTCTGGAAAAAGAGAGGAATTTAAGAAACGAAAATACGGAATTACTGCGAAGATTGGAAGGGGCCGAAGCGAGAAACGAGGAATTATCGCATTCTATCTTGGAAGTTAGTAAGCCTTTGGTTAGACAGTTGGAATCGTTACAAGCCGTGCATCAGATGGACGTTGCTAATTACGATAAAGCTGAACGTTTGAGCACCTTGAAAATAAGTAAGTTTTTTCAAGCGAGCTTATAAAACCTCTTGCTGAGTGATTATAATAATATTGGAAGATGTTATGTAATAATTCGAGAAATTATTACTTTTTTTTCTGATTGAAACTTGAAAAATTATATTGTGAAGATTCGAATAAGTATACAAGTATGATTGATTTGAATCGGTTTGACTAGACTTTTTAATTTTTTTAGACGATTTGCAAACCAAGTTACAGGCTGCGTCCGATACAGACCGCTTAGGAAAAGAAGAACGTTTGAATTTGAGATCGAAATTAGCGACGTTGGAGGGTCAATTGAGCGCCATAAGTCATCAGAAAGAAATGCTCGAGCTCGATTATAATCAACAGAAAACCGAGAAGCAGATGCGCGAACAGGAACTACAAAGGTTTGTGTGGCAATAAATCCCGATCTAGGCTTTGTGAAACGAATAAATAATAATTTTTCAGCAAAATGGACGAATTAACGGTAACACTGAAAGCGAAGACTGAGAATGTAGACGAATTAACCAAAGAAATTACGTATATGCAATTGGCAATAGAAAAATCAAGTCTTGGGTTTCACGGCGAACAGGAAAGTAAACACGTGAGTTCTTTTCAATAAGTTATCAAGGACATTGATTTATTGGGATTTTTTTTCTCAGGAGATCAATGCGGACGTCGACAATAATGCCTCAAGTCCCACGACTTCGAGGAGCAACTCGCCTACCATCAGTTTGGGCAAGGCGTCAATAGCAGAATCGATGGGAAGTTCCGTATGGTCACAGGTTAGTTTCACCACTATTTTTGTTGAAATATTGAACTTTGGGAATGACATCGCGGGGGCGTAGCCGACACTTTCTCCTACGGGTACTAGCCCGCAGACAACAGTTAAAGTTAAAGTTAAAGTGGAGATTTGGGATGCATGAGTGAAAACTACCATTAGGCAGACAGTTTTTACCCTCTTATTCGTTGTTTTTTTTTTCATTTTCGTTTAAGTTTTTATATAAATAAAAACTGTTGGAATCAATGCTTTCTGGATAATTCTACTTGCTTACTTCATTATAACGGCACTAGATGACAAAGAAAGACAGTTTCTTGGGTATCTGTCTACAATTATTAATTTTTAATTTGGCAATATACTAGGAGAAAGTGTGTAAAATTTAAATTCTTAATTATACATATAAATAAATTTGTTATATTCAAAAACCATAAAAATTTGATAAATTTAATAATTATATAATATATAATTATAATTATATAATATATAATTATTATTTACTAATAACAAATGAATTGATTATTGTAATTCAAATTATAATAGTAAATGTAAAAGAAAAATATATAAATTTAAATAAAATTTTCAGTAAAATTTTGAAATAAAAAATGTAACGATAAGATAAAAAAATGTAACTTGAAGAAAACTTTATCTACTAATAACAAATGAATTATCTTATATTTATTTTTATTTAAATTATAATAGTAAGTATAAACGAAAAATATATAAATTTAATATAAATTTTAAAATAAAAAATTTAACGATAAGATGAAAAAAATTTACTTGAATCAAACTTTATTTACTAATAACAAATGAATTAACTTAAATTTATTTTAATTTAAATTATAATAGTAAATATAAAAGAAAACAAATTTAAATAAAATTTTAAAATAAAAAATTTAACGATGAGATAAAAAATTTTACTTGAATAAAACTTTATTTACTAATAACAAATGAATTAACTTATATTTATTTTTATTTAAATTATAATAGTAAGTATAAAAGAAAAAATATATAAATTTAATATAAATTTTTAAAATAAAAAATTTAACGATAAGATGAAAAAAATTTACTTGAATAAAACTTTATTTACTAATAACAAATGAATTAACTTAAATTTATTTTAATTTAAATTATAATAGTAAATATAAAAGAAAACAAATTTAAATAAAATTTTAAAATAAAAAATTTAACGATGAGATAAAAATTTTTACTTGAATAAAACTTTATTTACTAATAACAAATGAATTAACTTATATTTATTTTTATTTAAATTATAATAGTAAGTATAAAAAAAAATATATAAATTTAATAAAAAATTTTTAAATAAAAAATTTAACGATAAGATGAAAAAAATTTACTTGAATAACTTTATTTACTAATAACAAATGAATTAACTTAAATTTATTTTAATTTAAATTATAATAGTAAATATAAAAGAAAACCTAAATTTAAATAAAATTTTAAAATAAAGAATATAACGATGAGATAAAAAATTCTACTTGAATAAAACTTTATTTACTAATAACAAATGAATTAATATTTAAAAACTTGAATATTTATTTTAATTTAAAGTATAATAGTGAAAATAAATGAAAAATTAATAAATCTAAATAAAATTTTCAATAAAATTATTTATAAATAAAATTTTAAAATAATAAATTTAAAAAAAAAAACAATTAAAATTTCTCCGAAAAATTGTGAAATAAATAATTTCTCACTTTATTTTTAAAAGTAATATTCATTTCTCAAAAATCTTTTTCAATACTAATGAAATATAATTAAATTTATTATATTTCTTTTAAATTTAGAACAAGAAATTTTTTAAATATTTTTTTGTAATACAATAATAAATAATTAATATATTTTTTATTTATTTAATTATAAAATAACAATTAATGATAGTTCTCTACCAATTATTTTAAAATTTAATTTTTAATTATGAATATGATTGAATTTTATAAATTTCATTTTTGAAATTACCAAAATATACTTGAAAATTTCATCTGACAAACGATAAAGATGAAAACTTTTTACTTAAATAAAATTTTATTTACTAATAACAAATATACTTTATTTATTTAAAAATAATTGAACTTAAGATGAATATCCGTGAATAGTTGATCTATAGCGTAGCATCGAATCGCATTTTGTTCATCAATCTACTATTCTCTCACGGAATCGAAGTGGTGTAATTGGTAAAAATGTTTTTCAATAAGATTCAAAAGTTTCACTCATCATTCTTCAGTAATTAATAAATTCCATAACTATGGTATTGCAAATTTAGGAAACAAACTTGTTTCCTAAATTTGCAATACAACCAGTTCATAGATGTAAGAACAAGCGAAAACCTGTTTAGACAAATTTCGACAAATCCGGGATTCACAAAATCATTTATGTGTCGTGTTCAAAATGCTATGTGGGTCAAACTAGAAGGAACATTTTGACTCGTTATAAGGAACATTTTGCCCATATAAAGAAAAATAATGGTGGAAAATCAGCGGTAGTCGAATATATTTTGGATACAGGTCGAACCATTTCTCAAGAAAGTTTATCACTTTTAAAACACAGTACAGACAATTATCTAGGTAATTTAGGAGAGGTGGAAATGTATAAATGAAAAAGCTATTCATTAAATTCCGATTTATCTGCAGCTGTTTATATTATTTTCCCCAAATAGTATTTAAACAGACACATTTTGATTTATAATTTAATTTACTCTGATGGATAAGGGTGATTATTTCTTATCAATAGTGACCTAATATACTGCAAGACGGGGAAATACCGTTCCCATTGTTCGTGAAATTATAAACGCCTATTCTATTACGTTGTTATAATTAAAGATATACCTAAAATTTATTTAACTACGAATTTTTTCCCGATTTGTTCTTTAAAATGTACTCGACAAATGTTGATACCAGAATCCACTCGGCTACGCCACACTGTTCAAAATCGGATATTAAAACCAGGCAACACGATTCATATTCAAATTGAAGAGTGGATTCGAATGTTCTTTAACACTTTTCAAGAAACTGTAATTAATTATCGGGCACGAATGGAACAATTCCGGTTATAATTTTTTGATCGAAATTTTAATAGACTCTTCTTTCTTTCAGTATGAATCGTTCGATACAGGGCATATTCTACGGGGCACCAACATGTTTGAAATGCAGATGTTGCAAACGAATCTTCAACAACGTGAAGGTGAAGTTCAACAATTACAGTGGGAATTGAACAGAAGGGAACAGGAGAGGATATTACTTAATTTAGAGATATCCACACTTTTAACTAGGACTGAAAGTTTGGATAAACGGCAGAACGAATTCGAGAGTTTCCAATCACGATTCGGTGAATTACAACAACAATATGATACGCTATGTCAGTTATTTGGAGAAAAAGTAGAAGAGAACGAGGAACTTAGGTTAGATCTTTTAGAGGTTAAGGATATGTACAAAAATCAAATAGATGAATTGTTGAAACGACAGAAAGAGAAATTATGAGATTAAATAAATTATATCTTTATCAATTATAATTATTAGCTGGTTAATTATCAATATTTTATATTTATTTTCATGTTGGGAATAATGAATAAATTGAATATCGAACTTGGCGTAATTTTATTGTTTTTGCCCCTTGTGCACTTGAGCCGATTTTTTTCTACAACGTATCATATCGATAAATTTTACTGTAGGTAAGTATTCCTTTGGAGTAAAATTTGAGTTTTGGATGTGGTACAATAAAATTGTCAGGATTCTATCGATGATGTGAAGGTAAGTTGTTCGTAACGTAACATTATAGTCGAGCAAATAAAAATAAAATAGGCCAAAATCTGGGACAGTTGGCGCAGTTGGATGGATTGAGATGCGGTTTTCAGCATTCGATTCAGAAAGTGATTTAGAAACTTTGTCCGGTATTTTTGTTTTGCGGAAAAAATTTGTTGCATTTCTACCGCCAAAAAATGCATTTTTCTGAATGCACTTTTTGAGGTGAATAAAAAAACGGACTCGAATTGGTTTCTCGGGGGTTTTCGGGGTCGCTGAACACGAATATGATATTTAAAAAATTCCCTGAGGTCCCCTTTCCCCTTGGACCTCCCCGGGGGTATACTAGCGTCCTGACGTCCTGGATATCGACGAAATTAATGAAAAAATTATTTTTAATGTTTGTCAACTGTTCGAAAGGTGATATGAAGGTTGCTAGTGATGATAACGACATGAAAAAACTCTTCTACAATACCTGGTGTACCCTGCGTCCGGGTAACGACGTCATCTTCTAGGAATTTGCCAATTTTTCTTCATAAAATATAATAAATCCTAGCTCTCGGGGGTTTTCAAAGTTGCCGATCACGACTATCCATGAAAACTGTGAGGGTCACAGTCGTGATCGGCAACTTTGAAAACCCCCGAGAGTTAGAATTTATTACATTTAATTTAAAAAAAACAAGAAATTCCTAGAAGATGACGTAGATACACAGGGCTCGAGTGTCCTGGAAATACCTCCAGGTAATTTGCAGAACATTGTGAGTGTCACAGTCGTGATCGGCGACTTTAAAAACCCCCGAGAGTTAGAATTTGTTACCTTTTATGAAGAAAAATTAGCAAATTCCTAGAAGATGACGTCGTTACCCGGACGCAGGGTACACCAGGTATTGCAGAAGAATTTTTTCATGTCATTATCATCACTAGCAAACTTCATATCACCTTTCGAACAGTTGACAAACATTAAAAAAAATTTTTTCATTAATTTCGTCGATATCCAGGACGTCAGGACGCTAGTATACCCCCGGGGAGGTCCAAGGGGGAAGGGGATCTCAGGGAATTTTTTAAATATCATATTCGTGTTCAGCGACCCCAAAAACCCCCGAGAAACCAATTCGAGTCCGTTTTTTTATTCATCTTAAAAAGTGCACTTAGAAAAATGCATTTTTTGGCTGTAGAAATGAAACAAATTTTTTCCGCAAAACAAAAATACCGGACAAATTTTCTAAATCACTTTCTGAATCGAATGCAGAAAACCGCATCTCAATCCATCTAACTGCGCCAACTTTCCCAGGTTCAATGCTTTATTTCCTCGACTATTATACGAATTCGAAGAAACATGCTTGAAATGAAGAGACAGAATTAGTCGAGTCATTATTGTACAAACCCAGTAAAGATGAAGATACCAAATATTTTTTCCTAAACCTTTAGCAATGCCTTAAGTTTGCCCTACATAAAAGGAAGCACCCAGTGAGATTTACCGCTCGGACCGCCTTCCCCCTAATAAACAATAAAAACAATTTAATAACTCGAAAACTATTGGTGCTTTTTTGCCATAATCACATCTAGGGGTTTTTTTGGGTCGCTGATTTCGAATGTGAAGTCAAAAATACCAAATTGTAGATGGCGCTTGCGTAAAACCGGAAGTAGCGCTCATTGGGTTCAATGTTTGTATAACAAATTGAATAACTTGATAACTATTCATGTTTTTTTGTCAAAAATCACACCCTGGTGGTTTTTGAGCTTGCTGATTATGAATTTAATGTAAAAAAAAGCATATCATAGATGGCGCTCGCGAAGAAGCGGTAGTTTCAAAAAGATGTATATTTAATTTAACAAATACACGTGCGTTATTTATTAGTGAAAATTGAAGCTGTGGAGTTTTTAACTTCACTGCGTATGAATATAAACTCAAAAAAAATTACAAATAGTTATAAAAGTTATTCAATTCGTTATATAAAAAATGATTCCAATGAGCGCTATTACCGCCCTCTACAATTTGGTAATAATATTCGTAATCAGCGACCTAAAAATTCTCCTAGGTGTGATTTTGGCCAAAAAAGCATCAACAGTTTTCGAGTAATTCAATTTGTTCATTTATTATTAGGGGGAAGGCGGTCCAAGCGGTAATCTCACTGGGTGCTTTCTTTTATTTAATAGCAAACTTAAGGCAGGGTATCAGGAAAAAATATTTGGTATCTCAATTTTTTCTTTATTCAACCGTTTTTTGTACAATAATGACTCAACTAAATATGTTGAGAAATTCTGGTAACTGGCTTTACAAAAACAATTAATTCTCTTTGATTGTTTTTTATTACAAAATAATTCATTTCAGTTTCTTCTCGAACATGACATATTTACAAATGAATGAGAATGTTCCATTCATCAAAAAACATTAAACATGAGTTATCTTAATAAATCGAATTGAAAAGAGATAACTTAATTGAATATTAACCATTTATCACTTATAATGGGAATAGTCAGTCCACTGGTGATATATTCTGTGCAGCAGCTATTAAAGTATCATGTATTTCCTTAGTGTATGAAACTTGGGCATTAGCAGTTGCTAGAAATTGGGGATAGGTTAATGTATTTTCACTCATTCCCAGATTTTCATTCCTTGGAGGACCGACGGCAACTGCCAGGCTAAGATATCGGTTGCTGCTTTCAGCTTGACTCAAACATTTTATAGAAGTTTTCTAAAAATTCATAAAACATTAGTCAAACAACATTCAATACGTAATACACTTTTACTAGTAGCTAAAAAAATACTGTAATTATAAAATATTCCATATTTACCAAGTGTAATTCAATTTGGTCACAAATCGAATAAAAATCTTCCAAATTCTTATCAAATCTTGGTACTTGTAAATCTACACCTTTCCTGGAAGGATAATTCATCATAACAATCTATAAGTTCAAATAATTTCATACTTACAAGCTTCCAGCATCTACTTGACTATTTGTATTCAAGGTTTGAGCTGCAGTTTTAATTGTATTCTAAAATGAAACAATTTCTAAAGAATGACATGTGAAAAAAGAAAAGTTTACTTACTGTAAGTGTCTCTCGTAATGGTCCAATTAAAGTTTTGATCTTCGATATGTTATCTAATGGTTGTGGCGCATGCTGTTGCTGCTGCTGCTGTTGTTGTTGTTGCTGCTGTTGCTGCTGCTGTTGGACTTGTTGCTGTTGATGAGGACTCTGAGACATTACTTGTGAACCCATTCCCACTACACTTATATTCATAATTTAAGATTAGATAAACAAAAACAGAAGTATAAGCCGAAGCTCCAATCGCCAATTACTACTACTTCTATTTATTTTCGACTGAAAATAGGAAAAAACAAAATACAATAATATAAACAGTAAAAGTTAGTTGTCTTTGCAGTTTCAAAGCTGACAGACTGACAAGTGACAAGTGACAACTGATAACACAAAACTACAGAAAACAATATATTTTTGATCTTTGTATGAGGATTTGATCTTCACCGAATTATGTGGTCTTATCATCGACATATACATATGGACTGCGCGTGGCAATGATAAGCGCGGCTAGTGCAGGCGAGAGAGAGGGAAAACGAAAAGGCCGGCTCGGGACGTAAACATACTAGCTACATTACGCAGCGGCCAATAGAAACGCAATAGAGCCGGCCTCTTCGTTTTCCCTCCATCTCGCCTGAACTAGCCTGGCTTATCATTGCCACGGGCAGTCCATATGTATATGTCGATGGGTCTTATATTTAATAAGACCACTGAATTATTCTTAGTTCAATCCACGGTCTGGGAACTCGTATGTTTGACATGGGTCTCTTACGCGTCGCCAAACTCGTAGTCCCTCGCTCAGCCACTAGCTAGCGCTTGGATCGAAGTGGTAAAACGATTTCTTTCCGGAATCGCAAGCAGTGTTACTAAGTATTCTGATTTGAGAGACGAATAGAACTGTCTCTTGTCAAAATGTATTACCTTAAAAATAACTTCCCCTTTTTCGTTAGACATGCTCGCACACATAAAAGACCTCGTTAAAACGATTTCTATCCGGAATCGCAAGCATCCACTTTTTTCGCATTTCCGCATCTTTCGGCACTTTAAAAACAGAAGTTCCTTGCTTTATACTTTTGTACCCCGTTTTGCATTTCGGCACAATGCACGATTTCGTAATTTGTTTCTAAAAACGCAGGTATTCCTTGTATTTACAAGTCAAGTATGACAGTAGTCAGAGAATTTCGACTACTGCGCCACCCTTTTTGGTACTACGCGACAGTCGACGCTTAGCGGACCCACTTCTCACATAGGAAACAGCTTCGAGTTCCCAGACCTGTATGTACGACCGTGTTTTAATCTTGATACTGATTTATTATGGACTCACTGTATGATTTGTCTATGCATCAGACTAATATAACATGTCTGATAGGTCTACATAATATAATAAAGAAATATGTTATTATAATTGTAGAATTACAGATTTCTTCATGGTAGATTACTTTATGCTATCCGCAACAAGAAAGCTTAATTTAAAGTAAAGATGTCTATAATGTGATCCTAGTCATTGAATAATATATATCTATATTGGATTTTGGATCGTTGATTGAAAGAGTTATACTTTCAATTAACGATTGGATACTCGAAGGTTACGATTTTAAATACCTATTTGAATTATAGAAACAAGATTAACGTGTGAGCCAGCGGTGAAATCTTGGGAGAGGATATAGGCATTCGAATTTTTCTTGTAGGTTTGGAGGTTATAGGCATAGGGAAAGACCTTAACTAGGTACAGAGTTCCACAATTTTGCTGTTCGATAGAAAAATGAAGTCCGGTAGAAAGAAGTTCGGCAGGTTTCGTGCTTGACAATGAAGGGGTGACTAGTTTGGGCTCGTCTAGTAGAGTTGTCAGTTGGCTTAGCCCAATAAGCCCCAGATGGCGCTGCAAATCCCCCTAAAATTTGAAATAAACCCCTAAACTTTTAAATAATCTAAAAATAATATACACATTACGCCTTTACTATACTAGGGTTATTACGCAGATAACCGCGCATATTTGAATGACGGAAATGATGTTATGCTTCTTACACTCTTTTAAATGTTGTTATTGCAAAAGAAAATATCCAAATATGGCCTCTAAGCAAAAACCCCTGAATAAATTCCCCCCTAAAATACCCACCAAAGCCAAAAAGCCCCCCAAATTCAGGGGGAAACCCCTAACCTGGTAACACTGTTGTCTAGTCCGCCTATCTGTCTGGAATCTCTCGTGATGAAACAACAGACGAGATTTCTGATGAACACCGACCATGGAAATATCTATAGAAAAAGGAGAAATCTCCCACCTTACTACGATGTTCTAGAGAGATCAATGAAATTGTAAGTGTGACATCAGACGAATAGCTCTTTTCTGGATAGAATTCAAGAGCTTCTGGGACAGGTGGCCACACACTGAAGCTAGTGATAGCCATTGTAGCGGAGAATACTCCATCGACCACCACATGGAGTAATCTATCTGAGAGAAAACTCGATAGTAAGCGGCAAACCATATGACGGAAGTTTCCCAAGAAGGCTTTGGTGCCAGACTTGGTCAAATGCTTTGGAGACAATGATACAGGTAGAGATTCCCCATGTTTTTCAATAGATTTCTGCCATAAATGTGTTACGTAGGCAAGCAGGTCACATGTTGATCTCTGCTGACGAAAACCATATTGCCGGTCATTTACGATTTTGGAGATCTCTAGGTTTTCGCTGAGCTCGACGTTGATTGCTTTCTCCATCACTTTAGAGATCATAGAGAAAACGCAATGGGTCTATAATCATTAGGAAGGGTCTTCCTTTCTTTTTCAGGAATTGGTTGAACTCTAGCTATATATATATGGCTATCGATTGCAACAATATTAGGACGGTTCTTCCCTTGTGGATCCAAAGTGGAATTTGTTGCAAACATTCCAGCAAAAAGGTTGGCTTTCTCTTATGGTTAGTAGCCAGTGTGTCATCATCTTTGGTTAGGGGAGGGAATGAACTGGAAGTGAAATTTCAATTTTTTCTATTTCGTGGTGTGATCAGTGAATGGTCAGAGTTTCCCAATGGTGCACGGATCTTAGCTTCATAGGGATCTAGATTGTTAGTGAGGAATAAGTCAAGCGTATTGGCATGATGATATTTGTTATCAGGGATCCGTGTTGGTTCATTGGTTCACTGGTTCACTGCTCGAGACCATAGGTAATGGGGAAGGCCTCAGCCTGGCGCCCTGCGTCATCCCAGTGCACCATGAGCTGGTTCATTTGGTGATTAATAAAGACAACAGAGAAAATTTTGTCTTTTTGTGATTATCAAGCTCGAACCACATTATATCGAATTGTTGTGGTTCTAGATTGTCCTCTCGGAGACATGAGAGATCATTTCTGGAATATAGACAAATATACCTCCTTTAAATCGGAAACGAGCGTGGAGCTCGTAGCCAGGGCAGAGGATATAGGCCCTGTTGGTGGATGGGTTGACCTACGTCTCAGTTAAGGCCACTATGGCTGGTTTGTCTGTCTGCAGGTGGTAATGAAAATAATCACGAAGGATCATAATCAAGGATTATGAGATTACTTTTGATCCAAAGATGAAATAAATTACCTTTTATAATATTATTTTGAATAGTTAAAATTTTTAAATGTTTTGGAGTCTATGAATATACGTCGGCAATGATGGAAGGTATGGATTATGACTTTTCTGACAGCTGATATAATCACGTACAATTTTCATGACTGACAGATCCTTAGATTAATGAATTGTTACAAAAAGTTCAGACTGTCAGACAACATATAACTCATCAATAAGCCGGGTAACTTTCACATGACATTCCATTCAATTCAAATAAACTTTCACATGATATAGAGTATAATTTCTACCTTTTCCACCTCTTTAGCAAGCTGTTTTTCCACATTAGAAATATTTGCATTAAGTATTGAAACATGGGGGAAGATATCGCCGGGCGCAGCCGACGCTTCCTTCTACGGGTAGCACCAATCTTGACAACTGTTCGACCTTACTGCATCTTCTTGGAACTCGCAACTCTAGTTTTCATCCCTTTTAAAGACATACCTGTTATATATAATTATTATACGCGCGCTTCTGTGAGAGGGGTTTACCAGTCCCCATTCTTTTTGTCGTATGCAACCACAATAAAGTGTAACGTCTACTCGCAGTTTATTTTTGTTTGTAAATGAACTTATTACTCGCTGCACCTATGGTTTAAGAAAACTGTATTTTCTTCTAAATAGTGATTAAAAATTACCATTAACTGAAACTCCCACTATGGATAAGCGTGGTTATGATGAAACAATGAAACTGTTATTATTGTCAAGCTCAAATGTTTTATTTCTCACATCATCTACATTACTGATCAATAGATAAATCAACATTTATTCGAACGATCTACCACATTACTTCGAATAGAATGCGTTTGAATGTACGACATACATATATGTGAATAGTATTATTGATATTCATTGTACGCACGCGCTAAAATAGGGGTTATAACGACGCGCATCCCTTAGTTCTAATTCTGAAGCGTTAGTTTACGTCGCGACGCTCATAGAGTGCCGCGTGAGTCGTGTGACATATCTACTACTTTACATTTCCATCAACAGAAATAAACGTGAGTATCTTGATCGCAATTAATTATGAGATAATGGCGCTTTCATTAATGTTGCACGAGAAATACAATGTAGCTACGATAGCGAATTGGACTCTATCGCCACATTGTTGTGATCTAAAAGGGGGGAATTACAATTAGCGTGTGATGTTTGTTTAACATATGGGTTAACTCTGACATTTTTCTCGAACTTGAAACTTATATCACTGAGACATCATTGTAACTACGTAAATATTTTAGTTTAAGCATGTTGTGTGAACGTTAAATAGATCTCAGACATAAAAAATGTATATTTAACCCAACTTTATCAACATGAAAACAACTTGCAACATAGTATTTAAAATTTCTTGGAATAACATTGCTATTCAATGCTGAATAGATTTATATCATTTTGACTAAACCTATATTGGTAGGTTGCATGAATAATATTTTTGAATATATACTAAAGATGTATATGTGTATATAATGGGGGGACTTCACAAAACATTCTTGCAGGAACAACCAGTGAGAGAGTTAATGCTAATATTCATAGTAGTCGTTCAGGTTTATTTTATCCATGATATAAAATGCTTTTCGGAATAAGGCCAGAAATTAGACGCACTACATCTACCCAAACTTTCCCCGTATATGGTGATTCAATAACAGATCTCTGTCTAATTCGTGTATTTTCTAAATATAAAAGTAAAAAAGTATATCAAAATAAGTCACTGCAGGCTGAATCCCGATAGGTCAGCGTTGAATCATGGTATGTCTTTGAATCTTGGAAGCTTGTCTCCTATGGCTTTCGGCACAATAAAAATTACCAGAAATACACGAATGAAGTTTCTTCAGCTGTAAGTTGAAAGCAATCGGACGCGGAAGCAGTCGCCTGTAGAAGTTTACTACAAGTCCGCCTCGCAACTTACTTTCCACTTTTGTCACAATATTCGTCGCAAACATGGCCTTTTCGACGGAACTTATAATTAGGCATTCGCCTATCTTGGCCACTTATAATGCACTCGTCACTTTCTACGTTCACCTCTCATTCAAAAGAATTTGCAAGGGCTTAATTGTTTAAATTTGTAGGAATTTGATTTAATGATTGAACATCTATTCTATGATTTACAGACGTTTTATGAGAATCATCTCCATAGTAGATATTTTATAATAATTGGTTTCTTCCAGTTGTGAACGTTTTAACAACAATCTAAACATTGTTTTGATTATAACCCTCAATTCGATTACAAAAATGTTAATATTCTAACTGAAGAAACCAATTATTATAAAAGATCTATCCTGGAGATGATTCACATAAATCGTTACTATAAGCCTGTAAATCATAGAACAGACATTCAATCATTAAGTCAAATTTATACTAATTTAATTGACTAAAACCCTTGCAATTCCCCACATGCGTCTTTATAATGTTATAAGTATATTTAAGGTAGAATTCTCAAATAGCAATATTTCTAATAAGGTCTGACAGCCTTTTTCTATTACTTCATATTATTTTTGTGGCAGCGCAACTCTGTCTCGTATTTTTAGAGTCCGAAAATTTATTTAAATTTTTTTTTCTCTTACTTACGGAGGTCCAAAAAATGTTTCGAGTTAATTTATATGCACTCTAATCCCCTCATTTCAATGCTATTATTATTTTCGTGGAAGCGTGACGTTTTCTTCGATTTTTAGAGTTCGAGAAAATATTTTAATTTTTTTCTCTTATTTTCGGGCGTCCAAAGAATTTATCACTCTGTTTAATAACCACTCTAATCCCCTCTTTGCACTGCTTTTTTTTATTTTTGTGGTAGCGCGTCTCTTTATTGGATTTTTAGAGTCCGAGAAAATATTCAAAGAAATATCCAAAGAATTTATCACTGTGTTTAATATGCATTTTGACCCCTCTTTCCAATGCTATTTTTATTTTAGTGGCAGTTTGACTTATTGAGTCGGAGAAATGATTTAAATTTTTTGTTCTCTTATTTTAGGTCGTCCAAAGAGTTTGTCACTCTGTTTAATATGCATTCTTATCCCCTGTTTGCAACGCTTTCTTCATTTTTGTGGTAGCGCAACTCTTTCTTGGATTTTTGGAGTCCGAGAAAATATTTTAATTTTTTTCTCTTATTTACTGGTGTCCAAACAATTTATCACTCTGTTTAACGTGCATTTTGATCTCCTCTGGATCGAAAGTGGATACTTGAGCGTGATATTTTTTGGTTTCAGTCGTACACAACTTTGTTGACATGCGTTCGCATATTACAAGAATATTACGTCTTCTGATGATGGCCGTGAGACAGAAACGTACGTAAAGACGAAAATAATAAGCGTATGTGTTAGTATGACCTATTTCCCGTGATATTATATACAATTCATACCTGGGTCAAGGATCATTATTAATTCCCTCATATTCACTTTCTTCTTTGTAACCTCGGGTTTCTTTACCATCTTCATTTTCACCTTTTCTTCGAGCTTATCCATTCCCGGTGTATGTGTGTGCCATCATATTTTTCCGTCATCCTTTGGTTAAGCTTTTGGGTAGGGATTCAATTGTTCTGGAGAAACATAAAAACCGGGGGCACTATGGTTGTGAAATCTGATCTAAAATATGCGTCTTTATGGAACATACAAAAGTATATCCATACTAGTCACAATGCATGCAAATGGAACGCCAAACACAAAACATTAAACTATGCTACAGACAAACATTGCGTTCTGATCTTTGAAATTTAGATCTGAGGTGTCGGAAAGTAAACAAGTTCTGTTAAAGTAACAATGTTGAAGCGGCGACCGTATGATTTTGTCGACAAGTCTCTGACAGTGTTGTAAATGTGTACAAGGGAACTCGGCAGTAGTATTCACTGAAGGGCGGGAGGTTTGAACCTGTCCATTGTATCCCAGTGTCCAAACCATCCCGGTCTCCCCTATGTAAATGTATTGAAAAATGACCATTCCTTATTAATAAACACGGGTTCGCCGCGTTTGTAATGTGGTTCTCGACATTCAAGAATGTATGAATGAGGAAAAGTGAGGATTTGGAGCATTTGGAGGCATTTGAGTATCCAGGGCATCGCAGATTGTAGTTATTGGTTTATTTTTCCATTTTACATCTGTACAACAACAGAATTCACCTTTTGAAATATATGATTATGTTATTTTGGGTTCGTATTCTTTTGTGATTAAAATTTAAAAATTTCCTCTAATATTCTGGGGTGACAATCACGTGAATCCGCCCCTGTTAGCGAGGGAGGTAGTTATCCGAGAATTATTTACAATGTTCGGGCAGATTAGTAGAATTCCGTGCTGAAGTAGTAACGTTATTCTAAGAAATTATCGGTAATTCATGATAATACAATCGTTCTACGAATTTTATTGGCTTCTCTGGAATCACAACGTCATGCGGATTGATATAAGTACCTGACGTGATAATTGTTGTTTTCGCCGCAGCTAATAGGTTTGATTAAAACTCAAACGTGTCAGAGCGTTCAACATATTATATACCTGGAGAATGAATTCCAGGTCAAGGATGAAGCGGAATTGGATGATTAATTAGTAAAACACTCTCGACGTGCGTTGCTTTTGACGTGCGTGGATTGACATTTTCGAACAACCAATCAACCATCCTATTTCGATTGTTTTCTAAATTGATCGGTGAAGTTTTCATCAACAATTATTCGTATTTCCTTAAGTTGTATGATAAATGGTGAATGCAAGACAAATTTACAATTCTTTCGCCATACTGTGACATCGTCAGAATGATTTATTGAGCGTTTCTGTTCCTGTAATTGAGTATGGCGACTAGGGCTCGCCAGTGTACAATATTCCCGGTGACATGTTCATCTTATTCCGGTGCAGTGATATACCGAATTCAATGTTGTTGCTGCAACAGCGAGTATACCCAATACCCTCTATATTACAAGGCCTTAACACTCGATCGTGACGTCATAAGCCAGAGGCTATACTATAGCTGATCCCGTTAGGTTTCGGCAGAATGCTGAAATACCAACAGTAAAACAAAAGTTTTAATTATTATTTAGGGCATGTATAAGTTAATAATGATTCTTGACCCAGGTACGAATTATATATAAATTCTCGGGAAATAGGTCACACTAACACATGTGCTTATTATTTTCGTCTTTACATACGTTTTTATCACAGATCATCATCAGAAGACGTATTATGTCTAAAATAGCACCAATTTCAATTAAAAATGCCCACGTCGCTGAAACGAACAGAAACAGGAATAATCGAAACTGTAACACAATTAATATGTATAGTTATTATGACTTTTTGATGAAAATTCAAAGAAATTTGTTTCTATATTCCTTGTCAACAGCTATTTTACATCCCAGCAGCTCCTCATAATCTACAAAGCACAGATTCGACCTATCCTGGGGTTCTTTTCACATGTTTGAAGTTCAGCTTAAAAACCACGCTGAAACTTTTAGTGTCTATTCTATTTTGTTAGTGGTTACGATTTCATTGACCTCTCTAGGACATCATAGAAAGGATGGGCGATCTCCCCCTTTTCTATAGATATTTCTATGCGCTCGAAATGTTATTCCACCACGAGAGATTCCAGATAGGTGGACTGGACGAGCTCATATTGGTCACCACTTCATGTGGTGCGGTCTTTCCCGCTGCCTACAACCTTCAACCTTTTAAGTAAAATTCCAATACCTACCTTCTCTCCGCTGCTACCGCTGACTCACACGATGTTGCTACGAACCTTCGTGTAGTCAAAATATATAGAAAAAACAGATTTTGACAGTTTATCTGAAAGCAAAATATAGATACATCATAGATATCTATATTTGTTCATTGTGTTAAATCATATACTAGAAATAGGTAACATTAACACATAGGTCAACTATATTTTCGTCTTTACGAACGTTTCGGTCTCTCGCTCATCATCAGTAGACGTTTGCACATTAATTCACATCAACTAAAGCGTGGAATTCCTTGAACTAATTGCACTAAGCACTAATCGTCTTTATCGCATTAATTTCAATGTAATGAACGATACACGAATAATTTAAATTGTAACAGATTAAATTGTAAAATGTATGAATATTATATATTAGAAAACCACCACATAGTAATGTTTCTATGGACGTCGTATCTCGAGGAAGAGGCAAATCAGTCTATCCTGGACCTGACAATAAGAATCCCTTTGTGCCAAATTGGTTAGATGTTGAACAGATGTGTTTAAAATTTATGACTACGTTAGAAATGTCTTTGTTGTACCAGTATTACTGATACAACAATATAAACATGATTAGAACTTGTGGAACATATATTGTCCCTTTTATAACAAACATAATCAACTCCTGTATTCTAGGAAATTATTTTCCCAAGTCATTTAAAGAAGCCATAGTAGTTCCTGTAGCTAAAGTTGATAATCCATCTGACTACACTCAACTGCCTCCAATCAGCATTTTGCCTGTGCAGTCGAAAGTCTTAGAGAAGGTTATGCATCAACAATTATTAACTCTTGATATTCTACCAGACTGCCAATCAGGGTTTCGCACCGGGTATAGCTGTACTACAGCTTTACTCAATGTCAATGATGACATACTAAAGGCAAGTGATGATGGATTAGTTGCTATATTGATTCTACTTGATTTCTCTAAAGCATTTGATACCATATCTCATAAGTTGTTACTGACAATTATGAAATTTGCTGGTCTCAAAGAAGATGCATGTTCTCTAGTGGCATCATATTTAACAGATAGGGTACAACAGGTCAAACTGAATGGAAACTTATCCGATTTTGCTAAGATCACATGTGGAGTACCTCAAGGGTCCATACTAGGTCCTCTGTTATTTACATTATATACCCATAACTTTCCAAAATTTTTAAAATATTGCATTATCCATATGTATGCTGATGATACACAGCTATATTATATCTTTGAACCCACTGAACTTAATGATGCACTCCGTAGAGTAAATGCAGATCTAGATGCTATATTCAAAATGTCTGAGAGTCATTCTCTGTTTCTCAATCCAACGAAATCTGTAGCTATATTATTGGGCAATAAAAATGTGTGTGCACAATTAAAGGATCAGGTACTAATAACAATAAACTCTGAGCCAATTCCTTTAGTTGATGTAGTAAAGATTCTTGGCTTATATATGGAAAATGGTTTCAGATATAAAACACATGTTTCTAAATGTATACCAAAAGGTTATGCAAATTTAAAGTTGCTATATCCACACAGAACTAATCTACCTACAAAAACTAATACACAATTCTCGGGAAATAGGTCACATTAACACATATATTTTTATTTTTACCCTCGTCTTTACGTACGTTTCGGTCTCACGACCATCATCAGAAGACTTATTAATACAAAAACCTGATTACTTAGAAATACTGTAATAACACAAAGCGTCCTTATCGCACAAATTTCGTTTAAATGCCAACGTCGCGAAACGAACGGAGACATGAAATCGGAACTATAACACAGCAATGTTGCAGCGTAAAAATTAAAAATCCACTATTAAGTAGAATCATCAATAAATACGAACACATTTCATAAATGTCTGCGAGAGACTAACATACAAAGAGTTCTATCCTCTTTGCTAACAGACGAGACCATCTCAAGTGTTCATTTAAGCGCCAGATGTCATAATTTATTAGGTGATAAAAGAAGGTCTCTGGCCTGTGAGAAATACTTTAGACAATTCTACCTAAAGTAAACTTTTACATTATAAGGACGTAAGTAGGAATTTGCAAGAATATTAATTAATTAAATTAGTATAAATATGACTTAGTGTTTGAACGTCACTCCTATGATTAACAGACTTGGAGTCACGTTTTATATGAATCATCTCCAGAATAGATCTTTTATAATAATTGGTTTCCTTAGTTAAAATATTAACATTCTTGTAATCAAATTGATGGTTATAATCAAAGCAATGTTTAGCAAGCGCGGTGGAATTTTCTAAGTTTTTGTTTCTTGTGCTATACTTATGGCCATACATTCTTTTTTGTAAATATTGTTTAGAGATACCAGTATAGGTCCCATCACAATCTAAACAATTTAATTTGTATACTGTGTGGGTTTGTTTATCTTTAGGAATTACAGGTTTTAGATTTGAGAAATATTTCCCAACACAGTTAGTAGGTTTATGCGCTACGTTTATATCATACTTTTTCAAACATTTCTTAATTTTCTCTGAGGTCTCCGGAATGTATGGTAAAGTTATATAATTGTCTGAATTACCTTTTACGTTATTTTTATATGACGCTCCATTATAAATTTTGTTTATTCTCTCTTTAATAATAGGATTGAAAAAAGTTTTTGGGTAGCCATTCAATTCCAGTGTATTACGAACAATTTTTAGATTTTTGGGACGGTCCTCTGGGTGGGACAATTTAACCGCGCGGTCTGTAAGACTGTTTATGACGCTTTTTTTATAACAAGTTGGTGCAACGGAATTGAAGTGAAGATAGCGTTGAGACCAAACTTCTTTAGTAAACCACGAAGTTTTTATTTCTCCATCTGCATCATGCCTAATATTCATATCTAAGAAATTTATGTTTTTGTTAACTTCTATTTCACAGGTAAATTGAAGTTTACAGTGGAAATTGTTAAATTTATTAATCACGTACTGAATTTTGTCATTGGGAAGACACATAAGGCAATCATCTACATACCGTTTAAAAAATACGGGCCGAAAATCTAATGAACTTATAACAGATTCCTCCAGGCATTCCATAACGAGGTTAGCAATGGTAGCAGAAATAGGAGATCCCATTGCTGTGCCGAATATTTGTCCAAAATATTGTTCACCGTACTGAAAATAAGTGCATTCTAAACAAAACTTCACAGCATTTATAAATTCCGATTGATCTAGAGGTGTGTGGTTTTTAATCTCTGCCCAACGTTTTTTGATGCTATTCAATGCCAAATCGACTGGTATATTTGTAAATAAAGAAACAACGTCTAAGGAAATTAGTTGATGGTTTACGGGTACGGATTGATTTTTTATAAATTCATTAAAATGCCATGAGTCTTTCACATAAAATTCATTATTTCCTATTATATTATTGATCGATTTTGATAAAAATTTTGATAAATTGTAAGTAGGCGCTCCTATATTACTAATAATGGGTCTTAGAGGTATATCAATTTTATGTAGTTTTGGAAGCCCATAGATATAAGGTGCTAGCCCATTATGGCAAATTAATTTATTTTTCAATTCAATAGGGATTATCTTATTTTTGTGCCAATTATTTATTAATTTATTCATGTTATTTTGTATTGATAAAGTAGGATCAGATTTTAATTTTTTATAAGTTGTTTCATCATTTAAAAGGTTTTCTATTTTCTTTTCATAGTCATTTCTATGCATTATGACGGTTTTATTACATTTATCCGCGTTCAAAACTAAAATTTCAGGGTTAGCATTTAAGAACTCTTTTGTTATTTTTGTATGATAGTTAAGACGATTCTTTGCAGTACCTACTTCTGCTTTCTGTTTGTTCTTCTTGTTTGTCAAGATGTTACAAATTTTGTTTCTAATTTCATTCTTTTCTTCTAAATTTTTATTCCTGATTCCACATTCTAAATTTGCAATTATATTGTCGATAGGCAGTTTTTTGTTATCAGGCAATGCAAATTTCGGACCTAAGCTTAACGTATGCTGCACCTCATCCGGAATTTTTGTTTCGGTTAGATTTTTCAACCATTGTTCATTGATATTTTGTTTTTCATAAGCTACGCCTTTCATTAGATTATTTATCTTTTTAGATTGTATGGCTTTTATTTTGTTGAAATTTTTTTCGAAATTATTTTGTTGATTTTGAAAAAATTGCGAGATAAAGTTGCTATCAAAGTTTAAATAACAGGATTGTTTAATGCGTTTAATTTTGTTTTCAACCTCTGTTACATTCGCGCATGCTTCTTTAATGCATAAATTTAAACAGCTTTTATGAAGCGAATTTAACAATTTTGTGTAAGCCTTCTTATTTTGCAACCTGCTAAACATATTCTCCTTTGATTTAGATATAATAAAATTTGGGAAAACTTGCAAACTCCTACATCTTACCAGAAATATTCTGCGATTCTTCTCTTTTGCTAATATCTTCATTAATTTTCCGTATTCCTTCAAATCTCCAGGATAGGTGGTTGTCCCTTCCATATTAAGGCTTATATCCCAGCCAAAATTATAATAAAGATTCTTGACCCACGTATGAATTAATACACAATTCTCGGGAAATAGGTCACATTAACACATATATTTTTATTTTTACCCTCGTCTTTACGTACGTTTCGGTCTCACGACCATCATCAGAAGACTTATTAATACAAAAACCTGATTACTTAGAAATACTGTAATAACACAAAGCGTCCTTATCGCACAAATTTCGTTTAAATGCCAACGTCGCGAAACGAACGGAGACATGAAATCGGAACTATAACACAGCAATGTTGCAGCGTAAAAATTAAAAATCCACTATTAAGTAGAATCATCAATAAATACGAACACATTTCATAAATGTCTGCGAGAGACTAACATACAAAGAGTTCTATCCTCTTTGCTAACAGACGAGATTTGTATGTTAGTCTCTCGCAGACATTTATGAAATGTGTTCGTATTTATTGATGATTCTACTTAATAGTGGATTTTTAATTTTTACGCTGCAACATTGCTGTGTTATAGTTCCGATTTCATGTCTCCGTTCGTTTCGCGACGTTGGCATTTAAACGAAATTTGTGCGATAAGGACGCTTTGTGTTATTACAGTATTTCTAAGTAATCAGGTTTTTGTATTAATAAGTCTTCTGATGATGGTCGTGAGACCGAAACGTACGTAAAGACGAGGGTAAAAATAAAAATATATGTGTTAATGTGACCTATTTCCCGAGAATTGTGTATTAATTCATACGTGGGTCAAGAATCTTTATTATAATTTTGGCTGGGATATAAGCCTTAATATGGAAGGGACAACCACCTATCCTGGAGATTTGAAGGAATACGGAAAATTAATGAAGATATTAGCAAAAGAGAAGAATCGCAGAATATTTCTGGTAAGATGTAGGAGTTTGCAAGTTTTCCCAAATTTTATTATATCTAAATCAAAGGAGAATATGTTTAGCAGGTTGCAAAATAAGAAGGCTTACACAAAATTGTTAAATTCGCTTCATAAAAGCTGTTTAAATTTATGCATTAAAGAAGCATGCGCGAATGTAACAGAGGTTGAAAACAAAATTAAACGCATTAAACAATCCTGTTATTTAAACTTTGATAGCAACTTTATCTCGCAATTTTTTCAAAATCAACAAAATAATTTCGAAAAAAATTTCAACAAAATAAAAGCCATACAATCTAAAAAGATAAATAATCTAATGAAAGGCGTAGCTTATGAAAAACAAAATATCAATGAACAATGGTTGAAAAATCTAACCGAAACAAAAATTCCGGATGAGGTGCAGCATACGTTAAGCTTAGGTCCGAAATTTGCATTGCCTGATAACAAAAAACTGCCTATCGACAATATAATTGCAAATTTAGAATGTGGAATCAGGAATAAAAATTTAGAAGAAAAGAATGAAATTAGAAACAAAATTTGTAACATCTTGACAAACAAGAAGAACAAACAGAAAGCAGAAGTAGGTACTGCAAAGAATCGTCTTAACTATCATACAAAAATAACAAAAGAGTTCTTAAATGCTAACCCTGAAATTTTAGTTTTGAACGCGGATAAATGTAATAAAACCGTCATAATGCATAGAAATGACTATGAAAAGAAAATAGAAAACCTTTTAAATGATGAAACAACTTATAAAAAATTAAAATCTGATCCTACTTTATCAATACAAAATAACATGAATAAATTAATAAATAATTGGCACAAAAATAAGATAATCCCTATTGAATTGAAAAATAAATTAATTTGCCATAATGGGCTAGCACCTTATATCTATGGGCTTCCAAAACTACATAAAATTGATATACCTCTAAGACCCATTATTAGTAATATAGGAGCGCCTACTTACAATTTATCAAAATTTTTATCAAAATCGATCAATAATATAATAGGAAATAATGAATTTTATGTGAAAGACTCATGGCATTTTAATGAATTTATAAAAAATCAATCCGTACCCGTAAACCATCAACTAATTTCCTTAGACGTTGTTTCTTTATTTACAAATATACCAGTCGATTTGGCATTGAATAGCATCAAAAAACGTTGGGCAGAGATTAAAAACCACACACCTCTAGATCAATCGGAATTTATAAATGCTGTGAAGTTTTGTTTAGAATGCACTTATTTTCAGTACGGTGAACAATATTTTGGACAAATATTCGGCACAGCAATGGGATCTCCTATTTCTGCTACCATTGCTAACCTCGTTATGGAATGCCTGGAGGAATCTGTTATAAGTTCATTAGATTTTCGGCCCGTATTTTTTAAACGGTATGTAGATGATTGCCTTATGTGTCTTCCCAATGACAAAATTCAGTACGTGATTAATAAATTTAACAATTTCCACTGTAAACTTCAATTTACCTGTGAAATAGAAGTTAACAAAAACATAAATTTCTTAGATATGAATATTAGGCATGATGCAGATGGAGAAATAAAAACTTCGTGGTTTACTAAAGAAGTTTGGTCTCAACGCTATCTTCACTTCAATTCCGTTGCACCAACTTGTTATAAAAAAAGCGTCATAAACAGTCTTACAGACCGCGCGGTTAAATTGTCCCACCCAGAGGACCGTCCCAAAAATCTAAAAATTGTTCGTAATACACTGGAATTGAATGGCTACCCAAAAACTTTTTTCAATCCTATTATTAAAGAGAGAATAAACAAAATTTATAATGGAGCGTCATATAAAAATAACGTAAAAGGTAATTCAGACAATTATATAACTTTACCATACATTCCGGAGACCTCAGAGAAAATTAAGAAATGTTTGAAAAAGTATGATATAAACGTAGCGCATAAACCTACTAACTGTGTTGGGAAATATTTCTCAAATCTAAAACCTGTAATTCCTAAAGATAAACAAACCCACACAGTATACAAATTAAATTGTTTAGATTGTGATGGGACCTATACTGGTATCTCTAAACAATATTTACAAAAAAGAATGTATGGCCATAAGTATAGCACAAGAAACAAAAACTTAGAAAATTCCACCGCGCTTGCTAAACATTGCTTTGATTATAACCATCAATTTGATTACAAGAATGTTAATATTTTAACTAAGGAAACCAATTATTATAAAAGATCTATTCTGGAGATGATTCATATAAAACGTGACTCCAAGTCTGTTAATCATAGGAGTGACGTTCAAACACTAAGTCATATTTATACTAATTTAATTAATTAATATTCTTGCAAATTCCTACTTACGTCCTTATAATGTAAAAGTTTACTTTAGGTAGAATTGTCTAAAGTATTTCTCACAGGCCAGAGACCTTCTTTTATCACCTAATAAATTATGACATCTGGCGCTTAAATGAACACTTGAGATGGTCTCGTCTGTTAGCAAAGAGGATAGAACTCTTTGTATGTTAGTCTCTCGCAGACATTTATGAAATGTGTTCGTATTTATTGATGATTCTACTTAATAGTGGATTTTTAATTTTTACGCTGCAACATTGCTGTGTTATAGTTCCGATTTCATGTCTCCGTTCGTTTCGCGACGTTGGCATTTAAACGAAATTTGTGCGATAAGGACGCTTTGTGTTATTACAGTATTTCTAAGTAATCAGGTTTTTGTATTAATAAGTCTTCTGATGATGGTCGTGAGACCGAAACGTACGTAAAGACGAGGGTAAAAATAAAAATATATGTGTTAATGTGACCTATTTCCCGAGAATTGTGTATTAATTCATACGTGGGTCAAGAATCTTTATTACAAAAACTAAATTATTACTCTGTGATTCTTTAGTATTATCTCATCTGAACTATTGCTCACAGGTGTTTTTAGCTTGCATAGACTCCATTCACCAATATAAAATACAAAAATTGCAAAATTCGTGTTTAAGGTTTGCCTATGGGATCCGTAAATATCAACATATATCTCACAGGCTGAAAGATGCTAAATGGTTGAACATGAATAATAGGTTTAAACTACAGGCAGCTACGTTATATTACAAAATTTTGCAAGATAAATCACCACCTTATCTTTACAAAAAAATAAGATTTAGATCAGATCTTTATAACTTGAACGTTCGTAAACGAGATATGCTGGTTATACCAAGACGCAGGCTTAAATTGTATGAAAGATCTTTCTCATATCAAGTTGTACACATCTATAATAGCATTCCGTCAAAAATAAAGGCTAAAACAAAAAAAACATTCAAATGTGCTATGATTCGTTTCTTAAGAAGTTTACAGGAGAATAACATTTGATATACTTAGTATCTTTTCTAAAAGTTCTTATTATTTTTATATCTAATCTAATTCTCAACAATTAAAATTTAATTGAGACAAAATTATTCGGTAGGAATAAATGTATTATTATTATTATTATTATTATTGTTATTATTATTATTATTATTATTATTTTTATTATTTTGTTTAATTACTTGTAGTGTATTATAGTCTCAATATATTGTGCAGGGTTAAGTGGAAGAACAGTAAATGGCTTGCCATCTAACTGAACTTCGCCCTGAGATTCAGTATATAACTGTTCACATAGAATTGAATTTATTTATTTTTTCTACTTTATTTATAATGTAACTAAATACTGAATAAGACCATTATTATTATTATTATTATTATTATTATATACGAGGGGAAGGTGAAAAGTCGTAGAATTGATTAAACAGCTCTGCATTCATAATATACGCCGGTGATCGTTTGGCCTTTTTCAAGGTAATCGATATGGATAAAACCGAAACCAAAAACTGTCACCATGACTTTGTTGGCCGATAAACCCACCTTGGTCTTTTTCGGCTTCGATTCGCCAGGACAAGTTTACTGTTTCGACTATTCTTTGGTTTCTCTTCTTATCGCGCGCTTGAATATCGTCAAACATTCCTTCGAAGTTATCACACTCATAATCTGGCAGATAGCTTTGTCATATTCAAAAATATATGAGAAATGTTCCGTAGCCGTTCGGTTGAGATGCCCATAGCTTCAGCAATCTCGCACTTCAACTCGCCTATCGTCCAATATCATACCATGGATTCTATCGACGATTTCTGGCGTAGTAACCTTAATTGGACGACCAGAACGTTGGGCGTCCTTTGTGGTGATACTACCAAAAAATAGAGAAAGGAGCTTTTAGTCCGCGAAGAACATAAAACTGAGTAGAGCCTCAATCTTAATTTATTGATGTGCATTTGATGGTGACAACAATCGATAGTCCTTAGATCAACATGAAATAATTATTAGTAGTTCGGTCAATTATTTTTTATCAGTACTGGTATATACGCTCAACCATAACTTATATAAAAAATTCTCGGGAATTAGGTCACATTAACACTCTGTTATAAATGTTCGTCTTCACGTACGTTTCGGTCTCACAACCATCATCAGAAGACTTATTTTGTCAAAAAGGGGGTTAACTAAAACTAATTAGCACAAGCGTCCATATCGCACAATTTTCAATCAAAAAGCTCACGCCGTCGAAACGAACAGAACCACGAATAATCGAAAATTGTATCGTTAATATTAAAGTATAGATTTCTTTGTAACAAGAAACCACTGTTAAGTAATATTCTCATAATGTACAAACGCATATTGCTATGGTCTCAAAGCAACTGGAGTTCGAAGCTATTTGTTTGTAATAACTCAACCATAACTAACATTTTTCTCAAATCGTCAATATTTTACGATGGGCCATAAAATGAATCAAATCATCTAGACTAGAGTGTTAAGTATTTGTTGATTTGATTATATTATAATCAAATATCAAGTTAGATCTGCTACAGTTGATAACCACAAAAATAACAATTAACCCAGATTTCTGTATTACATGCGAATTTAAATGAAAATACTAGCATTATAAGCGGATATAATTCACCAGTTACAATGGAATTTAGTTGAAGAATAAAACTTTAATGCGGAATGTTAGCCAACTCCGGATGCAGCTCTAAATAAATTATACTATACAGCTACTGTCGGGTTTACTTTGGCAACGTTTGATACACAGTATTGTGACTGCTAGAAACACAGATAGAATATATACAGTGGGATTGTGACCATCTTCCATGGAGTCTCTTATCCAATCGCCATCAAGATATTATCCAGGGAACGTAATAATATGTATATTCGGTTGCATACCATAACACGGATGCGGGCTTCGGCTTTATGTAAATCTATTTTATATAAATTCTAGGGAAATAGGTCACACTAACACATATGTTTACTATTTTCGCTTATAGGGACGTTTAGGTTTCACGACCATCATCAGAAGAAGTATCAAAAATAATAACTGTCTAAAACGGGATTTCTTAAAACTAATTGTATCAAGCAATAAACGTCCTTAACGCATTAATTTCAATTAAAAATGCCTACGTCGCTGGAACGAACAACAGAACCACGAATAATGGGAATTGTAACACGTGAATGTTCTAAGTATATGAATATGTATCAAAAAACCGCAGCAAAACAATCTTTCTCTAGTAATTGAAGTCATCTCACGCAACATTTGAATGAGACTGAAACCAAAGTATAACACGCTCAAGTACCCACTTTCGAACCAGATGTTGAAGGTTTATGAGGTAATAGGACCTTACTAGAATCTATCTAAAATATACATTATGAAGACGCATCTAGAAATGTGCAAGGGTCTTAATTGATTTAATTACTATAAATTTGACCTCATGATTGAACATCTGTTCCATAGTGGCTTCATCAGGTGAACAATGGTACATGCAAGTAGTTACCATTATTCACCTGCAGAAGCCAATGTGTGGCTAAACAAGTCGAGTTTTCTTTTATTTCCATAAAAGTTTATTTTGGAATTGGATATTTGTTTATTCGGACCTTTGACCACAAAGCAGGAGTTGCTTAATTGGATGATAAATCATCCAGGAAGGGTGGCAGAGCCGGCGGTTGACGTGGGTAGTAAGGGTAGTACTACCCACTCGAAAATAAAATGTGTGGGTAGTTTCCCACTCGAAACTTCTTCCGAACAAACGACGCGCATAGATTCCTCGATATACTTAGATCCTTTCCTACACTGAAGGGGAAGAAGCAACTGATTGAACGGTATGGTAAAGTTTCTCTGGGAAAATGAACTCTATATAAAAATCGTTTCCGAATTCGTTTTTAATAATAATAATACAACGATCTTGCTCTATTGAAAGAAGTTTTTCAGTTTTGCTTCGATTAAAAAAATATTTAAGATCGACTATGGCAATGAATTGGTTAAATGGTTAAATGATTCAGTTGATGCGGTCGATTTAGAAACGTTAATGGATTAATTATCTTTAAACGAAAGTAGATAAATTGAACTTTGTGACATCTCAATGTATATTTTTATCAATTTTTGATCGCGACCCTGTATCTCTTATCGCTACATATGAGTGTATTGTAAAAAAATCACTTGATACTACTGCCTAGAACAGATTCTATTAAACCTTCTTTCAAGAAATGACGGTGATTTGTTGGTATGAGGTATGTAAGTTTCTATGCCTAGCCTGATAATATCCGAGATCTCTGTGTTAGTGAGGAATAAGTCAAACGTATTGGCATAATGATAGTTGTTATCAGGGATCCGTGTTGGTTCAACTAATTAACTGCTCGAGACCATAAGTAATTGCGAAGACCTCAGCCAGTCGCCCTGCGTCATCCGTCTTGTTTGAGAACCTGAGCCAAGCCGAGTTGTAAATGTTGAAATCCCCCATGATGATAATTTCAGCTGCTGGATACATCTGCTGAATGTGGTCAAGTTTCAGACAAAGAAATTCAAAGAGCTTATCATGACCTGGTTCATTAAGTGATAAATAATCACAACAGAGAAATGTTGTCTGTTTGTGATTATCAAACTTGAACCATTCGAATTCTTGTGGTTCTAGATTTTACTCTTGATGACATGAGAGATCATTTCTGGAATATAGACACGTAGCCTGGGCAGAGCATATAGGTCGTGTTGGTGGAAGGATTGACCTGCGTCTGGTTTGTCTGTCTGCAGACTGGAGAAATCTTTAGAGTGGATTACCAGATAGCGGTACCTATGACGAATGCTGAAAAGGATTTTGCAAATGCCGACATACATCCCTACAATGAGAATATTTTTCCTAACTGGATAATTGAGGCTGCAGAGCAAAAAACCAAGAATTCGAAGTAGTCCATGTAGAAAACCAGGAGATAAAAGCAAAATATCAAAATTGGTGAAACCACTGAATTGGTGAAAGCATTGTCAAAATTTATGAATACATTCTGTCAAACAGGGTAAAATGTGTCTGTATAGACTGAATTAGTGATATCTAAATATTAATTGATTCCAGAATTGAAACCTTCCAATTGATTCGTCAACTCATACTTTTTATATTTGAAAAGAAAGATTAGTGTGAAGGATTTAAGACTTTTGTAAATCAAGAGCGTGATACTAACATTTGGAAATGACATATACGATTTTCAGGCTCATTGCCATTTTATTCACGTTCATAACTGAATTATCTGGCGTTGTATAATACGCAACGTGGTGGTGTTTATTCATACGAACACACGATTTATTCTGAATGTTTTGTAGATTTGAGCGCTAACTAGCGAATTTATATTCGAGTCACAGCTCAGATATAAACACGTAATTTATGATGAGAGGGTGTGTTTGAACAGTGACGAAGAAACATTTCTTACGAACTGTAAGGACTTGATAACAAGTTATGTTTTATTTCCACGTTTTTAATGGAGCTTATCAACTCTCTGCGTCGATTTTATTCGTCGCAAGAAATATAGAGTGAAGATATACGAACTGCACTAGACGTCATACGATTGTATTCAATACTTTGTAACCGGTATTCCTTGAATTGGTCTCATACTTGAAATATGTTATATCTACAATAGTACTATCTTCTTTACATGACATTCCTAGTTGAGCTAGTTGAATTATTAACAATAAAGAAACAATTAGAATATAATTATATTGAAAAGTAGAATAAACAATTGCTTCTTAGACTATCAATAATGAAGACAGAACCAACAATAACTATAAAATACAGTTACTCGAAAGTACCGAACAATCTTTGGGATTGCTATACTTTTGCTTTTTTTAAATATATACCTATGTATATAGCAAATACATAACATTGGATGATTTACTAGAGCTGATTACGTAAGATAAGGAGGTGTTGATGAAAAGCTCCATCCATGTCCAGAAAGCTCGCTAGCGCAATTTTTCTGCTCTCTGTATCAGTTCGTATACTACCATTCCACAGGATTTCCAGGTTTGTTAAGCATATCGATTGCGATGTAGGTGATTTATCATAAGAGTTCCATCCATCCAACATGCCTGTCGATCAGTTACTCTAGAATTTTCAGGAGAAACGATGTTTGACCGATCGGACGGAAAGATTTTGGCTGGGCGTAAGACTCTCGCCTTGGCTTTGGTATGAATACCACTTTTGCCGTCCTCCACTCTTCCAGTATGTAGCTCAGTGCCAGGCTGGCTCTCACCATTTCACACAGGATAGGGGCCAGTATATCGCTTGCCTGCTGAAGTAAAGCTGGCCGGTCAAGTACTTTGGAGGTATCCAATGCTACAGCTAGAGCTTCTCCATCCTTTTCAATAGATTTCTGCCATAAATATGATACGTAGACAAGCATCTGTTCTCTCTGTTGACAAATGCCATATTGCTGGCCATTCACGATTTTGGAGCTCTCAAGGTATTGAATGAGCTCGATGTTGGTTGCTTTCCCCAACATTCTAGAGATTACAGATAACAGTGCAATGGGTGTATAGTTATTAGGAAAGGACTGCGTTGATTTTTTTTGGAATTGCTTCGACTCTAGGCTGTCTTTCAGCTGGATTAAAACACAAACAAGTTTGTATGAAAGAGTAAACAACCAACAGGAAAATGGTCTTAATTACTTAAGAACGACAGGTGGAATTCCGTTTGGCCCCATAGCCTTTTTGGTATTGAGATCTAGCAGAATGTTCCTAATTGTGCCTTGACGAAAGACAATTTCAGGAATATGGTTATCGATGGCAGCAACATGTTTTATATTCCGATTTGGACATAAACTTTCCCCTCAATAAGGTATGAAGACATTAGTTCCAACATTCGACCCCTAATTCCAGTAGTTGACCATTTTTGACATAATAACGTTTGTAAACTATCCAATGCACGAGACAAATCGAAGACGAGATCCGCTACAAAAAGCACAGCCGAGTAGCAAAAATTATACATAATATTATTATCGTGCCAGGCAAAATATGAGCACGTTTTTCAATGCCATGTGACTATGAATAAAGCAATTATGTTGAATGAATCTTGAACGATAAGCATTAAGCTTTGTTAAAGGAAATTAGTTCGTACAATGAACAATAACGGTTATTTGGAGGTTTCTGCGGGTCCAACAACATTTAAGGGTTTCGACAGTCGTAACTTTTTGGTTACTTCACATTTTATTAGGGAGTACTACAAACAGGGATTCCTTGTTTCGATACCCAAATGATAAAAGTGATAGCGCAGTAACAATCAAAGCTTTAATATATATTTATAGAAGTATTCTGTTGAAAACAGACTGGATAAAATAATACACGAGTGGATACCGCCTAGAGCGCTTGTTTCTGCTACAGAAAGTCCTTTGTTCTTTGTAATACGACCTATCCAAATTGTTTGCAACAACATTTTATGATTAGCATCGTATTTTGTATTATATCCACATAACGCGATCTGATTTTAAAAGGTGTATTGTTTTTTTTTCAACAAAAACTTCGTTTTAGCTAATGTTTTGTACACTCTTTGTTATATACTATTATTATAATGAACAAAGAATAACTTACGACTATGATGCTCTTTAACAAGTTAAGTGTTAACAAATCAGTTATTCAATATATATACACTAAGTTTGGAACCATAAGGAATACTTTTTTATCATTAACTTTAGGAAAAAAGTTATTCTTCATAAAAAGTTCTGCATGCTCTAAAATCTAAAATACAATCATCAGATATTTAATTTTTTTCATTCGTATACGCGGTTTGTCAAAGAGTATAAATTTCACTCAAGAGTAAAGTACCTTCATAATTGACAATATCGAAAATTGCAATTACATCCATTTACATTGAAAAATCAGGTTTTGTTATTTTTTACTAATCTTTTTATTTTGAATGAACATTCATCTCTTGTAATTATGAAACACATGATAACTAATAGGTACTAGAAATAAATAGAAACTTATTTCTCACTCATTCCACTAATGCCTCGACATATTCACTTTCTCGTTCAATACATAAATCATTTGTATGTCAGTGCATCCTAAATTACATGTAACTACAGTTAAATTTGCATTGATACCTATTGTAGAAAAAAAGGCGTTTTTTTTGGAATGAGTTGTTTCCCAATAAAGGCAAACAGCCTGTAAAGAACTGGTGTTAATTCTGGGGCACATTTCTTGGGTCCAGTAGGCGTAAGTTCGTTTGGTCCCATAGCCTTTTCGGCATTGAGATTAAGCAGAATGTGCCTAATTCTGGGCTAACAACTTAAAGTTTATGGTTATCACTTGTAGAGATATGAGGAGGGTCCTTCCCTTGCGGATCATCTTGGGTTAGAAACATTTTATCATGTTAATGTAAACGTTCCTAGATCGAATGTGCAATTTGCTCAGAACTGCTATGTTCTGTGAGTTGTATTTATTTCTATGTGAAAAAATCGTATTGGTGTATTACTCAGCGTATATGCAAAATCGGTCCTAAGTGTTGTTTTGAGGGTTTAAAGTTATAATGTACTGTAGCATGTGTCTGGATGTTAACAGTTAATAATAGTAATATCTGGCAGATAGCTTTCTCATATTCATATTCTCATATGCACAATGTTCGGTTGAGATGGTCATAGCCTCAGCAATGTGGTGCACTTTAACTCGCCGATCGTCCAATATCAAATCATGAATTTCATCGACGATCTCTGGCGTTGTAACCTCAATTGAATGACCATAACGTTCGGCGTCCTTTGTCGTCATACTACCACAACGAAAATCAGTAAACCACTTGTGAATCGTTCCAATCGATGGTGAAGAGTCATAGAAATGAAGATATAGAATTCTTGAGTCCCATAAGCGCAATGCTTTACAAAAAGACCCTCTCTAAGAAATTTGAAGGCAGCCTTTCTCTTTCTAATTCTCTCGCATTATAAAGATCTCTATGCATCGCTATGTGTTCACGAAACGTAAGTGGGCGGCGCATATCGGGACCGAGTAAGAAGAGATAGCCTGCCTTCAAATTTCTTAGACGAGTCAAAAATATAGCACCTTCAAGAACTCTTATTCTTCAGCTCTATGCATTATATAAAAAAATTCTCGGGAATTAGGTCACATTAACACTCTGTTATAAATGTTCGTCTTTACGTACGTTTCGGTCTCACGACCATCATCAGAAGACTTATTTTGTTAAAAAGGGGGTTAACTAAAACTAATTAGCACAAGCGTCCATATCGCACAATTTTCAATCAAAAAGCTCACGCCGTCGAAACGAACAGAACCACGAATAATCGAAAATTGTATCGTTAATATTAAAGTATAGATTTCTTTGTAACAAGAAACCACTGTTAAGTAATATTCTCATAATGTACAAACGCATATTGCTATGGTCTCAAAGCAACTGGAGTTCGAAGCTATTTGTTTGTTATAACTCGACCCAGATGTAGATTTATAACGTACTTGAAAAGGTTTTAGACCTGCATTGGAATTTAGTTTACTTTAAGCGTTCTTCCTAAAATATACTTTTAACATTATAAAGACGTATGTAGGCATTTGTATAAATCTGACTCAATCCCTGAATATCATTCCTATGATTTACAGAATTTGAATCCCTTTTTATGTGAATCATCTCCAGGATAGATCTTTTATAATAATTGGTTTCTTTAGTTAAAATATTAACATTTTTGTAATCAAATTGATGGTTATAATCAAAACAGTGCTTAGCAAGGGCGGTGGAATGTTCTAAGTTATTATTTCTTGTGCTATACTTATGGCCGTACATTCTTTTTTGTAAATATTGTTTAGAGATTCCAGTATAAGTTCCATCACAATCTAAACAATTCAATTTATATACTGTGTGGGTTTGTTTATCTTTAGGTATTACAGGTTTTAGATTTGAGAAATATTTCCCAACACAGTTAGTAGGTTTATGCGCAACATTTATATCGTACTTTTTCAAACATTTCTTAATTTTTTCTTAGGTCTCCGGAATGTATGGTAAAGTTATATAATTGTATTACCTGTTATGTTATTTTTATAAGAAGAACCATTATAGATTTTGTTTATTCTCTCTTTAATGATAGGATTGTAGAAAGTTTTTGGGTAGCCATTCATTTCCAATGCATTACGAACAATTTTTAAATTTTTGGGACGGTCCTCTGCGTGGGATAATTTTACCGCGCGGTCTGTGAGGCTGTTTATGACACTTTTTTTATAACAAGCTGGTGCAACGGAATTGAAATGAAGATAACGTTGAGACCAGACTTTAGTAAACCAAGAAGTTTTTATTTTTCCATCTGCATCATGCCTAATGGTCATATCTAGAAAATTAATGTTATTGTTTATTTCTATTTCACAAGTGAATTGAAGTTTACAATGGAAATTGTTAAATTTATTAATCACATATTGAATTTTATCGTTGGGAACACACATAAGGCAATCATCTACATACCGTTTAAAGAATACAGGCTGAAAATCTAATGAATTTATAACAGATTCCTCTAGGCATTCCATAACGAGGTTAGCAATGGTAGCTGAAATAGGAGATCCCATTGCTGTGCCGAAAATTTGTCCAAAATATTGCTCACCGTACTGAAAATAAGTGCATTCTAAACAAAACTTTACCGCATTTATAAAATCCGATTGATCAAGAGGTGTGTGGTTTTTAATCTCTGGCCAACGTTTTTTGATGCAATTTAATGCCAAAACGACAGGTATATTTGTAACCCCTTTTTAACAAAATAAGTCTTCTGATGATGGTCGTGAGACCGAAACGTACGTAAAGACGAACATTTATAACAGAGTGTTAATGTGACTTAATTCCCGAGAATTTTTTTATATAATTCATACTGGGTCAAGAATCTTATTATATTGCTCTATGCATAATAACATTCGATGCTACGGTAGAGTTTTTTCAACGGAAGAAATAATATTTAATCAACACGCGAAACTCACTTTTTTCCATGTTTACAAAAATCTTCAAAGCTGCTTGCTTTCGATGGTTGTCAAAACAGAATTAAATGACATATGGGTCTTAAAATTGTAATGCGTTCAAGTTGAAGATGGTACGTCACAAAAGTCACATTGGATTTTCGGTTGTGGCGCCATCTGTTTTATTTTTCAGGGACTTTTTGTCTTGCCCTCGTATCTTGTAGCACATATAAGTATCAGTTTACAAAAGAATATGAAAAGTTCATAACTGTTGACAATTGTTCCCACCTGGTGGTATCTTCAGAAATCTTTTTACTCATCCTTCGTAGCCAGACGTATCTTTATGAATATATCCATAGTACATTTTTCATGCCGATGTCTTACGACGGAACAAAATTACCGGACTTATTACTTCTGTTAATACTTATTGGTATACTTATTGAAACAGATCGGAACAATTTGAAAGAAACGCTCCGTTTTAAAGCCTCTTACAATTCCCGAATACAGTAAATAGCATCCTCTTCGAAGACGTGGCAAACTGCCTACTTTAAATATGAAGATTACCACCGTCGACGTTTAAAACACGAACCACGTTCGACCACGTCACGCGATGATTGAAATAAATTTGGAAGCTAAAAGCTCCCCAAAGAAACTAATGCTGGTAGCATGTCTACTAATAATGGAAGTGACGAGCAGAATAAAGGACTTTGAAGCCTTCCTTTTTACGAGATAAGTATTTAAACACATTTTGAACGGGCAAAAAGGGACGAACAATGCTTATGTCAGTGTAAGTATTGATTTTATCAAAAATAAAACGCCTCCATATAGTGCCAGGAATATTTTATTGCCAGAAAATTTATTTGTGCTCTTATTTTGAAACTGAACAAATTAATGATTTCCTAGACGAGAATTCGTAGATTCGTTGGCACAAATGTTACACGCAAAATTACTACCGGATTAAAAAAGCAAGGCTTTAAAGATTTATGCACTGAAAGGTCTTTATTGGAAATTCGTTTAAACTCATAAACATGTTGAACACATATTGTAGTTTACTCTATTGAATCCTATTTGTTATTTAATTAATGACAAATGCAGGCAACGCTTTCATTGTTCAGTACTCATATATCATCGTAGATTAATTATATATCATGTCAATTCTAGTGACAGATAAATACTTGTTGTTGTTCGTGCCTAGATATTTTGTTATTGTTGATAGGATTGAATAGAATTTGTACAAATCAATTGATAATATGGTTTCTTTTACATCATAATTTCTATATTGTAAAATTAAACACTAGTATGTTGCTATCACTTTTATGTGTAACTTCTGTTACTCAAGTTTCAGCGTTACTACATCTTCAGACAGCATTCAAATACAATTAAAATACAAAGCTTCAACAATAAATATACTTATCGGTGGGTAGCAAACGATTACTGTAGTTGGTCATAGGATTGTAGTGTTTATTTCCAATACTAATTGAAATTCTTTGTTCTCCTTAAAATTCATTTTAATTGATTCTAAGCGTTGTTGATATTTTATTTCTTAATTCTTTGACTACACGAGAGGGAAACCTAAAATGTCATAGTCATAGGGAAAGACCTTACTAGGTAAAGAGTTTCACAGCTTCAATAAAGTCTGGTAGGGAGAAGTCTCGAACTTGACAATGGAGGGGTGACTGGTTTGAGCTCGTCTGGTCCACCTATCTGGAATCTCGTGGTGGAACAACGACGAGATTTCTGATGAACACCGACCATGGAAATATCTATAGAAAAGAGGGAGATCGCCCACGTTTCTACGATGTTCTAGAGAAGTTAATGAACTCGTAACTGTGTCAGACGAATAGCTCTCTTCTGGATGGAAGTAAAGTAGCTCTTGGCACGGAATAGAAAACCGAGTTTTTGTGAACCGGTTGTCGCAATAGACCTCACATGATCATCCCGTTAGAGGGTTCTGTTGGTGGTGATTCCGAGCATGGATATGGGAGACTTCATAGGAATAGTTGTACATGACATCATCAACTTAGGGATTCTGGGATCCGCCTTCCTGAGAAGACGCAAGTTTGAGTTTTGGTTGCATTAAACTCTACTAGATTATCCTCATTTCAAAATCTTTGCCAGATCTCCATTTGTTGCGTCAATCTGTCTCTGTCTCACTTCCTTTGGCTTCATTGGATGCTATATGGGCTCTAGATGAGACAACGGTATGAAGTGTACCATCATCTGAAAAGCTGTGGAAGGGACAGGTGGTCACTTTCCAGCAGATCGTCCATATGGAGCAGAAACATAGTTGGTGCCAAGACAGATCCAGAGGATACTCATCCACCACATCGAGTGATTTGTCTGGCAGAAAACTTGATAGAAAGCGACAAAGTTGAGGCTTCAAACTGTATGACGGAAGTTTCCTAACAAGTCCACCATTGAAATGCGTAATTTTTGAACGGAAACAGATATCGACTTGATGTTTGTGCCATTCGCTTTAGAATCATCAAATTAGTTTGGGAAGATATTTTTTTCATAGAAAAAACTCCATAGACGAGAAACAACATTTTCGGAAGAATGACTATTTAATCGTCAACCATTGAAATGCCTAACTTTCGGACTGAAAGAGATATTGACGTGCTGTTTGTGCCATTCGTTTCAGAATCATCGAATTAGTCTGAAAAGATATTTTTTTCATAGAAGAAACTCCAAAGAAGAGGAATAACATTTTCGGAAATATGACTATTTAATCGTTATATAAAAAATTCTCGGGAATTAGGTCACATTAACACTCTGTTATAAATGTTCGTCTTTACGTACGTTTCGGTCTCACGACCATCATCAGAAGACTTATTTTGTTAAAAAGGGGTTAACAAAATAAGTCTTCTGATGATGGTCGTGAGACCGAAACGTACGTAAAGACGAACATTTATAACAGAGTGTTAATGTGACCTAATTCCCGAGATTTTTGTATATAATTCATACTGGGTCAAGAATCTTATTATATTACTATTTAATCGTCAACCATTGAATTGCCTAACTTTCGGATGGAAAAAGATATTGACTTGCTGTTTGTGCCATTCGCTTCATAATCATCAAATTAGTTTGAAAAGATATTTTTTTCATAGAAGAAACTCCAAAGACGAGAAATAACATTTTCGGAAATATAACTATTTATTATTAGGTATAATAAAGATTCTTGACGCAGTATAAATTATATATAAAAATTCTCGGGAAATAGGTCACATTAACACTCTGTTTTAAATATTTTCGTCTTTACGTACGTTTCGGTGTCACGACCATCATCAGAAGACATATATTACATTATATTACATATATTATATTACATATGTTATAATTCCGATTTCATGTTCCTGTTCGTTTCGGCGACGTTGGCATTTAAACGAAATTTGTGCGATAAGGACGCTTTGTGTTGATACAATTAGTTCTAAGTAATCGGGTTATTGAAGTAATGAGTCTTCTGATGATGGTCGTGAGACCGAAACGTACGTAAAGACGAAAATGTTCAAAACAGAGTGTTAATGTTTATTATTAGGGATGAATAACCATTATTTATTGCGATTTGTTTATTATTGTAAAGTATTGCCTTTCATTTAATGATGCATAGACTTTTTTCAATACCATTGTCACAATCAAATTTCCAGCAGGAAGTAAATACAATTAAACAGAACAAGAATTAAAAAATAAATTTGTTTTATTGTCTACTGTTTTCTTCTTGGCAAACAGTGGAGTAGTGAATAAGAAGCCAGCTTATAAAAAATTACATTTATGAGTGCCCGCAAGCCCTTTTTACGAGCACTAAGCACTAAGCCCTCTCAAAAAGCATTATGTAATTCAATCTATGACCGAAATATATATGTTTTTAATATAATTCACTTTGAAATTTCAATTTAGGAATTCAAATCTTATTTGTGATGAATTTCAAACCGTAGAATATTATTCTAAAATGTATAATAATGAAAATTGTATTTGTCGACATCGTTTTGTTCTAACGCAACAGAATATGCATATTTTAAATGACAATTTATATTAATAACGCTACTATGACGCTAATGCTTGATTCAATTTAATAATTCACGTATATTTGAATTGAGGGATAGAATTATAGCACAATTGGGATATGAATTCATCATACAATCTAGTTGCCACATACTTCAAGTTTTAATCAAATATTACATTTAGTTTCTAGTATACTATACTGGGTGTTGGCAATGATTCCGATAAATGATATTGGAACACTGACAGGAATTTAAAATTGACGCCTATTATTCACTGTTATGAGGTTGGCAAGCAGTATTGAACATTTCACGATATCCACCTTTATAGTTATTCTGTGACATCCACGTTCAATTCCTAATTACTAGAGGTTTACTGATAAAAGCAATTCAGCATAATATGTAATATAAATGTTTACTTTTTGAATAAGGAAAACTTTGAGCATTAATAGTCACAATCACACAACTGGACCAGCAGTAATTAAGACTTGAACGCGATTATAGCGATATCTTGATGGTACAAACGACGGTATTCACTCACACCAGCTTCCAGCGTCTCCATTAGTCGAGGGTCAGCAGTAGCTTAATGTTTCGCAACGGGTTTACTTTGGATAAGGGAAGGGAAATGTTCTTCAAACTTGTTAATTGTGTGTACAAACAATTTCTCACCCAACGTACCGTCTGATATTATGGAAATAGTTCAGTCTATGAAGCGTTAAAATGTCCAAAATTTCTTATTTGAGTTCTATACAAGTTTAGTTTCGATGAACCCTGTGCAAAAGAGATGTGAAAAAAAATTAAGTAGTGGTAGAAAACCCCAATTTTTGGCCTAGAATAAGATGTATACTTTTTCTGAAAAATGAAAATTTTCCGACATATGGCCACTCGAAAATTCCTTAAAGTGGTTGAGGGAAAATGTGAAAGGCAGAGAAAGGATCTGAAAAAATTCAGTGGATGTATGATCGATATATCATTTTTTTCGTATTTTCAACTTTTTTCCCAAAGGCGTTTTGTCCGCAAAAACATAAAAAATCACCTATTTCTTTGGCATTGCAGCGCTTCAAAAATATTCCATCGAACCCAAATTCTACAGTTACAGAACCCATGATAAAGGTGTGTTTTCTACCACTTCCGATCATTTCCGCATTTAATTTTTTATAACCGTTTCTATTGACGTCATGTCTAACCCATTGCACAAGGTTTCATCGAAATTCATTTTGAAGAACTCAAATATGAGGACTGGACTAACATAAATTCATATTAGTTTGATAACTACGTTTTCTATTGCAGATGGAGCGACATATGAATAACAAGGCTTTTCATGTCTGGACTTTTTTCTGTTTCTGTACATTGCTGAGCCCTTCTTTCACTACATACGTTAAGGTAAGTTTACTTCTACTAAATCATTATAGATTTCTTACTGGTTATACTCTGGGGTGCATACAAGACAACAGAACAAAAGTTTTATAGAATAATATACCAATGTAACAATTGGGATGTAAATGAATACATTCATTTATTTTTTGTTGGCTTTTACAGAATAACAATGGCAAGCTTTTTTTAGTTTAGATCGATCAGTAATATTACAAACTAATAGTTCTAAACAGCTGTTTTGTTCATTCATAGAGCTCAACAGTAGAACGACACGTTCCGCCGCTTTTTGCAGCCTTAAAGATAAATGCATCCACTCTGGCCAATTCGTGACCTTTGGCAAGGCCCAGGGAAGGGTCCGAACTCCTAAAAACTTTACACGCTATACTCAGAACCACACTTCGATGCAAACCCTCCAAACTAAGGAATCCGCTACCTTCCCGGTGACGTGGGAGATAAATGCGGGAAATGGACGACCTAGGATGCAAACTTCGATGCGTGTCTTTGTCGAGGCTATGCAGCTCATCGAACGTACATTTCACCACTCCAAAAGAGAAGAGCAGGACTGGAACGTCAACCATATTTGTTGCAGACACCTTGTTCTCACTAGAAATTTCGGACGCCCAAACCTTTCGAACAAGATTTCTGTACTTGCCGCAAAGAGACACCTTGATGTGGGAAGCGTCATATTTAGGACGCTGTTCAATTCCCAGGTATCGATAGGTCTCTCCACCATCAAGGTGCTTAAAGATGGTTCCGTCGGCAAGCTACATATTCTCGTGGACTTCCGGAGATTGTATTCTCTTCAAATGAAACACTTCACCAACATGTCCAATCCCAACTCCATGCCTACGGCTCGTGTATATTCTTGAACCACGTTGAGTCTGATGGAGGTTTTCTCCCCAGAGCCATACAGTTTCAGACCATCCATGTAAACGAAATGGGTAATCTGATGCCTCCGGTTCACGAGTCCGTCTTAACGCAATGGAGAGCGGCAGCAGTGAGATGTTAAACAAGACACGTGTAAGTAATTTGTAGCAGGTGTTGAGACAAGTGATCGGCCTGTAGTTTTTGGGATCAGACAAGTTTCCCCTCTTTGGAAGCAGCACAGCTTACTCCTCGATAGTGCATCTTGAAATTTGCCGCTCCACTTCAAGCCAAGAGTCAAAAACTCACTGGCAAGACGGCGGTAAGTGGGAGGAGCTTCCCTTCCACCACCAAATGTTAATGCCGTCACGGCCGGAAGAAGCAACGTTTTTGGTACCCACAAGAGCTTGTGGGACCTCATCCTAGGTCTGACTGCCTCGCACACTTCTGCTTCTGCTGATAATTGCTTCCGGACGCGCACTATCTTCGCCACGCCTCTGATTCAACGACGTAGCAACTGACGGCAACTTTGTCAGTTAACATCAACATGGGAATCGTTCGGTGGGAGTCCCTTAAGTGCATCAGATATTGATTTCGTTCAGTCTCGCTACCGAAATAGCCATCGAAATTATAAATAAAGTTCGTTGAAAATCACCTATAACATTTTTAGCTGATCTTTAACACTCAGTACATGGTCGGAATCTAGAATCTCTTCAGTTCCAATGATTCCAAACAATTCTGAAGTCTGCTAGCTATTTATCCTGTTATGCTGGCTGAAATAGTTTTTCTGAACCATTTTCGTTGAATTAAAGATGGAGTAAAGAAACGATATGTTTGTATTTATCTCATAGTTATAGTTACTAGTTCAATGCAGCCAATATTAACATAATAATTTTGATGGATACGTCTGTTAGACTCTCAATGTTGGTTGCCCTTTGTTGCTTTGGGCGATCGCCAAATTAGGCATGCAATGGAAAATTGACAATTCTCAATAAATTTCGCTTGTTTTTTTAGATCTTGATTTGTAATGCTGCTCGCGCGGTATACCGGAAGCTTTATTCAGCGTGGTAACAATGGTAGCATCTCTCTTTACATATTTTGATCAGAAAATGACGTATGTTCCGCTTATTCTTTACGCAGAAATTTTGCTCATATTGGGAACATCATATATTAATTGTATACTTTTACAACAGCAGGTTCCCAGATCATAACAGGCAATAAAAATAAATAAATTTTGAAAATGGAAACGAATAAATTTTATATTTTGTCTACCCGAGAACTTATAATGTTCGAAGAACATCGTTTGAGGCAGCGGTGGAATATTGGTTGAGGAGCCGACTCCTTTTGGCATGTTTTACGTCGAGTTTCCTTGGAGAAGCGTACTGAAGACCCAAATAGATTTCTGAGACAATCATGCTCTCCTTGTAGCCCGATATATTTCGTCCAACCTTTTTCTAATTCTTCGATCTCAAATAATACGATTTCGGCAATCTCTCAAAATGGGCGATGCTTCAGCGATTATCTCATCGTTGGAGGCAAATCTCTTACCGCCGAGCCATTTCGTTTGGAAATAGATGAAAATCGCAGGGGGCCAAATCTGGAGAATATGGTGGATGATGAACCAATTCGTAGCTCATTTCATGCAATTTTGCCACTGCGACTGCGGACCTGGAGGAAGTGCACTTCTTTATTTGCCAAATGCGACCACTGTCGCTTCAAATTTGAATCGATCCAACAGCTCTGCATAATATACGCAGGTGATCGTTTTGCCCTTTTCAAGGTAATTGATATGGACGATATCGTGTGCATCCCAAAGAAACTGTCGCTGACTTTGTTGGGCAATAAACCCACTTTTTGGCTTCGATTCACCAGGACAAGTCCACCGTTTCACTGTCTCTGGTGTGTTGTGATGGATTCATGTTTCGTCCACGGTTACGAAACGGCGCAAAAAATTCTTTTTATCGTGCTTGAACATCGCCAAACAATCTTTTGAAGTTATCGGTTCCTCCGTTTTCTAGCAAATTGGTCAGTTCTAATGTTATTCATTCAAATTTGGGAGGGTCTAAGATATACAGACTCGTATGTTGCGGTTGTTCACACGAACCTCCTCTTCACATTCCTCACACTCTTCTCATTCTTCAGATGCCTTCTGACATATCTCCCATTGTCTTGTACAAGTTACAGATAACAGTGACTACACTAACATTATTTGTAGAATTGCACGCACTGTTCATGATATATCCGACTAGTGGCATATACATAATCATCATCTTCTGTCACTCTTCCGTCTAAATAGCTCATATTCAGAGAATTTGTAAGGGCTCCTTGAACATCCTCATTTCCTGAGTTATCGTAAAAGTTGTCAGAATCATCTTTCGGCATATTTTCTAATTTTACTGCAAACTCAGTTGCTGTGAATTTTGGATACGTGACATAAATTATAAATTTTTGTTATAACGTAACCTTGTATACTGTTCAATATTAGGCAGATATCACATTGCGCTTACACCCGTTGAGTCTCTCCTTCTTCAACACGGTGCAGAAATCCGTGTCCTAATTGGGCTTTTATAAAGGGGGAGTTAGAGTTATTCCAAATGGAAGTACCAGAATATTTTCATTTCCTTTTCACAGGAAAATATGATTCAATCCTTCAAAATGGGCGTTTGTTTCAGCGATAACCACATCGTTGGAGCCAAATCTCTTTCCGCCGAGCCATTTCATTTGGAAATAGATAAGAATTGCAGGGGGTTAAATCTGGAGAATATGGTGTATGACGAATCAATTCGTAGAGCAATTCATGCAAGTTTTCCATTGCGACTGCGGACCTGTACGCTGGTGCGTTATCCTAGTGGAAGTGCACTTTTTTCTTTGCCAAATGAGGCCGCTTGATCGTTTTGCCTTTTTTAAGGTAATCGATATGGACATCGGCATCCTAAAAAACTGTGGCCATGACTTTGTTGGCCGATAAACCCACATTGGCCTTTTTCGGCTTCGATTCGCCAGGACAAGTCCACTGTTTCGACTGTTCTGCGGTCTCTGGTGTGATGAATCTATGTTTCGTCCACGGTTACGAACGGTACAAAAAAACGTGTGGCACTCGGGGACTGCCGCGGTGAAGCTATTGCATAGCATTTTTTCTCAACTTATGCAATTATAATTATTTATTTATTTTTAATTTATGCAGTATTTTTTTTTCTTTGATATTAATTCAAGTTTTTTCTTTGATATTAATTCAAGTTACACTTTTTGAGCGTGGTGACCGATAAGAAAACAAATTTTTTTCGTTTATTGAATAAATGAGAAGTTAATATCGTTTAAAATATTTTAATTATCTTACAATACATGTAGGTTATTCAGGAATTTGTTATCATTGAAACTATAGGTTTATGGTAACTGAAATAAGAGACATAAGTTTGAGACTTGATATCCTCTAAATATCTGGAAAATACCGCGTCAATGGTGGCCCCATATTTTGTTGTGGATTCTTGTGGATCATTATTCATGTTCAAATTCAATTTTTCCGAAAAAAAAGTTGTCAACCGCTCTGATTTTTTTATCAGCGAAGTTGATGTTGAAATCGCCAGCCAAGATAAGTGGAAATTTATTACCATTTGTACCAAGTATTTTCGACCCTTCTTCAGTGTACTCCAGTAAAGTGCGATGAATAAAATGTTCTACCTCGTCCAATTTTGGATTCGGAGAAATGTAAATTGCTACCATGACTATGTGTAGGCCATTTCTAAGTTTGCATAAGCACGCACATATATCTCCAAAAAATGAGCGCCTAACATTAACATCGCTAACGTGTGCAATATTTATTTCAATATTCGGAGTCATAATATTAGTTACATTATTATTATTTTGGTAAATGGCTACCCCTTTTGAAACAGTATCTCGTTTGAATTGAACAATACAATTGAAATTAGGTATTTCAATCGGATTATCATGCGCCATGCAAGTTTCGGTAAGAAGTAACACATTTGTTTGTCTCGTAACTGAATCTTATCAATCGTATTTGTGACTATTTAGACTTTGGCAATTGAAAGTCATTATTGAAATGCCATTTCTATTACTAATGAAATCTAAGACACTTTGAGCTGTCGTCTGAACACTATTTAAAGGCAATCTTTTGAATTTTTGCAACAAAGATGCAGTCGATGCAGCTTGCCTTCGATTATTATAAAACTTGAATGTAGAATTATCGTTTTTTGTCGTGATATACAATTTTTCAATATTAGTCACCCGAGAGAGCGCAACATAAACGAGTTCCTGTTATTTTTCGTTACGGAATTTCTTGATTCGGTCGCCGCGCTCAAAGCCCGCGATAAAAGCTATATGCAATATATGCAATAGCTTAATAGAAACAGGTACTCTCAGGTCTCTGCTACGCGCGTCTAACGTATAAACTCTAACTGACGCGTAGCGAGCTCCTAGAGGCATATGTAAAAATGATTTCGTTCGTAGCTAATTACAGAGGACGTCTGGAGTTCATGCAATTATGTTTTTAGATAATTCGAACCTTCTAATTTCGATAGGCCACGTGAAAATCCCGGAGTCTAAAGCGCTAGAGTGTTATAAAATTCGTATAAAATAGCGAAATTTTTCTCATTTAGAAACTTCAAATTAATTAATTAATTTGACACATGTTAGGTGTTTAGGTCTTGCCGCGCTCAAAGCCAGCGATAAAAGCTATATGCAATAGCTTAAAATCCTTTTCATCGCGCTTGAACATTGCCAAACACTCTTTTCAAGTTGTCACACGATCGCGCTTGTTGTCAACAGGGAACAAATGAGGCACCCATCTGGCAGATAACTTTCTCATTTTCCAAAATTTATGCAAAATGTTCCGTACCCCCTCAGTTGAGATGCCCATTGCCTTATCAATCTCGTGCATTTTACCTCGCCGATCGTTCAATATCATACTATGGATTTTATCTTCGCTTTTCATTTGATACTTGATAATTTCATATCGCTTTTTATTTAATACTTAATAATTTAATATCACCTTCGTTCGTTGACTTATCCATTCAATCTAAGACAAAATACTAGTTAGCGAGAGATTTTTTTGATGAAACCACGAGTCGCGTCGTCAAATTGTTCTATTTATTGAGACCCCAACCCGATAAATATAAAGTTTAGATTGGTTCCATAAATCGAGGGACGCTCGACGGAAGAATAAGAAACTACGACTAGAAAATGACCAGCGGAGCGGCGTGAGAGGACGAAGTGCCCCACCAACAATTGACGGTAAGTAATAAAATTCCCATCGCAGTGTGACAGCTTCCACTCATATAGCATTTTTATCTGCGTTGAACGGGCAGAGCAGAAGACGTGAGCCGCAAAGTAATGGCATGTCACGTTGTGGTGAATGCTTCAACAGAGAGAAGCGCGATTACGGATATAACGGTGCGTCATTTAAAGAGACCAACGGGCGCTAAACTGAAACGCTTCCTACGTAGGAATGCTAAGTTCGTTTTGCGATAAACATGTCGCATATGTTCCAAAACTAATGAGGCTTCTAGGAAATATGTGGAATTAACTGTGGAATATCTTCTCCAAGTTTCCTTCACTTTATACAAGAAACCCTCCGAACAAACGTGATTAAGACTGAACGAGATTCGTGTCCATTATGTCGCGTGGGACTCCAAACTTTCTCAACGAAATTCCAGACAACTGCGCCACCTTGTGATATTTTATGAAAAGGTCATGAAAAAGGATCTAACACTTACCAAGGATGCAATGGAACAATAGAGATTATTTCATTGGATTCCATAAATTTACTTAATTCAATAAATTGCTCTAATTTCTTAAAATCGGTACCGTGTTCGAGTTACGCTACCCATATAGTAAATACAAATGTTATGATAATAAATAAGCAACATAAACATTAGGTCAGTAAGGTGAGAAGTCAATGTCAACCTTCGTAAGATGACAAGACTCCATCTTGATACAAAAACAGTTAGGATAAGATAGTCTAGAGAGTAATCTAGTATTGTAAACAGTACAGGTTATCTACATGTATAAGTGACAATAAACCATAACCAATCACCGATTTATTCCTACACTACACATAGCTACGGACCCTAAGGACCTGAACACCACATGGCGATCTCTGGGAAACCATATCAAGAACCTGAACATCACATGGAGATTCATGCCAGTGTGGTGAACACCACAAGGATCATAGAAGAATGAACTTTTACATGAGACAAAGTCACCTTTTATTGAAAATCAATAATTAATGATCACTATAATTACCCATTATACACTAAAAATACTGTTAAAGAACTGAGGACCTTTCGGCTACCAAGTAGCCATCATCAGAGTAAACTAAATTATAAATCGAAATGTGCCTGTTTAAATACTATTGGGGGATAATATTACAAACAAGGTGTTACTCTCAGACGGAGATAAATTGAAATTTAATATATTGCTTTTTCGTTCATACATTGTCATCTCTGCTAAATTACCTAGATATTTATCCGTAGTTTTAAAAGTGAAAAGTGAAAGTGAACTTTTATATGGGCAAAATGTTCTTTATATCGAGTTAAAATGTTCCTTCTAATTTGAACCACATAGCATTTAGAACACGACTCACAATCGATTTTGTAAATCCCTGATTTGTCGAAGTCGGAAACTTTATCAAAGGTGTTACCTAAACGGTTTTTTATCTTGTTTTTAAGCTATTGCATATAGCTTTTATCGCGGGCGTTGAGCGCGGCGACCGAATCAAGAAATTCCGTAGCGAAAAATAATGTAAGACCTAAACACCTAACATGTGTCAAATTAATTAATTAATTTGAAGTTTCTAAAAGTGAGAAATTTCGCTATTTTATACGAATGTTATAACACTCTAGCGCTTTAGACTCCGGGATTTTCACGTGGCCTATCGAAATTAGAAGGTTCGAATTATCTAAAAACATTATTGCATGAACTCCAGACGTCCTCTGTAATTAGCCACGAACGAAATCATTTTGACATATGCCTCTAGGAGCTCGCTACGCGTCAGTTAGAGTTTATACGTTAGACGCGCGTAGCAGAGACCTGAAAGTACCTGCTTCTATTAAGCTATTGTATATATTGCATATTGCATATAGCTTTTATCGCGGGCTTTGAGCGCGGCGACCGAATCAAGAAATTCCGTAACGAAAAATAACAGGAACTCGTTTATGTTGCGCTCTCTCGGGTGACTAATATCGAAAAATTGTATGTCACGACAAAAAAGGATAATTCTACATTCAAGTTTTATAATAATCGAAGGCAAGCTGCATCGACTGCATCTTTGTTGCAAAAATTCAAAAGACTGCCTTTAAATAGTGTTTAGACGACAGCTCAAAGTGTCTAAGATTTCATTAGTAATAGAAATGACATTTCAATAATGACTTTCAATTGCCAAAGTCTAAATAGTCACAAATACGATTTACAAGATTCAGTTACGAGACAAACAAATGTGTTACTTCTTACCGAAACTTGCATGGCGCATGATAATCCAATTGAAATACCTAATTTCAATTGTATTGTTCAATTCAAACGAGATACTGTTCCAAAAGGTGGGGTAGCTATTTACCAAAATAATAATAATGTTACTAATATTATGACTCCGAATATTGAAATAAATATTGCACACGTTAGCGATGTTGATGTTAGGCGCTCATTTGTTGGAGATATTTGTGCGTGCTTATGCAAACTCAGAAATGGCCTACACATAGTCATGGTAGCAATTTACATTTCTCCGAATCCAAAATTGGACGAGGTAGAGCATTTTATTCATCGCACTTTACTGACTGAAGAAGGGTCGAAAATACTTGGTACAAATGGTAATAAATTTCCACTCATCTTGGCTGGCGATTTCAACATCAACTTTGCTGATAAAAAATCAGAGCGGTTGACAACTTTTCTTTCGGAAAAATTGAATTTGAAAATGAATAATGATCCACAAGAATCCACAACATAATATGGGACCACCATTGACGCGGTATTTTCCAGATATTAAGAGGATATCAAGTCTCAAACTTATGTCTCTTATTTCAGTTACCATAAACCTATAGTTTCAATGATAACAAATTCCTGAATAACCTACATGTATTGTAAGATAATTAAAATATTTTAAACGATATTAACTTCTCATTTATTCAATAAAAGGAAAAAATTTGTTTTCTTATCGGTCACCACGGTGAAAAGTAACTTGAATTAATATCAAAGAAAAAAAAAAACTGCATAAATTAAAAAAATAAATAATTATAATTGCATAAGTTGAGAAAAAATGCTATGCAATAGCTTTACCGCGGCAGTCCCCGAGTGCCACACGTATCTTTTTTTTCTCATTTATAAACTGGCAGTTTTGCAAATTTAGAAAACAAATTATGGACTTTGTTAATTACTGAAGGATAATACGTGAAACTATTAAATTTTATTGAAGTCTTTGAAGGTAATGGCTCTAATTTGGTTAGTTGGCTACGTTCCAATTTCCTTTTTTGTTTAGAATTTGAATTATTGATTAAAGATTTGTTGTACTCATTGTTCAACGCTATTTGCTGAGTTTTCGTTCTTTTAATCAGAGATAGTGATGAACTATTTATTCCATGGAAATCCATTGTAATAAAATGAAATAAAACAATTGTTTGGCTAATTCTCAAAAGAGGTTTTATTTTTCAATAAACACGACCGGTATCGACTTTTACATCATTATCAAGTGAATGTAGAAACAACAGATAAACATATAAACAGCAGGGGGGATTATTGATTAAAGTCCAATTAACTATTAAGTGTATTTAATTCGGGGCTTCTACACAGTTTGTTAATCTCCAAACTGTCCAACAGATTAATTGATTTCCTATAGAATTTGAAACGGTATGCTGAGGATAGAATTTCGTTACTTCTTGGAATTTACTATTAAAAAATTTGGCTAACTTTCCTGATGGATCGTTTACATAAGAGACTACTACTAGTCTAGCAGATTATTTTTCCCTATGAAGCTTGATTAGTCCGTACATTTTTGGCGGTTCCACGTTCATTGGAATCAGTTTTCATTTTTCCCATAACGTATTTTCTAGGTAGTCTGTTCCAATTCTTCTTTTATTTCTTTTATGAAGGATTTTGTGGGGTCTCTAGGGATCTCAACTATATCCAGCTTTCTTAGAGTATCTTGCATTTTAGCATGATATTCTTCTGTGCTCAGACAAACTGTACTATTACCTTTATCTGCTTTTGTCAATATTAGGTTTCCTTCTTCTATTTTCGTTGAAATATTTTTTATTTATCAAATTGATCAACGTTTTATCATCAAATCATCAATCGTAAAGAAGAAACACAAATTTCGCAGCTATTATATTCCATAACAAAAACACCAGAAAAGAAATATGCATGTTTTAGTAATGCTGACGAATTATCAAACAGTATGAGTAACTATTTTTCAAAATTTTATATAGCAACTCCTTTTTCTAGCGGCTTGAATCTATTTAATGCCAAACAAAAAACCGACAAATACGAAAAATCATGTATCTAAATTATTATCCCCAACTAGTGTATACAGATGCACTATTTGATTAATAATTTAGCTCTGATGATGGCTACTTGGTAGCCGAAAGGTCCTTAGTACTTTAACAGTATTGTTAGTGGATAAGATTGATTATTTCTTATTTATGGTATTACAGTGTATCTCAATGTGAAGCTAGAACCATTCATTATCACTGCAAAATTGAGAAACTCTAAAAATCGCAACTCAATCCGATCAATCTTTCCGGCGAGAAGTTAAAGATTTACAGAAATTCGGAGACACTTTCATTAATTGAGACGTTGCACTTTTATAATCTCCTAAACCGGATTTAACTGGACTCGACGAAGCGGAAACGCGGCCGTTTTAGAATCGCATCAATCATTCGACGGGAGAAAGAGAGAATTAAAGGTGTACAATACCAATCTTAACTTTCAGTTCCTGTATGAGAGATATATGGCAGTGTCTATTGAACCTTACTAATGAGTTAGAGCCTCTTTTATCTCTAGAAACTTTGCTTGTAGAGTAGATACAATTCCGGTGGAAGCGAACCGGTCCGTGTAGGATTTAGTTACGAATCGTACATCTTGACTCGTTATTTTTCTTGTGAGAGAGCAACACATCGGGAAACGGTAATTCCATTCAGACACTCCGATATTTCCCAATACGAATACAATTTCGAAATATAGTATGGACTGAGAGGTTTTTAAAGGGGCATCCAAGTATTATATAAGGAAAATTACTATGAACAAATCAACAATTAGAACGTTATTATATTTCACGAATAAATGAATTTTTATTTTATTTAATGTTGTAACTCGCACGATCCAACGTTCATGTACATAAGCAATAATATTGCGACATTACGGCAATTTTCATAGCCAATTATGCCAGGCCAGTAGTTTTGAGAGGTATGTCGTGTATTTTTAGAGGTAATGTGTCTTGTGGGCTTACACTCGATATTGCAGTTTATTGTACATATTCCTTTTTTTTTGGTTTTGTAGATTGTTCCCCTAAAAGATGCTCTTACTGGAGTCATAAACTAGGAGAAGACTATAATCCAGGGTCTCGTCTAAAGTTGGAGTTAACCCTGAAACAGAATTATTTTGTAGATTATTCCTCTGAAAGATTATTTTGTCCGATAGACTAGGAGATATTGCATTTCAGGTTCTAGGCAAGCTGTAACACGACTAATCGTCGCCTAAGATTGGAGCTGACCTTGGAAAGAAATTCTCTGATATACTTATTCGTTTGAAATATGCTTTTATTCGGTTCCTAAACTAGGAGAATACTTGACTTCAGGGTCTCAACAAGTTGTAACATGGTTAATCACCGTCTAAGGTTGAAATTAACCCTGGAATCGAATTCTTCATCCAAAAAAACATATTCTGGCTTCGTTTTACCCGAATTAACGAGATCGGCCGAAATCACAATGTGGCAAATTAGTAAAATTCTAAAAATGTTTAAGAAATGCTGTAACTTATTCTATGAGCTCTAAGAACACTACCAATATCAAATTTACGTATATTATTCCCCTAAAACATGCTTTTGTTGGGACCACAAACTAGGAGAATACTAGAATTCAGGGTCTCAGCAAGTTGTAACAAGCTTAAGTACCGTCTAAGGTTGAAACCAACCCTGGAATCGAATTCTTCATCCAAAAGAACGTAGGTACTCTGAGGCAGTTTTACCCAAATTGACGAGATCGGCCGAAATCACAATTTTTCCATACCTACTCCTTAAAAAATGTGGCAAATTCTTAAAATTCTAAAAATGTTTAATAAACGCTGGAACTTATTCTATGGGCTCTAAGAACACTACCGATATCAAATTTACGTATATTGTTCTCCTAAAACATGCTCTTTTTGGGGTCATGAACTAGGAGAATACTAGAATACAGGGTCTCAGCAAGTTGTAACAAGTTTGAGCACCGTCTAAGGTTGAAACGAACCCTGGAATCGAATTCTCCATCCAAAAGAAAGTACTCTGAGGTAGTTTTACCCAAATTGACGAGATCGACCGAATTCACAATTTTTCCATACACCCCTAAAAAATGTGACAAATTCGTAAAATTCCAAAACTGTTGAATAAACGCTGGAACTTATTCTATGGACTCTAAGAACACTAACGATATCAAATTTACGTATATCATTCTCCTAAAACATGCTTTTGTTGGGGTCATAAACTAGGAGAATACTTGAATTCAGGGTCTCAGCAAGTTGTAACAAGTTTGAGCACCGTCTAAGGTTGAAATTAACCCTGGAGTCGAATTCTTCATCCAAAAGAGCGTATTCTTGCGTAGTCTTACTCGAATTGACGAGATCGGCCGAAATCACTACTTTTTCATCCCTACCCCTTCAAAAATGTGGCAAATTCGTAAAATTAGAAAGATGTTTAATAAACGCTGGAACTTATTCTATGGGCTCTAGTGGTAACAAGTTTAAGCACCGTCTAAGGTTGAAACTAACCCTGGAATCGAATTCTTCATCCAAAAGAACGTACTCTGAGGTAGTTTTACCCAAATTGACGAGATCGGCCGAATTTACAATTTTTCCATACCCACCCCTTATAAAATTTCGCAAATTCGTAAAATTCCAAAAATGTTTAATGAACGCTGGAACTTATTCTATTGGCTCTAAGAACACTAACGATATCAAATTTACGTATATCATTTCCCCAACACATGCTTTTGTTGGGGTCATAAACTAGGAGAATACTTGAATTCAGGGTCTCAGCAAGTTGTAACAAGTTTGAGCACCGTCTAAGGTTGAAATTAACCCTGGAGTCGAATTCTTCATCCAAAAGAGCGTATTCTTGCGTAGTCTTACTCGAATTGACGAGATCGGCCGAAATCACTACTTTTTCATCCCTACCCCTTCAAAAATGTGGCAAATTCGTAAAATTAGAAAGATGTTTAATAAACGCTGGAACTTATTCTATGGGCTCTAGTGGTAACAAGTTTAAGCACCGTCTAAGGTTGAAACTAACCCTGGAATCGAATTCTTCATCCAAAAGAACGTACTCTGAGGTAGTTTTACCCAAATTGACGAGATCGGCCGAATTTACAATTTTTCCATACCCACCCCTTATAAAATTTCGCAAATTCGTAAAATTCCAAAAATGTTTAATGAACGCTGGAACTTATTCTATTGGCTCTAAGAACACTAACGATATCAAATTTACGTATATCATTTCCCCAACACATGCTTTTGTTGGGGTCATAAACTAGGAGAATACTTGAATTCAGGGTCTCAGCAAGTTGTAACAAGTTTGAGCACCGTCTAAGGTTGAAATTAACCCTGGAGTCGAATTCTTCATCCAAAAGAGCGTATTCTTGCGTAGTCTTACTCGAATTGACGAGATCGGCCGAAATCACTACTTTTTCATCCCTACCCCTTCAAAAATGTGGCAAATTCGTAAAATTAGAAAGATGTTTAATAAACGCTGGAACTTATTCTATGGGCTCTAGTGGTAACAAGTTTAAGCACCGTCTAAGGTTGAAACTAACCCTGGAATCGAATTCTTCATCCAAAAGAACGTACTCTGAGGTAGTTTTACCCAAATTGACGAGATCGGCCGAATTTACAATTTTTCCATACCCACCCCTTATAAAATTTCGCAAATTCGTAAAATTCCAAAAATGTTTAATGAACGCTGGAACTTATTCTATTGGCTCTAAGAACACTAACGATATCAAATTTACGTATATCATTTCCCCAACACATGCTTTTGTTGGGGTCATAAACTAGGAGAATACTTGAATTCAGGGTCTCAGCAAGTTGTAACAAGTTTAAGCACCGTCTAAGGTTGAAACTAACCCTGGAATCGAATTCTTCATCCAAAAGAACGTACTCTGAGGTAGTTTTCTCCAAATTGACGAGATTAGCCTAAATCACAATTTTTCCATACCTACCCCTTAAAAAATGTGACAAATTCGTAAAATTCCAAAAATGTTTAAGAAACGCTGGAGCTTATTCTATGGGCCCTAAGAACACTAACGATATCAAATTTACGTATATCATTGCCCTAAAACATGCTTTTGTTGGGGTCATAAACTAGGAGAATACTTGAATTCAGGGTCTCAGCAAGTTGTAACAAGCTTAAGCACCGTCTAAGGTTGAAATTAACCCTGGAATGGAATTCGTCATTATAAAAAACTTATTGTGACGTAGTTTAAATCGAATTGATGAGATCGGCTAAAACCACATACCCCTCAACGTGTGACGTAATGTATGGATGTCTCTTTAGGGGTTGTATTCTTCTCTAGCCTTCCTTATTGGTTTCAGATAGTTACATTGACATGTGAGAACCTTCCCTTTTTCCTTCCAAAGATATGTAGTCTAAAGTGAGATGCCTCTAATGGACTCCCCGTACAAACGGCAACTAAATCATTATGACATTTGTAAGAATACATTTGAAACAAGTATTTCTTCAGACAATCTGATTATACGTTCTAGAACATATAGTACTGATGTGGAATCACATGAGAGATACCATGGTTGAAAACTCTTGCTGTCAGACGACCGAGTTCGTATTTCTAAATGTTCAAATGCCAAGTGAATAAATATACAGATAACACGCGGCGCTACGCAACCAAATAACTCATGTCTTATAATATAGCAGTTGCCGACTTTTTTAAACTTTGCTGACGTTCTGCTCATTTCTGCTATACGCAGAAGACGTTGGGGAATTTACGGAAATTAATGATAGAACGGGTCTCCGCCCAGGTCACATTCCACCACAGAGTCATAAATTGTACGAAACGGGAATTGAATATAAGTAAAATTATTCCAAAGTGTCTCCCAATCTTCTTAACCGTGTAATTACTATTCTCAGTCACGCTCCTTCTAACGAACGTGAGAAAGCATATTCTTATAAAAGATCTGTTCTTCTGGAATATCTTCCCTCGTTACGTTTTTCTTTCAAAAACACGACTCGGCTGAAATGGTGGGAACGTTTCTGACATACCTTGTCAGCTATAGCAGGTCGTTAAAATTCAACAGATGCAATTCTCATTCATAATAAACAGGGTGTGAGTAAATTCATACACCACACTCCAGGAGGTGATTATACACGAAAAAAATGAGAAAAAATGTTCGTATCTACATACGGGGGCAAAGTGAAAAGTTGCTGAAAAATAAAACAGATGGCGCCACAATCGAAAATCCCATGTAACATTTGTGATGTACCATATTTAACTGCGCTGGCGAACATGTTGTCAAGGACTGTAAATCAGAGTTGAAATGCGTCAACTGCTCCGGTGTCACTAAGATACTTCCCGACGTCGACACATGTCACGCGGCATGGGATCATAACTGCTCTGTATATAAAAAGAAATTAGAATCTCTGAAACTCGATATCATTGGTCCACTATAGCAATTACCATCTAAGTGTTCTAGTGATATAGATGTGGAATGCCGTAGAGTATCTCCGGGTATTAATGTTTTCTATCAAAATGTCCGCGGACTAAACACAAAAATCTCGGAATTCTATAGCTTTGTATCTGCTTCCTCTTTGGCCTCTGTTTACGCGGTTACCGAGACATGGCTCACTGACTCTGTAAGTGATGCAGAAATTTTCCCCCAACACTTCGGTGTTTTTCGAAGTGATCGATCGTCATTGGTGACTGGTCGCCGGAGAGGAGGAGGAGTCTTGTTGACGGTTTCATCGGAGTTTGAAGCCCGCTCGGTTGATACTCGTGATTTAACTGATTATAATTTTGCTATTGATTTTGTTGCGGTTCGTGTGGGTCTGGGGAGTCATTCTGTGTATTTTGTGGTTGTGTACATTCCACCATTCGTCGGGGTTCAGGAGATTGTTATATTTTCTGAATTGTTAGAAGATTTTTATGTGACATATGGACCTGAGCTTTTCATCATAGGTGACTTCAATTTCCCCGAATACTCAAATTCTCCTACCGGGGCTCGTTGTGCCAGGATAGGTGGTCTTATAAACCTCTGCGACCTACTTGCTCTATCCCAGTACAACTTTGTAAATAACTCTAACGGTAAGCTATTGGACTTGGTTCTGTCGACTCTGGTATGCATCGTCAAGAGATCACCTAAGCATGCTGTTGCTGAGGACTTACATCATCCTTCTCTTCTAATAAACATTGGTTGTTCTGTTCCGAATGTGCAGAGTGGTTTTCTGGGTAATCTTGAGCACTGTTCTTACAATTTTAAGAAAGGTAATTATATCGACCTTTATGAACATCTTGCTAATCTGCCGTGGACTTCAGTCGTTGGCGAGTGTGATCCGGCTGTGGAATCGGATCGTCTGTATTCCCTGATCTACGATGCCTTTGACAAATATTTACCTAAGTCATCACCAACAGCTAAATCTAAATTTCCTCCCTGGTTTACAAAAGAAATTATTCGCAACGTCAAACTAAAATATTCTTATTGGCGTCGTTGTAAACTTACCAACAATCCAGACGACTATGTTGAGTTTACACGGCTGAGACTGGTTGTTAAAAATGCAATTCGGCAATCACATAGGGACTTTGTCGATCGCACCGAACGCAACATTTCAGCAAATTCTGAAGACTTCTGGTCCTATATTAACAGAATGAAATCTAACTCTGGAATGCCATCCAAGATGACCTACAATGAGACATCGCTCGGGAGTCAACAGGAAATAGTCGATAGCTTTGAACTATTTTTTAATAAATGTTTCAGTGATGACCAAGCTCCCTATATTCCCGAGTTCCATACAAATGGATGTTCTTCAGTGCCGATGCCATCTTGCTTTTCGGAGACAGATGTGCTGGTTGCCGGAAGGGGGATGAAGTCCGCTATGACAGCAGGCTTGGATGGAATTCCTGCATTTTTTCTGAAGAACTGTCTCCGTGTCCTGATCTGCCCCCTTCTCCATATATTCAACCGGATTCTCTCGACCCAGTCTTTTCCAGAAATATGGAAGGTTTCAAAAATTGTCCCTATTTTCAAAAAAGGGGAGAGGGCTGACATCTCTAACTACCGCCCCATTGCTCTCTTAAATAATTTCTCGAAGTTATTTGAGTTTTGCTTGCATAACGCTATATCAGAGAGTGTCACTCGGCGACTGACGACTCGCCAACATGGTTTCGTCAGGGGCAGATCGACTGTGACCAACTTGACTGTTTTTCATCAGCTCGTAGCAGAGTGTTTGGATGTTGGTACTCAGGTTGATGTCGTCTTCACCGATTTTAGCAAAGCTTTCGATCGTTTGAATCATCGCATCCTCCTCTCTAGATTAGCTGATTTTGGTGTGTCGATCCGGCTGGTGGGATTGGTTGAGAGTTACTTGACCGGGCGAAGTTACTATGTAGAGCTTTCAGGTTTCAGATCTGATGCTTTCAGCATTCCGAGCGGTGTTCCACAGGGCTCGGTCCTTGGCCGACTAGCTCGATAGTGTTTCTATTCAAACTCGTTAACAATACTGTTGACTGTCCCGACCTGCTTGAGCAGTTGAATTTCGAAGTGCCTAGATTGGGAGCGCGACATCCGAATACTTTTTATCTGAACACGCCTCGCACACGTATGCTGCAATCATCGCCTATCTATGAGATGTGCAACAATTATAAAATGTTTCAAAATAGTCTAGACATATTCAATTCATCCGTTGCACATATAAAAGCTGTTACTGGGAACATAGCTGATGTAGTGCAATAATTTAAAACATTGTTCAATACATCGTGCGTGCTCTGCTTGCAGAACAGCCTTGTATCAATGTTGATATCAGTATTGATGTCTATCTAATTTTTTCTCGTTTTTCATTTTGTATTTATGTTCTTGTTTCACATGAATTATTTTTGTTTTTGTTATATTGTATTTGTGAATTTTAATCAAATTGTAGCTTTTCCCATCCTTAATTGGCCTGTGGCTGTTGGGTAGTGTAACTAAATAAATAAATAAAATAAATAAACTAGAACGCAATAAAATAATCAGACTTATATGTCATTCGGTTTTGTTTTGACAAAACTCATCGAAAGCAAGCAAGCTTAAAATTTTTTTAAAAAGGATATTTCGCGTCTTGATTAAACATTATTTCTTGGGTGGAAAACCAAAAAATCGCTTGCTAAACATTATGGGGACTCTTCACCATCGATTGGAATGATTCACAAGTGGCTTACTGATTTTCATTGTGGTAGTTGGACCACAAAGAACGCCAAACGTTCTGGTCGTCCAATCGATGTTACAACGCCAGAAATCGTAGATAAAATTCATGGTATGCATGATATTGAACGAGAATAATAGTGACAAATTGTTTCACCACACTGTCGCATTCTACTTTAGATATGATTAGTCAATACAGTATTTGTAGATCAAGACCATCAACCTGTATAGTGATAGAAATTGAACTGAAGTTTGATAAACAAATTGAATAGGAGTGGTCCAAGTACTGATCCTTGAGGTACACCTGAGTAGCTCCAAAGCTAGACATTTGATTCAATAAAATACTGTGATTCATTTTATCAAAGGCCTTAGCCTAATCGAGGTAGATACAATCAACCTGGCCACCCTCATCAATAACATCGGCCAAGTATTGACTGTAGCAACCTAAGTTAGTAACAGTTGATCTGCCTGGCATGAACCCATGCTGCTCAGGGGATATCTGCAGTTTTAAATGATTGAAAGTAGCATCATATAAGATATATTCAAAAATTTTGCAGAATTTCGTGATGATGGCAATTGGGTGATAATTAGTAACCTCATGTCTGCATTTGATCAACATATTGATGAACGAAAACCACAACCAAATACATCAAACGTGATCTCAATCATTGATACCAAAGGATATAAATTTAGAAATAAGTTCAGCACTTGTTCATGAGCCCAGTTGCCTAGATTCTAGACATTTAGTATACATTGCATGTCTTTATTGAATGTCTTTAGAACATTGCCGGTTACATTGACATTTATATAAATGCAGCTTCTAAGCAACCCCTAGCAGGTTGTAGGGTTGTACGTAATGTAAAAAAGCCGTTTCAGGACAACACGTGCAACAAGCGTTAGGTAAAATGCTTACTCCGAACTTGTGGAAGAAGATTTATGATACTCATACGTATTGCAGAATATCAAATGTAATATTGAGATATTCAATTCCATCGTATTGAAAATCTGCAGGGCAATATGAATAACTAGAGTGGAATGCTCTATACGATCTATCGCGCTGCAACTATTTAATCTTATTGTACATCTTTGTAAGATTACGTACATGGTTTTCCTCTCTCAGTTTCTTCAGCCTTTTATCGCATGAAATCCATATTTCTCAGTCCCTTGTCGAGACGAGTCAGTTCATCTATTAATAACTGATATCCGAAGGTAGTAACTACCCTATGCTGTTTATCCCCTTGACCATTTCAAATAGCAGACGAGTTAAATATCATGTGAAAGCCCTTCCGATAATAAATGAAACTATGTAGTTTTTTTCAACTTATAACCGTTCCGTTCCTGCGATATATCGATCTATCCCCATTTGTTCAAAATCTATAATTCAACAGCGGCGTAAAAAAAAAGAAAGGGTGTATCGGTGTGTGGACGCATGACGGAAGCGGAGATGCTTCTTACTCTGTTTTATATAAACGTATAATAGTATGAAATAAAGCTGTTAAATAAAGCATATTACATTAAATTTACCTTGGAATACAGGTATCGTGAATATCTGCCACAAATTTTTTGATTTGTACTAAAACCTTCACGTCATATTAACTATATGATTCAGTGATAATTATCACGATAATATAACCCTCAAATTGAATAAGATATATGTGTCTCCTCATCTACTTCATTTATTTATTCTGGGATACTAATAAATCGTACAACAACAGACGCATCTTGCTATATTTTGAAGTAAAACTATAATATTCTGTCTTGGTGTCTAGGTGTCAGAGATATTGCTTATAATCTTATTAAAACGTATCTTTCAAAAAAGAAAACAGAAAATAGTAATTACAAATAATCGTCATGAATCTCTTAATTGATTCATCAACGTTTGTTTTGTTGCATTGTGCAATATTAACCATAATTTTATATGATTCATGTTAATTCAATATAATACAAGTTATACAAGATTTTGTTTGATTATATTTAGAAGATACAGTCCACTTAAATCACAGCAACACAAGAGTTCATATAAAAAGATTGGTTCTTCGAGCCGGATATAAGAAGAAAAGAAAAACATGTTGTTGCCTTAGAAAGAAGTAAAGGACGAAGGTGGATTCCATCCCTACTCAAAAGTATTGGTACTCAGCTATTTGGTCCCAGACATCCATCGGACTGGAATTGTACATGGCAAGGAGTTCCACAGGGCTCAGCATTGCGACCCAGGTGAAGGTCTATATAAATGACCTACACGAAATGATTGAAAATTTAGTCTATTTTGCTGACGACTCTACTGCTACAATCACTGCGGAAACAGATAAAGTTTTACAAATTGAAATAGAGCTTTCATTGCAAATTTTGATGGATTGGTTCGACTTAAATGTAGAAAAAAGTCAAATGGTGCAATTTCATCCTTCATATGCACGTCGGAAGCAAATAAAACTTGAATGAGGCAAAATTGCATTAACATCGATATATGAGATAAAATTCGTAGAGGAGACATACTGATCAAATGGCATCGAAATTAGCATGCTGGTGATACCAGTTGAGGATTTTGGAAAATAATATAAGTAATGAGGTCGTTCTGTTAGCATATAATTCATACGTGAATCCTATAATTTCCTGGGGTGACTCAACAGATATTTATAGAATCAAGGTATTGCAAAAAAGATGTATAGGAAATATTTGTAAACTAAAATATCGAGACTGATGCAGACCATGTTTTATATACCAGCCTTCTATCTTTTCAATGAATATCCTACAATGTGACTGCTTCGTTAAGAAGAGTTTTTCCAAGAACATAGTTTTTTTGTTTTTTTTTATACTGTGACTACTTTAACTGAAACCCATAATGTTCCATAGTGTGAGCCAGCAGTGGAATGTAGGGAGAGGGGAGGCATTGGTATATTTCTTGAAGGTTTCGAGGTTATAGGCATGGGGTGAAGAATTCCACAACTTCGCTGTTCGATAAAAAAATGAAGTCTGATAGGAAGAAGTTTAACCTGAAGTGGTGACTAGTTTGAGCTCGTTTAGTCCGCCTATCTGGAAATTCTCGTGGTGGAAAAAAGGACGAGATTTCTGATGAACACCGATCATGGAAATAACTATAGAAAAGGGAAAGATCTCCCACCTTTGTATGATGTTCTAGAGAGGTTGTAAGTGTGAAATTATCTATCAAATGAATAGCTCTTTTCTGGATAGAATTCAAGAGCTGCAGCGTATGTTTGGGATCCGAACTCCAAATAAGTGAACAGTACTCCAGGACAGGTCAAATCTGTGCTTTGTAGATTATGAGGGGCTGCTGAGATGTAAGGTAGCTTTTGGCAGGGAATAGAAAACCAAGACTTCATACGAATATAACTATTCCTGACAGCATCATATTAGGGATTGTGAGATCCGCCCTTAATGGAGAAGAAGCAAGTTTCAGTTTTGGTTGCATTAAACTCTACTAGATTATCAGATCCCCATTTCAAATTTTTGCATCTTTCAAGCCTCCTTGAATAATGCTAACAGAGGTGCTGAAGGAGAAGGGGTAGGTATCCACAACTACATCACTGATCCAACATTTAACTGAACAAGTAATGCATAAAATGTTTGATATATCTTGAGAAAATCTGGTAAAAAAAATGACGGTCATACCGAGATGTGAATCCAGGTCCTTCCCAAATGCTCTCAAGTCAACGTATACCAAGATGAAACTAGACCAACACCAGCTGTATTATACTCACTTGGTATATTTGAGATTAAAGCATTAATCAGCGAGAAATGTCTACCCATGATAGTTAGTTTGTTGTGAAGTCTGGTATAAAGTTATAAAGATATCGGAATGGGATGAATAACTTTGCTAAAATCTGAATAGCTTCTAGTTTTCACGACTTATGAATATTCAGTGTTATTATGTCTAACTTTGAAGATGAACGTATTCAGTTAAATGAAATGCTTTTAACGTAAATACTCTGACTTCATTATGATGATTACGAACTTGACTCTTGTATAATCAAATATGTCAAGTGGGACAGTAAGTTGCACTCAAAAGTTTTTGGTTCATTTTAAAATACTGAATATTGTTCATATTGTACTAGTAAACACTACTATGTTGAAATCAGGTTTATTTGTAACTTCCGTTACTCGAATTTCAGCGTTATTACACCATCGTCCGACTGAATTCAAATACAATTAAAATACATAAGTTCAACTATAAATATATTCATCCCTAGGTAGCAGAGGATTACTGTGGTCGGTCATTGATGAATTTGAGAGGATTACTACTATAGGATTACATGATGGGTTTTACATTCTAATAATGACAATTGCTGGTAAATGCAGGGATGAGATAATCATGACAATAATTAGGGTAATGAATATATTACTTAGCTTCAAATTATGGAAAATAAATTAGGTCTGTTTGGTCATTATGAAGTAGAGTATTATTTTTGTGCCTGTAAAGTTCCAAAGATTCTAGCAGGTTTAGTTTCGAGCCTCTACCAGCTATATGTAAAATATGTAAATTGTCTATTTCGGGGAAAGAATGGTTATTATCGAAAAAATGATCTGTAAATTTGGAACCTGTTTTAGAACGTCTAAATCATCTTTTATGCTACCATAATATATAGCTTGACCAGATAATTCTGTACACTCGTACGGGAAAAAGAGTTTCAGCCATTTAACCCTGTAAAAAATACAGTATGAAACAGAAATGACCCAAATGCAAAGCGAGGGAAACACACATAGCAAAACAATAAATTAACATCGTCACTGTATACGTTACCTTCAACAAATTCAATGAGACAAAAATTAACCATAACTAATATTTAATCAATCGGCAACTCTATACTATATCAAACGTAATTATGATAATATTTAAAAGACTATAAAGTTGTCATTGACTAGATTTTCGGCCGATAACTAAGAATGCCCAAAATGGCAGAAAACATTCCCCCACACAATGCTTAATCGATCTCCCTGCCTAAAAATCATCAATCCCGACAGGACGACAACTTCCTTAAATTTATATAGAATGATAACATACGCGATGACTGTACAGCTGCCACAATTATAACATAGATTTCAGGGCCTGACTCATCCGGACTTATTTATTCAAATTAATTACCAATTCAAACAATACTAAAATTAAAACCTGCAACGGTGTGAATACCGCAGAAACAAGGTTGGTGCCAAGACCCCTGTAGAACACCAGCTTTGGTAGCCATTATTTTAGAGGATACTCCGTCAACCATTACATGGAGAGAAAACTCGATAGTAAGCGACAAAGTTGAGACGGCATAACATATGACAGAAGTTTCTCATTAAGATTTAACAATTAAATGTGTTAATTGAACTTACATTCCACTTTTACTCCTGTTCCTTCTGATTGCTAATTATTTTTCATGAAACAATTCAATTTTTTGAATGAGGCATCGTTTACTTTATACCCTTGTAACTATTGAGCAAAAATAGATAGATGAGACTTTTTAACGCCTTCCTAACTGTGAAGAGATAATATCATTACGGCCATGTTTGGACTCTCTTTTAGCTGAATATGTACTACAGGGCATCATATTTATGATCTTAGGTTCGAAATATAATTATCTTTTTTACTATTGCCGTAGTAGGCATTGGGCGCCAACTTTGGATCACTCTGTTCATGAATTTGATGTTGTTCAGTAAAATTATGCCACCAGTGTCCCTTCTGATGCAACGGTGTTAAATCACGATTTGTGATTAGCGTATTTTGACGGATATATCGCAATCAGGCATGACATTTGGTCGTAGCAGACCGTGAAAAAAAAGACATTCGATGTCGATTATTCGATTATAAATTGTGTTAAAATTATAAAACAAAAACAAGACCGAAATAGCATACAATATACGAAATAATAAATCAATCATTGTAAATGGACTGAACATATAACGCCACACCAACAAATTTACTTCGCATATTAAATTTGCTGCTATAAATTCTCACGAATGAACCCTATGTATGTAGTTAAACAAAGAATAACAAATCGGGACGTGTCTCGAAAAAAAGCTCACGGCCATTTTAATGGCCCATTAATTGAAATAGCGTGTTTACACATCGGGGTAGAAAAAAAGTTATGTAGACAATTAGATCGTATCGTGCTTTGCAGGAAACACGACTTACATGTCACTGTAAGGTTTAGTAAGTTTAATGTTCCGATGTTATAAGGTTCTTTAGTTTCACCCACTGTAAGGTTTTGAAGAGACATATTGTGTCTGATGGTCCCAACTAGCTCACTAGGATATTTTACACTCAGGGCTCGTAGTGAAACGTGTCCTTATATTCTTGATTGAATGGATTACCCTGAGCGCCAATTACTTTAGCACAAAAAAGATAAGATAGAATCCAGAATCAAGAATTTCTGGCACTACGAGGTGGATAAATGTTGATGGATATTTCAGGGAAATAAAGACAAGCTTCAATTTAACAATCTGGTTTTATTCCTCTAAAGAATTGTAATTTAAACAAAATTAGTGCGAATAATAACAATCTTTGTAACGGGATATCAAAAATTATGTTGGTCAAGGGTGGTTGTGGAATCTAAAACGTGTGTCTTAACTTTACGTTTGAAATAATTATGTCACTGTCACAATGACATCATCAATAACCTACAAATTTCATACCTATTTATTTCAGTTGTAAAACAATAATGAACTACAAATTATGAAATAATTATGTGAACTTTGAACCTTTTTAGAGGTCGTGATAGCCACAATCCGGGTCAAAAACTTTTGAAATAGTTAATTTTCCGTAAATCGAATGACGTTCACGTGAGAAGCCCGTAGCACGCGAGTTAGAAAAGTGCAAACTGGTTGTACCTAATACGGCTTTACGACGACTTTTCGCGTGCCGTTTTCTATCCATGTAGTTAGATTGAGTATCGGACCGTGCCCGACGGCCCTTCTTTTTTCGATAAATGTCCATTAAATAGGAAACTTTAATTAAAACAGTTTGAGCTATTCTCAGATCTCAGCTACGCGCGTCTAACATGCGACGTACCAAAGGGAATTTTCTCGCGACTAAAATATACACGAAGCGGGTAAAAGCTAGCGGCCCATAGCCAAAATCACTTTATTACAACTGGCGCCGGTCGCACGGGGCAAGAAACGGCCCCAAATTAACAAGACCGAGGTAAAATGTATAAACTCTAACATACGCGCAGCGAGCTCCTCGAGGCATATGTCAAAATGATTTCGTTCGTAGCTAATCACATTGGACGTCTGGCGTTCATGCAATTATGTTTTTAGATTATTCGAACATTCTAATTCCGATGGGCAACGTGAAAATTCCGGAGTCCAAAGCGCTAAAGACTTCTGAGTGTTACAATATTCGTAAAAAATTGCGAAATTTCGCACTTTTAGAAACTTCAAATTAATTATGACATAATTATTTCAAAAGTAAAGTAAGACACACGTTTGAGATTCCACAACCACACTTGACCAATAATTTTTGATATCCCGGTATATAAAAATTAATACAGTTCTATACCGAAAAATTGAATGTGGAACAAACTATAATTCTTACTAAATTGATAACTGAAGTATAAACAGGTTCGAATCTAGAAATTAGATTGAAGATAGAAACAATTTTGGTTAGATAACATGGACAATCGAATATGAAAATTCGATTATTCCAACAAAAATAATGTTACCGTCCTTTGACCTTGGATGAGCTGGATGAAGTGCTGCCCCAGGAAATTCCCTCTAGACACGTCACGGGAAACAAAATGGAGACGTCCCGATCGTTCAAACCCTGTAATGTAAACAATACGAGAAAAGCCTTGGCCACAAATTCGAGGGACAAATAACTAAATCAGTAAGAACAATAAATAACAATAATTAAATCTGAAGCAATATTTGAGTATTAAATTACTTACTGTAGTTATAACAACTTATAATACAAGGCATAAAAAAATTGAAGGTAGTCTTAAAAAATTATGATTAGTTAGTTTGAAAATGCAAAAGAACAATCAGATAATAATTTACAAGAACAGTACACTGAAATGTCAGAATATAAATGAATATTCTGATCAAGAAGTAACAGAGGTTTTACTAGGGGTTGTTATAAAGCAGTAAATGAGAATTTCGGCTTTATTCAAGTTCACCCACATCAATAATTATTCCATTACCTCACAAAAACTAGTCTAAAAAGACATAACCATCACAAATTGATATAAGGAAGGTCAAAGGAAGGTAATTTGTAATACTGCGTACCACGCCGTCAAGCGACCAATTGCTAGGTTGAACAAGCCTTAGGGAATGACAAGAACCAATCTGACTACTATCTTGGGAAATATTATTCTGAATAAAGAAATAAGTATAATATAAATGACTATCTATTAAAGATTCGTTCAAGCAAAATGATCTAGTGTGGACACATGCAGGCAAGTTGTTTATATTTTCATTGAAAAATAAAGTCAATCAGAGAATCTATATATCTTTAATTAGGTTAAAAACTAATAGATAACAAATTATACCAACTTACCTGGTCAATAATCCGCACTAAGATGGTGTCATTTCATTTACGCTACCCAGTCGAACTTCTATCGCGAGTCGCGCGACTTTACACGAGTTTTCGCGCAAGAATAATAATTGATTATCTATTGAACGATGGATGACACTCACAGTATCATTACAAGTTTAATAATTTGAAATTCCGAGCGGAAATTGTTATTTAGATTATTACAGCTATCTTTAGGTAGTTTAACATGATAACGTTACATCACGTAACATTTAAAGGAAGAAGTTGCACATTCTTTTCATTCTTTTATCGTATTTCTCACATTGTAAAACGTCGATTGCAATAAACACTTCAAAGTTCTAACTAATAGTTTTCCAGTAAAAAAATAATTCGTGCCTTAAACAAAGACTTATTGATCTTAAAGCACTATCCGATATCGGTCAAAGCGAGTCTCTGTCTTACTCATTGTATGTCTGTTAGTTATTCCTGCGATGAATAAATTTCATGGAATCGCCACTCTTCGATCTCCCATATCTAAATCTTGAAGCGTTTAGCTTGCAAGTTAACTGTCATGCTCGAAGCGGTATAAATACCTATTATCGGGCTATTATCCCATGTTGGTTTTTGCGAGATAACAATGATGAGATCTTTCAAGTCCAGATCGATGAGTAACGTCACAAACTTATAGTTGCTGTTTCGCTCTTATCATAAAACTCATCAGTGGGACGAGCAAGTTTGGTCTTTTTATCAAGTTTTTGCTCGGTTATGACTACCTTCAATACTGAAGAGCGAAAAAGCTGTCTAGAACTACGAGGTGGATGAATGTTGATGATCATAGAAGTAAAGAAAAGTTTCAACTCAACAATTTGGTTTTAATCTAGAGAATTATAATTAGAACAAAATTTGTTAAATTAATAACAGACTTATTTTTTAAATTATCAAAGTTCAATACTGAAAAAATTGAAAGTGAAACAAACTGGAATTCTTAATAATTTAATTAATTAATTAATTATTAAAAGGATTGAAATCTCGAAGAGAACTAGTGAAATACAATATTAAAATCGTAGTTTAAAAAAAAATGAGTGAGTTAATTAGGAAATTTGCAAGAGAACAATTAGATAATAGTTAACGGGGTATAGTAGACTGAAATTGTGATCATAGATTCTGAATAAATGATCTGTTCAAGCAAAATCAGATGATTTACTCGGTACTATCATAAAGCAGTGAATGAGAATTTCCGCTTTATTTAAGTTCTCCCAGATCAATAACTAATTCGTTATCTCACCTAGACTAGCTTAAAGAGACATATCTATCACAAATTTATATCAGGAAGGTCAAAGAAGGGAGATACGGAATACCACTCAACCACGTGGGTAATTGCTAGGTTAAACAAGCCTAAGAGAACGACATGAATCATTCTGACTACTAACTTGACAAATTAGATTCTGAATAAACACAACAGAAACAATATAGTAAGTGATTATGTGCTTCCAAATAAAAACGGACCAATGATTCAATTTCTTTCAATATAATTAATCAACAATGTTTTAAAATGACCTATCGCTTATTTCAATCCATAACTAGGTCACGAACGTTTCCAAGGGTATTATATTTTGTCAACCATTGTATATACCTATTTTTGCAATGAATAAATTTCATGGAATCGCCACCCTTCGATCTCCGATATCTAAATCTTGAAACGTATAGCTTGGCAAGCTAACTGTCATGTCCCTAAGCGGTGTAAATACCTATTATCGGGCTATTATTCCGATATCCCAGTACAATGCAATCGGATTTCTCTACTCTACAGTTGAAACCGGATGAAAAAAGTTGATCTTACATAAGCCGTCTATAGAAAAATTCTCCCCAACAGTCCCAACACCAATCCCACGTTCTTTACAATGAATTGTGCGAGCCATAATCTCAGCAAAAAGTATTTTTTTCGTCCTTTATTCTATCAATCTATCGCGTATTGTTCTGGCTGGTGCGGATGAATACTGCCAACGTAGCGCTCCAGTTTTATAGTTTTTCCCTGAAACTTTAATATCTTCTCACTTATATGGCTCAAGTTATGTTTAATATGAAAAGTCAGACGCCTCATATTGTATTTTATAGTGCAGGTATTATGTAGAAGAAACAGTTAGTTTTGAATTTTTTACAAGAGTGATACTAAACCCAACTATATGAGTAGCATATTCAAATTGCTTATTTTTTCTAGAAACAAAACAAATATTAAACACGTATCTATGCCTTACAATTTCTGCACCTATAATGTAGATCTCTGTGATCAATATTCTAATGTGATGACAACATTGTTTGGCAAATTATTGTCATAACGATCAACTAAACTACATCCATATCTATAATGTACAGGATGAGTTTGAGAGACTGGTGTATTGGGCTTAACATTCGACGAAGATGAAGACGATGGACATGATTCATAGTTCGAATTCAATGGTAAAATAACGTTAAACGGTTGACAAATGCTATATTCACAACTAAACTAAAATTTCAAGAAAACGCTTTGACAACTGTTTAAAATTTTTATTTAACACGAAAGCATGGCGACTTGATTCGAATTTATTATATTACGACATGATTTAGCTTTGGAAATGGAAACTTTATTCTCTCTGATCTTGTACAAGGGAAGTGAGCGCATCGCACAGGGACATGACCAGGTCCAACATTCTAAATACTTGGTAGCGTTTAACTTCTCTTGAAAAACTTGAATCTGCAATGTTATGACATTTATAAGTATTACTGTTTATTACACTATGTCTATCGATTTTACTTTACAATAAAATAACTTCTTTGGTTTTGAAACTATCACCAATTCATGTCGTTCCATTTCAAATTATGTGATTTGCTATCAACGACATATACCTATTTTGTTGATCACGGTTTGATATCCTTCTTTATCCTAGTACTTTACTTCCAACAACTTCTATGGTCATTGTGAGTGATGGTGAAATGCAACCAGGAATTAATGTAATTCCCATATTGAAAGCAATTTGAATTTCACTATTTATATTCAATAATGTTGAGTTTCACTAGCTTGTAGATCAATATTATTTGATATTTAATTTTATTATCAACACGATACTATTTTATTTACTTTATTTAGTTTACTTTGTTATGAATTCGCACGAATACTTGTGTTTACCTTAGAGGTTATCCTCATAACCTCTAAGGTAAACAAAACATGGCATCTGCTAAGTTATTCAATTCATTTTTAGATTAAACGTTGTTATCGAACGACTTTGATTGTGCTCGAGATGTAATTGCAATCCTTGTATATTTACCGTGAATGCTATTCGATGACGTCAAAACGTCCTTTCCTCATCCAATTATAACCTAACCTTCATATTCTAGAAAGCTGTGCTTATTAAATTTTTCAAATTTCTACGCCAAGGAATTGACACGCGTTTTTTGTTGCCAGAAACTTCTATTCTCTTTACCATTGGTGTCTTAGGATTCCTTAAAATATTTGTGGCTTCAAGTCTTAATTGATTTAAAATTTATCTTTGGATTATTATTCTTTATGTCTAGTTCTCTACCTTCACATTCTTAATCTTACTTATCATTCTGATTGAATTCCTAAATATTCTACTTTTAATTAATATGAGTTTAATTTTACTTTATTTTTAATTCTCTATTTTTCTATCGTTTTAAAACTCTTTTCTCTGATTGACTTTATACGGTTTAGCAAAATTCAGACTCATTCACTAATCAGTTATATCTCATTTTCTACCTTTTGTCTTTCGAATTCTTATACAGGGTGTCCTCGAACTGCGTGGCCAAAATAAAACCGAAGATTCTTTGATTCGAAAAAAAGTTGATGAGCTTTTTTACTTTTGCCTCAAGTGTCTTGTTTACCCGGTAGAGGGCTTCAAAATTGCAAAAATAATTTTATTTTTTCGGTATAACTTGAGAACGTGACGAAGAACTTTTACAATATTTAGCAGGTGAGTTACTGTCAATAATGGCCATTTTTGAGAGTGGAGCACAGAGACCATAGAAATGGCTCAAACTTGAGGATGTAACAGGAAAAGTGTCCAGAACTTTTTTGAGGTCAATGTAATTCACTCGATATTTTTTATGTAGATAGCTTATCTACTTTGAAAACTTTTCTGACTCTTAGAAAATTTTGATAAAATCAACGGATTAGCTTGAAAAAAAATATTAATTTTAGAGTCTCTGCAATTTTGGCTTACTAATTTTACTTGATTAAAATACCTTAGTTGCCTTTGATTTTCTAATGTCATTTTGGCATTTGAAGAATTTATTCTCAAAACTGTCAGTTTTTACTTTGCTTTCCGTAAAAATTTTATAAAATTATGGCTCAAAATTTCACTAACATTGAAATGGTTGATATGTTATTGATTTATGGACTTTGTCGTTGCAATGGCCGGAGAAGGGAAAGATATCCGCATCGCAGAATTCAAAATCGGCAAACCTTCGCGAAACTGGCAAATTTGAAGCAAATCGCAGAGAAACTGGACGCAGACGGACAAGAAGGACGTTAGAGCTCGAAGAAGCGATACTGGAAGCGGTTGAAACTGAACCTGGGATAAGCACACTACGTTTGGGACTTCGTATTGGAGCCTCAAAATCATTAGTTCATAATGTACTGAAAGAAGAACTGTTGTATCCCTATCATATTAAAACAGTTCAAGACTTATTGCCCATGGATCCAGGTCATCGGCTAGATTTCTGTCGGCTTATTGTTCAAAGACAAAACGCAAACCCCAATTTTTGTAGAAGAATTCTGTTCACGGACGAAGATACTTTCACGAGATGTGGTCTTTTTAACCTCCATAATGAACATTTCTATGCTGATGAAAATCCTCATGAAACGGAAGTTACATATTTTCAGAATCAAACTAAAATCAATGTTTGGGTTGGAATTGTGGATAACTTTATTATTGGCCCTACCGTTATACCCGATCGATTGAACGGGGAGAACTACTTGAACTTTTTGGAACAAAGGCTACTTGAACTGTTGGAAGACTTGCCCTTACACATTCGTCGTGGCCTGGTTTATCCATGATGGTGCACCTCCTCATTTCACATTAGCTGTGAGGCGACATTTGAATGCGGAATATCCAGATCGCTGGATAGGTAGAGGACACGATGCACCAGTGAACTGGCCGGCCCGCTCCCCTGATTTGACGCCCTGTGACTTCTTTCTATGGGGCGCTTTGAAGTCGAAAGTTTATGCAGCTCCAGTAAACACACGAGATGAATTGTTGCAACGAATTAATCATGAAGCGGATTTATTGAAGAATGATCCTGAAGTACTAGCCAGAGTTCAATCCAATTTCTTGAAACGAATTAATTTGTGTATTCAGGAAAATGGGCAACATTTCGAACAATTGATGCCTTAGCGATTTCCCAAAAAGTTTTGTTGTTTCTTTTAATTTAGCATTTGTTTTTCCTAAATAATCACATCGTTTCCCCATTTCTATTGTTTTTATTATTCGTGTTTTACCGAGATATTAACCATTTCAGTGTTAGTGAAATTTAGAGCCATAATTTTATAAAATTTTTACGGAAAGCAAAGTAAAAACTGACAGTTTTGAGAATAAATTCTCCAAATGCCAAAATGACATTAGAAAAGCAAAGGCAACTAAGGTATTTTAATGAAGTAAAATTAGTAAGCCAAAATTGCAGAGACTCAAAAATTATTTTTTTCAAGCTAATCCGTTGATTTTATCAAAATTTTCTAGAAGTAAAAAAAGTTTTCAAATTAGATAAGTTATCTACATAAAAAATATAGAGTGAATTACATTGACCAAAAAAAAGTTCTGGACACTTTTCACGTTACATCCTCAAGTTTGAGCCATTTCTATGGTCTCTAAGGCTCTATGCTCCGCTCTCAAAAACGGCTATTATTGACAGTAACTCACCTGCCAAATATTGTAAAAGTCCTCCATCACGTTCTCAAGTTATACCGAAAAAACAAAATTATTTTTGCAACTTTGAAGCCCTCTACCGGCTAAACAAGACACTTGAGGCAAAAGTAAAAAGGCTCATCAAATTTTTTTCGAATCAAAGAATCATCGGTTTTATTTTGGCCACGCAGTTCGAGGACACCCTGTATATCTAAGTCAACCCGGGTAAGTGTGATTTTGGGGCAAGTGTGATCCCTTATGTTAAATAGGTTTTACAGATGACCGATTTGAGCGACATCTCATACCAAGTAGCTAGAGTTACTTGCCAACACATGGCTATAAGTAGGAACTCTACCAACCTAAATCTCATAAAGTTATTTGACAGTGAATGAAGCTTGCTGTTATCAACCTGTTGAATGAGTAGACACGTGTTTTATGAATTATTAATAACCTGGGTAAAATCTGTGGTAAGTCTGAGTTTTTATTTAGTAGTGTATAGTTCTAAAGTTGCATTTTATTGTCCAATATCAACAATATACGCTTTCATTGTTAAGATTGTTTTCAAATATGGGTCACACTTGCCTCAAGAAAAATATACTTTGGGGTTAGAGTGACATAAATTCAAGGGGCAAGTGTGAACTTGTTATTTTAGAGATCTCACACTGAGAACAAATTTTGGCTTCAGGTTCAAAATGGTTAGGAATTATACACGTATAACACAACGGGCTTCAAAGTATTCCAAGGCTGACCTGGAAACCGCCGTTCAAGAAATCAAAAGGGGTGTCATGACTATATATCGAGCACACAAACTATACCGCATCCCCAAAACTACGATATTGTATCATGTCACTGGTGTTCGTGGTAACAAGAGTAAAACTCAAGGAAGAGCGCCAGCTATTCCATATGCAGAAGAAGAACGATTAGCTCGGAGCCTTAAAACAATGGAGCAATGGGGTTTCGGGATTTCTCGGAAAGAACTTTTGAATATTGTCGCTGAATATGTTAGTAAGAATGGAATAAAGACACCTTTTAGGAATAATATTCCTGGAGATGAGTGGTTTTTTAACTTCAAAAAAAGGCACAACATGAGCCTTAAAAAACCTCAGGCTGTCGAATTTGCAAGAAAAAAAATGACAGATCCTTTCATAATTAATGAATATTTTAATTTACTGGATACAACCCTGAATGATTTAAATCTCCATGACAAGCCAGAACTTATTTGGAACCTAGACGAAACATCTTTATCACATGATCCTCACAAAACAAAAATTGTTGGAGCAAGAGGAAGACCAAGCTCGCGAACTACCTCCGGACCAGGTAGGGAGAACACCACTGTCCTATCAGCTGTTTCTGCATCCGGTGTTAAAGCTCCGCCACTTATAATATTTAAGGGAAAGAACGTTTGGGATTCCTGGTTACCAGATGAAGCTAATTCCTTCAAAGATACTGCCTATGCAGCAAGCCCTAATGGGTGGATGCAAACAGATATTTTTTTCAATTTTTTCCAGAAAACTCTACTTCCTGCATTGGGACCGAACAGGCCAGCCCTAGTCATATATGATGGACACAGTACGCATGTCAATATTCCTCTTATTGAACTAGCACGTGCAAATGATGTCACTATACTAAAATTGCCACCGCACACAAGTCATCTTTTACAGCCTTTAGACTTATCCGTTTTTAAATCTCTAAAGGATAATTGGGATCTGAAATTGGTGTCCTGGCAAAGGAAAAATGTTGGTTTGAAGATTCCTAAAAAAGTGTTTTCTGAGCTCATTGGAAAAACTTGGCAAGAATTAGATCCAGAAATACTTAGAAACGGATTTCGTAAAGCGGGAATACATCCATTCAACCGTGATGTTATTCCAGATGACAAGTACGATCCAGAAGCATTAAGAAGATGGAAAGACTACCAACGACAGATACCAACAAGTCAGACGGAGCCAGCTCATATTGCCGAGGAAAATAACATCAGAAATGAACAAGACATGAATACTCCTGGACCCTCAACTGTACCTCTTTTTGATACAAACCCAAGTTTTGAGAAACTGTTATTGGATACGGTGAAGCAAACTCAAAGGGATGTTCTGACTAAAAAGAAGAAAAAAGTAGCGTGCGGTGCGGAGGTAATTACTTCACGACAGGTAATGGAGAAGCTTAAGAAAGAAAAAGAGGAAAAGGGAAAAGGAGGGAAGACGGTCTCAATGAGAAAGAAGACTAATAGAAGAAAGCCGAAAACAGCAAGAAAAAAAGAAAATTTTAGTAGCTCGAGCTCAGAGGATGAATTGGACGATCCAGTTTTTATAGAGTCAGAAGATGACAATGACCCTGAAGTATTTGAAGAGGAAGAAATTGATGATCCAGTTTTTATAGAGTCAGAAGATGATAATGACCTTGAACTATTTGAAGAAGAAGAAATGGAACATCCAGCCTTATCAGAGGATGAACATAGTCGTAACGTATTCCAAGAAGAGGAAGAAATCACTTCACAAATTGTTGTAGGAAGATGGGTAATAGTGAAATACGCTACCAAAAAGACTGTTAAACATTTTGTCGGGCAGGTTAAAAATAGAGAAGATGAAGGGTGGTTAGTCATGTTCCTTAAATGTAAGAAAAATACCTTCCGTTGGCCAGAAATAGAAGACACAGATACCGTAGCTGATGAAGACATAATAAGAGTTTTGTCTGAACCAACTGAAGACAGAAGACATAATTTTCATTTTCAAGTAGAGTTTGATAATTTCAATTTATAATTTTTAAAAGTTTGTAACTTTTTTTCTAATAAATATATTTAAAAAAAAACATTAAATCCTAATAGAGTTTTCAAAGAAGTTTCACACTTACCCCTGGGTGCTGAATATTAGCACATATATCGACACTATGAGCAATGGTCACACTTGCCCCAGATTGATGGGGAAGTGTGATCCACAGACATGGTTTTAAAAAAATTAGTTTATCTTTCTGATAGCTTATTGGATAACTATTAATTATTCACAGTTAGTAACTAGACGTTGTGGCATCATAGTAAAAAAATGTTGACATTCTAAAGTTACAACAAGCATAAGAAGGACAGGGGTAAATACCAACTAATTAAAAATGCGGTCACACTTACCCGGGTTGACCTTAAATTGTTAACAAATCCTAACTGACCCTACTTAATACTACACTTTGATAAACACTGATAATTTTTATCATACTACGTTATTTGGGTCTATTTTCCTTTACATTCTTATTTCTCAAGGTTGACATAGATGGTAAGATTTGAATCTCATATAAATCCATCTATTTAAGACCCCAACAGAACAACAAAGAACAACAACTGTCCTGTGGTTCCTTTTCCTGACTTCGTATCACAACAATATGTTTAACATCATAGTAGGCTTGGACCAGAACTGAGACAGAACATTGCATAATGTAGTGATCTGTTCATGGGGTGGATACACATTTCATCCGAGGGCTTTCTGTCTCCTTTCACGTGGGTGCCTGGTGGTGGACAGTTTGATAGCCGAGTTGAATGAGGCTGGGTTTTACGCCCAAGCTGTGACTCTCGCCAGACATTCGGCTACCTTGTGTGACCTGCAGAACAATGCCCTTGCCATCCCGCTCGCTGGTATTAGGTCGAGTGACTCAGGGTTAATCTTGCAAAGACTGAAGTGATTCTTTTCACGAGGAAACGGGAACTGGGACCCTTACCAGAGATTCGTCTGTTATGGGCATTGCACCTTAAAGGCTCAGTGTGTGTATTCACCTTAAAGAAATGGGATGGAGTGGATGGCCATGTGGTGTTCAGGTCCTTTGTATGATTTGAAAGAGATCGCCATTTGGTCTTCAGGTTCTTAGGGTCCGTAGCACTTATACATCTAGATAACTTGCACTATTCATAATCGTAGATTATCGTGTATGTTACATTACATTGTCATGATCTCCATTCATACTTTTTAATACTCTTAATACTTTATTATACTTCATTATACTTCATTATACTAACTTATCTTAGTTGCTTTCGTTGTCTATACACAAAGCATTAAGGTGGAGCCTCGTTCTTCTTACGAAGGTTGACATTGACTTCTTACCTTACTGACGTAATGTTTTGCATATTTATTATCATAACATTTGTATTCAATACATCGGTAGCGTACCTAATAGGTTACGGTATCGATTCTTTTAAGAAAGTAGAGCAATTTATTGAGTTAAGTATATTTATGGCGTAATGAAATAATCTCTATTATTCCATTGCAAGTGAAGTACCTTGGAGCTATCTTTGATGCTAAACTGAGCTGGAAATTGCACCTGGAAACCCGGGTGAAGCAGAACTTATTACTACTTTAGTACTTTCTATAAAATTCCTGTTAAACCACTACTGCTATTGGTATATTTGATTTCATAGATCGACTTCATTACTTAACTTCATCACGCACTTGATTCCTTATCTATTTCAACTTGACTATCTCCATTAGTGCCTGGGGAATTCATTTTGTCGTAACAAGTAACAAAACATGACGAACCTGCACTGATAAGAAGTTGAATAATCAAAGAGCGAGGGACCAGCCACATTAAGTAAGATAACGTAAGACAACGAGGACTGAATAAAATTCGACGTTCGCTGCAAATCCGGGACAATGAAACTCACCTTCGATAACTAATTGCGAAGGGCGGAGAAAAAATTTGTTACCAATTTATAGTCAAAGAGCAATCTCGTTTAGTTAGACAAACACACGGCCGGCGATCCCGAGTTTCTTGTTTGCACGATCAATCCCGGGCTATTTCAAAGGGCAGCAAGGAGTCTTTAGGGGTTTGAAACTGTATCTGTTCCGTTTGTTTTTGTCATTATAACTTTGTACTCGCTCAATCTCCTAAATGATACCTTTTCCTCGGTTTCGTGTTTATTGAAACAATTGCAGTTTGATTCTAGTAGCCCAGTAAGTGGGGGGTCCTTGAAATTTGTTTGAACAAGATAGATTATACAACAGATTAACAGATGTGTTGGAATGATAAGGGAAATATCTTCAATAAATCCTGAAGTAGCTAAATTCGGAAGATTACTCTATTTACAGATAAAACAAGAAATTTTACTGCTTTAAATATCATTCTATTTATAGTCCAGGCTATGAACTGAAAAGAAAACATGTTAGTTCGAATCAAAAAAACTGTTTTGCATTAGCTTCAGGAGGTTCTCAGGATCATTCATACACCTTAAAACCTCTTGGGAACCCCAACCTCACCCATTGGGGTCGAAAATGGCCAATTTTGTCGATTTTACCACCCCAACGATGAATTTTAAGTGAATCTGGCTTCGGAATCGTATTCAGCGACCCAAAAAACCTTCTTGGTGTATTCGAAATGCCTAAAACAAGTAAATTGCAAAATTCCCCTAAAATGGATAGCAAGTAAATCCGTCATCGGATTCGTGTTCAGCGACCCAAAAAACCCCCTAGGTGCCCTCTAACTTTTTTGTAGAAAATACAATTCAAGACTTGGCATGTTGCAAATTTGGGGGAGATTTTGGGCCCCCCAATGGGCGAGGTTGGGGTTTCCAAGAGGTTTTAAGGTGTATGAATGATCCTGAGAACCTCCTGAAGCTAATGCAAAAAAAAAATTTTGATTCGAACTTACATGTTTTTTTTTATATTATAGGTGAAATCCCGACTCACAGCCTGGATTATTAAAAGAAAGTGGAATGCGATTTCGAACTTTAGAGTTCATTATCAAAACAAATAATGAGAAAAACACGATTGATCATAGTACTCGTATTTATACGAAATTCTCAATGAAGCGAATCTATTTCAAGATTTAATGATACACATAGCTATTAAGGTTGATTGTGTTGAGATAGTAATTGGAAAGGTATTAAACTGTCGGTAATTGCATTCTACGGATTGTATTACGTGAGATTTAACAGGGTGAACAAAGTGGAATTTCCTAAATCTAGTTGCTCGTTAAGTAGATTGTTTGAAGCATTATTGTTTGAATATTTCTATAGATTCTACTAGATTGAAAATTCTACCCTTTGTAATTGTATGTGAAATATTTAGGTTTTCTGGTAAAGGAAAATGGTGTTGGGTTTCTTTGAAGTAGTTTGAAAAATTTGAATTACTTTTATTTAATTGGTTGGTTTTGGTTGAGATGGTAGTAGGCCTAATATAAAATTCAGTGCACTTGACCAAAGACCCTTGTACACTATCCAAATGTTGGGAACGTAATATTTCGTTTCGAAACTGCTAAAATTCTTCGTCATTCCAAGATTCCCAAATCAAATTGCCCTAAACTTTGAATTCAAGCTCTCAATTTACTCAAATCAAATCCTGATTTAGCTATTTAGAAAGCTGATGAAGGAAACTCCACTGTTGTCATGAATCGTTCAGATTATGATAACAAAATCTTGCAACATCTGCAAACTAATTCATATAAACTCCTACCAAAAGGTCCCACCCCCTCTATAGAACGTTCAATTTCACAAATTATCCATCATTCTTCTCTTCCTAATTCAGATAAGAAATTTCATATCCCCCATTGTTCAAAATGTCTCCGTTTATATGGTTTGCCTAAAATTCATAAACCCTCAGTTCCCCTGAGACCAATTGGCATCTATTCTCAAACCCCTTGTAGGTAATTCCAATAGTTTTATCCTAAATTCTTTTCATTTCGTTAAAAAACGCTGGAAGTTGACCCAGGCGATTTGCTCGTCAGCTTCGACGTCGAATCACTCTTTACCAATGTTCCCATTCCAGACACCCTTTCCATAATTTCTCAATTGTTACCTGCCAAAAACATTTCAATGGACTTGCTACTGTTAATTGATTTTTGTCTATCCTCCACATATTTTTACCAGCAGTCCTCGGGAGCTGCCATGAGTTCCCAGCTTTGCCGAAATGTCGGCTTAGATGGTCGCGTAAAGCTTGTTCCCTTTCTGAATCATTTAAATTCATTATATCCCAATATCCTTTTCCCCATAGAAGTCGAATGATTGGCGAACCATCGGCATCAAGTCGTGCTATTATGACGCGGAATCCATCCGGACGCCAAGATTTTTCAAGATCTTTTTTAACGTAAACATACTCTAGTTTCACCAGTTCGTTCATGAATCGCCTATCTCTACATCTACATATAGAATAGAAGAACAAATATGCATCTTTGAGAAAACTGTCCACTTTCTGTGCTGGATATTTGATTTGGAAGTCGTCTTGAAATGTTTCTTCATGAGAGTATATTAGTTTGGAAGTTATGTACCGTGCAAAATTGTATAACGTATGGACAATATCGGTGTATATTATCGCGGAAGTTGAGCGAGAGGCACGCTTCCGTTTGAAGTAAAGATCGTTCAGGCTACGGTTCGAGTGTTCATAGATGCGAATAGCGATTTTCGAAGTAAATCAAATTACCTAAAACGCTGGCAGATGCACTTTCTTGCGTGTGTGCTGCTCCATTCAAATCAAATTTCACTCGATGTATTAGGTTAGCTGGAATTATGGCGAGAACACTCTTTCTCGTCACATTTTACACTTTCGGCAAAGCTGAAACTTTCCAATATTGCGTGGCGTGTTTCGGTTCTTCCGTTTTCTTTTTATAAGAAGGCTTCGAAAGTATTATAAGGCAGTTAAATATAAAAGGGAGACTTTCTAGTACATGAACTGCGTCTTCTCTATTTTCCCGTACATTGAGCAGTGTGCCAGCAATAATTCGCTTGGATCAGTCACACAGAACAAGTCAGTCAGGGACGTAAAGCCTTAGACCTACTAGAAGTTATATGTGTAATATAGCATTCTAAAGAGACCCGATACTTTAATCATCTGTATAGTCGAGGAAATAAAGCACAACAACGTATAAAATTTTTGCTCCAAGATAGATAGAGATGCGATTTTTTGCATTATATTCTGGAAGGTATCCGGAAACTTTGTCCGCTTTTTGTTTTCAGTAGAAATGTTGAGTTGCATTTTTAAGTGCAGAAATGCATTTTTTTCAATGCACTGTTTTACGTATTATAATATTTAATAAATTTCCACTACTCGGGGGGTTTTTGGGGTCTGAATAGAGCTACAATACATCTGGAGACCCGTGCAACCAAGGGGTCAGGTCATCCTCAGGGAATGCTCGTCAATTCTTTCTAAAGTGAAATAAAACTTCTTATCCGGGGGTCTTTAATTTTCAAAATGTTTTGAACATGCAATTTCACTTATTACCTGGGAGTTTTTGCGATAAATAATGCTATAATTCACCTGGGGAACAGCATAACCTGCTTCTTACCTCATCCCTGAAGAATTTACGGTATAATTCGCTCTAAAATGAAATAAAATACGGACCCTAGGGATTGTTAGGGTCGTTGATCACGATATTGTTGTTGCAATCGTAATGAAATGCACTTGGAGGTAGTAATCCACAAGTTGTGTGAATCTTTTTTACAAAATTAAAATAATGTAATATATTTTGACGTGACAACGTCTTATAATTCGATGGAGCCGGCTGCACGCACGAGAAAACATGACTCATGCGGCGTTACCTCGCTCTGATGCGTTCCATTTAAGCATGCGGCGTTACCTCGCTCTAAGGCGTTCCATTTAAGGCTTGAAGTGCAAGCGAGAGCGTCTCCTACTTGAGTGAGCGATGCGTCCGCGTGGACAGCTGCTATACAAAATAATACATTTACATGTTTTCGTCAAGTATGAAGTGCAGTGAAAAGTGAATGTGGTGTCAATTGTTTATAGCAACGATAATTGCGGTGATAAAGGTAATGATTCTTTCGATATTAAATATATGTTCATTGATATATTGTCGAATATTCGTGCTTTCATCATTAAAATAAATAGCATCGGTCCGCTAGTGCAGCGATTGTAGGTTATGCTATAATTGACAAAACTATAACAATAAGTTAACAGAACTATTTCACGATGAGTAAAAAATCAATTGCCTTACTATTCGATCGAAATGATTATCGAGCGTAGCTGTGATTTCAAAAAATTAAAACATAAATGTTAAATCTTCCACATATCATAACAACGTGTCTGAAATGACAGGTTGGACCAGCCAGCCGTCCATTCCATCAGTATTTTCTTATGACGTTGTCACGTTCAACTATGGTCAGTAAACCGACTTTACAGACAACCGATTATATTACTGAATTATAATATACAATATTATCTTCATCATACTGACATGGGGAAGGTGGAAACAAAAAAAAATATAATTTCTGGATACCCAACCTCTATCGTGAATTCTCAATTATCATCAACAGACAGCAGTCATAAATAAAAATTTTCAAAAGTGTGAGATAAGATGATAGTTTTTGGGGCGGGGTTCTTTATTCATCTCTGATTTACCTGTCCTTTTGTTGAGTAGCTGCCAGTAAAAATCAAGTCTGAATTGTTTTCATTCCATTTATTTTAAAACATTAATAAATTATTTTTATTATTTCTATTTTTATTTTGTGTGAAGAAATAAAATCATAGCTTAGGCGTTTTCCTACGATTGATATACCTACCTCAAGGTGCATTTCATTACGGTTTGCTACAATTGATTTTAAAATTTAATTTCATGTTAGAACGAATTATACCATAAATTCTTCAGAGATGAGGTAACAAGCAGGTTATGCTGTTCCTCAGATGAATTATAGCATTCTTTAGATATCAGAATCGTGATCAGCGATCCTAAAAACCTCTAGATAACAAGTGAAATTGCATTTTTAAAACATTTTAAGGAAGTGTCCTGAAGATGGCCTAAGTAACTAGGATATCCTGGACTCCAAGTATAATTTCAATGAAATACATGTGATTAGAGATACGAAAACCCCCGGATAAGAGAATTTATTTAATTTTAGAGAGAATTGACAAGCATTCCCTGAGGATGACCTGACACCCTGGTTGCACGTGTCCCCAGATGTATTGTAGCCCTATTCAGATATTAGAATCGTGATCAGCGACCCCAAAAACCCCCGTGTAACCGATTTGGACTGATTTTAGTGAATATTTATTGAATTTTATTGTACATAGAAAAGTGATTTGAAAAAATCCATTTTTGCACTTAAAAATGCAACTTAACATTTCTGCTGAAAACAAAAAGCAGACGTTTCCAGATACCTTCCAGATTATAATGCAAAAAATTGCATCTCGATAGAGTACAAAACATTAACTTGAATAAAATAGCTACCTATCAAAAATTTGATTTTCATTGATTACATTAATCACACACAATTTAATGTAATAATAAATTACTGAAAATAAAAGTTCTAATATCTTGGATAGTAGACTTCCGCGGACAGCTAATCTTGAAACATCTTGTCTTCCGGATGGATTCCGCGTCACAATAGCTCGACTTGATGCCGACGTTTCGCCAACCATTACAGGTGACATCTTCAGGGCAGGCTTGAGGCTTGAACTGAAACTGGTTCTACTGTTTTCTGTAGCCGTATTTATAGTAGGAAAAATCCTTCAGGCTACATAGTTCACTGCCTTTATTCCGGTGGTTAACTTCGTTCCGGCACCTGACTCTGCCGTTGTGCGATCATGTGCGAAGTGGAATTTTCGAGGATGGGTTTCCAAATGTTGGGAAGGTAATATCCTGAGTCACGGTTCAGATTATTCGGATGTTTTAGGATTTCTATAGCTTCAAGGATTTTTCGCTGATAGAAATTTGGGGCTCGGGCTAGGATTTTAGTATCTTCAAAAAGGATTTGATGATTTGTTCAAACTTGTGTTCTGCAAGTGCAGATCTACTGATGTCACGAAGCCTTGTACAGCGCTCATGTTCTTTCACACGAGTAGCCACTGTACGACCTGTTTCACCAATGTAGACTTTACCGCAAGAACAGGGAACGCTATAAGCACCTTCTAAGTGGAAAGGAGGAAGGGGATCTTTGATAGGTTTGTAAAACTGAGATAATTTTGGAAGTGTGGAAAAACGGGTAGAAATATTATGTTTTTTGAGGATTTTGGAAATTCGATCTGTTATATTTTGAATATATGGAAGATAGGCCGTTGATAAAGCAGGTGGGAGGGTTTCTGGCTCAGGTCGATTTGAAATTTTAGGTGAAGTGTATTTCTTTATGGCTTTTTGAATGTTGTAATGGGAGAAATTGTTTGATAATAGGGCAGATGAAAGATGTTTCAATTCTGATTTTAAGGATCGAGGCTGAGATAGGTTGACAGCTCTGTGGACCAGGCAGTTTATGACAGATTTTTTTTCAAGCCACAAGCCTGCCCTGAAGATGCCACATGTAATGGTTGGCGAAACGTCGGCATCAAGTCGAGCTATTGTGACGCGGAATCCATCCGGAAGACAAGATTTTTCAAAAGTTCTAATAGTTTCATATGTGTTTCTATTCAATTTTATAAAACATGGAGTTGCGAAACTCATATCATGTTGTCAACTAAACGTCTAGGTGTTTTAATTTCCAAACACAACAATGTTAACGATTTTGAAGTAATGATACATTCAAATAATCTTTCAATGTCATGACGTACGAGGGCAAGGAGGAAAGTTTCCAAAAATGAAACAAGAAATGATTTATTTGGTCAAAACTTATTTTATTTCTCAACATAATCTCCTTGTATGCCGATAAACTTCGATCCCTTCCAAATGATACGTGTTTGGCAATCCTTCAAAATAGGCTTTTGTTTCAGCGATGACCTCATCGTTGGAGCCAAATTTATTTCAGCCGAGCCATTGATTCAAGTTTGGAAATAGATAAAAATCGCAGGTAGCCAAATCAGGAGAATATGGTGGATGACGAACCAATTCGTAGGGCAATTCATGCGCCGGTGCGTTGTCCTGCTGGAAGATTTTTTTTATTTGCCAAATGCTGCCGCTTTCGCTTCAAAATCGGCGTCGAATCGATCCAACAGCTTTGCATAATATACGCCGGTGATCGTTTTGCCCTTTTCAAGGTAATCGATATGGACGATACCGTGTGCATCACGAAAAACTGTGGCCGATAAACCCACTTTGGCCTTTTTCGGCTCCAGTTCGCCAGGACAAGTCCACTATTTCGACTGTTCTTTAGTCTCTGGTGTGTTGTAATGGATTGTAATAATCCGGGGGATTATTATTTTTTTTTACGATTGAATCAAAGTAGCGTAAGCATGAGAAAACTCCCGAAAATTAAGCCACTCTAAGTAAACCAGGAATACTTGACACATGAGAGTACAACTCAAATCATTCCGTAGAGTGTAGTTCCGTCCTTACGGGCATTTCAAATCTAAAATTTCTAAATTCCTGACAGGAACAGACTATACATATACATTCTATATTCAACAATTAGAGTTTTATTCAGATTGAAATAATGGAATTCCTGTCTGGCGCCAGAGATACGCCATCTAATACCTTTTACAAGTTGTACGTGATTTTTAAGAATTAGAGCCTTCGAGGCGCTATTCCGCGGACCTTGCACTTTCTACGCAGACGGAGTTAATTACTTAGTCAGCAGGGTTTGGAGAAATCATTTTTTGTGGTCACTCACTGCCCCTCGATGTGGGAATACAGGCAACTCTAAATACAGATTTGTGTATTAGTGCAAGGTGCAACGGGATACAACCAACTTCATTGGTCCGTTTGAATTTTATGTTAGCGAATCAGGAAGCCAATTTCGGGGGGGAGACAAATTATAAAAATGAAAACTCTTTTGCAAGAGCAGTTCCTTTTTTCGTGTCTTGTTGGGTAAGCCTAGTTCCTTGTACATAAAGCTGAGTCTCTCTCAAAACCAGATCCATTAATTCTTTTTTTTTTTCTTTTTTTAAATGATATTTTTAACTTAGTCTTTTGATTGTTTTTTTTTGTTGAATTACAAATTACAAGAATTCTATTTTTACAACCATATTTTTCTTTGTCTGTCACTCAAAGTAAATTAAATTCATTAGAACCAAATTTTATCATTCTTAAAGTTACTTTCAATTCACCTTATATCATTCCAGGTGTCAGTTTCAAGAGACCTTACATTTAACTTCAATATCATTCGCTATTTAGTGAATATATTGTTTGGTAACTAGAATCTATAATAACCTATAAAAGAAATTGTGGAGAACGTTATTAGTACTGGATGTTAGAAATCCATAGTTATTTGATATTTTGGAGAAGTTATTGCCTTTAACGTTTAGATAAATTGATCTGGGTGCGAGAGAGAACTAGCTTTGTGGTGAAATTTATAAATTAACGAAAAGACGTCGCGTAATATATTCTGTGTAAGCCGTGAAGTGTAAGCTCAAGTGTCTAAGTTTACCCTGTGAATTAAGGATAAAATACTAAGTCAGGGTAAGTCTTTAGAGAAAGCTGCTTAGTCTGTGTTCAAGCCAAAAATTCTGAGGTCATCACCCCGGTAATTGTAAGCATTAATAGGGTATTTTGACTTGCTAGAAGCGTAGCGATCCATCTGCGAATTTCTCATATTTTATAGTGTATTTAAGGGACTTACTTAGGATAGGTATAATTGGAATCAGTGTTACCGTAATTGTAGGGTCAAAGATATAATTATTTGGGGAAAGCTCACTATTCAAAAGTTGCTACAAGGGTAGTTATTATTATTATTAATTTTTATCTGGAAGTTCAAGGGGTCTAAAAACCCCTATTGAGACCCTGATCTTTAAGGACAGGGAGAGTTAACCATCAGCGGCTAATTTGACAGAAAGTGTTTGAGTTCATCGGGAAAACTAGGGTTTCATTGTATTGATTATTTGTTGTGTAATTCACTCGATCTACCGATACATAACGAACCAGGTAGCTGTGGATAAAAACAACAGGGGATTTATTTAGAGAGTCACCCTTCGGGGATCTCAATCTTACTATCAGTGGCCCCTCTGGTTCACTTTATAACCATAGTTACTCCATCAGAGTGGTAGATCCATTTCAGAATTAAGGTTAGCCCCCAAAGAAACAACTCCCTGGCTTCGTTACATCAGGCAAATCAATAATTCACTGATTGATCGGTCTCGATAAAGTCTTATGCAATTTATTATATATTGTTTTTTTATATACTATTCAGATATCTAGCATCAAAATTAAATTGGCTTAATTTAAATTCATTGTTTGTTCTTGTTGGTTATATGGCATATTTTTCCCTTTAAGTTTATATGTATGGGACTTAGTATATATACTTATATATACATCCGTGAAATCCTTATTGTTTTATTTTGTATACAATTAACTTTTCACCAATATACAACTTATACTGTTCTCATTGTTCTTCATTAAAACACCATCCCTTAGATAACCTTGTAGTGGAGGTGAACAATCCTGTCGTGTTTGTCACTCCGAACATCTTCAGCCACGTGAAGCTGTCATACTAGCCTAGTGTATAAATCGGCCAGGAAGGGCCCCGCTACTAAACTATTTATACCAAGTGCTACTGGAGAGGAACTCCTTCGAGTCTAGTTTCGTTCCCTGAACTATTCTCTAAAACATCTGTAAAAGGGGACTGGTGGCAGCTAATTTTAAACCATACTACCAACGACAGGGCACTTCTCGTAGTGTACCCTGCATTCTACTATCTCTGCAACCCTCGAGTTGCATAAAAGGGTAGCTATCATAGCAATAGTTACAATAAGGTTTTCACTCTCCGTAGCCTCATTGGATCCCATAGGGCTTTGACCTGAGGGAACAATAAAAATACATAACCTAGTAATATCTGAGCTGAATTTGGTTTACCTGGCTTGTGTGCAATAACCATATAAATAAGTTTATTCAATTGCTCCCAAATACCAGCTTTTCAGATTATTACAGGATTCATGTCTTGTACACGGTTACGAAACGGCCCAAAAAGTCCTTTTTACCGGTCGAGCGTTTGTCAACAGAGAGCAAATGTGGCACCCATCTTGCAGATTGCTTTCTCATATTCAAAAATTTATGCAAAATGTTCCGTACCCGTTCGGTTGAGATGCCCATAGCCTCAGCAATCTCATGCACTTTAACTCGCCGATCGTTCAATATCATACCATGGATTTTAACCGCGATTTCTGATGTTGTAACCTCATTTAGACGACCAAAACGTTTGGCGTCCTTTGTGGTCCTACTACCCTAACGAAAATCAGTAAACCACTTATGAATTATTTCAATCGATGGTGGGTAGTCCCCATAATGTTTAACAAACCATGCTTGGGTTTGCGTAATGTTTTTTCCACGCAAGAAATAATGTTTAATCAAGACTTTCGATGGGTATCAAAACAGAACTGAATGACATTACAGTCTGAAAATTTTAATGTGTTCCAGTTTTAAAGATGGTACACCACAAATGTCAAATAGGATTTTCGATTGTGGCGCCATCTGTTTTATTTTTTAGGGACTTTTTACCTTACCCTCTTAGAGTATCATTTTTCTAGTTTAATTTATCATGTTAGTTATTGAGAAATTTATTGAATATACTTAGGTTAGGTGATTCCCAAGTATAAATCTCATCACTATAGTTATAATCAAACATTTATCCCGCTGAAGTGTCTGTAAGCGATAAATTGTGCTAACAAAAGGAGGTTGAGAACTCTACATACAACTTTCAAGCGTTGAAACTTCCTGAATTTGGTACAAATTGACGTGCAGTAAAATGGAATATATAATTAAAATTAACAATGTTAGAATGAGCAAGGGAATAAATACAACAATCAATTATCGCATCAGTGTTATATTCGCTTATATGATTATATTTCCAATTGGATTAATCTGTGCAATAATTTCCAGGTATTTTTCTCAAAAACTCAGCCTACACATTGGTCATAATTCTTTCTGCAAATACAAGCCTCTCGGACATATTTCATACAAGCCGGTTGGTTAATGAAATTTATGTATATAAGTTTTTATGGAAGAGCTCGAGAAATATGTGGGTGCGAATATAATCTGGATGCGATGGAAAATGCCATCTGGCTGTTACTGTAATCCATGTTTGCGTTATCTTGCTTATCCCTGTCTCATATTAAACTCGTAAAATGCTAGGTATGCATCAAACCCGAGCTCAACCCGCATGATACAGAACATAACGATTAAGTACATGAATATTGTATAAAATTTCACGGGAGATGCCATTCCCTGGAATAGGTATTAAACATTGCTACTGGAATATTTTTTATTTTTATAATTTAGTTTTTATTTACAATCTGTTACATGAATTCAACAATAAGGAAATGTTGAATTTATAAAAATAACTTGCCGGAATTGGCTGATGGCTAATTCCTCTTCAACTAATATCATAGTACATATACAAGGTGGGGCACCCTACACGCGTCTGCCTCTGTTTGGAAAACAAATAGTTTACAAGTACAGTACACTGAAATGGTGCTCGTAAAATCTAAATGAATATTCTGATCAAGAATTAACAGAGGTTTTACTTGAAGTTCTCATAAAGCAGTTACCTGACCAAAATCAGTCTAAAAAGACATCGCCATTACAAATTTATATGAGGAAGGTCAGGGAACGGTGATACGGAATACCACGACTACGCAGTCACGCGGCTAATTGCTAGGTTGAACAAGCCTTAGAGAACGACATAAACCATTCTGACTATTAACTTGACAATTCTGAATAAATATCGAAGAATAATATAGTAAATTATTATCTAATATAGATTCGATCGAGCAAAGTGATCCAGCGTGGACACGTAGGCAAGTTAATTATTATTTCATTGAAAAATACTGTCAATCTGAGAATCTACATATCTTTAACTAGGTTTAGGAACTAATAGACAACAAATTACATGTTCCCTGTCGACAATAATCTTTCAATAAAGCAAATCGTTTTACAAAATATTATAACTGATGAAAGGGCTGGCAGTGTCACCCTATAGTATCTGGACAAGGGTTAGACTGACTAAGAACTGAATGTACTAGTTGAACTTACTGAACTTACTTAAATATCTATTATCAAGGGAGAAGCCTTGCTCTGCTAATAACAGTCATTGCTATAGTAAGGCGAAGGTTGACCTACATGCCGACATTGACACTCATGTCATGCACTCACGGTCGGAACCTTGTTGACTCATCATTTGTTATGCTATAATAAGTGTAACAAATGTGTTATATGCTTATACTGAATAAACATTATGACATAAGAAAATAGAATATTGTGAGTTATCTAATTTAGGATGAATCTCTTTGGGATATCACACAGTATAAGTACATCAAGGTCATCAACTCAGTCTCCTGTCTAAGTACATACCTACCAACGCTTTTTGGACTATCTTTGAGGATCATCACTTCATTGTTTAGTATGACATTTGATCTGTTTCTTTTACGATTTGACCCACCATATCTTCGGCCAAGCTCATATCGGTCTATTTTTACAAGTTCAAATCATCGAATGTAGGAGTCAGCGGTGAATTGAAGATAAAGAAGTGGATCCACCGATGACAGTACCATGTGGGACTCCAGCGCTAATCTTATGTTCAGAAAGTCATTTGACAAATAAAGTGCGATACTATGTAGATAGGATTTGAGAATGCAATAATATTTATGAGGAACAGAAATATGATTTTTATTATGTCGAGCACAATAAATTACAAATGTATATAATATCTAGGGAAAACATTATTGTTGATTGCATTCTTGCATCTCGTACAGGATCTCCGCCGATCCAAACAATCCAATTAAAATAGCACGGAGGCTTCCAGGGCTATCTTCTCTATTAGCAAGCACATAAATTTGAGAACTTCATCAAAAGATAGGGTTGTGAATTTATGACTCGAGGCAGTTCCTGAATGTATTCAGCACACATGTGACAATATTACTTTGTGCAAGAATTTAATAAGAAGAGGCAATAGGTATGCGGTCTAGATTCCTTCGCCGTTTATTAATTCATTTGGTAAATGTCGAATATAGAAGACTTGTGACAGTGGCGGCGGCTCGTGATTCTTAATTTTTTAGTATTATTAATAACGATTTCAAAGGGGGATCTTATTTGAAGTTTCCTCATTCAAAACAAAAGTACCAAATAGAATGAATCAAGACGTTCTGGATATATTTTGATGTGCCAGCGACAACAGACATGGGATCAATATATATATTTTTTTAAATTGACGAGTTGTTTGAAATGACCCTGATTCGAAGAATAATTATTGTGTATACAAAAAAACTGGGACAACGATCAAACTCGTTAAAATATTCCGATTTTTTACCTAACATGAAAACTTACAATTTCTCTCATGTTTATGTTTCTGCAAAGAACGACACACATTTTTCTAATCTGGATATCCTGTTTAATTTTCTTTTCCCTTAGCGGATCATATTTTTGATACCATGTATACACCATTTGGTTTATCTATATGAATAAAAGTTTTTGTCAAATCTGGTCGGGATTTTCATAATTGTTTCAGGTACAGCTTATCTTATTTACAAAGATTACTGAAGCAACATTTATTTATTGAAAGTTAACTAAGTCCAAAAAATCTTTTACATAATCCTGCTCTTCTTCTTGTCTAGTTGACGTCGATTAAACCTTTTTTACAATTTCATTTTTTTTCTTTACTTTGACTACACGAGAAGAATACCTATAATGTACAAGAGCCAGCGGTGACATGTTGGGAGGGGATATAGGAAATCGAATTTTTCTTGAAGTGTTATAGGTATAGGGAAAGACTTCACTAGGTAAAGAGTTCGAAAATTTCGCCGTTCGGTAGAAAAACGATATCTGGTAGGAAGAAGCTCGGTAGGTCTCGACCTTGACAATGAAGGGGTAGTTTTAGCTCGTCTATTCCGCCTATCTGGAATCTCTCGTTGTGGAACAACAGACGAGATTTCTGATGAACACCAACCATGGAAATATGTATATAAAAAGGAGAGATCACTCACTTTTCTACGATGTTCTAGATTGGAATTCGTAAGTGTTGTTATTAATATTGACACTATATAACTTTACTTCCATAATACCACACAGTAATGTCACAGAAACACTACATAAAATTACAAACATCCGAATAAATCCACTGGGTGCTGTCTTTTGTGCAAAAACTAACGGATTTGCCCCGTGGGCACGCCCATGGTAATACTTTAATAACTTCAAAAGATACTTCATTAGGTTATCAACAGTCTGTGTGAATTTTATCAAAATCGGTTAAAGACGTTGTTAGAAATTAACGAAATATTGATTTTTTTAAGAAACTTGATATTGAACTGTATTTCGGAAACGAATCGTTCTCAGACTTATATTAATATGAACGTTCTTTCATATTTTGACCTAAAAAATCTACCTTGCACTGTCTCGTACATCATTAATGAAACACCTTGTACATTTAGAACACCTGTACAACGATGGAAATAATCAGTTACAATAAATTCGATAGATTGCCTTGTATTCCTATTTTATATCTGCGAGTATGTTATTAAAACAGTTGACGATCATCAATGTTCGGTTGCGTTAAGGCGAAGTGAAATATATCTCAATGAACGCGAATAAACGTAAATCTTGTGAGATACGACAGAACGGCTAGTTTATGTAACATCTGACGATCGCAACTCTCAGATTGAAGGAAAACGCCTCGCTACTGAATCCCCAGATAATTCATTTATAGTAAATAAAGCAAAAATTACAAAAAGTCCGCCATCGATGAAACTTTGAGGGTTTGACCATCACTAGTTGAAATTTAAAATAGGTTTTTTTAACCGGAATATCAGTATGTAGCTGGGTAATCAAAAGAAAACTATTATTCTATACCAATATTTCGCAATAATTTATTGCTTCTTCAGGGTACTACAATTATTAATATACGAAAATAAAACACTTTTACTTTGATTCGTATCACATATATTATAGAAACAAATTCTGACTATAGTTTCGAACGATACTAATGTATGAAAATATGAGTAATCTTGGCTATTTATGGTACAATATAAGACATAGGTAACAAGTGGGGTCCGGTTGGGGAAATACATTGTTAGAATAGTATAATTGAAATTGGATAATGAGGTAGAGTTATTATTGTGAAGAGAAAATTTCAATGTTGAGGTATACTAGGAAGGCACAAGAGGATTATGGTAAATTTTACGTTATCAAGACATTAAACACTCAACCACTACCAGAAAATAACAGAAAACATATATAACTAACATCAGATCTTGAAAAACCAAAAGTTATTGCTTCGGTTTTGGGTTTTATAACCTTGACCTAACATCCAGTGAACTTGAGAAGACGACTCTAACCAATCAAACGGGTTTCCATTCTCATAATATAATCATCAAGCATGAGTGCCACAGGATTCCATCGTAGGCTTCTATCAATTGTGAGCAAATATGTGTTTGTAGTTGATTACAGAATAAAGAACCACATGGAAATTATGTCGAACCAGACCCGAGTTTTGGTGACTTGTCATTGAACGAAGCTTCATGCATTAGCTTGAATATTTATTGCCCGTCTTGTTGTAGGTTAAGTGTTTGATATGTCCATGGTGTTGTAAGCTCTTAGGTATGGTGTTTGGTTCTTCCTATATTATTATTTTATCTTTCCTCATAAAAAAAAGAGTATTGATACGATGATATCATTACTGTGTTTCAGGAGTGATAAACTTTGTTAAGACATGATGTGACCTGCATTTAAAATATGCCCACATAGCAATTTGAACACGACTCACAATCTATTTTCTAAATTTGGAAAGTTATCAGTATTTGTACTATATGGAAGTAGTGTATGTTATTAATTTGTATTATGGAAAAAGAAAATGTTGCACTATATGGAAGATACCTTGCATCCATCGTTGGAGGTCACACCGTAATGGCATCCCAAAGCTTTGTCACCACAAACTTTGCATGCAACGAAAGATTTCGTGGTCGAACTGTTCGAATCGGCAGCCACATAATGTTGTTCTGAAAAAAAGGAGATGAACAATTACTTAATAACATTAGGGCGTGTCGACGAAATATAATGAACAAGTTAGAAGGACCGCTACGAGTATTTCAGTGTACTTATTGCTATGTTGTATGTTCTGTTGGCAAAAGTATATCTGCCGCTGTCACTGGAATACCTAACACACTGCAAAAACTATGTATTCCGTACAGTTATTTTCCTTATTTATGTTACCTCGAAATAATAGTTAAACTTTCATCGAACGATTGAAAACATTTTAATCTAAACTGCTTCGGTATATTCGTCCTGATTATTTCATATTTGACGATGATATGAGAGAGAGGGAGAGCTAGAGAGAGAGAGGGAGAGACACAGCTTCATTCGAAAAATGAAAGTCGGTTAAATTTTGAACTACCCCTGTACGCATGACTGGTATCAAAAGGAACATCATCATTATTATTATTATCGGAGATAACGATGCTGGCAATCGTACCTGCGACAGTTATTCAAGGTAACGGCGGGTGTGAAAACGAGCAGTTCATCAGTTTTATTACGTGACAATTTTTCCAACATCGGAGATTTATGGCAGCGGAATATTTGCCCGCGACTCTCCCCGACGTGCCATTTTAATGACTAAAAGGAAACTTTGATGAAAACAAATTTAATTAAAAGCGATCTGTTAACTGCGCGTGTATCGTTAACTCAAATTTCGTACCAAATTGGAAGTAATATATCAATTAACAGCGGAACCTCTACGCGGGGACAAAAGTTTATTTTAATCTTTGTTTTATAATTTATGTCCCACTATCGAAGTCTATATTGCCTCATAAATAATGCCGCTTGCGCTTCGAATCTCCTTCAGATGAGGATAATTCCGAATAATATATTGATAACAAAGATTTTGCCAAACGGTGTTGATACAAGATCGATTGTACACGGTGACTGGTTTAAAATGAACTCAGTTTCTAAATCTGATATAATATCTGCTTCATTTCTTTGAGTAATGAAATCAATAAAATTATATAAACGTCCCTCTAACGCATAATCTTTCTCGTCAATTCAGATAGATATCGTTTCTGAATGCCAGTTCTTCATCTGTACACCTCAACCCATCGAGTTCATATTTTTATGTGAGGAAATGTGCAATCATTTCTTCTGATACAGAAAACATTATATAGTCTTTGACATACAGGGGAATAACATATTTCACGGACGTATTCTCTGCTAAAAAATAGGAAACGGGGCTTCGCTGTCAGGTTTTGAAGAAACCTTTCATGTCTTATGACTACAACTAGCTCAGGGTAATAATTAACCTCAGGGCTCGTAATGAAACGTATCCTTCGATTCATTTTTGAGCGTCAATCGTCCGCTTCTCCATCGATCCGCCACCGCATTTACTCACTTAGCTTAGGCTATCAAAGTACAGAGGTCAGAGGTTGTCTCTTTCTGAGATTGAATATCTCACAACACTTATCGGAATGATAAATGATCATTAATTAATAATTTATTAACGTCCAAAACGTTACAATGCCAACACCACAAATGTGCAAATTTGGCATTTTTCACCTACGTGCAGTCACAATCGTGCTAACCTAGGACAATTTAGGAATAACGATGAAGCCTCCTGGAGTAAAATACTTTGGAAGTAAATGAACGATCTTCATTACCACTTGCAGACGGATAAACCGGACATACTGGCTATAACTGAGAAGCAGGTCAATTCATTCATCAACACGACCTGTATGCTCTCATCTGACTACGAGCATACACTCGTTTCAGATTTGAGGGACGTATCTGTCTCTATTCTAGAAATGATCTCTCATGCCACCGAGAGGAGAATCAAGAACCACAAGAATTCGACGTAATGTGGTTCAACTTTGATAATCCCAAATAGACAACATTTTTCTGTTGTTTTTATCTCTTTGAATTTTTTCCTCTGAAACATGACCTCATTCAGCAGAACTATCCAGCATCTGAAATTATCCTAATAAAAACTGATACAGCTCAATAAAAAGGCATTTGAAAGGTATTGTTGAAATAGTAGTATTACTAAAAGTGAACTTATTAATTTCCTATACCTATCTAACTGTATTAAGACAAGATAGGACTTTTTAACCAATAACGTTATATACTCCTCGAAGCGTAACTTTCAGTCAAATATCACTCCAAGATTCCTAGCGCTATTTGCAGCTTTCAGAACCTGGCTCCGAATCTTAAGCCGCATGTCGGTATCTTCCTCCGCATCAGCCATCAGACGAGAATTAAAGATAATATGGCATCATTTTCTCGGGTTCAAAGTCAGATTGTAAGCGTTCGAGTACTTTACTGGGGACATGAGATCGTCATTAATAAGATTAGATGCATCTTCAGATTTAGATGGGTCATATGAAAGACGCAGCTGAGTGTCATCAGCAAAATACTGTTTACTGATATATTTAACAGAAGACTGTATGTCGAAGACATATATGAGATGTAGAGTTGGCCCTAATAGTCACCCTGCGGCACCCCGAGCGTTACCTCTGAAACGTCCGTCCGATAACTCACCGTTGAGTTAAACCCTCTGCGATCGATTATTTAGGTAAGAGCGGAAGAATCCCACCGCCGAATGGTCTAAGCCGAGAAATTCAAGTTTGGTAAATCATGAGATCGTAGTCAATACTATCAAAATTGCATTATCATTTGGCCGCTACGGACATACATCGTGCCATATGACTCGATTCTAGAGATGACTTCGTTCGCTACGATTTCTCCGACTTGATTAAATGTACCAATTCTTCGCTAACAGCACAGGATTTAAGACCACGAATCGCGGTTAAAACCATAGAAATTGCGGCGTATGAATACATAACCACTCTTCTAGACATGGCTGAGTTAATAATAATTCTTGGCCCAGGTATGATTTATATATGAATTATCGAAAAATAGGTCACACTAACTTAGAGTCACGTTGTATGTCCATATCCTGCAGATGATCTTCCAAAGTGTGAAAATGATAGAACAGACGTTCAGTCATTAAGTCAAATTTATACTTATTCAATTAATTAAAACCCTTGCAAATTCCTACATATGTCTTTATAATATTAATAGTATATTTTACGTAGAATGCTCGAATAGCAATATTTCTAATAAGGCCTGACATTTTCCTATTACCTCGTACATTTTTAACATCTGGTTTGAAAGTGGATACTTGAGGGTATTATAGTTTGGTTTCAGCCTTATTCAAACATTGCATGAGATGACTTCGAATATTATAAGTAGATTGCCAAGCAGTGGTTTCTTGATGATGGTCTTGAGGCCGAAACGTACGTAAAGACGAAAATAATGTGTTAGAGTGACCTATTTCCCGAGAATTTATACATAAGACACGGCCGATCGTGACGTCAGTACGTTTACTACTTGATGTCTTGTTTAATCATGACGACAGTGGACTGATTCTTAAAGAAATAAAATTTCCGCATCCTATCACAATTTATCTAATTGGTTTGAGAAAGAGCTCTAGAAGGGCGCTTGAATAGGATATTAATCACATAAAGTAAGTTAATAAAGATTAATTCAAGTGTCAAATGATTTCAATGCCGGTACATGCAGGAATTTCATCAGATAAATGTAGGGTAAATGCTAAATTTTATGTTGCACGTATAATGTCAAGCAGCAACTTATTATGACCCTCTAGATCTCTTTACGTAGTAAATGGAGAACCAGCTACTGCCAACCATTAAAATTTATTACCTGAATTTCCCTTCGCAAATAGAAACGGATATCCCTTCTTGCCTTTAGTGTGCTTTTCCAAACATAATCTCACGAAGGAAGTGAGAGGTGGCCTGAGAGAGAAACAGGATAGAATGACGTCATAATATTAGAAACCGAATTGTTTTGACTTTCGTTTGCTTAACAGTATCTTACGCATCGGAAATTTTAATTCCAAAGTGAACTCATTTCTTTTCTCATTAAAAAGTTTTTGCGGCTGCTAATTATAAGAGACGGCATTTTGATAAGCAGAACGATGTTGGACAGTGAGTCACTGTGAAGAGAGTCGCGTTTGCAAAGGATCCCTTTAATGTAGATATTTAATCGACAATTTTCTACAATCGTTAATGAAGGTAAAAGGGCGAAAAAGAAATGCCAGAGTGAGTTATCAAATTGATGTTATTGGTTTTCGTTTGAAATTTCAGATTGGGGGGATTTCTGAATTCAAGTTTACTGTGAATGCATGAACGTGATATTAGTTTCTAATTCTCGAAGGCTATTTCTGGGAAAAAAATTGGGGAATAGGAAATCGAATACCCGAGCAAGTATGTAAAATATTGGATTCATTTTTCATAGACAATAATTATTGTCCTTTAATGCAAATGTGAAGAAACTCTGGATTTCATTTTCCGTAATAGCCTAAATTTTGTTTATGCTCTAATTCAATAAGATTCGCCATCAGTTTGAGTATGCTAGAATGCTGTGGCTCCATCTACTGATGGTGGCATTAATATGATTGAGCGTGTATTGAGGAAATTTCTCAAGTGGCTCTCCTATTGAATCGATGGTCTATATCCCAATAGAGCATACCTGCTGAACAGATTTGGTCTTGTCAACTCTTGTCGAGTTATTCCTGTACAAACGTGTGAAAGGGATAAGTCTTACTTGCACAATTCGAAATATGTACAATAAAACAATAAACGTTTCGAAAGAGGCTATAATGCCAAAATAAGATCAAAGCATATCGAATGCCCGAATGACCGTCAGATGTTGAAAAAGTCAATATTACCATATTTTCATATGTATTGCGATGTTATTGCTGTATCTTTCTATTTTACACTTCTGTTCCAGAAGTCCGATAGGTAACATTACATGCTAATAGTTTTGAAGAGCTGCTTCGGTCTCTCGAGCTCAACAACAGAATTAGAAAGTATGCGCAATGTTACTGGAGGATTATACTGTCGCAGATATGATTAAACCGTCTAACAGAATGCTAGAGAAAATCATAATATCTAACGCCATCTAGTAGATGTCCCACTAAGAAATCCAAGCAATGTACAACATTGACGGATAGATTTTTCGAACTTTACAAAAGTTGATGGGAATGTTAGACTGCTTGAGTGTTAGACTGCTTGAGTGCCAAATGGCGACATCATGATTGATCTGGCAAAACCCAACAAGAAATAATTGTTCGTATTCATTCAAAATTTCACAATATTTAATAAATTTCACTAGATGGAATATAAATTGTGATTCAACGTAACAGGTACATATTTATTTAATCAAAAGTGAATTCTAAAATGATATCCACTCTATGCAAATTATGGAATATAATCCTTTCAGCCTGACAGTTCATATTAAATAGGAAAGTGGATAAAATGAGCCCTTGAAATAATCGAGTACTTTGCGCTATGAAATCGAATTAATTTCTAAGTGAGCTTGATCGCAAACTGACACCTGTGATGTACCGCAACCTAAACGACACGTCCTTAACAGAACCCACATAGATAATTAATTTAGCACCTCGCAAAGACTTTCAGTGAAAGATAACGCAATTTGACGACGAACTGAATTATACTACCTACACCTATAACGATATTGGTAATAATTATGAATATAATTTGATTCACGAGCTCACCATAATAGAATATTAGATATAAAAATCTAGTGAAATTATATCTTTCGAAGTAATAACAATTGAATAATGCATGTAGAGCTGACATGAACATACGAGGACGAGGTGAAAAGTCCCTGAAAAATGAAACATGAAATGATTTATTCGGTGAAAACTTATTTTATTTCTCAACATAATCTCCTTCGTCCAACGTTTTTCTAATTCTTCGATTCCTTCAAAATAGGCGTTTGTTTTAGTGATGATCTTATCGTTGGAGCCAAATCTCTTTACGCCGAACCATTTCTTCAAGTTTGGAAATAGAAAAAAATCGCAGTGGGTCAAATCTGGAGAATATGGTGGCTACGAACCAATTCGTAGCTCAATTCCATTTACGCCCGTGATCGTTTTGCCCTTTTCAAGTTAATCAATACGGACGATACCGTATGCATCCCAAAGAACTGAGGCCATGACTATGTTGGCCGATGAGCCCACTTTGACCTTTTTCGGCTCCGATTCGCCAGGACAAGTCCACTGTTTCGACTGTTCTTTGGTCTCTGGTTTGTTGTGATGTATTCATGTTTCGTCCTCTGTTACGGAACGGTGCAAAAAGTCCTTCATATCGCGCTTGAACATCGCCAAACACTCCTTTGCGTACCCATTCGGCTGAGATGCCCATCGTCGTGCACTTAACTCGCCGATCCTCCAATATTATATCATGGATTTTATCGACGATTTCTGGCGTTGTAACATCAATTGGACGACCAGAACGTTCGGCGTTCTCTGCGGTCATACTATCAGAACAGAAATAAGTAAACCACTTGTGAATCGTTCCAATCGATGGTGAAAAATCCCATAATGTTTATAAGCGATGCTTTGGTTTGGTTTGGTGTAATCCTGTATTTAAAATATGACGAGTTGAAGTTCCTTCTAGTTTGACCTACATGATTCCAAACTCGTTACTCGGGGGTTTTTGAGGTTTGTGTCTTCCACTCGCAAAACACCACAGAACCGCATCCTCATGTATCGTATCACTGCTACCAACTGTATTAGAAGCGCCAAATTCAAAACAAAACAAGCTTCAGTAAATACATTTTGTAAGACTGGTCCCCAGAATTGACACCTTTTGTACAACATTTGAGTGCATAATTTATAAGCATGTACAAAGTTTCAGTAAAAATCATATAATGATAACATTAATTTATGTGGACAACGAGGATACCGTTCACCCTGGGCACCAGGTACCTCGGAGACCAATTTTGCCGCGATATCCGTGTTCAGCGACCTCAAAAACCTCAGAGTAACGAGTTTGGACTGATTATACAAGGAATTTCCCGAAAACTCCAGGAGACGACAGGGATACCGTTCACTCTGAGCTGGGCACCAGATACCTCGGAGACCAATTATGTCGCAATATTCGTGTTCAGCGACCCCAAAAACCCCCAGTAACGAGTTTGGAATCATTTTCATCACTAATAACCGAATTGTGAATTTAGTATTTACGTTCAATTTAAAATACAATTATAAAATGCATATTATTTATGCAAATTGCATATTTTTAATTTCATATAAATCAATTTAGGTCACAAAGTTTCCTGAAGCTCTAACGAATCGAATGCAAAAAATCGCATTCAAATCCGTCTTACTGTTAAAATTTTTCGAACTTCAGTGCTTCGTTGTTTCAAGTGAATCAGCAGCAGGGCCGGATTTAGAGGTCTGGAGGCCTCGAGGCAACAAAGGAGTGGAGGCCCCCTGGCCCCAAATTATTTTCCAAATATAATGAACAATTTTTTCAATAAATAATTTATTGTGAAACCAAGTAAATTCTTTTAGTATTTAACAAACATATATAAATATAAATAAATTGCAAGTGCTCATCAGGGCCATTTGAGATTCTGATATTTTACTGATTGCCTGATTAGAGTGAACAAATATAGATCAATGATTTATGTTAATATTAAAGAACAATATAATCATGTTTGTACAAAGGTAACTGTAAAGGTAAAACAGCGAAAAAAAAATATCAAAGGAAAAGTTGCTTACTAGTGTTTACTAGTCGGAATTTGAAAGATTTTTTTTTTTGAAGTCTATTGTGGGGGCCCCTCTTTTGTGTAGGCCTCGGGACTGTAGCCCAGGTTGCATTCCCCTAAATGAGGCGTTGATCCGCAGGTGTGTACCTTTTTGGCTGCTTGTATAATTTTCCAATTTATTGAGATTTGGAGAGAATTTTTCTTTAATAGCATTATTATATTTCTTCTTTTTCAACATACTATCTATCAGAGTGTGGTAGAGCTAGATCTTATGCTCAGGCGGTATGTTGACAAGCCGATACACGGTGTTTTCTACAGAAGAATCGAAACGCTCGGCTTGTCAACCAGGCTGACCTTCGGCTCCTAAGGTCACCCGGGCTTACATCCGAGACCGAGGGATTTCATGCAGCTTGCCAAGAAGGCGTAATTAACACCTTGGTCTATCGCAGCAACGCGATGGGTGTGCAGGTTCCTGATGTCAGTTGCAGGGCCTGTCGAAAGGGGCCAGAGAGGCAAAATCGGTTTTGAAATATTTAACTCCTTCTGAAAATTTTGGGCTGACATTGGAATTGATAGTGCACTTGTAATATAATGAATTTCCAACAAGTAAAGTTCAGTTAGATCTTGAAATTAAGAATAATGCATATGAATAGTGCCTTATTCAATATCTTCTATAATTTCATAGTTGAATTATATGACATTGAGAGGTATAAGCCTTAACATTTTCAACATTCACTTCTCCTAATTAAAAGGCACTCCTAATTAAAAGGCAGCATGAACTCACTACGTACTTTGTCCTGAAGACTTCATAAGACGATTACGGTATCAATTAAATTCTATTCAAATTAGAATTTCGATGTTTTGCGGGTTTCTAAGTATTGGACTTTGTTTGGTCTGTTTCGTTTGCTAGTAACAAGGAACTCGCATAGAACGGCACTAACATACGTTATAATCGCTTGAATTACACGAACGTGAAGGTGGAGAGGCTTTGAAACGGGGAATTGCCAATATCGAATGCCTCATATATGAAACCATGAGGAAGGGTCTGCAATCTAATTACAGATTCTATTACCTTGTTTATATTCCTGCTTGTGCGCTATTCAACTTCGCTATATGGATTTTACTTCTAGAATATTAACACTTTGACCCGAACGTGATTTTGAATGTGGAAGCGCCATCCATATCCAATTATCGAACGACACACCTTTTCCTCAAAAATTAAAGTATTCGAGAAAGTATCACCAATTCCTGAAATAGCTTGTATAGTATAATTTATATTATATCGTTCATAATAAAGAATAAGTTTTCTGATGATGGTCGTGAGACAGAAACGTACGTAAAGACGAAAATATGAAACATATGTGTTAGTGTGACCTATTTCCTGAGAATTTATATATAATTGTCTATAATCTTATAAAACCGTTTCTTGAATATTAATTGAATGAATCATGAATTTCTCCACATTGAAACATAGGCGAAGATAAGAGAATAATTGTATAAAAGTCCCGATTATCTTATACAATTTATTTATGAAGTCTCCAGGTGACATATTAGGAACCAAAACGAACTCGGATTATGTAGAAACGAATTCACTGACACGAATGTCGAGAGTGTAATATGTTCGTTAAATGTTCAACCCTTAGTTTGATGTTATCAATAAGAGCGTACAATAATTCCAAGTTTTTTTAAAAATCAAGATGAGCGGAAGTAATGAGAGCTTGACATTGTACGATGCAGATTTACCAGTTAGCTTGTATACTTTGTTCTCTTCGTTCCCAGTATGAGAAAATAAAATTTATGTGTAGTTTTACTGAAATAATTCCAGTTTAACTAAGAAGTAGTCAAATTTTATGAGTACTTTCTACTGTGGCTTTTGTAGAATACCAAGAATGGCTATAACTTTCTTGATTCCTCCAGATCTAATGAAAACCGACTTAGGTCCTTAGACTCCTACTTCTACGAATACATTATTAGACTAGAAGGAACATTTTAACTCGCTATAAAAACATTTTGTCCACTTTGTTTGGTCTGTTTCGTTTGCTAGTAACAAGGAACTCGCATAGAACGGCACTAACATACGTTACAATCGCTTGAATTACACGAACTTATTTTTCTTTAATGGACAAAATGTGTCCATTAAAGAAGAATAATTTTTAAAAAATCAGCATTAGCTGAACATATTTTGAATGGAGGTCACACCATTTCTCAAGAAAGCTTATCACTTTTAGAATACAGTACGGGCAAATATTTAGGTAATTTAGAAGGGATGGAAATCGAAAAAGCAATTTATTAAATTCCGATTTATCTCCAGCTGTGGGTAACCCCTTGTATGCATCATTATTCCCAAATAGTATTTAAACAGGCACATTTTGATTCATAATTTAGTTTACTCTGATGATGGCTACTTGGTAGCGCCGAAAGGTCCTCAGTACTCCAACAGTATTTTTAGGGGACAAGGGTGTTTATTTCTTATTTATAGTGCTCTGTACCGTGGCTAATTTAATCATGAACTAAGGGTCAAACTAAAGCTACAATCGAGTAGTCACTTACGAAAACGTACTACGTATATCGATGAGGTCGATCAAAATTTCCAAAACATTGGGTAATCTATGTCGCGGTTTACGTTCTTCGGGATGTTTTCGTTCAGTTGGAAGGTACTTCGTTAGATAGGATGGTTGGAGAAAATATTTGGAAATGCTTCATCAGTAAATTTGGTGATTTTTCGAGAAACAATTAAAAGTGAGCCATCAATCTTCTTTGATAATATGAGAATCTGCAAAGTGGGCCGTGCATAGCTACATTCTCGATATAATGCCGACAAATATTATTTTTTCCTCCCAGGATTATTTGGAAAACGAAATGTAAAAATAGTTTTTTTTTACAAAATTTCCAATTCAAATACATTTTAAACCAGGCAGAATAACAATTTCTCAATGGAGTAGGCTATGGTTGGATCATTGAGGTCCAACATTCAACTCACTAAATCACATACTACAGATTTTAATCCTGTGATCATTCGAACGATTTTGTGGAACTTTCAATCTCGTCGAGTTGTTGAAAACAAAGAGAAAGTAAGATCTTCAAAATGAGCTCTCTCATACATTAATATTGATAGAGTTTTCGAGCTATTTCTGTGCAAGTTCACCAAGCGCCACGACGGTGGCTAAGTCATAGAGGTAATATTTAAAACCGCGATTCAGTCAATTCCATTGGGAAACAGACGCACAGAACACCGGGAGGACACTCAAAGAAGAAGAAGAAGAATCATAGCAGAATGATGATGTAACTCTGAAGGTTCATTATAAGGCTATAAAGGTATGACAAACGGGTCTCAACAGATAATAGCTTCGTTTGCTGAACTATGGCACAAGTTCCATAGATAACTTGGATATAAGGAACAGATGGTTGCAATCACAACACTGGAGTACGAAACGTGATGTATTTATATTAGTTAATGTACAGATAGTATCAAGTGTAGATACCCAAGTCGTATAAGGTTCAGATTTGCATTCATTTCAATTCATAAACCGCGTATGTTTGATTTCATTTAAAACCGTTCATATTTCGTGTCAGCATAAGACAACGAAACATATGTAAGTATAAAAACCACGGCATAGAATTTAGGAATTGGTGGAGCATCATTCGCGCGAAATGACTAAAAAAGGGTTCTGCAGGAACTGGTCGATCAGTATAAAAGAACGACTCGCAAGCGGTGAGAAATAGTCAGTTAGTTAGTCAGGCCGAGTCAGTTTGATATAGTCAGTTAGACAGCTTGAGATAGTTAGTTAGTAAGTCAGCAACAGTCAGTTATAGATAGTCAGTTAATTAGTACGCTTGAGTCAGTTAGAGAAAGTCAGTTAGTTAGACAACTTAGAGAGAATGTTAGTGAGTCTTCCGAAGTTAGCACTCTTTGTACCGCCAAAATCGAAAAGTAAGTGTTCCGCCAATTCTCACCGAAGAAAATAAAATATTGTGAGTTTACCTTATTTAGGATGTATGAGATGAATCTCTGATTGAGACCTTGTATAATTCATTCTTCCATTATTAAAAATATATGGTTTGCAAATTGTTAAATTGACATATCTCGTTAGTCACGAGACTAAACTATCCGCTTTGTCATGAAAATGTAATTATCCCTTAATCCACGCAACTTCCTTGTTTTATGGGTTTCTTCGATCAGCTTCATATCCGTAATTGGAAGATTAATTCTCAAGGCGTAATCTCCCATGATTTGGATGAAATATGGTCCGTGAATGCATTAATCTGTCTGTAGCGTAATAGGTAGAACGTAGTCGGTCCCAAAAACCTAATTTATGACCCAATATCTCATTTAACGAAATCGACTGGTGTTGATTAAAATTTAATATTATCCATGTGAATTATGTCCTATCTATATATAGCAACCTCTAAGTTATACGAAAGTGATTTTCCGACCGAGAACTTACCAACTATGAATTATTTCTTTCCGAATCGGGTCCAATTGATTTCAGGAACTTCGGCAATATTTAAAGTCTACGAGTTTCGTCGGATTCTAATTTAAGCCCCGCTCTACCAAGAAGGCGCTAAATATATTGAAATACACGGCTAATTAACCCTGGAGTAACGACCAAGAATGTCGTTTTGTTGAACTTTGCCAAAGCGGCTTATTCGTGAACTCACGATGTCATCTTTCATTTATACAAGTAAATGGGGCGGCTATGAATTCAAGATGGTGGGTTTCTGGCCAACTATGTGATCATTTTCTTTTGTTCGAAGATGTTTTTTCACATTTCAGAAAGCATGCTTTGAAGCTTAACAATGAAACGATAATATTTTTTTACACTTCCAAAAGTACAGATTTGTTTTATTTCTTATAGATCACAGAATATTTTCTTATTTGATCTCGGTTACAATTATAACATATACGGTTAAAGTACTGAGGACTTTTGCAGAGTAAACTAAATTATAAATAAAAATGTGCCTGTTTAAATACTATTTGAGGATAATAATGCAAACAAGGCATTACTTTCAGCTACAGATAAACAGGAATTTAATAAATTGCTGTTTCATTCATACATTTCCATTTCTTCTAAATTACCTAGTTATTTGTCTGAACTGTGTTTTAAAAGTTATAAACTTTCTTCAGAAATGGTGTGACCTGTATTTGAAGCATGTTCGACTAACGCTGATTTTTCACCATTATTTTCACATGGATATTATAAAAATAGAGTTGAAAATAACTACTCACGAAATTTGTAAAAAAATTTTGGTGATATCTATTGTGATTCATTGATATATCCGTCAATTCTGAGGAAAATCACGAAGACATTCATCATAAATTAAATAACGGGTGACGAATTTGGTTGCATTTTAGAACATATTAAAAACAATCCATAGAAATAACCTAGGGCATCAAGGTATCTTGACAGCCAAGTGACTATTGAGTGTCATGGTAATGACCAATATGCTCAAGAGAACCTCCCTAACAGGTTTCATTCGTTTGCAGAAGGTATTTCTGCGAATTTCCTGGAGACAACGATAGTACCAGGATATCCTGAGCTCCAGGTGCGCCGTAGTTCGCAACTGGCACCGGAATCGTGTTCAGCGGCCCCAAAAACCCCCCGAGATACGAATTTGATTGCATTTCAGACCATATTAAAAAACAATCCATGGAGATGACCTAGGTCTTCAGGGTATTCTGACCACCAGGTTATTATTGAGTGTCACGGTCATGACCGGCAACCTCAAGAGAACCTCTCCAATAAGTTTCACGCCATTGCAAAATATATTTTCACGAATTCCCCGAAGACGACGATAGTACCAGGACGTCCTGAGCCCCAGGTGCGTCGTAGCTCATATCAGGTACCGGAATCGTGATCAGCGACCCCAAAAACCCCCGAGTGAGAAATTTTGGCTATATTTGGACATTTTTTTTTGCTTTAATTATGTTTTTTATTATAGTTCCTGAAACTGCTTTCAAAAAGATGCATTTTCCTCTGTAGAAATGCTAAAATTCACATTAGAAAAATAAAAAATGGTAAGATTTTTCCTAAATGACTTCCTGAATCGAAAAAAATTATCAAAATCGGTTCAACCGATTTTCTTTTTACTTTGGCCTTCTTTCTGCATTACTTCCTCGACTATATGCCCTAGGGACGGATTTAAAGAAGTGTTTGTGAGCACATTGCTTTGCATAAGTGTGTTTCCTAGTGCCATAAAGATTGCTATTGGGGTTTCCAAATTTACTGAATTCTTATGACAGCGAGTGACACTATCGAATTCAAATTTTCACTTATAATATCCCATGTGCAAAATTATTGACGGAAATTAATTTGCGCCCTCGGGATATGCGGTAAGAGAATTTCACACCGAAGAAAAATTAGTTTAAAATAATTTCAATGTGATATTATTTGACATTTTGTCATGAAAATATAAGACATTACGAAGGAATGCCATAATTTTGTTGTTTTGTTATGTATTGTATCACTTTCAAACTCATTTGTTAAACGTCAAAAAATATCCACTATAATTTTGCTTCTCCACCCTAAAAGAGAAAATATTCGCTGACATTTTTTCTTTGGCATGGCAACAAATCAAAATAAAAGTATTTCATCGGTGTGAAATTCTCACTTATATCACAAGAGCTTAAATTACTTCCGGAAATTTTCTTAAAATATTCGTGCCCGAAAGAAAATTTCCAGGAATAATTTAAGCTTGCGTGGTATTCGGTAAGAAAATTTCACACTATAATTTGGAAAAAAATTATTAATCCAATCTGGCATTTTAAATTAATTTCACTGCTTATGAAGTCCACCATGTTTCGTTAAATAAAAAATATTACCAACTTTAGTTACACCAAATGCTAAAACTCAGATGGGTATTAGATCAGTCTATCGCCCTTTCATAATTTTAGGTCACTGAAGGTGGTAGAAATGTATTTTTTGTTAAAGCAATCCATAACACTTCTAATGTAAAAAAATAATATTAACATGGTTTGTTGCAGTAGGTAGCCGTGATATAGGCGGCCATGCTTTTGACAGATGAGGTTTATATTGGTAAATTACATTGAGTTACTGTATAGTAAACCAGCAAACAAAGATATTCTTATGTAAAACATTTCTTGGAAGCATTTGCGTTAAACAAATTGAGAAAAATGAAATGCTTTGAAAAGTACAATTTATGTTAATACTGCAAAGAGTTGAGTCAAGTGCAAATATGTCATTCAAAATTAATATATTTAACAAATTTAATGGAAGATTGCGACCAGGAAGCGAATGGTGTGTTTACGAAAATCCAAGAAAGTCTGCTGCAGATGTCAAGTAAATATGGCCTTTTGCGTAAAAGAGATTTGAACAAAATTGTTTCAAAATATTACATATATGTCTTAAAACACTGACATCTAATTAACTCGTCACCTTCCTATTCACCATTAAGAAGAGAGGATGGGTTAGAATTCAAACAACATTTAAATCTTACTATGTTTGTAGATCCTACGTTTTTTGAAATATAAATTGTTAATGCATAATAATTAAACAAATTTGTGTTTTCTGTTTAATGAAACTTTATAGCGAATAATAAATAATAATGTTAATTCTTATAGAAATTTTGCATTATTCACAGGTATATCTACAATATTTAATGGTTGTAGATCATATGTTTACCTTTTCAACTGTAAAAAAATTTCTACTTAAATATCGTGGCGCCACGAAAAAATTTCCGGAATTTTTTTTAGTTGTCATGGTAACTAGTCAAAATTAAGGCATCTTATTGATTAAAAAGTAGAGGTGTGAAATTTTCAATCTAATATAACACTACACAATACATCGTTGCATCCAGAATCACATAAATTGGTAGCGTAGCAATCAATGATTAACTAGTTAACTCTCGCCATTCCGATGAAAATTACAATTCGGAAATCAACAGAATAAACCAAATTTGTTAGTTATTAACTTGATTAAATCCATCATAATTATGAATCACAACAAAAGGAAATAGTGTATGTCGTGGATGAATTTGTATGTACTTCGTGAAAAATTTTCAATATTCAAATATGTGAAAATCTGCATCAAATCTGCAATTTGCATAACACGCCTAAGTATATTCATTACATTGAGCTATAACATTTTATAGTCTGCATAAAATGAAATATACTGTTCTAAATGTATTCAGATCCGTTACATCTAATCCGTTTTAGATTCATAATATGAACGCTACATTTTATCGCCATCCATAAATGTATAGGTTAACTATTTTATAATATTTTTCTGTTCCAGAAATCGAGACATCATAGAGATGCATTAACCACAAAACCTATAGTTGCAACACATATCACATTATTAGAAACAAGTAAGTACCTTCTCGAATGATCGAAGTCAATTTTAATGCAAAGCTGTTATTTATAATACATTGTTAAATGTCTCGCCGTTGATCGCAACCAAAGCAAAGATTACTGGAATCTTCAAATTTTGATTTCACAAATCTCCATAAGTTAAAATCCTAAGGGGATTTTTCCATCCAGTGAATATTCTTGTAGTTGCTCATTATCTTATTTAGAAAATGAGTGTTAAATAAATTGGTATACATAATGTAATGGGCCATACCTAATCGAATCAATAACCTAAGGTATGGTTTCTAACACGCGTTTGCAGCAACTCGTGGTGCCGATGAAATACGGACCAATAACGTTATTACCTATTAACCCTGTCTAAGTGTCCGAACATTTAATGAGGCGTTTTCACGAGCCCAACAACGTATTACAGATGGATTATGCCAATCACTGTGTAACGGAATTGACCACTCGTCAGTAAATAAAATGTTACTAATGGAATTGTATAGTAGTGTTTGACTTTTCCCTTACGTATTGACAAAATTCCAGCCTACGTACATTGTTATTGTATGCATTCATTTCCTCTACTAATTGGATTTGCTAACTTTATAAGAACGGTACTTATTTCTTTTTGAACTTTTCGAAACCGTAGTATGTCAAGGTTTTCAGAAATTTTACATCTTGACTGGCCGGCAACTGTTGAGGAAAATTATATATATTTTCTCTCGTCAGAATAATAAAGATTGTTGACCCAGTATGAATTATATATAAAAATTCTTGGGAAATAGGTCACAATAACACTCTGTTTTAAAGTTTTTTGTCTTTACGTACGTTTCGGTCTCACGACCATCATCAGAAGACTCATTACTTCAATAACCTGATTACTCAGAAATAACAGTTATTCTGAGAATCAGGTTATTGAAGTAATAAGTCTTCTGATGATGGTCGTGAGACCGATACGTACGTAAAGACAAAAATTTTCAAAACAGAGTGTTATTGTGACCTATTTCTTGTCAGAATGCTACACTCATGCCTAAAATATACTTAAATAATGATCGAGCAATCAACATAGAGCTCATGAAATACCTAAAGAGCTACAAAATCGTGAATGACCGGCAGTATGACTTCCGTCAGCAGAGATCAACAGGAGACCTGCATGCCTATCTAACACATGTATGACAGGCATTCATGGGAAAATTCTACCTATAGCATCGGATATCTCCAAAGCATTTTACCGAGTCTGGCACCAAAGCCTTCTTGGGAGATAGATCACTCCATACGGTGGTTGACGGAATATCCTCCGATACAATGCTGGTGTTCCATAGGGATCTGTCTTAGCACCAACTTTGTTTTTGCTCCATATCAACGAACTGCTGGAAGTTATCACCTATCCCGTTCACAACTTTGAACATGATGCTACAGTTCATGGTGGTTTCTCATCTAGAGCCCCTATACCATTCAATGAAACCAGAGAAGCGAGACAGGGACAGGTTGACACAATTATTGGAGATCTGGGAAAGATTTTGAAATGAAGATCTGATAATCTAGTGGAGTTTAATGCAACCAAAACTCAAGCTTGCTACCTATCCAGGAAGGAGGATTATCACCAACAGCATCCTCTCATGGGACGATAATGTGAGGTTCATTGCGGAAACCGTTTCACGAAAGTTTGGTTCTCTATTCCTTGCCAAGAGCTTCTTTACATCTCAGCAGCTCTTCATAATCTAAAAAGCACAGATTCGATCGGTCCTGAACTACTGTTTTGGAGTTCAGCTTCCAAACGTACGCCGAAGCTCTTGAATTATATCCAGAGAGATCTATATGGTGTTCATCAGAAATCTCGTTTGTTGTTCCACCACGAGAAATTCCAGATAGGCAAACTAAACGAGCTCAAACTAGTCACCCAATATTATATATTGTTATATAAAAACTCTTTACTGAGTTTTTATTTTGATTTAATTTTTTTTTTAATTAATGAAATAATATTACTTTTAATTCTACCGGCTAGCTTTCCCTTATTTATTTTTAATTTATTTTGAATCTTATGTTTGTTTTGAATTGAATAATGAACTTTTACCTTTTTATTTTTATATGGAATTATATATGAAATTAAACACAATGTTCTTTGAATGTTAAAACTTTTAATATTTAAATTTCTATGACTCTAATTTATCTCGGGTATCAATTTTTAATAATGTTATGTTCAAATAGATCTATGATCTAACCTCAAAATTATTTACTATTTATCTTTGTTTACAAAGTTATAATCTACAATCTTTCTTTCGGATTTACAGACAGATAATAATACAATGGAGAAATAATAAATAAACTTACGTTTAGTTTATATCCAAGAATATGTTTTTAAAATGTAGGCAATGTTCAATTGGCTTGATCTTCTTATTAATCTGATAATTCACTTTAACCGTACACAATTTCTCTGCTATACACAATAAACACAGGTAAACTATTTTGTTACTTCTTTTGAAATCAGGAACTGTTGAAAATTGTTAACTTAGTTTTATTCTTTTTATTAAAGATACAAAACTCTTCAATGATGGATTGGAATTTTATCGAAGGCTGGCTATCGTTCGAGGTTACTTATGAATTGTAGGTTATTATAACCTTTAAACTTTGTTCGTAGAGTTGGAACACTACTTGACTTGTTGAAATTATTTATTAACTTCGGTTACTTTGAACTTCTCGAAGATTGGAACACTTGGGTTCACCGATGTTTATCCAATAAACTAAGGTTATGGAAATTTTTATGAGTTACAGGAGTACCTTGACTCTTCAGACGTTGATTGCTAACTGACTTGGCTTGTCTTCAGATGCCTTTTATAGGCCTTCAAAACCGACGCTACTTGATGTCATATTCAACCTATGAGGTGCTTTCTTTTCCTATCAAGAATGCTTTGATGATTGTTGCAAACTGACATAAGTTTTACATTGTTACCCGTCTGACGTTTATAAAATCGCCTCGACCAATCAGAATTTAGTGTTCTTTAAATTTTGAATTATTGGAGATTTTAAACTTATTTTAAATGATGATGATTCCTTATTTTTAAATTAATATTGCCTACATTTTTCCACACACTTTGGTATAAGATAACCTATGATAAGGTTATTATCAATATGATTATTCCAATAATTATTATAAATTTGACAGTTGTCATCCTTAAAAACTAATACATAATATAATATATCAATAACATTCCTTTAACATTATATAACTCAAATTTACTAATCCTAACTTATATCTATAACATTTTTCAATAGTTTGTGCTATCTCATGATAGTTTTTGTAATCATTTTAATTATGATTTCTGCCTTCTAAACACTGTACGTTCATTCACTTTCACTGAAGTTCTTGTTTTATACTTCTAATTCTAATTACATTGTTGTTTATTATGTTTTACATCGTTTATTATATTATACTAACTATTATTTAATTTTTAATATTGTTTTTAATTCCATATAATATCTTTTTATTAATCTTTTCTGATTTTCAATGTTCGGTTAGTTCTAATTTTTATTGTTTAGGAAATGAAATCATAACAATATATTACCCAACCCATAAAGTGTGTAGTCATCTGACTGATGGAATCATTCTGAGCACACGTGTAGTGACTGTATATACCTACAAAAAGGATCTAAATTTGACCAGATAGGATGATATATGGTTCTCCAAAAAAATATTTTCTCTCATGTCTAAAATATACTTAAATAATGACCGAGCTATATTTCACAACTCATAAAGTTGGCAATCATATGACTTAAGGACTTAGCACACGTACAGTAAGCGTATCTACCTATGAAAATAATCTAAATACTACCAGACAGGATTGATATATGGCCCTTCTTTGCACACTTGTAGCAGATTCTTCTACCTACAAAATGAAACCATTCATGACCGGCTGTGATGATATTTAGCCCTTCAAAAAAAATTACACGAGAAAACATGAAAATTAAAATTCAATTGACCTTAGATCGGCAACATATTCCTCCAGAAAAATGTCAGCAAATACTTAAATCTTAGATTTTCATGTTTCCTCTGAATACCGTTGTTACCTGTAGCGAAAGTGCTAAGGAATTAGATTAGATGGATTCTCCCTCAACAGTTGGCGGTGAACAACCTTCAAAGGCTTGAATAAATAAATTATTAACAATTTCGAAACAAGAATTGTCCGAATAGAACCATTGTACTATTTTAATTCTTCCTTTCAATTCTTAAGATATTTCTAGTTTGGTTGATAAAATGTAAAACGAAATAAGTTTCCTTACCAAAGCTCGATGCCAGACTTACCAGCGTGATCGTATTTCAGATAATCGTCTCGCTATTAATTAATGTTCATCGTTATAAGTAGGAGTATAACGTCTTTGCTCTCCCTCGCTCTCCTGGAAACAGTAGCCGCTGTAGAATTAGTCCGGAGTTTGGTTACTTCTTAGCAACAAATGATTGTACTTATAGATTATGGTAAATTTATTTTGTTTTGTAATCAAAAATTCGAAGCCCAAAGATATATACATAACTAGCGGACCCGACAGACGTTGTCCTGCACGACGGTTCTGGACTAATTGTGAATTCCGAGTCTGTCGACCAATATTTCCTCCTCGTACACGAAGACATGGCATTGTTTTATGTACGTAACTTATATGTGAATATAATACACTTAATATTCACTGAAATGCGACACCTGAAATATCAAAAGACACTGTACAAAAAAATAATTAAAATGTCAAAATAACGAAACATACTCAATATAATACACTCGAATTAAAATGTCGAAAAATGAACGAAATCCTATGCACGTAACTTATATCTGAATATAATACGCTCAATATTTACGTAAATGCGATACATATAATATCAAAACACAGCGTACAAAAAAATTAAATGCATTGAATGAATACATACACAAAATGAATGAAATAAATGAATGAATGAATGAATGCATACACAAAAATTCAGTGAAGTCGATCCAGCCGTTTAGTTGCAGTATAGATAAATAACCTAGATACCGACTGCAGCGCCATCTGCCGGGCTTATTTGTGAATCTAAACCATCCAGGGCGCCACCCAAACGCATACAAAACAATTCACTCAAATCGGTCCAGCTATATAGATAAATAACCTAGATACCAACTGGAGCGCCATCTACCGGGCTGATTTGTGAATCTAAACCATCCAGGGCGCCACCCAAACGCATACAAAAAAATTCATTCAAATCGGTCCAGCCGTTTAGGAGGAGTTCAATTACATACACACGTACAATAGAATTATATACAGGATATTCCACGAGAGCCGTTCGTTAGAAGTTTTCGTGGTTAGAAAAAAGTTAGAATTCTGAAATTTTGGGTTCCAGGGTGATTCAAGATTTTCTTCCTTTTCAAAATATTTTCAAGATCATACTACTTCCTGTTACACCGGATTAACTTCCTTATTTTAAATGGAACACCCGGTATATTATTTCATTTTTAGATTCCTGAGAAAATTTCATAGTGGATTCCATCAGGTTTCCCTATACTCATTTTCAATTTTTTCCTAGATATCTTGATTTTTTTGAAAATTTTCGCAGATGTAGCACTGTTTTGAGCATTGCGCCCTTTAACCAATTTCGATTGGTGGACAGCGTTTTTGGGGTAGACAGAAGCACAGGAATGATTCTTTCGAATGTCATATTGACAACTGACTTATCGCATACAGGGTATCCAATATTTAATGACCAATTACATCATTTTAAAAGTTAAAAAAGTTCGTTTTTTCAAATGGGACACCCTGTATTTTATTAGATAGTCGGATGCAGAATTTGATTCTGCATCGATTTGCTATGACATTCCCCATACCTATTTCCAGTGGTTTTCTTGTTAATCCATATTTTTTGTTTTAATGTGGTTTTTTGGCAGAAACCGAAACATCGCTTGCCTTTCGAAGCCAAATAGACATCAATGAAACAGTAAAAAATTTACTTTAATTAGAACATGAGATTAGTACATAACATTTAGAACGAAATATAAAATAAAAACAAAAAATTGGAACATAATGACATGAAATAATAAGAGAATGTAAAATTACAATAATTGTTCTATATGACCTCCATTTTGGTTCAAACACTGAATAACTCTGTCATATACTCCTCGCGAAACAGACCTCCGAAGTTCGCCTGGACTTATATTAGTAAGCGCATGGTGAACACGGTTCAACAATTCCTCTCTAGTTTGTACCGGCCTAGAGTACACTAGTTGTTTTATGCGACCCCAGAGGTAAAAATCCATGGGGGTCAAATCGGGTGATCTGGGTGGCCAGGTCCAAGATCCTGGCGGGCCAATTCACCGATCCTCGAACATCAGTGTCAATTGCCGGTGTACAGCTATAGTGGAATGTGCTGGAGCACCATCAAGCTGATACCAACTGTTTGCTCTATCACGTGGAGGTAGGGCATGTAGAAAATCACTAACAAACCCTCTCAGTATCTCCAGATATCTTGCCGCATTTAAATTTTGGTAGAACATTTGGAGTTTGATCACCTTTTGATAAAAATATGGATTAACAAGAAACCCACTGGAAATAGGTATAGGGAATGTTATAGCAAATCGATGCAGGGTGTCCTATTTGAAAAAACGAATTTTTTCAACTTTTAAAATGATGTAATTGGTCATTAAATTTTGAATACCCTGTATGCGATAAATCAGTTGTCAATATGGCATTCGAAAGAATCATTCCTGTGCTTCCGTTTACCCCAGAAGCGTTTTCCACCAATCGAAATTGGTTAAAGGGCGCAATGCTCAAAACAGCGCTACATCTGTCAAAATTTTCAAAAAAATCAAGATGTCTAGGAAAAAATTGAAAATAGGTATAGGGAAAGCTGATGGAATCCACTATGAAATTTTCTCAGGAATCTAAAAATGAAATAATATACCGGGTGTTCCATTTAAAATAAGGAAGTTAATGGCGACTTCTGGTGTAACCGGAAGTAGTATGATCTTGAAAATATTTTGAAAAGAAAGAAAATCTTAGATAACCCTGGAACCCAAAATTTCAGAATTCTAATTTTTTTCTAACCCCGAAAACTTCTAACGAACGGCTCTCGTGGAATACCCTGGAATATATAAAGATTAAACAGATAACCTTTAACGATTGACCGAACTGTATGTACATAACGAAATTATTGGAAATCGCAATTTCGAGCTTGCCGACACAATGCATTGATATCAATTATTTATTACAGACCCGTGTTTGGTCCATTATTGCATGAAAGGCAGAGAATGTACATTGACAAATACAGGTGAAGCAACATGTATTTGTACGAAACAATGCGCCATCCACCAGAGGATAGTGTGTGGTTCTGACGGCCACATATATCCCAACCATTGTGAACTTCACAAGGCTGCTTGTATTACTTCTAACGCCATCACAATTGAGCGAGGAGTGCATTGTGTTAAACATGGTAAGTCAATTACTAATCTATAACAATGGTATATTATGCAGTTTGACTGAACCGTTTGCTGGTAATGCGGAGAAATTCGTACATTGAATCCAGATTATTACAATTAATCCCAAAACATATCCTAGGGAAATTCAATGGGGTCCACGAACAGCATTCAGCTTAATTAGAATCAACATTCCGTGCAATAATATTCTTACTGGTAACTTCATTGAAATCTAATGGAACTGGCCCGATTCAAATTATTCAAGCATATGGAGGAGGTGGGCTGATTTTACTGGCCAGCTCGTTCAACCGATCTTATCGTTGATTTGTATTCCATATACACTGAGACATCGGGAAATAACATCTTTTTCAACTTCTGTTGTTGAAAAAGCAAACATAATCTTCAAGTCTCATCGACTTTATCTGTATCTAAATTACAAGTTTAAACGAATGTCTTTTGTATGTTTGTAATGAAGATGCTTGACGACATTGTAAAGCTCGAGAACTGCCAAAATTCTTCCTAGCAGGCTTCTTTGTCTATCGAACGGTGGAGTTGTGGAATTCTTTGCTTCCAAATCTTCAAGAAAAAGTCGAAAGTCCATCTCCTCTCCCAACATTCCACCGTTGTTCTTCGAACGTTATAGGGTTTCCTCTCTCGTGGTCGAAGTATAGAAAAAAAAAACATAGGAGGCCGACACACAAGACTTATGATCCAATGTTTTCGAAAACTAAACATACAACCAGGGCCGGAACTACAATAGGGCCCCTGAGCGAAGGACAAAAACAGAAAAAATGTTTCGAAGTGCAAGCATTTTTAGCGCTGTCTCATTGTTCTTCGTTATGTGAAAATTTATTAACTGATTAATTTATTTATTTAGAATGATATAAGCTATTGCGAAAAATCTGTTTAATATAATTACCTCTAAACCTATAAGATTCTGTACAAATCTTGAGCTTAGAAAAAAAACGGTATTGTTAGAAGTGTGAGATTTTATAAACGTAAAGAATTTATCATTTTATGGAGCGTTTTTTCCGAAGTTACCCTTTTTCTCGGATATACATGTCGTAAAAGAGTAAAAGAGTAGCTCAGTTTTTGATAATTGAAAATGCGTTACTGTCATCCAGCTACCCAGGTGTTTGTACAGCCCTTCTCATGTTTCTGACAGTCCCAGTCACTACGGCAAAAGCTGAACGATTGTTCTTCAAATTAAAATTAATCAAAAGTTACTTGCGGAGCTCGATGCAACAAGAAAGGCTGAGCAACTTATCATTGTTATCAATCGAAAATCTGAGAGCGCGCACAATTGATTTTGATAAAGTCATTGAACAATTTATTTCTTCAAAAGCAAGAAAAGGAAAGTTCTAATTTTTTTTTCTCAAATATCGAATCGTGATTATGAGCATTAGTTTAATCTTTTGATACTAAAATCTTATCGAACAACTTCTGAATATTAGCGAATTAAAGGTGATTTATTATGACTACCCGAATATCTCATCCTTCTCTATATAATTCATAATTTTCTAATGTAGGGGATGAAAGTACCGTATAATATTATAGCTAAGGATATATTACTACTTTACATGATTGATGATGTTATAATGTCTGATATTTTAACTTACAAATTAATATGTAATACAACGTGCAAAATGTGTAAGACAAATAAAACAAATTATTTATGAATAGAAATAATAATGCCTTGTTTCTTTTTTTTTTTACAAAAATTGGAAAAAATTGAGTTGACAAACTCAATAGAGAAATAGGGCCCTGAACTTAGTCTTGCCCCGGGGCCCCTTAAACTCTAGGTCCGGCCCTGCATACAACCCAGTTCAACAATGACGAAAATATCGTCCTTTCATCCCAATAATAAAATGGCTAAAGGACAGCAGAGAACTTTAGATGAAATCTGGAAACGCAGTTCTGAAGCCTAATAAGCGCCAAACTAAGACATTTCTAAGACATCTCATTTGGATAGCACCTCATCAAGATAGCAACCAAAATGAACATGCGGTACAACATGAGTATCTTCGGCTTCAACACTCAGATGTTCTATTCCCAGATTGATTTATTCCCTGATGTGAGGTAGATGTAAAATTAAACAAGACAATGCGAATGAAAACAGGTTCAATTATATGTACCTACTTTCTGACTACTAATACCTTCACCACCGAGGAAATGTCCTGATATGTGAATATCATAAAATAGTGTAGTCTCACAAAGTTCTCAAAGCTTCGATCAAGACATCGGCCGAATTCCTATACAACTCAGGCTACGATTCAAACTCAAATAGATGAAGGATTGGCAAATCAAGGTGTTGTGGGCCATTGCAAACAGTGATACATGTGCAGACATATTATTCGAATGGGGCAAGGCACCATCTCCACGATGCGATTGCGGAGTGTATAGGCCATTGAGTTAGAAAATTCTATTCTAACTCAATGGTATATTCAAACCTTCGTCCACATCATTCAAAAATGTACCACGAGAGCGTTGCAAGGGACTCCTGAATATCCTTGATCTAAAAAATGAAATTCCAAATTGGATATCTGTTTATTTTCCATTCTATTTTATGAAAATATGGCGTTATTGCTCATTTATTGCCCATTAACACATCGACTGCAGTGTCAGTTCAAAAAAATATTGTTTATTGGTATGGTATCTTCAGTAGGCCTTCATACACCCATTTTTTTTATCCACAGGTAACGGTTGGGGTCCAACGGTGGAGAACAGGGACCAATATTTCGAGCAGTTTTTGTCACCTCCCGCACCTCCAACAGCGTATGTGACGACACCGACCACCAAGCCAGTGCTATTGCAAACTACAGCCAGTTCCAAGATGAATAATAGCATCTTAAATACAACAGTAAGTTGATGATGCATACCTCCAATTTAATCAAACATAGCAAAAAGCAGGCCCAACTTCTGATTTATCAGTTACAGGTGGATTCTGAAAAATAATTTCTGCATATTCTTTGGTTTGGTGTACAATGCATAATCCAGCAAAAAAAATAGATGGAGCCCCTCTTCTTATAAATAAACAAATAATTAGTTAACAATAAATTGATGAAGTCAAAATTGATGTATTCTGGTTGTAAATACCTAAGGGTTTTTTTTTGGGTCAGTAGCTACCAATTTGAGTTAAAGAAATTAAAACCCGTTCATTCGTTAATAATCAATATGTTGATGAAGAAGTTCAAAAATTCAATGGTGGAAGTCAATACTTGCAAATTTCTATTGGATTCTAGTGTGTTTAATTTGAAACCTATACTCTTGTTATGTAAAATTGATAACGTAAATTTTCCCACAATCCTCTGGTGCCTTCCTAGTATACCTCCGTAATAAAATTTCCTTATAACAATATTAACTCTACCTCATTATCCAATTTCAATTACAATATTCTAACAATGTATTTCCCCATCCGGAAGCCACTTGAAGAGAGAAAGTGAAAACGCTTTTTTTAAGAGTTGTAACCTGCTAATTTGTGACTACAGGGACTGGAAGATGAATTGGCAATTGTTATATCTGTGAATATAGGTTTTCTATACATTTTGAAAGTAATAATGGATAAGAAAATATTCAATTGTCGTGATGTACCTTTGGAGAAGGATAAAACATCACCAACAATATAAGACATGAAAATGTATGCCCCCAAAAAGTTCTCTTTTGGCAGATATTTTGACTTTATAAATATGAACAATAATTCGTGATTTATTTTTAATACAGGATGAACATGGACACCCTCTTTAATTAATACATTTGAGCTTCCTAAAAGTTTATTTGCGTGTGAACTAACTGTATATAAAAGTAGGACAAAATCATAGTATTTGCAGAACATCTATATTTTTCTTTCACGGGGACATTGTTTCCGTAGAAAGCCATTTTACAAAGCACTCATAATACTCTTATGTACATGCTTTTTTTACAGGTAAAACACGTAATGGTTTTCCTGTTGAGTGCATTATTGTCACTTATAATACAGAATATATTGTATATGTGTATATGAATAATTAACAAGATGCCAGATCAACTTTTAAAGGGACAGGCGGTATCCATTGTTTCCGTGGTTTATTATCCTCAGGAAAACTAAACCTTTGCACTTTTGCCCCATTGTTGTAATTTTCCTTGCAGTCAGGAGCACAACACTTATTCGACTTAGGTAATCAACTAATAAAAGTCAGTAAAACGACACAAAACGCGGTAAGAATCAACATAAACATTCACTGAGGAATTCATTTTTCAGCGATTTTTATTCAGTCATAACACTCTTATACACGCTTATTTACATGTAAAAATACATTCCAATCACACGAGAACACTACACAGGTCTAAATGTCACATTTACGTTTAACGCAGCGTTCAGGCCTTGAATTATATAGGGTATTTTCCCAGCTGCCATTTCGGTTTTAGAGCCATTAGATTCATTAATGAATCCCGTATTGTTTCATACTTCATGGGGTCTTTTGAAGTAGTGAGGTAGCACGTTGCATGTTTCCCCACCGAGAGAAGGGGACTTCTTCTCCAAGAGGTGACACTGTTCTTCTTCCTTACTTTTCTTGTACCAGAAATATGTACTAGAAGCGATTAAAACTTTGTTTTTCTCTTTTATTCTCACAGTAACTTGCCATTATTCAACGAAGAGTCGACTATTTTTTTTCCTATATTTCTCATTACAGGCCGAATACGAATTTACAACAGATGATGATGAAGTGAACTATTTCGAAAACGAAATAGAGGATCACGACAAAAGCGTCGACGACGTTTATTACGATAAAGAAGATTGTAGTATGCAGGAGTACGAAATAATGAAAGTGAGTTAGTATTCTAACAAAGGACTTTTTACCGACGTATAAATTGTTTTCAGGATAATTTATTGCTGTACAACCACGCTAGGCTAATGTCACAGGATAACCACAGCAAGGATTACTTGGTTTCCATTATGTTCTCTCATTACGACAGGAATAACAATGGCAACTTGGAAGCTATCGAATTAAACGAGGTAATTTGTTTTCACATATCATACGTAATTATTTTTCCTCACGAACATTTATCATCGTGAAAATGTATATTCATAATCACATTTGAATTCATAACATAGTAAAGTTCATTGAATGTCTATTTTAACGAGCTGCGGAAAATGTCACTTGTCTTTACTGTTTCTGGAATGTCTTTGTCGTCAAAACATTATCGTAGTTCGTGAAAGCGAAATATTTGCCTTCATACAATATTATGTTGTTCATTCCTATTGCCTTTGGCTAAAGCTACGTCTTTTACCTTCTATTCAATACTTAGACACGGATCGACAAACACAACAGTGGTTCTGTTCAGTATCTCGATACCACGTTGTAAAATAACTTCCAGACGAAGTCTAAATGTTTTTCGCTGCAAGGCATCCGCTGTCGAATTAAATCGAAAATATCCTATTACCTATATTTACGAATGAATCAAGGCAAATTAGTTTGCATAAGTCATAAGAAAATATATAATACATTATTGATATATAAATTTTTAGTTTTATACATGAAGTTATCACAGAATTTCTTTCATTGTGGTTGCAAAGCTTCTTCCTATCAGACTTCGTTTTTTTATCGAACAGCGAAGTTACCTCTTCACCTAGTGAGGTCTTTCCCTGTGCCTACAAACTCCAAACCTTCAAAAAAATTCAAAGGCCTATCTCCTCTCTCAACACTCCAACGCTGGCTCACACGATTTTCCTCGAACATTATAGGTTTTCCTCCCGTGTAGTCAAAGTATAGACAAAAAAAAATCCCACTAACCGAGAGTTGTCGTTCTGCAATTCTAATTGAACTGGATATAGATAGAATCGAACTGTTCCTAAACTAAAGCAAACGGGGAGGTTATAAATAAAACGACATATTATCTGAATTATCCGGTAATTGGAAAAGCTTGCATACGTGAGAGCATGAAATCAGCTTCGATATCTATCTGAACGCGCATTAAAACAATAGCGCCGGCAGTACATTGACTCTCTGAACCGCATTATTTGCTGATTATATTATTTATTCCGGAACGACTAATTGCTTTTTCAAATCCGTTCGTTGGCCTGTAATAAATTGCTGTTTATAATTAGCGTGAATTCGATAACGCGTCGAAAAAATTTGTCAAATACAGCCATACATCTTTTTAATTAGGCAATTATTTGTAATGATCTCTAATTGCGATAGTTGAATGATCATTTTTAGGAAACCCCATTAAAGAACACACAGAATATTGGTATTGGCCTTATTTGGGGAAACACCATGTTCATCCCTCAAGTATTTCCACTTCAGTGCAAGGGCGGATCCTGTAAATGTCGAAGGGGGGAGGGGCAATTACTTTTGTAGGTATTCGATAGTTTCTTTTAGATATTAGATATTCAGGTATTTATTTATAAACATCTGTTTTACTTGATGTGTTGCTACTAAATAACTAGCTAACTAAATCACGATAGTATAAAGACGATTTTTTTGACACCGGATCTAATATCTTTTAAGGTAGTAATGCAATCTCCTGATGCAGATTCGTCAAAGCGAGTCAAATATCTTCCAAAAGACATAATGAAAACATAAAAAAATCTGAAGTAAAAAACTTACCCAAGTCGGCAAGGCCCCTGTAACATGGCTTCGATGTATTTGAACTTTGAAATCTAATTAAGGAATTTATATTATTCTCATTCCTCGATTCATTTATAGTGTGGCCGTTTAGCTTAGAAACCCCATGTCACGTGAGATTTTGATCCAATCATTGATTAGCCAGAAGAAACGTGAAAAATATCATTGACACTTCCCTTTTTATTTCACTGGACACTTTATGAATTTAACACAATAGAAGATAAGCCCAAGGGTAAAAGCTAATATTAATCGGATAAACTCGTACTCAACAACAACAATAAAATTTAATAAATAGAGCAATTAAATTAATAATAATAAAACAATGATTATGACAATAGATAATGGGAAAATATTATAATTAACTTTATTACTAATAAGAATAGAAAATAAGATCAAAACCTAAACTTGAATAAAACCACTACTGAATATATATCACCCAAGACTAAAGAGACATATCTATTCTAAATTTGCTAGGAATAATGTCAAAGAAGAATGATACGGAACACTACATACTTACTTGGATCATTGCTAGGTTGAACAAGCCTTAAAGAACGATATAAACCATTGTGACTATCAACTTGACAAATTAGATACGGATTAAAGATCTTGTGAGTCGATATTCTTATAATTATTGAGAAAAATCATTGATCAGAGAAATATACACATCTACTACAAGGTTTAGATTAAATTAGACATCGAATTATCAGTTTGACTGTCGATAATATTCCTTCAACATGTTTAATTCAAAAAAGATAAAGTAATGAAAATAATTCGATACATTTCCGTTTTCTAATCTCCACTCTCATCGCGTATCGCGAGACCTCTCTCGATTTTTCGCGCATTAGTAAAATAATCGATTTGCGCCATTCAATCACAGATGTTGGTAACAATTTCTTTCTAAGTTTAGTTATTTATAATTCGGAGCGGAAACCGTTGATAACATTGTTCAAGCAATTAGAAAATCAGTAACGTATAACTGAGAACAACAAACTTTGATTGAAAATCGAAAATAACTCTGATTTAGCGAAACCACACTCCTTACCAAAAATACTCTGAAGAAACTACTAAGTTAAATTAATTGAAAATGACAAAGAGTCATGTGTTTTCTCAAGGGAACAATTCAAGTTAGAAAATATGAGGCGAGTTCGATTTATTATAAGCTTCTCTTTGTTCAAAGGCCCGAAAAGAGGTTCTAAATGCAATCGAAGTTCGTTTAAAATTCATGGCAGAAGATAAAATTCTGTATATAATTCGAATCATAAACGATCAGGCTACATAATATCGACGGCTAGTCATACCATAATGATCGTTATTATGATCCATGTAACATAAATCACTTTCCGCACTGGAAAAAGTACAATTGTCACTTGTAAGGTAACGAACTATTTCCATTCTACATTCCGCATTTGCAGTTTGTTTTAAAATATCTTTTGTCATTCAAGTTGGAATTCATCCTTCATCCACATCTTAAGAAATGCACCTCTTACTAAATACTATAATTTAGCACCCTATTTCCAGTTCAATTACAACTTATCAAAGATACCTAATTTGAGAAAGAGTAGATTACAACCAGTAATAAAGCGGCCATTATGCTTTAGTTACATGTATTTCTAGGCTGGAAATAAACGTCAAGTATTCAGGGTAGTCTTTGATAATAATTAGTTGACGAATAATTACTGCCAAACATTACGTAGTCTTAGAGTTTGAATCAGAGATTACCAAAATTCATGAAAATATCTCTACGTTTATACATTTATATACCGCCCAATGTCCCTCCCTAAGTAAGGTTTATTGTTGTATTTTAAGGGAGAAAGCTCCGATTTTCTTTATGACCGGTTTGTAAGAAGCAGTTTGCTACGGCGGATTATCAATGTTATTACTACGTAGTACCAACATAATGAAAATGCTCTTTGAACCTGGTTGAGCTTTTCTTTTCAGTTGAGACAACATAACATTCATCACTGCTATATTGTTACATGTAATTGCGTTGGGTTAATTATATAATTTTACGACATTTCTCTCACTTTGATATAACATTTTGGGCAATGCGAGTATTTATGGATAATGGTTCTTTAGATTAGGGAAATCGATTATCCCCTAGTTACAGCTTGAGGAATTAGTTGATTAACGTATCGAAATGTATATGTTTTCATAGGATCGAAACATTCCTGATTATCCCTAAACATTTTGCATATATTTATAATAACTATAAAGTCCTATGTACGTTTTTAGCTAGTTTTTTTCTTTCTTTGCAGATAGCTATACAAGAAAGATTGGACACGTTGAGTAAAGGCTGTTCTTTATCGAATATGATTCAATACGACGATACAGATAATGATGGCAAATTGAGTATAAACGAGTTCTATGTGGCATTCAGCAAATTGTATAGTGAGTGATTCAAACAGTTTGATGTGCAATTTTCAACTAAAATGGCACACACGATTTCCTTATATTTATTTAGTCATAAAAGAATGTTCGTTCCTCAGAAATACAGCAAAATAGCTTATATATACGCTGTTATATTTCTTAAAGCTTCAATATGGGATTACTCCAGGCTTCAACGTAACATGATGCTTGTTCTCTAAAGTTTGTTCCAAGATTTATCGTTGTCCTGTTCACTGCAATAAACTCTGATCGGCACCAACTTTGAATTCTGTACAAGATCTGCTGCAATAAACCACTGAGTCGGGGCGGTTTAAATTGGGAATAATTTTGGAATAAATTAAATTCTGGAAACTTGTTAATTAAAACATTGCTTATTGATTTATGTTATTCGATTCATTTGTTTTATTTATTAGTACAAAAATTATTACTTACATTTAATTACAAATTCAATTCTGTTACGCTGTTACTGTCATTTCCATCTACGTTAATAAGAATGGTTCTATGTTATTTTTAAATGAAAAATAGGAATCTTCCACTTTAATATGGTTAATCCATCTTCCAATATACAGGGTGTTACTTAATGGAATGTACTTATTTTAATCGGTGATTCTTGAGATAATTTTAAGTCGTGGCTTGAACTGAAACATATTCCAAGCCTCAAGCCTGCCCTGAAGATGCCACATATAAGAAGCCCAAGATGCTCTTGGTCCCAGACTCGATGAACAGTTTTGGATATATTCAAAGCTACAGCTGAAGATTCCCCATATCTTTCGATGGATGTCTGCCATATGTGTGCTACGTACTGATGAACGCCATATTGCCGAACATTCTCCCTTCAGGAACTCTCCAGATATTGGATGTTGATACCTTTCACCGATACAGATGATAGAGCAAACTGTTCTACCCTATCTTGAGTATGCCACCGGTAGCGATTGACGAAGCGTCGGCATATAATCACATTCATAAATTATCCAAGTCCTCGAATCATTCCATTATGTCGCGGTATCACAGAACGTTATCAAAGCCAACGGGTTGCTTTTGTTTTTCCTCTATTATATTTAGACATTTTTGCAACAGGTGTGTCGGTTGTTTCGCTAGATAAAGCGCTGGAAACGAACCGTTTGATGGCGAGAGTGGGCGATAACGTGGAAATCAAATGCGACGTTACCGGATCGCCTGTACCCCCGATTGTATGGAGGCGTAATCAGCTGGATCTGTCGTCCATTAATGAGGAAGATGTACGTGTATTCAGTGACGGCAGTTTGTATTTAACCGAGATACAGTTGCAACATGCCGGGAATTATACCTGCCACGCTCAGAGAAACAAAGATGTAGTTCAAACTCATATATTAACAGTGCATAGTGAGTATTACAGTTTGAATTTTACAATATAGACTACAGAGTAGCTTTGATGGTATTCCGCATGTAACACCCTAAGATCCTGAAAGGTACAACTAACAACTCGATGACATTCATGGTGGAGAAAAATTAACTAAAATTCTATTATTGTTTTAGCTGTACCTGAAGTTCACGTGACCCCTAGGATCCAATCAAAACGTCCAGGAGAAGAAGCTACCCTGCAATGCCACGTTGCTGGAGAACCGTTCCCAAAGGTGATGCTTTGCCGTTAATGTCTAATGACAATTGAAAAACATTCTGCATGTTTATACGCAATTCACGTGACTTACAGATTGTCTCTAGTTTAGTGCCATCTAGCTGTAAGAAGCTTAACTATAACCAAACAGAAATATCAGTTGTCTCCAAATAGAATTAGTTTTGATATTATCCTATAGATGGCACTACTGATAAGCATAGTTGATAAGAAGAATAGTTTTTTTTCAGAACTATTCCCGAAACACTTCTTATTATAGATTTTGCGTTTGCGAATCAGCTGTCTCTTGATAATTACTATTTTCTCAATGACCAAATTCCAGGTTGAATGGTTGAAAAACGACGAATCTCTGAGGATCGATAATACAAGAAAATATCAGCAAGTTGGTAATGGAACAGCATTGAAAATTACGAATATTGGTTTTGCCGATACGGGAGCATATATGTGTCAGGCTACCAGCATTGGTAAATATATATTCAACTACACACTAGGAATGATTGATAGTTCCCGTTAACTGTCTAATTTATATAAAAATTTTTAAATAGCAAATACTTGATGTACAAAGAGCTTACTTCTTAGGGGTAGGGTGAACGTAGCAGATTGGAATAATATCCTTTTTTACTTATTAATAGCATATTCGTGACACAAACAAGTACTGCAGTACTTTGGTGTCTTTTTAGTGGTTCCGTTCATAGATATCCACGGTAATGTCTTTTGTAATAATAATAAGAATTAAGACTTAGTTGGGAGGCGAAAGAAGTCGTCTTTTGAATCTGGTTATATTGCAGTAGGTATGTTCTCATTCAGCGGCCAAATGGTGAATGCAATTCACTTGAAATTTTGATACAAACTAGATATGTTGCGCCAAATTTACTGGCGTAATTATTCAATGTCGTACCTCAAGCTGTTTTCGTGTTATTGAGCAGAGCGTTAGACTAGAGGGTATGTGTGGTGGAAGCAGTATCCTGTAGCCTAGCCTACCCCCGCGCTGAAAAAGTGTGTTGGCGCATTTATTCTAGGCGGCCGCCTATGTTGCATAAAAAGATTTACCACGAACTGAATTTACTGATTCAGGGTAAGTTTCAAGCCTAAATTGGGAGATTTAAAGGTTAAGGGTCGACCATAGGCTATGCTTGATTCATGATTTGGGTACTTTTTATCGAAAAAATCGATAGGCTGTTTGTTTTGTAGAACGGTGACACCGGCTTACTCAAATTTTTCACAGAATATAGAGCCGTTTCCGAGTTAAAGATTTTAAACGCCCATGCATACCATTGGCATTGGCTAAAAAGTCGAGCTCGTTCAATTAAGCAGACTTCGGCTCGCGCTGTTGATCGTCTTATGTTTTCCTCCTAGTTATATACATAGGGCAGACTAGACGTAGATTCAATTTACTATTATACGAGGGCAAGGAGAAAAGTCCCTGAAAAATAAAACCGATGGCGCCACAATCGAAAAACCCATGTGACATTTGTGACGTACCATCTTTAACTAGAACGCATTGAAATTTTCAGACTGATATGTCATTCATTTCTGTTTAGACAGCCCTCGAAAGCAAGGAACCTCGAAATTTTTGTAAACATGGAAAAAAGTGCGTGGTAAAAACATTACGCAAACCAAAGCATCGCTTGTTAAACATTATGGGGACTCTCCACCATCGATTGGAACGATTCACGAGTGGTTTACTGATTTTCGTTGTGGTAGTATGACCACAAAGAAGTCGAACGTTCTGGTCATCAGTGGCGGCTCGTGAATTTTTGAGAGAGGAGGCTCGACATAAAACGTTTTTGTAAAAATATACTCTATTCACAGCCTTTTAACCTTTGCACAGCGACCGTACCAGCTACTTCAATGACAAAATCAATTGTTACCCAGCAAGAACCAATGTGGAGGTATAGAGTTTCTCTTGGCAAAAAATTTTTTTGTTCGTTTTTCGTCTTTTATTTTTCTTGGATTTTTAATATTTTTTCTTTTTTTTTTTGGAATTTTTCATATTTTGTTTTTTTTATTAATTTTATTAACTTTTTTATATATTAACGGAATTCTACGGTCTTTAGTTTGCGAAAAATGATCAATAATATTATCAAAAAATGTATCATTTCGTTTTAAGTGTTTTACTAAATCTTTTTCAATAGATATTAAACTAACATTGTATAAACGATTTTGGCCCATTGTATTTGGTTTGTAAGTTTTAATTCGTTTGAGAGTAGAAAATGATCTCTCTACCGATGCCGACGTGACAGAAATGGTGACTGTCAAACAAAGTAGTCTATAAAAGTGAGGTAAAACTTGTTGCAAATCATTGTCTATCATATATTTTATCATATCGGCGTGACTGTCATACTGGCCTAAAATATCTTTATCCGAGTATATAACGCATAATTCATTGTGCCGTGCTATTCTATCAAAAAATTTATATTTTAGAACTAAGTTATCTTAAAGTGTATTGGGGAACTCTTTTGAAAAAGATTCGAAAAATCTTCTATTCGTCAAGTCAAAAAACTTCAATTCATGTAAATCGGAAAATCGAATCTCAATTTGACCTTTAATAGTATATCTAAAATTCCATAAAGAAGTTGTTTATAATGTAGTTTCTTGTTTACCAAATTATATATTTTCCTCCTTTTCGCGGGAGGAGCCTCATCAGTTGAAAAATTTTCAAATAAAATATTAAAATGAAATTCTGTATTACGGAAACTTGAAATTTTTCCAATGAGATGTTTCAAACGATCTCTTGAATAAATTATATCAGTGAATTTATGTTGTAAAATTTGAAAAATAAGATCAGTTTGTTCAAATATTAATTCAAAATTATCAAGAAAAAACAAAAATTCTTCATTTTCTAAATAAGATTTTAAACCAACAGCAGCATTTAATGAAACCTGATCTGTTGAAAAGTCATCACCGTTTAATACAAAATCAAATGTTTCAATTAATTTGTCTTTATTTTTATGGAAGGTAAATACTGCACGTGATGTAAAATTCCATCGAGTTGGAGCATTACAGGGAATCAATGATTTTTTTTTAAACTTCGTCTTGTCAATACTACTATTAGTGTTAACAATGATCGATTTTGATAGTTACCTGACATTACTAATCCTTTCAAATCCGGTAAAGGCCGTTTATTTAAAAGAAACACTTTTATCATATGATAATTCACTAAATGGATTTTCTAAAAGGCAGCAACTAACTCACTAACACTCATTTTAAATTTACAACAGACAACAATCTAACCTTACTTCGCGTGGCGTGACAACACATAAACAAGCACTGACTGACCTACTCAGCAGTCGGCAGAACGCACGTCTCGTATTTCATAGATTGCTAGCGGCTGCCGCAGGCTAGCCTCCAGAAGGTGTTGCCATTTTCGCTGATTTACCCAGTTGGCGTTCGCACTGGTCGGAAAAACGGCAACTGCGTTGAACAACACATGCTCAGCGTTTGAGATATATAGAGAGTCTAGCCTCAGGGCACTGTTGCCAGATTAAAAATAACTACTGAGAACGGGGAATTAATTGTAAAATTTTAAAAATTATCAGAGAAACAGGAAATAAAATGGAGAATGATCATTAAGTTAAATTGGTGAGGAGGCTGAGCCTCCTTAGCCTCCTTCGAGGAGCCGCCACTGCTGGTCATACAATTGAGGTTACAACGCCAGAAATCGTTGATAAAATCCATGATATTGGACAATCGGTAATTCAAAATGCACGAGATTGCTGAGGCTATGTGCTTCTCAATCGAACGGGTACGGAACAATTTTCACAAATTTTTGAATATGATAATGCTATATGCCAGATGGATGTCGCATTTGCTCTCTGTTGACAACAAGCGCGACCGTATGACAATTTCAAAAAAGTATTTGGCGATGTTCAAGCGCGATATGAAGGACTTTTTGCGCTGTTTCGTAACCGTGGAACGAAATATAGATCAATCACAACACATCAGAAGCCAAAGAATTGTGGAAACAATGGACTTGTCCTGGCGATTCGAAGCAGAAAAAGGCCAAAGTGGGTTTTTCGGCCAACAAAGTCATGGTGACAGTTTTTTGGGATGCACACGGTGCCGTCCATATCGATTACCTTGAAATGGGCAAAACGGTTATCGGCGTATATTATGCAGAGCTGTTGGATCGATTCCATACCGATTTGAAGCGAAAGCGGCGGCATTTGGCAAAGAAAAAAGTGCTCTCCCACCAGGACACAGGTCCGCCGTCCAATGGTAAAATTGCGTGAATCGCGCTACAAATTGGTTCGTGATCCAGCATATTCTCCAGATTTGCCCCCTTGCGATTTTTATCTATCTCCAAACATGGCTCGACTGAAAGAGATTTGGTTCCAACGATGAAGGTCATCGCTGAAACAAACGCCTAGTTTGAAGGATTGCCGAAATCGGAAAATTAGAAAAACATTGATCGAAGTGTATCGGGCTATAATGCGATTTGAGTATAGTGAAATCACAAACACCCTTTCCACTAGGAATTTTTTTAATCTTATGCGTATTTTGCCAGCTAAGTAGCATCCTCATAGAAGCAACTAAATTACAAACGTTGCTAGTATTTATATTTACAGCGATGTAGAGAGCTTTAATATTACATTTAGATAAAACGTATTATCTTCAGGTAAAAACATATATACCGTGAACTGTCTAAAAAATAGTAGAAGATTAGAGGTTATTATACTTAATTCATTATTCATTAATATAGCATTATTTCGGTACATAGAATGGCTTCTAAATTATTCAAGAATGGCCTGGAGCTCGGTTTCAAAAGTAGCATGCCATGGCTCGTCCGTAGGACTAATTACTGCTAGTTCTAATACCGATTTTGTTAGGTTGTTATCATTTAACATGATAAAAAAAGTTCTTTCTATATCTAGACATGGACATTGAATTTTATATATACCTGACTTCTCATTGTTTGTCTCAATGTTTCAAGTTTATTATTACATTTGTATACAAGTTTTGTGTTAACTTCATTAGAAAAGTTTGAAAATGTATAATGCAAACCACGTGAAACTTTTTTTTATTCTGTGGCATTAACGTATTATTTTATTTGAGAGAACTTTTTCTAAGTTGCTTATTCATTAACTTTTTCACTAAAGATTTAGTCTAATTCTTTATCGTATATTCTATGATAACTGATGAAGGCAGTGTTGCCCTATAATATCTGAAAAAGGGTTCCTCCTTTGTCTTGCAAGGGACGCCATGTTTTATTAGTTAACAGGTTTGGTGCTGGGTTATGGTAAAAGTTCCGTATGGATGCATTCTCCATTTTCACCATGAAAACATACATTTGCCAAATAACCCTACTGAATCAAGAAACGACTTTGTTTGCTAACGCTCACTCCGTCTTAATTAAGTATTTTCCAGGGGAACTATTATATTAAAAATATGTATCATGCTTATTTCGTTTTCTGATACAGATTTCAATATCAATGTTATAATTATTGCAAAAGTTTGCCATTTCTTTAGGATCATCAAATTCGCCCCCATCATTATCAATTATACTATTCATATGTATCATTTTCTGGCTTCCTGAATAATTTGAAACTTTTTTTAACATTGTTCTATTGTTATCAATTTTTTTTTTGGTAATATGAAAGGCCAAAGTTATGAGACAAACTAATACATTTTAATGAAAGCATATTCTGTAAAACTATCTTTTATTCATATATTAATATTCATTCACGAACAATAACATAGTTAAAACTTTCAAACGTCGTTTGTATTGATTTCAGGTGGCTTAACAAGAGACATAAGTTCGTTAGTGGTACAAGAACAGCCTACTCCAAGTAAGTATGTCCATGTAAAACTGCCAGTACGAAGAATTAATGTTTACGTATGGAAATCAACCTGATTTAATTTTAGCGTCCGCTAACGAAGAGAGACGATTTTTTGCTTTTCACGATTGGGGAGTTTCCATTTACGAGCCATCCACTTGTCGTCTCTACCATCGCATCCAGGCCACCGATATTATTCCGGGCACACAGGTAATACTTTCTAGTGCTTGCTCTTATGTCTGTCATGAATGATATATTTGGACATTCGTTCGTGGCATCCTTGGTTAATTTAGCCGGCACTCGTGACTTTCAGGACCGGTTCCAGCATAAAGGTCAAATTTCCCTCGTGTTTATTATCAATATTCCAGTTTTAGCTTAAGAATAATTTAGATTTTGCTTCCATGTGTTAATATATAAATTGACCGACGGCGACGTATCGCTTCCCAATAGATATAAACAATGATCCAAAATGAACATGATACTGACGGTTGCAAAAAAAGTAGTATTGCGTGATGAAGCTCATGTTTATACAAATGGGCAAATTTGTCGCATTTCAGTTTGGTAGTAGAAATTCTAATGTTATTGGAGAAAAATTGAAGCACCGACTAAAAAATCTGATCAATATATTCCAAATAAAGTTGTCCAATTCCAGTTTGTGCTAAAGTTATGGAAAGACTTATTGTTTATCAACCTCTTCCTTCCTTACTGGACTCCGCAGTTATACCTGATAGCCAACATGCATTCTTACTAGGCAGATCAACAACAACTACCCTTTCATACTTTCTAAACATCTGGACATCTAACCTGGACAGGAATCTGTCCTTAGATGTAATCTACTTGGAGTTCTCAAAAGCCTCCGACCTTGTTCCTAAAACTAAGCAATTAGCCAGACTTTTTTGGAATCGGCGGGAAGCTGCTTCGATGGATAGCTTCTTTTCTATCCAACAGATCATTCTTAGTTCGAGTCGGTAGTTCGTTGTTCCAGTTACGTAATGGGATCCGTGCTGGATCCCATCCCTTTTTTATCACATACCTTAGACCTACCACGTTCCTTGAGTGGCCAGAATGTATTTTACGCTGATGGTGGAAAGATATCCGCAAATCCTTTTACGCATCATCGAGAACTTCAATCTTATATTATCTCCTAAACTTAAATAAATGAGCAATTTTACATGTTGGACATAAAAATTCCGAAATCTTTCACATCTTAAAGGGGAAGGCAACTCATAACTCGTGTTGAACCCCAAATCGATCTTGGTGTCACTATTAACTACATATAAAAAATTCTCGGGAATTAGGTCACATTAACAGACTGTTATAAATGTTCGTCTTTACGTACGTTTCGGTCTCACGACCATCATCAGAAGACTTATTTTGTCAAAAAGGGGGTTAACTAAAACTAATTAGCACAAGCGTCCATATTGCACAATTTTCCATCAAAAAGCTCACGCCGTCGAAACGAACAGAACCACGAACAATCGAAAATTGTATCGTTAATATTAAAGTATAGATTTTTTTGTAACAAGAAACCACTGTTAAGTAATATTCTCATAATGTACAAACGCATATTGCTATGGTCTCAAAGCAACTGGAGTTCGAAGCTATTTGTTTGTAATAACTCGACCCAGATGTAGATTTATGACGTACTTGAAAAGGTTTTAGACCTGCATTGGAATTTAGTTTACTTTAAGCGTTCTTCCTAAAATATACTTTTAACATTATAAAGACGTATGTAGGAATTTGCAAGAGTTTTAATTAATCAAGTTAGTATAAATCTGACTCAATCCCTTGAATATTATTCCTATGATTTACAGAATTTGAATCCCTTTTTATGTGAATCATCTCCAGGATAGATCTTAAAAGTATATTTTAGGAAGAACGCTTAAAGTAAACTAAATTCCAATGCAAGTCTAAAACCTTTTCAAGTACGTCATAAATCTACATCTGGGTCGAGTTATTACAAACAAATAGCTTCGAACTCCAGTTGCTTTGAGACCATAGCAATATGCGTTTGTACATTATGAGAATATTACTTAACATTGGTTTCTTGTTACAAAAAAACATATACTTTAATATTAACGATACAATTTTCGATTATTCGTGGTTCTGTTCGTTTCGACGGCGTGAGCTTTTTGATTGAAAATTGTGCGATATGGACGCTTGTGCTAATTAGTTTTAGTTAACCCCTTTTTAACAAAATAAGTCTTCTGATGATGGTCGTGAGACCGAAACGTACGTAAAGACGAACATCTATAACAGAGTGTTAATGTGACCTAATTTCCGAGAATTTTTTATATAATTCATACTGGGTCAAGAATCTTATTATATTATTAAGTACATATTGAGTTAGCCCGAGCACTTCAAGATGATCGTTTGCAGAGTAAACTACGTCTGCTACACTTTCAGAAAAGCGTTCCAAAGTCCATCCAAGAATTTTTTCTCAACTGTACGAGACATAATATGCGGCCCCTTGTCGAACACGCCGCGTGTGATATGATCCCCTTATCTGATAGTACACATTCAACTTCTCGAAGAAGTTCGACGAAAAGTCTCCCGCTGAGCTCATGGTCTCTTTCATCTTATATACGTAGCGCGAAAAATTTTGATAATTTTGCTATTGTTCAATTACTCCCATTTCTAAATTTGTTGTAAATTATCAGGTATACTGTTCACATTTTGGGCATAATAGGTTCTAGATCCTCTGTCTTTTTTTTCAAACAAATCAATAATAATAATAATAATTCTATTGATTTATTGGATGAAATAGGATGAATAGGTAATTAATTGTTTCCGTAGGAATATGTTTGTGGTGACAAGGGTACAAAATGTTCTTGGGGTCGAGCTATCAACGTTGCAAATAGATATATCTATGCAACTCAACCAGAACGTGATAGAGTGATCATCATATCAAAGATTCAGATGGTAGTAGTGGACGTGAGTAAAATGGTTTGAACACGCCTGTAAACTAATGTAACTGTTACTTTTACAGGTGGTTAGTACAGATAAGTATCCAGTAGAACTACATTACGTCCCACATTTAGACCAAGTGTGGTTGTTGAATTGGAGGTCTACTAATAATACGGGGATTAAGACTATTCAGGTAAATTTTACGTTGTTTGAATTGAAATTGTCAGTTCGTATGTAGGTCAATTCAGAGTTTAGAGTTAAATCTTGTAATCAGGTTTTTGCTCACTTCCAAATATCGATGTTTTTCTCCACGAAAATCAATGATGGTATGAGAATCAATTAAACCTTTTCTGAGGCACGAGAAAATGGTTTTCTTATACCTAAATTGTTGTATATTTTACATCGAATTGAAGTAATCACAAAAAATCCCATGTCATTTTTCTTCACATAGCTTCTTTTTAACAGCATTTTGAGTTCAAATTATGAATTATTTGGCACTTCGATGGTGAACTGCACTTGTTCTTATGCTATCTGTTGTTTGAAGACAACTTCATGGTTCCATACAAAAAGACAAACCATCTGAAGCAACTTCGTATTAAATTTCCTAATCACGAACAATTCATTGAGGATTTTGAAATAAACATAGCTTGGAGAAAGAACTCTGCGAGGAATTTTCCTCTACCACATGGTACGGGAAAAAGGATGGAGTTATAATATATCCACAGTATGAACTCTTTCATAGTTTATTAGATAAAATTGGGGTCCGAATAAATTCTAGTTCTTGTACCTTTTATGTAATAATTTTGAAATGGTGGTTATATTATAATGTTATGTAACTACATTGTTACGTCAAGTTAATAAAGCATCACACTGATAGATTCTCATGTATTTAGGTGATTCGAGATGCTGGACAGAAACGTAAACATCATACCGTACATCCAGAACCAATAGATGGTCAGTTCGACTTAGTCCAGGCTTTATTCATACCTTCAGCAAATCAAGTAGGTTGTGTCCACATGAACGACTTCGATACATTGATAATTGACGTTTTTGTTTGCAGGAACTATCTCATTACAGCTTCAAATACGGCTACGCAACGCACACAAATCAGCGAGGCCTGTACAAACTAGACTTGGTTAATTTGCGATACACCAGATCTGTTGATTTAACACCCTACAATTGCGTACCTGTTCAAATTCAATTTTCGGCATTGTGTAAGTTCACACAAACCACTATATCCTTCCGGTCAATATTCGTCTCTGAAATAATCTTAAATTCAATTCAAGTTGTGTCATTAACACTATGAATAAGACACAATCACCCTTATCCGTTAAACATTATGTTGAAGTACTGAGGAGCAATAGGCAATCCACTTTCTCCGTTTTTGGCCAATATTTGTCTAACCGAACTTGAAACCTTCTTAAAATCAAGATTAAATCAGTTGCCAACAGTTAGGTATAGATATGTCGATGATATATCGCGATCATAAGTAAAGATTGATTTTGAACAAACGTTAATAGCCAATTTGATCCACTCAAATTCATTTTCGAAATTGAAACAAATAATTAGCTCCCTTGCTTTGATATTAACATTACAAAAGATGGTAATCACTTGGATATACAAAAAAACACTGAAAAAAATAGCTATTATACTCCTGAAGATTCAGTTACATCATTTATGTATAAGATAGCTTTAATAGTCTTGTTCATAGATTATTAAACTTCCCTTTGCGCCAGCAAAATTGTAACAACGAAGTTGAGAAACTTCAGCGAATAGCGTTGGACAATGATTACGACAAATCTTTGATCAATAATTAAATTTCTAAAAAAAGAGAATTGCATTTCCTTATGATTGAGAACTTCTGAGTAGTAAGAGTATGAACTCACTCTATCTGAATGATAGAGATACAGAGTATAATGCTGAGGTCACTCACAGCCCATGCGAGCCAAGCCTTATCATCATTTTCCACATTTATACACGCCATTTCATGCTTGATCTCAGCAGGTAACTCGATATATGAAGATCCAATCTGAGGTATAAACTTGTTGAAATTCATCCCCAAATTAATTATCTCAGTTCACGTCCACCCGCTATTTCTTTCTTGGAATTCTTCTAATTTGGTCAATATAGGCTTCACAACTTTATCATCAAACCATGTATCCAAGTTAGTGTATTGGTAGATTGGGCTATTAGAAGTGATGAAGTAGTTGAATTCTGTCAAAATATACTCTGCTTTGGTGATCTGGAATTCTTCACAGAAGCCGCATTGTCTTTAGCTACCTCGTCATTTTCCAACGTGTTATGACTCCACTCTAAAAGAGATTCACAGTCCAACAGAAACTTCTTAGGATCCCTGAAACAGCATAGTATTTATACGAAATTTACAATGCAGTGAATCGGTAATTGCGGCAAAGTGGAATTTCCTAAATTTAGCTGCTCTTCAAGTAGATAGATTGAAGGATTATCATATTTGTATATTTCTATAGATTCTAATAGATTAAGTTTTCTACCCTTCGTAATTGTATGTAAAATCTTGAGGTTTTCTGGTGGAGGGAAACGGTGTTAGGTTTCTATAAAATGGTTTGAAAGATTTGTGTTACTTTTATTCAATTTAAATGACTTGAAATGATCCTTATATCTAACTTCGAAGAATAAACAAATTTTTATCAACAAATATGAATCCAAAAGCGCCTAAACTGTATGGTTTTATTAAAATTCATAAATAAGTGCAGTCTATCAGGCCAGTAGTTCCTTATATAAATTCGCATCTCAGAGAACTATCAGTTAAACTCAATTCTAAATTCAAAAAAAATCGAATTTCTCATTATAACATAGTAAAAAAAATTCAATCGAACTCGCGCACAAACCACATACCAAAGACTTCAATTCTCATTTCATTTAATGTTTCTAGTATGTTTCCAAAAATAGCTAGCGCAAAATGTCTACCACTAATTAAAAATATATTAGAGGAACAAAACGTTAACATAGTTATTCAAAATGGAATTTTACAGCTATTTGAACTTTGTATCTCATAAAATTACCTGGAGTTTAATAAAAAAATTACAAATTAAAATGAAGGCTTAGCAATAAGTTCTTGATTGAGTCCCGTATTGGCTGTAATATTTATGTCCAACTTTGAGACAACATTTTTCAAATCATTACATTTAAGCAAATTATGTTTTAGGTACAGATACGTAGATAGTATTATAGCATGTTTTAATTAACTGTGATGATGCTCTGATCATGACTACTTGGTAGCTGAAATGTCTCCAATACTTTATCAGTATTTTTAGTGGATAAGGACAATTATTTCTCCTTTATCGTGAGATAATACATATTTTCTCTTACTATAGCAGATTGGTCAGGAATGCTTAGACAATATGGCTATTGTGTCGATTGAACAGAAAATTGAAAAAAAAAATGATATAGATAGTGTAATTGAAAAAATGGCTTTTGAAAAAGGCAGAAAAATGAATTTTTAACGTAGTATATATCCTAATCACTCATTGTTTTTTTTAATTGCTCAGATAACCTCGCACCTTCTTACAGTCTCGTTTCTTCACAATTACAGATGGCATGGTGATCCTTCAGTGCCTGGAACCGGTAACGCATAAGCCCACAGGACAATTAGTCCTAGATTACCTAACAGATACTATCGTTGAAACGAAACCCAACCTTCCAGGTATACCGTACATGTCACCGGATTGCAGAAAATTAGTAACTTTGGATCGAACAGCTCGCGGTGCAACATTGATAGTTCAAGAAATAACTGGTAAGTCGAAATACCCATATTGATGATGTGTTGGAATTTACGTTATATTTTTGCAGCTAATGGTCTCGTATTCTCGTTTGACGTCAAGACCACCCTGAACATCTCGGATGTAACGTTTTATCCAAGTCAAACAACGCATAGCTTTGATGTATATGCGAGTGCTCAAGATAAAGAAGATGTATTATTTTTAAATTTGTTAACAGGTACGTTAATTATATTTTTCAGTCAAATTGTCGTCTTGTTGTTCTAAGTGTACTTTTAATTAGAATTCCTTGAAAAGTAGACTTCCGCGGATAGCTAATCTTGAAAATTCTTGCCTTCCGGATTCACAAATCATCCGTCATTCTTCCCTTCCTGACCCAGATGAGAAATGTCTTGTCTCTCTTTGTTCATGGTTTGCCTAAAATTCATAAACCCTTAGTTCTCCCAAGTCCCTAAGACCAATTGTCAGCATAATCGGATCCCCTACTTATAAACTCTCTCGATATCTCTCATCTATTCCCAAACCTCTTGTAGGTAATTCCAACAGTTTTATCCTGAATTCCTTTCATTTCGTTGAAAAACTCCAAACGCTAAAAGTTGACCCAGGCGATTTGCTCGTCGAGTCACTTTTTCCCATTCCAGACACCCTTCATATAATTTCTCAATATTTACCTGCCAAAAATATGACGATGAACTCATTACCATTAATTGATTTTTGTCTACTTTACACATATTTTTATGTACGGTGGAAAGTTTTACGAGCAGCCCTCGGGAGCTGCCATGGGTTCCCCATTTTCTCTGATCATAACTAATATCTTCATGGAAACTTTTGAGCTTCAATGTTTGCATTAATTAATAAATTGTAAATCTTCTCAGGTAAAGTGGAAATCATCACCGGTGTAGGAAGAGCTGTTCCGATTACATTAACAAAGTGGGACAATCCAAACAGGCCAATAAGTGCATCAGGTATGTAATCGGTGGTATTTTTGTTCTTAGCTAGTCTTTCTCACCAGTCACAAGGATTGTTGTGAATTCCAGTAGAATGGTTTACATCGATTCCGTAACTCTAGTCGCTTGTAGTCTGTACAGATTCGCCTCCGGTTCTGGCAGTTTGTGTTTATTTTTCAATTCCTCTGCCCCACTGTCTGCAGGAAAAGCCTCCCATAGACCCATGTCGTGCAGGTGTCCATTGGGTTGTAACCAGTGAGTATACCTATTACATAAAGACTTCATCTTTCTATCGCTTATAACCTCCAAACCTTCAAGAAAAACTCGAATGCATATCTTCTCTGCCAACACTCCACCGCTTCCCTCTCGTGTAGTCAAAGTATAGGATAAAATTCCAAATAGTATTTGAACACGCACATTTTGATTTTCGAATGTAGTTTACTCTGATGATGGCTCCTTGATAGCTGAAAGTCCTGAGTACTTCAATTGTATTCTTAGTAGACAAGAGTGATTGTTTCGTTTGATAGTGGTATGTATCAAGAGTGTGAACTCTTTTATAATTTATACCTTTTTTGATTTACCTTGTATCTAGTTTAACCCACCTTCACGTATTTTCTGGGTTATCTTTGTCCACCAAAAGATACGTGAGTGGTTATTAGCTTCCTTGTGGAAGAACGATTACTTCATCATGAAGTAAACCTTCAAAATCGACAATAAACTTTCATTTATTGAAACTACAGGTTTATTTGGTCAATACATGGTTACTCCTGCCAGTGAAGCCTTATTCGTAATAAATGGTCGATCGAGAACAGTAAATTGTGAAATTGGTGCCGTCACACATCCCAGTGCCACCGTCTGGACCACCATCAAGTTACATTAGAAGTCTCACCATGAAAATATCATTAGATAATTTCTGGAAATTATACTTTTTATACATATATACATAGAATATTCCAACTGCTCTAATCTATCTTGTCAATGTCGATATCGAAATGAAAATAATGACGAATTTTCGGAATTATTTGGAAAGCTCGGAAATTAAATTTTATCTTCATAAATGTTCATTGAATATATTTTCGGATAAGGTACGAAGAATTAAGTTTATGCACGGGCCCCAAATTCCTAAATTTTGTCAGAATACAATGCAGAAAAATGAATGCTTTATCTGAAATATCATTTTTTAGTTTCAAGATAGAATTATAGGAGTCGAAGGAATAAGTTATTAATATAATATATTAGGCTAATATTGTTAAGAATAAAATCAAGTACTAAAGTAATTTAGTCTTTGAAAAAATATCAGACCTCATTGTAGAATATCTACATTATTACCAATTAATATGGAAACTGAAGAGCTCACGCAAAAAGTCCAAATTATAAGTGACTCTCATTTCGAACTGAATATTTTAATAATAAACGTTGTTTTTAGCATTATACGTGTAGTCTTGTGATAACTTTGAAGTTTTATAACAGCGTACACCCGAAATGTTTATGTTTATGTACAAATTTGTAACATAAAAGTTTAATTAGATAGACTGACAATTTGAACGTGAACGATTAATTTTTTTATAATTTTCTCTATCACATTTTTACGCACATTCAAAAATCATTCTATTTTTGAAAAGATATTGATATTTCTTGTATGATTCGAAGAAAATGAGAAGAATATAAAAAAATTGCTGGAGCTGGGTCAAATTAGATGAATCAGCATTAAGGTATTAAAATTCATTCTGAAAAATATTAATTTTCAATTTTTGTTTCATTTGTTATATTATATATACATTAGAAGACGTATCAATGTAGAAAACGGGATTTCTTAAGACTAATTGTATCAAGCACAAAGCATCCTTATCACATTAATGTTTTAAAAATATGATTATGTATCAAGAAGCCACTGTATATCAATGTACTTCTAATAATCGAAGTCGTCTTACACAGGAATCTCTAAACAATATTCACAAAAAAAAATGTATGGGCATAATAACTATAGTATTAGAAACAAAACTTAGAAAATTCCACCGCCCTTCCTAAACATTGTTTTGATTATAACCATCAATTTGTTTACAAAAATGGTAATATTTTGACTGAAGAAACCAATTATTATAAAAGATCTATTCTGGAGATGATTCACATAAAACGCGACTCCAAGTCTGTAAATCATAGAGCAAACGTTCAATCATTAAGTCAGATGTACACTATTTTAATCAATCAAAACCCTTGCAATTTCCTACATGCGTCTCTATAATGTTTAATTTATATTTTATGTAGAATGCTCAAATAGCAATACTTATAATAAAGTCTAACAACCTTTTTCTATTACGTCATAAATCTTTAACATCTGAATCGGAAGTGGATACTTGAGTATATTTTTTGGTTCCACTCGTATTCAAACATTGCTTGAAATGTCTTAAAATTTTAAGCAGTGGATTCTTGATACATATTCATTTACTTAAAACATTGTGTTACAATTTCGATTACTTGTGTTTCTGTCTGTTTCGGCGACTTTGAGATTATTTCTCGTTTAATGCTAGGGTTGGTATGATTTTTATCTATGAGATTAACTGTTAAATTCAAAGTGTCTGAGGGTATATAACCAATTTACTTGAGATTTGTTCAAATTCAAAATGTGATGAAGTTTAAGAGAAAACTCCGTTCGCTAACGCTCACTCCGTCTTAATAAATTATTCTATTTATTGAGCAATGTCTAAAATATTAATAAGTGCAAAAAGTTCAAAAGTATCTATAGTTTCATCAGCTGCGAAAAATATTCGGAAACTCATAAAACTTGTTTCTATGGAGTTTTTAACATTTGAGTCAACATTTGGCGAAAACGGAAGTGTCGAAATGACTTGAGCTAAGATGGCGGACGAATATCCTTCCCTTTCTAGTAACTTAATATAACAAGCTAGCAACCTGATTTCTAGTCAATAGATAAGGGTTGTAAACAGACTGCTGTGCCGTGAATTTTGATGAACATTTTAAATTCGGTATGGAGAGTTTGGCCGTGAATGTTGTGTTTCGCAAAAATCGTGATAACGACGGAAACGGTTAATGTTATTTCATCCAAAACATCCTACAAATAGCAAACTAACCTAGAATTGCCGCTTATCTAATGTTTTTTCAATTTCATTGATTATTTATACTGAAGTATTACGTAGGTGACGATGTATTTATCACTTTCAAGAAGTAGTTATGGGCACAAAACAACTAGTAGGTTTTATATTATTTGTAGGTTACTTTTTGGATGAAAGTCAGACAACCAAAGAACAATTGGTGTGGTTAGCGGTGTCTTTTGGAATATTATTCTCTGTCAGTTTCATAGAACTATAGAAGATGAACGTAGAATATAATGATACGTTATATACAGAGCACATAAGTGTTTCAATTATCAGCTGCTTATTATTAAGAACATAATAATTTGACCCTAGCTTCTATAACGTTTACTGAATGAGTCCCTCGAATCTACTCCTCTGTTCCTTGAATCATAAAGCTGAACTTCAATTATTTCCTTGATCACATTATAGTAGTCTTATCTTCTAGAATCTTAGATAGTACCATTCGTTCTTTTCGCTGTCTTGCTCTATCTATATCTTGCCTTAGTATAAGCTTACAAAGTTGTTGTTTATTGTATCACCAATGGGCTTATTGTATTATAGAATATATGAAGCAAAATTGTTTATACAGAAATAAATTGACAACATTTAATTATAAAATTGTTTTATTCATCAACTTCCTGTACTATGTGTCCTGGCTCTCGCAGTTTCGATTTATATCATGTCGCTTGGAGATAACTAACTCTGAGGTGTCACGTTTCAAAAAGTTGAATACGTTTGGCAAATAGTGGTAACATATTAGCTTAATGGTTTGACATAATCATTTGCATGATTCGTCGAACTGAAGGACTCACACAGATTATAATGGATTCCTTCGAGTTCCGAATTCAAAAATTTCGTTCTGTGAATGTTAGTTTACGTAAAATACCTAACCGACGGACGCGACAAACTTATTAAGTTTGTCAAAATGACATTGAAATGTCCGTGTACACTTCATGGTTATACATTTATTTTATATTATAACAGTAGTGATATGTTTTAATCCCGCAAATAGTCAACTTGTTATAAAGGTAAGTGTTTTGATTATCTACGACATTTACCAGCTCATTTATTGGTTCCCAGGATGCAGGTATTGAAGAAATAGACTCTGATGATATTGCAATGATATTTTGTAAGTTTATATTTTATCTCAACCTTTCCAAAATAGCTAGATCGTATTGAATTAAATTATCAGTTAATATGCTTTATTCAAAAACTCCCAATACGCTATATGATTGCACGTTATATTCATTTCAATTTATTGAGAAAGTTCAGATGCTAGATTTTTCAAAGAAGAAACAATTAACATAAAGCTATCATTGGAGGGTGGTCGATTCAGCATTATTTAATTCGTTCCTTCTTTGAAATGTTTTGGATGCAACGATTATAAGTCAGTTGAAAGAAAACGATCTTTCTTAGTTTCTTCGACGATTACTGTTTCAGTTATAACATTGGAGAATGTTTGTAAATCAGACATATACATTTCGGTCAGGTCTTTGAAATGTTGCCAGATATCGTACTGTGACGATTGCAAATCGATGAGTTTGATAGGTGGAGATCTGGGAGTTCTTTGTCCAGGATGCGCAAGGAACGTTACCCTCATATATCCAAATTTGGTGAGCATTCCCATTGCACTCTAAATGTTGGGTAAATATATAAAATTTTCAGTACTTATCCAGCAGGGAAGGTATTTGTTCCATTCTGGTCGTTTACAACGTTGATGAGAAAGTCGATCATTTTGTTCATAAGATAAGTTTTGATACCAGGAAATTATTTCAAGGTAAGTCTTCTAGAATATAGCAAACAAAAACTGCAATTCCCTAAATACCAGACCTCTAGTCTAAATTTGCAACCCTATATATTTAATACTTAGTTAGGTACATACTCATACTCACTTAATCATTTTATTTAAATTAAACTCATTGAAACATTCCGTGAACTGTAGGTATGTGTCCATGATGTGTCGGCGTTGTTAATTTATTTAAAGAGTTCCACGTATTATATCTAACCAATTCCACAAATTTCTTAAAACTCGATTTTCCAATAATTCTTTACCTTAGGCCCCTTATAGGCTCTTCAATTATGACAAGAAAAATGCATTTTATCCTATTAAACTCAATGTTCCTTCTATAACCTCGGTCGAGATGAACTATAGGTCGGCATGAGGTCATAAACTTGATGAAGGTAAAAAGTATTTACATAGCAATTATAAAAATAAGAAATAAGAAATATGGTTTTATATTATTACATTTAGTTTTAATTTTGTCAGCTTAGATGGTTCCAGATGAGGCTCTGCTAACTTATCTTAGGTCTGCAGAGCCTCATCTTAAAAAATTGTGCCTGAAAATTTTTAGTTAAGTCCAATAAAAGCCTATAAAATATCTATAGAAAAAGGAGAGATCTCCCACCCTTTTACGATATTCTAGAGAGGTCAATGAACTCGTAAGGGTGACATCATAATTAAACGAATAGCTCTCTTCTGTATAGAATCCAAGAGCTTCAGCATATGTTTGGGAGCCGAACGTGTTCTAGTTCATGTTTTTTTTAAAGCATGAAATGAGGTAATGTTCTCGTCTCCCGAGTCAAAATTGTGATACTGCATAATTTGAATGGGTACGATACAAAAAGCGGAAAGAACCAACATAAAGATTAGGAACACTTAGGAAACTGTCTTGCAACTCACTTCATTCATTCTAGACACTCTAACATATGCTTATTTACAGGTAAAAATACGTTCCAATTACACGAGAACACCTTAGGAGCAGGATGTAAAGTATAATTTTCTACAAGAAAGAGTTAAAACTCGGTTTGAATTCTAATATTTATTACCTGTCACAATTAGTACCGACTACACGTCATTAAGACCAATCGATGCTGTCGTATACTACGAATCAAAACCTCTTGTTGATGACGTAACATCGCCTTTTGTACTAAAAGTTCGGGCCTTCTACTGTAGAAGGTATTGGTACCACTAGATGGCATGTATTTCTGCTTCAAAAATAGCTGCATAAGTACCTAGATAGTTCAGCCTTTGGACAGAAACCGTATATACCAATTCCAACTCCTTAGGGAGTTTTTGAGCTGTCTCTGAAAGAAACAGATGGCCGTCTGAAGTAATTCTGTTTTATTCCGAATCGATTTACCTATCTCGTTCTGGGAAGACGACGTTGAAGGAGAGGTTGACGTTGGTCGTTGTTGCTGTGATATCCGAGATCATTTCCAGAATAATGTGACTTTCTAGGTGTTCCAGCAGTCTATTCCGTATAATGCCAACCAGAGCCCTTTCCTCGGATTTTGTTTCCTCTTTTTCTATACTTTGACTACACGAAGGAGAGCGTCCCCACAGCTAGCAGAGTCATTCCAGAAAAATAAAGAGATACATCACAAATATAGGCTATTTATAGACTATTTTCAGACACAACTATAAATTTTCAGGCACAATTAAGAAAAAAAAAAAAACGAAGCTCTGCTGGCCTAAGATTAGCTAGCAAAGCCATCTAAAAATTCACGTTTGAGGAAAGTAATTCGAGTCCTAAGATTATAGGCACTTTATAGGATCTTCAATTATGACAAGAAAATGCATTTTATCCTATCAAACTCAGTGTTCCTTCTATAACCTCGGTTGAGATGAACTGTAGGTCGGCATGAGGTCATAAACTTGATGAAGGTAGAAAATATTTACATAGCAATTATAGGGTATTCATAAGCTTTTTTTAAAGACATGCTAGAGCCACCTAGGAATTCACGTTTAAGAAAAATAAGAAATAAGAAATATGGTTTTATATAATTACATTTTGTTTTAATTTTGTCAGCTTAGATGGTTCCAGATGAGGCTCTGCTAACTTATCTTAGGTCTGCAGAGCCTCATCTTAAAAAATTATGCCTGAAAATTTTTAGTTATGTCCAATAAAAGCCTATAAAATATCTATAGAAAAAGGAGAGATCTCCCACCCTTTTACGATATTCTAGAGAGGTCAATGAACTCGTAAGGGTGACATCATAATTAAACGAATAGCTCTCTTCTGTATAGAATCCAAGAGCTTCAGCATATGTTTGGGAGCCGAACTCAAAACATGCGAACAATACTCCAGGACAGTTGGAATCTGTGGTTTGTAAATTATGAGGAGCTGATGGGATGAAGAAAGAGGTAGGAAAAGTACAATTCCTATAGCAGTCTTTGTGTGGAGCAGATGATTCTGTTAATAGTCAAGCGTGCTTGTCTTGGTAAGCTGCAGAGCTCACAAGGAAGCTCTGATCGTTCGCTGTACTGCTCTCGATAACCATACTACGGCAACATACGTCAACACGAATGTTATTAGTGTTACTAGTGCCTTGTTGTTGATAACATCACCATATCGCTTCATCACCAATCAAATCCGTTTCACATTTCCCAAGAAATCAACCGTGCCAAACCGGACCAGAGCTTAGCCAAGCTAGGTCTGGTGTAGTCATGATTTACGAAACACCGTGTATCTCGGTTCCTGCGGTTGAATCGAGAATTTTTCTTGTGACTTGCCATAATCTTGTACCAACTTACCAATTGACTCCAAACGCTTGAATTCGACGCAATTTCCCATTTCTCTATGACTGAAACCTATTCAAGCATGTATCATGTAATTTTTATTTTGTAGAAAGTCAATGTTCTTGTAAAACACCAGATTTAGATACGTTGAAGGAGTGCACGCCAGTAGACTGCACAATCAAATATTCCGGATGTAGGAGTTATTTTAATACTGAACGCTGCATTTGTGAAGAGGTCCCACATTGTATGTCGAAACCCAGTCCTTGCAGTATGATAAACGTTGTGAGTAATTCGCTGTTGAAACATTCTTACTGGTCATTGCCACTTGAGGACATTTTCAGATGTACAATCCCATCAAAAATAGATGTCAAGACTGTAGCGGAGTTATAAGTACCGCCGATTTGGCATTATTGCAAGAGTTCAGCGAATCAAATTGTGATGCCCCCTACATGTTTGTGAGTATGAGGGATTTCATCATTATGTCAATAGTGGTTACACCGTTTATTAATTGCGAAGATCCAATATAGAAATGGAGATGGTTTTACGGTGGCAATTCCCAGGTTACTTGATAATTTAGTTTTGCCTACTCCTCCGGAGAAAATATAGGGGACAGTCCTCCAAAAGGGACTAATATGCAGCTGCGGCCAGAAGTTAAATACTTCGAAGTAATTCTTGACTATATATAGAATAACGTGCAATTAGCAGCTGATAAAAGTCAAGAACAAGGCCGTGGTATTGTTTTTTCTTCTATACTTTGCCTATAATCTAGCCTGTAAGCTGGGAGAAACGCCGAATAAATAACTTTTGTCTGAATTTTGCTTGCATATTGTTTATGGACCCCAAAGGTAAATCGTGATACGGTAACAATATGCCCTCGCACCCCCATAACGTCAAAATTGGCCCATTTCTACCTCTCCAATATTAGACTATATAGGATTTATTCAAAAAATGAAAACTAAGCTCCAGAATTGGAATCTAGGTTTTTTTTCAGTTGCTGATCACCACGGATTGGTTATCGCGCTGTTATCATTGGAAGAATAGAGAAACGAAATATAATCTTTTGGGTTACTATATAACGTTTTTCTTTTTTTACATTATTGCTTCCTGAATCTGGGGTCTTCTGATTTCAATCAATTTTCAGGGAAATATGAAATGCCATCATGGGGAAGTGGATAAAAGTACCGGCGAATGCAAGTGCCTCAATAACCATTGGGTGACTTCTGTAACAAACGAACCGGAGTTTGTACCAGGGCTAACTTTGTTACATATGTGTAACATCAACATGGGCAGTTGGACTTATGTCAATAGTGATAAAATTTTCTTTGTGATATTATTTTTCCTGGTAAGTATTTATACTATACGAAATGATGTATGGATACCGTCATGGGTGTTTTTGAACAGACTTAGGAAGTCATTGGTTTAGTTTGGAGGATACTGATGATTTTCACGATGTTAAATTATTGTGCTTGTTATGATAAGTTTAAATTTTCTTCATGTCGTTTCAATAGTATTATATTTAAAAGGCTCTGACAACATCTAGGTCCACACATACTTTCACCTATGCGTCCGTCAGGTCTCCAGAACCTTATAGATTGTTTTTCACAGTCGAAAACTGAGGGCCTATATATTAACACTGAACGAAACCATGTGTTATTCATAACCACTACAAATTATTTCTCATGTAATTGTTCCAAACCGAAATATATAATCAATTGCAAGCACCATAGAGAACAAGACTTCTATATTTTTCTCCGCCAAACTACCAATTGACTGGAGTATTTAACATTTGGGCGGTAAGTGGTCCTGACTAATTTCTCTCAAGACATAGCAAGTACATAGAACATTGCAAAATCGGTTAGACGAATGCAAACTCCCTCGCCTCTCGCTATCCATTGTTTTCCGAAAACATCCCCTAGCCTCCTCCATCAATCCTTCCTGAAGCTGAAAGACGGATGTAATCAGTTACCTTTTTTAAGCTTCAGAGAAGTTTTGAAGCATTATTTTGATGGTAGCCCGTATTTTCAGAAATGTTTTGATTCTAGAGTGTTCTCGTTTCAAATCCATTTTTACTCTTAGATTCGGTTATACTAGTGGCTTCTGTGAGTCGGAAAAATATGAAAATATTTCAGAGCCTAACGAGACTCTGTACCCCCCTCCCCCGTTTTCGAGGATGCTGAACACGATGGCGGTAGTTTAAACTCTTTCCGAGTTGACCGTCACCCCCAAACGGTCAAAAACAACCCCCAAAAAGGGTGAAACGCGGATATACCGACATATTCCGAGAAAAACCGCGTCACCTCCCGTTTTCGAGGATGCTGAACACGATGCCGCTACTTTGAAATTTCTCCGAGTCAACCTCACCCTTTAAACGGCAAAAAACAACCCCCGAAAGGGGTGGAATTCGGATATACCGACATATTCCGAGAAAAACTGCGTCACCTCCCGTTTTCGAGTATGCTGAATATGATGGTGATTCTGGAACTTCTCCCCGAAGCAAACTAACCGCTGAAACGGACAACAACTACCCCTTTGATACCCTGAATTTATGAAGTGGATAAGAAAAATCCGATAAGAGAAAATGTATAACAAATCATTGAACCGGATGATGTTTCCACATTTGTTGACTGACTGTTCACCTTGAATAATAGGCGTATACATCGTGTCTGGCTAGGTTATTTGGTAGTTTTTAGGTGAGAAAATCTCCTGTATGGAATCAGTGGTAAAATTTTACATATTTTATTTTATTAAATCATAAACATTTTTATTTCACGCGTACAATTACTTATTAACTATATATACAAATATAAAATTGTTTCATTGACGCATATAACTACATATCCACTATATATCCATATAAAACATTATTATTGACGCATACAATTACATTCATTATAGGTAAATATAAAACATCGTTATAAAATCAATTTTCATTAAAAAAAAAATGATCCGCTCAATATAATCTACGTCGCTTACAAGTGGAATTACAGGGTTTCACCCCTTCCCAGGGTTGTTTTTTGCGGTTCAAGGGGTGGTGTTGTCTCGGAGAAATTCCAAAGTACCGGCATCGTGTTCAGCATCCTCGAAAACGGGAGGTGACGCGGTTTTTCTCGGATTATGTCGGTATATCCGCGTTTCACCCTTTTTGGGGGTTGTTTTTGGCCGTTTGGGGGTGACGGTCAACTCAGAAAAGAGTTTAAACCACCACCATCGTGTTCAGCATTCTCGAAAACGGGGGGGGGGGGGGGGATGTTACAGAGTCTCGTTAGGCCCTGAAATATTTGCTTTTTTCGGCCTTTTTTCCGACTCACAGAAGCCACTATACTTTTTATTATTCATTACAGTTTGTGAATGTGGCATTCCTATTGAAACTAATAGCTCTAATATGGCTATTAAGTTGGCTGTACAGCTGGTGCAAACGAAGAAACGATGAAAAAAAGGACTGTAGGTATTATGGCGAGATGATAAAAGGATCACTGGCCAAACTGAGAAGTAGCAGCTGTGATAATGTATCTTGTAAACAAGTCGGATTGTGCACTTACGAAACGGTATATCAACCTTTGGTTGTGCCTCAAAGTCCAAAGAAAAAACTTAAAACGAACAAATCAAGAACAATGCACAGACAAGAGTTGGGTACGTGTACGAAATCGAGCGATAGTATGAGAAAGAGCTCAAAGAAGTCAGCAACATTTACTTACATATATAGGAACCATAGCAGTAAGTCCACGTCCAGGCCAAGGATTTCCTCGAGTACTCCCTCAGCCCATACTTGCTCCTTGAATAAATCAAGCAAGGGTAAGATTGTCGCTTCTTCCAGTAGGCTAAGTAAATCTGGTGAGAGCATAGCGTGGAAGAGTGACTCAAGTAGTATGAGTATTAACATGTCTTTTACTGAAACACCGACCATATATGCAACGCATCAAAGCAGTGTACTCAGTACACCTGCATTAACACGCACTACCTCGAGTTATACGATAAACATAGAAAGTGACACAGAAGAAATTGGAGAAGATACTGGCCCTTGATGGAATAGACAATTATTTTAATTATAAGTGAAATTTATAAAATAATATTTCTTATATTGTATATATGGCTTATGAGAATCTGTAGAATAAAAATAATGTCTAATTTTTATTTAAAAATGCTTGGAATTTGTTAACGAATTAGTAAATTATGAGTTGTATACATCCCTAGTTGACAGCTTATCCAAACTGTTGTGTTTCGTTAGAAGAGGTAAAGGCAATCGGACATTCAGGCTAACCTCCTCCACTCTAATTTTAGGATTCCGATTATTTATCACCACCACTGAGCAAGTAGGTATCCTAACACTTGAGCTGACCCCTTCACATTAGAATAGAATTCTCGGGAATTAGGTCACATTAACACTCTGTTATAAATGTTCGTCTTTACGTACGTTTCGGTCTCACGACCATCATCAGAAGACTTATTTTGTTAAAAAGGGGGTTAACTAAAACTAAATAGCACAAGCGTCCATATCGTACAATCTTCAATCAAAAAGCTCACGCCGTCGAAACGAACAGAACCACGAATAATCGAAAATTGTATCGTTAATATTAAAGTATAGATTTTTTGTAACAAGAAACCACTGTTAAGTAATATTCTCATAATGTACAAACGCATATTGCTATGGTCTCAAAGCAACTGAAGTTCGAAGCTATTTGTTTGTAATAATTCGACCCAGATGTAGATTTATGACGTACTTGAAAAGGTTTTAGACCTGCATTGGAATTTAGTTTACTTTAAGCGTTCTTCCTAAAATATACTTTTAACATTATAAAGACGTATGTAGGAATTTGCAATAGTTTTAATTAATCAAGTTAGTATAAATCTGACTCAATCCCTGAATATCATTCCTATGATTTACAGAATTTGAATCCCTTTTTATGTGAATCATCTCCAGGATAGATCTTTTATAATAATTGGTTTCTTTAGTTAAAATATTAACATTTTTGTAATCAAATTGATGGTTATAATCAAAACAGTGCTTAGCAAGGGCGGTGGAATTTTCTAAGTTATTATTTCTTGTGCTATACTTATGGCCGTACATTCTTTTTTGTAAATATTGTTTAGAGATTCCAGTATAAGTTCCATCACAATCTAAACAATTCAATTTATATACTGTGTGGGTTTGTTTATCTTTAGGTATTACAGGTTTTAGATTTGAGAAATATTTCCCAACACAGTTAGTAGGTTTATGCGCAACATTCATTTCCAATGCATTACGAACAATTTTTGAATTTATGGACGGTCCTCTGCGTGGGATAATTTTACCGCGCGGTCTGTGAGGCTGTTTATGACAATTTTTTTTATAACAAGCTGGTGCAACGGAATTGAAATGAAGATAATGTTGAGACCAGACTTCTTTAGTAAACCAAGAAGTTTTTATTTTTCCATCTGCATCATGCCTAATGGTCATATCTAGAAAATTAATGTTATTGTTTATTTCTATTTCACAAGTGAATTGAAGTTTACAAATGGAAATTGTTAAATTTATTAATCGATTAATAAATGTATTAATTGGTTTCTAAAGAAGTCTGGTCTCAACGTTATCTTCATTTCAATTCCGTTGCACCAGCTTGTTATAAAAAATTGTCATAAACAGCCTCACAGACCGCGCGGTAAAATTATCCCACGCAGAGGACCGTCCCAAAAATTTAAAAATTGTTCTTAATGCATTGGAAATGAATGGCTACCCAAAAACTTTCTACAATCCTATCATTAAAGAGAGAATAAACAAAATCTATAATGGTTCTTCTTATAAAAATAACATAACAGGTAATACAGACAATTATATAACTTTACCATACATTCCGGAGAACTTAGAAAAAATTAAGAAATGTTTGAAAAAGTACGATATAAATGTTGCGCATAAACCTACTAACTGTAAATATTTCTCAAATCTAAAACCTGTAATACCTAAAGATAAACAAACCCACACAGTATATAAATTGAATTGTTTAGATTGTGATGGAACTTATACTGGAATCTCTAAACAATATTTACAAAAAAGAATGTACGGCCATAAGTATAGCACAAGAAATAATAACTTAGAAAATTCCACCGCCCTTGCTAAGCACTGTTTTGATTATAACCATCAATTTGATTACAAAAATGTTAATATTTTAACTAAAGAAACCAATTATTATAAAAGATCTATCCTGGAGATGATTCACATAAAAAGGGATTCAAATTCTGTAAATCATAGGAATGATATTCAGGGATTGAGTCAGATTTATACTAACTTGATTAATTAAAACTATTGCAAATTCCTACATACGTCTTTATAATGTTAAAAGTATATTTTAGGAAGAACGCTTAAAGTAAACTAAATTCCAATGCAGGTCTAAAACCTTTTCAAGTACGTCATAAATCTACATCTGGGTCGAATTATTACAAACAAATAGCTTCGAACTTCAGTTGCTTTGAGACTATAGCAATATGCGTTTGTACATTATGAGAATATTACTTAACAGTGGTTTCTTGTTACAAAAAATCTGTACTCTAATATTAACGATACAATTTTCGATTATTCGTGGTTCTGTTCGTTTCGACGGCGTGGGCTCTTTTGATTGAAGTTAAATTGTGCGATTTGGACGCTTGTGCTATAATTAGTTTTGATAAACCCTTTTTAGACATAGTGAGTCTTCTGATGATGGTCGTGAGACCGAAACGTACGTAAAGACGAACATTTATAACAGAGTGTTAATGTGACCTAATTCCCGAAAATTTTTTATATAATTCATACTGGGTCAAGAATCTTATTACATTATTAGAATAGAATAGAATAGAACTTTATTTACAAAAAAACAATAGAAATACAAAATTGTACATTGTAGTTGGCAAATGTATCACAATAGAATGAAAATGGAATACAAAACTTAATTTTCAGTCACAAGAAGAATTCATCAGCATCATAGGAGTTTTCGCCCAATAAATATTTTTTCAAATGCTTATCAAATTGATAAACACTCTTTAGCTCTGTTATATACTGTAGAAGACTGTTATAGTATTTAAGACCTTTTATAACAGAAGTTCTTTTGATATAAGGCTGATGCTGATCAGGAATGAAATTAGACTTATTCATAATTAAGTAATTAACAACTACACAGTTCTTAGAAAACAATGTTTGATTGTTATGAATAAAACAACATAATTCATATATAGGTGGCAAAAAAAGTTAATGTGTTGAATCAACATGTTCATCCTAGAGGAGGTGGCTGTCCCAGGTTACGCCCAACATCTGTATAGTCTGTAAACATTTGTATTGGTCGATATATTCTATGTTGATATTTGATCTAACTGATCGAAAATTAAATATTTTTGTGTTGTATTTATTTAAATTCAATTTATTTTCAGTTGACCATAATTAAATAATATCTAGTAATATGCTAGCTTTATGTTTTGCATCTTCTATATTTTCAGATTTTATTGAGAAGTCAGCATAACTTGCGATATCAATATCGATAGACTTAATGAAAAAGAAGAGAGCGTTTGAATAGATAATAAATACTATTGGTCCTAGGATTGAGCCTTGAGGTACTCCTATATACAAGTTTTGCTTTTAGCTAATAGCATCATTGGGTAATTTAACGTATTGTGAACGTCAACTCAGATACGATCTGAAAAGGTGGTTGGCTTTACCACGAATACCATATCTATAAATTTTATAGAGAAGAATTTCATGGTCAACACAATCGAAAGCTTTACTGAAATCAACGACGATTCAATCAGCTTCCCATTGGTTGATTCCCACCTAGAGCAGACTGCTCTATGGGGACATTCAACATGAATCATAGAAGTTTTGTAGGTGTAGAACGAGTTGGTCTTATAGAATTTCCATATAGATCACTGTTTTACCTTTTAGAGCTGCGAAGCCAACAGGAGTGGCTTTTGAAAAAATTTTCGGGTAGGGCCTTGGGTAAAATTTGAGTCATGTGGTCGCACAATCCGAAGTAGGACACGGGAGTATCATGAATATGCGCCTCCTATATCCATTCTTTTATAGTGAAACATTGGTATGTTAACTTGCTCAACTTGTTGAACTAAGGTTCATATATCAATGGTTAGCTACAAAAGAATGGGCACAGTCAACTTTTAAGATCATTTTGTGATTGGAAAACCCAAATGATATTTCTCTCCATTCAGACATGACTGGTTTTAAATTGAACATCTCCGAAGGAAGTAGATGGAGTTGATTAATTACTTAAGAATTATTCAATAGTAGACTTCAATTCAATCAAATGTAGGTTAGGTCTAGATCCTTATTATGGAAGGTCCAGTGATAATAACAAAGAGTTCAATCAAATTATTTTATTTTATAAAGAATATAACAATACTTTAATTCCGATAATTTCACAGAAAATATGCGTACTATATCTACGTAAATTTTCTATTCTGAACTAGGTTGATCAGTTCAAAGCATGGATTGGGATGATGTGATTTTCACCAAGTCCTCTTTTGATAACATGGGGTATAGTTTTTGGAACCATACTGTAACAGAAAATAATTCACTGATTAACAATGTTGCTTCCTCATATCAGCAGGATGTAAAAGCCTACCGTTATCTCAATATGTTTTGGAGTCTTTAAGTTAACAATTGCTCACTAAATATAGAGTATATAGTATGTTATCAATTTACAGTTAGTCCAGGAATTATCAGAATTAGTCATACCTTGAAAGGAATGTTCAAAAATTTTTGGTGGAAAGTACATGAAAGACAATTTTTATGAATGTAGGGTTCCTTAGATATTGGATACTACTCAAACAAATATTCACCTTATGCAGTCGATGATAGGACAAACAGACACACAAATTGTACAGCCTGTACAATCATCAGTGACACTTGCAACATGTGTCAATGGATCGAAAGTAATAGCTTGGTATCCAGAGTCGTTACAGGCCATGTAACATTTTCCACAGTTGATGCACATGTCCTAGAATAAAGATTACAATCAACATATTCCCCTGAAGAAACGCAATATGTTTATTAGGAGTTTCAGATAGAACATAATTGGATTTTCCAATGAAGATAAGAATATCTATCAAGAGTGAATAAACGTAAGTTCACATTTTGTCTAGGAATTTGGAATTTTCGATTTTTTCAACATTTCGTAAGGGGTAACTATGTACTTCATGGTAAAGAGTGAATTGGTAAACAACATGTATGATGGTACATATACAGGGTGTTCCATCTCAGACGAGCCACCCCGTATATTTCTCATCCCATAGTGAGTGGAAAAATATCCCGGAACACGTCGAATGATTTTGTTTGGGGGACATCTTTTGACGTATATTTGAGGCTTGAACGAGCAACCCCCTAATAGGGGGTGCTTCAACCCCTCAAAATTGAATAGGGGAGAGGGGTTGAGTGATACGTCATTTGAAAGGTCTTGGAAGCCTCTTTACAACGGTGTATGAAAAACGTAAATTTGATGAACCGTTTTCGCCAAAAATTAATTTTGTTGCTCGAATGCGCAACCTTGAATATTTGGGCTATTTGTACAATGTACAAGCTCATTTTTATTAAGCCTTTTTTACAAACTCAAACAATCTTCAAAAAATCACATTCGTAAAAAAATTGAATTGTGTTGTCATGCTTACAATGAAAAAAATTAAATCTGCGTGTTTAAATCAAATGTTCAAATTGTCCTCCATTGACTTCCATACAATAATACAATCTTGACTGAAAACCGTCTCTAACATGGTTCAGCATAATTGGAGTTATTTGACGACACTCATTTACAATTCGTTGGCGTAGTTCGTCCAAATTTTCAGGCTGAGTCACAAAAATCTTGGACTTAAGATGTCCCCACAAGAAGAAGTCCAGAGGGTTCAGGTCAGGAGATCGGGCAGGCCACTCCATAGGACCTCTTCTTCCAATCCAACGACCGGGGTATTGCAAATTGAGGTATTGGCGAAGTGGTGCGGCGTAGTGAGGAGGAGCTCTGTCTTGTTGGAAATGCAATTGTTGTTCAAGTAGTAGAGGATCGTTTTCTAATTGTTCAGTTATTAACGGATCAATCGCAGTTTCCAACATTTCAAGATAAATTTAGCCATTTAAATTACCAGGAATAAACAGAGGTCCAATTAGGTGGCCTCCCAAAATTCCTACCCAAACGTTTAGCTTTTCCCGATGTTGAGTGTGAGCTTCTCGAAATACATGAGGATCTGTATCGCTGCAAATTCTACAGTTATGCCGGTTAACCTCTCCAATAAGTAAAAAAGTGCATTCGTCAGAAAAGCAAACGTTGTACAAGAAATTTGGGTTATTGTTGATACGCTGGACCATAATTTCGCAAAACTCTTGCCTTCGATCCCAATCATCATCATTTAATTTAACGTTAGATTGGCTAATACCGGAAGCTGCAGAAAGTTGTCGTACAGATTGCGTGTTTGGCATAAGTTGGACATGTCCCAATACCGCCATAGCTGCTCCTTCACCATTAACAATTCCAATGGGTGCCCTTTTTTTATCCATTACTGAACCCGTCTCCACAAATTTTGAAATCAATTCCAGTACGTACTTATGGCGAACGCTACGTTCAGGATGGTTTTCGTTAAATATCCTTGCAGCCGCTCGGGCATAATTTTGATTTTGGTAATAAAGGCTAACCAGCTCAATACATTCTTACAATGTGTACACCATGTTTTTCGAAATTTTAAACAAATCAGCAAAGTAGTAGCTCAACAGATTGATTAAAATCATGAAATGATCGAAGAAACGTTAAAACCAGATAAACACCTTATAAGAACAAAAAAGGGAAGGCAACATAAGGAAATGTTTTGCTGTTTTTTTATTTATTAGTTTGAGAGAATGTATTATTGTATGGAAGTCAATGGAGGACAATTTGAACATTTGATTTAAACACGCAGATTTAATTTTTTTCATTGTAAGCATGACAACACAATTCAATTTTTTCACGAATGTGATTTTTTGAAGATTGTTTAAGTTTGTAAAAAAGGCTTAATAAAAATGAGCTCGTACATTGTACAAATAACCAAAATATTCAAGGTGGCGCATTCGAGCAACAAAATTAAATTTTGGCGAAAACGGTTCATTAAATTTACGTTTTTCATACACCGTTGTAAAGAAGCTTCCAAGATCTTTCAAATGACGTATCACTCAACCTCTCTCCCCTATTCAATTTTGGGGGGTTGAAGCGCCCCCTATTAGGGGGTTGCTCGTTCAAGTCTCAAATATACATCAAAAGACGTCCCCCAAACAAAATCATTCGACGTGTTTCGGGAGATTTTTCCACTCACTATGGGATAAGAAATATATGGGGTGGCTCGTCTGAGATGGAACATCCTGTATATAAATAATATGAACGGTAATACACATAATTTTATAACATTACCATACATTACGGAGACCTAAGAGAAAATTAATAAATATTTAAGATGATGTGAATGGATAAACGCATAAACCTACGAACTGTGTTGGTAAATAATTTTCAAATCTAAAACCTTTAATACTTAAAGATAAACAAGCCCACACAGTATATAAACTAAATTGATTATATTGCGATGGGACTTATACAGGAATCTCTAAACAATGTTGACAAAAAAGAATGTATGGTCATAAGTATAGCACAAGAAATAAAAACTTCCAGCGCCTTTCCTAAACATTGCTTTGATTATAACCATCAATTCGATCCCACCAAAAACATTCTGTAAAAAACTAGCCAAGTCTCGATGGAGCTGCTTGTTTATCTCTAAAAAGTAATGAAATCTAGACAAAGTCGTGCCAAGTCTAAGGTTCCTTACTGCGATTTCTTTATTATTATAGTTAATGTTGTGTGACTTGGTCGTTGAACATTCTTTATACGTTAGTAGGAACAAGTCAATTTTGTTTACACGTAATGTTATCTGTTGTAACTACCTATGTTTGTTAAGCGAGATAATAGCCCATACTGGTATTGGTAATTGGACGCTAGTGTCTCATTTTAGGCTGTTGTTGGTTGTGCAACACATGCATTCAGCATTGACAATGCTGACTTCTGCTCTCTTCTTTTTGGAGCGTCAAATCGACCACCGATCTAACATAAAATAGACGTACAGACAGACTTCTATCAATGATTAGAAGTCCGTGCGTACTGGAAATAATTTTTTATACTGTTTGTTTCAGGCTCGCCTACACATACATATTATTGAAATACGCAGCTTTATCAAGCCTACAATTGACTGGTTATTGAATCAACGTTTTCCAAGTAGCAATTTTCCATCGTCAATGGGTAGCGGTTCTGGCGACAGATTGGTGCAATGGTGTCATGGAGCACCTGGTTTTGTACCCTTGTGTACCCTTCAACGGCCAAGTCACACAACATTAACTATAATAATAAAGAAATCGCAGTAAGGAGCCTTAGACTTGGCACGACTTTGTCTAGATTTCATTACTTTTTAGAGATAAACAAGCAGCTCCATCGAGACTTGGCTAGTTTTTTACAGAATGTTTTTGGTGGGATTTCACTTTTTTTTGTAGAAATTTTGCATATTGATTTATTTCATTAGATTTTCTTATTCGACACATTTTTTTTCTTTTTAGGAGTAGTTTTCTTATTATTACAAATCTTTCTTTTCTTTTTTTCCGGTTCTGATTCTTGTACAGTAGCAACAGTTTTTCTTATTGCCCATTCGCGTTCATTATTTATTCTTTTAGACGGTTTAGACGGTTTAATCTCTGAAAGATCGGCGTGGTATTTACGCCTAAGCCGGTTGTATTCGGTGATCGCTGAAGCTTGAGCTTTTATACTCTTGAAGTCAACATTTATGAGGTGCACCCCATGAAGATTGGTTACTCGTGAAAGCGCCATGTAGGCTTGGCCACAAGAGAATATGGAGGTGCCAATGTCCATGAGGGCATTTTTTAAACTTAGACCTTGGCTCTTGAGAAATGTTAGAGCATACGCCACACAGATTGGGAATTGTTCTCTGTACACGTATGCCCGGGGTATGATCTCAAATTTTGACTTAATAGGCAATAATTCGTGAATCAAATTCACGGCATTCTTTTATGTACCAATAGTAGAAGGGGGCATTACCATATCTCTAATACAGCTGAGACAAGCTGAGGGTTCTTCATCAGATACATCAGACCTCCGATTTTTGACATCAAATGAAGAGGCAAACAAAGTTGAATATTTTTTGTAAAGGCGGTATGTCGATCTTTAATAGTTTGGTTGGGCTCTTATGTTTTCAAATAAGGGTCACCAGGTAATCCAGATCTTCGATTATCCTAGTTTTTATAGTTTTCCCTTTATGTGACCATTGAACCCTAACTCTGTACCAAATTTCAGCTCTCTGAGTTTATGGGAAGTACTAGTTCTATTCTGATGATCATGGGTGAGTGAGTGAGTGTCATAAATGCGAAACTTTGCTTTCGCTTAACTTCGGAACTAAATGACCTACAGACTTGAAATTTTTAATTTTAAGTATGTGATTTTATAGCTTACTGGATGACAAATTTCTGCGTTCTGGTCTTATCCAGAGATTCTCAAATAGGGGCCTGAAAATGCGGCGAAATGGTTCCAGTAAAGGATGATACGGCAGTGTTTGCTTCGCGCTCGACTTGGCGGGGGCACCGCCGTGCCCCCGATTACAGAAATGATAATATTTTAACTACAGAAACCAATTATTATAAAAGATCTATCCTGGAGATGATTCACATAAAACGTGACTCCAAGTCTGTAAATCATAGAACAGACGTGCAATGATTGAGTCAGATTTATACTAATTTGATCAATTAAAACCCTTGCAAATTCCTACATGCGTCTTTATAACGTTAAAAGTATATTTTAGGTAGAATGCTGAAAAAGCAATATTTCTCATACGATGTGACAACCTTTTCGTTTTTCCTCATAAATCTTTAACATCTGGTTCGAAAGTGAATACTTGAGCGTTATATTCAATTACATAATTCATATCTGGGTCAAGACTCATTATTAATTTCGTATAATGATAAATTAATTGTTGTCGATATCAAACCTACTATCACGTATAATTACTAAGTGATAAAAATAAATAGAGAATGTTGCAAAATCAAATCAAAGAACTCACGTCGTCGATCAGTGCTACAACTTGTTCCCCCTTATTCAACTGTTTGTATAATCCAATTTTCGGCAAAGCTCTGCCTACATAATTTTGCAGGTCTAGATCTGTAACAGCAGATACTGGATCAGATTTGATAGTGTCTTCAACCGATATACCATTTTGGGATTGATGATGTATAAGCTCCTTATCAGCATTCAACGAATTCTTGTACAATTTTTCTAGTTGTATTTTCCGTTGTTTCTGGTACGGTCCAAAATGAGGCAATCTCTATGGAAAAAGAAAAGTTTCGACAGCTTAGAAAGTAAGAAAAAATCGAGCAAAGCAAGAACTCACCTTGCCTTTGCTATCATACAAGCTACGTATAGGCTTTCCTAATTGATGTTTCATGGTTGGAGGACTTTGTCCATCCCAACTGGGTAGACGGCTTTCCAAAAATAATAATGCTTTCAGACCCGTACAATAGTCGTCTATTAGAGTGTAGTCCTGATTTTGCACAGCAGTACATATTTGAACCACACTAGCGCCACATTGGATATATTGCAGAGCAGATTCTGCAGAATCCACGCCACCAATACCTACAAAAAACTCATACCAAATAGAATTTAAGTAAAAACAAATTTAGTTTAATTAATCACCCAAGTGTAAGTTCATGTTGACATTTAAGTCTGAATATGGTTTATTTCTCACAAATCAATTTGAATCGTGAAAAATCTTGTCTTCCGGATGGATTCCGCGTCACAATAGCTCGACTTGATGCCGACGTTTCGCCAACCATTACAGGTGGCATCTTCAGGGCAGGCTTGAGGCTTGAACTGAAACTATTACAGGTGGCATCTTCAGGGCAGGCTTGAGGCTTGAACTGAAAAGTTTCAGTTCAAGCCTCAAGCCTGCCCTGAAGATGCCACCTGTAATGGTTGGCGAAACGTCGGCATCAAGTCGAGCTATTGTGACGCGGAATCCATCCGGAAGACAAGATTTTTCAAGATTAGCTGTCCGCGGAAGTCTACTATCCAAGACAATTTGAATCGGTAATACCAGGTTTCGAGATAGAAGGTTACACATCATCTTCAGGTATAAATAAGAATGCTTTCAATATATAATATTTTACATCGTACACAGTAAAAAATCGAAGCGAAATTTGACACCAAAATAACACCACGCGTGGTCCAGATTTATCCACACCAATTTGGTGTAAAATCAACACCATATAAGCAGTGTTCAATTGACATTCAGCGGTGAATATATTTACACCAGTAATTGTTCAAATTTGAAATTCTGAAGCGTTAATTTGACTCCGAGAAGGTGTAAAAACATAACTTTTGCGGTGTATGAAGAGCACCTTATGGTGCATTTTTTTCACCAGATATAATGCGAATTCAACGTTCACGGTGTCGATTTTTAACACCAAACAGAGTACACAACTATTAAAAATGGTAAATCTTACACTATCAATTATTTATATTTTACACCATATGGAGTATGGAACACATCTTAGATGGTCGATTCAACACTGATGAAAGTTCGAATTTTTGACACCAAATAGAGTGTGCAACTCATCTCTTGTGGTCATTTTAACACCAAAAATTGCTATAAATGTATACACCAAATGGAGTGGCGACATATTATAGTTGCTAAATTGGTACCAATAATATTTTCTTCATTTATTTACTAGTTCAATCATATGTGACAAGAATAAAAAACTAAATGTAAGCTGAAAATAAGTTCATATTTTTGTACCAAAATGATCATTTCAGTTGTGAAACAAATTGATATTGAATTTCACACAAGCAAATTTTGTTTAGCTCAAGTTACGTTATCAAAATAACAAATCAATTATGGTGTAATACAATAACATTTCTTGGGAAAAAAAATTATGAAAGGTTATTAGATTCAGTAAACCACAATTTTTGAGATTGGCGGGACATTTTCTATATTGGAGTAGAGAGGACTAAATATATAAAGAGACCACAAAAGTATTCAGAATCATATCATTGTCACTCTTGTGTTTGTTCAAAACCTACTTTAGGCTTTTCGCCATTAGATTGCGATAGCAGCTAAGAACTCATGATCTGATTATTTTTGTGGACTTCAAAAATTTGATCAGTTTAAAAATAGCAAAGAATAATGTAACTTATATATAAATATCTTTTATTTTTGAATAGTTACACAAAAAAATGTTAATATAATATTTTACCTATTTAGAAGCGAAATAATAAGATATCTTATTTAAATTTCAAAATACATTATTGAAACGTAGACATATTTTAAAACATAAGTGCTATTATTGACAAAAAAACAGCCTGTTACATAGGTACAGGAGTTTTAGAAACGGTTAGAGATATAGCATCGGTTAAATGGGTACACAGATACATAATTTAGGCTTCCTAGGCTTTCGAAATACATTCTTGCGTACTTTTCTATCTATTCTTTTATTTTTTAAGATTAGAATCCACAATATCTAGCATTGCTAGATGAACTCACATATTTATACTATTGCACCACTTCCAGATGTACATATTTTTCAATAAATCAAAAAGATTATGAAGGTCTGTTTTTCGGAAAATAAATAATTTGTTATATTCATTACTTCTACGAGTTAAGAGATTCAGTTTACCAATGAATTAATTGAATAATTTATGTTCATTCGGTGTCAGTTCTCCACGCATTCAATTATTTTGAATTTAAATCCTTTCTCCGCCTGCTCCAGGAGGTTTGAAAATTCGTCGTCATCAATGAGACAGCCAGTCTCACCAGTCCCTTCATATTCGGATACAGCTGTTTCTTCTGATTTGGAGAGGTTCATGGCAAATTTTTCAAGACCTGAAAATGAAGATGACAGTGCCCAATAATATGATAAATATCTCAATAAATGGTTTTGCAAGAAAATTTTTGCTTATAAAAACAAACATGAATGAAATAACTTGGACTGATTTCTCCCCAAGTGAACCGACTTAGGTTATCTTTCAGAAGGTCTCGCCAGTGTGCATGTGCTGCAATACCCAAGATTACCGTCCAGTTTCGAACTTCGCTACTGCAATTTGGAGTACCTTAGTCAGACGGCTTATTACCAACGCCAATCGGCATTGCCTCAACAAATGTCAATGTCGATTGGCGCTGGTAACAAGGCCACTTGTGTTCGATTTCTAGTGAGACCTCATTTTATATTTCTCAAACCTCCTTTCATTAAAAATGGTTGATTCAAGACAAGAAGTGAATCTAGGCCGAGTTAGGTTAAGTGTTTCAATAATTGAAAGTTAGGTTATGGTACAGTGACTATAAAAAATATTGGCGACAAACAGTTCAAACTGCAATGTTTCGGCAAATAATTCAGCTCAATTGTTCTGTGCAAAGACAAAACAACCTGAAAAGTTTTGCACCATATACAACTTTCACCACAGTATATTATACTGTGCATTTACTGTTTACTTTGTTCAATTTATAGTTGTTCTGTATTTCATGTGCACATACTGTTCATGTGCATATTATTTATACGATTTATATTTTCTTCTAGAAAAGTAATGTATGGTGATTGACATTTGATTAATAAATGAAGGATTATTGATTTTGAGGTCTTTGTTTCCCTGTTAAGTATTTATTTACATTTTGTCAAAACTGTCAACACTCATAACCCCATTAGATACAAGAGGCTTTAGTACTGAACAACTGTATTGTTTATGTAGAAAAGACAAATGAGTTGCCTTATTTGCTGGAACATGGTGGAACCAATAAAATCGGACAGCTGTTGTCACCACTGTATTTTATAGTAGTTATATAGAATTAGGCAAAACGGTTTCGTACGTAAAAGCTCGTAGCCACAGCAACACTGAAGTGGACGTCTCGTTATCTTTCATCCTCTCAATCATCCTCTCTCAATTTCCAATTTCTTATTCTATTTAGCATCAGCAACCACAATTTTTTGGTACCATTTGTTTTAATAGAACAAGATCCTAACTGCGCATGATCACAAACCAAATTCCCAAGTTGTAACCCAATAGCGAATTCGTGTATGTCGTGTATATAATATGAAAATATACATGCCAAGGATTTCATTATGACACAATTCAGATTTACATAGATGTGCATATACCTACCTAAGTATAAAAATTATGAATATGAAACTCTTACCTTTCAGAATGAAGTCTTTATATTCCTTATTTTTGTCCAAACACATTCACTTTTGGAGGTTATGGGATTCAACTTTGATAAAAACCGACATTATTTCACTTCACTCTATCAACTAAGAGCGAGATACTGATAGAGGCACGTAAACAACTAACCTGATCAATGTTCAATGTGTCTACTGTGAAAAAGTCAGTACACATGCTAGGAAAAATTTTTCAGCAGCAAAATGGCGGGTTTGACTATTTACGACACAAGGCCAATGCGGGAGGAACGGACTGAACTGAGCTCGTAAAGTAGTGAGCTGATCGGTCGATAGGTGCTGTTTTAACCATTTGCGAATTCAATACAAATCCATACAGTGTATTATCGAAGTTAAGTTTAGGTAGGTGTTGAAACGGAGTTTTTCTGGTAGAGTAATTTTGACGGGTTCAGCACTTAACACCATATAGTGAAGAATGCTTACACCACAATAGGGTGTGAAAGTTTACACCGGTCAAATTTTTTACTGTGTACGGTTTTTTCTAACAGTTTTAAACTGATGCAAATAATCATTTTATGAGTTGTGGAAATGGATATGTTATTCTATTGAAAGCTAGCTTTCTGAATTTCAATACATGGAACATATCTCCTAATTAATAAACTATGAAAGATATTGAATAGTTTCGGCATTAAGAATGTATAAATTCATTTTAGTTAATACAAATTGTCGTCAACAATGGTTACAATACTTCCATATTAGACAACATTTTATAACAAACAAATGTTAACTCTAATATATCCTCAACAAAAAATAGGAACTTAACGTCAATATGTTAGTTTAACATATACCGGGAAACCAACTAAACAATATTTCAAAATTCCTATAGAAACACAATGAAACAGTCGCATATAAAACGTCTAGTAATTTGCACAAATTCGTAAATAATACTAAAACAAATAAAGATAAATTTTAAAAATCTGGAGCTTATAAGTTATGTTGTGATGACTATAATGCTTTGTATATTGGCAAAACAGTACATATGAGGAGTCACATATTGAAAAAGATCGATTCGACGTATGCTAATCATCTAATCGAACATAACCCCATAATTTCACTCACATACCCGAAATCTTACATATCGAACGGAAGGGCTTGAAATTGAATATATTGGAATCATTGGAAATTGTCAAACATGCTAAAGACAAAAATAATGTAGTTTTGAATGATCAATTGGACATTTATCATTCACCAATTATTATTCATTTCCTAAGTATTTCTTCAAATATTCTGTAACCAGTGGCGTAGCAAGACCTTTGTGAGCTCGCTGAATAACATCCCAACATAATAGTTTTGTTCGAAAAAAAAACAGTGCATTACCTAAAATTGGGCAACCTGGAATCGCATTCGCGATGGCCGACACTGCTCTCAAACCCAAAGGTCGAATGGCAACACCACTAACTCCACCATAGGTAGTACGTTGCTCCTTCCCAACAGCTGGCCAAGGATTTGTATTGCCCCTCACGTTCATGAGACCGGATACAGTATTTATTGTTGCGATTCCAGTCGATCCACCTAGAAACATGAATAAAAAATATTATGATAGCGATGATGATGAAAGATCATAACTCAAAAAATGTTCTCGATCGAGTAAATCCTCAAGAAGGGGCTGGGACATTTTTCAATTTATTCCGGAAATTACAAAATAGTAAAAAAATTAATTCTTCTTTTATACATCCAATGGTTTCTGAAATAACGAAAGGGGAATTAAACAGTTACAATGTTTAGAAATGAAATAAAAAGAAAAAAAAAAGATACGTGTGGCACTCGGGGACTGCCACGGTAAAGCTATTGCATAGCATTTTTCCTCAACTTATGCAATTATAATTATTTATTTTTTTAAATTTATGCAGTATTTTTTTTTTCTTTGATATTTTAATTCAAGGTTTTTCTTTGATATTAATTCAAGTTACCTTTGAGCGTGGTGACCGATAAGAAAACTAATTTTTTCTTTTATTGAAGTTAATATCGCTTAAAATATTTTTATTATCTTACAATACATGTAGGTTATTCAGGAATTTGTTATCATTGAAACTATAGGTTTATGGTAACTGAATAACTGAAATAAGAGACATGAGTTTGAGACTTGATATCCTCTAAATATCTGGAAAATACCGCGTCAATGGTGGTCCCATATTTTGTTGTGGATTCTTGTGGATCATTATTCATTTTCAAATTCAATTTTTCCGAAAGAAAAGTTGTCAACCGCTCTGATTTTTTATCAGTGAAGTTGATGTTAAAATCACCAGCCAAGATGAGTGGAAATTTATTACCATTTGTACCAAGTATTTTCGACCCTTCTTCAGTGTACTCCAGTAAAGTGCGATGAATAAAATGCTCTACCTCGTCCAATTTTGGATTCGGAGAAATGTAAATTGCTACCATGACTATGTGTAGGCCATTTCTAAGTTTGCATGAGCACGCACAAATATCTCCAACAAATGAGCGCCTAACATTAACATCGTTAATGTGTGCAATATTTATTTCAATATTCGGAGTCACAATATTAGTTACATTATTATTATTTTGGTAAATAGCTACCCCACCTTCTGGAACAGTGTCTCGTTTGAATTGAACAATACAATTGAAATTAGGGATTTCAATCGGATTATCATGCGCCATGCAAGTTTCGGTAAGAAGTAACACATTTGTTTGTCTCGTAACTGAATCTTGTTAATCGTATTTGTGACTATTTAGACTTTGGCAATTGAAAGTCATTATTGAAATGCCATTTCTATTACTAAGGAAATCTAAGACACTCTGAGCTGTCGTCTGAACACTATTTAAAGGCAGTCTTTTGAATTTTCGCAACAAAGATGCAGTCCATGCAGCTTGCCTTCGATTATTATAAACTTGAATGTAGAATTATTTTTTTATCGTGATATACAATTTTTCAATATCAGTCACCCGAGAGAGCGCAACATAAACGAGTTCCTGTTAGTTTTCGTTACGGAATTTCTTGATTCGGTCGTCGCGCTCAAAGCCACGCTAGAGTGTTATAACATTCGAATAAAATAGCGAAATTTCTCACTGTTAGAAACTTCAAATTAATTAATTAATTTGACACATGTTAGGTGTTTAGGTCTTACATTATTTTTCGTTACGGAATTTCTTGATTCGGTCGCCGCGTTCAAAGCCCGCGATAAAAGCTATAAGCAATACCTTAAAAAAAGTTCACGATCGAGTAAATCCTCAAGAAGGGGCGGGGACATTTTTCAATTTATTCCGGAAATTACAAAATTGTAAAAAAATTAATTCTCCTTTTATACATCCAATGGTTTCTGAAATAGCGAGAGGGGAATTAAACAGTTACAATGTTTAGAAATGAAATAAAAATGGTATGCATATTATACAATATCTACTTAAAACATGATTAAATGTACATTTGTCTTGTAATTGGTTATACTGTTGGACAATAAATTATATTGAATTTTATTAGTATAATCGTGAAATCGGTATGTAGGTTCTTATTTCAAAATAATATATATTATAGATTGTTGGTACATAAAAAGAGTCTCACCATGATGACTGTATTGTGAAGAATGTATTGTTATTAAGGTGTTTTATTCACATTTTACTATTAAATCAAGTACTACATTACCTTCACATGCCGCTTTCGCTAATATGGTAACGTCAGTTATATTCGGAGTTAATTTCATAAAAGATGGAATTTTGACCGTTTCACTGACCCATTTTGCTATGCTCCTAACTTTATTGGGATCCTGAAACAATATTGTAATCAATCTATAATTATATATTTGAGAGAAACTTCTCTTGTATATAGGAAAATCACGTGACGTATTGTCTGCAGCTTAGTGAAATCTAGCTTCAGGAAGTTACACTATATTCTAAATAAAGAAGAAAACTGTTTCAAATTAAGGGATTTCTCCAAGACGACTTGGTTTTTGTATTATCCGATAGATGCCACGATATACGCATATTACAAAGAGTAATCATATAAGAGCCATTGCCCATGGATGTAGTTGTACTTCCTCGATAATAAATTGTTTTCTTACAAGAAATACTCCTGAATCATATTTCATATTATTGTATATTTTATTGTTTTGTTTTATACATGAAGTTAATAAGTGCATGGTAAATGTTCAAACTTTTTGTCTCATTATAAAGGTATTCAGTTGAATATAGTAATTTTCTTGTACAGATTTTTTGAAAGCAATTTTTGAGATATCTCTGAAGGATGAATAGCAGTTTCAAATGCTTGTTCCGAATTTATTATACAATATTTTATCATAGATTCCACAGAGCTTTATATATTAATTTTTTGTTGTTATTGTCGGGGATGTATAAGCTACATTTCTCATTCTTCAAATCAAGTTATAAATATGGCTTTGCCACTTTAAATGTTGGTCCAATTCCACCCCAAGGTAACGTATACTGTCTGATCTGTTTACCGTAGTATCTCAATTCCCTATTGAGAAACATTCATCTTGATCATGTATGATTTTTATCCTTATTAAAGATATCCACAATTGTGGAAATATAATTATATAAAATTGGTCCTCGTATTATTCATTGAAAGTTCATTAGTGTCCTATTTTTGAGGAAACTCAATTCAGTACTGGCCTTATGAAGGGCGTAGTACCATGGTTCCGAACTCAGCTAAGGCCTCGAATCATCAGCGAAGCAAATAATTTAGGCGTACTTACTTATTATGCATAGATCGTTTACGTAAATGTTAAATAGGGTTAAACCTAAGACCGCGCCTTCAGGAATGCCTCTATTCACTTGAAGTGGATCTAACAGTATCGTTCACTAGTGTGCGTTGATATCTTTTCAATAAGTAATCTTTGAAAAGCTCTCTTGATTAATATACATAATCAATGCTATAAGGTATCGCCTGTTTTTTGTGGGATACAGTATCGAATACCTTTGCTGAATCCAAAATCGCGGCTAAACACTTCTTCTTTTCATTCATACCTGAGATTACTGTGTTAACTACTTCTAACATAGCTACTTAAGTATTGACACCCTCCTGAAACCCAAAGTGATTTGGGGATAATGACTTATATTTAGTAAGGTATTGTTTTAGCATATTATTTAAACATTTTTCAGAAAATTTTGCCATGCTATTAATTGAGGATATTAGGCGATAGTTATGTTTGATAGTTGTCACCTCCTTTATGTAAGGGTATTACTGTTGAACTCTTGAAAATATTAAGGTATACTAGAAGTAGAAAATATCAAATTTATAAAATGATAGATAGATGGATATTTCCATCGACATATACATATGGACTGCGCGTGGCAATGATAAGCACGGGTAGTGCCGGTGTGAGAGGGGAAAACGAAGAGGCCTAATACTGTCTTTATCTATCGGCTCGAAACGTAAACATACTAGCTACAGTCATGTTGCATTTCCATGGCAACGCAGCGGCCAATAGAAACGCGATAGATAAAGTAGATAAAGACAGTATTAGTCCTCTTCGTTTTCCCCTCTCTCACGCCGGCACTACCCGTGCTTATCATTGCCACGCGCAGTCCATATGTATATGTCGATGGATATTTCATATGTAATGAATGGTACAAATTGTTTTTACAAACGTCCAAAAATATTACAAACATAGCATGGCTAATAACATATATATGAAGTAATATGTATCCAATATATATTATATATGTTAGTTTTCCTTAACTGAGACAATCAACTTTAGAATATTACCTGTCCACAAGCTAAGCCCATACCAGATTCTCCCATACCATGAGGACAAGAAACGTTCAATTCCAATGCATCAGCTCCACACATTTCTGCTAGCTTACTCAATTCTTTCCAATCGTCTTCTATGAAACCGCACATGATGCTTGCAATAATCATCTGGAAAATTATATATTCGTATGAAAGTGCAAACACAGACAATATTTTCCAAAGTAAGTCATAAACCGGAAACATCCCTGAGACCAAATGTTCTAAAATTTGTCAGAGGAGTAGCTTCTTCAAATGAAGCTTATGAAAATGGAAATTTAGTCTCCAAAATGGGTTCTAGGAGCTTTTTTGGCTCGCTGAACACGAATCCGAGGTCATTTTCCCGGAAAATTCATTCCATGGACAAAAAATCGGGGAAATTTGGTCATTTTCATACAAATTTTCTCATTTTTCACGTGAATATCGTTTTATACATAATAGAGGATGACAGTCGCGTATTTCAATCCGAAGTAAAAAAAAAACAAGCATTTTCGAGGTCAAGAAAACCGAATTTGGCTTTAAATTTAATGTAGATCACGACATTTTGGCTCTACAACGTATCCGTCTTGGTTTATAAGACTCGCGGGTATTCGGTGCAAGTAATAATATTCCAGATCGGTTTAAAATGAAAGTCTTTATGTTTTCGGGGAAACCAAATCTGGCGTTAGAGTTAATCTAAGACCCGACGTTTAGCCTCCACGACATATCCCTCGTGCGGGCTCTCAGTCCAAAAATCGAAGGAGTCCATCCCTTCGTGATAGAAAAACGTATTTTATACCAAATGATAGAGGAAAGATGACAAAACTACCAAAATAATTTTGAAACCAAAAAAGTTATTTTGACCCGTCAAAAAATATTTGTCCAAAGTCTGCCAAAATTTTGGTCAACTTCCAATGTTTTTTTCTCAACACTATATCAACATGTACCTACATTGTTTTAGTTTCTTCTTGTACAACCACCGTGTTTCCAAGTATTAAGAGAAGGCCGCTGGAAGGCATGTTCGCCAAAATTTTGGCAACGCCAAAACGGAGAGACCTAGACCAAATTCTAACCCGGATTTCGAAATCCTCGAACTAAAGTACGTACATAGGCCAAATTTCGATAGCTGTTATAATAACGATTTAAGTATTTCGACCAAAAGAATAGGGTTAATTTAGCGTATATGGGTGAATCGGGGGAGATTGTGGTGTCAGTCAGTAGTCATAAATGACCTTCATGACCCATATAACATCAAGCAACAATTTATTTCCGATACGACCGTCTAGTAAATTGTTAGAAAGTCAGCCCATCTCATGGAATTTTCTCTCTATAGCGATTGCTGATTACTTTGATCGATTCCAAATACTGCGTTTAGTAAGTTTTTAAGAATGTTCCCCAGCTTATTGACTATATTGTGGACTATTCGTGATAATTCTTGTTCTACTTACCTTCGAAGGAAAATCTTCCTTTAATTCTTTAATTCCTTGCAACCAATAGTCAGTACACTTCTCAGATATAACCTCTATATTCAGAAAACAAGATTGTTGCGGTCCACTACTTTGACCAGATGTGATACCTCTAACAATTCTTGGTGAAACATTGGTAACCTCATCCTGGAACGGAAACACGGTCGTGAAAGTAACATCCTTTTGGGGGAATTATAATTACACTGCACTTTATGTATAAATTACTCATACCAACCTTATCTAAGTGGAACGTTTTGGTAACGGCGAACCCCCATCCTTGTTCGAAACTTCTTCGTATCATGGGTAGGCTAGTCGTTGGAGGAGCCGAGGCCAAACCGAAGGGATTCTCGAATTTCATACCGCACAGTTCGATCGAAATGTCAACATTATCGATTTCAGTGTAGAATAAGGGTAATTGCGGTTTGGAATCAATTGGTAAGCCCTGGAACGAAATCAAATTCAGATGATTGAAGTTAAGAATTCTGTAGAACTACCAAGTATTTTCATAAAACTAGTGATGTTACTCGACGGAAATGCGCTAAGTTTTACTGAGCCCACGAATGTCACTTCTGACGTTATTTATTGCATTATTATCTCCTTCCACTCACCTCTAATGCACGATGCATATGCCATGCTGCTACTTTACCATCATTGACTGCCTCAACAGTTGTTCCCCCATATCCTGCCAAATCACCACCACACCACACCGAAGGGTGCGATGTTTGCATAGTTTTAGAGTTCATGACTGGCAGATTTTGTTTGGTTAATTTCAGTGGTTTCAATGCGTCGATCACTGTAACAAATTGAATCATCACTGCTATATACATATTATAAAATTTTCCCGTACAAATATGAGATGACAATCCACTAAATTAATTGACTCAAGACAATAAGCACAATGAAAATGCAAAATGGGCGTTAATATTTACTTTTTTTGTCTTCAAGTCCAGAGCCGAATGCTGTTATCAAATAATTCGCTTTCAGAGTTGTTAATTGTTCATCGTCCACAATCCATTCACCATTTTCTGTTTGTTCTCTTCTACTAAACGTTACAGATGCAATTCTGCCTTCTCTCACATTAACCGAATGGGGTGCTAAGAATCCAATCAACTCGCATCTTTCCTCTATAGCTAATTGGACCTGAAACAAATGATTCAGACATTGCTAAATACGTGCAAAAACGTCAAATTGTACTCTATGTCACTTAAAGTTCACTCGAATTGAGCACATTCGTCTTTTATACGGTATTATGATATTTTGCTATTAGGAGAACTATCTTGAATAGTAAACCTCCGCGGGTAGCTAACCTTGAGAATTCTTGGCTTTCGAATGGATTATTACAAGTTCACCTGACAATTCTTGGCTCCCGGATGGAATCGGCGTCACAATTTACTCACAATAAATACCGTTACAGAAGCCAAAAGAACCACTTTCAGTTTAAGCCTCAGGGTAATGTAATGGTTGGCGAAACGTACTCATCAAGTCGTGTCATTGTGACGCGGAATTCATCCGGAAGCCAAGAATTGTCAGGTGATCTTGGATCCCATGAAATAAATCGATTTAATTCGAAATAGATTGATATAAATTATTATATATTGTAAGAACACACGAGACGTTAGGCAGGCCAAGCGACGAGGTGTCGCATAACCCGGGGCACCGATGTCTTTACCATAAAGAAAGAATCCTTAGCGAAGTTAGCGTGGCACGAAGCCAGTGGAACTTGTTTGCTGAGTCACGGGAAAACCACGTGCAGTTGAAAAGAACCTTCACGGACCGTTATTGCGCCTTGTCCTATATGTTGCTTCAATAACAAACAATGATTTCATAAAGACTTATAGCCTTTAGAAAAAAGGGAGCTCGGTGTGCTAATCTTGTGCAGCATGTTTTTGCTCCCTGAGGAATAATCTATTGTTTGCTTTAATTCCGGTCATACATATTTTACTCAGATGCCACACTCAAAGTAATTATTGTTTAGATAATATATCTATAAACTTTCAAGTAATTTTCCAGTCAAGTCAAGTAGAATTTTAATCCAGGTTAATTTTTGTTCCTAATATCATATTTTTTTGGAATCAATTAATATCCTGTTTGTCAGTATTGTAGCAGGTTAAATTCATGTAAATAGATTGAGATTAACTTAATTTATCAAGTTGTGTTCACATAAGTTTTCAGTCAATAAATTCTTTAAATTTATTTGGTTCCAGAAAAGTGCAACCTACGCTAAATTTTGTTGGAGGTATTGTAAAAGAAAGCAAGCTATAGGTATCTTGCGTAGGGGTAGTTCAATCATCGAGTTGGCTCAAAGTATAGAATACAGTTGTGAAGCAATTTGAACGTAGTACTTGTGCAACCGCAGATATTTGTTCGTAGGAGTCAAACAGTTATAGACGTCTTACGCGTTTCGCGGAATGTGTTTAGCTCCCTTTGAATCATTTTTGTGGCAGTTCGATAACACCCATAATTTGATTCGAGTGTGTAAATTCTCTGTGCCTTAATTCTACGAGGGATTCGAGAGGAAGTCGTGATATCAGACCAACAGAGTAAGTGAATTTGGATAACCAGAGAACAACTGCTAAGTGCGCAAGGCAACACAGTCAGAAACAGCTTCTAGGAGATCTGAGTTATAGCCCTGGTGGTGGCAACTTGAAAGAACCTCAATCGTATGCAGTTTAACTAAGATCTTTGATACCCTAGCAGGTTCCAGTAAAAGTTCACAATTCAGATAACACGCCGATGAAGTATTATCGCTACCTGAAATAATAAAAACCAAGTCGACTGTTACAAACTGTCGAAATAACAAAACCTTCCCTTAATCATGTTACAGAGAAATTAGATTCTTCGATGACGTAAATGTGACGTTATTCAAATTTTAGGATTAAATGGAAGAAGAGTTACTTTGCTTTTATACTACTTTTGACAATAACATGAAAATGTTACTATAGGCTCAACACCGAAATGCCATTATCAACAGATAATGCTGTTAATAGGAATTCGTCATTATTAGAATGTAATTCTATAGTAATAATCCTCTAAATTCAAGAATGACCAACCAAAGCTATTATTTGCTACCTATCGATAAGTAAATTTATAGTAGACGTTACGTATTTTAATTGTATCTGAATTCCTTTTGAAGATGGTGTAATAACACTGAATACAATATGGATAAAATTTCATAGCACATAGGAAAAATGAAACGATAGATTGGGACACCTACTACCTTCCGAAATCTTAAAGTAATAGTACATTGTCTTTGAGAGATTTTATATATTCAAATTATCAACAAATTGGTAACAAGTAACAAACAAGCACGTTTATCAATGCATATTATAATAACATCAAATAATTATTAATATAATAAGATTCTTGACCCAGTATGAATTATATAAAAAATTCTCGGGAATTAGGTCACATTAACACTCTGTTATAAATGTTCGTCTTTACGTACGTTTCGGTCTCACGACCATCATCAGAAGACTTATTTTGTTAAGAAGGGGTTAACTAAAACTAATTAGCACAAGCGTCCATATCGCACAATCTTCAATCAAAAAGCTCACGCCGTCGAAACGAACAGAACCACGAATAATCGAAAATGGTATCGTTAATATTAAAGTATAGATTTTTTTGTAACAAGAAACCACTGTTAAGTAATATTCTCATAATGTACAAACGCATATTGCTATGGTCTCAAAGCAACTGAAGTTCTAAGCTATTTGTTTGTAATAACACGACCCAGATGTAGATTTATGACGTACTTGAAAAGGTTTTAGACCTGCATTGGAATTTAGTTTACTTTAAGCGTTCTTCCTAAAATATACTTTTAACATTATAAAGACGTATGTAGGAATTTGCAAGAGTTTTAATTAATCAAGTTAGTATAAATCTGACTCAATCCTTGAATATCATTCCTATAATTTACAGAATTTGAATCCCTTTTTATGTGAATCATCTCCAGGATAGATCTTTTATAATAATTGGTTTCTTTAGTTAAAATATTAACATTTTTGTAATCAAATTGATGGTTATAATCAAAACAGTGCTTAGCAAGGGCGGTGGAATTTTCTAAGTTATTATTTTTTGTGCTATACTTATGGCCGTACATTCTTTTTTGTAAATATTGTTTAGAGATTCCAGTATAAGTTCCATCACAATCTAAACAATTCAATTTATATACTGTGTGGGTTTGTTTAGCTTTAGGTATTACAGGTTTTAGATTTGAGAAATATTTCCCAACACAGTTAGTAGTTTTATGCGCAACATTTATATCGTACTTTTTCAAACATTTCTTAATTTTTTCTGAGGTCTCCGGAATGTATGGTAAAGTTATATAATTGTCTGTATTACCTGTTATGTTATTTTTATAAGAAGAACCATTATAGATTTTGTTTATTCTCTCTTTAATGATAGGATTGTAGAAAGTTTTAGGGTAGCCATTCATTTCCAATGCATTACGAACAATTTTTAAATTTTTGGGACGGTCCTCTGCGTGGGATAATTTTACCGCGCGGTCTGTGAGGCTGTTTATGACACTTTTTTTATAACAAGCTGGTGCAACGGAATTGAAATGAAGATAACGTTGAGACCAGACTTCTTTAGTAAACCAAGAAGTTTTTATTTTTCCATCTGTATCATGCCTAATGGTCATATCTAGAAAATGGATGTTATTGTTTATTTCTATTTCACAAGTGAATTGAAGTTTACAATGGAAATTGTTAAATTTATTAATCACATATTGAATTTTATCGTTGGGAACACACATAAGGCAATCATCTACATACCGTTTAAAGAATACAGGCTGAAAATCTAATGAATTTATAACAGATTCCTCTAGGCATTCCATAACGAGGTTAGCAATGGTAGCTGAAATAGGAGATCTCATTGCTGTGCCGAAAATTTGTCCAAAATATTGCTCACCGTACTGGAAATAAGTGCATTCTAAACAAAACTTTACCGCATTAATAAAATCCGATTGATCAAGAGGTGTGTGGTTTTTAATCTCTGGCCAACGTTTTTTGATGCAATTTAATGCCAAAACGACAGGTATATTTGTAAATAAAGAAACAACATCCAAGGAAATTAGTTGATGGTTTACTGGTACGGATTGATTTTTTATAAATTCATTAAAATGCCATGAGTCTTTCACATAAAATTCATTTTTTCCTATTATATTATTGATAGATTTTGATAGAAATTTTGATAAATTGTAAGTAGGCGCTCCAATATTACTTACAATGGGTCTTAGGGGTATATCATTTTTATGTAATTTAGGAAGCCCATAAATATAAGGTGCAAGCCCATTATGGCAAATTAATTTATTTTTTAATTCAATAGGGATTATCTTATTTTTATGCCATTTATTTATCAATTTATTCATGTTATTTTGTACTGATGAAGTAGGGTCAGATTTTAATTTTTTATAAGTTGTTTCATCATTTAAAAGGTTTCCCATTTTGTTTTCATAGTCATGTATGTAGATGATTGCCTTATGTGTGTTCCCAACGATAAAATTCAATATGTGATTAATAAATTTAACAATTTCCATTGTAAACTTCAATTCACTTGTGAAATAGAAATAAACAATAACATTAATTTTCTAGATATGACCATTAGGCATGATACAGATGGAAAAATGAAAACTTCTTGGTTTACTAAAGAAGTCTGGTCTCAACGTTATCTTCATTTCAATTCCGTTGCACCAGCTTGTTATAAAAAAAATGTCATAAACAGCCTCACAGACCGCGCGGTAAAATTATCCCACGCAGAGGACCGTCCCAAAAATTTAAAAATTGTTCGTAATGCATTGGAAATGAATGGCTACCCTAAAACTTTCTACAATCCTATCATTAAAGAGAGAATAAACAAAATCTATAATGGTTCTTCTTATAAAAATAACATAACAGGTAATACAGACAATTATATAACTTTACCATACATTCCGGAGACCTCAGAAAAAATTAAGAAATGTTTGAAAAAGTACGATATAAATGTTGCGCATAAACCTACTAACTGTGTTGGGAAATATTTCTCAAATCTAAAACCTGTAATACCTAAAGATAAACAAACCCACACAGTATATAAATTGAATTGTTTAGATTGTGATGGAACTTATACTGGAATCTCTAAACAATATTTACAAAAAAGAATGTACGGCCATAAGTATTGCACAAGAAATAATAACTTAGAAAATTCCACCGCCCTTGCTAAGCACTGTTTTGATTATAACCATCAATTTGATTACAAAAATGTTAATATTTTAACTAAAGAAACCAATTATTATAAAAGATCTATCCTGGAGATGATTCACATAAAAAGGAATTCAAATTCTGTAAATCATAGGAATGATATTCAAGGATTGAGTCAGATTTATACTAACTTGATTAATTAAAACTCTTGCAAATTCCTACATACGTCTTTATAATGTTAAAAGTATATTTTAGGAAGAACGCTTAAAGTAAACTAAATTCCAATGCAGGTCTAAAACCTTTTCAAGTACGTCATAAATCTACATCTGGGTCGTGTTATTACAAACAAATAGCTTAGAACTTCAGTTGCTTTGAGACCATAGCAATATGCGTTTGTACATTATGAGAATATTACTTAACAGTGGTTTCTTGTTACAAAAAAATCTATACTTTAATATTAACGATACCATTTTCGATTATTCGTGGTTCTGTTCGTTTCGACGGCGTGAGCTTTTTGATTGAAGATTGTGCGATATGGACGCTTGTGCTAATTAGTTTTAGTTAACCCCTTCTTAACAAAATAAGTCTTCTGATGATGGTCGTGAGACCGAAACGTACGTAAAGACGAACATTTATAACAGAGTGTTAATGTGACCTAATTCCCGAGAATTTCTTATATAAATCAAATAATTATGGGACGTGACTAATGTAGAAATACTAAATCTTTCACGTAACATTTGAATTCTCAAGGATTATTCTTAGCAATAAAAATTTCTCATACTGTGATCGTTCCTTTTATGTTAGGGAAGTAGGTACTCCTAAATAACATTATTACGAATAAAACTAGCGGTCACATAGCTCAAAATATCACGAGGGAGAATCAAAGATTGGCGGGAATTGCGTTTTTGGCTGTATCGAGTTCATTCCGTGGAGAAAATATGCATCGAGTGGGACGAAGAATGGATTTCTATCCTGCTCATATTGTCAAGTTTCCATGAGCGTAATTCCTCCGAAAAGTACTTTAGGTGAATCCCCTGATTAGTCGTGATGTTACTGACTGATGAAACGCTTCTATCTATGCACTAACCCACATCATGGCAAGGATAACCGCTGCCCACTTCAAACCACAAGAGTTAGTACCAAAACTCCCGGTTACAACTGACCCACCTCCGAAGAACAGAAATATAATTATTTCAATGAGTATGAGTGAATAATTGTTAGAAATTAATCTAATCTGCAGATAAATAGTTCAGACAGCTATTCGGCTTCTCTGGCTCATCAGCGAGTAAAGTGGTAGTGTCAACGATGGATATGTGCTGCCGTATATATTACTACTCAGCGATAGAAAGTGCTAAAGAGATAAAGAACTACCGCCATCTACCGGCGAGTAGATGTTCAAGGTAATGACGAAAATTGACTGAATAGATTTTCCTTGCTTCATAGAAGTCACGATGGACAATGTTAGGACAAAGTCTGCTAGAGGGCGACATAAACCAATGCGAGCACTTCTGTTGATGGTAATGTGGTATAGGAATCATATACTAAATTTAATTAAATTCATAAACACAAATTACCTCTTTTTCTACTATCAATCACTGTAATAAGAATGAAATATATAAATTTATCGTTAACTTGAACCAAACTCAAGTATGTTTTAGCTAGATATCAGACCAACAGAGTAAGTGAATTTGGATAACCAGAGAACAACTGCTAAGTGCGCAAGGCAACACAGTCAGAAACAGCTTCTAGGAGAGCTGAGTTATAGCCCTGGTGGTGGCAGAAAGAACCTCAATCGTATGCAGTTCAACTAAGATCTTTGATACCCTAGCAGATTCCAATAAAAATTTACACTTCAGGTAACACGTCGATGAGGTATTATCGCTACCTGAAATAATAAAAACCAAGTCGACTGTTACAAACTGTCGAAATAACAAAACCTTCCCTTAATCATGTTACAGAGAAATTAGATTCTTCGATGACGTAGATGTGACGTTATTCAAATCTTAGGATTAAATGGAAGAAGAGTTACTTTGCTTCTATACCACTTTTGACAATAACATGAAAATGTTACTATAGGCTCAACACCGTAATGCCATTATCAACAGATAATGCTGTTAATAGGAATTCGTCATTATTAGAATGTAATTCTATAGTAATAATCCTCAATTCAAGAATGACCAACCAAAGCTATTATTTGCTACCTATCGATAAGTAAATTTATAGTAGACGTTACGTATTTGAATTTTATCTGAATTCCTTTTGAAGATGGTGTAATAACACTGAATACAATATGGATAAAATTTCATAGCACATAGGAAAAATGAAACGTTAGATTGGGACACCTACTACCTTCCGAAATCTTAAAGTAATAGTACATTGTCTTTGCGAGATTTTATATATTCAAATTATCAACAAATTGGTTACAAGTAACAAACAAGCACGTTTATCACCGCATATTATAATAACATCAAATAATTATGGGACGTGACTAATGTAGAAATACTAAATCTTTCACGTAACATTTGAATTCTCAAGGATTATTGTTAGCAATAAAAATTTCTCATACTGTGATCGTTCCTTTTATGTTAGGGAAGTAGGTACTCCTAAATAACATTATTACGAATAAAACTAGCGGTCACATAGCTCAAAATATCACGAGGGAGAATCAAAGATTGGCGGGAATTGCGTTTTTGGCTGTATCGAGTTCATTCCGTGGAGAAAATATGCATCGAGGGGGACGAAGAATGGATTTCTATCCTGCTCATATTGTCAAGTTTCCATGAGCGTAATTCCTCCGAAAAGTACTTTAGGTGAATCCCCTGATTAGTCGTGATGTTACTGACTGATGAAACGCTTCTATTTATGCACTAACCCACATCATGGCAAGGATAACCGCTGCCCACTTCAAACCACAAGAGTTAGTACCAAAACTCCCGGTTACAACTGACCCACCTCCGAAGAACAGAAATATAATTATTTCAATGAGTATGAGTGAATAATTGTTAGAAATTAATCTAATCTGCAGATAAATAGTTCAGACAGCTATTCGGCTTCTCTGGCTCATCAGCGAGTAAAGTGGTAGTGTCAACGATGGATATGTGCTGCCGTATATATTACTACTCAGCGATAGAAAGTGCTAAAGAGATAAAGAACTACCGCCATCTACCGGCGAGTAGATGTTCAAGGTAATGACGAAAATTGACTGAATAGATTTTCCTTGCTTCATAGAAGTCACGATGGACAATGTTAGGACAAAGTCTGCTAGAGGGCGACATAAACCAATGCGAGCACTTCTGTTGATGGTAATGTGGTATAGGAATCATATACTAAATTTAATTAAATTCATAAACACAAATTACCTCTTTTTCTACTATCAATCACTGTAATAAGAATGAAATATATAAATTTATCGTTAACTTGAACCAAACTCAAGTATGTTTTAGCTAGATATCAGACCAACAGAGTAAGTGAATTTGGATAACCAGAGAACAACTGCTAAGTGCGCAAGGCAACACAGTCAGAAACAGCTTCTAGGAGAGCTGAGTTATAGCCCTGGTGGTGGCAGAAAGAACCTCAATCGTATGCAGTTCAACTAAGATCTTTGATACCCTAGCAGATTCCAATAAAAATTTACACTTCAGGTAACACGTCGATGAGGTATTATCGCTACCTGAAATAATAAAAACCAAGTCGACTGTTACAAACTGTCGAAATAACAAAACCTTCCCTTAATCATGTTACAGAGAAATTAGATTCTTCGATGACGTAGATGTGACGTTATTCAAATCTTAGGATTAAATGGAAGAAGAGTTACTTTGCTTCTATACCACTTTTGACAATAACATGAAAATGTTACTATAGGCTCAACACCGTAATGCCATTATCAACAGATAATGCTGTTAATAGGAATTCGTCATTATTAGAATGTAATTCTATAGTAATAATCCTCAATTCAAGAATGACCAACCAAAGCTATTATTTGCTACCTATCGATAAGTAAATTTATAGTAGACGTTACGTATTTGAATTTTATCTGAATTCCTTTTGAAGATGGTGTAATAACACTGAATACAATATGGATAAAATTTCATAGCACATAGGAAAAATGAAACGTTAGATTGGGACACCTACTACCTTCCGAAATCTTAAAGTAATAGTACATTGTCTTTGCGAGATTTTATATATTCAAATTATCAACAAATTGGTTACAAGTAACAAACAAGCACGTTTATCACCGCATATTATAATAACATCAAATAATTATGGGACGTGACTAATGTAGAAATACTAAATCTTTCACGTAACATTTGAATTCTCAAGGATTATTCTTAGCAATAAAAATTTCTCATACTGTGATCGTTCCTTTTATGTTAGGGAAGTAGGAACTCTTAAATAACATTATTACGTATAAAAGCAGCTCTTACATAGCTCAAAATATCACGAGGGAGAATCAAAGATAACTGGGAATTGCGTTTTTGGTTGTATTGTGTCCATTCCATAGAGAAAGTATGCCTGGAGGGTGACGAAAAATGGATTTCTATCCTGCTCATATTGTCAGGTCTCCATGAGGGTAATTCCTTCGAAATATCCTTTAAGTGAATCCCCTGTTTAGTCGTGATGTTACTGACTGATGAAACGCTTCTATCTATGCACTAACCCACATCGTGGCAAGGGTAACCGCTGCCCACTTCACACCACAAGGGTTACTATACCAAAACTTCCGGTTACAACTGACCCACCACCGAAGAACAGAAATATAATTATTTCAATGAGTATGAGTGAATAATTGAGCAATTACTTGTTAGAAATGAATTCAATCTGCAGATAAATAGTTTCGGACAGCTATTTCGGCTTCTTTGGCTCATCAGCAAGTAAAGTGGTAGTGTCAACGATAGATATCTGTGGTGCCGCCGTATATATCACTACTCAGCGATAGAAAGTGCTAAAGAGATAAAGAACTACCGCCAACTACCGGCGAGTAGATGTTCAAGGTAATGACGAAAATTGACTGAATAGATTTTCCATGCTTCATAGAAGTCACGATGGACAATGTTAGGACAAAGTCTGCTAGAGGGCGACATAAACTTCTGTTGATGGTAATGTAGTATAGGAATCATATACTAAATTCAATTAAATTCATAAACACAAATTACCTCTTTTTCTACTATCAATCACCGTAATAAGAATGTTATTTATAAATTTATCGTTAACTTGAACCAAACTCAAGTAAGTTTTAGTTTCTTACTATGTGAGATTAGCAATATGCTGACGGACGCAAGGTTACTCACCGTTGTCAATGATTGTATAATCTTACTCAGTGTCGGTCATTGGTCATGCACTGGGAAATCCTTGTTTCATGAGATATCTGGGACAACCTATCAAATGAGGGTATAGATTATTCTTATACATAATTAGTGATAAACTAGCTATCTGCAGCTACCCTGTACATCTAGTAAGTAAATGTTGACTAGTGAATCCTGTTACAACCAGTGTGTGATTTCAACCCTTTGTTTTCTGTGCCCAAGTTTCCTAAGGAACTTCTGCCATGTAATGAGCAACGAACCTTTTTTCTGATACGACAGTAATATACAGGGTGTCTCAGTTGTAAAGGGGTGAACAGTCGATAGTACATCGAGACATAAGTTAACATGTTTATTTTTTTTACAGAAACATTTTCTAACGGCAATTTGTCGTTTCAAAATTAGCTCAGTGGTAGATGCATCTATCTTCTAATCATTGTGGCTTCCGGTCGCAGGTTCGAATCTCGGCGACGGGGGAATTTTTCCGATAAGCCGTTTGGCCTAAGCAAATGGACAATTTTGAAAATTATTCCTATTGTCAAATAAAAAGTATCTTTTATTTCAATAGTCGGTTCAACGTATCTTTGAAACTTCACATATTAAATGTGGCGAAACTATTAAAAACTTACCTCTTCAGGAACAGCACGAATATTCGTGAATCCCCCTCTGAAAACTACGAATACTTTTCTAGCTCCACATCTCAAGGCAGACGTAGCACAATCGAAAGCTGTATCTCCAGACCCCAGAACTATGACGTTGCCGTGTAACTTTGGTAAAGTTGAGACGGTCGATTTACAACCACATCCTATTCTTTTGCTGGCTTTAGATACGTCGGGGAGGAAGTTTTTTGAAGTATAAAACCCATTCGACGTACTCAGGTCCTTGAAAATGGGATGAACTTGAGGTTGCGGTAAGCCGATACCGATAAAAATTGCCTTGGCGTCTTCCAGGAGCTTGTCCACGGTGATATCGGTGGTCGACAGTTGCCGATCTCTCACTATCTTGACACCCAAATCTTGTACCAAACCGATTTCGAAGTCGACAATATCTATTGGTAATCGATACTGAGGAATTTCGCTAGCGCTGAAACATAAGAAATTAATTTTTTCAGGGTCTTACAAAAATATGGCTACACCATCTAGGTCGAAATAGTCTAGAAGATTTCATTTCAATTTTGGTTTAACGGTTTTAAGAGCTTCCGTTTCTACTAAAGATAAAAAGCAGACAAAGTTTCCAGATACTTTCCAGAATATCATGCAAAAAATCGCATCTCGATCTATCTCGGAGCAAACATTTTCTAGCTGTAAGTCCTTCTTGTGCTGTATTTTCTCGACTGAACGCTAGTTCAGCTATTGGCAATTTTATGGAAAAGATTTTGGTGTAAGCATATTTTGGATAAAATTGGTTCTCACTATGAATATTTCAATTGTTCCATAATCATTGTAACAATAAGTAATTCGCTATCATCTTCCACAGCTTGAATACAATTTTACACCGATATTTTTCGGTTGGTAGGTTAATTGTCAGGTTATTTTTGGATGCAATAACAATAACCGAACTGATAAGAGAAAATACATATCATCTCCCGATAAATAGAAATATTTGCCCGTATCCACTAAAAATACTATATAAAGATTCTTGACCCAGTATGAATTTATATAAAAATTCTCGGGAAATAGGTCACAATAACACTCTGTTTTAAATTTTCGTCGTTACGTACGTTTCGGTCTCACGACCTTCATCAGAAGACTTATTATGTAAAAAGGGGTTAATTAAAACTAATTAGCACAACCGTCCATATCGCACAATTTTCAATCAAAAAGCCCACGCCGTCGAAACGAACAGAACCACGAATAATCGAAAATTGTATCGTTAATATTAAAGTATAATTTTTTTGTAACAAGAATCCACTGTTCAGTAAAATTCTCATAATATACAAACGCATATTGCTATGGTCTCAAAGCAACTGAAGTTCGAAGCTATTTGTTGATATTTACTCGAAACAGATGTAGATTTATGACGTACTTGAAAAGGTTTTAGACCTGCATTGGAATTCACTTTAAGCGTTCTTCCTAAAATATACTTTTAACATTATAAAGACGCATGTAGGAATTTGCAAGAGTTTTAATTAATCAAGTTAGTATAAATCTGACTCAATCCCTGAATATCATTCCTATGGTTCACAGAATTGGAATCCCGTTTTATGTGAATCATCTCCAGGATAGATCTTTTATAATAATTGGTTTCTTTAGTTAAAATATTAACATTTTTGTAATCAAACTCATGGTTATAATCAAAGCATTGTTTAGCAAGGGTGGTGGAATTTTCTAAGTTATTATTTCTTGTGCTATACTTATGGCCGTACATTATTTTTTTGTAAATATTGTTTAGAGATTCCAGTATAAGTTCCATCACAATCTAAACAATTCAATTTATATACTGTGTGGGTTTGTTTATCTTTAGGTATTACAGGTTTTAGATTTGAGAAATATTTCCCAATACAGTTAGTAGGTTTATGCGCAACATTTATATCGTACTTTTTCAAACATTTCTTAATTTTTTCTGAGATCTCCGGAATCTATGGTAAAGATATATAATTGTCTGTATTACCTGTTATGTTATTTTTATATGAAGAACCATTATAGATTTTGTTTATTCTCTCTTTAATGATAGAATTGAAGAACGTTTTTGGGTAGCCATTCATTTCTAGTGTATTACGAACAATTTTTAAATTTTTGGGACGGTCTTCTGCGTGGGACAATTTCACCGCGCGGTCTGTAAGGCTGTTAATGACACTTTTTTTTATAACAAGCTGGTGCAACGGAATTGAAATGAAGATAACGTTGAGACCAAATTTCTTTAGTAAACCAAGAAGTTTTTATTTTTCCATCTGCATCATGCCTAATGTTCATATCTAGGAAATTTATGTTTTTGTTTATTTCTATTTCACAAGTGAATTGAAGTTTACAGTGGAAATTGTTGAATTTATTAATCACATATTGAACTTTATCGTTGGGAACACACATAAGGCAATCATCTACATATCGTTTAAAGAATACAGGCTGAAAATCTAATGAATTCATAACGGATTCCTCTAAGCATTCCATAACGAGGTTAGCGATGGTAGCTGAAATAGGAGATCCCATTGCTGTGCCGAAAATTTGTCCAAAATATTGCTCACCGTACTGAAAATAAGTGCATTCTAAACAAAACTTTACCGCATTTATAAAATCCGATTGATCAAGAGGTGTGTGGTTTTTAATCTCTGCCCAACGTTTTTTGATGCAATTCAATGCCAAAACGACAGGTATATTTGTAAATAAAGAAACAACATCCAAGGAAATTAGTTGATGGTTTACTGGTACGGATTGATTTTTTATAAATTCATTAAAATGCCATGAGTCTTTCACATAAAATTCATTTTTTCCTATTATATTATTGATAGATTTAGATAGAAATTTTGATAAATTGTAAGTAGGAGCTCCAATATTACTTACAATGGGTCTTAGGGGTATATCATTTTTATGAAGTTTCGGAAGCCCATAGATATAAGGTGCTAGCCCATTATGGCAAATTAATTTATTTTTTAATTCAGTAGGGATTATCTTATCTTTATGCCATTTATTTATTACGTACGTATTTATTATCTACGGCCATAAGTATAGCACAAGAAATAATAACTTAGAAAATGCCACCGCCCTTGCTAAACACTGCTTTGATTATAACCATCAGTTTGATTACAAAAATGTTAATATTTTAACTAAAGAAACCAATTATTATAAAAGATCTATCCTGGAGATGATTCACATAAAACGGGATTCCAATTCTGTGAACCATAGGAATGATATTCAGGGATTGAGTCAGATTTATACTAACTTGATTAATTAAAACTCTTGCAAATTCCTACATGCGTCTTTATAATGTTAAAAGTATATTTTAGGAAGAACGCTTAAAGTGAATTCCAATGCAGGTCTAAAACCTTTTCAAGTACGTCATAAATCTACATCTGTTTCGAGTAAATATCAACAAATAGCTTCGAACTTCAGTTGATTTGAGACCATAGCAATATGCGTTTGTATATTATGAAAATTTTACTGAACAGTGGATTCTTGTTACAAAAAAATTATACTTTAATATTAACGATACAATTTTCGATTATTCGTGGTTCTGTTCGTTTCGACGGCGTGGGCTTTTTGATTGAAAATTGTGCGATATGGACGCTTGTGCTAATTAGTTTTAATTAACCCCTTTTTACATAATAAGTCTTGAGACCGAAACGTACGTAAAGACGAAAATTTAAAACAGAGTGTTATTGTGACCTATTTCCCGAGAATTTTTATATAAACTAAAAATACTCTAAGGACCTTCCAGCTACAAAGTAGCCATCATGAGAGAAAACTAAATTGGGCCTGGTAGCTCAGTGGTAGAAGAATCGATCTACTAATCACTGTGACTGCTGGTCGCGGGTTTGAATCCTGCGACTGCGGAATTTTTCCGATGGCCCGAGAAGGTGGTGTGGCAAGATACAACGGGCTATCAAGCCCAAGTGTCAAGACTGCTCTGGTTGCAGGATCGAGCCTACCACACGAGGTGGAGTGTTTAGTGGGTATATCTGAGGTGATTAAGTTCGGGACTCAGGGACTCCCACGCTACCTTATGGGATGTAATAGGACCATAAGGTGCCCATAAATGGTTTCAACCACCTCCCAACAAATAAAAAACAAAAATTAAATTGGAAATCAAAATATTCCTGTTTAAATACTATTCGGGAGTGATAATCCCGTCTAAATTACCTAGATATTTGTCTGTACTATGTTTTAAAAGTGATAAGCTTTCTTTTGAAATGATGTGAACACTATTTAAAATGTGTTCACTATTTTTGTTCTTTTAAATGAGCAAAATGTTCTTTATACCGATTTGAAATGTTCCTTACAGTTTGACCCACATAGCATTTTGAACACGACTTACAAGCAATTCTGTAAATCTCGAAATCGGAAACTTTATCAAAGATTACGTTCCAATTCCCTTCTTTGATGAGAAATTGAATTGTATCCACTTTTGGAAATTGATTAGTTTTGATTTTGAGGAAGTTTCAAGTTCGCTCAGAACAATATTGGCCAAAAAATGCGAAAATGGGTTGTTCATTGCACATTTGATTATTTCTTTATAATAGTATTTGTTTAAAGTGAAATAAAGACGTAAGGATCACGTATTCTGTGCAGTTTCTATTGGGGAAATTTATATGTGAAAGCCATTTCTTCAGAATGCTTATCGACTTCCAATGAAGCGAGAGTATCACCAAGTTCAAGTTTGAAATCTTCCAATTTTGCAATTAGTTCCAATGAATTTTTCACAGACAAACATACCATTATGGAACAATTTGTGCAGCAAGCTATTCATTAGACTGACAACGTTGGGTTTAGTAAAAAATTGAATAGAATGTGATCTACACTCACCTCAGTCCACCAATGTACTTTTCTTTTTCGTAAATAGTTATGTCGTTGTAACCTAATCTACCCAGGAATGTGGCACATGATAAAGAAGCAGGTCCGGCACCGATAAGTACAATTTTTGCGTTCTGTTGTTTCGGAACGGGCGTTTTAGGGTCTCGTATTTGTCTAACTCCCATTTTACTGAAAATCTGAAAACGTCGACATTTTATTTTATTCGGAGCCCTGGAGGGGTGACAATCCTGGCAGTCTATGGCCCCCTTCAATGGTACTTACCTCAGTTGCAAATTGTTGCAATCCTCCTATATTAATCGGACCTTCTTCCGCGGCTTGCAGATTGCATCCGCCAACACAAAGATCACTTGTTGGACATACCATCCCACATGTGATTCCAAGAGGATTATCCGAAAATATTGCTTTTGCAGCTCCATAGTAATTCTAGAAAAATAAACTAAGTTTAATACGTACGCAATTAAAATAGGTAGTACTGAACCTGTGGCCGATACAAAAGGATCAACTGAATGTAGCCAACTATTGACAATGTAAATACAGTATAACCTTCTTATAGCGGTCACCCATGGGGATATAGGTTAGGGAAAATAAAATAAAAACCATTTCATTTTATTCAAGAAGATACATTTCAAATGAATCAAGTGGAGTTTTCGCCTAAACGCTCAAAACTCCTTCTCTCTAAGAGTAGGAGAGGCTTAAGACGGGGACAGGACTCCTTACATGACCCAAGTTGTAGTAGATGCGGATCATATCCTAGTAGAATGGCCAGCACTGTCTTCTCTCAGGCTGCAACACCTTGGCAACGGATACATGACGCCTGGGGTCATAAGGGACATCAGTCCATGCAGAATCCTAGCTTTCGGCGCTGCTTTAGTACTGCTTGACTGAGTCTTATATCCAAAGGCGCACAATGAACCCAATCAAGCGGTCTAAGTGCTCTGGACGTATCCGCTCCCGTTTTGATTGATTGTCTGATTGATAGCAGACTGAACGAACAGTGAAACAGAGCGAATAGCGTCTATCATTTCGACGAACCGATCTGTTGAATAACTCGAAAATGGCTCAAGGTACGACTTTGAATTTTAATGCCAGTAAATGTCGAGCATCATATCCAGTTTGTGTCGAAATTTCAAGTGGATTGCATTCATCGTTTGACCGCTACACAAGGCATACCCGATTATCCGATTCGAGAAAAGACTCCCTTCGTTGACGCTTTCTCCGCCTTAAATATGTTTTTCTCTTCAATACTTTGCTATTCAATCGCTAATGAGGTGTTATAAATGGAGTAGTGATTTGAATTAACAATATATTTCAGTTTGAGAAGAAACAATCAACCTTAACCACTGAAAATACTGTTACAGTCCTGACGAGTCTTCAGTTACCAAGAGAGTTAAAAATCGAAATGTGCCTAATTTTTTATTTTAATGAAATAATAAATAAAACTACTTTGTTTTACTACCACTGATATTTAATATAGTCGTTACTATAGTTTCAACACTAAACGTGTCATCTTCAGACGAAAAATGAATTTAACAAATATTAAATCTACTATATATAGGTTAAAGAAGGATTTCAAACAAATTTTATGGCTATAGGAAATAGTTCTAGGAAAAACCAGAGAGGGGTAAGGTGATTAGGTAATTCCGTGAGGACATTAGTGGTGCGGGTATATTTACTAACAGACTTTAAAAACTAAAATCAGGTTATTAATACATTGAAGAGATTACTGTAATATACATCTAGTTGATCGTTTAGGATCTTATTATCATACATCTTCATTCCTTTGAAAATTTCCATTGACTCTAATATATTTAGTTTAAAAGTTTTATCTTGACTATGTAAAATTTGGACATTATTCAAATTAGGAAAGGTATGGCCTGTTTCTAAAATATGATTTGCGAATGAAGAATCGGTTTTATTATATTTAAAGGAACGAAAATGTTCTTTATATCTAACTGCTATGTTACGGCAAGATCTACCTATGTAAAAACTATCACACTCTGAACAAGTTAGTTTATAAACTCCGGGTCTTTTAAATTTGTCAGTTTTATTTTTCGCATTGAACAGAACATGAGATAATTTGTTTGGGGGTTTGAAGCTGATGGTCAGGTTATGATGGGATAAGATGTTTGCAATTTTTTCGCTTATAGGACCAAAATAAGTTAAAGAAACATATTTTAATGAGTTATCTTTGTATTTTATAAAGAAATAAATGCTATTGTAAATTAATTTTTGTCTTTTTCTATTCATTATTTTAATTACTTGAGGACCGAAACCGTTATTTGTAGCAATGACTTTAATTGTATCTAGTTCTTTACTAAGATTTTCTTGAGATAAGGGAAGGGAAAAGGCTCTATGTATCATTGAATGAAAAGCAGCTAGTTTATGACTATAGGGGCTATGTGAAGAGGTACAAATTACTGTATCTGTGAAAGTAGGTTTTCTGTAAATGTCGAATGAGATGCTATTATTATGATGTGATAATGTTAAGTCTAAGAAATTTATTTTGTGATCCTCTTCTGTCTCTAATGTGAATTTTATGTTGGGATGAATAACATTGATGAATGATAAGAAAACATCTAATTGTCTAGGTGTACCTTTAAAGAGGGCTAAAATATCGTCTACGTATCTGTACCAAAATTGAATATGTTTTTTAGTTATGGCATAACTCATTATAGTATCTTCTATGTGAGACATAAAAATATCTGCGAGAAGTGGACTTAATGGAGAACCCATAGCTAATCCGTTATTTTGAGTATAAAATTTGTTATTAAACTGACAGTAATTTTGACTGAGGCATAAATCAAATGCCTGTTCTATTTCTGATTTTATCAAAGGATTAATATGTGACTTTTCTAAGATATTTGTGATTAAATTTTGACATTCACTGGGAGGGATATTTGAAAACATATTAGAAACATCAAAGGATACCAACATACCGGTATTAGGTATAATTTTTGCTTTTATCGAATTTGCGAGTTCAACAGAGTTTTTTACTGCAAATTTGGGTTTGAACGACTATATTAAATATCAGTGGTAGTAAAACAAAGTAGTTTTATTTATTATTTCGTTAAAATGATAAACTATCACAAAGTAACGGCTTCCACAATTGAATTTCTAATTTTTTATATTTGGGGACTGATAGCATTCATATTCGAACAGGTACATTTTGATTTCTCATTTAGTTTCATTATCATCATCATCAGCATCTCTACAGAGGGGGCTTAGCCCCCAGATGCAATTAGGCCACTTAGTTGGGCCACTCGTCTAATTTAGTTTACTCTGATGATGGCTACTTGGTAGCCGAAAGGTCCTCAGTACTTCAACAGTATTGTTAGAGGATACGGATGATTGTTTCATCTTATAGTTTTTTAATGTATCCACAGGATGAACTATATTCTAGCTATTCTATTTTGTTATAACGCCCCCGCCCCTGACACTATAACAAAATGGTTATTGTATCAATTGGAGAGAGTGTACAACTAAGAAATCAGCATACCACTTGATATAAATTGATTTCATCAATTCTTTCATATGATTCTGATAAGTACGAAATAATCACCCATATCCTCTAAAAATGCTATTATAGTATAGTACAAAGGATCTTTTTGGTAGCCATCATCAGATCATATGATTGTTGAAATGATTACCACTAAAATCTATCCTACTCGCATTAACTTACTCTTTTCTATATCTGTATTCATTAATAATATCATCTACAATAACAATGAAACCAGTCTATATCACAAATTACTACGGAAACTATACGTATCTAAAAATAAGGTTGTTTTCTTTCAAGAAACATTGCTCGTAGTAGATCTACGTTTAGAAGGACATTTATTTTCTCAGTATCGATTAATTGCTTCGATTATTATCTCACTGATGGGTTCAATGCTAATGTAAAAGTGATATATCGGTTTTCAGTGGAATTTAAATGCAGCATCTGATGAGGTCAATGTAAGGTCATATTTATGTAAGTTTCGAATCAATGTATCAATCACTAACTATTCGAATGATATAGACCATAACATGATATACTTTTGTCGTTCCTGTATGCATAATATAATGATGTAGTTGAGCTACATCAATTTTTGATTAATTCAATAATAACGACGAGGGTACACAAACCGCAATTCTATCCATATACAGGCATGCCCGTAAAAAAGAGGTCAATCCGTTAACCATATCTTTTTTGAGAAAAATATTATGATATTCACCGTGTCATTTTTGACTGTCATGTTCGATATACAGAGGCATCAAACTTTGAAAATAACAGTTTTTCTAATAACTCGAATATTCAAAAGAAAAACTGTGAGGTCTCCGGAATGTATGGTAATGTCATAACAGCCTGTATTACCGTTTATGTTATTTATATATGACGTTCCATTATGGATTTTGTTTATTCTTCCTTTAATTGAAAAATGTTTTTGGGTAGCCATTCATTTCCAGTGTATCACGAACAATTTTTAACATACATCACTATTCCGAACTCATCGTTTAGCCCTCGTAGCCATAAATTAGCAGCATATCACTCAATGATCCGTAGAGTATTTTCGATACCATTGTCAATAGAACACCCCAGTATTGAGTTGAACACGATCAAACGAATAGCCATCAATAATGGTTTTCCGGTAGATGAAATAAACTAATAAATCGCAAACAACAACAATTAACTTTCTATAAAATTTATCCGCGTATAAAACACATAGATGTAACCACTAAATTCATCTCTTTGACATATTTTGGTACAGAAAGCGAACATATTGCTAACATTTTATTACGCCATAATTTTAAAATCAGTTTCAAACCTCAAAATAAGCTTTGCCATCTTATATATAACGCCAAAGACAAAATCAATAAATATAGAAGACCTGGAGTTTATAAGATGATTTGCTCAGACTGTTATGACTTTTATATAGGTAGAACTTGTCGGAATTTCAAATTAAGATACGAAGAACATTTTCGCTCGTTTAGACTCAACAAAACAGACTCTACCTTTTTAACATACTGGTCATAATTTCCTTAATTTAGATAGCCTAAGCATTTTACATAGCCAAACCAGAGGTTTTAAATACATTAGAATCAATAGAGATTTATAAAAGTGTCAAAAACTCTAATAAAAATATCCTCAATGATCAATTAGACCTACATCTAAGTGATCTTTTTATGTGTCTTTCAAACCGCTCTTAAAATAATTCTTAGAATATTAAATAATTATAATCACACTAATTCACAAATTGTTACCTTGTTTACTATGTTTTACTGTACTGTCTTTCAAACCGCTCTTTAAATAATTCTTAGAATATTAAATTATAATCACACTAATTCACAAATTGTTGCTATGTTTACTATGTAATACTGTACATTCCTAGGATCTACCTGTTTTTAGAATTTCCGTTGATCCCTTAATCTCAACATCACTTTACTCTACTCTATTTATACTTGAACTGTTTCATTGATTTCTTCATAATTTTCTAATTGTTTGATAATGACACTTCGGTGTTGAAACTATAGTTACTTTTTCACGTTATTATTAATAAAAGTGGTATAAAAACAAAATAGTTATTCTTCCATATAATCAAACTGGTGTATTTGTAAATGAAGAAACAACGTCCAAAACAATTAATAGATGATCTACGGGTACGGATTGATTTTTTATAAATTCATCAAAATGCAATGAGTCTTTCACATAAAATTCATTTTTTCCCACTATATTGTTGATAGATTTTGATATATTATAGGTAGACGCTCCAATATTACTTAGAATGGAGCCTTAAAGGTATATCACTTTTATGTATTTTCGGAAACCCATAGATATAAGATGCTTGCCCATTATGGCAAAAATATGTATTATGAAAGATCTATCCTGGAGATGATTCACATAAAACGTGACTCCAAATCTGTAAATCATAGAACAGATATTCAGTCATTAAGTCACATGTATACTAATTTAATTAATTATAACCCTTGCAAATTCCGACATACATCTTTATAATGTTAAAAGTATATCTTAGATAGAATGCGCAAATAGCAATATTTCTAATAAGGTCTGACAATTTTTTCTATCACCTCATAAATCTTCAACATCTGGTTCGAAAGTCGATACTTGTAATACAATCGTATTACAAATTGTGCTTTGATATCACTTTTAAGTTCATAAGAAAATTGTTAAGCAGTGGATTCTTAATTCGTACACTTAAGACATTAATGTGTTACAATTAATATAAAGATAAAGACGCTTTGTGCTTGATACAATTGGTTTTAAGAAATCACGTTTTAGACATTGATTCGTGTTCTGATGATGGTCGTGAGACCAAAACGTATGTGAAGACGAAAATAATAAGCATATGTGTTAGTGTGACCTATTTCCCGAGAATTTGTATATAGTTCCTACAATCATTTACACTTGCAAGACCCTGGCACCGTAGAAACAGATTAGCCGATTGTGATCTCTGGGTTCAAGGTTACTGCTTCAACGCGGAGTACTTAATAATAAATGAATCAATTAGATAAACACATTTTTATCAAAGTGATAGTACTTGTTAAACAATGATTGCTATTTAGTAACTAGGAAGTTTCGAGTATTTAATATTTGGTTTCGTTTAAGGTCAACACTTACAAATATATTCATACAGTTAACTAGAGATGTTGTGAAAGTAGTTATAAGAAAAATGGTACAAACTATCGTAAAACACTAATATTCATAAATCTACATTAAATAGTGAATATTTCTTTTTAAAATGTTGATTTGCTCATTTTATTATAAAAGCGAAGTCGGTCAATCGTAACAAACCGTGATTAATGGGCTTATTAGTTTGTTTCGATAACAAAACACAATAGTTGGTTGTTTTAGTGTTATTGAACAAAGTTAAACTTTTCCACGTTCGAATAATGAAGAAGATTATACAATTGTGTTTCATAATTTATTATTTTATTTGTAACGAATTCATGCGTGGTAAATGCCGAGAATAATATGTTGGTTTTAGTATGTTAGTCATAACATATTATTCAACATCCAACTCATGAAAACCACAGATTCGTACGGTTCTCGCCTTGGCCCACTCCCATCTTTGCTTCACTCCAGACGTTAAGGCAACATGTCCGTACTCTGAATTTCGGCGCTCTCTTGGATAAATACGTTGAAAAATCACTTTCAACATTATTAATGCACCCCAAATTGGTATCCACAACCTCTTGAGATCCCATAGAACCAGTTCCATCAGTTACATGAACCTTCTGAAATTTTCGCATTTCCACATATTTCATAAGATGGAAAAATGGTGAATTCGGTCGAACTCATCGATTCCGATATAACGCCATCATAATGGACACTCATGGATGGGAAATTCCATTGATTTAATGTATGATATTTTGAATTGTCAATTATGTAAATACTAATTAAATGATACCTCATAATAGATCAATACCCACAACACGAACACAACCCTCAACATCGGTCATGAGATTTTTTACACCGGACCTTCCACCGAGGTGTTTCACACAGAACTCGGACAACTCGATAACCATCGATTTAACGTACGATATTTTGAATCGTAGATTATATAAATACCAATTTAATATTTTTTCATGATTGATCAACACCCTCAACACCGCCACCCCCTCCCCCAACACCACAACCTTCACCTGAAGAGATGTGTAGAATGTCTAAATTTATAGTACATGGAGTAGATGAGCTTTTTACTTATCTTTTAGAAGAAGTATGTCTTCATTATTATTATTATTATCATTTATTACGTTTTCTTGTTCGTCTTTATTACATAACATTTGTTTTCTATTTAAAGATGGTGGGGACAAGGCGGAGGAATGGTTACAGATACTTCATCGAATATCTTTAGTGGTGATTAATGATGCTTTGTATTTTTTGTCAAAATAAATTGAATGTTTTTTCTTCAAACATCATCATCCTTCTTTCCAGATCTAAGATGAAATGAAAATCATCGCGAGCTATATTTTTTCAAACTTAATATGTATGAATATAAAATTCGATATTTGTATGTTATCTTATCATGTATCTTATTTCTGCCGCGCATAGCCATAGTGGCAACAGTGCTATCTTTGGAGGTAGTCCCCATGTATTTTGATTGCTCTCCGACACTGTCAGAAAGCAATACTTGTGTTTGTTTCTCTGTAAGCTTGCTGTCGAAGATCAACTCACCTTATTCGCTATGCTGGTTATGAACGACTTTATGTCCAGCTGTGTTGGACATGATTTTTGACAAGGGGCATCTGCGCATTTCAAACATCTTGCAGCTTCCGTCAAAGCACCTCTTTCGCTTAGGGTGGTCGGTTTTATGTCGGAAAAGTTGTTCTCGAGACTCACACAACTCTAGAAAGAAAAAAAAACCAAATATGTATATAGCAGTTCTATTTCTCCGAATAATGTAAACTATGAGGAAGACCTATAATCTTCATTGTCCAATTGATTTTGCTTCTTTTGAATATAAAAATCGACAGCTAAAAGTGTAAAATCATGAAAATTGTAAAATTAGTAAAATCCGTAGCACTAAGGGGAATAGCCAAATAATAAGATATTAAATGAATTGCATGAATTGTTGATATATTGTGAAATCCATCCCGAAGATTACCTCGAGTTATAAGGACGCTTGTGCTGATTCAATTAGTTTTGAGAAATCCCGTTTTAGACATAATACATCTTCTGATGATAGTCGTTAGTCGTGAGACCAAAACGTACGTAAAAACGGTAAAAATAAGCAGATATGTTAGTGTGACATATTTCCCGAAAATTTGTATATAATTCATACTTGGGTCAAGAATCATTATTAAACAAATGAATGTGGAAAGAAGTTTACACAAACGATGAGGAAATTGCGAATTACTGTAACGAATTTTTTATAAATATGAAAAAAAATGTATTCAGCAATTCTCTCGCTTCCAAAAAATTTAAAAAACAACTACCCCCAAATTAAAGATTCCATGTTTCTTAAGTCTGTAAGTGAAAAAGAACTCATTCAACATATAAGCAATCCAAAAGCTTCCAGTTCTCCAGGAATTGATGGAATAACATTTTTTAATAATGAAAAAATTTCACATTTATATTCTGAAACATAATAAACTTAATAGTTTTAAATGGGACAGTACCTGCGCAATTGGAAATATCTGTAGTTACACCTATGTATGAAAATGATGAAAAAATTATATTCATAAGTACAGACCTATTACTCTAATGAACAGGTTAGGTAAATTATTTGAAAAATGTCTCAAAGTAAGATTATTTCATGAGAAACAATTTGTATTTCGCGCTGTACAAATGAAGCTATGTTCGAATTCATAAATAATATAAAAAAGAACTAGAGAATGGAATGGAGTGCATTGCAGTATTCCTGGATTTGGCGAAGGCACGGTAGCCCATGCATCATTTGTAGAAGTTTCGGAACGGTATGGGAAAGGGGGTGCAGTATTAAAGAACTTCAAAAGGTATTTAACACATGGAATTTAAACAGTTAAAATAAGAGACAATTATAGTGATATTGACTATATGAATATGGGAGTCCATCAAGTTCTTGGTCCATTGGTATTCATTCTATATATAAGTTCACTGTTTCATAAACAAATAGAAGGCGGTATACTATCGTAAGCGGTCTTGATATCCGAAGGACAATCGTGGCAGCATGTTAAAAAAAAGCAGAAGCTGGTACATCTGTAATTAAAAACTGCTTAGATTTAGATAAATTATCAATGAATATAAGCAAAACATCCGACATAGTATTCTCCATTACAACAGTAAACAGGCCAGACTTTGATAAAATAATCATCCGGAACACAAATCAAGAAATAAATAGCGTCAACAAAATAAAATATCTTGGTATAATAATAGATAAAAATCTTAACTGGACAGATCAAATAAATACACTCAAAGTAAAGCTACATAGATTTATATACAAGTTTTATGTATTAAGAAAAATGGTTGATGAGAAATACCTTATTATGTTATACAAATCTCTAGTTGAAAATATCTTACGATAATGGTATCATTGTATGGGGAGGTCTATATAAAAACGCTTTGCAACCATTATCGGTTTTTCAAAACACTATTTTTGAGATAATATCAAGCCAAAGTAGACTATATCCCACAAAATCACTATACAATGAACAATTTTTGAACATAAAATCATTATTTTGCCACGCATGTTGTATTTTCATTTACAAACGCATTGTCAGGAAACTAAAGCTGAAATAAACAAAATATCATTAACTTCTTTCTGCCAAAGAGATTCATTACGACTGTTTAAGCTTAACTTATTCATATTTTTATACATATTGACAATAATTATGATAAGTCATTTAAAGTATCATTTTCTGTATATTAGCTATTATAGCCTCTGTGAATGTATTTACGACACATCTGGAATCCAGTCGTAAATGGGATTCTTGTGTCAATTTGTCATCAGCCGACGGAGTGTTATCGAGTTGGCATGGTTTGTTTATTATCGGTACTTCTAAGAATTGTTTGTGTTGCCTGGGAATGTCTGGTCAAAGGTGGAGTTGACTACAGCTCAGAAGGGGCAATAATATAGTCTAGAAAGCAAGCGCCCTTAGCGGGTCCGCCTAAGGTAATCCCGCCGGGGGCGAATAAAAATGAGCTGCCTCAGCGTGGGTAAATGCTGCACCACATGGCTTTACTCCTGAAGTCCGGTGTCTGTGTTTCCTATCCCAGGTCTCTGGGTAATGGATTCTCGGCCAGGGCAATGATATGTGCTAGGCCAATGAGATGAGGCCGACGGCTACTCGTCAAACGAAAGCTGTTTAATACGAGTAGGCAGAGGGAGAGGGGCCCAGATGTTCCAAAAGACCGTGTCCTCTCCAATTAAGGCGTTGGTAGCTGCCGGGCAGTTGGCGTAGGAGAGGGTACTACCTGACATGTCAAGAGTCTGCGGCCGGGAAGGCAGGGGATTTAAAACCTCCCACACTTATTATCTGTCAAGCTCGAAACCTGCCGAACTTGATCCTACCAGACTTCATTTTCATTATCGAACAGCGAAGTTGAGGAACTCTTTACCTAGTGAGGTCTTTCCCAATTCCTATAACCCATAAACATTCAAGATAAGTTCGAATGCTCATCTCCTTTCCCTGCATTGCACTGCTGACTCACACGATTTTCTTCGAACATTATAGGTTTTTCTCTAGTGGAGTCTAATAGAAAAAAATATATATAGGCAGTCTTACAGTTCTTGGCAATAATTTATCAACACACGATACACATTCAGTACAAATTTTACAACGATTAAGACATGTAAATTAAAAAATTACATCTAAGTAAACGCGAGTTTGTGAATAGTGATACTTCAGATAACGTCATAACTAGTAAAGATTCGTCCTTTTTATAATCAAGTGTGCATTTTCATCATATGTTCCTGAACTCAGTTCTTTCCAGACACGATGCCGCTTAACCACGATAATCAACAAATACTCAACGAACCACAATAATCAAGCAATTGGCAATCATCAGCCAGTTCGAATTATCACAAGAGACTGACAATAACAAAAACAATAAGAAACGAGATGTGTTTTTGATTGGCCTAATGATTACTTACATTACAGTTGTGGGTAGCATTCCTTTTCCAGTGTTGTTTGTTGACCTTAGTTTCAGTGGTCGGAACCAAATTTGAGTAATTTCGAACACGAGGATTCAATGCCAACAAACTCTAAAAATAAGAAGATTATGTGAATCAATTTATGCTACTATTCGAGCTGCAATACATGTTAATTTAATCCTAAATGAATAATATATTGTAAATATAACGCCACAATATTGAACTCATTCTAGAACTAGAAAATAATAATTCTCAATTTTTTTTCGATGCGGTTGAATAGTGGCTCAGTGGTCCCCAATTAAATACATATAAATTTGTTGAAGATTGCAGATCATCAATGTTTTATTGACATCCTCACCCTTCGCTCATACCATCAAATTTAAAAATGAATCATGATTGTTTTGTAGGTAGAAGAATAACTATAAAAAGTTCACACTGTAGATAAATTATAACACTATTGATAAGAAATAATCACCCTTATCCACTAGAAATACTGTTAACGTACTGAGGACCTTTCGGCTACCAAGTATCCATCATCAGAGTAAACTATATTATAAATGTTCCTGCTTACCTAAGATTCATAAGCCGGGAAATTCAATGATACCAATCATTTCAAACATTTATTGTCCTACGTTTAACATAGCAAAATGGTTAGTGAAGGAATTCAGAAACTTCCAAGCCGCACAAATCCGGGATTTACAAAATTAATTGTAAGTCGTGTTCAAAACGCTATGTGGTTCAAACTAGAAGGAACATTTTAACCCGTTATAAGGAGCATTATGCTTATATATAGAAAAATAATGGTGAAAAATCAGCGGTAGCCGAACATATTTTGAATACAAGTTACACTATTTCTCAGAAAGTTTATCACTTTTAAAACACAGTACAGGCAAATATCTAAGTAATTTACAAGGGATGGAAATGTATAATCGAAAAAGCAATTTATTAAATTTTGATTTATCTCCAGCTGAGGGTAACCTGTAAAGGGGGTCAATTATCTCGGGGTGACGCTGGACCCAAAACTGACTTGGAACCAACATCTGGGAAAAGTGATTGAAGAAGCGGATACCTCATTATTTGTGACCAGACGCTCCTTCGGAAAATATGGTGGCTACGACAGAACATTCTCCTCTGCTTGTACAACATTGTGGTTGAACCCGCAACAACATACTCCTCTTCGGTATGGTGGCGTAAAACACAACAAAGAGGGACCACGACAAGACTAATCAAGGTCTAGAGACTTGCATATCTTGGGATCACAGTGGTCATGAAATCAACGCCCACTGCAGCAATGGAGACACTACTGGGATTACCACCCCTCCAATTGGTAATCCAAGGAGAGGCAAGGCTTGATGCCTTCAGAATACAAAATACACTGGAGAATATTTACATTGGGCCAAGACACATGAGCATCGTAAAAATTGTGACCAGGGACGTGTTGGGCATGAAAACAGATCACATTCCAAAGCGACACTCTTTTAACAACACATTCTGAATGGAGACATACAAACCTGGGCGACATTCTACAGGGAAAGATCTGGTATACAGACGGGTATAAGACTGAAAAAGGTGCAGGTGCAGGAGTATACTCAAGAAACCCAAAGACCGGCTTGAGCTATTCATTGGGTATCCACACCTCTGTCTTCTAAGCAGAGGTATAAGCAATCCTTCAATGCGAGATGGAAAACAATCGGAGAGTCATCGAAGATGAGCAGATCCACATATTGAGAGACAGTCGGGTTGCACTTAAGGCAATGTGAAGTCAGGAAGTGACATCTTGTCTGGTATGGACATGCGAAGAAGAACTTGAAATATTGGCATACCGAAGCCGCGTTGAGCTGATTTGAGTGCCGGGACATCAGGGAACGACAGACAATGAAAGAACCGACCAACTTGCAAGAAGGGGGTCGAAGAATGCCCCAGATCCAGAACAGACCACAGGGGCACCTGAACGTACAGACCGTAGGTTTGTTAAAGACTGGATCATGGAAAACCACAAAGAATACTGGGAAAAAATCCCAGGAAACGAACATGAGAAGAAATACCATCAAAGCCCCATGATACAAGACAACGATAGACCTATTAACACTAAATAGGGAGAAATAAAAGTCATAACAGGGCCATGCCAGTAAAAGTGCACTTAAACAAAACGGGACTGTACAACGACGACCTAACATGCATAATTTGCGATGAGGATACAGAAACAGTGACACACATATTGTGTAAATGCGAGGCACTGGACCGCAAAAGCCAGTCAATTTTTGGAAAGTCTAACGGCGAACCAGAATTATATAGTTCCCACCCAGTAAAGGACTTGTTCAAACTCGTACAAGGTACAAACGTTCTCGAGTGGATACTATACAGAAACAAAACAAAGGTGGGATACAATGGGCCAGCAGGTCTAAGTGTCACCGGTGGCAATAGCCAGGAAGTCTACAAAGGGGGTGAAGTTTTCGGTAAGTATGCCTGTAAAGGTGACTCTCACAGTAAACCATGAAATCTAAAGGCTCATAACCTCCGGATAAAGGGTTTCCTTCACCTCCGCAAAAAAAAAGAAACAAACAGTAAAGTGGTTGTACCCCTGAATATTAATATAATTGTTCTGATTGTATTGTCAACATAAATTAACTAAAATGATTTTTCAATAAAAAGTACAATTTTCGATTTATATTGAAAACTTTTCATTTAGCAAGTGTTTAAAGGGTTTGTATTATGTATGATATTGGTGTTTGACGTTTCATATATATAGTCATGGGCAATAAAAAGATCCGTGAGCTATAAACAGACGTTAATGTCGAAAAAATTCGTGTATAATTATCAATTTATGATATATCCGTGCACAAATAATCATTATTTGTAAAGTTATAACTACAAAAACGGTCAGCAGTAGTTGGAATAAAATTTTTACGTTACACAATTCACTTCTATTTATTACATATTCGTGCATAAGTACATAAGTATATTTGTGGCATGTCAATAAAATAGCATCAGCATTTTAAAATTTTCTATAAAATTGCAGAAATACTGCTACGCCTTTAAATGTTGCGGTACATAAGAAAAAAGAAAACCACAGTTATTTCTATCTATCATTTTGGTGTAGCTTCAATGCATCAATACGCATATTCCGGCTGCAAAAATGGTGGCTAAAGAATATTTAAAACCTATAATATAAAAAAAACTGTAACATGCGTTTCATTACTACCTCACTTTGTATTCTATTTAGACCAGGTGTCCAAAGTTATATGTTCATCATGGATATAGTGGTATTTTTTTCACTCATTAAAATGGTGGAAGCAAAAAAATAACATCAAGTTTTCGAAATGTTCCCAAAAATTTAAAAAAATGTAAATGTAGATTTTAGATATTTTGAAAGAAAATTCAATTTGGAGCAAAAAACATAACTACCCTTAATTTGAAAATAAGCAATTCATAAACACTTGAAATTTCTGATGGTCGCTGAAATAAAATTGAACTGAGCAATGCCTTTTGGTGTCAATTAAATAAAATCATCACGATGCCTTGGAAATAACATAAGCAAACACTGTCACGTCAATAATTGTTTCTAATAAAGAAGTTTTTCGTAATATTAATTTGTTACAATAATACTTATTATTTGCTTTAAGAATTCCATTCACCCCATTTGGGGAAAAGGAGATATGCTAGAGGCATATGTGGTATGGAGAAAAACAATTGTAGAAGCATTACAATTTTACCGGCATCAAGCGTCAATCAGACATTACTTGATAATGATAACATTATAAAAAAAATTGCGAGCAAAAGAAGCTACATTCACGAAACCGAGGGAAAGAAGGATTCATGATGGATATGGAAGACTTCATAGGAATAGTTATTCCTGACATCATCATATTAGGGATTGTGGGATCATGGAGAAGATTCAAACTTGAGTTTTGGTTGCATTAAACTCTACTAGATTATCACATCGCCATTTCAAAATCTTTAGCAGATCTTCATTAATTGCGTCAATCTGTCACTGGCTCGCTCCTCTGGCTCCGATGGACGGTATAGGGGTTCTAGGTGAGAAAGCAGTATGTAGTGTACCTGTAAGGCTATCAACGGGACTATGGTCACTTCCAGCAGATCTTTTATATGGTGCAGATATAAAGTTGGTGCCAAGAAGATCCCTGTGGAACACCAGCGTTGATAGCCATTGTATCAGAGAATACTTCAATAACCACCACATGGAGTAATCTATCTGAGAGAGAAGGCTTTACTTCCAGACTCGGTCAAATGCTTTGGAAATATCCAATGATACAGCTAGAGATTCTCCATGTTTTTCAATAGATTTCTGCCATACATGTGTTACGGAGTCAAACAAGTCGCGATTTTGATTGCTTTCCCCATTACTTTAGAGATCACAGATGATAGTGCAATGGGTCTATAATTGTTAGGAAGGTTCTTCTTTCCTTTTTTTTTGGAATTGGTTGGACTCTAGCTATCTTCCAGCTGTAAGGAAACACACCACGTTTGTATGAAAGAGTATACAATCTGAAGGAAACTGGTGTTAATTCAGGCGCAGCACATTCCTTGAGAACGACAGCCTTATAGATTTATTGGTATTGAAATCATGCAGAATGCGCCTAATTGTGCACCGACGAAAGACAATTTTAGGCGTACATCTATCGATGGCAGCAATATTGGGAGCTTCCATCCCTTGTGGATCCAAAGTGGAATTTGCTGCAAATATTCCAGCAAAAAGAATGACCTTTTCTTGTGGTGTAGTAGCCAATATGCCATCATCTTTAGTTAGAGGAGGGGATTAACTGGAGTGAAATATCTACCAATTGCTTTGGCGAAAGTCCAATAGGAACGGGAGCCATTATTTTCTGTTCTGTTCTGGTCTCCAGACATGGGTCTCCGTCGCGCCAACGACGGAATGCTGTTTGTTTTGAAGCGACTGCCCTAGAACAGATTTTATTGAACCAACCTTCACAAGATGATAGTGATTTGTCGGTATGGGGTATGTAAGTTTCTATTCCTAGTCTGATAATGATCGAGTCTCTGTGGTACATTGCGTTGGGTCATCAGATTCAAAACATACGCTTCTCCAAGGAAACCGGGAGAAAAAGACAGTCCCAGTGGGATGAGTTGTAATGCCAGACTGCGTGCATGGAGGTGTAAGATAGGTTCGTGTAGTGATATGATATAGGGACAGGGCGTAGTGATGAGTGAATGGTCAGAGTTTTCCAATGGTGTACGGACCTTATGAGTTTATGTCCCAGACACCCACAATTATTACATTTGTGTCTTATTCCATGTTTCTTGAACATTATCAAATGTTTTAATAAGAAGTTTGTTACTGATTCTCTCACGTGCTTGTGCACTGATGTTAATTCATCATAATAGTGTGATAGTCTATTGCTATATTGACATTGAGAGTGAAGTGTTGATAAGGAATTATACAAACTAAAATCCAATATATCTATTGTTTGGGCGTTTATGTAGTATAGAATCATATTAACTTTCGGATGTTGGAGAATTAAACTCAAATTTTTACACAAATAATGCTAACAAATTGTTTCACCACACGTGGCGTTCTCAAAGCTACGAGTTATCAACTGAAGCTGAATCGAAAAGTATGTCCTTAAATATCACAAATCAATCTGAATGTGGTATAAATTGAGGGATGAGGTAGATAATGGTTTGCGTGGAAGTTTATTTACAAAATTGTTGACCAGTGGTGAATTATAGGTATCGATTTAGTCATTTAATATTATATCTTGAATAGTAGACTTTCGCCGATAGCTAATGTTGAGAAACCTTGGCTCCCGGATCGATTCCGCGTCACAATAGCTCGACTTGATGCCGACGTTTCACCAACCATTACAGGTGGCATCTTCAGGGCAGACTTGAGGCTTGAACTGAAACAGTTCTACTGGTTTCTTCACGCTACACAGTTCACTGCCTTTATTCCGGTGGTTGACTCCGTTCCGGCACCTGGCTCTGCCGTTGTGCGATCATGTGCGAAGTGGAATTTTCGAGGATGGGTTTCCAAATGTTGGGAAGGTAATATCTTGACTCACAGTTTAGATTATTTGGATGTTTTGGGATTTCTATAGCTTCAAGGATTTTTCGCTGATAGAAGTTTGGTGCTCGGGCTAGGATTTTAGTATTTTCGAAAAGGATTTGATGATTAATGTCAAACTTGTGTTCCGTAAGTGCCGATCTACTGGTGTTCTTTCACACGAGTAGCTAGTGTACGACCTGTTTTACCAATGTAGACTTCACCGCAAGAACAGGGAACTCTTCTAAGTGAAGAAGAGGAAGGGGATCTTTGATAGGTTTGTAAAACTGAGATAATTTTGGAAGTGTGGAAAACCGGGTAGAAATATTATGTTTTTTAAGGACTTTGGAAATTCGATCTGTATTTTCAAATATATGGATGGTTCAGGTCGATTTGAAGTTTTAGGCAAAGTGTATTTCTTTATGGCTTTTTAAATGTTGTATTGGGAGAAATTGTTTGATGATAAGACAGATGAAAGATGTTTTAATTTTGATTTTAAGGATTGAGGTTTAGATGAATTGACAGCTCTGTGGACCAAGGAGTTCATGACAGATTGCTTTCGGGCAGAGTGGTGGTGGGAAACACCATACCTGGATAAATACAATTCTAAACTCATCATCCTTGTACCTACATACTCAAGAACCATACCCTTAGTAACATCATAAACAACTTGAGATTCAGAAGCAATTCTATATTTATACTAAGTCTCTCCGGATTATCACCTCTTCGCTTATATATAAAAGCTGAAGTCATGAGAAAGTCGTATAGGTTAATGTACCTAGGTTACTGGACTAAAATGCACTACCCTCGTGTACACTCAGCGATTTTGAGTAAGGCAATATCTAAATGTTCCATATTAGAAATGAAGCAGGATAGCATGATTCCAGCTCACTCCTCCCAAAATCCTCATCCCTGATAGAAGAGATTGAAGCAACGAAGCTCTCGCCTTACTGCCACCAGGTGGCACTTTCGGGGGTAATGGTTGCTTCATCAAATTGCGGGGGGAACGGGGGGCTCACCCTTCTGGGCCAACTAAACAAAGAGTGTTCTGACTTATGGTGAGAATCACACCGTAAAAGAAGGTCTCTCAAAGAAACTCCTTTCTCTAAATAGAAGGGACAAAAGACAGATGACTGAAATCCAAACTGGTCACTATCATTTCAACAAACAGCTCCATACTATGAGCCTCGCAGATGATCCCATATGTAGGAAATGCAGAGACATGGAAGAAACTGCCTCTCTCACATCCTGTAGGAATGCACTGCTTTGACATCCTTCAGGCACCATTACTTCGCCGAAACAAAGCGTTACCAATATTCTGGGTTTCTGGAGGGCCACAAACCGGCTAGAATAGAATAAGTTTCTGACCACGGAGGTGCACATCGGGCCTAACTAAGTGGCCTAAGTGTATCTTAGCCCCCTCCCCTGGAATTATTATGATGATGATGAAACTGCGTCCAGTTTGTTCAATGTACCAGGTATTACAGTCATCACACCTCAGCCTATAAGCTCCAGATTATTGCATCTATCTATCTCTTTTAGATTTTAAATTATTGATATATAAGCATAGATTATTTGTTGTTTTGAAGGCGACGTTTTTATACCGGTTTTTGAGAAATTAAAACTACTACGTTCTTTGTTCCGTTTTTGAATGGCCTTCTTTTCTGACCAATGTATATCATAATGCCACATTTGTCTTCATAGGATAATTTATCTTTCTTTTTTGTTGATTATGTGTGAAACAATCGAATATGTATTAAATATACAGGGTGTCCTCGATCTGCGTGGCCAAAATAAAACCGAAGATTCTTTGATTCGAAAAAAAGTTGATGAGACTTTTTACTTTTGCCTCAAGTGTATTGTTTACCCGGTAGAGGGCTTCAAAATTGCAAAAATAATTTTGTTTTTTCGGTATAACTTGAGAACGTGATTAAGGACTTCTACAATATTTAGCAGGTGAGTTACTGTCAATGGCCATTTTTGAGAGTGGAGCACAGAGCCTTAGAGACCATAGAAATGGCTCAAACTTGAGGATGTAACGGGAAAGTGTCCAGAACTTTTTTGGGGTCAATGTAATTCACTCGATATTTTTTATGTAGATAGCTTATCTAATTTGAAAACTTTTTTGACTCTTAGAAAATTTTGATAAAATCAACGGATTAGCTTGAAAAAATTAATTTTCGAGTCTCTGCAATTTTGGCTTACTAATTTTACTTGATTAAAATACCTTAGTTGCCTTTGCTTTTCTAATGTCATTTTGGCATTTGAAGAATTTATTCTTAAAACTGTCAGTTTTTACTTTGCTTTCCGTAAAAATTTTATAAAATTATGGCTCAAAATTTCACTAACTCTGAAATGGTTGATATGTTATTGATTTATGGACTTTGTCGTTGCAATGGCCGGAGAAGGGAAAGATATCCGCATCGCAGAATTCCAAATCGGCAAACCTTCGCGAAACTGACAAATTTGAAGCAAATCGCAGAGAAACTGGACACAGACGGACAAGAAGGACGTTAAAGCTCAAAGAAGAGATACTGGAAGCGGTTGAAACTGAACCTGGGATAAGTACACTACGTTTGGGACTTCGTATTGGAGCCTCAAAATCATTAGTTCATAATGTACTGAAAGAAGAACTGTTGTATCCCTATCATATTAAAACAGTTCAAGACTTATTGCCCATGGATCCAGGTCATCGGCTAGATTTCTGTCGGCTTATTGTCCAAAGACAAAACGCAAACCCCAATTTTTGTAGAAGAATTCTGTTCACCACGGACGGAGCTACTTTCACGAGATGTGGTCTTTTTAACCTCCATAATGAACATTTCTATGCTGATGAAAATCCTCATGAAACGGAAGTTACATATTTTCAGAATCAAACTAAAATCAATGTTTGGGTTGGAATTGTGGATATCTTTATTATTGGCCTTACCGTTATACCCGATCACTTGAACTTTTTGGAACAAAGGCTACTTGAACTGTTGGAAGACTTGCCCTTACACATTCGTCGTGGCCTTTGGTTTATCCATGATGGTGCACCTCCTCATTTCACATTAGCTGTGAGGCGACATTTGAATGCGGAATATCCAGATCGCTGGATAGGTAGAGGGCACGATGTACCAGTGAACTGGCCGGCCCGCTCCCCTGATTTGACGCCCTGCGACTTCTTTCTATGGGGCGCTTTGAAGTCGAAAGTTTATGCAGCTCCAGTAAACACACGAGAGGAATTGTTGCAACGAATTAATCATGAAGCGGATTTATTGAAGAATGATCCTGAAGTACTAGCCAGAGTTCAATCCAATTTCTTGAAACGAATTAATTTGTGTATTCAGGAAAATGGTCAACATTTCGAACAATTGATGCCTTAGCGATTTCCCAAAAAGTTTTGTTGTTTCTTTTAATTTAGCATTTATTTTTCCTAAATAATCACATCGTTTCCCCATTTCTATTGTTTTTATTATTCGTGTTTTACCGAGATATTAACCATTTCAGTGTTAGTGAAATTTTGAGCCATAATTTTATAAAATTTTTACGGAAAGCAAAGTAAAAACTGACAGTTTTGAGAATAAATTCTCCAAATGCCAAAATGACATTAGAAAAGCGAAGGCAACTAAGGTATTTTAATCAAGTAAAATTAGTAAGCCAAAATTGCAGAGACTCGAAAATTAATTTTTTTCAAGCTAATCCGTTGATTTTATCAAAATTTTCTAAGAGTAAGAAAAGTTTTCAAATTAGATAAGCTATCTACATAAAAAATATAGAGTGAATTACATTGACCAAAAAAAAGTTCTGGACACTTTTCCCGTTACATCCTCAAGTTTGAGCCATTTCTATAGTCTCTAAGGGTCTATGCTCCGCTCTCAAAAACGGCTATTATTGACAGTAACTCACCTACCAAATATTGTAAAAGTCCTACATCACGTTCTCAAGTTATACCAAAAAAACAAAATTATTTTTGGAACTTTGAAGCCCTCTACTGGCTAAACAAGACACTTGAGGCAAAAGTAAAAAGGCTCATCAAATTTTTTTCGAATCAAAGAATCTTCGGTTTTATTTTAGCCACGCAGTTCGAGGACATCCTGTATAGTACAGTTTCAGCGAATAAAAAACATTCAAATTAGAGTGGAAAAATATGAATCACGTATGATAGTTCCCTTCCACCATTTCACTTGTGTATGGGTAAAACAATCGAATGTCTAGTTACTGACTATGTGATTTATTTAATTTGCTTATCCATTGTTAAATAAACAAATTGAAAAAATAATTAATGCCTTCATTTAACAATAAATCTAATTTCTTCTGGGAGAGGACGATGTTTAAGCAAAAAATTATTCAAAATTTAAAAAATAGATATACCTATTCATAATAAAATACAGAGGCACACTTCTACTCTTATACTGTTGTAAACCGTTCAGTATGTGTTACTGATTATTTATTCGTTTGACAGCTTCTTTAATTAATTTAGTTCCATCTATTCATATTAATATAGGCAGACAACATACTTGGGAAATTACTTTAACTATATTTAATAAGAGGTTTAGTAGACGGCCGGTCGGTTAGACAGACATAGAAAAATTAGCTCTCTTTAATTCTTTAATTTTTTCTATTGTATATATGCATCTCGGGACGTGTGTTTTTCATTTGTATGCCAATACGACTGTTCTTGAAGTATATTTAGTTAACAATTTATAAACAAATTGAATAAGCATTTGAACAAATTTTTAATTTCAAATGAAACTCAGGGCATAGAAAATAAATCTTCTAGTTTTGGAACCGAATTAATTTCGTAAAAAGTCTTCTGCAGTCAAAGATTGAAAAAAAAATAGGAATATAATATATTAATTTATCGAAATCGAGAACCTGATTTTTAATTTCAACATGCCATAAATTTATTTAGAAATATGTCAAGTTACATTATATGAAAACCCGTGTGTCTTACCTCTATGTCTGGCAAATCCACGCTCAGTTTAGCCATCCCAACTAACACGAGACACTTCTCTTATCGTACTGTTCGTATGCACGCACGTCTATAATCTGCTAATACCAACAGGATTACAACTCGAACTCAAACCGTTCATTTCTAGTGAATCGGAAAAAGTTCGTTCGATTTCCGATAGGTCGGTAAGACTCCGTTCGAATTCTATTCTGCCATCTTTATTCGAAAAAAGGAATGTTCTTATGGTGAGCACTCTTGATGAGCAATCAATTGATTCGAATTTTGGGCAAGTTCCTGAAGATCTTCACTTTGTCAAGCGCTGTGCCTCTTCAATCCTTTCACTCCCTGTTTTTCATTTGGTTTAATTACTTATCTAAAGCTCTTAGGGGCTGCGATATGAAAGACATGATATTATGTAAAAGAAATTTAAGGCTAAGATTACGAAATTTCAAAAGTCTTTTTTTATACAACAAACTAAATAAATAATTTCGTAGTCTTAGCTTCAAATTCAGCATACTTATGTTACCGATAATGGCTGCATCGAAGGCGAAAAGTGCTTTAGATAAGTTATAATTTTAAAGGAAAAGCCAGTTAGTGTAAGTTAGATTATCGTCATACCTCATAAGTATAATTTTTCATTTGAATTTAACAATATTGTGTTTTGTCTACCTGTCTCTGTGCTGTAGAGAATTAAAAAGCTTTGATATGAATACCACATCGTTTATTTATCAAATAACAAACCAAACTAAATTTTATTCAGTATGGAACGAATAAAAATGATATTTTTTACTTGCTGCAAATTTGTTACAATATAAATTTGTTCTACTGTGGCAATTGGGCAGCTCACGCCTAGAAGCAAATTCAATTTCGTCGAACGTAGGCGGTGGCGGATACAGGGGGAGCTTGGAGGGTTGACGACCCCCCAACCAACCCCACAAAAGATTAGGGAGAGATACCCCATTAAACTACAAGGCAAGACGAATCGACACGACAATCAGTCAAATGAATGTAAGCTTACCCTCAAGCCCCCCCCCCCTCCCCACCCCCGATCGGGTGAGATCCATTGCGAAAACCGCTTCAAAAAAACGTTGTTCTCTATTCCGTGCCAAGAGCTGCTTTACATCCTTGCAACGCCTCATAATCTACAAAACACATGTTTGGAGTTCGGCTGTCAAACATACCCTTAAGCTCTTGGAATTTATCCATAAGAGAGCTATTCGTTTTGATTGATGATCACACACTTATGAGTTTACTGACCTATCTAGAACATCCTAGAAAGGTGAGAGATCTCTCCCTTTTCTATAGATACTTCCGTTGTCGGTTGTTTATCATAAATCTCGTATGTTGTTCCACCACGAAAGATTCCAGATAGGCGGACTAGACGAGCTCAGACTCAAGAAGAAAAAAAGACACTGGTGCTCCTACACGCTTAGCCCTTTTTCTGGCTGTCAATCCCCTTGATTCCCTTGGTTCTAAGGTTTTTAGATGAATAACCGAATGATATGATGAAATTGGTGATTCGGCAATGCATGCCCTAAAATGGACCACATTCATAATAATTTTTGTACCCCCATTTCGAGGAACTGTCCCTTGTATTCTACCCCCTTAGATTTTTCTTTGGACGTCAATGTAGGTATTTAATAGTGCATAATTGAGAAACAATAAAAATAGTTCAAAATCAACAAAATTTATCAGAAAGACAGTCTTACACTCTAAAACAACACACATATAAAAACAATCAAAGCACTGGGCTGAAGATCGATGCTAACCTAAGGGTTTTAGCTTTTGCAGATTGCATGATATTTTGTTTTAATTTTAAACTTCTCAAAATAAGAGTATTGTTTTTAGATAATAATTGATTGAATTATTATAAATGAAAATAAGTTGCTACAATGATTAAATTTTGCTTACTTATTTTCAAGAATTTTAAATTTTAAACAAACGGTTTTATTGAAAATTCTCAAATTTGTAACTCAATATGATCTCGGCCATAGAAATTTCTTTTTTTATAATAATCATAATTTCTCTTCGTATAGAGGGAAGGAGCGACTAATTTGGGATCTGCCCAGGGCTGCTGCAGTCTATGCTTCGTCAATAACTATACCTGTAATGTTAAATAAAGATTTCAAAATAATGGTAATTACATCACGCGTTCACAACTTTCCTTAGACATTAATTAGATATAAAACGAGGCAATCTTCTATGTAAATGGGTCTTTTGCATAATGTAGCCAACATAATATATGAGATTCAACTTTAAAAACTGTCCGGATTAGAATTTACTTTAAAACTGAAATTGCTTTATACGTGATAAAAATGTCAGTATAATAACGCTGACAGTTCACTAATTGCCTTTGATATATTCTGTATGTTCGGAAGAAAGTACAGTTCTTTCATGTCAGAACTGACCGGAGAGAATATTTATTGGATCTGATTAAAAGTAAAAAAAAACACTTGAGATGGAAGATAAAATGAGGCACTTATGTACTGTCAATCGTTTAATTTGAGATATAGCGATTATATAATTTATCATAAATTAGGCCAATAGCAATCACAAATTTTACATAGTTACCGTGTATAGATAAACGAATATACCCTTGACAACGTGGTTTAATCACTTAATAATCCAACAAAGCAAAAATAATGAATAATAATTTAAATCCAGAGCCATGATTTAATAAGAAAGTTTTGTATTTATTAGAAAACGTCAATTAAAATCGCGATGAATCGCTTCGAAAAAGCTTCAGACTTAGAAATAAGAGAATCAATTGAATATTCAACGCCTGCAAATACGGTGAAAACGCACAAATGAATTTGGCAGCAGGTTTTGACATTTTTTGAAGAGCGAAAATATGAATTTCTTGAGCAGAACGAGCACTTGGCAAATATTCTCCAAAGATTGGACTTTCAACATGAAGTGAGCTGATAGCAAACGATTATAAGGAAGGAGTTGTGAAGACGATTTGGAATATTTTCGCAAAGCTTCTCCAGAAGAAGTAATTTGAAGATTTCAATCGGAAAATACACCCATTCGAAGACATAGGTTTTGCGGCCAAGAGAAGGTAGCTACAAGCGCTTCCAGAGAAAAGAAAATCCAGTTCTGCAGCTTTGACAACTGAAGAGATTGTTGAAAACTATGACGATAACTCACCGGACGGCTTACAAAAAAAGTTCTACCAGATTTCTGCGGTCGAGTTCGCGGCAACGAAGCAACCTTCAGCCTAGTAGATTTTTTCAGCAACGGAGTTGATATGTATAGTAAACTTACCGTATTGAATACAACAACATATTCTCCAAAACTACACAGGGCGGAGAAAAACATACCACTGCATCTAAATGGTCAACATCGACCAAAGAATGTCAAGACAGGTGTCCAGTGCGGTTACTACAGAAGGTATTGAGCAAACGAACCCCAAATATCAAAACGAATCGATTGTTCTTAACTCCAAATCCTGATTGGAAGAAGACAAGTATTTGGTAAAAAAATTGTCCAATGGGTTTTAACCAACTCAGTAAGTAGACACGTCTAGGTGATATCAAGAAGGAAAAATAACCATTCAAATCGTTCCTTCGCTGTAAGCAATTTAACGTAATTTGGAACCAACTTACAAGAAGTTATTCAAATTACTGGTCATTCTCTCAAACCATACCTAATAGTCCAGGCTATGGAAAATAAAGCTCCAGGTTCTTAGGATCATTCATACACCTTAAAACCTCTTGGGAACCCTAACCCCACCCATTGGGGGCGAAAATGGCCCGAAATCTCCAAGTCTTCAATTTTTTTTCTACAAAAAACGGTATTTTGGGATTTCGAGTGCATCTAGGAGGTTTTTTGGGTCGCTGAACACGAATCCGTAGCCATATCTACTTGCAATCCATAGTAGGTGTGTTAAAATCGACGAAATTGACTAATTTCGCACCCCTATATGTTATTTAGCAATTTACTTGTTTTAGGCATTTCGAATGCACCAAGGAGGTTTTTTGGGTCGCTGAATACGATTCCGAAGCCAGATTTACTCAAATATCATCGTAGGGGTGGAAAATTCACAAAACTGGCTAATTTGACACGCTTCTAAATTTTTATTATTTTTGCATTTTAAATTTACTTTGGAGTACATCTGGCTTGGGAATCGTATTCAGCGACCCAAAGAATCCCCTTGGTGCATTTGAAATGCCAAAAACACGTTAATTGCAAAACAGCTAAATAGCTCAATATCATCGATAGATAACAATATTTCAAATATTACTTACAATAATTGTACGTTTTATATTAAACAAAATATGTGATAAATATAATGATTTATTATTATCGTTCTATTCATTATATAATCGTAACGAATAACACTCAAGCAAACGAAAATATTCAATTATACTATAACCTTCTCTCCCGACGTATATTCTTAAAACGCAGAATACGTCTCATGACTTGGAAGTATAATGTTCCAATCTTTAGATTAAACGATCTATCGTAATCAAATTACAGACAAAACTTGTGATATAAAAGTGATTTACGTTCCTTTAACTCGAAAATTCAAAACTGTTGAACATTTTTCATTATTATAGAAATAAAAGGAATAAGCTTATTCAAAATTTAAAAATTAAATTTCAATTTACATAAGTATAGGTACTTTTTAAGTTAATTACTACATAACAATCTTACAATAAAGATTAGGGTGAAGTGTTAGTTTTGAATAAATAGGAAAACTCAGGAAGGATCAAACCTGTCTGTGAGGTATTATTCACCATTTATAGTGGCTGATCTTGATTTTGAGGGGCCTCAGGTGCAACCTAATCTGAAAACTAGGAAATTTTCAACGCCCTTGCTAAACGTTGTTTTAATTATAACCATAAGTTCGATTATAAAAATGTTGATTAACGCTAAAGTTAGCTAACGAGATCAATTATTTTTAAATATCTATCCTGGAGATGATTCACATAAAACGTGATCTAAGTCACAGAACCGATGGATAGTCATTGAGTCAAATTTATACAAATTTGATTAATCAAATACTTGCAAATTCCTACGTATTTCTTTATAATGTTTATAATTCTGGGTGGGTAGAAAGCCATTACAATACCTCAGTAAATTGCTAAAGCTAAGACCTTTATTATCATAATCATACAAATTTTAAACACATCTATTTAACATTGTATCTATTTGCCGCAAAGAAATGTATCAGATGTCTTTGCTTCGTTCTCGAGTAATGGAGCTTTGAACTATAGTCAACTATTTGACACATTAATCGTGTTACAATTTCATTTTCCCATGTTTCGTTCGTTGTTGCGACGTAGGCATTTAAAATTTTTAATTTAAGTTGATATTATTCAGATAAAGACGATCAGCGCTTAGTACAACTAGTTTAAGGCATCCCGCGCTTTAGTTCGATGTGAATTACATTTCAAACGTCTTCTGATGATGGTCGTGAGACCGAAACGCACGTAAAGACGAAAATATATTTAACATATGTGTTAATGTGACCTATTTCCCAACAAGTTACATACGATAGATTCAATCTGCAGAATTGTATGAAATTGATATTTTAAAATTTATGAAAATACGGCATTGACGTAGTGATGTTACATTTTCGTGTTCCCGTGATAGAAATAATCCTAAAATAATCATGAGGCATAGTTGCTTTAACCTTTCAATGACAGTTTAATTTTTTGGTCTCTACACATAGTACAGGGGAATTATGGTATTGGGCCTAAAAATTGTATAAGTACGTACTGTCACATGATAATTGAACATTAATTTAGTTTTGAAAATCTTGGGAGTTTAATAAGAACTACAATGGTAAGGAAATCTTCATGACCGAACTGAAAAAAAGAAGGAATCTGGGAGATACAGTCTGTTATAGCGCAACTTACGTTACTCTACTATACAACAGAGGACGCTGTCAACAAATATGCTCGAAATTATTTACAAAATCTTCGGAGACTTGATATCATATAAAATTCACTATGGTTAATATGTTTGCGAATAAATCTCACCTTCTGGAAAATTTATCTTGTTCCTTCAAATTTGAAGTTTCTTTCTAAGTGTATACGTTATTTACTTTACAAGTTGATGTTTCTGTAAATTACACATGTACGCCTCGACATAACTGCAAAACAATAAAAGAGGAGATGTGAAATCGGGAGTCCTAGCTGTCCAATTCATTTCATCCCTTCAGCTTATTGATCACAATGATAACTGCGGGGTTTTGAAGCCCTTGCCTCCTCGTCCAGTGGACATTAGGCCGTTTGACTAGCCCTCTCCCGTTTCTTTGTGAAACCACTCTCCACAGAAGCCCCCCAAACCATCACACTCCTAAAAATTAGCGAGGAAGGAAGTCCCTGTCTTACCTTGGCACCTCACCTTGCTTACTCTGTGATCCTTCTATGGCTAACTTCTATTCCTCCCAGGTTTACCTCTGCTGTCCATCTGTTAAAATTTTGTACTTCCTCCCGCTTGGTGTAATATGACACGCCCTTGCTTGTCTTCTCCTGAACCAATCACCAATCTCTTAGCGTCCTCCTGTTTACTTCTTCGCCTTCGTCCATGACCTGTGCAACCGTCTTCTGTTCACCCTCTCTATGGGTAGAGGTTCTATGAAGTACGCCTTGAAGGTTCATGCCCCGTCAGAAGACATACTGCCACGTGGCTCCAGCTCCGATGGACGACGTCCACAGCCTGGATAAACTGGTTTGTCCACCTTACTTTGTTCACGTTCGTTTATGCCTCCTGCTATTTCGCTAAGGTTTCTTTTCGGGAGTCCTTCTTCAGCATTCTCCTTGTTACTGGGGCCGGCCTTGGTGGGTGTTCCTCCGTTTCTCCCCTGGCTCTCCTAGTCGCTCTGTCTGTCTCTCTCATGCCGCCTATCTTGTCGACTCATTGATCAATCAATATAATGATTCCTCCTTAGAAAGTTTGCTTTTTTCACAATGATCAGTAACCCCATCATACTAGAAAATGTATTTGTATCCTTTTAGTTATCTGTTTGAATGGACAATCATCCGTGAAATCTAACGCTGGGAGGGTAAATACTTAGTTCATCAAACACTACGCACTAAAGAATACAATATAAAACGATTTTGTGGAATTTCATAGCTTTTTATTAAAGCAGATTCTCAGAACGCGATACGATGTTACTAAGAATTCCGATATTCTGTATTTTGCTATTGGAAAATATTAGTAAATCATTTGTAGTTTCCGCAGCAAGCGTTGTTTTTGGCAAATTATGCTACACTGCACAGGAAACAAAAGAAAATAGCTCAGGAGGGGTATGAAATGTACCATCATCCACAAAGCTGTGGAGGGGCAAAAGGTTACTTATCGATACTTTGAGTCGATACTACTCATGAGTAGAAGTATCGATAGTTCAAGGTATCGAATCAACCCTAGGTTCACCATACGAGTATACATAATTTTCCATAAGAAAGAGTCAAACTCAATACCGGCTACGCGCCATTAATACTAAACGATACTGTTGTATGCTATGTATCTTCTCAAAGCCTCTTGTTGATGATGTCATACTGACTTTTGTACTCAGTGTATAGACCTTATACTATGGAGGTATTGGGTATACCTACCAGCGCCCATACGCTCTTCATTGTATCCAACAAACAGATGATTACGTTCATGTTGTGTAAAAACTTATTAGTACATTCATATATTTTGATCTGTATGACGAACGTAATATGTCCCACATCCCGCACACACGACCTATACTAATATATGAAGAGAAGTAGAGTTAATTTGTTTTCTTCGGTCGACAAACGTCCTGAAAAATTAATGAAAGTTGCATGATGATACGATTTTAGACAGGGTTGAGGAGTGTAGAGGACGCGTTAGCAAGTGTCGGCAACATTACTTTATATCGGTACATCTCAACCAATTTCAGTTCGCCTTTAGAAGGGCGAGCAAACTAATTACAACATGATTATGATTAGCTTTCGGCTAGCTAAGCTGGTCGGCTTATGAGCTTTTAGTAGAGTGTTTGGATGGGGCTTACGAAACAGCTTAAAGGTTCTGATGTTGATGTATTTACATGCGTATTGCTGCAACTTCATCTAGTCCTGTTAAATCAATGGCCGCTAATTATTGTTTAGTTATTATTCAGTTTATAATTATAATTTAAACTTTTTTAGTGAATTTGAGATGGTAAATAGTGGTATATTAACTTTCATTTGAATATAAACGTACAGATACATTAATACTACACCTAAACAATTCAGTAAATCCTTGAGTATGGGGATACTTTCCAAATTTTAGAAAATATCCTTCGTTATTCCTCTCTCCCAAAGCGTTGCACGATGTCCATTATGTTCGAAACTATCATCCTAGATCCGGCTTATCTCAACCGAAGAAAGTTCGGTTGCATTGTCACTTTGGACATCCAGAATGCATTTAATACAGCATCCTGGAAGCATATACTGAACAAGCTGGAATAGATCGGCGTAGATCCAGATGTTAGCAGACTAATAAGAAGCTATCTACAAGATAGGAAGATAAGGATAGAATTCGAGGACATCTCTTCGGATAGATCCATAAACAGTGGAGTCCAGCAAGGGTCCATTCTAGGCCCTACACTCTACAATATAATCATATTCTAGAGAGTGCACTTCCCGAAGGGGTAACCACTGTGGCATTCGCTGACGACCTAGCAGTCGTAGCGATAGCCAGAAACTACGAAGAGTTGGTGGAAAAAGTAGATGTTGCGATAAGAAACCTAAATCATTGGCTGGAAGGAAGAGGCCTAATTCTGGCCGCTAGTAAAACAGAGGCAGTAATAATCTCTACCAAGATTATAAATTCTTTGGTCACCTTAAATGTAAAAATTCGGTCAAATATCTCGGAGTGTGGTTAGATACAAATAATCCTATAAAATCCATCTAAACTAAGCTGTGGAAAAAACATTCAAGGCAGTTGCGGTGTTAAATAACCTAATGCCAAACGTTGGGGCCCGCCTAGCAGCAAGAGAAAGCTGATTAACTCAGTGGATATATCTAAGGTCTCATATGCTGCGCCAATGTGGTATCCAATCCTTGAGTTTAAATACACCAAGAATAAACTGACTTACCGTACCACCTCTAGTGAATTACACCTGAAGGTGTTGGAACGCAAGGAAACTTATGAAGTTACCTCAAAATTGGAGGCAAACAGGACATTGATTAGTAGGTGGCAGGAAAGGTGGGATACCACGCCAAAAGCTGCTCATACACGAGAGCCCATTCCAAACATAAAAACGTGGTATAAACGTACATATGGACAAGTGAATTACTATGTAACTAGGTTCTGACGGATCACGGAAGCTTCAGGAAGTACTTGTGTAGATTTCAAATAACCGAAGACGATTAATGCGTATATTGTGGAGCAATAGATACTCCTCTTCATATTATTATAGAATGTCCTAGACGGTCAGCAGAGACAAGGGGCATAAACGACCTTCAGAATAGAAGGAGAAATATAAAAACTATTGTAAATAACATTATCCAGGATAAAGACACATGGATTGTCTATGCAAATCTCATAAGACCAAAGAAGAGGATGAACATGAACAGTAATCATTGTGCAAAAAACTTTCTTTTTCATGAAGACTCAATAAAGAAACTTCTGGGCTCAGTTCTACCCGACGATGGACAAGCTACTTGTCTTAGGATATAAAAAGCCAGAAACTAGGCAGTCCATATCCTGAAGCAATGCGAAAAGCGGTCCCGGGATGTGGATGAAGAATGGAGAGGCTTTAGCAGGTATGCTCGTTTTTTTAGAGTGAGATCTGCACTATCAGGACTGATAGATCAAAAGCTCCTGATGTACATCAAGCATTTCCTCTCCATTTATAAAAAAGGACAGGCTTATCTGCTCTGGCGAACATCTTTGCTTCCCCAGCAGCATGGCTATGTTTCTAGCGTGTCGAGGTCAATCTAGCCCTTTATTCTTACTAACCTCTTCGGTGAGGAAGGATAACATATTGATTACATTTACACTGTAAGTAATTCGACATAGTTTACCATGGCTTATTATTGGAAAAGCTTTCTAGCGAGATCTCAAGTCTTGATTTTTTGTTTTTAAATGAATATTTTATAACTGTCATTCTCATTTCTCAAAATGTATTCTAATCAGTTGTCCATACTGTAGGGTGTATATAACCAGTGTTTGTATTGTTTTGAATTGTGCTGTGCCCTTCAGGATGTCGTATGGCTTCGCGTTGGGTAAGTTACCCTCTTCTATTTGGTATGCCCCAAGTATGGATGTGGATGGAAGTTTCGTCCTTCACCTCGCAGAACCTGCATTGTTCTTCTTGTACTAATTCGAGCCTCTTGAGGTGTTCTTTCAGCCGGCAATGCCCTATTAGCATTCCTAACGCAGGGAGTTATGTTTTTTCCCGCAAAGCTTCTGCACACCATTAGGGATTTGGTAGTAGCTTTGGTTTGTATCTCTTTTCAGTGTTGACTCGGGAGAACGTTGGATTATTTACTATAACGAGTATTGGTAGCAATCATCAGAGTAAATTGATTAAACAGTTTACTCTGATGATGACTACTTGGTATAGCTAAAAGGTCCTGAGTACTTTAACAATGTTTTAGGGGATAATTGTAGTTCTTTCTTTTTATAATATCTAGTGTTATCAAATGTAACAAATCTCGCATGTGGATACCGAGTAGATAACAAATGGCTTGTTGGTTTATTCAACATTTACCGAATGCTCGCTCATTCAAGTTTTAATTAAGTTGGCAATCCATTATGCGCAATTTTCCCGAAATATATTAAACGAAATAATTACACGTGAATACAAGTTCCAATGAATAACAGTGGTTCGGTACGCGGTGGGGGGTAGGGAGTTTGAGTTGAAATAGGGTAGTATTTCTCGGTTCTGTGTAACTTGCGCTCATATTTCACAATTATTAGAGCAACTCGAATCATACACATAATAGGTAATTTCTTGCATTAATTACTCGATTAAATATTAACGTTGGCAATCATAATGCAGAGCTACGCAACCCTTCCGACAGGGTCTATAGATTATGCGGAGCTGGTAATAACGGCTGGAATTCCCTTAACGCACCGCAAAATGAAACTTGTTACAGTATATTTCACTTCTCTTTCTCTCTAACAAAATCATTGTTCCAACTGAATTTGCCTGAATATTCTTGCGGAAATCGTTTTCGAACAGTACTTTTGTGTGTGATGACAAATATCGTCTGTATGTTAACCATAGTAAAACATAAACGTACAATTTGATTTTTTAGAAGGCAGCGGGACAAGTGATGCTTTCGATTTTAACAAATTCCGTTCCGTTTCGGCAGAATCACATTTGCTATCTTCAGGTCTTCAGGTCAAGTCTATTGCCTCCGGTAACACTTAGGGCTGCTGGTCCATTGTATCTCGCCTTTGTCTTGTTTCTTTACGGTATCCACTCGAGCATTTTCGTACTTTGTACGAGTTTGTACAAGTCCTTTACTGGGTGGGAACTGTATAATTCTGGTTCATTGTTAGACTTTACAAAAATTGACTGTCTTTTGCGATCCAGTGCCTCGAATTTAAACAGTATGTGTGTCACTTCTTACGTATCCTTATCGCAAAGTCTGCATGTCAGGTCACCATTGTACAGTCCCATTTTGTTTTGGTGTCCTTTCACTGACGCATGGCTAGTCATGAGCTCTGTTACAAGTTTTATTTTTTTCCCATTTAGTGCTAATAGGTACGTCCTTCTTTTTTTTTACACGGGGCTTTGATGTGTTTCTTCCCATGTTCGTTTCCCGGAGTTTTTTACCAGTATTCTTTGAGGTTTTCCAAGATCCAGTCTTCTACAGATCTTCGTGCTGTACGCTTTGGTACCACCGTGGTCTGTTCTGGTTCTGGAGCGTTCTCAGACCCTCTTCTTGCAAATTCGTCGGCTTTTTTATTGCCTGTCGTTCCCTGATGTCCCGGCACCCAGATCAGCTTAACGCAATTTTGGTCTGCCAGTATTTCGAATTCTTCTTTGCATATCCATACCAGACGGGATGTCACTTCCTGACTTTTCATTGCTTTAAATACAGCCTAACTGTCTGTCAATATGTGGATCTGCTCATCTTCGATGGCTCTCCGATTGTTTTCCTTCGCGCATTGGAGGATTGCATATACCCCTGCTTGAACAACAAAGGTGTGTTTGCCCAATGCATAGCTGAAGCCAGTCTTTGGGTTTCTTGAGTATGCACGTTTTTCAGTCTGTATACCAGATCTTTCCCTGTAGAATGTCTCCCATTCAGTCCTTTCAGGTGATGATACCCTAAATGTGTTGTTAAGAAAGTATCCCTTTGGAATGTGATATGTTCTCATGCCTAACACGTCCCTGGTCAAGATTTTTACGATGCTCGTGTGTCCTGGCCCAATGTGAACAATCTCCAGTGTATTTTGTGTTCTGAAGGCACCAATCATAGTCAAGGAGTCTCTGTCATAATCATAGTATCCAGAGAAGTTGGCGCTCCTACTTCTTTTTCACTGATTCTTACTACACACCTTATCCCCTAAAAATACGATTAAAGTACTAAGGGTGATTATTTCGTACTTATTAGTATAATTTTTTAATTAAAATCATGTTAACTGACGCAACTACATTCATACAAGGCATGTCTATTCTCAGAATATGTATTTCTAGCCTGAGCAAAATCATAATGTTTATAACAGTACCTACTAAATTCTAAGCGTCAAAGCTACCTGTACAATAAGCTTAGGATTCGGATGATAGACACAAGTTGACTGTAATTGCTTTCGAATGAACTTCCTGGTGTCTTACGCAATAATACCTGTATGCCCTAACTTCCTCTCGCTAAGAATTTGTTGAATTAGTTTATTGATTACAAACTACGGAACGTTGAAATAGGTACATTCGTATAGAGTTTTTTATCGAAATATTTTACATAATATAAAAAGTAAATTGTTCCAGTTTGTTACATAAAAAAAAAGAATACATCGTCTTGTTGCCTTTAATTGATATGCCCTGTTATTGTCGAGGGACTGGATCGATTTGAAGCGTACGAATATAGAGTTTAAAACGAGAAATATGAAAGAAAGATAGAGGAGCCTTGGACTTAGGAGCTCGAGGGACTTTTCCATCCTAATGGACGATCTAAAATGCAGATGTATGGTTAGAAATTCGCGTAAGACATGTACAAATGGTCCAGTCTGCATGATTTGCACGACCACAAACAGACACCGTACTCTCACAGGACCAAAGCTGCTTCTCATCTCATTTATGGTCAGCTTCTCCCTTTCGTTGTAATAATGTATTTATATTATGTAATGAATAAATCCTCATGTAAATACACCGAGAAATATTAGCTGAGGTATGCAGTTCATGAATACGAAGTGCTCATTTGAGCGTCGTCTCTTTTTTGCAAGCAGTCACTATTATTTTTTTGACTGAAACTTATGAAAGAATTGTGAACATGAATTGTAGCGAACTTGATTGTTCATAAGATGAAGCTAAAAAATAACATTTGCCTCCAAATAGAAGCAACAGTTTTGTTGTTCACTTTAAACTTGTAACTATGGTTATATTTATCAAGCAGCTATGTCATTTGCGATAAAACGTAAAAATTGTGAATCGAGCTACTTAGAATATAATTTGATTGATAGAAACCGTGACAAAGAAATGTTACGCGGAGACCGTGACAGGTCTGATTGATTGAAAAGCCATGACCACTAATAGGCTACTGAAGAGTTTCTTAAGAACGAAACAGCTTTCTAGAACTACTAGCTTGTAATGTTACTAATCGCAGGGATATCGATTCGGCATTGTGTGTGGCAATGTTGAAGCAGGTATGTCGTATGTATTAATTTTCTGCCATTCTGGGCATTCTTAAGTATCGGCCAAAAATCTAGTCAACGACAACTTCATAGTCTTTTAAATATTATTATAATTCACTCCTTTGAAGTTGTCACACGGTTGCGCTTGTTGTCAACAGAGAGAAAATGCGGCACCCATGTGGCAGATGCCTTTCTCATATTAAAAAAATTATGCAAAATGTTCAGTACCCGTTCCATTGAGATACCCATAGCCTCAGTAGTCTCGGGCACTTTAAAATACCATGGATTTTATCGACGATTTCCAAATCCACAAATCCACAGTTTATGAATATTATATTAACATGTTGGAAGTTAAAGAATGTAAAATCTCCCCTCCAAAGGCAACGATTAAGGAATATATTCCAGGAACCTATCGTCGAAGGTAACTTACAGGATTATTCAAGAATCAAGTTTTTGAAAAAAATTGTTAAATTGGTTAGATACGTCTAGTTCGGCTATAAATAAATAAATTAATAAATTTAAATTAATAACACCTACACTTTCTGCATGATCACACAGAGCTTACAGAATTGTAGAAATAATTGCGTATTGTCTCAATGGGCTTAATTTAAATTACTTATTGTTAGGAACATTTTAAACAAAACCATCTGAAGACAGGTTTTCTACATTGATAAAAGTGAATGGGGTGCAACTAGGGACTCAGTTCACGCCTGGCAACCTCGTTAAATAGGAAATCCTTATATTTTGTCCTAAAAAATTAATCAAAATTTTGTTTTACTAGTGACGTCATGATTGAGCGTTGAGGTCGTGTCCTAGAGGGTATTGCGGTATAACTCTCTAAGAGAATCGAAGTGCATTGTTTGATATAATTCCACAAGAATGCAGGTACACTGGAAACCAATGTCGAAAATCCCTTCGAAAGCGCTGAATTTAGGATCTCACAAGAAGGTGAGCATACAAGAAACGATAAAAATTGTACAGGGCCGCGTATACGGCCATTTTCAATCAAATAAAAGAACACGGAATGGCTTCGTGGCTGTGTTTACGGTTATGTGGAAAAAGCGAGACGAATAACATATAAACAAACTACAGCAAGAATCGAGTAGTTTCTTTCACACAATAAAACGCCCTGCCATGTTTCGTCGACTGGAAACTTGACATATTCTCTCCCTTTTATTGTTCATATGTTATATTTGCGATAGAAGTCAAATTGTAGATAAAAAAGTATGCTTTCAATATTGATATCTTTACTTTTCCTTTTGATTTGATCTTTTGTGGACGAACGTTTCGAAAGACATCTTCTTCAATAGTGAATTAGCATGGAGAATACCGGCAAGCACTAGAAAGATACTACAACTACATGGCAAAATCTGATGTTGCTGAGGTTTTAGGCAAGCTTCAAATTCCGTGACCTCACAAAATATTCCCTATTTTAGTTTCATGAAAAGTATTCATGATAAATAGTTGAATTGTGGTAGCCATTATTTATTTTACATATAAAAACAGATAACAAAATATTCCTCTAGGGCAGGGGTCTCCAAACTGTCCAGCCCTAGGGCCATACTGTTTACTTCAGTAAGTTCCAAGGGCCAAAACCATTCTAACTTTCCTGCCATTATCTATAATTTCTAGATTAGTCGTCGAGTACGCGCCCTGAGCGAGCGTACGCTTGCTAAATTTGCTAGTTCAATTACTATTGGGTACTAACTGTACTTTATTGTTACGACCGTGACACTTGACGACACCTGGTGGTCATACGCGAAAATAAGTAGTGGTAGTACCCTTTATCGCTCACAGATAGCGCTAGTAGTACTTTTCGGAAGTAACAAGTAACAATTAAACATTCGCGAGTAATCTCGTTGTTTCGAGAAAGTTCTGGTGCATGCCACTCAATCCTAGATGGTAGTGATGGGAGTATGGAAAGGCTGGCGGCGCGACCGGGAGTCAGTTCGCTTAGGGAAGGCAAAGGGAGCGAAACTGTCTGTTGTTAAATAAAATTGTACGTGCTCAAAAGACATCTTCGTTAGCGGTATTTTGATTTGATTTGTTGTTTTTCTGTGATTTACTAGTATGGAAAAGAAGCGAAAGGTAGACAGTGAATGCAGAACATTCAAAGATCAATAGAACTTTCAATATTTCGTGATTGAGTCCACTAAGAAGGCATTATCTTTGATTTGCAATGAAACCGTAGCCGCTCTCAAAGAATATAACATTAATCTTGAAACATGTTGGCTTCCCGATGGATTCCTCGTCACAATAGCTCGACTTGATGACGACGTTTCGCCAAACATTACAGGTGGCATCTTCAGGGCAGGCTTGAGGCTTGAACTGAAACTATTCAAGATATAACATTAATCGTCATTATGAAACGAAACATTTTCAAAATTACTCAAAATATATATGAAGTTTGCGGACAGAAAAATTTGAAGCTTTGAAGCGCGGATAGTAATATCAACAATCTTTGTTTACGTAACTCAATACTGAACAAGAGGCTGCAATTCGTGGCAGCTTTCAATAAATTAATTCTCTATGTTGATACATTTTTATTCTCTGGTCATCTACTCAGAGCACAATGAGATATTAAAACATCGATGCCACGGAACAGAACACAAAATTGAAATCATTAGGTACTAAATTAAATATGAACTTTACAAAGATAGAGGTTTGTATATTATTGTTTGAAGGTGGATGAGAGGAGGGATAATGAAAGCCAGGCAGAAATATACACATGGAATGCATGCAAATAAGCAATTTTGTAGCTATCTGGTATTCATGTACTTAATCATCGTCCAGTGGACTGATTACCATTGTAAATTACTCTGTGTCATGGTTATGAGCTTGTCCGTCACTGCAGAAACGTATTTGCATGTGATGTGATCTGCTTAGATTTAGATGGATTCAGACTTTCAGCATGTTATTCATATTGCTTATGTACACGTATTTAGGTTTTGGTTGCACATTAATAAACATAAACGTACTTTACTTTCAATTTTACCATGTACAATCTATATCTACTGGGTGTCCCAATGTTATGGGCAAAAATTTCAGGGGGTGATTTTACTACTTCAAAAATGCAAAAATTCGGAGCCCAAAAATATGGAAGAGTTACTCTTTGACTAATCACTTTTAATACATTAAAAATAATTATTACATTATAATACTGTTCGAACTTGACGATCGAAAATGCGATTGTTGTCTGGTACATATGTCAATACAACCGTTTACCCAAATCCCGTATCTTTACAATTGGTTCTAGGATAAATATTACGAAATCAAATTATTGGAGAATTTTTGTCATTGAAAGGTATGACAAAAATGGATGCATCCCCCCTCCCTCCTTGTTAGGCATGCCTATAATAACATTCATCAGAAAAAAATTATTACATTCCTGAAAAAAAGTTATATCAATATTTTGGCCCCATTATTCCAGTCAATAAGCTGGAAAAATAGAACGACTAAAAATTTACTAGGCGGTACAACCGGATTTTTTTTTGCTCATGTTGTTCTATGGACCATGAAGGTCAATAACACTCCAATATCCCCCATTCACCCCTATGCGCTAAATTAACCCCATTCTCATACCCCTTTACATGATCCTCCAAAATGGGTTCTAGGTGGTGTTTTGGGTCTCTGAACACGAACCCGAGGTAATTTTCCTGGAAAGTTCATTCTATGGACGGAAAATCGGGGAAATTTGATCATTTTCACTCAAATGTTTCACGTGATTATGGTTTTATACATAATATAGGTGGGCAGTCGCATATTTCAATCCGGGGTAGAAACAATTTTTCTGGTTTTTTCTACTTCGGATCGAAATACGCGACTGATTGATGAATGAAATTTTCAGGAAAATGATCTCGGGTTCGTGTTCAGCGATCCAAAAAACCTACTAGAACCCTACGTATAGTCTCAATTTTAATTTTTTGATACATTAAGAATTATATTAAAAAGGTGGTTGAGAATAAGGTTAATTTAGCGTATAGGGGTGAATGGGGGGAGATTGAAGTGCCGGCCAGCAGTCACAACTGATCTTCATGGTCCATAAAACATCATGCGAAAAATTTTAATCAGATTCGACCATCTGGTAAATTTTTAGAAAGTTACTTATTGACTGGACTACATCCTTGAAGGTCAGATAATTTTCAAATCGATTTTACTCGAAAATAGTGCGTTTAATCGAAACAAAACAAGGTAACCTATTTTGTTAAGAAAAATCAGAATTGCAAGACAAAATTTCGAGCCAATTTATTGAAAAATCACGTACAAAAAGATGGGGTGATATTTTACCTTACGCCCCGCTAGTTCTAGACGTTCTTGGTATAAATCAATATTTTTGTTAGGAGACTTGATTGAGGAATTAGTTAATTGCTTATTTATTATTTTGAATTTCACGATTTAATCTTGAACCGTTCCGTAGATATTTACAAAAATCGATCTTCAGGGTTCACTCTTCAAAGATGAAGCTTTAATCGTTTTAAAATTACCCGAAGAATAAAATCCTGGTTATATTGTATTCATAAAAGAGAAAATTATTACAGTTATTATGAATATCGTCTGGAAACTAGAAATTATACACGTACAGATCTTTCCCTTCCTGTTGATTACAAGTGACGTTCGTGTTTGAAATAGTGCAGTCGATATTCTAAGATTGAAAATAAATCATAGCCTTGAGAGGTAAAAGAAATCTCAGGTCAAGTTTCGCGAACGTATTTTTAAAACATATTTATGTGTTTCTATGTATTTCGAACTAATGGACTGGTGCAGCATAATGCTTTGGTAGGATAATGTAAGCTGCTTGACCAAAATGCACTTTCCAACTTATCTGACTTATGGCTCAGTAACCATGTAATATTCAACAGTTTTAGAGGAAATGAAAATATGATTCGAAAGTATCAGAATACGGAAACTTACAAATGGATATTCGAAAGACGACTTGAAGATGTACCAGACTTGCAGTAATTGATCTTAAATGGTTTTATGATGATTCAAGAATAGTCCTTGCCTATTTTGGTGAAGGTCTCTTTGTTTTCTGTATTACTTCGTATTCTTTTTTCTTTCTTATATTTCAGCCGCAACACGTTCACTGTCATGAACATCACCGGCGGTTCCCAAATTATTTTTATTATTTCTGTTGAAGATTTTGATAACCAGCTTGCTTCCGGTTATAATGAACTGCCATATTTTGGCATATGCCATGATAAACTGATTCAGTTAGGAGATATTTCCATTTTAATCTACTGGAACTGTTTGTTTGAATTAGAGAAACCACCTAGAGTTGCAACAATTCTAAAAAAAAGAAAGAAAACCCTTCCAAATAATTATAGACCCATTGCACTATTATCTGTGACCTTCAAAAGGATGGAGAAAGCAATCAACATCGAGCTCATCCAATGCCTAGAGAGGTCCAAAATCGTGAATGACCGGCAATATGACTTTCGTCACCAGAAATCCACAGGAGATCTGCTTGCCTACGTAGCCCATGTATGGCAGAAATCTATTGAAAAATATGGGGCATTTCTTGCTGTAGCATTGGATATCTCCAAAGCATTTGACCGACTGGCACCAAGGCCTTATTGGGAAACTTCCGTCATATGGTTTGCCGTCTCAACTTTGAGTTTTTTCCCAGATAGATCACTGCATACAATGACTATCAACGATGGCGTTCCATAGGGACCTGTCTTGGCACCAACTTTTTTCCTGCTCCATATCAACGATCTGATGGAATTGAACAACCACATGGCCCATCTACCATTTAAAATTGATATTTACCACCTGTCACAGTCTATACCGTCTACGCGTCACTAAGACTAAACGATACTGTCGTATTGATACCAGCCTAAAAGTCAGTTATCGATGATAAACACGTTTGTCAATCGATAACTCGACTAACTTCATTGTCCTTCTCGAAAGTTGTCGGTATCTGCCGTCGACGACCGAAAAGTAAACTCATGCAGGATTTTGCTGCATTCCCTAGAGTTCGAGTTCGCTCACCACAGCACTGGCGTGTTTTTCCAGCATTCTCGCGCTACATGGCTAGCTCCTCCTTTTCTCCATAAGCATAGTACTTTCGGCTTGACCAATCACAGGCAATATCGCCACTTACTCCCCAGACTTTTTGAATAGAAGGTAACTGAATTCCCTCATCGGTATGCATTACTAGCTTCGCCCTGGTCTTGTATCAAGCTTTCTGCTGCGTCACAAAGTAACATTGTTAGAAAGATGACAATATACCATTGCATAATAAACGTTTATGGAACATTTTTGGTCTAATATTGGTTTTAATTGAGATATGGCATAGAAGCTTTTATTAATTGTTTTGCAAACTTGCTCAACCTGTTCAAACAAACAAAGCCTCTTCTTGATGTTGTCACACTGACTATTCAGATCTTGTACTATAGGAGTATTGGATCAGGTTCCTTTTGAATGTAAAGATGCTGTTATGATTTCATTTCCTAAACAACAAAAATGATGAAATTAGAACTTACCGAACATGATCTTGTACTATAGGAGTATTGGATCAGGTTCCTTTTGAATGTAAAGATGCTGTTATGATTTCATTTCCTAAACAACAAAAATGATGAAATTAGAACTTACCGAACATGATCTTGTACTATAGGAGTATTGGATCAGGTTCCTTTTGAATGTAAAGATACTGTCATGATTTCATTTCCTAAACAACAAAAATGATAAAATTAGAACTTACCGAACATTGAAAATCAGAAAAGATTGATAAAAAGATATTATATGGAATTAAAAACAATATTAAAAGTTAAATAATAGTTAGTATAATATAATAAACAATGTAAAACATAATAAACAACAATGTAACTAGAATAGAAGTGTAAAACAAGAACAGTGAAAGTGAATAAACGTACAGTGTTACGAAGGCAGAAATCATAATTAAAATGATTACAAAAACTATCATGAGATAGCACAAACTATTGAAAAATGTTATAGATATAAGTTAGGATTAGTAAATTTGAGTTATATAATGTTAAAGAAATGTTATTGATATATTATATTATGTATTAGTTTTTAAGAATGATAACTGTCAAATTCATAATAATTATTGGAATAATCATATTAATAATAACCTAATCATAGGTTATCTTATACCAAAGTGTGTGGAAAAATGTAGGCAATATTAATTTAAAAAGAAGGAATCATCATCATTTAAAATAAGTTGAAAATCTCCAATAATTCAAAATTTATAGAATACTAAATTCTGATTGGTCGAGGCGATTTTATAAACGTCAGACTAGTAACAATGTAATACTTCTGTCAGTTTGCAACAATCATCAAAGCATTCTTGATAGGTAAACCGAGCACCTCATTGGTTATTTTTGAAAATACTTGGCGTCCTTTTTGAAGGCCTATAAAAGGCATCTGAAGACAAGCCAAGTTAGTTAGCCATCAACATCTGAAGAGTCAAGGTACTCAAGCAACTCTTGAAGTTTCCATAACGTTAGTTTATTGGATAAACATCGGAGAACCCAAGTGTTCCAGTAGCTTTGTAAGGTTGAAAGTAACCGAAGCAAATAAATAATTTCTACAAGTCGAGTAGTGTTCCAAGTCTCCGAACAAAGTTTAAAGGTTACAATAACCTACAATTCATAAGTAACATCGAACGATAGCCAGCCTTCGATAAAGTTCCAAACATCATTAAAGAGTTTTGTATCTTTAATAAAAAGAATAAAATTAAGTTAACAATTTTCAACAGTTCCTGATTTCAAAAGAAGTAACCAAAATAGTTTACCTGTGTTTATCGTGTATAGCAAAAAAATTGTGTACGGTTAAAGTGAATTATCAAATTAATAAGAAGATCAAGCCAATTGAACATTGCCTACATTTTAAAACATATTCTTGGATATAAACTAAACGTAAGTTTATTTATTATTTCTCCATTGTATTATTATCTGTCTGTAAATCTGAAAGAAAGATTGTAGATTATAACTTTGTAAACAAATATTAATAGTAAATAATTTTGAGGTTAGATCATAGATCTATATATGAACATAACATTAAAAAATGATACCAGAGATGAATTAGAGTCATAGAAATTTAAATATAAAAGCTTTTAACATTCAAAGAACATTGTGTTTAATTCCATAGATATAAAATAAAAAGGTAAAAGTTCAATATTCAAATCAAACAAACATTAATAAGATTTAGAATACTATGAGAAAGCTAGCTGGTAGAATTAATAATAATTCATAATTAAATAATAAACTCATAAGAGTTTAGTTAATAATACAGTAGATCTATATGCACCAATTCTCGGTAATACAATTGGTGGTAGGTTTTAGAATGAGAGATACTAATTATTCAAAAATCATTCAGTCTGGAAATATCTAAGGGAATTATCATAAGGATGTAATAAATATAGATATGAATTTTGTCTAGTAAAATAAACGGTGTGATATAAAAAATTACAACTCCATGATGAATGAATAGGGAAATATTACGACACAAATATAGAAGCGAAAAGTAATGGTGGCTTATTAGTTTGGAAATTATTATATTAGACGTTATGTTTTATGCCGTAGAAAAGTGAATCACAGAAATAACAAGTCAGGACGTGACATTTCACGAACAAACCGTATTATAGAGAATGCCCGGTTGCGGCAAAGCACATCTTGAATAAATAAAAGCGCAATAAACCATACAAGAGGGAATACGTTAATTTCTTAGTTTACTGAATAAGTTGCTCATTCTCATGAATTTAGAACGAGCAAAGAAATACTGAAAAACAAATGGTCGCTTGAATAGCACCCGTTTGAATTTAATTAAGTTTCTTAAGATTTCTTAGGACGCTTAATCTTGAGAAACATGTGATAAACAGCCTTGGAAGTATTTAAGTTTACGAATAACACGAAACATTGTTGTCGAATTTATTTACGAGGATTATAGCATTTTTTTCCATACTCTTTGACTACAGTTAGAAAAGTATGATGTTCGAATAACATAGTGTGGGTCAGCGATGGAAAGTTGGCGCAGAGGAGATAGGCATTTGATTTTTTCTTTATGGTTTGGAGGTTATAGGAATTGTGATAGACCTCACTAGGTAAAGAGTTCCACAACTTCACTGTTCGGTAGAAAAATGATGTCTGGTAAGAAGAAGTTTGGCAGGTCTCGAGTTTGACAATAAAGGGGTGACTAGTTGTTGCATCTTGATCATTAGTATATTTGTTGTTATGATTTCATTTCCTAAACAACATAAAATAAGAAAAATTGAACTTACCGAACATTAAAAATCAGAAAAGAATAATAAAATATATATAATATGGAATTAAAAACATTATTAAAAGTTAAATTGTAGATAGTATAAGGTATTAAACAATGTAGAACAAAATAAACCATAATGTAAATAGAATAAGAAGTGTAAACAAGAAAACAGTGAAAGTGGATAAACGTACAGTGACACGAAAGAAGAAATCATAATTGAAATGATTCCCAGACTATCATAAGATAGCACAAACTATTAAAATATGTTATAGATTTAAGATAGAATAAGGAAATTTGAGTTCTATAATGTTATAGAAATGTTATTGATAATTCATATTATGTATTAGATTTAAGAAATGGCAAATGCGCAAATGTCAAATTTGATATAAATATTGAAATAATCAAGTTAATATTAACCTAATCATAGGTTATCTTATACCAAAATGTGTGGAAAAATGTAGGCAATATTAATTTAGATAGCAGAAAGCATAGTCATTTTAAATAATTTGAAAATCTTCAATAATTCAAAATTTATAGAATACTCTATTCTGATTGGTCGAGACAATTAAGAAACGTCAAATAGGTCAACAATTAAAAGTTATGTCAGTTTTCAACAATGACCAAAGCATCCTTGATAAGCAAAGAAAACATTTAATTGGTCAATTATGACATCAACTGGCTTGCCTTTGTAACTCCTATAAAAGGAAATCAGAAATAGAAAAGAGTTCAGTCTTGCAATAACATCTAAGATCCAAGCATCTTCTGCAGCTCAAGCATATTTCCATAACCTTAGTTTTTGAATAACATCGGAGAACTCAAGTAGTCTCAGTAGCTTCGATAAGTTAAAGTAACCGAAGCTAGTAAAATATTCCTTGAATCTTCATAACAAAGTAAGGTTATAATAACCACAGCTAATAAATAGCATCGTATAGTATCCAGTCTTTGATAACGTTCCAGTATATTATTGAAGAGTTTTATATCTTTAAAAAGAATAAAACATGTTAACAATTTTATCAACAGTTCCTGAATTTCTAAAGAAGTAACCACGTAGTTTACCTGTGTTTGTGAATGTTTCAAAGCAGAGTAATTGTGTTTTTAAAGTGATAAATTAAAATCATCAAGAATATACAAAATCAACTGAACATTGCTACATTTTCCATCATATAATTGAATATAACTTAAAAGTAAGTTTGTTTATAATATCATCATTGTATCATCATTTGTATATCTGAAATTAAGATTGTTGTTTATATGTAATAAGTAATATTAACCAGTTTTGGAGGTTAAGCATAGAATTGTAGAACATAAAACAAATCGTAAGATATAACATAGAATCATTAATTTTAAATATAGAACTTTTAACATTCCAACAAAAATATTGTGTTTAATTCCATAGAATATATAAAAAGAACATTTTCAATTCAAACCAAATTATAAATAAAAATAAAATCGAAACAAAATAAATAAAGAAAGCTAGCCGGAATAAAATTAAATTAGAATTAAAAATTCAAACATAATAATCAATAATTAATAAACTCATTAAAGTTAATAATTGTCACCACAACGTGGGGCAAAATAAAACTCATAAGAGTTTTCTTAACATTATATTACTAATGGAATGTATATGTCAACGTACATGAATCCAAGTTGAACTTGAATAGGATTTTCTGTCAATTCAGATGCTATCAGAAATAACCTAGTGGATGAGCATATGAGAATGTTGCCAACCCTATATGTCAACACATATTTAACTCTCACATTGAACCTATTACACTAGATAAAAATACGCGTGTCACGGAACGAATAAAAAGCTCTTTGAAAGAACAAACTCCAGTGTACTGTTTTATGAATACTCTATGTCAGATAGTACTCTTAATACTATTACAATGATATAATCCCGGATAATGCACTTGAAGCTCACAGAGCTTGCCTTATAATACCTTAACAATGGTAAAGCGCATTGTATCAACCCTCCACCGTGACTAATACGAAAGCCTTTCTTAATAGTATACCAATACTTAATATCTATTGCATTTAATGACCTGCATGATGTGCGGTGTGGATTTCGATAAACAGTAAATTCAATTCATTTACTCAAATAATGGATTCAACAGTAAATACTTTTGGTAAAGTATCTCTTTAATAATGATTCTTGACCCAGGTATGAATTATGTATAAATCTCGAGAAATAGGTCACACTAACACATATCTTCAAAAGATCTATTCTGGAGATGATTCACATAAAACGCGACTCCAAGTCTGTAAATCATAGAACAGATATTCAGTCATTGAGTCAGATTTATACTAATTTAATTAATTGAAACCCTCGCAAATTCCTATATGCGTCGCGTTCGAAAGTGGATCCTCGAATGTTATATTTTCAGTTCAGCTCTTTAGTCGTAATACAGACTGTTTCGATATGTTCATAGAGCTTATAAGAATATTGCTTAGCAGCGGATTCTTAATTTATATACTTAAAACATCAATGTGTTATAATTCCGATTGTTCGTGTTTCTGTTCGTTTCGACGACGTGGGCATGCTTAATTGAAATTAGTGCGATAAGGACGCCTTGTGGTGATACAATTAGTTTTAAGAATTCACTTTTATAGAGTTATACGTCTTCTGATGATGGTCTTGAGACCGAAACGTACGTAAAGACGAAAATAATAAGCATATCTGTTAGTGTGACCTATTTCCCGAGAATTTATATAGAATTCATACCTGGGTCAAGAATCATTATTGAAAATAATAAGTATTCCACTTCGACGCCTATTAGAAAGTTTTCTGTAACCTGTATTATTACGGACAATTGCATGTATTTTTTTCAGTCAGAATAAGCGACGGTTAATTCCATTATTCCTGAAAGAAATGTTTGTTTGAGTTCAGTTGCTGTCGAAGTCGAATGAATTTATATAAACTGTAAGGTATAATGGACGGTTGTTCCTGTGAGATAGGTAAATTAAAACGTTTCATGCAATATATGAAATTTAAATAAATGAACCTAGCATGTAATACTGTGACAGTAAACACTTAAATTACCCCTCTATCGTTCGATTCTGAAGAAATCTGTAGCAAAACAGATAATAATGAATAGATTTTGTCACGCAGCTACACTTTTCTTTGATGAATATCATGCAAACCCGACTACTAGAAAGTATAGAATAACACTTAAGTGGTGCTGTCACAACACCGATTCGAACACAAGATTGCATCGCTCACATCATGTCAAATTAGTCTGTATTTATGAACATGCATGTTTCCGATAATTCTCATATCTAATAGTCAATAGCGCAGTCGATCATTAATTGAGTTAGAAGAGATGTTGTAGGAACTTTTGCACTGTTGAAACATTAGTGAGAACTGGTTTTGGAGAGCCTTGTGCTTCTAAACTTTTCAGGTTCCGTAAGCAAAAATATTGCTAACATTTTATCACGTCTTAATCTTCAAATCTGTTTCAAACCAGAAACTAAACTCTGACATCTTATATATAATGCTAAAGACAAAACTAATAAATATAGTAAACCTGGAGCTTATAATTGTTTTGTATATATAACATAATCATTGAATACCTTAAGGGCTAATTTAACATTTTGACGTTTGAGTGCTTATAAATTCAGAGAATATCTGTGCTGCTAAATTATTTACTGCCACAACCAAAGCTTGAAGCCCATTACTTTCCACTCATTGAAGTAGCGTTATAGTAAGACTGACCAATACGTGAAGGATAAAAATAGGGGAGCCATCGAAGATGAGTAGATCCACGAATATGCAGACAGTCAGGCTGCACTTCAGGCAATGATGAGTGACATCCTGTCTGGTATAGACATGCAAAAGAGAACTTGAAATACTGACGGGCCGAAACAGCGTTAAGCTGATCTGGGTGCCGGGACATCAGGGAACGACAGGCAATGAAAAAGCTGACGAACTTGCAAGAAGAAGGTCGGAGAACGCTCTAGATCCAGAACAGACCACAGGGGTACCAAAACGTACAGCACGAAGGTCTGTAGGCTTGGACAATCACAAAGAATACTGGGAAAAAATCCTCAGGAAACGAACATGGGAAGAAATACTTCAAAGCCCTGTTTAACAAAAGAACGACAGACCTATTAGCACTAAATAGGGAAAAAATAAAAGTCATAACAAGGCTCATGGACATGCGCCAGTAAAATGGCACCTAAACAAAGTGAGATTGTACAATGGCGACCTGACATGCAGACTTGGTGGTGAAGATACAGAAACAGTGCCATGAAATTATTAAAGCCAAAGATAAGTGTAGGTAATTGTACATAAAATTGAATCAATTTCAATACTGTGTAAATGCGACACACTGAATCGCAAAAGACAGTCAATTTTCGGAAAGCCTGACGGTGAACCAGAATTATACAGTTTTCACCCAGTAAAGGACTTGTACCAACTTGTACAAGTAACCAAAATACTCGAGTGGATACCGTAAAGAAACAAAATAAAGGAGAGATAGAATGGACCAGCAGGTCTAAGTGTCACCGGAGGCAACAGCCAGACGATCATACAAAGGGGGCGAAGTTTTCACTGAGTATGCCTGAGATAGTGACTCTCACAATAATCCATGAGACCCAGAGACTCATTCTGAATGTGATATACTCTCAAAAACTTGTTATTTTATGTAGTGGGAACCCATAGGTTGCAGCCTAGATAGCCAGCGCGTAAATACGGCCCTGTCAAACGTTCTTTGGATTATCATTATCATCGTATAGAATTATTAAGACATTATCAAGTGAGGATATATTCATGAATGGTTGGTTTGCATATGGTCATCTGTGAAAGTTAACAAAACAACTCAAACCGATTGTGTTTTAATCTCAAAAATATCCTTTTAACGACATAAGGGACGGGAGCCCGGTGTTTTATTAGTTCTTATAATTGCCCCATCTTAAGTTCTATAAAAGAATTAAGTGCGACATTTGAAAAGTAGATGTACGGCAGAGGAATCGAGTATAACAACGATGGTCTTGCTGATTTCCCAAGAGCATGCAGCACAATACTTTCCTGCGAAACTATTCGGTATTTTTCAAGACCGACATTTTCTGTCAATTCGGTTCACTTTACCACAATAATATCTCCGTTCACACTAATCTAAGCTAGTGGCTTCGGAGTGTCGCATCAGTTGCATCCCTCCACAATCTATTTGTTGCCGTTTTTACAGTTCAAATCACATTTATTAAACTGTAAGAAAGAACCCATAATATGATATTGGAAGCTCACCCCTTCACGAATATCGTGTTTCAGCACAAAAGCAGAAAGTAGTTAACACAATACTGTTATACTGTACCATTATATTTCATATTAACGATTTTGTTTCCGTCATAATAACAATTAACTCATTTATACTAGCAAAAATTGTGTCAAAAAACAAACTTTGGGAAGCAAAAGCCAGAATATTTTCACAAATCTTGAAGAAATTAGGAATGTGATAGATATATTTGAAAAGAGAACGGAAAAAATAGGAATATTTAGCATAGATTTTTTAAGAGCTTTCGACAGAGTTTCCCACGATTATTTATTTGCGTTATTAAAGAAATTAAACTTTCCAGACTCCATAATAAATCTCCTAAAAGCTCTCTATAGGAATGCATTTTCCCGCATTCTGATAAATGGACACTTTTCAAATAAAATACAAATTAAACAATCGGTAAGACAGGGATGTCCACTATCCATGCTATTATTTGTTATAGCCATAGACCCATTGCTCAATATGCCAGAGAAAAAAATAACCCCAGTATCAATCCTCGGAACTAATATAACTTGCAGAGCTTTTGCTGATGATGTTATTGTATATATTCAATAAACTTATATATATTGTCGATATTCAAAAATCGGTAAAAAATACTATTTCACATAACATCAATACTAGAGCACATAACAATAATGTATTAGCAACCGATAAAGCGTTCAAAAGAATTGGACAAAGATCCAGCTCCTATCTTGGACCGAGATGTTTTAATTATCTCCCAACTCACTTGAAAGGTATATCAAACATTAAAGTTTTCCGAAAAAAATAACATATTTCCTAATCCACTCGAACGAGTTACAACCGTTATACAATTATCTAATATGAAACAATCATAAATCCATAGATGCTCCTTCATTATATCAAGTTTTTGGGTTGAACAATTTCTATTACTAGGGTAGTTGGATTGGAGACACTAATAATTTATCAATCTTATAGAACTACTACCAGTAATTTAATAAAAGTTTCTATAGCACTACTAGAAACTGTAAAAAAATTTTTTTTTTCGAGTTTTATAAATTTTGTTATTGCGCTTTCACACAAGCTCTGCTTAGGAAAGTGTTTTAGCAATCAATAGTCACAAACTCTACTAACCTTTATTGTTTGTAAATTATTTAATTATTTAGTTTTAAATCAACTTTATAAAATACTGTAATTTACCAAATTTGTTAATTTTTAGAGATTTTCAATAAAGGTCTCTCTCTCTCTCTCTCTCTCTCTCTCTCTCTCTCTCTCATATAAAAAATTTTGCAACTTTGAGAGAATGCCTAAAATGTTTTCAAATCCTTGCTTTAGCGACCAATATGAGGATAAATTTGAGTAAATGTAAAATTTTGGCACTAGGGGATAGCAACATGCTTAGAAACAGTGATATTCAGGTAGGAAATGAAATAAAGGTGCTTGGAGTGATATGGAACTGCACAATAAGGATGACACTAGAGACAAACTGGAAGAAAGTAACTCAAAATATAAAGAATACACTGCTACAAAATGAAGGAAGGAAACTGAACTTAATACAAAAGGTATGGTACGTGAATACTTATGCGTTGTCCAAAATGTGGTACCTTAGCCAAATTCTACCGAAGAATAACAAAGACATAGCAAGAGTTGATCAGAATGTTGGAAGATTTGTGTGGAGGGGAAACAATTAAACCTACCTACAAAAAGTGGTGGTTTGAACCTAATTTCATTAGCCAACAAATGTTCTGCTCTATATATTAAAAGAATTATATTCCACAAAAACAAAAACGAAACCATACTTAATACATTGTACATCAAGGAAATGATAAACAACAACAGAAACACACCTCACTCTGTGAAAAAATACTTAAAAATAATTGAAGACAATGCCATTACAGAAAGTGATTCTAAGAAAATTTATGGATCAATAATGAATAAGGAACATGGTAATCCTCTGGTGGAAACAAAAGACAGAAATCAAAATTGGAATCTGACCTGGGAGAGAATATGCCTGAATCACCTGAATACTGAATGGAAAGCTACCTTATATAAAGCAGTAAATGAAGTGATTCCTACCGCTGAAAAAAAATATCGCCACAATATCTCTGAAGATAATAGTTGTGAACAATGTGGCCAAATAGATGATTTGAAACACAGAATCCAAAATTGCGGTTCTGCCAAAGATATATGGAAGTTTACCTTAAATTCACTAAAGACAAAATTAAAACTTAATATAAGAGATAATATAACATGGAAGGAATTGGTGATGTTCAATTTTACAGCCAGAGACTTACTTGTGAATACTATATGGTTATTGTCAGCTTGTATACATTGCAGTCTAACGTCCAGGAATATGACAATTGAGGAATTCAAGAATATATTGAGAACGGATAGATATGATATGGTGAGAAGAGGACTAAGCCCTAAATTTGGAAAATATATACTTTTTTTATTCCATTGAATTTTAAATGTATGAACACATAACAATACAAATGTAATATAAATTTTGTAAATAAAGTTGTTTAAAAAAAAAAAACTCATTTAATCGTATACGTGAAGATGTCTTACGAAAATTAAGAGAAATATGATAATTAGAAAGTAGAAAGCTTTATTCAAAGTAATAACAATTGTGATATTGCATCTGAAATACAAGGGGAAGTCCCTAAAAATGAAACAGATAGTGCCACAATCGAAAATCTCGTGTGACATTTATAATGAACCATCTTTAACTAGAACGCATTAGAATTTTCACACAGTTCCGTTTTGACACCCATCGAAGCAAACAGCCTTGGAGATTTTTGTAAGCATGGAAAAAAGTGAATTTCACGTTTTGATTAGACATTATTTCTTGAATGGACAAAACATGACGCAAACCAAAGCATCGATTGTTAAACATTATGGGGACTCTTCACCATCGATTGGAATGATCCACAAGTGGTTCACTGATTTTCGTTGTGGCAGTATGACCACAAAGAACGCCGAACATTCTGGGCGCCCAATTGTGGTTACAATGCCAGGAACCGTCGATAAAATTCATGGTATAATAAAAGACGATCGGCGAGTTAAAGTGCACGAAATTGCTCAGGCTATGGGCATCTCAACTACACGCGTAAGGAATATTTTGCATACATTTTTGAATATGAGAAAGCTATCTGCTAGATGAGAACCGCATTTGCTCTCTGTTGACAACAACCGCGACCGTGTGACAGTTTCAAAAGAGTGTTTGGCAATGTTTAAACGTTTTTGCTCCGTTTCGTAGCCGTGGACGAAACATGGATCCATTACAACACACCAGACACCAAAGAACAGTCGAAACAGTGGATTTGTCCTAGCGAATCGAACAAAGTCATGGCGACAGTTTTTTGGTACGCTTTTACATTGAAAAGAGCAAAACGATCACCGGCATATATTATGCAGTGCTGTTGGATCGTTTCGACGCCGATTTGAAGCGAAAGCGGCCGCATTTGGCAAACAAATAAGTGCTCTTCCACCAGGGCAACGCACCGGCAGGTCCGCAGTCGCAATGGCAAAATTGCACGAATTGAATTCACCATATTCTCTAGATTTGACCCCCCGCAAATATTATCCATTTTCAAACGTGAAGAAATGGCTCGGCGGAAAAATGCTCCAACGAAATCGTATTATTTGGAAGGGATCGAAAAATTAGAAAAACGTTGGACGAAGTGTATCGGGCCACAAGGAGATTATGTTGAGAAATAAAATAAGTTTTCACTTATAATCTCCTTAGTGCTTGAATTATTTCCGGAAATTTTTCCGAAGGACGCGGGGGATTCGGTAAGAAAATTTCACACCTAAAATTTATTTGAAAAAAAATTAAAAATAATAGTAGAAAAACAAATGTACCTCTCACTTTAGTAACATTCAGTTTTTCGAACAGAATATTTATCCTTTTGTTGTATTTAATTTAACATTACTAAACTCGGAGGAAAAAGTTTTTGTTGTGAAATAGATGCCAATAGATGGTTTGACTGAAACTATAGTATTCCAGTTTTGGATAGTATTATTTGTAAAAAAAAATGTTTCTCTTACTTTAGTAACATAGAAGGCATCCAATTTTTCAACTCAAACATTTATTTTTGGACTACTACTAACTTAATGCTACTAAAATATAAGGAAAGTACGTTTTTGTAAAAAAACGATAAGGATATCCGGCGTCTATGGCAGTCTTTTAATGATTCGTAATAAAACATAACCAGTCAAGTAGGCTTAGGCTTGTGATGTCAAAATCGTCTCTGCTATACGTCACGTCGACAGCTACTTCTTAAAAGTGCTTCTTTAGTTCACAATAATTAAATCATGGCAGTAAACAATCAAGAAACAAATTTTAAGCCCTATGGTGTTTGTAAATCTTGCTCTGAAATATTATTTGTGAAAAAAAAAATGTTCCTCTTACTTTAGTAACATAGAAGGCATCCAGTTTTTCAACTCAAACATTTATTTTTGGACTACAACTAGCTTAATGCTACTAAAATATAAGGAAAGTACGTTTTTGTAAAAAAAAACGATAAGGATATCCGGCGTCTATGGCAGCTTTTAATGATTCGTAATAAAACATAACCACAGTCAAGTAGGCTTAGGCTTGTGATGTCAAAATCGTCTCTGCTATACGTCACGTCGACAGCTATTTCTTAAACGTGCTTCTTTAGTTCACAATAATTAAATCATGGCAGTAAACAATCAAGAAACACATTTTAAGCCCTATGGTGTTTGTAAATCTTGCTCTGAAATAGGGGATATTAGTATGTCTCATAAAAATTTAAAGTATTTGCAATGTTTAATGGAAAAAACTGAATTAAAACCCCATCAAGAAAACCTTTTCGCAGCTATCCAGAAGATTTTGGAGGAAGATATCCCATCCTTTTTAAGAAAAACCAGAATTCAGCAGAACAAAATTGCGTCCAAATATTACATCTATTATATTAAACATAGACATCTGATAGAAGTGGAAAGGGAAGATAACCATTATCCTTGTTATTCTCCATTACGAAGAGAAGAGTTCCAATCAGAATTCCAAAAATATTTAGCCTCAATGAAAGCAATATTTGGTAAATAAATATTTGTATTTATTTAGTATTATAAAATGAATAAAAAGTAATAAAAACATTGAATACCAAAATTTGACCCTGCATACTGATTTTCGTATCATACGATGGCTGTCAAGAAAAAATTTCCACTTAGTAATTTTATTCGCCTAGCTTGGCAGGAGGAGAAAAATGTCCGAAAAATTTGAAGGTTGTCATTGGTGACTGTCGAAATGAAAGTGTGTGATTGGCTTAGAATGACAGGTGTGAAATTTTCACCAAATAAATCATTTCTTGTTTCATTTTTCAGAAACTTTTCACCTGCCGTCGTTTAGTAAAAATTTAAAAGTTACCCGACGTATGGTACATAGTTGGAAAGAGAAACAAAATCCGTTGTGACTAAGCCATAGACAGGTGTGATTCCCATTTAAAAAAATACAATGTTAGGCCTTAGCTCGAAATTGCCGTCTTTTCCAAATTTCCGACACCACTGGATTATTACAGATTCAAGAATGTGTAAGTCATTTTCTCCTAACTATACAAACAACCGCGATATACACATGTCTAAAATCGAATAATCAATCGAACTATTGTTCATATCTCGAAAATAAAACATGATAGCAAATGTTTGTTCCAGTGAATTTGTTTTAAAAAAAAAGTTCAGAATGTGACTTCCATTTTTATATCTCCTATAGTTACCGAGTTACCTATACAAACATCGAAATTTGTCCACCCTGTACACTAGACTTAGTGATGTTTCTTATTGTGTATCAGTGAATAAACCACCTTACCACAACGTCATCTTTTATTCTGCGGTGTCCAAGCAGATATCCCAACCTCATATAATCAAAAACCACCAAAATCTATTGAAAAAGATTTAGTAAAACACTTGAAACAAAATGATACATTTTATGATAATATTATTGTAATAAAGATTCTTGACCCAGGTATGAATTATATATAAAATCTCGGGAAATAGGTCACAATAACACTTATGCTTTATATTTTTCTTGTCTTTACGTACGTTTCGGTCTCACGACCATCATCAGAAGACTTATTATATCTGAAACTTGATTACTTAAAACTAACAACAGAAACACGATTAAACGAAATTGTAAACAATTTCGTTTAATCGTGTTTCTGTTCGTTTCGGCGACGTGGGCATTTTAATTGGATTCGGTGCGATTAGGACGCTTTGTGTAATACAATTAGTTTTAAGTAATCAAGTTTTAGACATAATAAGTCTTCTGATGATGGTTGTGAGACCGAAACGTACGTAAAGACAAGATAAATATAAAGCATAAGTGTTATTGTGACCTATTTCCCGAGATTTTATATATAATTCATACCTGGGTCAAGAATCTTTATTACAATAATATTATCATAAAATGTATCATTTTGTTTCAAGTGTTTTACTAAATCTTTTTCAATAGATTTTGGTGGTTTTTGATTATATGAGGTTGGGATATCTGCTTGGACACCGCAGAATAAAAGATGACGTTGTGGTAAGGTGGTTTATTCACTGATACACAATAAGAAACATCACTAAGTCAATAGTACCCGTGACAGGATTGTACCATGTCGTTCTCGGTAGAATATCGAGACATCTATATCTATCAATGTAAGTGTTACCTGAAAGGTAACGTTCGCCCCTCTTGTCACGGGTGACGTACTGCTTAGTGTATCAATAATAATTGTTCTCAATAATATATACATATTCAGCATGAATATAATAACTTAAATATCATGCTATATTTTCCCTACACCTTCCCTGCAGAGAAAAGAATTTATTTGCTATGTCTAAAGTGAATAAATTCGTCAAAACAACAATAACACTCCTATCATAAATTTGGATTCTAAAATCTTTCTTTTCTCTCCAGCATCGGTGCTAATATGAGTAAGTGTAATACAATACATAATACCAATAAATATAATAATTTACAAATTCTTATAATAAAATGAAATATTTGATGTCGATTGTTTTTTTTTTTCAAGGTAAGCTCTATAATATAGTAAACATAAAATAAGTGTCAAGTTCACAGCTACTTATAAAAACATCAATGCTCTACTAAAATTATGTAATTCAAGGTTGTTGCGATGCATTCTCGAACACATCCCGTTTTGTGCATAGTTCAGCATTTTTGAATTAAATCGTCGCGCACTTAAATCCGATAGGTCTTTGTTCTATTTTTGTGCACTTCAATAGTTTTTCCTCCTTTTAGAAACAGAACATTCGGTTCGCGTTCCGCGATCACAACATAAGGACCTTCGTACACTTCGGTAAGTTTATTTCCCGTTTCACTCTTAACTAATATCAAATCATCTTTGTTGTAAGACCTAGGATAACAATTCTTATCGTAGTGTTCCTTACGTTTTACCTTGCTCGACACCAAATTCTGATGAGCATCCAACCATGCTCGTTGCAACCTATATTTCAATTCGCTTAGATAATTATCATGATTATAAATGGGATCAGTTTTTTCAATGTTTATCAAAATAGATGGCAATGTTGCCAGAAAACCAAAAACTAGCTCAAACGGGGTGTAACCAGTCTCAGTATGAACTGTAGTATTAAACACGAAACACCAATATCGAAGCCACGAGCTCCAATTTTCAGGTTGATTCCCCGTCATTATACGTAAGAAAGCTTTCAAATGTTTATGGGTGTTTTCCAGCGCCCCAATTGTTTCATGGTGATATGCTGTACTGTTTAATTTGTTGATATTCAGGAGCCTCGCTGCATCACACATAACTGTTGACATGAACTCTGTCCCACGATCAGTACAAATTTCCGTAGGCGTCCCATATCTTAGGATGAAATCCTCCACAAATGTTCTAGCTACAACATTGGCCTCCTTTGATTTAAGTGGATAAACCTCTATGAATTTAGTTAAATCACACTGCAACGTCAGTATGTATGTAAAATCATCATTGTCTTTGTCTAGTGGTCCAACAATGTCTAGAAATACTTTTCTAAATGCTCGATCCGCAGTTGTTGTGACTACTAGAGGTTGTCTATCGTGTTTATTCCGCTGACATTGGTCACACCTCGCTACATATTTGTAAATGTCGTTAGTCATGCCTGGCCAAAAATAATATTTCTGTATTTTTTTTGTCATTCTCCTAATACCTGCATGTCCACTCGACGGCAATAGATGGAAATCATTTAGAATAACTGTACGCATTTCTTTATCCTCAATACATTTTCTTTTATTAACGATGCATATCCTAGGTACATTATAATTTTTATATTCATTTTTATTAAGTTCGTTGGCCAACGATTTCAAAAATGCAATATTGCTATCTTCTTTCATTATTACTACCTCTTCTATGTCGATTTCATCACACAATGTTTCCAAATGTCCCAACAAACGGCGTAGCGGTTTTGCTGCCAGATCATCTGGATCGATAAAGATCGTTTTCATAGAGGGCATGTATATTAACTTTTCATCTTCAGTAGCTACTCTATCATCGTTTTTCATTAGTTTATTCTTCAATTTCTTATTCATTATTGTTAGTTGCGTACATTGTTTGGGTTTTTTAAGGATCTCAACGATTTTCGGTTGCGCACCCGAATTTCGTTCGATAACCTGATTATTATCCCTCACTTTAGTTTCTATTTCCTCTTTCTCTTTAGTTATTGTTTGTGCCCTTGTAACAACTGCTATGCTGTGTTGATTTATGCTCTTAAGCTCTTCAATCGAAATTCGAGACAAGGCATCAGCTATTACGTTGTCAGGACCTTTAATGTATTCAATGTCGAAATCGTATTCCTCTAAGCATAACCTAAACTTTGTCAGACGGCTTGAGGGATTGTTGTGTGTGAAAAGAAAAATCAACGGCCTGTGATCTGTCATGATCTTGAATCGCTTACCAAATAAATACGGCCGAAAATGTCGTGTTGCCCATACTATCGCTAGTAACTCTTTTTCTATTGTGGCATAGTTACTTTCTGCCTTGTTAAGTGTTCTACTGGCATAGGCAATCGGTTTTCCATTTCCATTAGATAGTACTGCACCCAAAGCTTTTCCTGACGCATCAGTGTGTACGATGAACTGGTTCTCAGCAGAAAAATCTGGAAAATCTAGTACTGGTGGGGACATCAAAGCCTTTTTTATTGTTTCAAATGATATTTGGCAATTATTCGTCCAAATAAATGCTGCGTTTTTCCGGGTCAGTTGAGTTAAACACCAAGTTCGCTCCGCGAAATTTGGGATAAATTTTCTATAATAGTTAGCGAACGCAACAAACCTCTTAACCTCATCCGCCGACTTTGGCTCCGGATAATTATGCAAGGCTGCTATTTTGCTCGAATCAGGTAGGATGCCCTCTGATGTTATAACATGCCCCAAATATAAGATATCCTTTTTTAAAAATTCGCACTTTGAAGGATTCAGTTTCAAGTTGACTTTCCTTAACCTCTCAAACACTTTGATCAGATTAGCATTGTGATCTCTCAGATTTCTTCCAAACACAATCAGATCGTCTAAATATACAAAACATCTTTCATAATTGAGACCTGCCATGGCTATTGTCATTATTCGAGAAAAACTTGGAGGGCTAATCTTTAGGCCCATTGGTAGCCTCTTCATTTGAAACATTCCGCGACCTGATGTAAAAGCGGTACACGGCCTACTTCCTGGTTCTAGTTCGACCTGATAGTACCCTTGAGCAAGGTCCAAATGTGTGAAATACATTGAGCCTGACACTGATTCTAGAATTTCAGTTATATTTGGTAATGGGAATTTATCATCGACAATATTAAGGTTCAGGTGACGATAATCAATTACGACACGCCATCGTTTCTTTCCGTCTTGACCTATTTTCTTGGGAACAATCAACAACGGTGATGACCAAGCACTTTCGGCTTCCTCAATGATGTCATTTTCCAGCATTTCTCCTATTTGTTTCTCTATCTCTGCCTTTTGAGCGTGCGGTATACGATATGGTTTTTTATAAACTGGCTTGGCTTCAGGTTTAATTTTAATCTCTTGTTGACCTAGATTTGTAGTTGTCAGCTTATCTCCTGGTATGTGAAAGATATCTGCGTATTTGGCGCAGATGTTCTCAATAGGGATCTTCTCTTCTAATATCATATCCTTCCAATCAATTTCCGCAAACATTCTTTTCACTCGTTCTACATTTTTGTCCACTTTCTCAAATTCGAAACAATCATATTCATTTGTACTGTGAATTTCTGGAATACAACTTTCTAAACTTACTGACTCATCTCTTGTATTTAAAATTCTCACTGGAATCATTCCGTTTTTTGGCTTCACAATCAATCCTGCCATAAAAACTCCCTCACATAACTCTCTCGCTATTATTACACAGTCATCCCTTAACTTTGTCTCTACATATTGAATTCTTTCACACCTAGGCGGAATAATCATCAACTGGCTGTTACCAGATGTATATAAACTTAATTTTGTTGATCCAACTTCATTTTTCAAACTGAGTGTACTAAGTTCAAAATTTATTAATCCACAATACTTAATTAAAAAATTCTGACCGATTATTCCGTCAGCATCGCATGCTAAATTTTTAAACACATAAAATCGTTCATTAAACATTTGTGCATTCGCTTCCAAATTTAAATCAACACATCCTTCTGCTACTAACATACCTCCTATTCCTTTAATTTTCAATTTATTCTCTGTCATACACACGTCTTTTGGTAATCTTTCATACTTTAAAGCACACAAGGATGCACCTGTATCCACTAAAAATGTTACATTCTTTCCATTTACATTGAAATACACTCGATTCATACCAATACATTCATATATACAATCACGCTCAGTTCTCTCGAAAAAACTGCTGCAGTGAACTTTCATCCTCAACATTCTTACTTTCATCTCCTTGCGCACAATACACATTGCCTTGATACCGTCTATTTTGCGTATTTCGAGCTAAATTCTTAAACTGTCCTCGACCGTGGTTATTGTAACCCCTATACTGTCCACGTTTATAATTACTACAGTTCTTACTCTCTTGGTTGTAATTATTAGCTTGTTTTGTATAATTATTCCCGTAGTTGTGGTTGTAGTTATTTCGGTAATTTTGATTTTGATATATTCCTCTGTTAGAACGGCCTCTATAATTATTTCTGAATTCTCTCCTATTCGAAATTTCGCCTCTATATTTATGATATCCTCCATCATTGTCGTTACGGCTTTTTCCCATGGCATTTATTTCAGGCGTTTTCGTTAGACTTTCATTATCTTGCGCTACTTTTATCGCTTCTATTAGGGATGTTGGATTTCTTGCAGCTAGAATTATACTTAAGGACTGGTTATTCAAGCCCGAAGTAAATTTCCTTATTGCAGTTTTCTCATTGAGTGGCTGCAAGATCGCATATGCATTGTCGTCGTCATTGGCCTGGGAGATTGTCAAGTTGCGGAAGAGTTCCTGTACGTCTTTTCCAAATTCTTCAACTGTCCTGGATCCTTGTTTTGTTCTTGACAACTTCTCTTCCAAAGCCGCGTGTGATTTTTTAGGTATTAAATGCATACGCATATCACGCACCAAAACCGCCACAACATTATATTGTCTGTTAATCTGTGCCAACGCGCTGGTGGTCAATCTTGTTTTTAAGACAAAATCGATCAGCCGTTGTTTGTCCACAGCTTGAGTCAAATCTTGTTCGTAAAACTCAATTGCGTTGATGAGTTGCTCTGTCGTCTCATCTTTACCATCAAATTTTGGTAATAACTCTACTGCTGTTCTATAATCGAACCGCGACATCTTAATTAAAAACTGATCTGTAATTTCGGTATCAGTTTCCACTTTCCCTTTCTTCGATAAATTAACAATTTCCAAATACAATTTATCAATTGTCTCCAAAGACTCTTGGAAAATCGGAATATCTTCCTTTTTAACAATAATCTCACCTTTTCGTACCTTATCCTCAAATTCCTTTATAGTTTGATAATATAATTTAGCTTCAACTGCCTTATTATGATTTACTCGCCTTTCTATGTTACATTTAACAATTACGGCTCTGATCTCGCCTAGTTGTACCCTTATTTGAGCAACTTCCGGCAATAGCGGCATTTACCTCAATTTGATAAACATATGTGAATAAATAAACCAAATACCAAACCCAAAAAAATTAATACATAAACCGATAGCCAATGAAATATAGGTCCCAATGAAATAAAATATTTAGGTAATTACATGAATAATTTTTTCTAGTGCCTATGAGTAGAGGTTAGATAATAAATATATATAAATTATTATATAAAGTGACCTATTAAATACAACATTTTGTTAATTCATTGAACTTAAATTGTTTTTCATAGCACAAATTTGCGAAACATTGCTACAATTTCTATTCTAATTACGAATATCAATGTCATCAAAATTATGAAACAATTAAACATTATTCATTAAATGGTGAACATACCGGTTGATACTTTCTGCTGATTCGGGACTTTCGTGGCGTTGAACCATCGCGCTCAATCTTGGGTCGGGTCGGCGAACTGCTGACGTCCTAGACCTCGTCCGTGAATGCTCCTTTCGTCCTTCCCAATCTCAGCTGGACCGTCACTGATTCTTAAACACGTTCCGATGTGCCTGTTGCATCAAGAAGTGCCATACTTCTATGAATCTTTCTTGAGTGTTTAGCCTGTATCCTTTTCTTGCACCTTTCATATCCCAATATTGCAAGTATGAGAATTACTCCAACAAAGGCTATAATTCCGGGATAGTCCGCTGAATTGATAACAACTTCCGTCGTTTTGGATTGAGAACCACCCATTTTGTTAAGTATATTAGTACATTTCCTTACTCGAAGATTCTCCTAGCTTCACAGAACTTGCCTCCAGTTTCCGGCCTAATTCCGCATCACGAAGCAGTTTGCAGGATCGCCATTTGGTGGTTTTTGATTATATGAGGTTGGGATATCTGCTTGGACACCGCAGAATAAAAGATGACGTTGTGGTAAGGTGGTTTATTCACTGATACACAATAAGAAACATCACTAAGTCAATAGTACCCGTGACAGGATTGTACCATGTCGTTCTCGGTAGAATATCGAGACATCTATATCTATCAATGTAAGTGTTACCTGAAAGGTAACGTTCGCCCCTCTTGTCACGGGTGACGTACTGCTTAGTGTATCAATAATAATTGTTCTCAATAATATATACATATTCAGCATGAATATAATAACTTAAATATCATGCTATATTTTCCCTACAAGATATTAAACTAACATTGTATGGACGATTTTGGCCCATTGTATTTCGCATGATCGCATGTAAGTTTTAATTCGTTTGAGAGTAGAAAATGAACTCTCCACCGATGCCGACGTGACAGGAATGGTGACTGTCAAACAAAGTAGTTTATATAACTGAGGTAAAACTTGTTGCAAATCATTGTCTATCATATATTTTATCATATCGGCGTGAATGTCGTACTGGCCTAAAATATCTTTATCCGAGTATATAACGCATAATTCATTGTGCAGTGCTATTTTATCAAAAAATTTATATTTTAGAACTAAGTTATACAAAAAACTTCAATTCATGTAAATCGGAAAATCGAATCTCAATTTGACCTTTAATAGTATCTAAAATTTCATAAAAAAAGTGTTTATAATGTAGTTTCTTGTCTACCAAATTATACGTTTTCCTCCTTTATCAATATTCTGTTTACCGGTTAATTTAAACTCAATACTCGATGTAATATGTTCCTGCGATTTTTCATGTCTGTCTATACCACGAGCTAAATTTTTCAAATCATCATAACCCGAGTGCCCCAACATGAAGTTGTATCAGATGTAAATAGCAAGCAATACCAGCAATATAATTTATTGTGTACCTCAGATCCCGTTAACAATAAATATTTTTTACAATTATCAGTATCAAATGATCGATTTTGAAACATACTTGTCATCACTAATCTTTTCAGCAACTAAATCACTACTCATTTCAACGTTTAATAACCAAAGTTTTGTTAATAACTCACCGAACAGATAAATTATAACTTAACCTCACATCGCGTCGCGAAACAAAAACAACAACTGACAGAGCACGTGTCGCAGTTTGCAGCGGCGGCAAGTAATCGTATTTCATACGACCGACCGAGTGCGTACGAGAAGCTAGCCTCATAGATTGTTGCCATATTCGCTGTTTTACCCTATTTGGCAATTGAACTGGTTGGAAAAACGGCAACTGTGTTGACCACACGTATTTAGCGTTTGAGATATATAGAGAATCACCTCTGGCCACTGTTGCCAGATTTAAAATAACTACCTACTGAGAACGGGGAATTAATTGTAAAATTTAAAGAATTATCAGAGAAACAGGAAATAAAATGGAGAATGATCATTAAGATAAATTGGTGAGGAGGCTGAGCCTCCTTAGCCTCCTTCGAGGAGCCGCCACTGTCCAGAACGGTCGCAGTGTTTAAATATCTCCAAGATAATACAATAAAAGCAATTTTTGTTTTCTCCAAGACTATAAGACTTCAACTAAGTGTGTTATCAACATTTTGACCAGTAACGATATCTGGATCTATGTCAAATCAGAATTTTTGGCGCTGCCTTTGTAAGTCAATGTGTTTTAGAGTAAGTACAACATGTAACGTCATCTACTAGCAAGCACCTTAGGCTACGTAGGCTAAGAGACTATTGAAGTAGCTATCAAGTCAATATTTTGTTTGAAATGGTAATCTTTTGCTATATGAGGATAACATAATTTCCACTGTAACTGCCAATTTCATTCTACAGCCACCAAACGTCCAAATCGACTCGATTGAAAATCAGATTAGAATTAACAATTGTCTCGAAGAAGAAGAAGAAAGCGCTTGCGTATCCTTCCAAACTACTAGAACGAGCATCCGAGTGAAAATTGTAAAGGCCACAGGACGAGAGCTGGTGCAGCGTTGTAGGAAACATAGCGATGTAGGGTTGTGCGAAATCGCGCCAATCTGTGCGGAGAGTTGTGCGCGATTGTAGTTACGTCATTGTTAGAACCCGCCCCATCTATTATGCATGAGAAGGATCGAGGGCGGCGAAGCTTACTCGCTCTCTGACTGTCAAAGCCACGGGCTGATGGCCGATTTACTGCATGTTTGTATTCGCAAATATCGACCTCGGGATATTCTGATTTCACATCGAGCAATTATAGAGAGCTACAGCCGCAAATGTAAGTGATACGCGCGTCCATCAGAGAATGTTCGCCACAATGGACCGCGCGGAAATTATTATGGTGACATACGGAAAATGTTAAAGTATATGCATCACATTTGCTCCAATTGTTCACAATTTCATACCGAACAAAATGATCAAAAGCTTAAAATTTCGAACTTTTCAATTTTGCACAATATCAATGATTGACTACTAGCCCTTCAACTCTTCTGTAATATACCAATAAAGGTCATATCATATACTAAGGTGTAATTATGATTATTTAGCAAGGTAACATTGTTGCTAACAGTACCGGACAGCTCTTCAATTGTATCGAGTAAGTTGTAGTGCTACCGGTCAATAGCTTTGCAGAGGTAGAAATACCCAATTGAATGTGCAGACTTGATTTAACTTTCTCAATTTTCTCTTTCCTGTCGTGTAGTCAAAGCATAAGATAAAAAATTGTGGAAACAAATGTTCAAACCTCCTTTTTTTGTCCATATGTTTCTACTACTTACATACATAATAGTAACACGAATGGAATAAAGGTAGTACCGATAACCACGATACTGTTTACATGTTGGGAGCTCCCAAACATAAGCACTTGGATTATATCCAGAAGTCGTCTGATTGACACTTACGAAGTTATTGACCTCTCTAGACATCATAGAAAGCGAAAGGTGGGCGTTTTTGCCCTTTCCTATGAATATTTCCTTGGTCGGTGTTCATCAGAAATCATCATCATCAGAGTAAACTAAATTATAAATGAAAATGTATCTTTTAAATACTATTTGGGAATAATAATGTTACCAATGGGGGATAAATCTGGATTATACGCTTTTAAAAAGCAGTACGGACAAATATACAGGGTGTCCTCGAACTGCGTGGCTAAAATAAAACCGAAGATTCTTTGATTCGAAAAAAATTTGATGAGCCTTTTTACTTTTGCCTCAAGTATCTTGTTTAGCCGGTAGAGGGCTTCAAAGTTGCAAAAATAATTTTGTTTTTTCGGTATAACTTGAGAACGTGATGGAGGACTTTTACAATATTTGGCAGGTGAGTTAATGTCAATAATAGCCGTTTTTGAGAGCGGAGCATAGAGCCTTAGATACCATAGAAATGGCTCAAACTTGAGGATGTAACGGGAAAAGTGTCCAGAACTTTTTTGTGGTCAATGAAATTTACTCTATATTCATTATGTAGATAGCCTATCTGATTTGAAAACTTTTCTTACTCTTAGAAAATTTTGATAAAATCAACGGATTAGCTTGAAAAAAATAATTTTCGAGTCTCTGCAATTTTGGCTTACTAATTTTACTTGATTAAAATACCTTAGTTGCCTTCGTTTTTCTAATGTCATTTTGGCATTTGGAGAATTAATTCTCAAAACTGTCAGTTTTTACTTTGCTTTCCGTAAAAATTTTATAAAATTATGGCTCAAAATTTCACTAACACTGAAATGGTTAATATCTCGGTAAAACACGAATAATAAAAACAATAGAAATGGGGAAACGATGTGATTATTTAGGAAAAACAAATGCTAAATTAAAAGAAACAACAAAACTTTTTGGGAAATCGCTAAGGCATCAATTGTTCGAAATGCTGCCCATTTTCCTGAATACACAAATTAATTCGTTTCAAGCAATTGGATTGAACTCTGGCTAGTACTTCAGGATCATTTTTCAATAAATCCGCTTCATGATTAATTCGTTGCAACAATTCCTCTCGTGTGTTTACTGTAGCTGCATAAACTTTCGACTTCAAAGCCCCCCACAGAAAGAAGTCGCAGGGCGTGAAATCAGGGGAGCGGGCCGGCCAGTTCACTGGTGCAATGTGTCCTCTACCTATCCAGCGATCTGGATATTCCGCATTCAAATGTCGCCTCACAGCTAATGTGAAATGAGGAGGTGCACCATCATGGATAAACCAGGCCATGACGAATGTGTAAGGGCAAGTCTTCCAACAGTTCAAGTAGCCTTTGTTCCAAAAAGATCAACTAGTTCTCCCCGTTTAATCGATCGGGTATAACGGTAGGGCCAATAATAAAGTTATCCACAATTCCAACCCAAACATTGATTTTAGTTTGATTCTGAAAATATGTAACTTCCGTTTCATGAGGATTTTCATCAGCATAGAAATGTTCATTATGGATGTTAAAAAGACCACATCTCGTGAAAGTATCTTCGTCCGTGAACAGATTTCTTCTACAAAAATTGGGGTTTGCGTTTTGTCTTTGGACAATAAGCCGACAGAAATCTAGCCGATGACCTGGATCCATGGGCAATAAGTCTTGAACTGTTTTAATATGATAGGGATACAACAGTTCTTCTTTCAGTACATTATGAACTAATGATTTTGAGGCTCCAATACGTCCCAAACGTAGTGTGCTTATCCTAGGTTCAGTTTCAACCGCTTCCAGTATCTCTTCTTCGAGCTCTAACGTCCTTCTTGTCCGTCTGCGTCCAGTTTCTCTGCGATTTGCTTCAAATTTGCCAGTTTCGCGAAGGTTTGCCGTTTTGGAATTCTGCGATGCGGATATCTTTCCCTTCTCCGGCCATTGCAACGACATAGTCCATAAATCAATAACATATCAACCATTTCAGTGTTAGTGAAATTTTGAGCCATAATTTTATAAAATTTTTACGGAAAGCAAAGTAAAAACTGACAGTTTTGAGAATAAATTCTTCAAATGCCAAAATGACATTAGAAAAGCAAAGGCAACTAAGGTATTTTAATCAAGTAAAATTAGTAAGCCAAAATTGCAGAGACTCGAAAATTAATTTTTTCAAGCTAATCCGTTGATTTTATCAAAATTTTCTAGGAGTAAAAAAAGTTTTCAAATTAGATAAGCTATCTACATAAAAAATATCGAGTGAATTACATTGACCACAAAAAAGTTCTGGACACTTTTCCGTTACATCCTCAAGTTTGAGCCATTTCTATGGTCTCCAAGGCTCCGTGCTCCACTCTCAAAAATGGCCATTATGGACAGTAACTCACCTGCTAAATATTGTGAAAGTTCTTCATCACGTTCTCAAGTTATACCGAAAAGACAAAATTATTTTTGCAATTTTGAAGCCCTCTACCGGGTAAACAAGATACTTGAGGCAAAAGTAAAAAAGCTCATCAACTTTTTTTCGAATCAAAGAATCTTCGGTTTTATTTTGGCCACGCAGTTCGAGGACACCCTTCATAGGTAACTTAGAATGTATGGACATGTATGAACGAAACGGCAATTTACTAAATTGTCGTTTTCTCTGTGCTTCTACACTTTATTGTGCATGCGAGGTACTCCATTCTTGGGCTTCCTTTGTTGTTATTCGCCCTAGTCCCGTATGCATACTTTTTGTCACTCCAAATACAGGCTCTGGGCAAGCAATCTTGTGAATTTTTCTCCAGCTGAGTCGTCCTCGTAAGCTGTTCAAATTACAAATATTATTCAAACAAACACATTTTCATTTATAATTTATTTCACTCTGATGATGGCTACTTGGTAGCTGAAAGATCTTTAGTCCTTTTAGTGGATAAGGATGAACGCAAAGTGGAAGGAGCCTTCGTATCTTCAAACGGTTCATTTTCTGTATATTTTTCTAACATCCTGTACTGAGTTCTTTCGGAGGTAATTAAGAAAAATTGGTGAGCTGTACTTCGCTATTTGTATTAACATGTCTGATGACGGATATATCGTAGTTAATGGAAGGAATAATTACACGTCAGTCTATTCAGCATAGGGATGGCCACATACAGTGTATGCAAAGGTTACCGTCAGAGACAGACAGACATAACCTAATGGAATTACTTCCTTCGTCGTTCGTTGTTTATTTCTAGTGGGTGGTAGGTACATATCGAGGGCGCCCGTCAACGAATCTGACCGTGATTGAGTCGGGGACCCGCAAATAAATAATAGATGGAGACAGTACAAGAGCCAACCATTTCACGTCACCCACTCTGCTCTGCTTTCTGTTCCCTGTTGTCCGTCAAACTGTCACATGCCAAGTACTCCGATCTTATATCCAGGCCGAAATAGTATTTACGGATTTTCCCATTTTCCTTCAGTTCGGATACAGCATATTGAATAATATTACACCAATCAGATAGCATCAACGTTCCATTATTATCTAAAAACCATGCTTATTTACAAACGATCGGTGATATATTGAAAAGAAAAAGGAAAATGAAATACATATTCACATACAAATAACAATATATAGTATATATACCATATCATAACATTCCATACCTACATCCATATTTATTATATTTACAGAAATTATAAAAACGTATCTTAAAGTATTTCTCTCATTGACAGCTCCGATATTTGATATGTGAAACAAAAAGGACATACTCCATATATTATAATCAGATGAAAAATCATATTGAACTAGGACTTTTTGTGCGTTCCAGTCAGATGGTTACATTACCCACTCCACAATTCTTGTTTCTTGTACTAGTTTGTGCATTATCTTTAATGGTTGTACTCGTCGTGGATAGCAAATGTTCTTCCGCCAGCTAGATGCTAGTTCCTTGGAAGGTTATTAGAAGACCTATTCCATCTATTTTGCTCCTTCGGATAAAAACAACAATGCTAGACCTAGGCCCTCATAAAAATCAAGATTAACTCAGTTCCCAAAAGTTTGGCATAGATATGTCAATTATATTTTTGCGATTATAAGTAAAGATTCTAAACACGCTTAATAGCCAATTCGATTCACTGAAATTCACTGCCGAAATAGAAACAGATAATCAGCTTCCTTCCCTTGATATTAACATTATAAAAGATGGTAATCACTTGGATTTCGACATACACAGAAAACCCACTTAAACAAATAGGTATACTCCTGTAGATTCAGTTACACCATTCAATTATAGTCCAGGCTGTGAACCGGGATTTTAGCTATAATAACAAAAAAAAACATGTAAGTTCGAATCAAAAATTTTTTTTCAGGAGGTTCTCATGATCATTCATACACCTTAAAACCTCTTGGGAACCCCAACCCCACCCATTGGGGGCGACAATGACCCGAAATCTCCGAGTCTTGAATTGTATTTTCTACAAAAAAGTTATTTTGCCATTTCGAGTGCACCTAGGAGGTTTTTTGGGTCGCTGAACACGAATCCCTAGCCAGATTCACTTGCAATCCATCGTAGGGGTGGTCAAATCGACAAAATTGGCCAATTTCGCACCCCTAATATGTTATTTTGCAATTTACGTGCATCAAGGAGATTTTTTGGGTCGCTGAATACGATTCCGAAGCCAGATTTACTCGAATATCATCGTAGGGGTGAGAAATTTACAAAAATGGCTAATTTGACACGTTCTAAATTTTTATAATTTTTGGATTTTAAAATTACTCCGGAGTTTTCTCCTTTTTTAATATTAAGAGGATAGGAGTATTAGTAATTGTTTGAAAAAGAACACAAATATTTAATTACTATATTTTTTTCATTCTGAACCTTATTTTTTTTATACAATTATTTGCAATACTTAATAATCAGAATCATCATTTTCATGTATATCAATACCTATAGGTATACTATATACTATACCTGATGGTATAGAGATTTTGTATACCTGTGGGTAAAGATAATAATAATAATAATAATAATAATAATCTTTATTTGAAAAATAGGTAACCCTAATATACAATAACAATACATAAGTACATTAACATTTATATTATAGGTATTATAAATAAATGTAAAAAAAAAAATATTAATTAATTATGAAAAAAAATGTAGGTACAACTCCAATTTCACTTTGAAAATCAACACATGCATATACCATTGAAAATCACAACATTACAGTATAAATCAATATGAAAGATATATCTAACGTTTTGGATCGATTCCAACAACTGGTTTTTTATTTGATTAATAATGATGGACTAGATTTAACTATATTGTAGAATAGAACTTTATTAAATAAATAAATAGGAAACCCTAATATACAAACATGATAAGCATCATAATTACAATTTTAGATTTTTGTACACTTTATAATTATAATTTAAGATCGCTAAAAAATTACAAACTTTAAAATGAAGAATGAAAAATTGGACTATAGAATCACAGACAACAGCAATACAACACTATTATTTATTTTCTCTCACAAAGTCTGCTAGTTGTTGTTTAAAAATCCTTAAGGATGAACTCGTTTTGACAATATTAGGTAAATTGTTATAGTTCACAAAACCTTTAAAAAACAAAGAAATCATAGAGCACTTTTTTTTAGTTGTAGGAATGTAAAAATTGTTATTATGTCTTGTATCATAGTTATGAATATCAACATTGAAATTTATAAATTCATAAAAGTACGGTGGTGCCAAATTATGTAGAATTTTATATATAAAAATCATTGTTAGGTAGAACAACCTCTGAGAAACTGAGAACCACTGTAGAGATTGAAGCATATTTACAATTGGAGTATATCGGTTTGTTCGCAGAACAATCCTCATACCCCTATTTTGTAGTTTTTGTAGTTGGGATACTTGATTTAAATTAAACAAATAGATAACGGAAGAGCAAAAATCAAAATGAGGCTGAATAATTGAATTGAAAACTGTAACTCTGGACTGCAGTGATAAATTCCTGGATACTCTTGTAAAAAAATATATTTTTTTACAAATTTTTTTAAACATATAATCAAAATGATTACCAAATAACAAAAGATTGTCAATATAAAATCCAAGATATTTTATGGATGTTACAATTTCAATTTTTTCTCCATTTATTTTAAGATTAATTTCATTGATATTAAGACATTTGTACTTGTATTTAGTCGTTATTATCATAGCTTTGGTTTTTAGAGTATTTAACTTTAATTTATTTAATTTTAAATATTTATTTATTTTAGAAAGAGCAGAATTCATTTTTTTTATAGCATTCCATAAATCTTCTGCAAAGCAAGCTAATAAAGCATCGTCTGCGAACATATTTAGAAAATCAACGTCTATAAAAAGATTCAAGTCGTTTAAATACAAAATGAACAGGAGGGGGCCTGGCACACTACCCTGGGGTACACCTACATGAATATTTATTACATTTGAGATAATATCGCAGACTTTGACTTTTTGTTTTCTATCCATTAGGTAGTGAGACAACCATTTGAACACCTCACCCTCAATACCATACCCCCCAAGTTTTCTTAAGAGAATGTCTCTATATATGGTTTCAAAAGCCCTTTTTAGATCTATAAATACAGCCACTACATATTTATTATTATCTATTTCCTTTTTAAAAGTACATAATGCAAGCTGAAGTGCTGCTTCACAAGAACATTTTTTACGAAACCCTGATTGATTGTTAACTAAAATCTCATTATATTCAATGTGTTTTAAAATTTGATTATAAACTGCTATTTCAAGAATTTTTTCTAGAGGTGGCAAGGTATTAATAGGTCTAAACTCATTAGCCTTTATGGTATTACTAACTTTAGGTATGGGAACCACAGTACTAACTTTCAAAGCATCTGGCACTTTGCATGTCTTCAGTGAGGTATTCACAAAGTTTAATATCACATGCCCACAGACTTCAAAAATTTCTTTAAGAGTTTTTGAATTAAGTACTTCATATGTACTATTTTTATTGTCTAAAGAATTAACAATTTCACGCAGATCCTCCATAGACAAAGTTTTAAACTTTGACAAAGTAGGATATAAGTTATAGTTGCAAAATTTCCATTGTTCATCATTTACAATGCTTTCCACAATATCAGCTATGCTATGTATAAAATAATTATTAAATTTGGTGACAATTTCATTTTTATTTCTTTCTAAATTAGGCGTATTATTAATACCAAAATCAACAACATTTGGAGAATTATTTTTGCCATTTATCAGATTTTTTAACGTTTTCCACATAGATCTAGAGTTATTGCGGTACCTATCGATTTTATCAAAGTAATACATTTTTTTTTTGTTTTTAATAAATTTGTTACTACATTTCTCTGTTTCTTAAAATTGTCCCACTTTAAATTTCTATCTGCTCCCCTTGATGATACAAATTCCCTGTACATCCTATCACGTTTTTTTATACTATTGTAAATTTCATTGTCGAACCATGGAACATTGTTTTTATAGTGATAACTCTGTACAGGTGAAACGTTATCTATTACGGCCTTACAATTATTTAAGAAGTTATGATAATTAAAGTTTACATCAGTAGAGTCCAAGTGCCAGTTACAAGTAATTAATTCAAGTTTAATTTTATCTAAGTTTGTAGAACTCATATTTCTATACCTTTTTGTAGATGTACTTACATTATTAAAATGTTTGCTTAAATTTACCGAGATTAAAGAGTGATCACTTATTTTAGGAGTATCGTGCACACAGCAAGTAGCAGAATTGTGATTCACTAGAACATAATCAATTAATGTTCCACTATCTTTTACTATTCTTGTAGGCTCATTTACTAGTTGCTCAATACCATATTGCAAGAGGATAGATTTAATTTTTTTTACATAAAAACTGTTATTCAAAAAGTCCAAATTAACATCACCAATTAAAATACATCGCTTCTTACAATTAAAAAAGTCATCACAGATGTTATCAAACTTCTCTAAGAATACAGCATCGGAACTAGAGGGAGAATGATAAAGGCATCCAATTTGCCACTCACATGAGCCAAAATTAACTTTAATCATTTTACACCATAAATTATCTTCTAACACGAAAGTTTTTACTACTGAATATTTTAAATTATTTTTAACATATATAACAACACCTCCAGTATGACGATTTCTTGAGTTGCATCGAATAAGGTTGTAGCCATCAATAATTATTTCAAAATCTTCAATTTCGTTTGTAATTCTAGCTTCGCTAACCAATATCAGCTTAGGTGCATGACATAAAATGTTTATTTGCGTAGGAGACCACAATGTCCAAACCGTAATGTCCACCAATTTTTATGTCCACCTAATTCCATGTCCAAATTATTAATAAAATTGATTCCATTTTCCATTTTATTTCAAATTTAAATTGACGAGTTCCTTGTTCACGACCTGTCATTCATTTGGTTATTTCCTTGGTTACCTCCTGTTATTCAGTCGCGTCAAAATTATCTGCAAAAATGTCTGAGAATTCGGAATACAATACAGTTGAGGTCATTCCAACAAGAAAGGGAGGTCTGTTCCTGAACATTGACAACTATTTGTACACAAAAAAGGACGAAAAAGGTGGCAAAATTTATTGGACGTGCCGAAGACGTTCCGAATGCTCTGCTCTGGCTCGGACAACAGGCGTTGGCGGCAACATCATTGTTCTGCAAGGTCCAAACGAGTCCGGTGAATCCTTCTTCTTGTATGACTCATACGACGATGACGTGGATGAGGAGGTCGGTCGAATCATAATATTTGCAACGAAGCAAAACCTGACAAAGTTAATGCAAAGTCATTACTGGTATCTGGACGGAACTTTTAAGGTTTGTAAGCTTCTTTCGACTTTTCGACTTCTTCGACTTCTTCTTCGACTTTCTCTCACGGTTTTTTCAACTTCCAGGTTGTGCCGACTCTGTTTTTTCAACTTTTCACCATATTGGGATCCTTTTCTCAAATTACTTCTGGCGTTGAACAAAGTGTTTCTTTGCCCCTCGTATACGCTCTCATGACAAATAAAGCGCAGGCAGCATATGAAAAAGTTCTGGAGGTCGTCAAGAGCGAATGTGAGCGGATGCGGATTAGAACTTCTCTCCCTCAGAAAACTATGACTGATTTTGAGTTGGCCATAATCAACGCGATCTCGGAGCAGATCGGTGAAGCCAATGTGACCACATGTCTCTTCCACTTATCCCAGAGCGTTTATCGGCATGTGCAAAGCGAAAAATTGGCTGTGGCCTACAATGAGAACGAGGAGATCAGGAATGCAGCACACATGCTGTGTGCTCTGACGTTCGTTCCCGTGGATCACGTCGTGGAACACTTTGATTTAATGCTCGACGAAGTTCCAGAAGAGTTCCTGCCTGTCGCCGAATACTTCGAGGTCAACTACGTTCGCGGTGTTAAAGCCCGAGGAAGAAGACGTGCCAAGCCACCCCGCTACCATCCAAAGTTGTGGAACCAGTACAACGCTGTTCTACAACGGTTTCAGCGAACCAACAACCTGTCGGAAGGGTGGCACAACAGGTTCCAGAAGGTCGTAGGACGAAGCCACCCTGGTCTATTCGCCTTCTTCAAGGAGGTCCAGAAGGAGCAAGGCGACACAGAGACCATGTTGCAACAGCTGAACCTGGGGCAGCCCATACGAAAGAAGAAAAGCAAGGCCTCAATGCAAAATGAAGACCGCATCTATAACATTGTCAATACGTATCAAGAACATCTCGACGGGGGTTCAATTTTGAAATATCTACGTACCCTTGGAAATTACATAAATATGTAACAAAACAATATGTTATTGGATATCATATTTATTGGACATAAAATACTGGTGGACATTATTTCTGGTGGACATTATTCCTTGGACATTACGGCTTGGACATTACGGTTTGGACATTACGGTTTGGACATTGCGGTCCCCAATCGTTTATTTGAATTTGATCAATTTTATTCAGCAAACTCTGAGCATTTAGATAAATAATGTCAGTGTTTAATAATATATTAGGGTACTTCACTGGTTTTTTTGTTGGCTAGTTATATTGACAATTGTAGGTTTATTATTAATAAATTTGATCGTTTTTGATAGATCCCCATTTCTAATATGTTCATCAAGTTGAGATTTCACTTGTTTAAAATATGCTTGCTGAGCCTTAGTTTGATCAGCGGCGACCTTGATACCTGGAATTTTTACTGGTTTATTTTTTAAAATCAATTTAACATCATCAGCAGAGCCCAAGATAACTTTAATAGGTCGAGTTTTATTACCATAGAATTTCCCCAGTCTGAACATTATCAGATTCGATTTATTTATGTTGCAATCTTCCAAAACTTTAAGAACTGTTTCTTTATCTTCCTTATTACGTTCAGTTTGAGTATTTTTAATAGATTCATTTATATTAAAGACTATTATATTGGAGGCTCTATTTTATCTGTCAAGCATTTCTGAGATAACATCTTCCATATCAGATATTTGAGACAACTCGGAATTTGCATTGAGGTTTGTCTTTTTATTCTCATCATTGAGGATTTTTTTTATGCTTTCTTTAAGTTCGGATACTTCTTTAATGAGGGCTGGAACTTTGAAGAATCCATCTTCACATTCTTCAGAGAAAAATTTCAACTTCCTTTTTGTCTTCAATTGCATGCATTTAACTTCCGAGGCAGTTAAATTTCCACATTCAGTGCAAAAAAGAGATCTGCAACTATCACATGCAAATATTTGTGTAGCATCAAAACGTCCACTACAGTTTACGCATTTCTCCATTATCCTTATATTTATATCAGGCACGGCACTGCTTTTAAAATAGCTAACTTTTGGAGATAAACCAAATCACATTTGCCAATGTTTTTATCACTGCTTATCAGTAGTACACAACTTTTTATTTTAACTAGTTTTTACATCAACGTTTATACAAGTATTACTATTTAACTATGTAGAAATAATCAAATCTACCGTTTACACAAGAATTATGCATTTAATTTAATTAAAATTATGCTCTATAGAGAGTACTCATAATTTCAAACATTTAGATATTAGATTCAGGAAAAACACTTATAGAAAGACTAACGAACTATTTATAAAATTGTGGAGCGATGTTAACGTGTCGGACGAATTAAATTGATAAACATAAAAAAACATAAAAAGGAAAGCAAATATATTTTGAAAACCGTTTTATTCATGATACCAATATTTTGGTGTACGTAGACGCCCATATTATGGTCATCATTGTTGTGAGAGGAACCATAAATATCATAATAACGGATCAACTGATAATTTTGTTTGAAAAAGAATAGACCGCTTTGATAAGGTAGAGACTTCATTGTTAACATTGACAATGAATAAATAATTTTATAGAGCCTCTTCAAATGTATAAAACCTTCATAAATCTTTAGAAAATGAATGAAATGAAAAAGGATATAATCTTTTTTTGTTGATATACTTAATTATCCCTCCATAAACAACGCTGAATAATGCTGTTGAAAATCTGTAACCGGATTTGTGTTCAGCGACCCAAAAAACCTCCTTGGTGCATCGGAAATGCCAAAAACACGTAAATTGCGGAATAAACATATTAGGAGTGCGAAATTGGTCAATTTTGTCAATTTTACCACCCCAACGATGAATTGCAAGTGAATCTGGCTTCGGATTCGTGTTCCGCAACCCAAAAAACCTCCTTGGTGCACTAGAAATGACAAAAACATGTAAATTTCAAAATAACATATTAAGGGTACAAAATTGGCCAAATTTGTCGATTTCACCACCCCAACGATGAATTTTAAGTAAATCTGGCTTCGGAATCGTATTCAGCGACCCAAAAAACCCCCTAGGTGCACTCGAAATGCCAAAATACCTTTTTTTGTAGAAAATACAATTCGAGACTTGGAGATTTCGAGCCATTTCCACCCCCAATGGGTGGGGTTGGGGTTCCCAAGAGGTTTTAAGGAAAGATCCTGAGAACTTCCTGAAGCTAATGCAAAAAAAATTTTTTGATTCGAACTTACATTTTTTTTTCTTCCGGTTCATAGACTGGACTATTATAGAATAGCTCCATTTAATAGTCTTGTTCATAGATTATTGAACATCTCTTCGAGCCAGCAAAATTATAACAAGGAAGTTGTGAAATTTCAGAAAAAAGCGTTGGACAATGGTTACGATAAATCTTTGATCAATAGTTTAATTTCTAAACAGAAGAGGACATTGGAACGAAACCCAACTATTCAAATTGGAACCACTGCCTTCGGGTAGTTCCATGGAATTGAAAGGTTTCACTTGTCATCCTTCAGTAACTAATTGAGAAATTACATGGTGTGTTTTCTGAATCTGAAGTGCAACTCGTTTGTTTATGTGCGAACAAGCTGAAAAACCGTTTAGGCAACACCTTTGATAGTTTTCGACAAATCCGGGATTTTCGAAATCGATTGTGAGTCATGTTTAAAATGCTATGTGGGTTAAGCTAGAAGGAGCATTTTAACTCAGTATAAAGAACATTTTGCCCATGTAAAGAAAACTGATGGGGCAGTGGGGTGCAGCGTTACCCGAATATATTTCAAGTGCGGTCATGCACTCTTTTGAAATTTCGAAATTCAGACAACAGATTCATGAATTAATTATGAAAATAGATATTATAACAGAATGTAATTTTAAAAACAGGTAAGCAACTAAATTTATTCAAAAAGGCATAAGGCAAAGTCTGCATGTCAGGTCACCATTGTACAGTCCCATTTTGTTTAGGTGCCCTTTTACTGGCGCATGGCAGTCATGAGCCCTGTTACGACTTTTATTTTTTCCCTATTTCGTACTAATAGGTCTGTCGTTCTTTTGTTACACGGGGCTTTGATGTATTTCGTTCCTGGTCACGATTTTTACGATACTCATGTGGTTTGCTTCAATGGGAACATTGTCCAGTGTATAATGTATTCTGAAAGCACCAAGCCTTGCCTCTCCTTGGATTACCAATTGGAGGGGAGGTAATTCCATTTGTGTCTCCATTACTGCAGTGGGCATAGATTTCATGGCCCCTGTGATCCCAAGACATGCAAGTCTCTGGACCTTGATCAGTCTTGTCATGATCCTTTTTTGTTGTGTTTCAGGCCACCAAACCAAAGAGGCGTTTGTTATTGAGGGTTTAACCACCATGTTGTACAATCAGGAGAGCATGTTCGGTCGAACCCCCATTTTTTCCCGAAAGAGCGTCTGGCTACATATAATGAGGTCTCCGCTTTTTTAATTACTTTTCCCAGATGTTGGTTCCAAGTCAGTTTCGTGTCTAGTATCACCCCGAGATATTTGACTCCCCCTCTTATCTGTACAGTTTCTCCTCGAATCTTCAGAGGTCCCAAGCCTTCTAATTTGCGTTTGCGAGTGAATGCTACTATGGTTACCAGGTTCAGAGCCTTTTGCATTTGATCTCTGACCACGGAGTTGTATTTTCCTTGTACCATGACAACCATTGCCTGAGTTGGTCACGTAACAAATTCTACATCATGACTTAACTCTCTACTAGGCTATGTTTTGCCTATCACAATGTCAGAGAGCAGCTTTTATGATATATTAACACTCACTGTAATGTTGTGAAAATGTTTTAAAACTATTTTACAAGTATCGACGACACAAAATGACAAATGAATATTCTTTGAAGTGTAACAGTTGGTATTATAAACTCGTTCTGTAAATTTTAACGAGTATCTAATTGATAAAGTCCATCATTGTACAGCGTGTAAATAATCTTCAACCATGCACACACACCATTAAATTCACATTCACATGAATCCTTTTCCAGCGTTTTCCAATCCCCACGGGTCGCGAACTGATTATGCGAAATGATGTGCGGGAGAGAAGGATGATTGCAAAGTGACGCGTCCTTTTAAAGTATGAGAGGAAGTGGAGAGGATGCATTAGTGTTTACATGTTTGTACTATTGTATCAGGAACAGAGAACGCGAGAGTTGGAGTCTGTTTGACGGGAGCCACGCGGCGGCAAGGGTTGCCTCGATATAAAGGGCTTTACGCATTTAAGTGGATTACATTCACTCACTAGATGCGATTTTCTAGTCAATTTTTCAATGAATAATACTCCGCTGGATAATCCTTTAAGAAGCGGAAAGCAAAAAGTATCGCAATACTGTTATTGAAAGCATTTTTCTTTATTTCGCAACGTATGGAGAATATACAAATCTGTAATGTAGTTGCATATAACTTTCAACAAGAATAATTTATTTTGGATGTTATCGAGAATGATGAGATTCACGTCACTGAAAGACTTTAATGAAGTTATAATAATCGTTCACATATTGCCGAATCATTGCACATAATATATCCTAAAAGAGGATACAAATTCAACTGTAGTATTTATTTCCGTATGAACTGAAAACTAAGCCCAATGCCCTCCTCTTACATGATATCATAAATTTACTAATGCCACCCTATTACAGCAATTACACGTGTGATATCCTATTATAGCTTTGGAGTCTTGTGAGGTTTGTTGATATAAGCTCCTTCTTCGAAATAACTCCAGATAAAACACTTTGACGAGTAAGAATGGCAAAACGTCGGTAGCCTATGGATGTGATCCCTTTGAGATTGTGTTACAATTTCGATTGACACGAGTAATCGTGTTCACGATGATCCCAACTATTTGAATCTTTTGATTTTTGCTAAATTTAAAATAGTATGGAAAACTTTTTGGAATTTTCAATTTTTTCGAAATTTCATAAGGGGTGAGTATGAAAAATTATCGATTTCAGTCGACCTCATCGATTCTGATGAAACGTTGTTTCAATACGCCGTTCAGGGTGTCGAGTCCTTAGAAATTGTCAAATCCAGAAAGCATATGGAACTGTTGTTCTCGAGTTCAGTCATAAATTTTATATTGTTATGGTGGTTATTTAAGGGGTATAAGAACTGATCTAACTGTCTATTGGAATTTTGGAAACCTACTAAAATATCTTAAACATAACGGTACCAGAAAGAGATAAGTATTTGTGTTAAAGAAATGTTCATGATAGGATTATTCATAAAACTCTCTGCTTATAGCGTCATAAGTGATGAACCCATGGGGAGATTCGATTTTTGTTTATGAAACTTTGATTCGTAGTGAAAATAATTTTGAGATAAGCAAATTTTTAAGAGATTGCAAAATTCGTCAATTCTTGGTGAGAATAAAGTAATATACTCCTCTGTTGGGATGTTTGAGAACATGTTGAGTGTTAAATCTATCTGTTGTTTCTATAGTCACGTGATTACGATGTAAAAGTCGAAATCTGTCGTGTTTATTGAAAAATAAAATGATGATTTTTGATGATGGTCTTGAGACTGACACGTACCTATAGAGGAAAATAGTAAACATATGAATTAGCGTAAAATATTTCTCGAGAATATATAATTTTTGATTGAAATTGTGTATACGTATACTTTATGTTGAATGTGTTTAGATACCAACTGTAAGAAGTAGAACTTCCAACCCATTCTTTTCGTAAGATTTGTCAACGTTATTTCGAGTTTGTTGCAATTCTGTTGAGCCAGAGATTGTCGGCTTCTGCTCACTCTAAATGAGGACAAAGTCTCAACGTAATTCAGAATCGATATAATTTCCGCACGATATTTCTTCGAACGCACTTTTATTCTTTCAATTCGCCGTGTTGTTGCTAACTGACTGTTATTCCGCTGGCGTGGGTAATAGATTCAGCTAAAAGGGCAAAATAAAAATCAGACTTATGGTTCGGTAGAATGGCAGGCGCCCCGTCACTGTCAAGGCGACCGAACAAATCACGTGGAAGCATCGAAAAACCATTTCAGTTTCATGTCTACTCATTTAACCTATCATTCGTCCCCAACACCATCAGACTGTGAGCTTTCGAATTATTTATTCAACTCTAAATATACCTTATAACATAACTGTCTCCGGTAACTACAGAAACTCAGGGAGTTGTTTTCGACAATTAAGCATTTCCCACTTCTCGTTTTTGCCGCGTTCAAAATCTATATTTACATTTTACTGGAGTATGCTACTTCACAGAGGTTATATTTAGGATTAGTTTGTTGAATATAAAGCTTTTTACTCAGATAAAGATTAGAAGAATGGTGTTGGACCTAGAGCCACTAACAAAAAACTGTTGTGGTGTTCAGGTTCTTAGTATGGTTTGGAAGAGATCGCCATGTGGTGATCAGGTTCTTATGATTAGTTTAGGAATAACACGATCAATGGTTATGGTTTATTGTAACACTTATACATCTAGATAACTTACACATTGACAATCGTAGATTAACGTAGAATATTAATAACATGTATGTCACATTATATCGTCATCATCTTCATTCGTACTTCTCTATACTTCATTATACTACGAGGCCAAGGTGGAATGTCCCTGAAAAATTAAACAGAAGGCGCCAAAATCGAAAATCCCATGTGACATTTGTGATATACATTTTAACTAGTACGCATTACAATTTTCTGACTGATATGTCATTCAGTTCTGTTTGACACCCATCGAAAGCAAACAGCCTTGAAGATTTTTGTTAAACATGGAAAAAGTGGATTTCGTAAACCAAAGCATTGCATATTCGGTAGAATGTTATTGAAATTCAGTTGAGTTGGAGGAACCATCTCCTTTCTGTTGGAAGGTCGTGATGCTGTCCACGTATATTTGTCTATGATGTATAACATTTGAATTATTATTATGTTCTTTCAATTTTGATGTGCGGTGTCATTAATAATTATACTTTCTCATATACAAGTAAACACAATGTTTTCAAGTATTACGTTTTAATTAATTGCTATAGCCGCTAGTCCACCCTAACAGTGGTAGCAGAACGTGGTTGGATGAATATCTAGTGGCAAATGGAAGAAGCATATTTAAAATAGTAAGTAAATGAGAAAATAAAAATTTTAAAATGAGCTCGAGTATCAGAAGCATAGAACCGTTCAAAAAATCAAATTACGATACCTGGTGCTTACAAGCATCTATAGCCCTGTAGTAAGTCAATCTGCATTAAAAACTTTATTAGCAATTGCCGCATCTAAGTCTTACTACTTCATGACATTTGACGTTAAGACAGCTTTCTTATACGGAGAGTTAACAGATGAAGTTTATATGAAATTACCTGTTGGCTATGAGACTGACTGCAATACTACTGAAGTAGTTTGCCGATTAAAAAAATCGTTGTACGGATTAAAACAAGCTCCATTTACATGGAACAAAACTTTTACCCAAGCGATGTTTGATTTGGGATTCAAGACAATCAAAACAGATCGATGTGTTTTCATAAACGAAGATAAGTCAATAATAATCGGACTATTCGTTGATGACGGAATTGTCATAGGAAAAGACAAGAAAAAGATCGAAGCTATTTTGAAGAAACTTGAAACCAAATTTGAAATGAAAAAGAATGAAAATCCAAGTACTTATCTGGGTATGGAAATAAAAAACTCAAAAGAAGGAATAATTCTTACTCAGAGATCTTACATAAATGACTTACTGGAAAAATACAACATGAAAAATGCCAAACCTTGTGACACGCCCGCAAGTAGCGATTCAAAGTCGATACAGGGAACTGCCCAGGAGAAGGAATATCCCTATAGGGAAGCAGTGGGAAGTTTACTGTACCTGTCTACCAGAACAAGACCAGATATCGCACAAGCGGTCAATCTAGTTAGCAGGAAGGTCGAAAACCCCACTAAAGAAGACGTAACAAAAGTCAAGAAAATATTCAAATATTTAGTGGGAACCAAAGAGGAAGGCATTTTGTTCAAACGAAACAAACCGATAGAGATCATCGATGCTTACAGCGACTCGGATTATGCTGGAGACCCATTGACGCCAAGAAGCACTTCTAGCTCCGTGCTAATGATAGCCGATGGACCAATATCATGGGCATCCAAGAGGCAGCCTATAGTAGCGCTATCGTCGACTGAAGCCGAGTACATAGCCGCAGCAGACTGTTGCAAAGAGGCATTGTATCTCAAATCTCTATTACAAGAAATAACCTGTTTGGACATAAAAATAAATTTGCATGTTGATAATCAAAGTTCGATTCAACTTGTGAAGTCTGGATCCTTCAACAAAAGGTCGAAGCACATAGACGTGCGGTACCATTTTATACATGAACACTTCGTGCATGGATTAATAAATATTAGCTACTGTCCCACAGAAATTCAGTTAGCTGACGTAATGACAAAACCATTGTCAAAAGTAAAGTTTGAAAGACACTGTGCAAGATTAATGCATGTATAGAAACATGTCTCGGCAATATGAGTGAACATCAGGAGAAGGTGTTGGAAGGTCGTGATGCTGTCCACGTATATTTGTCTATGATGCATAACATTTGAATTATTATTATGTTCTTTCAATTTTGATGTGCGGTGTCATTAATAATTATACTTTCTCATATACAAGTAAACACAATGTTTTCAAGTATTACGTTTGAATTAATTGCTATAGCCGCTAGTCCACCCTAACACTTTCATTATTTCTTTCAGTAATGATAATTCTAAAGTCAAAATTAATATCGTTAAGAGTCCCCTTAAATTCCATTTATTATAAGGGGTAAGTTTGGGTTTGGAAAACCTGTATTTCGACTATCATACATTGCGTTATAATAAGGTTGGAATGTCCCTGAAAAATTAAACAGACGGCGCGGCGCCAAAATCGAAAATCCCATGTGACATTTGTGATATACATTTTAACTAGTACGCATTAAAATTTTCTGACTGATATGTCATTCAGTTCTGTTTGACACCCATCGAAAGCAAACAGCCTTGAAGATTTTTGTTAAACATGGAAAAAGTGGATTTCGTAAACCAAAGCATTGCATATTCGGTAGAATGTTACTGAAATTCAGTTGAGTTGGAGGAACCATCTCCTTTCATTATTTCTTTCAGTAATGATAATTCTAAAGTCAAAATTAATATCGGTAAGAGTCCCCTTAAATTCCATTTATTATAAGAGGTAAGTTTGGGTTTGGAAAACCTAAATTTCGACTATTATAAATTGCGTTTTAATAAGTTTTCATCTATGGGAAAATTGATTCGCCATTATTTTTGTAACCACAATTTTTGCCTTTCAATTTAAGGTCATATATTAAAGAGCCTATAATGCGTATCCTTCTAACCTGAAAAAATATTTATTGCTGGTAGAAGAGGGCAAGGTGAGATGTGTGCCGAAAAAGGCGAAAGTGGGTTTATCGGTCAACAAGGTCATGGCGACAGTTTTTTGGGATTCACACGATAAAGACAAAACGATTATCGGCGTATATTGTGCAGAGCTGTTGGAACGATCCAACACCTCTGCATAATATCCGCAGGTGATTCGTTTGCCCTTACCAAAATAATCGATATGTACCATACCGTGTGCATGTTGTTGGCCGATAAACCCATTTTGGCCGTTTTCGGCTTTGATTCGCCAAGACAAATCCATTGTTTCGACTGTTCTTTGGTCTCTGATGATTGATGATTACAAAATACTCCCCTTACACTATATATTAGGTAAGTATAGTGAGAGAAGTAGAAAACCTGTAGAACGTGAGTGTAGAAAAATTATGAGGCAACCCAAATCATTTGCTTAATTGTTGTGCTTCTAGCCTTACTTATTCAAGGAAAAGCGAGTCGCTTACCAGTTGTCTTGACGAAAACCTGTAGAACGTGAATGTAGAAAAATTATGAGGCAACCCAAATCATTTGCTTAATTGTTGTGCTTCTAACCTTACTTATTCAAGGAAAAGCGAGTCGCTTACCAGTTCTCTTGACGAAAACCTGTAGAACGTGAATGTAGAAAAATTATGAGGCAACCCAAATCATTTGCTTAATTGTTGTGCTTCTAGCCTTACTTATTCAAGGAAAAGCGAGTCGCTTACCAGTTCTCTTGACGAAAACCTGTAGAACGTGAATGTAGAAAAATTATGAGGCAACCCAAATCATTTGCTTAATTGTTGTGCTTCTAGTCTTACTTATTCAAGGAAAAGCGAGTCGCTTACCAGTTCTCTTGATGAAAACCTGTAGAACGTGAATCTAGAAAAATTATGAGGCAACCCAAATCATTTGCTTAATTGTTGTGCTTCTAACCTTACTTATTCAAGGAAAAGCGAGTCGCTTACCAGTTCTCTTGACGAAAACCTGTAGAACGTGAATGTAGAAAAATTATGAGGCAACCCAAATCATTTGCTTAATTGTTGTGCTTCTAGCCTTACTTATTCAAGGAAAAGCGAGTCGCTTACCAGTTCTCTTGACGAAAACCTGTAGAACGTGAATGTAGCAAAAATTATGAGACAACCCAAATCATTTGCTTAATTGTTGTGCTTCTAGCCTTACTTATTCGAGGAAAAGCGAGTCGCTTACCAGTTCTCTTGACGAAAACCTGTAGAACGTGAATGTAGAAAAATTATGAGGCAACCCAAATCATTTGCTTAATTGTTGTGCTTCTAGCCTTACTTATTCAAGGAAAAGCGAGTCGCTTACCAGTTCTCTTGACGAAAACCTGTAGAACGTGAATGTAGAAAAATTATGAGGCAACCCAAATCATTTGCTTAATTGTTGTGCTTCTAGTCTTACTTATTCAAGGAAAAGCGAGTCGCTTACCAGTTCTCTTGATGAAAACCTGTAGAACGTGAATCTAGAAAAATTATGAGGCAACCCAAATCATTTGCTTAATTGTTGTGCTTCTAACCTTACTTATTCAAGGAAAAGCGAGTCGCTTACCAGTTCTCTTGACGAAAACCTGTAGAACGTGAATGTAGAAAAATTATGAGGCAACCCAAATCATTTGCTTAATTGTTGTGCTTCTAGCCTTACTTATTCAAGGAAAAGCGAGTCGCTTACCAGTTCTCTTGACGAAAACCTGTAGAACGTGAATGTAGAAAAATTATGAGGCAACCCAAATCATTTGCTTAATTGTTGTGCTTCTAGTCTTACTTATTCAAGGAAAAGCGAGTCGCTTACCAGTTCTCTTGATGAAAACCTGTAGAACGTGAATCTAGAAAAATTATGAGGCAACCCAAATCATTTGCTTAATTGTTGTGCTTCTAACCTTACTTATTCAAGGAAAAGCGAGTCGCTTACCAGTTCTCTTGACGAAAACCTGTAGAACGTGAATGTAGAAAAATTATGAGGCAACCCAAATCATTTGCTTAATTGTTGTGCTTCTAGTCTTACTTATTCAAGGAAAAGCGAGTCGCTTACCAGTTCTCTTGATGAAAACCTGTAGAACGTGAATCTAGAAAAATTATGAGGCAACCCAAATCATTTGCTTAATTGTTGTGCTTCTAACCTTACTTATTCAAGGAAAAGCGAGTCGCTTACCAGTTCTCTTGACGAAAACCTGTAGAACGTGAATGTAGAAAAATTATGAGGCAACCCAAATCATTTGCTTAATTGTTGTGCTTCTAGCCTTACTTATTCAAGGAAAAGCGAGTCGCTTACCAGTTCTCTTGACGAAAACCTGTAGAACGTGAATGTAGAAAAATTATGAGGCAACCCAAATCATTTGCTTAATTGTTGTGCTTTTAGTCTTACTTATTCAAGGAAAAGCGAGTCGCTTACCAGTTCTCTTGATGAAAACCTGTAGAACGTGAATCTAGAAAAATTATGAGGCAACCCAAATCATTTGCTTAATTGTTGTGCTTCTAACCTTACTTATTCAAGGAAAAGCGAGTCGCTTACCAGTTCTCTTGACGAAAACCTGTAGAACGTGAATGTAGAAAAATTATGAGGCAACCCAAATCATTTGCTTAATTGTTGTGCTTCTAGTCTTACTTATTCAAGGAAAAGCGAGTCGCTTACCAGTTCTCTTGATGAAAACCTGTAGAACGTGAATCTAGAAAAATTATGAGGCAACCCAAATCATTTGCTTAATTGTTGTGCTTCTAACCTTACTTATTCAAGGAAAAGCGAGTCGCTTACCAGTTCTCTTGACGAAAACCTGTAGAACGTGAATGTAGAAAAATTATGAGGCAACCCAAATCATTTGCTTAATTGTTGTGCTTCTAGCCTTACTTATTCAAGGAAAAGCGAGTCGCTTACCAGTTCTCTTGACGAAAACCTGTAGAACGTGAATGTAGCAAAAATTATGAGACAACCCAAATCATTTGCTTAATTGTTGTGCTTCTAGCCTTACTTATTCGAGGAAAAGCGAGTCGCTTACCAGTTCTCTTGACGAAAACCTGTAGAACGTGAATGTAGAAAAATTATGAGGCAACCCAAATCATTTGCTTAATTGTTGTGCTTCTAGCCTTACTTATTCAAGGAAAAGCGAGTCGCTTACCAGTTCTCTTGACGAAAACCTGTAGAACGTGAATGTAGAAAAATTATGAGGCAACCCAAATCATTTGCTTAATTGTTGTGCTTCTAACCTTACTTATTCAAGGAAAAGCGAGTCGCTTACCAGTTCTCTTGACGAAAACCTGTAGAACGTGAATGTAGAAAAATTATGAGGGAACCCAAATCATTTGCTTAATTGTTGTGCTTCTAGCCTTACTTATGCAAGGAAAAGCGAGTCGCTTACCAGTTCTCTTGACGAAAACCTGTAGAACGTGAATGTAGAAAAATTATGAGGCAGCCCAAATCATTTGCTTAATTGTTGTGCTTCTAGCCTTACTTATTCAAGGAAAAGCGAGTCGCTTACCAGTTCTCTTGACGAAAACCTGTAGAACGTGAATGTAGAAAAATTATGAGGCAACCCAAATCATTTGCTTAATTGTTGTGCTTCTAACCTTACTTATTCAAGGAAAAGCGAGTCGCTTACCAGTTCTCTTGACGAAAACCTGTAGAACGTGAATGTAGAAAAATTATGAGGCAACCCAAATCATTTGCTTAATTGTTGTGCTTCTAGCCTTACTTATTCAAGGAAAAGCGAGTCGCTCACCAGTTCTTTTGACGAAAACCTGTAGAACGTGAATGTAGAAAAATTATGAGGCAACCCAAATCATTTGCTTAATTGTTGTGCTTCTAGCCTTACTTATTCAAGGAAAAGCGAGTCGCTTACCAGTTCTCTTGACGAAAACCTGTAGAACGTGAATGTAGAAAAATTATGAGGCAACCCAAATCATTTGCTTAATTGTTGTGCTTCTAGCCTTACTTATTCAAGGAAAAGCGAGTCGCTTACCAGTTCTCTTGACGAAAACCTGTAGAACGTGAATGTAGACAAATTATGAGGCAACCCAAATCATTTGCTTAATTGTTGTGCTTCTAGCCTTACTTATTCAAGGGAAAGCGAGTCGCTTACCAGTTCTCTTGACGAAAACCTGTAGAACGTGAATGTAGAAAAATTATGAGGCAACCCAAATCATTTGCTTAATTGTTGTGCTTCTAGCCTTACTTATTCAAGGAAAAGCGAGTCGCTTACCAGTTCTCTTGACGAAAACCTGTAGAACGTGAATGTAGAAAAATTATGAGGCAACCCAAATCATTTGCTTAATTGTTGTGCTTCTAGCCTTACTTATTCAAGGGAAAGCGAGTCGCTTACCAGTTCTCTTGACGAAAACCTGTAGAACGTGAATGTAGAAAAATTATGAGGCAACCCAAATCATTTGCTTAATTGTTGTGCTTCTAGCCTTACTTATTCAAGGGAAAGCGAGTCGCTTACCAGTTCTCTTGACGAAAACCTGTAGAACGTGAATGTAGAAAAATTATGAGGCAACCCAAATCATTTGCTTAATTGTTGTGCTTCTAACCTTACTTATTCAAGGAAAAGCGAGTCGCTTACCAGTTCTCTTGACGAAAACCTGTAGAACGTGAATGTAGAAAAATTATGAGAGAACCCAAATCATTTGCTTAATTGTTGTGCTTCTAACCTTACTTATTCAAGGAAAAGCGAGTCGCTTACCAGTTCTCTTGACGAAAACCTGTAGAACGTGAATGTAGAAAAATTATGAGGCAACCCAAATCATTTGCTTAATTGTTGTGCTTCTAGCCTTACTTATTCAAGGGAAAGCGAGTCGCTTACCAGTTCTCTTGACGAAAACCTGTAGAACGTGAATGTAGAAAAATTATGAGGCAACCCAAATCATTTGCTTAATTGTTGTGCTTCTAACCTTACTTATTCAAGGGAAAGCGAGTCGCTTACCAGTTCTCTTGACGAAAACCTGTAGAACGTGAATGTAGAAAAATTATGAGGGAACCCAAATCATTTGCTTAATTGTTGTGCTTCTAGCCTTACTTATTCAAGGAAAAGCGAGTCGCTTACCAGTTCTCTTGACGAAAACCTGTAGAACGTGAATGTAGAAAAATTATGAGGCAACCCAAATCATTTGCTTAATTGTTGTGCTTCTAACCTTACTTATTCAAGGAAAAGCGAGTCGCTTACCAGTTCTCTTGACGAAAACCTGTAGAACGTGAATGTAGAAAAATTATGAGGCAACCCAAATCATTTGCTTAATTGTTGTGCTTCTAGCCTTACTTATTCAAGGAAAAGCGAGTCGCTCACCAGTTCTTTTGACGAAAACCTGTAGAACGTGAATGTAGAAAAATTATGAGGCAACCCAAATCATTTGCTTAATTGTTGTGCTTCTAGCCTTACTTATTCAAGGAAAAGCGAGTCGCTTACCAGTTCTCTTGACGAAAACCTGTAGAACGTGAATGTAGAAAAATTATGAGGCAACCCAAATCATTTGCTTAATTGTTGTGCTTCTAACCTTACTTATTCAAGGAAAAGCGAGTCGCTTACCAGTTCTCTTGACGAAAACCTGTAGAACGTGAATGTAGAAAAATTATGAGGGAACCCAAATCATTTGCTTAATTGTTGTGCTTCTAGCCTTACTTATTCAAGGAAAAGCGAGTCGCTTACCAGTTCTCTTGACGAAAACCTGTAGAACGTGAATGTAGAAAAATTATGAGGCAGCCCAAATCATTTGCTTAATTGTTGTGCTTCTAGCCTTACTTATTCAAGGAAAAGCGAGTCGCTTACCAGTTCTCTTGACGAAAACCTGTAGAACGTGAATGTAGAAAAATTATGAGGCAACCCAAATCATTTGCTTAATTGTTGTGCTTCTAACCTTACTTATTCAAGGAAAAGCGAGTCGCTCACCAGTTCTTTTGACGAAAACCTGTAGAACGTGAATGTAGAAAAATTATGAGGCAACCCAAATCATTTGCTTAATTGTTGTGCTTCTAGCCTTACTTATTCAAGGAAAAGCGAGTCGCTCACCAGTTCTTTGACGAAAACCTGTAGAACGTGAATGTAGAAAAATTATGAGGCAACCCAAATCATTTGCTTAATTGTTGTGCTTCTAGCCTTACTTATTCAAGGAAAAGCGAGTCGCTTACCAGTTCTCTTGACGAAAACCTGTAGAACGTGAATGTAGAAAAATTATGAGGCAACCCAAATCATTTGCTTAATTGTTGTGCTTCTAGCCTTACTTATTCAAGGAAAAGCGAGTCGCTTACCAGTTCTCTTGACGAAAACCTGTAGAACGTGAATGTAGAAAAATTATGAGGCAACCCAAATCATTTGCTTAATTGTTGTGCTTCTAGCCTTACTTATTCAAGGAAAGCGAGTCGCTTACCAGTTCTCTTGACGAAAACCTGTAGAACGTGAATGTAGAAAAATTATGAGGCAACCCAAATCATTTGCTTAATTGTTGTGCTTCTAGCCTTACTTATTCAAGGAAAAGCGAGTCGCTTACCAGTTCTCTTGACGAAAACCTGTAGAACGTGAATGTAGAAAAATTATGAGGCAACCCAAATCATTTGCTTAATTGTTGTGCTTCTAGCCTTACTTATTCAAGGGAAAGCGAGTCGCTTACCAGTTCTCTTGACGAAAACCTGTAGAACGTGAATGTAGAAAAATTATGAGGCAACCCAAATCATTTGCTTAATTGTTGTGCTTCTAACCTTACTTATTCAAGGAAAAGCGAGTCGCTTACCAGTTCTCTTGACGAAAACCTGTAGAACGTGAATGTAGAAAAATTATGAGAGAACCCAAATCATTTGCTTAATTGTTGTGCTTCTAACCTTACTTATTCAAGGGAAAAGCGAGTCGCTTACCAGTTCTCTTGACGAAAACCTGTAGAACGTGAATGTAGAAAAATTATGAGGCAACCCAAATCATTTGCTTAATTGTTGTGCTTCTAGCCTTACTTATTCAAGGGAAAGCGAGTCGCTTACCAGTTCTCTTGACGAAAACCTGTAGAACGTGAATGTAGAAAAATTATGAGGCAACCCAAATCATTTGCTTAATTGTTGTGCTTCTAACCTTACTTATTCAAGGAAAAGCGAGTCGCTTACCAGTTCTCTTGACGAAAACCTGTAGAACGTGAATGTAGAAAAATTATGAGAGAACCCAAATCATTTGCTTAATTGTTGTGCTTCTAACCTTACTTATTCAAGGAAAGCGAGTCGCTTACCAGTTCTCTTGACGAAAACCTGTAGAACGTGAATGTAGAAAAATTATGAGGCAACCCAAATCATTTGCTTAATTGTTGTGCTTCTAAGCCTTACTTATTCAAGGAAAAGCGAGTCGCTTACCAGTTCTCTTGACGAAAACCTGTAGAACGTGAATGTAGAAAAATTATGAGGCAACCCAAATCATTTGCTTAATTGTTGTGCTTCTAGCCTTACTTATTCAAGGGAAAGCGAGTCGCTTACCAGTTCTCTTGACGAAAACCTGTAGAACGTGAATGTAGAAAAATTATGAGGCAACCCAAATCATTTGCTTAATTGTTGTGCTTCTAGCCTTACTTATTCAAGGAAAAGCGAGTCGCTTACCAGTTCTCTTGACGAAAACCTGTAGAACGTGAATGTAGAAAAATTATGAGGCAACCCAAATCATTTGCTTAATTGTTGTGCTTCTAGCCTTACTTATTCAAGGAAAAGCGAGTCGCTTACCAGTTCTCTTGACGAAAACCTGTAGAACGTGAATGTAGAAAAATTATGAGGCAACCCAAATCATTTGCTTAATTGTTGTGCTTCTAGCCTTACTTATTCAAGGAAAAGCGAGTCGCTTACCAGTTCTCTTGACGAAAACCTGTAGAACGTGAATGTAGAAAAATTATGAGGCAACCCAAATCATTTGCTTAATTGTTGTGCTTCTAGCCTTACTTATTCAAGGAAAAGCGAGTCGCTTACCAGTTCTCTTGACGAAAACCTGTAGAACGTGAATGTAGAAAAATTATGAGGCAACCCAAATCATTTGCTTAATTGTTGTGCTTCTAGCCTTACTTATTCAAGGAAAAGCGAGTCGCTTACCAGTTCTCTTGACGAAAACCTGTAGAACGTGAATGTAGAAAAATTATGAGGCAACCCAAATCATTTGCTTAATTGTTGTGCTTCTAGCCTTACTTATTCAAGGAAAAGCGAGTCGCTTACCAGTTCTCTTGACGAAAACCTGTAGAACGTGAATGTAGAAAAATTATGAGGCAACCCAAATCATTTGCTTAATTGTTGTGCTTCTAGCCTTACTTATTCAAGGGAAAGCGAGTCGCTTACCAGTTCTCTTGACGAAAACCTGTAGAACGTGAATGTAGAAAAATTATGAGGCAACCCAAATCATTTGCTTAATTGTTGTGCTTCTAGCCTTACTTATTCAAGGGAAAGCGAGTCGCCTTACCAGTTCTCTTGACGAAAACCTGTAGAACGTGAATGTAGAAAAATTATGAGGCAAACCCAAATCATTTGCTTAATTGTTGTGCTTCTAGCCTTATTCAAGGAAAAGCGAGTCGCTTACCAGTTCTCTTGACGAAAACCTGTAGAACGTGAATGTAGAAAAATTATGAGGCAACCCAAATCATTTGCTTAATTGTTGTGCTTCTAGCCTTACTTATTCAAGGAAAAGCGAGTCGCTTACCAGTTCTCTTGACAAAAACCTGTAGAACGTGAATGTAGAAAAATTATGAGGCAACCCAAATCATTTGCTCAATTGTTGTGCTTCTAGCCTTACTTATTCAAGGAAAAGCGAGTCGCTTACCAGTTCTCTTGACGAAAACCTGTAGAACGTGAATGTAGAAAAATTATGAGGCAACCCAAATCATTTGCTTAATTGTTGTGCTTCTAGCCTTACTTATTCAAGGAAAAGCGAGTCGCTTACCAGTTCTCTTGACGAAAACCTGTAGAACGTGAATGTAGAAAAATTATGAGGCAACCCAAATCATTTGCTTAATTGTTGTGCTTCTAGCCTTACTTATTCAAGGAAAAGCGAGTCGCTTACCAGTTCTCTTGACGAAAACCTGTAGAACGTGAATGTAGAAAAATTATGAGGCAACCCAAATCATTTGCTTAATTGTTGTGCTTCTAGCCTTACTTATTCAAGGAAAAGCGAGTCGCTTACCAGTTCTCTTGACGAAAACCTGTAGAACGTGAATGTAGAAAAATTATGAGGCAACCCAAATCATTTGCTTAATTGTTGTGCTTCTAGCCTTACTTATTCAAGGAAAAGCGAGTCGCTTACCAGTTCTCTTGACGAAAACCTGTAGAACGTGAATGTAGAAAAATTATGAGGCAACCCAAATCATTTGCTTAATTGTTGTGCTTCTAGCCTTACTTATTCAAGGAAAAGCGAGTCGCTTACCAGTTCTCTTGACGAAAACCTGTAGAACGTGAATGTAGAAAAATTATGAGGCAACCCAAATCATTTGCTTAATTGTTGTGCTTCTAGCCTTACTTATTCAAGGAAAAGCGAGTCGCTTACCAGTTCTCTTGACGAAAACCTGTAGAACGTGAATGTAGAAAAATTATGAGGCAACCCAAATCATTTGCTTAATTGTTGTGCTTCTAGCCTTACTTATTCAAGGAAAAGCGAGTCGCTTACCAGTTCTCTTGACGAAAACCTGTAGAACGTGAATGTAGAAAAATTATGAGGTAACCCAAATCATTTGCTTAATTGTTGTGCTTCTAGTCTTACTTATTCAAGGAAAAGCGAGTCGCTTACCAGTTCTCTTGACGAAAACCTGTAGAACGTGAATGTAGAAAAATTATGAGGCAACCCAAATCATTTGCTTAATTGTTGTGCTTCTAGCCTTACTTATTCAAGGAAAAGCGAGTCGCTTACCAGTTCTCTTGACGAAAACCTGTAGAACGTGAATGTAGAAAAATTAAGAGGCAACCCAAATCATTTGCTTAATTGTTGTGCTTCTAGCCTTACTTATTCAAGGAAAAGCGAGTCGCTTACCAGTTCTCTTGACGAAAACCTGTAGAACGTGAATGTAGAAAAATTATGAGGCAACCCAAATCATTTGCTTAATTGTTGTGCTTCTAGCCTTACTTATTCAAGGAAAAGCGAGTCGCTTACCAGTTCTCTTGACAAAAACCTGTAGAACGTGAATGTAGAAAAATTATGAGGCAACCCAAATCATTTGCTCAATTGTTGTGCTTCTAGCCTTACTTATTCAAGGAAAAGCGAGTCGCTTACCAGTTCTCTTGACGAAAACCTGTAGAACGTGAATGTAGAAAAATTATGAGGCAACCCAAATCATTTGCTTAATTGTTGTGCTTCTAGCCTTACTTATTCAAGGAAAAGCGAGTCGCTTACCAGTTCTCTTGACGAAAACCTGTAGAACGTGAATGTAGAAAAATTATGAGGCAACCCAAATCATTTGCTTAATTGTTGTGCTTCTAGCCTTACTTATTCAAGGAAAAGCGAGTCGCTTACCAGTTCTCTTGACGAAAACCTGTAGAACGTGAATGTAGAAAAATTATGAGGTAACCCAAATCATTTGCTTAATTGTTGTGCTTCTAGTCTTACTTATTCAAGGAAAAGCGAGTCGCTTACCAGTTCTCTTGACGAAAACCTGTAGAACGTGAATGTAGAAAAATTATGAGGCAACCCAAATCATTTGCTTAATTGTTGTGCTTCTAGTCTTACTTATTCAAGGAAAAGCGAGTCGCTTACCAGTTCTCTTGACGAAAACCTGTAGAACGTGAATGTAGAAAAATTATGAGGCAACCCAAATCATTTGCTTAATTGTTGTGCTTCTAGCCTTACTTATTCAAGGAAAAGCGAGTCGCTTACCAGTTCTCTTGACGAAAACCTGTAGAACGTGAATGTAGAAAAATTATGAGGTAACCCAAATCATTTGCTTAATTGTTGTGCTTCTAGTCTTACTTATTCAAGGAAAAGCGAGTCGCTTACCAGTTCTCTTGACGAAAACCTGTAGAACGTGAATGTAGAAAAATTATGAGGCAACCCAAATCATTTGCTTAATTGTTGTGCTTCTAGCCTTACTTATTCAAGGAAAAGCGAGTCGCTTACCAGTTCTCTTGACGAAAACCTGTAGAACGTGAATGTAGAAAAATTATGAGGCAAACCAAATCATTTGCTTAATTGTTGTGCTTCTAGCCTTACTTATTCAAGGAAAAGCGAGTCGCTTACCAGTTCTCTTGACGAAAACCTGTAGAACGTGAATGTAGAAAAATTATGAGGCAACCCAAATCATTTGCTTAATTGTTGTGCTTCTAGTCTTACTTATTCAAGGAAAAGCGAGTCGCTTACCAGTTCTCTTGACGAAAACCTGTAGAACGTGAATGTAGAAAAATTATGAGGCAACCCAAATCATTTGCTTAATTGTTGCGCTTCTTGCTAGGCGTTTGTGAAAAGTGTTGAGTGGTACAATTTTTCTAAAGTGTTAAGTGAGAGTTTGACGATATCTCAAGTAGACGATGGATAGAAGCATAGGGGTCACACTTCCATTGAAATCCAATAGTATTTGTAGATATGAAACGAGGAAACACTTGTCTGTGAGCCACTCTTTGCAGATTAATTTTTAATGAAGTTAGATCAGATGTTATGTTTAAAATTAGTGTAAATCAAAGGGCACATGCCACTCCCATGAGACAGGTCCATACCCAGGGGTGCTTCAATGCATTATCAAATTACCACCACCCGCCTCCTCTATGTTGCTGTTAATCTGTTTTCAATAGAGGCCGCACTCTATTCTCATGATATAGTACACATACACAGCAGCAGAGCTGCGCGAGGGATGGATGGAAGAGACTACATCATCCCTATGTTGCTCGTTATTCACCGATGTATCATATGTGCAAGGGGTTAAACAATCGTAATGTGTTTGGCAATGCTAATACGATAGGGTTACGTAAAACAGGACATTCGATTTAAACCAAACGACCTGTGCATTAATTACTACAACTACGTTTCGAAACATATTTGTATAGTGTATTAGTGTATTTACTTTGTTTACAACATCCCTAAATTATTCACATACTATTGAAATGATGAAGAAAAGATATAAAAAGGCGAAACAAATACATATTTTATTTTACTTGTTTGATAGAACAGTTAGTCCAGTCAAAAGTGTGATTAGTAGGTGTCATTACTTGAATTTTATAGATCGCATGAAAATGCAAAATTCTTTTTGAGTCGTATTCAGGATGGCTTCACATCGTTAGTCAGAAAAAAAAGGCTCGTGATTATTACTATTGATAATATATGATTTATATATTTTAATTGCATAAGAATAGAATATCTGAGCTTTAAGAGTGTAAGAATAAAAATCCACACTGTAAAATTACGCAATTATTAAATACAAAATTGCTTAAACATAGATTAAAAAAACACTTAACAAGTTAAAAGCAACATAAACTGATATATCACATATTAAATCCATTATTTAAAATATCAGGTACCGAGTAAAAACAATTTTCAATAAAATAATTTTTTAAAACTGTTTTAAATTGATTTATGGGCAATTGTCTTACTTTAACAGGAAGTTTATTAAATATTTTTGGTCCATAGTAACTAGAACCTATTTTGGTTCTGTGCAATCTATGATAATCTACCCGTAAGTCATCTTTATTTCTGGTGTTATGTGAGTGAACAGATTCTTGTGTGGTAAACTTATCCACATTAAGTCTCGTATGTAATAGACAGACTAAAATGTAGGCAGACGGAACTGTTAAAATTTTGAGTTTCCTGAAGCTACTAAGACAGTCATCTTTGTAATTTAAATAATCCAGTATTCGGATAGCTTTACGTTGCATTTTAAATATTTTATTTGCAAGTGGTGCATGACCCCAATTTAATAACCCATAACTTATATGAGAGTCTATCAATGAATGGTATGCTGTGATATTTTTTGAAACAATAGAAGAAAGATTTCTTAACAGGTGCATATTTTTTGCTAATTTGCTAGATACTATATTTATATGTGGTTCCCATAACAACTTGGAATCCATGTATACTCCTAAAAACCTTACCGGATTTGGGTTATCTGTAATATCTATAGTTATAAGGCTAAAAATAAGTTTCTTTGTTTTCCCCTCATTTAGCATTAACTGATTAGCTGTGAACCAATCAGATATTTCCGACTGCGTCTCCTCCAACTCACCATCAAGGTGCTCAAATTATTATTTTTATTTGCTGCAGTTGCATCATCTGGGAATATTGTAAACTGACAGTGACTTGGAAAATTATATGGTAAATCATTTAAATAAATTATGAAAAGTATAGGGCCTAAAATTGAACCTTGTGGTATCCCTCTTTTTACTTCCTGTATGTCAGATTTATCACGCTTTAAAACAACTTTCTGTTTTCTGTTATATAAAAAACTTTTAATAAGATCTATACTATTATCACTAAAGTTATGATATTTAAGCTTGTTAATTAGTAGGTCAAAGGAGACACAATCGAATGCCTTATAGTCAGAATAATAGAGTATAATAGAATATAATATGATACAGATGACCTAAACATGTATTTAAATAGTTATAAAGGTACTATAAGTTGTATAGCTCTTACTGAATATTGGCTCCATTCTGGAGAGGTAAGTAATATCAATATCACAGGATATAACATAGCAGCTTGTTTTTCTCGAAAAGACAACCTACATGGAGGTTCTTGTATCCTATTTAAAGATAATACTTTCTCCAAACAGAGGCAAGACATGTTTGTTGAATTAATTTTTGATTATTAATTGATTATTATATGCATTTACAGACCTCCTAATGGTAATATGCATATATTCTTTGATAAATTAGATGAAATACTAACGCTTAGTAAAGCAAGCAAATTTCAAATTATTGTTTGCGGTGACTTCAATATTAATATGCTCAACATAACCTCAGCATCAAGTACTCAATTGAAAGTGCAGCTACACTGATCGAAAAAATATTGAATTAGAATTCTCTGATCATCAATCCCAATTTTTATCATTTAATTCAAAACCAGTACCATATACTATAATAAAGTGGAAAAGAGGATCTTAAATGACCCTATATTAAAGAATATAAACAATGATATGATTTACACTAATTGGGACTTCTTATTCTCATATCAAGATACTAATGAAATGTAAATGATATTTTGCATAAAATATCAAAAATTACTAACAGTCATAGTTCAAAAAAAATCATTACATGTAATAAATCAAAATTAAGAAATCATCTGTGGATCACAGTGGCGGCTCGTGAATTTTTGAGAGAGGAGGCTGGACATAAAACGTTTTTGTAAAAATAGACTCTATTCACAGCCTTTTAACCTTTGCACAGCGACCGTACCAGCTACTTCAGTGACAAAATTAATTGTTACCCAGCAAGAACCAACGTGGAGGTATAGAGTTTCTCTTGTCAAAAATTATTTTTTTTCGTTTTCTGTCTTTTATTTTTATTGGACTTTTAATATTTTTTCTTTTTTTTGGAAATTTTCATATTTTGTTTTTTTTTATTAATTTTATTAACTTTTTTTATATATTAACGGAATTCTACGGTCTTTAGTTTGCGAAACATGATCAATAATATTATCAAAAAATTTATCATTTTGTTTTAAGTGTTTTACTAAATCTTTTTCAATAGATATTAAACTAACATTGTACAAGGTGGGCCAAAAGAAGTCATCCGATGTTGTTTGGCTCTCATTTTTTTTCTAAATGAAAAACTTCGATTCTGTTTTTTGATTATGTTTATTTGAACTTTTAGAATTTTATTGGTCGAGTCGAGAAGATGATATCGGCCAAATGGGCGCCGCCACAATTGATTGCTATACGGGCTCGTTTTATGGCATTTTTCATCACTTCGGCGAGCACTTCGGGCCACAGATTCTCGCACTCGTGTCGAATGTTGTCCTTGAGGGCTTCCAGGGTCTCGGGCTTGTTCACGTAAACATGGGACTTCAAAAAACCCCACAAAAAAAAGTCTGGAACGGTTAAATCGGGCGATCTTGCGCCGCCTTCAGAATATCGGTTGTGGCTCGCGCAGTGTGTGCCGTTGCTCCGTCCTGTTGGAACCACATGTCCCCCAGTCCTAATTCGTTCAATTGCGGCAGAAAAAACTCGGTTGACATGGCCCTATAGCGCACACCGTCCACTGTTGTCGTTTGACCAGCGGCGTCCTCGAAAAATAGGCCCGATGACTCCTCCAGCGTGAACAGCGCACCATGCAGTCACTTTGAGCGGGTGTAATGGCTCCTCGTGGATTTTCGGTGCCCCAGAAGCGATAGTTTTGTGGTCCCATACTCTTCAAGGTTGGTGGCCAAACGGCGCAGTGTTTGCGCTGTCGGTGCCGGACGACCGAGGAATCGGCGACGGAATTCGCGCTGCGCCAACACCACAGACGAATTGTTACGCAAAAAAATAGACACGATTATTCCGCGTTCTTGGGGAGTGTATCGCTCCATGGCTTGTTCACTTGTATTCTACATCTGTCTAGTTCACAAATGTCAAAACAGATTTGAAATTGGCCGCTATTTGCAAAAATAAGAGCATCTTCCAATAGGGTGATTTCTTTTGGCCCACCTTGTATAAACGATTTTGGCCCATTGTATTTGGCATGTAAGTTTTTATTCGTTTGAGAGTAGAAAATGATCTCTCCACTAATGCCGACGTGACAGAAATGGTGACTGTCAAACAAAGTAGTTTATAAAACTGAGGTAAAACTTGTTGCAAATCATTGTCTATCATATATTTTATCATATCGGCGTGACTGTCATACTGGCCTAAAATATCTTTATCCGAGTATATAACGCATAATTCATTGTGCCGTGCTATTTTATCAAAAAATTTATATTTTAGAACTAAGTTATCTTAAAATGTATTGGGGAATTCTTTTGAAAAAGATTCGAAAAATCTTCAATTCATGTAAATCGGAAAATCGAATCTAAATTTGACCTTTAATAGTATCTAAAATTTCATAAAAAAGTTGTTTATAATGTAGTTTCTTTTCTACCAAATTATATGTTTTCCTCCTTTTCGCGGGAGGAGCCTCATCAGTTGAAAAATTTTCAAATAAAATATTAAAATGAAATTCTGTATTACGGAAACTTCAAATTTTTCCAATGAGATGTTTCAAACGATCTCTTGAATAAAGGATATCAATGAATTCATGTTGTAAAATTTGAAAAATAAGAAAATTCTTCATTTTCTAAATAAGATTTTAAACCAACAGCAGCATTTAATGAAACCTGATCTGTTGAAAAGTCATCACTGTTTAATACAAAATCAAATGTTTCAATTAATTTGTCTTTATATTTATGGATGGTAAATACTGCACGTGATGTAAAATTCCATCGAGTTGGAGCATTACATGGAGATCAACGATTTTTTTTAAAACTTCGTCTTGTCAATACTACTATTAGTATTAACAATGATCGATTTTGATAGTTACCTGACATTACTAATCCTTTCAAATCCGGTAAAGGCCGTTTATTTAAAAGAAACACTTTTATCATATGTTAATTCACATAATGGATTTTCTAAAAGGCAGCAACTAACTCACTAACACTCATTTTAAATTTACAACAGACAACAATCTAACCTTAATTCGCGTGGCGTGACAACACATAAACAAGCACTGACTGACCTACTCAGCAGTCGGCAGAACGCACGTCTCGTATTTCATAGATTGCTAGCGGCTGCTGCAGGCTAGCCTCCAGAGGGTGTTGCCATTTTCGCTGATTTACCCAGTTCGGACTGGTCGGAAAAACGGCAACTGCGTTGAACAACACATGCTCAGTGTTTGAGATATGTAGAGAGTCTAGCATCAGGGCACTGTTGCCAGATCAAAAATAACTACTGAGAACGGGGAATTAATAGTAAAATTTTAAAAATTATCAGAGAAACAGGAAATAAAATGTAGAATGATCATTAAGATAAATTGGTGAGAAGGCTGAGCCTCCTTAGCCTCCTTCGAGGAGCCGCCACTGGTGGATCACTGATGAAATTAAATTTAAGAGTAAAATAAAACAAATATTAAAACTTCTGAAAACACCTCTGTTTATGAGACATATGCTAAATCACTTAAGAAACTAGTACAAGAGACTAAATTAAGATCTAATGAAAATTATATCACTTCAAGTAACAATAGAATAAAAGCCACCTGGGATATAATTGAATATGAAACAGGGAAAAGTTCAAATAGATAAATAAATTTCTTTAAATTGATTATGTTTTGTCCATCTGCACGACGTTTGTAGATATATTGTTCCATTTGGAAATCTACATTGCTTGTACCCAAATGGGTACCTGCCGTCAATATCTTAGTTATATCGTCTTCTTTCAGACTAAGAACTTCCAAGTTCACCCTCTGGTAATCCAAATATTTTTTTCAGCAAGGTAAGTGAGATATTAGATCATTGTGCAAACAAATTCAGGAATTATCAAATATTTCTCTGTGGAGATTTTAATTTCAACTTACTGCAGAACACAGTTAATGCCAAAATATTCTCTGACCTACTCATTTCATATAACCTTCTGCAAACTATATTTGATGCCACTCATGTTACTGCAACTGTTCAGACTCTACTAGACAACATATTCATTAAAGTAACTGATAATACAACCTGGAAAGCCGATGTAAAACTTACTGCTCTCTCTGATCATTATGGACAACTTCTTTCTAGTCAAATTTCAAATAATATTGAAAGATCAGAAAAGATATGCAAGAGTTTACAGTCCCTCAAAATTAGATAGTTTCAATGAATTATTAGCAAATACAAATTGGAATAATCTATACTCAATTGAAAACCCAAATGAGGCATACAATTTTTTCTATAACATATTTAACCAATATTTCCAATTAATATTTAAAGAAAAAACTATAAAAAATAAGACCTGTAAAAGCTGGGTAACACAAGGGATACGAATATCAATTAAAAGAAAAAGAGATCTGTATAAAAAAAAATTAGAAAAGAAATAACACCAGAATATTATCAGACATATTGCAAAATTTTGCGAAATACAATAAATAAGTCTAAATCAATTTATAATACTAATTACATCTCTAATAGCCATAACAAAGGCAAAGCGATATGGACAGTAGTAAAAAATTATACATCACACAACCATAAACCTAAAACTACTTTAATTGATCAAGATAATCTTTTAACAAATGGTAATGAAATCCTTAACAAAGCAAATGAGTATTTCACAAAATCTAAAATATCTAATACAAAAACAAATTTGAGTTTCTGCAAAAGAAACTCTAAATCGATTTATTTGACCCCATCAACGGAAAGTGAAATTTATAACATAATACATTCCTTAAAAAAATCTCAATCAGTAGGAGATGACGGTATCCCTATTGTAGTAATTAAACATGCTGCGTTACAATTAAGCGCACCCTTATGTCACATTATGAATGTAATGTTAAAAAATGGCATTTATCCGGAAAACTTAAAAATAACACAGATCAGACCAATATTTAAAAAAGGTGATAAAAATGATGTTGGAAATTACCGTCCAATAGCATTGTTATCAAACATTAGTAAATATTTCGAAAAAGTCATTTACAACAGGTATATAAAATATTTAGAAAAAATTGATATATTAACAGAAAGTCAAAATGGATTCCGTAGAGGAAGAACTACTATCAGAGCTACATATCTGACGTTAGTTAAGATAATCAATTCGCTGAATTCAAATAAGAACACAATATTAATGTGTCTGGACTTAACAAAAGCATTCGATCATGTAAATCACAGTATACTACTGCAAAAACTGGAAACATATGGCATTAGAGGTGTAGCTTTGTCACTTATATCATCTTATCTTACAAATCGCCAGCAACATGTAGCGGAAAATTCAAATACAAATGAACAATACAGATCAAATAAACTTACAATTACGCAAGGCGTCCCACAAGGCTCTATTTTAGGTCCCCTGCTATATATATTATACACAAATGACCTGCCAGCAGCCATTGAAGAGGATATTTGTCAATTTGCAGATGACACATCACAAGTTCTAGCGGACTAGGAATTGATAGGCCTCAAAGATAAAGTCAAAAAATCTTTAGATGACTTAAATTCCTGGTTCGAATCAAATGATCTTATGTTAAATGTAAATAAAACACAAATAATTAAATTTAGCTTTCTAAAAGAATATACAGAGAAAGTGAATATTGATGGAGAAACCCAAAATATAGAATCTCAAGATTCAGTGTCATTCCTAGGGATAAATATCGATTCGCGATTAGATTGGACCACTCATATTGATAAATTATCAAAAACCATTGCCCAATATACATATGCACTAAGAGTAATATCTATACATATTAATAAAGCAGCAGCTCTTACTGCCTATCATGCATTTGTGCAGAGCAGGGTAAGGTATGGCTTATCATTTTGGGGAGGCTCTTCAGAAGCTATAAGAATTTCTATCTTGCAAAAAAAATGCATTAGATTCATATTCAACTTGCCTTATTTGCAGAGTTGTAAGAACTTATTCCGATCGGAGAATATACACACATTATATGGTTTATACATTATAGAATCCATCCTCTTTGTTATGAATAATAAAGATATAATAGATAGAGTCGAGCAGTTGCATGAATATGATACAAGACAGAGAGACAATTACTTACCTGTCAGATTCAAATGGTCATATTAACAAAAGAATGTGACATATATGGTCATCAAAATCTTTAATAAAATCCCGATAATCTACCGTAATCTACCAATAAAATTATTTAAAAAGAAATTAAGCTCATATTTGTTGAAAAAAGCATATTACAGTATGGAGGAGTATTTTATAGATGAAATTATACTCTGAAAGCATCAATTAAATTTTGGAACACCACTCAGTAGACTTAGTTATTAATTCAATTAATTATAATTTTGACGTGTTCTATACCCATTGGGTCAATATTACTTTGTAATCTAGGAACAAATAAAAATCTATCTATCTATCTATCTATCTATCTATCTATCTATAGTGTTATATGTTTACATTGTCACAATATCTGCTCTATTATATAAGTTACTTCACTGCATTCAACAACAAAATATACATAGTTGGTGAAAGATTTGTGTGATAGTTAAAACTATTCTTCTTGATACTAATAATTATATTTATATAAGTCTACAGATAATGTCACCATGTAGTGAGTACATTCTCCAAGACACCGTATAATCAAAACAGTATCTATATCACCATCAAAGATTTTCTGGAAAGAGAATTTTTAAAAGATGTTAAATAGCATTAAAATTAGTATATGAGAAGGAACGCCGAATGGAATATAATTCATGGAAAGAATCACTTAAAGAAAGAACTAGGGTTCATATTCGGCCATAAACATGGGGCGAATGAGCGAGAGGACCCTAATTTCTGAATCCACCCCATACGGAACATTATCAACTTGAAAGAGGTTCCGAATTAACGTAGTCAATATATGCACAACATATTGTAGTTCATCGGTTGTACTTGTCAGCAGGTAGATGAATATTATGTGCAAATTTTTTACATGTTACAGAAATACAGTCGGAACAGTACAGGGTTGGCAAATTTCGATTATTGTATAGGGTAGCTCACGAACTATGGGAAATACAAAATAATGGAAGTCACATTCTCGATATTTTTGGGACAAATTAAGTGGCGGAAAATTTGCTGATCGTCTTTTGTTTTCGAATTATAAACAAAAGTTTGTTTTTCGACTTTGAGACACATGGGGATATCGTGGCTGTATGTAAAGTCAGGGAAAAATTACCTTCACATTCTTGAGGCATTTTTGTCTGTATAATCCAGAGGGGTCGGAAAATTTGAAAAAGGTGCAATTTCGTGTTATGGCCTAAATAGGATACTTTGAGCGTTATATTTCTTCGTTTCAGTCGTATATAGACTTTGTTTGACTTGAGTTCGTATATTACAAGAAAATTGCTAAGCAGTGGAGTTTTGATACATATAAATATACTCAAAACATTAACGTGTTACAGTTTTGATTATTCGTGTTTCTGTACGTTTCCGCGACGTGGACATTTTTGATTGAAATTGGTGCGATAAGGACGATTTGTGCTGATACAATTAGTTTTAAAGAATCCCGTTTCATACATGATACGTTTTCTGATGATGGTCGTGAGACCAAAACGTAGGTAAAGAGGAAAATAATAAACTGACGTGTTAGTGTGACCTATTTACCAAGAATTTATATATAAAACAAAGTAGTAGCAATTGTGATATTGCATCTGGAATATATTTTAATCGCTATCTAGAACAAATACAACCTAATAAAGCTATTTTAAAGAGACTAATTCATTTCAAGGGAAACCTGTAAAAAAAGGCAAAATATCAAAGTAGGCAGATAATCCACTTACATTCTGAACAATTTTCCTAATAACCTGCTGCCCCTTTTGGAAGAAAATGTATTTTACAAGGAACTTTTTTCCTCTCAGTATTTGGAAAGATTATTATTATTATTATTATTATTAATTAAGGGGGTTCCTTGATCCCCCCTAATGCCTAGGCCGAAGCCCTTTGCACTCCGTGACAACCTGATAAAATAAACGATAGTTGTTACGTAACTCGACAATTGATCGGGATCGAAGTCAAGATTTACCAGTTCCCCTTCAACAACTTGCTTCCTCAACCCATAGGTCTGGCTACAAAGAATATCCTTTCCCGACCACGAGGAGCACAAAACCCAGGCTGGAATAGATATTACGAAATAAGGAAACTAGTCTGATAGCGGCTTAGAGTATAATTAATTCGAAGAGAATGGAAGCAAATTATGACGTTAAGTTAAAAGCAAGATGATGATGAAAATGAGGTGAATGATTGTGGTGAGACTAGCCGCAGGCATGTCGTCAATTAATAGAGAATTTCCAAAAATTTTCATTCAATCGGCAACTCTATATCATACCAAACGTAATTATAGTAATATTTAAAAGACTATAAAGTTGTCGTTGACTAGATTTTGGCCGATACATAAGAATGCCCAAAATATCAGAGTATTAATAAATACGATATACGTGGTTCAACGTTCCGACACAAAATGCCGAATCAATCTCCTTGCCTAAAAATCATCAATCCCCAAATGACTGTATGACTGCCGCTATTAAAACATAGATGTCAGGGCCTGACTCATCCGGAGTTATTTATCCAAATTAAGTACCAATTCAAAAAATACTGAAATTAAACCTTGCAACGTTACGAAATAGGTTCTAGTGAAGCGGTTCTCACTCAAGAGTGTTCACTTTCAGAGGCGGGCGGGATCGGTTCCCACTCCAGATTGTTCACCAGGTGCTCGAGGTGTGCAAACAGCCACCTACCCAACTCTCAGTCGGGACCGGGTAGGTGGTTAATGCCTTGAAGAGATTCAGCACCATTTTCGTATCTAGCTTCTGAATCTCCTCAGTGTCGCATAGCTCTACCGAGAGTGCTCTGCGTCTTGAAGTGGATCAGTGTTACGAACATATAATATGTACAAATGATGAATTGTTGTCTTTTTTATCTAATCTGGGAATTTGTTATTATGCCATGGAAAGCATCTTCTGCTCACTGCTTCGAAGCAAAATTCAACTCACGCAGAATTGAGGAGTATGTATCCACGTATCACTCTCACAAATAAAAATCCGTTTCCCTTTGAACTATGAAGTTTGTTCAGCATTTGCAATGACTACCAACAAAAGCCATGGAGTAACCATTTTTGAAGTAGTCGTTTATCTTGAAAACAATGTCAAGAGTTAACTCAACAAGATTTTACATTATTTTTATAAATAAAGCTGATGGAAAATTCATCACAAAAAATATTGTTCATAAGAACGCTCTCACTCATATAATCATTAATCACACAATATTTTGGTTATCAGTTCCGGACTGAGATGAGGAGGAGACAGTCTGTATACGATAATTGAAGATATTCAGTATCAACATCACAAAATAAACGAATGTCTAGTGTATGATGACATAACATCAATATTCTTTCCGCATAGTCAGATGTTTCATATTTCACTAGATTTACGGCGAATAACTGTACTTTTTTTGTAAAATTAACGTCCTTAAATAAAGGTTGAAACTTGTAAAGACTTGGTTGAACTGGTGTATTAGGTCTCGGAGGAGCCCTTGTCGCCTCTGGAATACATATTTCAAAAGCTTTCTTGTTAATTATTACACACCCCGACTCTCTCAAAGAGAATAAAATCTCTGGATCTTGTATTTTGTGTTGACTTGATTAAACGTGCATAATATCGTGTTTGTAAAAATCTAGTTGCTAATTGGGTTTTTTACACTGTTTCATTATCACGGCAATGATTAAAGCAAGAGAACTGCTCAGAACACATTTTATCTCAAATTTCAAATCTCCCAATCCCGTATGATTTTCGAAGTCAAAACTATTATTTGTCTCAAGTTCATTGGAAAATGTTTCAGCAAAACAAATCCCCTCCTAATAATCATAGAGTCATTATACTACTATCTGTGGTCTTTGAAGTGATGGAGAAAGCAATCAACATCAAGCTCATCTAATACCTAGAGAACCATATCTATGTTCGTTATCACCATCAACAGCACCCTCTCATGGGACGATCATGTGAGGTCAACTGAGGAAACCACTTCACCAGAACTGTTTTCTATTCCATGCCATGAGCTACTTTACATCCCAGCAACTCTTCATAATCGATAAAGCACAGATTCGACCTGTCCTGGAGTACTGTTCACATTCACATGTTTGGAGTTCAAACTAGTCACCTCTTCATTCTCAAGCCAAGACCTGCCGAACTTATTCCTACCAGACTTAATTTTTCTATCGAACTTAGAAGCTATGAAACTCTTCATCTAGTGAGGTCTTTCTCTATGCCTATAACCTCCAAACCTTCAAGAACATTTTGAATGCCCATCTCCTTTCCCAACATTCCACTGCTTGCTTACACAATGTTCTTCGAACATTATAGGTTTCCCTTTCATGTAGTCAAAGTATATAGGAAAAGGAAGCTCCATCAGAATCGTGAATGACCAACAAAATGTCTTTCGTCAGCAGAGATTAACAGGAGACCTGCTTGCCTACTAAAAAGATTTATGGCAAAAATATATCGATAAACATAGAGAATCTCTAGCTGTAGCATTGGAGACCGAGTCTGGCATCAAAACCTTCTTGGGAAATTTCCGTCATATGGTTTGTCTTCTCAACTTTGTCACTTACTATCGAGTTTTCTCTCAGATGGATCACTTCATGTGGTGGTTGACGGAATATCCCCCGATACAATGGCTATCAATGTTGGTGTTCCACTGAGATCGGTGCCCCAATTTTGTTTAAGCTCCATATCAACGATCTGCTGGAAGTGACCACCTGCATCCTCACAGAGCTCTCCTACCTAACCTAACCTAACCTAACATAACCTAGAATAACCTAACATAATCTAACCTAACCTTTTTTTTCTGTGCTTTATGCACACCTGAAGCTTTGGACCTATCACTCCTGGTAGTGCAGAACTCTTTCTAAAGACGGACGTACCTGCTAAAAGCTCTCATATCTTCACCCTTTGGTCTGGAACCGCGTGAGCATTATTTCCGATCCAAAGGGCTGTCTATCCTTCAAGGACTTTATTGTCTATTTTTGTCTGTTTAGCACTAATTGTGTGTTTGAGTGAACCGAATTTTGGGGTATTGTACCATAATACGGTTGATGGGCATATTTATGGACTCTGTAAATTATCTGTGATGGGATAACCGGAACATATGGATCATCCGTATCGATCACATTCTATCTATCACCTTCTTCCCAGGAATATATGATTTGGAGCCCACACTCTATTCAGCGTCTGAGTGCCTGTTGGTCCGCGGGAGCTATTTTGAGTTTCACTCCTACCCTCGACCCTGCTGGCAACAGGACCGTGAGCATTCTCCTATTGGCCACTTGGGGACGCACCTGTATGCGGTTTCAGGCTCCGCACAAGAGAATAAGGCTTTCCAGGAACCTAACCTAACCTAACCTTTTTTTTTTTTTTTCTGTTGAGAGAAAATACTTGATGCACACTGTCAGCTTTTATCCATCACTTCAGGTAGTGCAGGACTCACTCAATGATATTAGAGCATACCTGCTAAAACCTCTCGTCTCTTCATCCATATCCCGGGACCGTTTATCACATTGCTTGAGGATATGGACTGCGTCTTTCTCTTTGTTTGTCGATTTTATATCGAACTGAGTTTCTTTTGGTGTTTATTAATGATATTTACGTCGATTAAACGTAAATATCTACGTTCGTTGTTTACGTTGATGTTCACGTTTTGTATATACCGTAATGTGGTTGATGCCCAATTTTACGGTATTTTGTTTTAGTGATTTATCCTCTGTGGATAAATTCCTATATAATAGCCTAATTTTGCTGATATAGAATGCAAATAATGTAATCGCGCTTATCTCATTTCTAAGAACATTCTGAGAAATATATTGAAACCTGGTACTCAATTTACGTAGTATGATTTTATCAGTGAGATTTAATTCACGTAGGAATATGGAAATGGTACTTAGTTTACGTTTTCCGGTTTACAGTACCAAATGGTCAGTTCACTTCCAATTTTTAAAATTCTGCGTTGAAACAAACTGTGAATATAAATGTTGAAATAGTTTTTAGCTATTTTGGACACTTGAGAATATCATCAATTCGATGTCGACGAATCCGTATTGTTGGATTCGTATATAATGAGTAATAAATGACTATTGACCCTATCAATGAAAGCGGAATAATTATCAAAATGCAATCAATAAGAACTACTGTGAAGCAGTATAATCAAACATCTGAATTATCGAAACACTATACAATCGTGATATGCAAAAGGTAAAGATATCACGTCGTGTCGCCCTGCAAAAATTCAATATTCCGGAAATAATGGTCGTCTTGCGAACAACCTGTTTCATCGGGCGTAACAACGTAAAAGCAGACAGGCAGCATTAAATACGACTACAGGCAAGATTCTCTTCCTCCTGAATCACAGAACTTCCGGGCACTACTTCCTGTTCGGAAGTGCAGGTGTCCCCCTTTAAACAAACACGCCATATATCAAACCCCGAAATGTACATTCTAACTTTTATACATGACAGCAAGATCGACTAATACGTGAACTGTGTAAATACATCGCGTATGTTGGTGTTTGTACATTCGATGTACCTTTACGCACGCTTTTCCTTTCATGTGGCTTTTTCACATAACTGTTATTTCGCCATAATTCGATCGAATTCATATTTGAAGTAGGTACTTGGAAAGTACATAAATTAATAGATTGTAGAGTCAGCATACAAAAAGCCTCTGGGTAGACCTAAGCTCTGCTACAAATAATATTCTCTAAGCCTGATTATCTCTCTGTCATTCTCTAAGATTTCGGGATTTTCAGAGTGAAGCAATCGTGAAAAAATTACACCATAGTAAGTAGGAAAAAATAACCCTTATCCAGCAAAAAATTTCATTTAAAGTATAGTTCATACGAAGGCAAGGTGAGAAGTCCCTGAAAATAAAACAGATGGCGCCACAATCGAAAATCCCATTTGACATTTGTGATACACCATCTTCAACTAGAACGTATTTTCAGACTGATATGTCTTTCAGTTCTGTTTTGACACTCATCGAAAGCAAGCAGCCTTGAACCAAACCAAAGCATCGCTTGTTAAACATTATGTGCACTCTTCACCATCGATCGGAGAGGAATCTGTTGTTTTTAGCTGAAAGCAACGGACAGTTTCAAACAATTCCATTTTCAAACCTGCATGTATTATTGTTATTCTTTTTCCTTTATTTGAAGGAGCTTTGGTTTGACATTTTTTTGATAAATCATTCCATCCTTTTTTGCAGCTATGCGTATCAAACCATGTTTCGTCAAGATAGATAATTGGACGATTTTCTGCTCTATATTGTTTAATAGCCATCAAATATTCATGACGCCATTCCCGTTAACGTTGAAATTCCATTAGGGTTTGTCGTTTATCAATCGTGTGATATTTAAAACCGGTTTTAAACAAAATTCTTTATAGACTTGAAATACTGCAGCAAATATTCGTTTCGTCGTTGGTCAGCCTATTTTCCGGGAAACCGTTGTAGGTACAAATTGTTCTTCATACATTTTATAAATTGTCACGTCACTTGTATATCCTTTACCGAAGACGAAGAAGTAAAGCAGATGTTTCGGCTCACTTGAAGACAAGTTGTTAAGTTATTCAAATTCCAGAAACATTTTATCCTCGAGCAGTATTCGAACCTGCGACCTCTAGATCGCCGATAGTAATTGGTAGAGCACTGACCGGTAATGTAGAGGTTGTAGGTTGTGGATACACTATTACACAAATAAATACGAAATAATCACCCTTATCCACTAAAAATGCTGTTAAAATACGGAGGACCCTTCTAAACTCTAATGATTGTTACTTGGTAGTTGGAAGGTCCTTACTAGAGTACTGTGAATATTATACCGTTAACCTATTGACTGCAATAAAACCCTAATAAGTCTTCAGGCATCATATTAACCACTGATGAAGAAAATGAAGAAAATTCGTGCCGGTCAATGCTCTACCAACTACTCACTGAAAGTACTAAGACCCAGAAACCGTAATACTGGAAAAAACACAGTGAGATCAAATACTGAAACCCAGGAAACATAATATTGGGAAGAAACAATATTATGGTACAAACAGAAACACCATAGGAAGTTATCCACAGAGAGATAAATAACTAAGATTTAAAATACCGTAAAATTGGGCATCAACCATATTACGGTATAAACCCACGAAACACGAGATACAAATAGCACTATACATAGACGCAACACATTAAACGTAACATTAATGTGAACACGAACGTGAACATCAACGTAAACTACAATGTAAATATCAACGTAACATCTACGTAAAGATCAACATAAACATCAATGGAAACATATAACGATACATAATCGAGAAACACAATAGAGACGCAGTCCATATCCTGAAGTAATGTGATAATCGGTTTCGGGGTATATATGAAGATCGGAGAGGTTTTAGCTGGTATGCTGTAATTTATAGTGAGTCCTGCACTACCTGAAGGGATAGATTAAGCTGACGGTGTGCATAAAGCATTTCCTCTGCACAGAAAAAATAAGTAAGGTTAGGTTAGGTTAGGTTAGGTTAGGTTAGGTTAGGTTAGGTTAGGTTATGTTACAAACAAAGGAAATACAATAAACAATCATTATTGGTTACTATGAGATTCTTAAGATTAGCGCAATTACAATATTTGCATTCTATATCAACAAAATTTGGTTAATATGTTAGGTTAGGTTAGGCTAGGCTAGGTAGGGTTATGCTTATAAAATAGCCACCAGGAGAATCCACGGCTCCCCAAGGTTGCATAACATTCCATACAATCTGGCGGAGGAAATCATAGATGAACTATTCCCAGTACACAGAGAGTTTCCCCGACGGGACCTGCAATTTGCAAACGTCTCTCCTTTCACGAAACTAGAGCTACTTGACGCCTCAAAGAGACTCAGATCTAAGAGCGCCGCGGGCTTAGATCACGTCCCGGTGGAAATTGTTAAAATAGCAATTGGCGAATTTTCAGAAGAAATTCTGAAAGTTATGAATCTATCATTATCCTCAGGAGAATTCCCAATACTCTGGAAACAAGCTAAAATTGTTCTGATTAAGAAACCGAATAAACCCGAAGGCATTCCATTGTCATATAGACCGATATGTCTACTAAATGTCTTAGGCAAAGTCTTAGAACATCTCATTCTGAAGAGACTTCAAAACTTCCTAGAAGAGAACTCTATAATCTCAGAAAGACAATTCGGATTTCGAAAAGGCAATTCGACAACAGATGCGATAAACTTAATATTGGGTAAACTAACGAGTGTACTTAATAGACCACATCAAAAACGTAAGATTGGATGCATCATTACCCTTGACATCAAGAACGCCTTCAACTCGGCTTCGTGGAAGAAAATTCTTGGGAAATTAGATGACATTGGTTTAGATGAAGACCTCAAGAAACTTATAGGAAGCTATCTTTCGAACAGATCAATCGAAAATACCTTCGACGAAACCTTATTACAAAGGTCAGTCAACAGTGGAGTGCCGCAAGGCTCCATTTTAGGCCCTACTCTTTGGAACATCCAATACAATGGAGTCCTGAAACTGGATTTACCGGAAGGTGTTTCAACAGCTGCATTTGCTGATGACCTTGCGGTCGTAGCTATCGCAAGGAACCATTGAGAACTAGAGGAAAAAGTAGACGGCGCCATAAGGATTATTAATCACTGGCTAACCACAAATGGACTAACGCTGGCTGCTGATAAAACAGAAGCAGTTATCATAACTACAAAAAGGGAGGTCCCTTCATTAACATTTAAGGTTAAGGAGGCCACGATTATTCCTCAAAAGGCCATAAAATACCTGGGAATTTGGATGGACACGAAATTGTCTTTAAAGTCCCATTTAACCAAAACGATGGAAAAAACAACAAAGGTTGTCTCGGCGTTAAGCAATCTCATGCCTAATGTGGGAGGCCCATCAAGTAGCAAGAGAAAACTGATAAACTCAGTAGCTATATCTACGGCTCTCTATGCTATTCCTATATGGTCATCGATCCTCAGATTCAAATATTCTAGAAATATACTGAATTCGATGGGTCGTAAGCTGAATCTGAGAATATGTAGTGCCTATCGCACTACATCCAGTGAAGCGGTAGAGGTTTTAGCTGATTCTCCACCAATTCATCTAATTGCCCAGGAACGCAGAGAAACGTATGAAGGAATTCCGAAAAACATCGCGAGAGAAAACTTGTTGAACAGATGGCAAACAAGATGGGGCAATACTCCTGAGGCTTCTCATACTAAGACCTTGATCCCCAACATTAGAAAGTGGATCATGAGAAAACATGGACAAGTGGACTATTACATCACCCAAGTCCTATCAGGCCACGGATGCTTCAAAGACTACTTACACCGATTCAAACTGTCAGAAGACAACAGGTGCGTCTATTGCGGATTGCAAGACTCTCCATATCATACCATCATAATATGTCCCAGATGGGAATCAGAGAGACGTAGGATTCTGAACTTTCACGTTACAGTAATCGATCTGAAATCCATGGTCGACATTATGCTAGATAATGAAGAGTCATGGATTAAATATGGAAACTTGATAAAAAATATAATTATCAAGAAAGAACAGGAGGAACAGGAGGAAATTCCCATACCCCATTGATAAAGAGATATGCATCAAGTACGCAAACCTCATGAAAGACGTATTAGGAAACTTCTGGGCAAAGTTCCACTCCGACGATGGACAGGTCACCTGTCCTAGGGTGATAAAAAGCTAGAAACAACAATGAGAAAACATAGACAAGACAATCCATATCCTGAAGTAATGCGAAAAGCGGTCCCGGGATATGGATGAAGAAAGGAGAGGTTTTAGCAGGTATGCTCATTAGTGAGTGAGTCCTGCACTACCGAATAGTAATAGATCTAAAGCTATCGGTGTGCATCAAGCATTTCCTCTCCACAGAAAAAAAAAAGAAAGAAAAGGTAGGGTTAGGTTAGGTTAGGCTCGGTTAGGTTATGATATAAAAAAGAGAGTACAATGAACAATTATTATCAGTTATTGTGCTAATACTTGCCTCAAGAAGGGTGGTTGGACTAGGCAGCAGGTACTACATGCTTATTATTTTACCTGACACCAGGTACATACCTGGGACTCCGTTTACGTTGACCTTATAACACCCGAGACAGAATTTACCTACATAGGTAGGCAATTAATAAATGCCGGACTCAATTTACGTAGACCGATTCAGTTCTATTTTATTGGATAAGGGTGATTGTTTGTTATTTATAGTATTGAAGTCAATAGTAACTATGAATTGAGTTAAATGTCAATATCCCGGTAATTCAATTGCCTCTTCACAATAACGTATAAAAACAGTTAGTTTTACATAGTTTGATTGACAGACAATCGTTGTCACGTGATTAGCGTATATACATACAGAATGTTTTCCAATATTTATGTATGCTCCAAGTTTACCATGTAGCAAAACGTAAGTGAAGTCTCCAGGGAATGGTATTTTGAAGGCGGAATTTGCATGTAACAAAAAGCAAAGTAAATCGAAAGCACCGACTGAATGAAGCGGAACTTGAGGAATGTAAAGATAAGTGACCCTTTTAAAAGTATTCATGCGTGCGATATACATATTCCCTATAAACAGAATTCAACTTGTAAACGTCAGGCTGGTGTGCCTTGTAGAGAGAGCGGAGGTATTGTGGAGCCGGGTCTCCCTGGACCTTCTGTCACATTGTAAGCGATACATAAGGGATCCCCTTTTATATTTACAAATTATATACAAATATGTACTGGTGATTATGCTCTCTCTCTGCCGCTTGCCTCGGATCTACCAGGGAGATTTCATTGTATTATAACTCGTGCCTTCTGTCCCAGTTCCATCCAACCGTGCAAAGTTTGTTTCATTAATGAGTGACATTATGTCGAATGTCGAACCGTTCGGACGATGTTGAACTAAGTTTGATCATCTTCAAAATTAATCTCAGAACGTTAATTAATTACTAATCTGTACTAACCTACAACTATGAACAATTCTTTTTATTTATTGTGCCTGACATGAGATATATTTTTATTCACCTGTACAATTGGCTCCGATAAAAAAAAACCTTACTGTTTTATTTTATTTGCCCCACGTTTTGGTGACAATTATTAAGAAAACTCTTACTGAGTTTTTATTTGTTATTAATAATTATATTTTTGATTCTACCGGCTAGCTTTTTATCTTTTTAATTTGATTGTATTTGAACTTTGAATTAATGTTTATGAAGTTTTTGAACTTTTGAAGTTTATCTGAAGTTATGGATTCTATAGAATTATTTATATGGAATTAAACACAATGCTCTTTGATTTCACAATATTTAATGTCTATGACTCTTCTTATCTCGGGTAATTAAATTTTATGTTTCACAAGATCTATGATATAACCTTAAAATCACTTTTACAACTAATATTTGTTTATACTGTTATAATCAACAATCTTCCTTTTACTTTACAGATAATACTGATAATATGATGTAGAAATTATAAACAAACTTACGTTTAGATAATATCCAAAAGTGTGTTTAACAATGTTGGCAATGTTCAATTTACTTCTTTTTAATTTCGTTGATTCACTTTTACACAATACTCTGCTATTTCACGATAATCACAGGTAACTAATTTTGGTTACTTCTTCTTGAGAATCAGGAACTGTTGATAATACTTTGTTTTATTCTTTTAGATAAGATATAAAACTTTTCGATGCTTTATTGAAATTATATCGAAGAATGGCAATCGTTGGATACTTCTTATAAATTGGAGGTTATTACAACCTTTTACTTGGTTTAGATACTTGGAACACTTGTTGACTTTTAATAATTTTTACTAACTTCGGTTACTTGGAACTTATCGAAGTTTGGAACATTTGAGTTCACCGATGTTTATTTTTATAAACTTATGTTAGAAATTTTTTGTGAGTTGCCAGAGAAGAACAGTCTCTGCTTAGATATTATTGCAAACTGACTTGGCTTGTCTTTCAGATCCTTTTATAGGCCTCCAAAACCGACGCTACATTGATGTCATTTTCCACCTATTAGGTGCCTTCTTTTCATATCAAGAATGCCAAGTTAATTGTTGTGAAACTGACAGAAGTATCTCATTGTTACCAGCCTGATACTAGGAATTCGTCTCGACCAATCAGAATTTAGTATTCTATAATTTTTGAATTATTGGAGATTTTGAACTTATTTTAATTGATAGTGATTCCTTCTTTTTAAATTAATATTGCCTACATTTTTCCACACACTTTGGTATAATATAACCTATGATTGGGTTATTATTAATATGATTATTCCCATATTTATGGTTTTCTTGACAGTTACTTATTCTTAAATCTAATACATACTATATTATATCAATAACATTCTTTTAACATTACATAACTCAAATTTACTAATCCTAATTTATATCTATAACATTATTCAATGTTTTGTACTATCTCATGATAGTTTTGTAATCACTTTAATTATGATTTCTGCCTTCGTTACACAGTACGTTTCTTCACTTTCACTGAAGTTCTTGTTTATCACTTCTTATTCTATTACATTGTTGTGTATTATGTTTTACATTGTTAATTTTAATATCCTAACTATTATTTAGATTTTACTATTGTTTTTAATTCCATATAAATATCTTTTATTTGATCTTTTCTGATTTTCAAAGTTCGGTAAGTTATTATTTTTAAATTTTTATTGTTTATGAAATGAAATCATAACAATACATTGATTGGTACATAAGTCCAAGGAGATAATTCCTGAAGTTGTAGAATGAAACTCAAATATACAAGAAAACTTGTAATAACATTCAATTTTCAATTAATGCTACTATAGTCTTCTCTAAGGCTAAATCTGAAATTATGTCGTTGAATATTAGAAATCAATGTGAATGTTGCACAAATTGAGAGATGGTGGTAGACATTGATTTTGGGTGGAAGTTTTTATTCAAATATTAATATCCCTGATACAAAATGTACAGAATAAGTGATCCATACATCTTTATGTATGGATCAGAATCATTTCAATTTTAAGAAACACTACTGTACACAAGCAAACGCATGTGCAATAAGCAATCTACTCTTCCGTTTTGGCCAATATTTTTCTGAGCGAACTTGAAACCTCCGAAAACGTTCGGCATAGTGTGACGTACCTTGTTACTTTTTGGCGATCGTTACACTCCCTCAAGTCTATCAGATCTGAATCTAGTTCACTTTATGTGGATTTCTCGGGCGCCAGGTTTTTGTTGAAGTTTACTCCTCGTTGAGGGCTTCTGCTAGGGCACAGTGCTATCTATGAACAGCCTTGTACCAGGCTAGTCTCGGTGGAGTAAGTAAACACAGACATCAAGTCAAAAATAGTATAGATCGATTCAGAAGTGCCCAAAACGGATCTATCTGCGAAAATAATTTTGGGCTGTATTTACTAATTCCTTACACTAAATACTATGTATAGAGAGGGGTGTAAAAAGATGGTATTCACTTGGAATTCAACATATACAAACAACCCACTCAAACAAATCTCCGGCGCATTCAGCCACACCATTTATTTACAAAATAGTTACATTTAGTAGCCTTGGTCATTTTGAGACAGCAAAATGATAGCAACAAAGTTGAGAAACTTCAAATCATATTGGACAATGTATAATAACTGATGAAAGGGCTGGCAGGGTTGCCTTATAATATCTGAACAAGGGTTCTTCCTTTGACTTGCAAGGAACGCCATGTCTTATGAATTAACAGGTTCGATGCTGGGTTATGGTAGAAGTTTCGTATAAAACTTAGACATAGGGAGCAGATGGTTGGAATTGCAACACTGGGTACGAAATGTGATGTATGATTTTATCACTACATGACACTTTCTAATTCTAACTTGAACTGACTAAGACCTAGATGCTCTAGCTTAACTCAACTGAACATACTTCTTACTATCCAATGTACTTAAATATATATCCCCAAGTGAGAAACATTGCTCCTCTAATGATAGTCCATGCTATGATTCGGCGAAGGTTGACCTACGTGCCGGAATTCACACTCATGTCATGCACTCACGGTCGGAACCTTGCCGACTCATCATTTGTTATGCTATTTAATACAAATAACAAACATGTTGTTACTTTATATTCAATAAACATTATTATGAAATAAGAAAATATAATATTGTGAGTTATCTAATTTAGGATAAATCTCTTCGAGATATCATAAATGGTTAGGAAAAATCACTGTGGAGACGATTGTGCCATTCATATTGGTTGTATGGGATGTCGGAATGATCGAAAGTCTACTCAACTGAATACATTCATAAGTAAGAAAAACACAATAGCAACCGTACCTTTATTCAACTTGAATGGAGAAGTACTTTCCAATGGCATTATATAAGATTTTACAATTACGTAATATAGTGGAACAGAAGACTATTGGTTAATTTGGGGTCATTCGTTTCGATATTTTCGAAGGTTATATCATAAGAGATCGATATTTTTCCGTTATATTTTTTTCGTATTTCTGCCTATATATCAATGTTTACCTTAATTTGATCGTAAAGCTTTCGAAACTAAATTTGTCGAATCAAAAATGTGTTTGATGAATCCTGGTCAAGCTTTCTTAGCTTAATTCACCTTAGAGTTATCTTTAGATGTATCTGTAAATTTTGAAAAAAAAAACGAATAAAACTTTTTATAACATTGTGAATATTAATAATGATTCTTGATCGAAGTATGAATTATTTATAAATTCTCGGTGAATAAGTCACACTAACACATATGTTTATCATTTTCGTCTTCACGTACGTTTCGATCTCACGACCATCATCAGAAAACGTATCAATGTCTAAAATGGAATTTCCTAAAACTAATTGTATCACGCACAAAGCGTCCTTATCACACCAATTTCAATCAAATAGGCCACTTCCCCGAAACGAACAGAGTATTCGTGTTACAATTTCGAATTCTCGTGTTTCTAATCGTTTCGACTACGTTGGCCTTTTTTAATTGAAATTAATTCGATAAAGAACGCTTTGTGCTAGATACAATGAGTTTAAGTAATCCCGTTTTACAGGTAGACATTCATACGTCTTCTGATGAGGGCCGTGAGACCGACACGTACTTAAAGACGAAAGTAATAAGCATATGTGTTAGAGTGACCTATTTCCCGGTAATTTATATATAATGTGAATATTTAGTTTGTTCATACAACGAACATTTTCAACAGCTTCCAAACTGTTTTTTCAGCTCGGGTTCTGCGTGTTTATCAACGATTCGGTGATAAAGCTCTCCATTTTGGCTCTAGGTCCTTTACGATTACACCGGTTGACTCTCAGGTATACCGTAGTTGAATTAGAAACACGGTGTGTGTTCACAATATCAATAACCCCTCAACACTCCCTTATACATACGCAGTATTATTTTTACCCAGGTATTTCAACCACAATAATTGTTCTCTCAAGTACCCATTATGTATTTATGTGAAATGAACACTTGTTTCAGTTGACAGCTGCAATTCTAAGTTAATAATTATATCTACTTATTATTATAGACTTGAACATATGTTGTCACATTGTTAGTCATACCGATTCTCCAATTCATGTAATCGAAGGTTACGATAATTGAATTTCGTGGTATTTGTATGGATTGGAGCCAGAAACCATGAACGGACGCGAGTAGGGATGTCTCTGGGCAAATAGTCTACAATTCTCTATAGTATAAGGCCTGAACGCTATATCGTGACGTCACAAACTAGAGGCTATATTCCATATAATTTAGAATTACTGTAATTATAATTTTAGGCAGTATACACAGTGTCTTATCCACGATTTACGTATAATTACTCTTTGAGTAGTTGATAACAGGAAAGTAGAAGAAAAACCTATTATATAGAGTCATAATATTGCTGGTACCTACAAAATACTGGCATGTTGTTTTCCAGATGTTTAGCATTAACTCCTTAACCTAACGGTCAGTTTCTCTGTTTTCAAATCATTCTTACGAGTTGAGGATTGTAAAGATTACGTTTTTGAGATGCTTATTACTTCCTATTATCGCATATCTGTGAAAACTCCAATCTAGTGTTCGGCTATTATCTTTTCTAAGAAATATAATATTATCGTTATGATTTGAAAATCTCTTTTTAATAAATCGATTTCAAATAAATTGTTTATACCCATATACCCTTGTTATAGTATCAGTACCATTGCAATTGTAGGAAATATAATACAACCATGGACTTGAAACTCAAGCAACCGTTGTTGCCGCACCATTTAATCTTCCAGAGTTCTATCAGCGTAATAGAGTATTGATATAGACACAGCGGTACTATTTTTTTTTTTGCGAAGAGGGGAAATCTTGCATAGACGTCTCAAGGGCCCGCGCCACCGGTTATGCCGGATTCTTACCGACTAAAACCCCTCCCCCCTGAGGTTGGTATCCTTCCCAGAGAGAGCCCCAATGCAATGCGGTCGTTAGTATCCTATAGTGCCCTCACATATTGCTATCTTTTCATTAGTGCAGTGTATTCTATGAAATTCAGTAGGCTGATGTAGGGGGTACTTCTGATTTCCTCGAGTGTAGTTTTATCGTCTCCGAGGTATGTCCGACGACTAACCGCGTATGCCGTACACTGACACAGCACATGCATGGGTGTATCTTATTCCACGCCGCAACCCCTGCATGTGGGCTGATCTACTAGACCCATCGTGCAGAGATGTTTGTTGCATGGGACGTGTCAGGTCCGGAATGCAACAAGATTCCGTATTTCTTGTCTGCTGAACGTCAGTAGATTTTTCACTCGTTGCTGCTGGAGATCTGCCATTAGTTGCGTAGAGTGCGACATACGGGGTAGTTTCCCTCAGTAGGCACGGTGCTCTGTCTCGGACCATTTTTGGATTACAGATTTCGTTGTGCCATGAGCATTGCCACAGGTTGAATCTGGTCTAATGAGGGGCTGTTCCGCCCCCGGTTTAGCGAGTGCGACGACAGTTTCATTCCCTTCGCGTCTAGTTTCTCCAGACTCCTATACGAGTGTCACCCTATTGGATTTCTTGACTAGTTCGCTTACACAATCGAGTACATATTGTGAGATGATTGTGTATGACTTCAGTGCCTCAAGCACTGTTAGGTTGCTCACTACGATTGTGATTTGTCTATTCTCATAGGGTCTCTGTCATAATTCGAGCACATGTTGTAATTGCTACTATTTTTGATTGGAATTCTGTCGCAAGTGTCCCTAGGTTCAAAGAAATTATTCCTCCTTGGTCCGTTGTCTCGACTATTCCAGCACCTGTACTTTTTCCGGACTTGGTGCCTTCCGTAAGCCATAAGGAATCTCCTGGTATCATATGAGGATCACCCTCAGCTTTCTCCCGGCTATTCAAGCTTAGCTTAGCGAATGAAGTTGGAACGACGAGAGACGATACCAAGAGAGCCTTGGAAAAGTGAGCGTCATAGCGTCATATGGCATAACAAATTGTAGAAAGATGTAAGCTCTATTAAAAAATGTTATCAATGAAAATTTAAGTTTTACAGTCCACTTAAATCATTAAGAGCAACCGTTTACGATAAATACAGCGCCGCTTCAAGAAGCTAACTGTATTTTTGTCGGATGGTTTTACCCAAACCATAGTTGTGACCAAGACGTACTACTATCTAATATATAAAATTCTCGTGTCACAATGTTCGTTCCCATACTCCTCCGAAACGGCTCGACCGAAATTTCTTATGCATATTCAGTAAGTCTGAGAATCGGCTACAATCTATCTTTCAAACCCCTAAGTGATAAGGGGCATCCACCCCAAACAATTTTTTTTTATTTTTTGGATAACATTTTTTTTCTATTTTTTTATCATGTGGCATTAAGAAATACATACAACCCTAAATTTTCACTCTTCTATCACCAACCCCTGCATTTAATAGTCATTTTAATAATTTTATCATTTTTTATCCCGCTCGATAAGATCAATTATTATCACTTGGTAAGTTATCCCCTCCATGTGTCTACCTGATGTACACACGAATTACAAAAATCTCGAGTGGCTTGCAGAAAGAGCAATTTTAACGGCAAAAAATGTGGACGTTGACATTGTGAATCTGAAGATACAACAGTTATTGCCAGGGTACTTGGTATCATATAAATCTATTGATACAGTTTGCGATGCCACTGAAGCTGTAAATTTTCCAACAGTTTTTGAACTCACTGGATTTGCCAGGCATTCCACCGCATAACTTACAATTGAAGGTTGGATCTCCAATAGTTTTGCTTCGTAATTTGAACCCGCCACGGCTGTGCAACGGTACGCGATTAGTCATAAAAAAATTAATGAAAAACGTTATCGTTTAAATGGTAAGTTTCGAGGTGAAATTATATTAACCCACAGATGTGCCAATTCAATTTAAGCGTATTCAATTTCCGATTAGATTGGCATTTGCAATCACTATTAATAAATCCCAAGGCCAAACAATGTCTGTTTGTGGCTTAGATTTGAGCACACCATGTTTTTCACACGGACAATTATACGTTGCAGGCTCTCGAGTGGGTAAACCATCAAATTTGTTAGCTAAAGACGGGCTAACAAAAAATATTGTTCACGCTGTTGCATTAAAAGATTAATATTATGTAATGAATTAATAATATAAATAATTATTACTTAAAATAAATTATAATAAATTAAAAAAATTAATGTTTGGTGTTTTGTTGTTTTTATATTCCCTCATCGTTCACAGCGCTCCATGTCTTTTTCACTCATATATCACATCCTTACACACTTCCAATAAGTTAGTTATTTTTTTTTAACCAGAAATTCTCTAGAAATTACTTACATGGCAATACAACGTTTGCCGGGTCAGCTAGTGTTTATATAAAAATATAGGAGAGATAACGATGACCTAGAAACGGGAAAGGAATGAAAGTCTAATTTTTATACCAGTAACATCAAGATTTATTGATTGTATTTTACATGACATCTCTAGAAAGTTTTGTTATAATAATTAGGACCAATAAAAAAGTACAATTTCACTGTATTCAGACCTGTTATTTTTACAAATTATTGATTCATGTTTATTCTACATAGGAAGCAGCTATCTACAAAAGTTTAGTTTATTCAGTTGTTTTGAAACCTCAATTTATATTAAAAGTTACTTTCGTAACCATTTCTTATAGATATATTTACATAGTATATATTTCATCTTAATAGCTATTTACAAAATGACTAGTATCTATATTCAGGTATTAATATTTATTTACTAAGTGGTCGAAAACTATTGCATGTTTTTTGTATCTCATTTACCCATAATTTAGAAACTTTCTCATTTGGATGGTGTATTTGGAGGATAATCAACAAAACTCTTGAGTTGTTGTAAATGATCCGGTTTGTGACATTGTTACTGATTTCTGATTTTAACCATCTTTGTTTTACAGAGAAATTGATTTCATCTTCTCACATGTATATGTTTTAATGAATTTTGGGAAAACGTTATTTGCCAAATAATCTTCAAGGAAACGTAAATGTACTTTTACTTCTTTTCATGTTTTATGTTGCCAAAACAGAAGAAGCTATGCTTTTTTAATATATGTACGCAGATAATGAGACAGTTTCATATACTTTTCTTCTGCATAACATGAGAAAAAGGAAGATATTAATAGAATATTTTCATGGGAAAACCTGATGGCTTTTAGGTATACACCAAATATTATGAAGGACAATTTTGAAGTAATTCCACATATGAAATAATCAAACCATATCAATAATACCTGAATACAGACTTAATAGATAATTCGTTTCACTCACAAGTTTCTACAAAACATGATATGTGTACGTTACCCTGTCTGAAGGATTCCTCTTTATCTGAGTGAGCTTAACATATTTATATACTACATTATTGCTTATATTGGAAATATCAAAGTTAAAACTATCAATATGTACAAAGATCGTTAAATTTATATTGCCTAAAATATTGCACTTTGAAAATAGCAAATAATATCACTTTACAAAAATACTGACGAATTTCAATTTAATACTGCTCAAGATCATAGAAAGTAAAGATACATTTTTTAAATATTATTCAGGTTCAAAGTTCCATATACAGGAAAATGTACTGTATGAGATCTACATATAGAATTGGAAATAGTGATAGTTGTGAACGTAATCGTGGCTTAACGAATGTATACAAGGTCACCATAGAATAATTAGAAACATAAATATTGAGTTCTCTGGTGATTTCACCGTTTCTTTACATTTCAACACTATTTTCATATATACAGAATGTGCCATAGTACCAGGTGAACAAAACGGTTCCTTAGTGGGACCTATATATTATTCCAAATTTAGATGTAGATCAGGCTCTTCTCCTCCATACCTGCAATTCAAGGTTTTATATAATTATATGGACTATTTCGGAAGCTCTGCCCAGTCTTGTATGAATCATTGCGATTGCGAGGTCAACGCCCAAACGAAAACCTGACGTAAATATTTTGCAGGCATTTTTTGTATATTGCAACTGAACAGAGAGTGAGCCAAAAGTCGAAAAAATTTAAATAAATCACCCTGTATTTTCTGACAAAAAGAGAAAGATTTTACGTCCTTTGTTTATTTCTGATTTATCATCAAAAAAGGATCCTTAGAAACTATTTATCCATAGCTTGTTTTATGTTTCTTTATTTTTGTATAACAATTTGTCATACTGTAATTTTCCCAGGGCTATTTAATTAATTATAAATTAATTTCCGAATACCTCCTATTGTTATTATCTAGTGTTGGTCTTTCGATGCCCTCTACTCTATTGTTGCAATATTTGAAAATGGCAATTTGTCTTAAAACTGCAAAAAATGTATAGTGTTTTATAGTTGTTGAACACGAAATGACTTTCATATACAATTGTACATAACTTCTGAAATACCCCATATAATTATATGTAACAATTATTGAAAATATTGGAATGATGAACCTAATCTAAATTGAAATAGTAAGTATAAAAAACCAAGACTTTCATTTTCCTTCGTTACCTACATCATGTGATATATGGAACTTTGTTCGAATTTCAGTTCGAATTCCAACTTATAGATAATATTTATTTACAAATTCTGGAGCTGAGGATACAATTAAAAACTTAGTTACAGGTTCACTCTTGAGAAAATTGAGCTTTTGCGAAATGATTCAGGCAAATCAAAAGAGAACAATAATAAAATAGTGAAAATTAGGTATTTATTTAATTCTGAGCAATAAATATTCGATAGGTGTGTTAAAACATACTTTTTCCATATAATTAAACATTCCAATTGTTCCTGTTCAACATTATATACACCATTTTAGTATCATACAAATTAGTAAATATACAGGTTGTCTGTTCCTTTCAGTAACATATTTTTATCACTTTTATAGCTGTAAAGATGATTTCGATATTTCACTTCGGTAACGACACATTTCTTCGTTTTAAAAGTATATGTCGTGTGAATATTCAATTACTTTATAATATGTCTAATTTAACGTATAAAAATTGTACTATCATAGTATAATACAAAGTTTCTGGAAATCATCAATACATTCGAAAATTATTCTTTCATTCTTTGAAATTCTTCATCTATATCTGCTAATGCCGCTAAGATAACCGCTAATACAGCATTAGAAAACCATACTACAAATTACAGGTAGAAGAATTCATATTCACTAGCTGTGGTAAGCTGGCAACGCCAGCAAAAGCAGCTAACATCCGTTGGAATAGGGGATAGACGTCAATTATATTCTATGTCATGAAATTGGAAGTTAATTTGAGCTAGTCTGTCATGGTAAGATATGTCTTTCTATGACCTATCTGTCACGTTAAGTCACCTGATGTCTTGTTATGGCGTTGTATGTAGTCTGTCATGGACAGTCTGAGATGCGATGGGCCATGAGTCTACATAATTCAATACCCCTGAAAATATATTCCTTCGGTTTGTCTTCAAAATATGCCTACACTATAACCTTCACCTGTTCGTCATCATTGAAACGATGTCCCCGAAGATCCTTGTTCAAATTCCCGAGCAGGAAATGATCACTGGGTGCATATCGGGACTATACGAAGCTGGTCAATATGTTCAAAATCACAGTGTGTAATTCTGTTTTGCATAATTCAGTATGTAAGGTTGCAAGGTTTTGAAACAAACGCCGCGTCTGGTATGTTTTCCAAGTATTTGCTCCAGACTGTTTTGTCGTAATGTCTGCAGGAGTGCCCCGTTGACGTGCATCCTTTGAAATTTACAGGAAAAATGCCCATACAATCCCAAAAGATTGTAGCCATCGCCTTTATTTTCGAATGGGAACTCTAAATTTCCTTGCTGGCGCTTCTCCCTTTCGCATCTATCCCATCGACTCCTTTTTGGATACAGGATCATAGTGGTTTCATCACCTCTAACGATTGTCTTCAAAAACTCTATAGAATTTTCTCCACAGAGCTCCAAAAAAGGACCCACTCCATTCCCTACGTATATAACGACTCCCAACCTTGTTTTTGAGTCCAGGGAGACCCTGGTGTTCATCAGAAATCTCGTCTGTTGTTCCACCACGAGAGATTCCCGATAGGCGGACTGGAATAAACTTCACTCCTGGCGATTTATCTAGATTGTATTCCTTTGAATGGACCCGATATGCGAAAATATTTAATTTTGTCCAAAATTGTTGATTTTTTTTTGAGATGATTTTCTCCAAGAGACTGTATCATGGGAGAGATACGTTTCTTGGAGAAAATGTTTATTCTGATCCCAAAAACACATTGCTTAATGTTTTCTAACCTCAAACGGTTTTTGGGTTTAAACTAAGAATGCGGTTTTGTACTTCCCACATTTCCCCACCATATGAACCTACTTACCAAGTTTCATCAACACCTGAATCCTTCACGATGATCGGTAGTGAAGTTGCATCATTTACTGGACTATAGGTCTCTCTAGTCTAGATCTTGTAATGAAATAATATGTTGTTGGTAACATATACCAAAGCACAGATATCGATAGGTGACACTACAGTTTAACACGTTCCATTGTTGAGTCAGAAAAGATGAAAGCTGTCTGGAACTATTTAGCAGTGGTGACACTGATCGATCTAGAGAGACCTCTACTACCTTCGAATGTCGGTATTATTTTTGTTACAGATACCGTTAGATCGAATAATTCTAGCGTACATTGACGATTCCATGAAAAGTATCAAATAGGTACATTTTCGTATATATACAGTGCCTTGAGCATATGAACTACGTTTGCCTACAGCCTTCAATTAAGCGGGGTCTCCATAAATCACTAATTCACAGGTATTACCGTCCGACTGTCCGTTCTTTCGTTATTCACTAATTAACCGGAAAGCCGAAATTCATATCGGGTCAGTGTTGCGCAGCAAATTTCATTCGTTTCTGCTTTTGCCGCTGATTACAGAACCACACGCGCACTACGTTTTTTTTCAAATCCAACTTTTCCGCTATCGCGGCAATTTTTTCGCCCGATGGCCGAGGTTGTACGGCGAAATACGCCTCTAGACTCCGCTTTTCGGGAGCCGCTATCGACGTTCGTTTCCTCTTCTTCTCCCCCGCCGGTAGGACGCTGGGCGCGTCCGGATCCCTTCGTTTGTTTTTCGCCTGGGCTTCCGCTTCTTCGAGCCAAGCTTGGAGGATAGGCTTCAGCGCGATCATATTGTTGTGAGAGAGTGTTAGCGATTCGAATCGACAAATTGTCGATTGAGATAGCGCTCCGACACCCGGTAATTTCAAATTAGCCAAAGCTTTGCCTACGTCGGCTTGGGTGACGCCTAATTTTATCCTACGCTGTTTGAATCGTTCCGCGAAAGCTTCTAATTCTCTAGGATCCGTGTCGGCGTCGGGATGTAGACCTGCAACTGCCGCGGCCGCAGCCGCGGCGGCCATTGCTGGATGGTGAGCTCCTGGATGACCTCCATGGTGGCCGGGGTGATGTCCGGGGGCGCTATGACCTGATAGAGGTCCACCGTGATGATGGTGGTTCATCATATGATTCATACCGTAAGAATGCATATGCGATGGCGTTTCTGACATGGGCGTGAGTGTCGTCATCGAGGATGTTGATATTGGATCCAGCATTTCCAAGCCATCCATGTGTCCCATCTGGAAGTAAAAAAATAGTTATAATGATGGATGGGCAAAATTAATGTAAAAAAAATGGAAACAACTGAACATATACTCATTTATCTCATATTGGCTTATCCAGATAGCAATGTTGAAGTCTTTCTAGTCCAGATGGATCAGTAACGTCACACTGATAGTTCCAGACAGCTGTTTTGCCCTTTCCATAGAGCTCATCAGTGGAACGAACAAGTTTGCAACGTTACAGAAGGATCCCTAAGGATGTCTGGAACTATAAGTTTGTGACTTTATACTGATCGATATGAACTAGAAAGAATTCAACAATGTTATTTGTATAAGCGAACATGAGATTAATGATATTACCAATGTGGAATTCAGTGATGTTATTATTAACTATTCAAACGTTAATTTTTCCAATAACGAGCTAAACATTTTAAGCAAAGCACCTAAATATTCACCTCATATTAAAAATAACTTAAGGTTAGAAACCACGATTGCCGGAATAGAAGTTGCTTTGAAGAATGTACCTAATTCAAATGATACTAAGACTTAATGATTGAATATCTGTTCTATAATTTACAGATTTGGAACGTCTGGATTGATTCGCTTCCTACATTGTTGCGTTTATCTCGAAAACTAAAGATATGGTATCCTCAGATTTCAGACATACACAATGCAAAATTTCACGACGAATCCAACACCGTATAGTACAGCTTGGTAGCTCGTACTGTTATTGTTTTAGAACGTACTTTTCACAGAAGTGTCCTATTATAGCTGTATACCGATCCCGAAGTGTACGTGAATCATCTCCAGAATAGATCTTTTATAATAATTGGACATTTTCTTCAAAATTTAACTACAATCGCTACTCAGGGGTTTACGAAGTCACTGATCACGAATATGATGCACCTCGTCTATAATTGGGTTAATCTGTTGTGCATATATATACTAAATAAATAAATCATATACCCGGGAAGGTAGTAGAATCGAAATAGAATAAGTCACGCATTTGTATATTTTCAATTATAAAATGTAGTCTTACAATACACAATTATTCAACAATACGTGCACCGGTTACACGAATGCAACGAGGATACACTACCGAGCAAAGTTCTTTATTTTATTTAGTCAGAAACATAACAATAGATAAGGTCATTTGGTTGACCATTCGTTTGCTATACAACAAAATTCCAATGATTCAATGGGTCCCAGTCGTCGCATATTTCATCATTAAGACTCACATTGGTGTAAAGTGGTCATTTGACGTGTAGAACACGACTAGGGGCTCCATTTACCCCAGTGGGGTGGCAACACTGCACCCACGGGAAATGTTTTGTGAGGCCGCGGGCTGTACTTGCTATGTTTGCCAACTTACATTGCTGCCGTTTGTCAAATGTTATACACTATAACATTCATGTTTCAAGTATTTATTCCTGTCTACTTTCTTTTGTTTCGAATCGTATTTGATGCATCGAGGGGATGTGGGGAGAGGGGTAGATTCAAACAGGTTCTTTCTCGTCAAGGCGAACGATTCATCCATAACTACTCTAAACGAGAATTCGAATCTCAAGTTTATTCGTTCTGGTGAATTTCTTCGAGCTTACGGCTTAGTTTTCACAAGGAAAGTTTATGAAGGCAAATATTGCAAGAGGTTCCAGTGCAGTTTTCACATTTTAACGGACGCTACGTTGTTTCGTATCTTCAAGAATGAACATTCACTGTTACACATTTCGCAAGAAAGGATTGCAATATAAAAATTTAATGGTGGAAGCCATTATTTTGTGATAACTTATGATATTAATAAATTTTGACTTTGTTTTTTATCACATATATTATAGAAACAAATCGTGATTATAGTTTCGACAAGAGCGTGTCATCTTCAGACGATGGTAATGTATGAAAATATGAATGAATAATCTTGGCTATTTATGATACAATATAAGACACAGATAACAAGCGATGTTCAGGTTGGGGAAATACATTGTTAGAATAGTATAATTGAAATTGGATAATGAGGTAGAGTTAATATTGTGATAAGGAAATCGTAATGCAGAGGTATAATAGGAAGGCACAAGAGGATTATGGGAAATTTTACGTTATCAAGACATCAAACAAAATGCTGTAGTATACACCTAACTGTGATCGATCAATCACTAACTGCCCTCATGTTAGTTAGCACATTTTTTCTCTTTCAAACAGTTCTTAGGTTCAAATGATTTAGAAACAGCTAATGGAACACGCTAAATAATACTTTATGTTACATTGAAAATTCATTTAAATGTTCTACATAATGTGTTTTACAACTCTATGTTTTATCCTGACAGTCCTGTCAGGTTATTACTATTGACAATATATAATCTTACTTCCATATGCCATACAGTAATGTCACAGAATGAACTATAACACTAGATAAAATTACAAAAATCCGAAAATACTAATTGGGTGCTATCTTTTGTGCAAAAAACTAACGGACTTGCCCCTTGGGCTCGCCCCTGGTAATACATTATTAACTGTGATAGGTCTAAAAGATACTTCATTACATATCAATAATCTGTGTGAGTTTTTTCAAAATCGGTCAAAAGAGTTTTATAAACTAATGAGATATCGATTTTTTTTAAAAACTTGAACATTCTATATCGGAAACAAATCGTTTTCGGACTTATATTAATATGAACGTTCATTCATATTTTGATCCTAAAAATCTGATCTTGAACTTTCATGCACCTATAATGAAACACACTGTATACTTAGAACACCTTACAACGATGAAAATAATCGGTTACAATAAATTCGATAGATTGCCTTGTGTTCCCATTTTATAACTCCGAGTTAGTTATTAAAACAGGTGACGATCATCAATGTTCGGCTGCGTTAAAGTGAAGTGAAATGCATTTCAATGAACAACGCGACTAAACGTAAATCCTGAGAAACGCGACAGACCGGCTATTTTATGAAACATCTGACGATCGCAACTCTCAGATTGATGGAAAACGCCTCGTTACTGAATCCCGATAATTCGTTTATAGTAAATAAAGCAAAACATTTCGAAAACTCTGTCATCGATAAAACTTTGAGGGATTGACCGTCACTACTTAAAATTTAAAATATGTTTTTTTAACAGGAATATCAGTATGTAGATGGGTAATCAAAAGAAAACTATTATTATACCAATATTTCTCAATAATTTATTATTCAGGCTGCTACAATTATTGATATAATAAAATAAAACACTTTTACTTTGTTTTTTGTCACATACATTATAGAAATAAATCATGACTATAGTTTCGACACTAGCGTATCATCTTCAAACTATACTAATGTATGAAAATATGAATAATCTTGGCTATTTATGGTTAAATATAAGACACAGGTAACAACTGGGGTTCCGATTGGAGAAATACATTGTTAGAATAGTATAATTGAAATTGGATAATGAGGTAGAGTTAATATTGTGATAAGGAAATCGTAATGCAGAGGTATAATAGGAAGGCACAAGAGGATTATGGGAAATTTTACGTTATCAAGACATCAAACAAAATGCTGTAGTATACACCTAACTGTGATCGATCAATCACTAACTGCCCTCATGTTAGTTAGCACATTTTTTCTCTTTCAAACAGTTCTTAGGTTCAAATGATTTAGAAACAGCTAATGGAACACGCTAAATAATACTTTATGTTACATTGAAAATTCATTTAAATGTTCTACATAATGTGTTTTACAACTCTATGTTTTATCCTGACAGTCCTGTCAGGTTATTACTATTGACAATATATAATCTTACTTCCATATGCCATACAGTAATGTCACAGAATGAACTATAACACTAGATAAAATTACAAAAATCCGAAAATACTAATTGGGTGCTATCTTTTGTGCAAAAAACTAACGGACTTGCCCCTTGGGCTCGCCCCTGGTAATACATTATTAACTGTGATAGGTCTAAAAGATACTTCATTACATATCAATAATCTGTGTGAGTTTTTTCAAAATCGGTCAAAAGAGTTTTATAAACTAATGAGATATCGATTTTTTTTAAAAACTTGAACATTCTATATCGGAAACAAATCGTTTTCGGACTTATATTAATATGAACGTTCATTCATATTTTGATCCTAAAAATCTGATCTTGAACTTTCATGCACCTATAATGAAACACACTGTATACTTAGAAAACCTTACAACGATGAAAATAATCAGTTACAATAAATTCGATAGATTGCCTTGTGTTCCCATTTTATAACTCTGAGTTAGTTATTAAAACAGGTGACGATCATCAATGTTCGGCTTTGTTAAAGCGAAGTGAAATGCATTTCAATGAACAACGCGACTAAACGTAAATCCTGAGAAACGCGACAGACCGGCTATTTTATGAAACATCTGACGATCGCAACTCTCAGATTGATGGAAAACGCCTCGTTACTGAATCCCGATAATTCGTTTATAGTAAATAAAGCAAAACATTTCGAAAACTCTGTCATCGATAAAACTTTGAGGGATTGACCGTCACTACTTAAAATTTAAAATATGTTTTTTTAACAGGAATATCAGTATGTAGATGGGTAATCAAAAGAAAACTATCATTATACCAATATTTCTCAATAATTTATTATTCAGGCTGCTACAATTATTGATATAATAAAATAAAACACTTTTACTTTGTTTTTTGTCACATACATTATAGAAATAAATCATGACTATAGTTTCGACACTAGCGTATCATCTTCAAACTATACTAATGTATGAAAATATGAATAATCTTGGCTATTTATGGTTAAATATAAGACACAGGTAACAACTGGGGTTCCGATTGGAAAAATACATTGTTAGAATAGTATAATTGAAATTGGATAATGAGGTAGAGTTAATATTGTGATAAGGAAATTTTAATGCGGAGGTATATTAGGAATGCACAACAGGATTATGGGAAATTTTACGTTATCAAGACATTAAACAGAATACTGTAGTACAAATCTAACTGATAGTTTAAAATTTTATTGTCATCATTTTTAATACCTTTGAAAATTTCTAATGATTCTGTTCTGTTTAATTTAAAGCCTCCACTCTAATTATGTAGAATTCTCACTTCATTAAATTTGGGAAAGTGTGCCCTGTTTCTAAAATATGGTTAGAGAAAAATTAATTTCTTTTATTAAGCGTAAAAGATGAAAATGTTCCTTATATCTAATTTCTATAATGCGACTAGACCTACTGAGTAAAAGTTGTCACTCTCTGAACAGGTTTAATTTATATATTCCAGGTTTATTAAACTCATTTGTTTTATCTTTAGCAATGAGCAAAGAATAGGATTATTTATTTTCATGTCTTATATTAAAGAAGCTATCATGAGTTCCCCTCTAGCTAAAAAACATATTCATTGCTGGTTTGGATATGTAGATCACGACAATTGAAAGTTTTCTTATCTTTCATTAATAATATCCATCCTAACAATAAGATACAACTATTACCAATTCATCTTTCAGTCCCTCTAGTCACAAATTAGCAGCATTCAACTCAATGATACATAGAGCCTTTTCACTTCGTCTTTCTCCTGAAAACCTGAATCAAGATTTGAATATAATCCATCAAGGTTATAGCCATTAACAATGGTTTTCAACTTCAAATTATATCCAAATTAATTGAAAGAAAAAAGCAGAAAGTAGCAGAAAGAACTCAAGTATCTATGCTTATACAAAAAATTCTGATTCTTCACGTTTCCCTCACATATCTTGGTACCGTAAGCGATATAATTTTATCGAAACATAATCTAAAAGTTATCTTCAAACCTGAAAATAAATTGTTATATTTTATGCCCAATGCTTAAGATAAAACAAATAAGTTAAATAAGCCTGGAGTATATAAATTAAGGAGGTTCGGTAGTGTTAAATACGAACTCGGGGACTCCCACACTACCTTGTGAGATGTTACAGGAGCATAAAGGGTTTCAAACACCTCACAACAACAACAACAACAAAAAGCATTCATCAGACCCACAGAAGTGACTGAAAGCAAAAAATTGTGCTAACAAGAGTCAGAGAAGTGATCGATTAACCACAGCTTCGTTTTAATAAAAGCTGATGATTGGCTTTTTTGTATATTCCTGTCAGCTTTGATTTCGCCACCGAAACATCTGTAAGTAATTTGTTGGTAAGTAAGAGAGTTTCCAAGTTCAATTCCTAGTCCAAACTCAGACCTTAATCCATACGCACCCGGTGCATTGTAGACTGACATGTGCGAGAGATGGTATCGGTAACTTGAATTCCCCGAGGTGGTTTAAATTAGACCATGCTTTTTTGCGTTATGGGAAACTTGGATAATATTTGGGGCGGATTATGAACATTTACGATGCATTAGTTATGGATCAAGTAGATTAAACTCACCCTCTTCTGATATTTATACGTGGAAACACTTCACACTAAAGTTTTACCCCACGCATATACATTCAAATCGCTATACTTACTCAAAATGCCTAAATAATACACCAGCTGTAACATCGAGAACTCGCGAATAACACCTTCGATTATAGTCTTTTCTATGACTCGTTAATTCGAGAGTAGATTTAATTGACCCATGAAAGGTGTTTGATAAGAACTGATTGCTTTGCGATTTCAATGAAATGAAAATGGTTATGAATATTTCGGATTGGTTTTCTTTAATATGACACTCATCTAGATAAGTGATAGCCAAAATGGTCTATATCAACCCCCAAGGTTTGACGAAGACCTGCAAGGTGTCCATGTCAACGAAAAAAGAAATTGGGGGTCTATGAGATGAATGGAGGTCTACGATAGTAGACTTATCTAACCATTGAATGCAATAATCCACATACACAGATAGATCAGTTGCTTAGTTTTTACGTGAAAATATAACAAACAGACCGGCAATACACTACGGTCTTGTATACAAACTTATTGATAATATTAGTAGCGCAGTAGGGATTTTATAATGCACTATTTTATTCTATTCAATTATACATTAATTAAATTTAATTTAATTACGTAGCAATTAATTTAGTATATTTCATGGAATTGTATATTAGTTAGGTGCTAGACTATTCGCTTTGTGGTCACGTTTTTTTATCCATTCTCGAATGAATATTTATATTTTAAAACTAGGTTTGATGATGTTTTGACTCTGGAAATACCACAGCGGATAATGAATCCATATGGTGACATTGAAGAAACGGATGTTACATTTCAAGAGGAACTGATCGAAATAAAGCACCAACGAAGAACTTAAGGCTTACAGTTTGGAAACGGATATGAGCAACTCTGGCGTCAAAAAGACATACCTGTTACTTATCCCGTATTATGGAACATCGCGAGAAAGTTTTTAATTGCTTTTCCATCATCAAAATCTAGTGGAAAAGGGGTTCAGCGCGGTTGCCAACCTTCTAATAAAAAAAAGAAACAGAATGGACATCACTAACCGAGGTGATTTGAGATTCAACTTAACTAAATTGATGCCAAATGTTGAAAATTTATTATTAAACCATCATGTTCATCTCTCCCACTACAAATATTTATTTTTTCATTTCATGTAACAGATACTCAATTTTAATTTGTTTCGTTTTAATTAGAATTTAATTGATAAATGTGTAAAACTTAACATGTGTTCTTAAGTTTTTCACACTACACTCCACTACAGATAGAAAATAAAATCTTTAAAAGTGAGTAGCACGCTATACCAGCTGTCAAAAACACATTTGAACCTAATGCATTTGCATAAATTCAATATTAAGTAAGCAGGAGGTCTACCCAAAACCGAAAAACATGGCAAGTGGTCTACGAAACAAAAAAGTTTGGGGACCTCCGATCTAGATGAACATGTATGAGAAATGTCATAATTTGTATGTCCAACTCGGCTATTTGCTTGGGGCCGTAAATGATCATGAATCTGAACGTATTTCTCTTCCGTAAAGTTACCAATGTCAGTTTTAAATATCGAATTTGTGATAGTTGCAAATTAATCGGAAATTGGTCGTGAAGACGAAAAATTTCGATAATAAAATTATCAATAACACCACATATCTTTGGAAAAAATCTTTTAAATCTTCAATTATTTTTTTTTGTTTCGTTAGACAATTCTTTTTTCAATTTTTTATTATACCATTTTTATCTTACAGTTTTGTCGTTTATCATTAGTTGTCAAAGCTTATTCTGTTTCACTTTAATTTTAATAGAAGGTTCACTTTTATGGATGTTAGATATACCCGTAGGTATACTTCATTTATAAATTCTTGGGATATAGGTCACATTAATGTCTAAAATGTATGTTTTTCTATACTTTACCTACACGAGAAGAGAACTTATAATGTTCGAAGAACATCGTGTGAGCTAGCGTTGGAATATTGGGGGAGGAGATAGACTGTCGAAATTTTCTTGAAGGTTTGGAGGTTAGAGGCATAGGGAAAGACTTCGCAGGTTCCGAGCTTGAGCCTATCTGGAATCTCTCAACCATGGAAATATCTATAGGAAAGGGGGAAGAAAATTAGAAGAATAGCTATCTTCTGGATCGAATCAAGGAGCTCCAGCGTATGTTTGAGTGCAGAACTCCAGGATAGGTCGAATCTGTGCTTGTAAAGTAGCTTTTGGCACGGAATTGAAGACCAAGTTCTTGTGAAGCGGTTTTTTCACAATGGACCTCACATGATCATCCCATGAGAGAGTATTGTTGGTGTTGATCCCGAGCATGGATATGGAAGACTTCATATGAGTAGTTGTATATGATATCATCATTTTAAGGATTGTGGGATCTACTTTCTTGGACAACATGTAGGCTTGAGTTTTGGTTGCATTAAGCTCTACTGGATGCCCATTTCAAAATCGTTGCCAGATCTCCATTAATTGCGTCAACCTGTCTCTGTATCGCTACTCTGGCTTCATTTGATGGTACAGGAGTTCTAGAGGGGAAAACGGTACGCAATGTACCATCATCTGCAAATTTGTGGATATGACTGGTGGTAACTTCCAACAGATCGTTGATATGGAGCAGAAACAAAGTTGGTGCCAAGACAGATCCCTGTGGTCAACCACCACATGGAGTGATATCTGAAAGAAAACTCATACGGCAAACCATATGACGGAAGTTCCCCAAAAAGGCTTTTGTGCCAGACTCCGTTAAATGCTTTGGAGTTATCGAATGCTACAGCTAGAGATTCCCCCTGTTCTTCAACACATTCCTATTGTACATGTGTACGTGGGCAAGCAGGTCTCCTGTTGATATCTTCTAACGACAGCCATATTGACGGTCATTCACGATTTTGGAATATGATTATGAATATGTATTAGAAGCCCACTACGCAGTAATGTTTCTATACCTAGTTAAAGATGTCATGTCTCGAGAATAAGGCAGAAAGTTTGTCAACCAAAAGGCGCCAATTACGATGTTAAACATCTATTGTTCAAACGCAATGCAAATGACTACCTAATGTGTATTCCCAAGGATCATATCAGGATGTGATGAATCAATTTAACAATATCCATATTGCCATATACGAGTATGCACAATTTACTTATGAAATAGAAACCAACAAAAACGTAAATTTCCTAGAGATGAACGTTAGACATGATTCACACGAAAAGTTTGGTCTCAACGAAATTTTCATTATAGTTCGGTTGCATCAACAAGTTATAAAAAAAGTGTTTCAAATTGTCCCACGCAGAGTACCGTCCCAGAAATATTGTTCGTAATACACTGGAAATGAATGGCTACCCAAAAAACCTATTTAACCTGGTACTTCATACATAAATAATATTATCGGTTATAAAGATGATCTTATGACCTTACCATACATTCCGGAGAGAGAAAATTAGTTTATGTGAATTAAATTTCAAATCTTTGCCTGATGATGGTGATTAGACTGAAACGTACACAAAGGCGGAAATATAATAGATATAAGTGTTAATGTGACCTAATGCCCAAGAATCAATTAATTCATAGCTGGGTCAAGAATCATTATTATATTATAGGTATACTGACTCATTTTTTGTCTGTAGTCTTTATAATATCGATTTGTTAATTTATTTATCGACATGCTTCATTATATTCATCGCTTCGCGAATACAGTTTATAAATAATGTTTTTATGTGGAGATCAGGTAGCCCAGGCTCAGATATCGTAGCCATCGCACATCCACAGAAATAAAACAAAATCAACAAATCGAAACTCCCATGTTCATGGTCATATATTACAGCTACATATTCCACAGTTATGATTACCCATGGTAATATCATGTATGCATGCAATAAAACAAACGAATTTTTGAACTGTACGTGTCTTGTTTGTTTAATTTCTTTTTGTATTGTATTATTCACGTGTTTTCTACGTACATTTGGAAAAATGTAACGAAACGATTTCCTTCCTGTCTACTATATTGTTTCAATTAATGACGATTTTTCCAATTAGTTTATATCGGATCGAACGCTAAAATTAGTTTCACTAAAGAAACAAAACGAATCGAAATATAATGTCACTTCACGATTATGCTTCTTATCCTGACGGTCGGTCCGCTTTAGAGTTTCGGAGATTTCGTGATGAGTGTGTGAGTCATGATCATCATCGTTCGAGGGGAGGTGGTTTAACATTCAAATACACTTAGGCCACTTAGTTGGGCCCATTGTGCGCCCCGTGTTTAGATGTCTATTCCATTCTAGCTGGTTTGTGACCAGCCAGAAATCCAGAATATTGTAATGGAATAATAGAGATTATTTCATTAGATTCCATGAATTTACTTGATTCGATAAATTGCTCTACTTTCTTAAAGAGAATCGGTACCGTAACCTAGGTACTGATAATAAATTTCTCCAATCTCCTCTATCAGGTATTTTGGGAGAAGTGAGACAGACGTATAGTTGGAATCATGCTACCTTGCCTCATTTCTAGTATGGGGCATTCAGAGATTGCCTCAGTCAAAAAATTCGCTGATTGTACACCAGAATGGTGCATTTTGGTCTAGCGACCTAGGTCTCTTTACCTATAAGCCGTTCTCATGGTATCAGCTTTTATATATAAGTGTAGAGGTGCTAATCCGGAGTGACCTCATACCACTTAATATACCTACGCATGCAAGTCGGTCCAAGAGGCGCTGGGACATACCAGTGCTTGTCCCTGACCACCACACGACCTCATCATAAGTGATCACAGGCCTGATCACAGAGGTAAATCAAATAAAGGATCTTTGGCTGAAATCCTAATGCGCTGCTGAAAGCTCTCCTACACGACCAAAAAGAGCCAGTGGGTGAGCGAATGGCATTTTTCATTCATATATGCATAGATTCCCAAATTTTTCCGGTGCTCTAGACATTTTTTTTCATTTTATAGAGTCATCCACCGTTAACAGGAATTCTGTACAATAAAGTGGGCACCAACACGCAAAAACCGAGCGGTGTTCCACCTCGGCAAGTACCAGTATGGTCAGTGTACTAAGTGTAACGTCTTCGATGACCCTCTCCATAGGGTACTATCCTGATGGAATCTTGATGTTGTCAGAGCTGAACTGGCAGGTTCACGTTGTTGGTTCCTCAACCGCAGGCAGGATCTACCTCGCCTAATAGAGCATTTCGTCGGTGGGATAGACACTTCTGCTGGTGTGTTTGTAAAGTGAAGTCATCGTTCGGTTTTTTTCTTAACAGAAAGGGTGTAAAACGTTGTTTGGAAAACCATATTAGAATTTTCCTACTGTTAAACTTGAAGACATCATCCATTATTTTGGTTTGGAATTATTGGTATATGGATGTTAGCCTAAAGTTGGTTCTCACCATTTTTCAATATCATTCACCTTCTGTATTCACCCATTTGTAATATTTTTTTCTTAGTGAATTTCTAACCAAATAGCAGTAATGATAATTGCATTGCAAATAGGAGTCCTATAAACCTCCGGGAGTAGTTTGTTAGTGTGAGAGCTACCGCTCCAGCCACTTTTATTTCATATTCAGTAATCTCTCTTCTTTTTTTTGCATTTATATGCAATGTAGCTTCTATTCTCTTCTTTATACAGAGGCATCGCTCAACTCCCGTGCGATGGGTGGAGGCGGGACCTCTATTACAGCTTTATCAAAGCTTGTGCAATAAAATCGTTCCCTTAAACTGATTCATATGGATACAATGCAGTATTTTAGGCAAAATGTATGTCACAATATCTAAATTATTAACCAGTTAGCTAATTTTGTCGAATAGAGAATCCCAGTTAATACCAATTACGCTAATCAATTATTGCAACGAATTCAAAGTAAAACGGTGTTCAAATCATTATGTTTAATAGGTTGCAAGAATTGAATGTCCGGATTCCATTAGAATTATAACAAAATCGATTCCTACGCGACTATTATCATAGTTAGAGAAAAACCCATTTGCCGAATTATACTCCACACTATCATTCAGGATCTATTGTTGTATATAAAATATATAATCGTTTGGGAATATTTAATTTTCGGAAATGGGATGGCAGCCCCAACGTTGTCGTTCACTATCGAGTTTTCTCTGTTAGATCTTTGCATGTTGAAGGTAAAAAAAATCGTATTATGCGAATATCCCCGGAAATAAATTTCCCCGGAGCACGATTATGGGTGCTGTATTACCATCTAAGGCACTCGTACGGAATAGACCAAGAGCCGGTGCTGCCTTACATACCAGGAGATATTGAGTCCGTTGTATTAAACGAAAAATGCCAGATATACTGGAATTACGCCTTTCCGACCGTCCATACAAGCAAATACGTTCTGCTTCGACAGAGAAGAACATAGTCTTGAAAGAGGAGGAAAATGGACAAAGTATCAAGACTCCTGTTCGAGCTCCGCACGCTATACCTAGGCCACAATGTCGTATTATTGGTTCTGATCATCGGTGTTTTGGGCGGAATTCGGTCTTCGCTGCGTTCGAACTTGAAGATCATTCCGGCCTGTAAGAACTCATTACGAAATGTGACCTGACCGACTGCTGCAACGTTAACAGTCACATAATGTCCATGACAGTCCATTGCATTTCATAGATATCCCTCTGAATCCAAATAAAGTTGTCTCACATGACATAGACTGTATGTGTTTCTAAACATTAGAATTTTTTTTTAATTATTGAAACTTGTGGTATGACATCGTGGCGACGCAGCCGACGCTTCCTTCTACGGATATCATCTTTTTTTGCGAATAATCCGCCCACTGACAGCAGATATTATAATATATTATGCTCTAATCAGTAGATATACATATATTAGGACGTTAACCTACCTGATGCGGCCTGCTCACGGGAGGCGGCGCTCCCATGGAATGGTGGTACATCATGTCATGTTTCAATTGCGGAAGGCCCCCTGGTCCACCAGAGCTCTGATGTTTGATGTCGACAGCCGCTAACGCTTCAGCTCGACTTATCAAACCGTCGTTCAGACCAGAGAACAGATCTCCCTGCAACGATAAAAACAATCAAAATATTTTTCTAAACCCTCTTTCAATGATTTCAACATAATATATACCCATCCACTAACTATTCCTAATTAACAAATAAAAGAGTTAGTACAATTTTTCGACCTCGGATTCGTAATCAGCGACATCGAAAACCCTCGGGATGACGTTTCGAGGCCAAAAAGCAAGTTATTATTAAGAAATAAAGAGTTGTTTCAATTTTATTAACTTAAATTCGTAACTACTAACACAAAAATACCTTTCGAAGGTATTTACAGTCTGAATAAATGCACTTAGACTTCATCAATTGGTTGTTAATGAATCTATTCATCCCTCCATACAGCTAGAGTCCAACCAATTCCAAAAAAAGAAAGAGGACCTTCCATAACAATTATAGACCCATTGCACTAATATCTGTGGTGGAGAGAGCAGTCAACATCGACCTCATGCAATACTTAGAGAGCTCCAGAATCGTGAATGATAAGCAATATGGCGTTCGTTAGCAGAGATCAACAGGAGAACTGTTTGTCCACGGCACCAAGACCTTCTTGGGAGACTTCCGTCACATGGTTTGCCACATCAGCTTTGTCGCTTACTTTCCAGTTTTTTCTTAGATAGGTCACCCCATTAGAGGGGGTTGAGGGAGTCTCCTGCGATACAATGACTATCAATGTTGGTGTTGAACAGGAGTAGCTCTTGGCACCAACTTTGTTCCTGCTCCATATAAGCGATCTGTTGGGAGTGACCACCTGTCTCGTTCTCAGCTTTACAGATGATGATACACTGTTTCAGTTCAAGCCTCAAGCCTGCCCTGAAGATGCCACCTGTAATGGTTTGCGAAACGTCGGCATCAAGTCGAGCTATTGTGACGCAGAATCCATCCGGAAGACAAGATTTTTCATGATTCTCTAAACTTCATACCAAGTATTACGCGTAAGATTCTTTTTTGAGCTAAAAAGTTGGTTGTTGAATTTACACCCCAAAATATAATAATATTTCCCTATCAAACTGACAGACAGACCCGATTCAACTTTTTCAGTAAGTGTTCTATATGTAGTGACCATTTTAAAAATTCATCAATAATGGTTCCAAGAAGTTTGGTGTATTTAACAGTGGGGATATCCCTGCCATTAATCAGCATACTCGAAGGTTTGTCTTTTGATTGATTAGCTCTGAAGATCATTAAATTAGTCTTTTCTTCATTAATAACTGATTCATTTCTGTCAAACCAGCTTTTTGCTTGATTTAAAAAATCGTTACATTTTTGTTCTAATCTATTCTGGTCTTTGCTTGACACCATAAGATTAGTATTGTCTGCAAAATTAGTGATTGCAGAATCTTCTTGGCTAGCTATACTATTTAAATCATTGATCATCATTAAGAACAATGTAGGACCCAATATGTTATCTTGTGGGACTCCCGAGGTTTGGTAATTTATTGGACTCAACGATTTTTCCATCCATAGCAAATGAAACACACTATGAACGGTCTGAGAGGTATGATGTAAGCCAAGCTGCCGCATTTCCTCTAACACCATATTTTTGTGATTTTCAATTAAATAGTCTCTGTTGAGACAATCAAATACCTTTGATAGGTTTATGAATAAGCCAGCTGCAATATGAGTAATTAAGTTTTTCTGTAATTATGCAATATTTATTCCTAGTCGGATAAGTATGAATCTCTTTATTCTTGGAAATAATGGTTGGTAAGATTTTACAAATATTATCGCTTCGTAAATATAGACTATAGTAGATAGACTAAAGTTTGGTAGGTTTCGAGCTTGACAATGAAGGGGGTAATTAGTTTGAGCTCGTCTAGTTCGCCTAACTAGGATCTCTCGTGGTGAAACAGCAGACAAAATTTATGATGAAGACCGACCATAGAAATATCTATAGAAAAGGTAGAGATCTTCCACCTTTCTACGCTGTTCTAGAGAAATCAATGAACTTGTAAGTGTGACATCATCGAACAAACGCATAGGTCTCTTCTGAATAGAATCTAAGAGCATCAGCGTATGTTTGGGAGCCGAACAGTACTCCAGGACAGGTCGAATCTGTACTTTGTAGATTATGAGGAGCTGCTGGGATGTAAAGTAGCTTTTGGCACGGAATAGAAAACCAAGTTTTTGAGCAGCGGTTTTCGCAATGGACCTCACATGATCATCCCTTGTGCTGTTGGTGGTGATCCCGAGCATGGATATGGAATAGTTGTACCTGACATCATCATATTAGGGATTGTGAGATTCGCCTCTTATTCCTACTTATCGAATATGTGTAAAATTAGTCTTCATCTCTTTTGTAATTCAATATGGTAGGAACAGATTAGTACATGCTGGGTAAATGAACACAAGTATTTATAATAATATTTTCAAGTAAATAAATCGAGCGTTAAATTATAATTGAGATATGTTGAACGATAAAAATATAAGTTAGACATAAATATCAATAGCATAAGGATGGATTTGTATAAAAATAGAAAGGCGTAAGACACACCAGCAATCGCGATGTAAATATTGAATAACTTCAGCGTTGAGTGCGATTCAGACATGCCTACTTCAAAATTTATGCTCTGGAATTATGATAAAATGATATACTGAATTATTTATGATTTTTTCACTAACTTTTGGATCGTTTAAGGAATAATTCCAGTGTTGTAAATAAAAGAACAGGGTTAGTTATATGTTTACACTTCAGTTCATTAAACTTTCACAGCGGCATTAGCTAGCTCTTGAAAAGTTACATATTTGATTTATTCATACTAATTCACACCTGTTGATATAAGAGACAATAATTACACTACATGTACGTGCTACATGTTCACTACTCGACGCCCAATATCTTATATTTACGGCTTCAATACGCTCGCGGATTTATTTTATAATTTCACTTCAATTTTAGAAGAAATTAGAAGCTTAGAGGAACAAATTTTCAAATGTATTAATGCAATAAATTAGCTGATCTGTAGATTACTAATTCCCCACAATTTTTGCTTACGGACACTTCTGTGGGTTGTAATATACAGGATGTCCTAGTTGTAATTTTCCAAGCTTCACCAGTCGATAGTACATCGAGAAGTCAAAATGTAAGTGTTTATTTTTTTCAATAACGCTTCCTAAAGGAGATATAACCCTTCAAAGTTCGGTTCAAAAATTATTTTTCTTTAACGTAATTCTCTGACCGCCACATTTTGACCAAATCTGGTCCAAGTGCTTTTGGAATAGATACTTAGTATTTGAAAATAGATACATTCGACAAATTTGTCTCCTTTATACATGCTATTTTCCACGTCAATGTATATTTCCCAAGAATTGCACATTTCGTTGGTTCCACGTTCAATTTGGATAAAGTTATTCTTGCATATTTTGGATGAGGGCAATTTTCGGAAAACTTGCAACGGTGTAGAAAATAGGGCGTGGAAAAGAGACTGATTTATATAGTTAGGTCACTGGACAAATTTGTCAAATGTTTCTAGTGTCAAATGATAGGCGCACTGGCTAACCTAACCTAACCTATTTGCTGGAATGTTTGCAGCGAATTCCACTCTCGATTCACAAGGGAAGGACCTGCCTAATATGCTGCCATCGTTAGCTATATGCCTGGAATTGCCTTTCAGCCTATGGGGCCAGACGAAATTCCACCTGCCGTTCAAAAGGAATGTGTGTTTGAGTTAACACCACTTTTCTGCAGGTTGTTTACCCTTTCATATAATCGTGGTGTGTGTTTCCTTCCACCTGGAAGAAAGGTAGAATCCAACCAGTTCCAAAAAAAGGAAAAAAGAGCCTACCAATTAATTATAGACTCTACTTATTTCTTGAGTTTTTCCAATATTTTGCTGGCACTTATTCCTTAGAGGGTTCCAGGTTTCAAAAATGGTGTTTTGGCTTTTTTTCTGCTAGTTTGCTTGCTTTTCCGTTACCCTTCAATCCGGTGTGACTCTGAATCTATAGGATGGTAACTGAATTTTTCCTGCTTTGTTCGTTTAGTTTCACTAAGTATTCCCAGACGACCATCATTGATGTCTGCTTGACTATCCGACATAATGACATTTCTTGTCTTCGGAAGTTCCTGATAAAAATTCAGGTTTCCGTTGACATAGTTAAAGAGTTGTATACTCATCTACCATTTGAATTTAATAATTTTTTCGTCAACCCTTCCAAAGATATTCAGAAAAGCGATCTTCATTGTTCACTCTCTACAGAGTTGTAGCTCCTTCAGGAAGAACTTTTTGACCCATGTTTATGTAAACTTTTTCTCTTAAAATAACTCCTTCTGACAACATAAACAGCTAATCGCACACAAATCCAAAGAACACACAAATAAACAGAAAAAATGCTCCATATTCTAGTCAAAGGTAAAAAAAAATCGTATGTTCCGAATATCCCACTTTCTACAGATTAGTCAGCTGTGACATGTACAGTTCGTGGTTAAAGAACTATTGTATTCCTCTTACAGTACTGATTAAAGTACAATGCGCTTTAGCTTTGTTAGGAAAGCATCAAGTCGTGCTATTGTGACGCAGAATTCATCCGGAAGCCAAGAATTTTCAAATGTATAGGTGTTCTACAGCTTCCGGCTTAACCTCATACTTACCAAAACGTCCTTTTTCCGAAATTTATCTTGTCGGGTCTTGGAATGTCTGCGGTAGAGAACTCCAGGGCCTTGTACTGATTTCTGTTTCTTCTGTTCTCAGGATTTTCGTTATATAGCAGATGGATTCTGGTCCTATCAGAGACATTTCATCTCTTGCTTGCTTGGACATGTTCATTTCCCTCAATTGTTATATGTCCTGGGACTTAGTGGAAGGCGATTCTGCACTCCTAAGGTGTTTAGCTTAGCTTTGCAGTTGGAAACCATCTTTGAGCTAATGATGTTTGAGCTCAGTGCTCTTATAGCTGCTTGAATGGCATGATGACTACGTCCTTCTTTTTGTATCCTTTGACCAGATCGAGCTGGCCCATCTTTCAATTACATGAACTTCTGCTATAAAGATATTTACCCATAGGCTCGGAGTTTTTTGTTATGGGTACAAAGACTCCAGCACCCGTAGCTTCTGCTGTTCTTGATTCATCTATATATCAACAAATAACTCCTTTCCTAACCGGGTGAGTGTTCCCCTATCTTCACTCTTCTTTATTTCCAAGGTGGGTTTGGAAGTTCTGTGTAAACACCAACCATAGACAACAACGCCCATGTCATCTGTTGGTGCCAGGAGTATTGGGTTTTTCATATTCAGGTAGACATTATCCTTCACTTTTTATTGCTATATTACCTTCTACCTTGAACTACTTACGTACTACAGATTCCTTTTCATTTAACCTGACTCAGCCTGTATATTAGCTATATTATTTCTTACTATTAGATGAATTGGCGACAATTGGGCAAACAGTGTTGAACTAGATCGCTACCGTTTTATTTTGTAGGACCTGTATTTTACCATTATGAAGGAATATGTATATGTAATATTTTATCCGCAACAATAAGTTGATTGAATAACATCCAACACTATTATTTAACAAGAAAATTCTACTAAATCTGATAAATAATGTTGACATTTCGAGTATTTACAATAATTATGTTGTTACGAGTAAAGATAAAGTTGTCGTGAAGAATTACAGGGAACTGTACTATAATGATGGAAACAATAGAATGAATAATAAATTGGAATTTTTCTTCTCCATTCGTATGAAACTTGTCTGGAGTTTAGTACGAAATATGAAATTCCACTTGAACTTGTCAGTTTAAAAGTTGCCTGTTACCAAACAGTAATATTTCTATACATATAAGCAAGCACAACACGGAGTCAAGTGATGGACATTTCTGCTATTCACTTCGTATGTGTTATATTTAAATCCTGTGAAACATCTCCGAGGATTAATAAAATCTGTGCTATGAGGTATATCACAGATACCTATATAGATACTTGTGTTCAATTAGAGGTCAGTTAGTTCACTGAAATTTAGTAAAACAAAATTAGAAATGATATTTTAGATTATTATTCATTTCACTTACGAATACTTCCAGTGACAGAATAGACGATGCGAAATATGTGCAAAGGGCTGTGTATAAACCGTTTGTATACGAAGTTTGAATATTTTTGAATACTTCATTTCAAATGAATTATATATTTTTGCTCATGTGCTTTGGTGCTTTATTTATTTATAAATTATTTTCATATAATTACACAAAAATATGTACAATGTATTTTACAGAATATATATCATTTATAGAACACTAATAGAGAAAATAACAATGATTTTATGTGTGATTTATCTACAATATTTGCATTATCTATACAATTACAATGTAATAAATATGTACAAACGTCACATTATATTATAGAGCACGTTGGTGTATTACATCAGTAATTGTAGTTTATTTGTATATAATTGTATGATTAAGAAAAATGACAGCTGATCTTGCATTGAAATATGATAAGAATATCTACATAACGAAGCGTAGAGGGGATAACCTCGATAAAAAGTCGGGGTTAAATCGGCTCGGTAACCTCACTCAATACCGATGCCGTCCCGATGTTGTGCTAAAAACCCAACAGAGGGTACACCTTTTGTTCCAGGCAGCAAAATATTGGCCTCCCACGTCAGTTCCTCGTCGGATGAGAAGCAGGAACAGGTTGGTGGGGCCCAACTGGACGGTCTCGACGATGACGACCGCGATGTACATGGACGCTCTGAGTGTGTGATGGATTTTATTTCTAGCGGCAGGGCTTCCACACACTAAAACGTACAGTGTTGTAAAGTGTAGACTATCAAGCAACATTGTGCGGATAGGATTAGAGTCATGGGCGTCATAAGGAAAAATCTTGCCGCATCAGGGAGAGTTCCTTGCTTCACGATAACCCGAGTGTACGAGTCACCGCGTCCAATTCACCTAGACACCACAACTCTAACACACTTCGAAATGTTTTGCGCTGAACATCAACTTCCATAAACAGAAGTGTGCCAGGCAGTTAGCGAGGATGAGGTCTGACAAGCTGTTATCGGTACCATAAACTTTGCTGCCCCCGCCCCTGACGGCATTAACATAAGGAGGTGAAAGGAATTTCCTTCCACTACTACCCGTCGTCTGGCTTTGACTCTTGGCTCAAAAAGGAAAGATTCCATGCTGAGCTGTCGGAGGGTATACTGTGCTGCTTCCAAGGAATGGAAACTTTTTTGATCTCAAGAACTATCGGCCGATAGTTATGTATATGTTAGTTTGTTGAAATCGATCGATCTGGTAATTAATAACATCAGCGAGCAGCGTAGGGCAAAGAGAAGCATGGAGGGGGGCCGAAAGAACCTGGTGATGAATAGATCCATCAGTCAAGACTCCATACTGTACAAGCGCAACCTTTCCATAGCCTGGATTAACCACCGCAAGGCATTTGATCCAACATCACATGAGCTGTTATTCTACTTGGTCCAATGTCTTGCATTACCAACCCCACTAGTGAGGTGCATAAAACATATGTTGTCACTTTGAAAAACTCGTTTTGCCATCACATCAGACACACGACGAGTCTTGACTGAATTGGTAACATTCAAGACGAGTGTTTTTCAAGGAGACTCATTGGGTCCCCTCTGGTTCAACATCCCACTGCTGCCGCTTTCCATTGCGTTAAAACGGACTCGTGGATATTCCTTTGAACAACCTAACGACCGGAGGCACCCATTTATTTTACATGGACGATCTGAAATTGTATGCCCTTGGGGAGAAAAACCTCCATCAAGCTCTCAACTAGTGTTGCCCAAAATCGGTTTTGGTCTTGCAGTCTTGGTCTTGCAAGAACAAGACCAAGACCAAGACCTCGTAATTTAAGCAAGACCAAGACCAAGACTGACCGTGCAAGATTTGAGCAAGAACAAGACTAAGCCTGCGATACTCTTGCGTCTTGCAGTTAGGACTGAGTGTCGTTTCAGGGAGTGGACAGGCCTAATTTATAATACCTGAAATTGACACATGGAAAACAAACGAAACAAAATGAAAGAAAGTACTAGTACATAAAATGTTGAAGAAGAAAATAGGCAGAAAATAGGAAGACGTAAAGTACAGATATAAATGACTATCAGTGCATTTTCGTTGGAGGGAGAATTTACGTAGTCCGAATAAGTGAATGAAAATAATATATTAAATATAGTATGAAAATGAATAAAAATATGAAAATGATGAAAACGAAAAATAAACTATATAGAATAAAGCGTAATAAAATTATATGTAGTATGTTACCGAGAAAACGTTTATTTTCTTAATATTTCAAAAGTTACAGGCCGAAAAAGAGATCTTACAAACTAATTTGAAATCCAAATTATAATAATAAGGTAGGTATAAGATCGAAAAGCAGGACGCTACAATGTCATGCGTCTGTACGCCGCATGCGGCATCCTTTGATTTGCGGCGGCATCCTTTAATGAGAGCCGGCACGTGCCAAGGCGGCGCGGTACAAGGCGACACTATCTAAGCTCGTCTTGTTCTTGCATTTGGACAACACTACTCTCAACGTGGTTCAAGAAGTGCACAGTGTTTCATTCGAGGAGAGGACGTTCTCCGGAAGTGCACGAGGATATGCAGCTTGCCGACGGAAGAATCTAAAAACACTTTGATTCTGGAGAGACCTGTCGATACCTGGGAATCGAACAGCGTCCTAATTATGACACTTTCCAGGTAAAGAAAGATCTCCGCAGCAAGTACAGAAACTCTGCAACAGGGCAAGAAAATCTTGCAAATATGCCTATACTTACCATATAATTTGATATTACAACTGCACTAAGGTATGATGAAATAAAATGAGACTTACATTTTATATATTTTTTTTGTATCCAATTTGTGACTTTTGTGATATTTTGGAATAAATATTTTGTGCTAAGATTATTTTTAGTTGCAATATATGATATTTTAATTTTACTTGTCTTCAGAGATTTTTGTGGGAGAAGGGGGCGCATGAAACTAAATTGTACGAGCCCTGTGACTCCAGATGTATTTTTCGATTCGTTATTGTGTGTTGTAACTGATATAGCTCGACCGACCTTATTTCAGAAAGAACTTTGGATACATAAATACGGAATCTGTTACTGAGGATTCCTCGTTTCATTGCCAACGAAAAATTGGGTATCAGTTAATATTAAGAGTGTGCATTTATCATCATTCTTTCACCCTCCAGTCTCTAGAAAGACGTATGAATATCCATTTAGTTTGACACACATCTCGTTCAACCAGATGCCTTCAAATGACTCACAGCTCTAAACATTTTCATTAGTTCATGTACCGATACAGTGATACACAACTTACAAAATTTCATACCAATAATTCGATACATAAATATAACATTTTGCTTATGTCCACAATGATGTTCAGTTTACAAATTTCCAGTTTATATGAAGAGAGAATCGTGGTATAAACGTCTTGTTCACCGAAATAAAGGCGTGACGTCATACTCGGTTATTTTACAGCCAATTCACTTCAATAATTCCCCCAAATAACAGCCGGGCAATCTCAGTCAAACCAGGTATATAGGTTCGCAACAAATTACAGAGTTGCCGATATAAGCTATGCTTTATCAAATTGACTTGACAGCTCCTTGTTGACATTTCATAATTCATTGTTAATCTAAATTTTGATATAATCAAAGTATGGAAACAATTATTCTCCTTAGAACTACAATTCTACGTATATTTATGTCGTATGCTGTAAACTATGAAACTGTACATTTTTTACATCAGCTTATAAAACTGCAAAATAAAGATGTCGGTTCGTCTATTTGTTGATTATGGATCTTCGAAGGTGGTGCTGTCGATATCTGACAATCCTCATCCTCAACCCTCATTGATGAGAAATTCGATACTACTGTTGGTTTTCACCTCAGACGTTGCGGCAACATGTCACAGCGTTCCGAAACCATTCATTTCGACCATCTCTTAGCTAATTACAGTATAAAATCACTTTTATTGCAATCAATGCACCGAAATTGGTATCCACAACCTTCTGAGATCCCATAGAACAAGTTCCATCAATTACACGAGCTTCTCTAATTTTACGCATTTTCCCAAATTTCATAAGGGGTAAGTATGGAAAAATAGTGAATTTGATCGATCTTATCGATTCCGATAAAACTGCGTCATAATACACCCTCATGGATGATGAATTCGACACTACCATCAGTTTACAGACGGTGAGGCAACATGTTACAGCGTTCCGAAACCTTGAACTTCGGCCATCCCTTATATAAAAACGTAACATCACTTTTAACATTGGTATCCACAATCTTCTGATATCCCATAGAACAAGTTCCATCAGTTACATGAGCCTCTCGTATTTTTCGCATTTCCCCAAATTTCATAAATAGTGAATTTTGGATCTCATCAATCCCTATTCAACTACGTCATAATACTGCCATTCGTTTTTATTTTGGACGCTGAGGCATTACATATCAGATTGAGAACCTGGTCCGCAGAAGAGGCATCAAACTGGTGACCACGTTATTTATATAGACATCTACACTTAATGGACATCGTTAATAACCCCGGTTGTGATAGATTGGGAGAGGCGGATGAAACTGACTCTCATATCCTTCTAGAATGTCCAGCAATAGTTTCTTTTAGGCTACAAAACAGTCCATGAAGAATTCTAGCCTTTCTCGCCGTCTGAGAACTGAGTTTTCTTTTAAGGAGCGCACAATGGACCCAATATGCCCCGCTTTGATTGGTAGCTACATTCATGTTGGTACAATTGAAATTCGAGAAGAGTATTTAAGAGTATTTTCTAAATTAATGGGCTATGCTAAAAAATCTTTTTCTATTTTTTCTGTTATATCGTCATAAGTATTATATAGTACCTTTTAACACAGGCAATTAGTGTTAATTCCGAAGAGAAATTGGGTTTCGGCGGATATAAAGAACGTATGTTTATTGCCGTTCCCGCACCCTCAAGACGTATGAACGCTCATTTGTTTTAACACACATCGAGCACATGTATATTCCGTGGTACAATGTTCAGGGAATGAGTTAATTTGTAATCTGTGAAGTAGGCAAAGATAGATAGGGGAGTATAACCTAGTTGTTAAATGGGTTGAAACCCAAGATAAATCAACCAGCGCCCACCCCACTAAAACAAATGAGAAACGGCAATAGAATTACACCGATTATCACTTGCCTTTTTCGTTATAACTCTTCATCTGTTACCGAGTTGGGAACAGTTAATTTACGTCCTAGTTCAGGCTCTATGCTCTATAACCGTCAGAACGTTCATTGTTTTAATCACCGCGCAATTTAGATTTAGGTTATGAGATAAGTTGAGCTTGTTATGTCTCGATAATAAATTATGATCTTATTTAAGAGAGACAATGGTCATTTGCAATGCATGATTTGCTAATTGATAATAACCAGTAAAGGTTGATGTATGAAGAGGATCAGCCATTACTTGATAAAATCCGTTCTAAACATCAGTTCGCTGCGCATATGCCCGAAGGGTTGAGCGGGAGTGAGTGAGTGAACCGAAAGATGGCAAGACTCCGTCTTTCGCATAAGTCTTAGTTTTTTTAGTAGCGCGATCTCTATTCTTCTACAATAGACCAGATAATTGACACACCGAACAGTGTGCGGAACAAAGCGGATAGAGTCGAGTATTTCGATGAATCTATTATGCTCATAGTCTAGGAGCCAGAGCGACATTGATGGTCTGAACATTAACACGATGCCACTATGATTTATCGTTAGAGGACGGTTCAATGACCAATTCATCTCACAGACCGAATTTTCGCCGGCTGCTAGATCTCGAGATACATCTCCGCAAATTGTTCATTTTTTGACTGGAAGTTAACCCTTTCCAAGTTACGTTTACTTGAAAAGCATACCATTCTTATACATTTCCACCATGTGCCATCATTTTTATCGTGTCCGCTTATCAGGCTGACCAGTTAAAATTGGACCGAAAATGGACTGCAAGTTAACCCTCCCAAACCTGTTGGAAAATGTTCATTGGTGTTGGCAATTGTTAAGATGCCCTATACTATTAAAAGTTTGGCCATTATTCCCTCAAAAATGTTTTGTTTTCTCATTTTGTTGCTAAACCTTGCGAATTAGAAGATAACATGATGGCATTATGTTAAACAACTTTATTGGAGATCAAATAAAGATTTTAAATTATTGCCATCACTCCTTGCTTATTTCAACCTCCTCAAAACCTCCTAAAACCACCCCCCAAAACAAAACAAAAAACAATAAACGGCCGTTTCGATTCTAAGCCCAGCCAGAATCTCAATATTGACTAATTGGTCATATTATCCATATTATTCATATTTTTTTGGGGGATGGTTTTAAGGGTTTTGGGGGGTTGAATTAGGCAAGGAGTGCCTAGGGTATCTCAGCAATTGCCAACATCAATGAACATTTTCCACTAGGTTTGGGAGGGTTAACTTGCAGTTCATTTACGGTTCAATTTTAACTGGTCAGCCTAATAAATAATGATGGCACATGGGGGAAGTGTATAAGAATGGCATGCTTTTCAAGTAACCACAACTTGAAAAGGGTTAAGCTCCAGTCAAAAAATAAAAAATTTACGGAGGCTGTATCTCGAGATCTAGCAGCCGACGAAAATTCGGTCTGTGAGATGAATTGGTCATTGAACGGTCCTCTAACGATAAACCATAGTGCCATCGGGTTAATGTTCAGACCATCAATATCGCTCTGGCTCCTAGACTATCAATAACTCGAGCGGGTTACCTTGTGCCATATAAGCCGATTCAAGAGACGGTTTCGTTAGCTAGGCTTATTTCGTCTTAAGCTATAACTATAAAAAGTTTGATTTTCACTAATTTGATAAAGAATTGTGACTAGTTTTCTCTACGGTGTTAGCGAAACTTAACTTAAATTTATTTATGACACTTTTGAAATTTTATTTAAGTTAATATGTCCAAAGGGTTGAAGATGAATCATAAGAAAACCGAAAATGTAGTTTTCACTAGGAAGTACAAAACAGTCCCCAGAAAACTGACCATAGCAGGCCAGGTGAATAAAATCAGCGATCAAGCTAAATATCTAGGAATTATTTTAGTCCAGAAACTTCTCAGGAAACCACAATACGAAAAGCAATGCCGCAAAAATTCACTGCAGCCTTTTGGTTGTGCAGAAGAGTTATTGGCCTCAATTGGATCCTCAGATCAAACACCATAATGTGGATCTTCGAAGCCATCCTTAAACGGAAGTTGACAAATGCCTCGGTGGTGTGGTGGGAAAAAGCAGAGCTCAGGACAACCAAATTAATCCTGGGGCATTTGAGGTAGCTTATCCTAGGTGCTATCACGGGAATCACGAAAAGCAGTCCCACGGCCGCACGGCAACATAAGCTGCCCACAGACTTTTATCAATAGGACTGTGGAAGCCAAACGGTAACCTCACCTTACTACCAATCAGTGGTGAAACACACACCATCTACTCTAAGAATAGTGCATGTCGTACGTCTAAAGTTAGTCTTCATGCCGAAAATAGGTATGGAAAGGATTTTAGACGTATCTGCCCAACATCCTTTATGCTAAAGATCCTGGAGAGACTGATAGATCGGTACATTAAAGAGGAAGTACTAAACACCAATCCACTGTGGATGGAACAACACGCCTCCAAAGAAGGTTAATCGACGGAATCTGCCTAATTGAAGATTAGACACAAGAGGGAGGGTATGCAATGGTACCCTTCCAGATATAGATTTCGCCTTGAACAACCTAAAGTATCTGCAAAGCCCTCAAAGACGTTCCTAACGTAGTAAGTATCTGTATTTAGAAGATATCCAAATCTCCAGAGGTGACACCACGATTAGTGACTCTATGGATAATCTTAATTGGCTCCACAACGTGGACAATTCAAATCAACTATCTCTCTCACTCACTCTCAAAATAGGCAAATCATAATAATTGACCACCCGGGATTAAAATAAATTCAAAATACACAATCTATTACAAATGGCCCCCAACGTGGGACGAAATATTTATAACGAGTTCATAATTATATGTTATACATTATGAAAGTTATTCATCATTTCAGACTAGGTATATCGAACTATAATTTTCGTGGCCATAACGTTGTTTACATCAAAAGTGACATGATGTAATATGTCACCTTGTGACTGCTTTTCGAGAACTTTTTCACAAGTTTCTTGTAGTAAAGTTGATCCCTCCAAACTTAGTTTAGTATGTCGCCAGAATTTTCCTATTCCCTAACATTGTCAGAGAATATAACTTCGCCTTCGAGACATAGAACTTATCCGTTAAATTTCCACGTTAAACTTTATTGTATGTTAATATATATACTCTTAAGAATTAAGTTCCGCGAAACATATTTATAATTCTTGAGCCTCCTAAAAACAGCTTTACATTAGGTAATCTACGTTATACTCGAATATAAAGCTTAAAATTTGTGAATTCGCCGAAGTAAGGGGACCACGAAAGTATAAAAACAAGAGAGGGCTGCGTAAGTTAGTTCTTACATCTCATCAATTATTCAAAGTCAGGCCCCACTTGTTAGTCTGAATAGTAGGTATAGACGCTACACCCTACAAGTAGGAACCTACATTACCGATGTCAAACTTCAACATCCGAATTACTTTTATTACACATATTCATGATATCCTATATTCCCAAGTTTTGTTTGAAATTGTTCTCTCATCTATTCGAGCGATTGGGAGAAGAGAAACATTGATAGAGTAAATTAATTTGCATCTACAACCTAAGGAAAGTAATAATTTAAAAATTTATTGTTAATGATTATTCCTAATCCTAATGAAATATGTAAAAATTAACAAATATTGAAAAATCTACTATCCAAAAATTAACAAATTTGCATAGAATAGAATAGAAAAGTGTTGAATCATTTATATGGCTTCATCAAAAGTGACATCAAACGCGTTGGTACAATAATAGATTTATAGTGATTTTCCCAATAAATCATTGTGGAAGATTAGCCATGAATCTTTAAGCAAGACAAAAAAGCAGCTTTGAAGGAATAGAGTAATCGTTACAAGTTCACGTGGATGACAGACAATAAGGCGTTCGTCAGCAGAGATCAACAGGAAACCTGCTTGCCAATTCAACACATATGTAGCAGCCAACTATTCAAAGGAAAAAGAATCTCTATCTACCATTAGATATCTCCAGAGTATTTGAGTCTGGCACCTTCTTGGCTTTCTTGGAAATCTTCCGCCATATGGTTTACCACCTATACTTTGTCGCTTAGGTAATATCGAGTGTTCTCTCGGATAAATCAGTCCATTAGGTGGTTGACGCACTGCTTCGATACAATGTCTATTAACGCTGGTGTCTCACAGGGATCTGTCTTGGCATCAACTTTTGTTTCTGTTCCATATCGAGCGAGACAGGGACAGCCTAACGCAATTCATGGAGATCTAGATACGATTTTGAAATAAAGATCTGATGATCTAGTAGAGTTTGATGAAACCAAAACCCAAGCTTGCATCGTCTCCAGGAAGGCGTATCCTACAATCCTATTATGTCAGATACAACAATGCCTATGGAATCTTTTATATCCATGCCCGGAATCACCACCAACAGCTCCATCTCATGGGCTAATGTGAGGTGTATTGCGAAAACCGCTTCACTAGAACTTAGTTTTCTATTCCGTGCCAAGAGCTACTTTACCTCTCAGCAGATCCTCGTAATCTACAAAGCACAGATTCGACCTGTCCTGGAATACTGTTAACACGTTTGAAGTTCTGCTCCCAAACATACGCTGAAGCTCTTGGTTGGCGAAACGTCGACATCTAGTCGTGCTATTGTGATGCGGGATCCATCCGTAAGTCAAGAATTTGTAAGATTAGCTATTCGCGGAAGTCTACTATTCAAGCTATAAGAAATCTCGTCTGTTATTCCATCACGGGAGATTCTGGATAGGAGGACTAGACGAGCTCAGTCATCCCTTCATTGTCAAGCTCGAGACATGCCGAACTCCTTCCTACCAGACTTTATTCCTTATCGAACGGTGAAGTTGTGAATCTCTTTGCCTAGTGAGATCCTTCCTTATGCCTATAACCCCCGCTCCTTCAAAAAAAAAAAATTCGACTGCTTATCATCTCTCCCAAAATTCCAATGCTGGCTCATACAATGTTCTTCGAACATTATAAGTTGTGCTCCCGTATAGTCAAAGTATAAAAAAATGTAAGAAGGTACGGGCTCCGGCAATTTTTTTGAATAGATTCTACATTGTACACCAAATCAATAAATAGGTGAAAAATTTTGAGAATAAACCTGTAACTGACAAACCATAAGTTGAGCTTGTTTTTTACTATACCGTTTTCCATACCGTTCTATTTTTATAGATCTGTGGAACCCCCAATCCCTAATATGATGATGTCAGGTACAATTATTCCTATGAAGTTTTCCATATCTATGCTCGAGATTACCACCAAGAGCACCCTCTCATGGCATGTTCATTGAGAAAACGGCTTCACAAAAACTTGGTTTTCTATTCCGTGCCAAAAGCTCCTCATAATCTAAAAAGCACAGATTCGTCCCGTCCTGGAGTACTGTTCACTTGTTTAGAGTTCAACTCCCAAACATACCAACTGGCTCACACGACGTTAAAATTAAAAATAATAAGAAAGTACAAGCTGGATCAAAAATTCACGACATAAGCACGCGAGTTTTCATCCGTTGCATCGCATGCAATGACGGTTATTTTCTACATGGACCTCACTGGAGGAGCATCCTCAAAAACTGCTTATGTAGAAATTGAATTCAAATTAGAGGAAAAATAATTGTTGGGAAAGTCTGAAATAAGGGAATTTCTGTATCGTTACTTGCATTGGATGTCATAAAGTTTTCTTTCACTCAATACCTGCTCTCTAAGATTTGTTAATAGCGAATAATAAAATAGTACTCACGTTGTGTCGAGGCGACCATGAATTGCACATAATTGAAGCATCTTCCAATATCCGACTCTGGAATAGAAAAAGAAATATTAGAGGTTACACATAACGTAACTTAATTGATTTATAAGTGTAACATAGAATTGCATTAGTTATACACCCTCTATTTTACGCAAGAGTATTCACCTAGTGCGCTTTTGTAGATTAGATGCACGTGTCGAAACCCCATGTAATCACTTGATTCATGTTATTGAATTACTAGTTTATCCACTCCACAACATAGTCTCTCTATTTTATCACATCTCTATATTCTCATTGCGAAACAATTCAGTCAAAATGATATAATTACTATCCCATTTGAATACTCGTGATAAAGAGGATGTTTCAAAATTGCTACAAAATATTGTACAGGGTGATTTTCCTGTAAAAATCGAGAGCAATCTTCCATATATTATTTTTGTCAAGACCCTTCCCCCTCTACATTGCACCCGTCCAGTGTTGAATCTGAAAAATTGGTTTTATTAATTTTTTCTGCTCTGATAAAGTCAAAATGATATAATTATTATCCTCAAGTATAAAAAATTCATTTGAATACCCATGATGAAGAAGATGTTTCTAAATTGATTCAAAATATTCTACAGGCTAATTCCTCTGTAAAAATTGATAGCAGTCTTTCATATATTATTTTTGTCAGAGCCCTCCCTCTTCACGTTTCACCTCTCCAATGTTAGAGCTTTATTTTCTCCGCTCTGAAAAAGGAAAAGGATAAAATTCGATAGACAACTTGTCTTCGGAAGACAATTTGAGACATTATTCCAACCTTAAAATTTGACTGTAAGGGGTGTACAAACCTGTGGCGACTCGTGAGTTATGAAAGAGGGTGGGCACAAGAAAAAATAGTGTCACATACTTCCTTTGCAAAACAGCTCTGTTATCTCAACTGTCGTGTTTTGTCTTTTCCTAGCAGGTTCTTTATTATTGCGTCCTTGATTGTCATTGTCAGTATAATTTCTAATTCGAAAAAATTTGCTGTTGGAATTGTTCAATGGCCTTTTGCAGTTGAACACTGTCAATCCAGCGCATTTGAGGCTGATTAAATAATATTTAAACATGTGGCATGATGAAATGAAGAATTTTCAACCATTAGAGACATTCCGGGCAATTCAAAATTCAAAATTCACTTTGCTTCACTAATAAGTAACTTAATCCATCCCATCTTCGTCAATAATTTTGTCTAAGCAGTCTTTGAAAGAATCCTGGTGTTCAAATAATGTGGCCACCATGCACACTTCGACTTTTGAAAATTCAGCGTGTAGGAACAGCGCATGGTAATCTACGTTTGATTATTTCATGAAGAATTACCATTCGTTTTAACGATCGAGAAAAAAGCTTGAAAATGACTGCAAATTTGCAAAGAAAATTTTTACTTCTTTATTGCACTGTGCCGCTCGTTCAATAATTAAATTGAATTGATGCGCGTAATAATGAATATAATGTGCTGTGGAAATGTTCTGTTGATAATGACATGGACACCATTGACTTACCACTCATCACGGACGCCCCATCGTAACTTTGAGCGATTATAGTTTATTGTTATCAGACCCAGAAGGAGAATTTAAAATAGTTTGCAATTCATTAAGGAATGTTTTTGCTGATACATCAGCATTATGTCCACCCGGCTTAAACAAAAACCACAAAACGTTCAAAATTCGCCTATTCAACACGTATCGATATTTGCTGATGATTGTAGAGGTGTCTGTAGTTTCATCGGCCTCCAAAGCAATGAAATTTGCAAATTTAATTTCTTTTAATATTTCCTGCTTGTATTGTTTATTCCACGCACTAACTTCTTTCTTAAAAATTAAATACCTAAAACAAAATAGTTTATTTGTTACTGGACATCCGCATATTCACTCGCATTTTTCATAGATATTCTTGTTGAATACTCCATTGTAAGTTCGGATTCTACTTGTGGAAGTGTAGTTTATATGAAGATTAGGAAAATGCCTTCCTTTCTTTCAATTAAAAGTTTTTCCTCAAGTGATTGCGGTTTTTTTTTTAAGATTTTGCACACAATTAACGTCTTTGAATTGAATTCACACACTGTATACTGTAACGAAGCTCTAAAATCTTAAATAATTATTCAATGAGAAACACGTAGATTAGTATTAAATTTTAGATTTCTTTTATATTAATATTTCGAATTGATAATTCCGAATAATTATATTGTTGTATCTGAAGATAGATAGAACCGGACATTGACATCCGTGTAGTTTAAGTGTCAGATTTGCATATGGTTTCATTCATAAGTCACGTATATTTTGATTTCATTCAGAAACGTGCATATTTCGTGTCAACAAAAGATATCGGAACAGATGTAACCATAAAAACGAGGAATTGGTGGACTATCATGAGCGTGAAATGAGCAAAAAAGAGCTCGGCTGGAGCTGGAGTAGGTGACTTGACCAGCACCTCGATTGGTATAAATGAACGCCTCGCAAGCGTTGAATTGAATTACAGTCAGTGAGTGAAAACAACCAGTTGTGCCGCCAAAAGTAAGTGTTCCGCCAGTTACCATTGAAGTATAAATTATTTGTTCTGATTGATGCATGTATAGCCGTTTTTAATAATACTCACATGACTATTTGTTGGCAAGGCTATGATAAGGAAAATAGCCTGTTTGGACCGCTTTCTTAACAATTATTGTTTCTGAGCTTCCTTGTGCTTCCCCCGGGTCGAGATGAATTATTATATAGAGAGTCAAATATTTATTTATGTTCAAGCTATGAATAAACTTCTGATTGGGAAATTCCGTGTTTGTCTAACATACCTAACTTTCTGCAACATCATTTAAGTGGTCAAGAAGTAACCAAGTATTGATTGCAATTGAGGCCTGCAATTCTTATACTATTCAATCTGCCCTATTGACCCCTGGTTACTTACTTACTCCACTGAGACTACCCTGGGACAAGGCTATCCAAAGATAAGCTTTGTGGTTAGGGCCCTAGCAGAAGCCCTCAACGAGGAGTAACCCTTGACAAAAATCTGGCGCCCGAGAAACAACATAAAAGTCAATCGGATTCAGATCTGGTAGACTTGAAGAAGTGTTGAAGCCGTCGTAAGTGAAAATCGCCAAAAAGGCAAGATGTTTACTGGAGATACGTTGCTTTGTGCCCTAAACCAACGGTATAAGCGCGTATGGCAAAAATAACTTTAATCAGCCGAATCATACTTGAAATAGGTACACTTCAGAACGTTCTCCGAAACATAGTTTTGAGCGTTAGAGTTGCATGCACTTGTCACCTGACGTGCGGAATAAAATAATGCACTCTACTATATGCAAATTTCGTTGTGTGTTCATCTTGGTGATTGGGTGGGCACGTGCTCTTGTGCCCTTTAGTACCAGCCGCAACTTACAAACGTACCCTTAAAATAGGTATATAAATCAAAATTTATAAACCGGTCAAAATTTCATTAGTAAAAACAAATGTTTACAAACTATTTTGTCTTCGTTTTTATCCCTTCAAGAAGTCAATAGTTTCCACATAAAAAATAATTTAAAATTTAGTTGACGTCCTAGTATTCCCCGAAGTATTCATACAGGAATGTATTGTTTTATAAATCAGTATGTAGGTTAGTGTCGAATAATACTAACATGTTGGTTATTATTTTTATACTTGTTTCTCATGGGAACGAAAGACATTATTTTAAAATTGAGATAAATGTTTTGTTTTTATTTTATTTTATAATAAATTCAGATTTTCATTGAGCATGTGCATCTAGATATGTTATTTCATTGTTATCGTCTTGATCCACTGATCCATTTGGAAACGAAATTATTCTGACTGAACTTTACAAAAGCATCAAGTTCCTGCAAATTACCAGGAATTGAAAATATCACTTAGAAATGCTAATGTGTAAGCAAGGGTTTAATTCGTGAACAAAAAGCTACAAAAGATAAGTACTCTTTGATTATTAATTTCACTTCCTGCGAAAAGAAACAAGAGTGCTCTCGCAGCCAAATTCATTATGTCAATGGGCGAAGACAGCAATGAACGATGAAAATTCATAGAAACATAAAGCTACCTTATTAATTCATTTGACCAATTAAAACATGAAAGATTAAGTGAAACACGACTGGCATACATAAAGATGTAATGTTTAGATATTCTCTTTCTCGTCCAGGGTTTGAGACAGGGCCAAATTGCTCTTGATGGAAGAGTAAATTATCGTGGAACTACGATAAATTACATTGTTGAAGAATGATAAATAATGTCGGTATAAAATTCTTGAATGAAGTTACTGTAAAATATAAACACTTACAGGTCGAACAATTACAAAAAGGAAATTGAGATCTTTTCCAGTAGAAAAGAGAACTACTCCATATATGAATCCATATTGCACAATTAAACACCACTATCTTGATATCGTTCATCGTTCATCGATTGAAGGGAGCGGGCTTAGCTCCCAAATGCTCTTAGGTCAATTAGTTGGGCCCATTGTGCGCCCCGCGGTCAGAAGCCTATTCTATTCTAGCAGGTTCGTGGTTCGTCAGAAACCCAGAAAATTGCCAGTGCTGGCTTTCATAAGTTGTTCTGGAAGCAGTTTTGATTATCCGAAGTGTCGGTGCCTGAAGGAAGCTAATGCTGGGCATTCCAACAGGATGTGATATCAGGTCGTCTGTGATGGCCATAGTGTGAAGGTGTTTGTTAAGACGACAGTGACTGGTTAAGATTCCAGTCATCTCTCTGATGTCCCTTCTGTTCAGACAAAGGAGTTTCTTTAAGAGCCTAGGCACAGGCTCTTTCAACTCCACTGTGTCCAGGAATCCAGATCAGTTAAACTTTAATTCTCCTGCCTAATTCAACCAGTGTATCCATGCATTATTTGGCAAGCCTTGATGTGACTCTGGGTGATTTAAGAGCTCCTAGAGCCAACCGGCTGTCTGTGCAAATATATATGCGCCTATTTACATAGTTTCTTCGCAGGTTTCAGACCTCCCCCTGAAAAACCGTGCTGTAAGCGCCTAGAGTCCCTGAAAGGTATACTTCCGTCCCAGAAGCCTGACCTACCTTGGATCCATCTGTGAAGTATACGAGCCCGTCTGGTGGAAGTAGGGTGAGAGGTTCGTTACTCCAATCTCCTGTATCCGGGATGAGGATTTGAGGAGAAGTGAGACAAATAGCTGGAATGATGCTATCTTGCTTCATTTCTAGTATGGGGCATTTAGAGATTGCCTCATTTGAAATCGTTGAGTGTCCACGAGAATAGTGCATTTTGGTCCAGTGACCTAGACCCCTTAACCTATACGGGTTCTCATAAGCTTTTGCTTTTATATATAAGTGTAGAGGGGTAATCCGGCTTCAAAGGGAGAGCTTCAGGGGCCTCGTTGAAGCCGACCTCATACTGCTCAATATACCTACACATGCAAGAAGCTGCAGTCGATCCAGGGGGTGCTGGGACCACTACACAGCCTTCAAACAATAGTTTGCACATTTAACGATTCACTTCCCGGTTCACTTGAAAATATTTGTGATTCAATACCGGAACAGTCTGATTGCCTCATTTAAAATCGATGAATGTCCACGAGAATAGTGCGTTTTGGTACAGTGGCCTAGGGCCTTTAACCTATACGCCGTTCTCATGGCCTCAGCTTTGATGTATAAGTGTAGAGATGGTAATCCGGCAAGAGCTTCAAGGGCTCTCGTTGGAGCCGACCTCATACTGCTCAATATACCTACGCATGCAGGCCTCTGCAGTCGGTCCAAGGGGCGCTGGTCCTTGTCCCAGACCACCACACTACCGCAGCATATGTAACCATAAGCCTGATCACAGCGGTATAGATTCCAATGTGCTGCTGAATGCTCATCTGCATGCCCAAAATGATATCACTTTTAGTTGTAACTTGTTTTACTCGAGTTTGAGCGTTATTACTCCATCTTCAGACGGCATTCTATTAACAGCAGAGGATAGATAGAAGCTAATCATGAACTATCAGTCAGACAGTATGCATCTAATTTCAATCAACAAATCTTCGTATCCCAAATAACGCAAGTAGCGGAACAAACAGGCTGTGAGCACTAGTATGGGTCAATCAATGCATAGGAGAGGGAACATCACATGTGAGAGAAAGAGATGACTATATGTTACAGTCCATCTACATGAGAGGGTTTGTAATGTAATTATTTAGTTAAATAAAAAAAGTTGCTACTTGTTCGGGAATCGAACTCGGATCCTTTGTAACGTTATGCGAGTTACTCATCGCTGGCGCTGTGAGTTAACTAATTTGGTACTAAAGCAACAAAATTGATAATAATTGAATGGTATATAGGCTGTGACGTTTTCAATATAGATAGAGACATTTGTATGATATACATAATACGTATCTATTTGGGCAGCTGAGGTTGCCATCTTCGGTATTGTTCTATTGGTCTACTGAAGATGACAACGTATTAAGTTTACTATCGATTATAATTATTTGATGGGGGGATTAAATTTTGACTATGACAAAGTGTTTGAATCATTGGAAACGCTTTATTGAGCTGTGGTAACGGTAACAAAGATAGAAATAAACAGGTGACGATCGACATCACCTTTAACTGTAAGGAAGTAGGGAGTGTTATTGTACATATAGCTCCAATAACTGGAACTTACTGTCGACAAAAACTCATCTGGAACAAGCATGAGACAGCAGTACACTGTAAAAAATGGGTGTAATTTTAATGGTGTAAATTGGTAAAATTACTACGATGTACTGGCAACTATTACCTCATTTTTGAGATAAAGCTTGAAGTACCTACAAGTTGGAGAACATTTACCAGGTAAATTTGATTCTGGTGTATTTTTACGTTACAGAATAGAAAATTACCTCTGCGTGAATAATTTTACCCTAGATTTGACTGGTAATTTATCATTATCGTGGTAAATTTGATACCATTTGGATAAATTTACCCACTAATAGTGAAACTTTATTCATTTGGATAAATTTTCCCAATAATAGTGAAAATTTATTCAAATGGGTGAAATGTTCGTACAGTTTGACATCGTATTATGAACCGGTTACATGGATGATTGATCAACTAATAGGAAGCTGACTTCAAGAAAATTGTTAGGGTCGAATTTCCCAGATTGCATTGCAGTTTGCACTTGCACTCAATCGGAATTGAAGTGCAAGTAAGTTGGTTTTATACCTTTCTTTTTTAATAATAATGTACAGTATGATTTTCTCATTGTTGTCATTCGTGGATTTCTTATAGAGAATTGATGCTCTATTAAAGGTAGGTAGTGAATTATAATTTGGTAGCATCGGTCTAGGCCCAGTACGGTTTATTTTATATATTTTATTTGTATAGAAAGACTTCCTATTTTTTCCTGTTTTTTGCATTCCAGTAGTTTGAATCTCAATTTTCTCTATTTTTGAATCCCCCTGGCCCTATTATGTATGTGTATTGCTTTTCCTCATCTCCTTTATTCTAATAATAAATATTTTTGAATTTCAGGTAGTCTTGTTACTTTTCTTGCCGTCCCAGTATGAGGTTTTTTTATATATAAGTTTGTAACAATATTAGTTATTTGTAATTTTTTAAGGAATTTTTTATAAACTTTTGTAATCCTGAATATAAGTAAAACAAAAATTATCGTTTCATTTTGTTTAGGTTATTGTATTTAGGTAATGGTTCACAATAGAATGTTAGACAAAGGGCTAACATGAACTGGTTAATTCATCTTCCTGGTTGACGATGATACAACAGAATTTTAATCAAAAGTTGGAATAGTGCGTAGGTAAAGTTTATTTTTAAATGAATATTTCAGGGCCAAATCATCTAGGTATTTCTTTTACAAACAAAATTACAATTTGGTGTAAATGTATCTGTAAAATTAACAACAGTAATTTTATCTATACAAAGGATACCGCACACTTTAGTAGGGAAAGTGGCCCCCTGTCGAATTGGCTGAATTTTTGATATGTTATAGTCCAAGTCATTCCGAACAAAAAGTTCAATGGGCACAACTTTTTCTATAGTCTGGTTTTGGCGCTAGAGGCCAATGAAAACTTTCATTTGATCTTCATTGTTAAACAACACGAAACGTTATCCTGGATAATAATCACTTTTCTGAATAATCAAGATCTAAACAGTCATTACTATGACATACTGTTAAAAGTATTTTTCTTTGGTGTTGTTATATTTGGTCAATTGTACAGTGTGTTCCAGCTACTTACAATTTTTAAAGTGTAATAATTCGAAAATGGTTACAAATCGTCTTAGGGATCTACAATGAAAAAATGTTTATGAATCCTATTCTACACCGTATTCTACATCACATAGTCGAAAAATATAAGGAGCGTTCCTTTTAAAAGAAATCGAAAGTTATATTCGAAAAGTTCCGTACCTACTGAAAAATATTGTTCGACCATCCTGAATAATCTTAGGCCATGAAAAAGAATGAGAAATATTACAAGTCTGTCTATAAAATGGCCTTAAAAAGATTTTCTTTCTAAATCTATCATCTTAACGTCAGTCATATTAATGACTGTTTAGATCTTGATTATTCAGAAAAGTGATTATTATCCAGGATAACGTTTCGTGTTGTTTAACAATGAAGAACAAATGAAAGTTTTCATTGGCCTCTAGCGCCAAAACCAGCCTATAGAAAAAGTTGTGCCCATTGAACTTTTTATTCGGAATGACTTGGACTATAACATATCAAAAATTCAGCCAATTCGACAGGGGGCCACTTTCCCTACTAAAGTGTGCGGTATCCTTTACATCAAACTGTAATTTCATCTACAAATTAACATCAAAGTGTAATTTTATCTATACAAATTTACATTAGAGTGTAATTTTATCTATACAAATTTACATTAGAGTGTAATTTTATCTATACAAATTTACACCAATGTGTAATTTTAGGGGGTAAAATTACACGAAAGTATTTTTCTCTCTGTAAAATTTACAACGCCAAGGATTTTTACCCAAGCAATGAGTAATTTTCCCTTTTTGGTTAAAAATACCCTTACGCGTTAAATTTACTCCGTGGAATGGTGGCCGCCCAGTGGCCACCATTTGTTAGAGGAATTTTACCCAAATATTTTTTACAGTGTAACCAACAAATCCACAAAAACCCTAATGGTATACAGAAACATTACGAAAAATAATGGAGATGTAACCCAAGTACAGTACGGTTCAAGAAAGATGACCGGTGGATGAATGCCATGAATGTTCAATGCGGTTCACAATAGCGTATAGTATTTTACTTGTCTTCTATTGTATCACGATATGTCCCAAACTTCTACTCGTGTTTTGGAATATCAAAAGTTCCATATTCTACCAATTTTAACATTTTGATGTAGTTAACTTCTTGGTAGACTGAAATATGACTTTCTAAGAATTTCCACATCTGGCAAATAAAATCACAAGATATCAACAACTTTTTGGATGGACCTCGTATATTATACACGGCACGTACACATTCCTATTCCGGATGCATCTTCAGCAATAGAGAGATCGTATACAAGTGCAGCAGCAGTTGGCGCGCTAGGTATGCAACACAACAAAAAGGCTTCAATGAGTATAAACATTCACATTGTGCTACATAGTGGAAAGTGGGGATCGAAAGTATGGCTAAAATGGCGGCTAAAGTGAGTGAGGAAGTGACGTAGCGATCGATAATGCTAGGCAGATGATTGGTTTCGAGTACAGAGGGGCGGGGCGAATGTTTCTACTACACTTTTCCTCTGTATGCTGTATGATTCCGTAGACGTCTGTGGCCCAGCACGGTTATAGATTCTTCTACAACGTCTGAAACAGGTGTTCGATCTGCTACTGTTTACGTGCTAAGCTGATTTTTCTGCTTAGCATGTACCTAAGTTTATGATTTGAAATGTATACAATTTGGTCGGTAGGTATCTTTGTATATCTATAACAGTAGATATTGTCTAAAATCTACATAGATTCTACAATGTAACTCTCTGAGTGCATATTTCCGATTGATGTGATTTTATCTACACTTTATATACATACGGATATGTGGGCTCGAATGCCACCAATGATCCAATTATTACGTTTATTCATCATAATAGTTATATGATAAATGCTTATTGGAATTCCATACCAAATTAAGATAATAAAACAAGCACTTGAAGGTTCCATAAATGGTACATTTCTAGTGAATTTTCTAGAATATTAAAATGAAAACCAAAACTGAATTAAATGAACTGGATATGAGGTACATTTCGAAACTGCTGAGTAAAAAGTATAAGAAACACCTTTCTCTGTACTATTTAATCTATGGATGGGGTAGCAATTTGTGCCTGGTTGGTACCCATGATTTGGCATATTAGTTTGGAATTTGTCTTCATGTTTACTTAGAAAAAGCACACTTTCAAAGATTGAAATACCATACACAGTCAGCAATGCATTTGTCTTAAATAATCCTCTACATGAATCTAAATATTTCATATGGAGCATATTTCTAAGAATCCTCTTTTGGATAACAAACATATACCCTCAGAATCTGAGAGCTATGACCCCAAAAAAGAATGCCATAGCTTAATATAGAGTACACATTTTCATAGTATGCAATCTTAATGGTTCCGAAAAGTACACGAATTGCATAATCAGCTCAATTTAGTTTAGAACATACATAATCAACGTGGTAAGAGTAATCAAGTTTTCCATCTAAATGAATTCCGAAGAGTCTACTGACAGTATTAAAACGTATAACTTTAGTATTAGACGATTTTTGATAAGCCATACGTGCTCTATTAACTGTTTCTCGATCTTATTAATGTCAGAAATTTGAAACATTATCATCTGCGTAGTTGATAATCAATCACCTACGGTCCTCGAAGAAAGAAGTGGACATAAAACGCTTCCCTGTGGAATCTCCGTGTTCAATTCACAGTTATCCAAGAAAACGGTTGTGTCTTTTTGTTAAATCAGTAGTTTCTGTCGTCTGTCAGTCAGGTACGATCTAAGCCAATTAAGAGCAACGCCGTAAATTAGATGACTTATTCCGGCAATCAAAAAATCTTCCCGAACTGGCAGAATCACAAAGTACATCATTCCGATAGAATCGGTATTGAGAGAGCGTAAGATGAATTTTGGTAAACCGTGTTCCTGTTATATCCGCAAGTGCGGTAACCGCGGTAACCTGTTTTTTATGACGAACGCAGTATAACTCCTATCAGAGATTATTTGAGATATCAACAAAGTAATATAAGGGACTGACGTCTCGATTTTGAGTGCCATCGTTAACGAGTACCCCCTAATCGGTTGTGATGTGAAATACGGAGTTACTCTTTCTCTGTTTCGCTCTTGCTCTTTCATCTTTCCCAGTTTTTATGCATCTTAGTAATGTATCTTTTTGTTTCAAGCTTGCTTACATGTATACACTGTTTTGTTTTGTCCCCGAAGAAACACATATGCACAAGAAGAACGAGAGAGAGGGAGACAAAAGGTGGCTCTATATTTCACATTGCGGCCGCGATTTGATGGTTAGAAATGTGTTCATGTTATCCTGTATAACTGAAGAAATCAGTTATACTATCTACTAGTATGCAATATTATTTTTATTTACATATTATTTAATATTACCAGAAAATTAAACGGAAAATAAATAAAAATATATTAAGGTATGTGAATACAGTATGCCCACCCTAAGGGATTCTTATTTTCTGTGAGCAAGCTAGAAATGAATCAGAAGCGACACCTTATGATAAAATACATGTTAAGAGCCAACAAAAAAATAATTCAAGGCGAAAACTGTTTTTCAAATTTTATTGAATCAATTTTTGAAAGCTTATACAAGTAGCCATATTACCGTACATGCTTATGTAATGTAATACCGGCTTTATCAGGCGGATTTCACTCACATTGTGGTGTTCTTTCACTCAACTTCACCAGTTTTACACAGTGATTACATTTTAAGCTATTGCATATAGCTTTTATCGCGGGCTTTGAGCGCGGCGACCGAATCAAGAAATTCCGTAACGAAAAATAATGTAAGACCTAAACACCTAACATGTGTCAAATTAATTAATTAATTTGAAGTTTCTAAAAGTGAGAAATTTCGCTATTTTATACGAATGTTATAACACTCTAGCGCTTTAGACTGCGGGATTTTCACGTGGCCTATCGAAATTAGAAGGTTCGAATTATCTAAAAACATAATTGCATGAACTCCAGACGTCCTCTGTAATTAGCTACGAAGGAAATCAATTTGACATATGCCTCTAGGAGCTCGCTACGCCGTCAGTTAGAGTTTATACGTTAGACGCGCGTAGCAGAGACCTGAGAGTACCTGTTTCTATTAAGCTATTGCATATATTGCATATAGCTTTTATCGCGGGCTTTGAGCGCCGATCATCAAGAAATTCCGTAACGAAAAATAACAGGAACTCGTTTATGTTGCACTCTCTCGGCTGACTAATATTGAAAAATTGTATATCACGACAAAAAACGGTAATTCTACATTCAAGTTTTATAATAATCGAAGGCAAGCTGCATCGACTGCATCTTTGTTGCAAGAATTCAAAAGACTGCCTTTAAATAGTGTTCAGACGACAGCTCAAAGTGTCTTAGATTTCCTTAGTAATAGAAATGGCATTTCAAAAATGACTTTCAATTGCCGAAGTCTAAGATTCAGTTACGAGACAAACAAATGTGTTACTTCTTACCGAAACTTGCATGGCGCATGATAATCCGATTGAAATACCTAATTTCAATTGTATTGTTCAATTCAAACGAGATACTGTTCCAAAAGGTGGGGTAGCTATTTACCAAAATAATAATAATGTAACTAATATTATGACTCCGAATATTGAAATAAATATTGCACACGTTAGCGATGTTAATGTTAGGCGCTCATTTGTTGGAGATATTTGTGGGTGCTTATGCAAACTTAGAAATGGTCTACACATACTCATGGTAGCAATTTACATTTCTCCGAATCCAAAATTGGACGAGGTAGAGCATTTTATTCATCGCACTTTACTGGAGTACACTGAAGAAGGGTCGAAAATACTTGGTACAAATAGTAATAAAGTTCCACTTATCTTGGCTGACGATTTCAACATCAACTTCGCCGATGAAAAATCAGAGCGGTTGACAACTTTTCTTTCGGAAAAATTGAATTTGAAAATGAATAATGATTCACAAGAATCCACAACAAAATATGGGGCCACCATTGACGCGGTATTTTCCAGATATTTAGAGGATATCAAGTCTCAAACTTATGTCTCTTATTTCAGTTATTCAGTTACCATAAACCTATAGTTTCAATGATAGATATCTTAGCTTGCGTAGTTTGTATATCACATTCGTGTCTGTATTGCTGCTAGGTATTGTGATATTTGTTTTTTAATTTTGGAATAGAAGTCAGTCTGATGTTCACAAGGATCCCATTGAACAAATGGCATGCAGAATATGTGAAAGATTTTTTGAACAACATGTTGGAAAAACCAGGTTATGAGTTAATCTTTTGAAATGAATACATTCTTATAACTCAAATATGTATTTTCAATGATTGACATTACTTGAATAACTTATTTTATGTATAAAAATGATTTAAGTATTGCAGTAGTGTTAAGTATTGTTATAGCTTTAGCTGACGTAGTTTTAGATACCGTCGTAGATTTAAGTGTTTTCTTAGCTGTAGATGGAGTCGTAGCTTTAGGTATTGTCATAAGCTTGAACATTGTCGTAGGTATATTGTATATTTGTCGTTTACGTTATCGATTTGTTAGGAGCTTCATTCGATTGGTCCAAAATGTAGTCATCGGTATCAGAGGTGTCTAAAAATGGATTGATTTCTTCGTTTAAGCAGTCATCTGTAGAGGCGTTTGGAGATGCTGGTCTTTTTCGGATATTTGATGGCCCTACTTTTGGACATGTCGGTCTTATCATGATTTCTTCTGGAGGTAGCATGTCTACTTGGATATCTATACATACTACTTCTGGTATTGCTTCGGAATTGAACGGAAGAATACCAGTTGCAGTGGAACTTGCCTCTATACTCAATGGTATCAAATTTTCATCCCATAAGACAGAAAGAATATAGAAAAATCGTTGCTTCGTTATGTTTCGATCTTTTGTATCGTGTCGAGTATTGTAGTACTTTCTACTTTGTCATTCAGTAGTATTCAAATGAGCGAAGTACATCAGATTTGTCTATGGGCTGTACCTCGTTGGTATTGCTAGGTAAACAGAAAAGTACAAAATAATGTTCTTCGAACATTATAGGTTTTCCTCTCATGTAGTCAAAGTATATATAAAAAAAAACGTGTGGCACTCGGGGACTGCCGCGGTAAAGCTATTGCATAGCATTTTTTCTCAACTGCAATTTTATAATTATTTATTTATTTTTAATTTATGCAGTATTTTTTTTTCTTTGATATTAATTCAAGTTACACTTTTTGAGCGTGGTGACCGATAAGAAAACATATTTTTTTCTTTTATTGAATAAATGAGAAGTTAATATCGTTTAAAATATTTTTATTATTTTACAATACATGTAGATTATTCAGGAATTTTTATCATTGAAACTATAGGTTTATGGTAACTGAAATAAGAAACATAAGTTTCAGACTTGATATCCTCTAAATATCTGGAAAATACCGCGTCAATGGTGGTCCCATATTTTGTTGTGGATTCTTGTGGATCATTATTCATTTTCAAATTCAATTTTTCCGAAAGAAAAGTTGTCAACCGCTCTGATTTTTTAACGGCGAAGTTGTTGTTGAAATCGCCAGCCAAGATAAGTGGAAATTTATTACCATTTGTACAAAGTATTTTCAACCCTTCTTCAGTGTACTCCAGTAAAGTGCGATGAATAAAATGCTCTACCTCGTCCAATTTTGGATTCGGCTCAAAGCCCGCGATAAAAGCTATATGCAATAGCTTAAAAATCTACGATCGGATAGACAAGATGACATTTAGCACCATCAATAATGAGGAGGCATTGTCTCCCCGATTTATATTTAGCCAGATGTTCATTCCAAGTGCAAAATGTAGTGATACTCATGCTACCTAAGAGTCATCAGAACCAATGACCCTGGCGGCAATGTGTCCGCTCAATCTGTTTTCAACCATTTTTGTTTGAGTAAAATTGTTGGTGGTATCGAATTTCCGGCCGCATTCCCACACGAGACCAAATAATACGATTTCAGCAATCCTTCAAGATAGGTGATTTATTTCAGAGATTACTTCATCATTGGAACCTAATCTCCTACCGTCAAGTCATTTCTTCAAGTTAGGAAATAGATAAAATCGTAGGGGGCCAAGTCTGGAGAATATGGTGGATGATGGACTAATTCGTAAAGCAATTCATGCAATTTTGCCATTGCGGCTGCAGACTTGTGTGCCGGTGCGTTGTCTTTGTCAAAGAATTTTTTTTTCTTTGCCAAATGCAGTCGCTTTCGCTTCAAATCGGCATTTCGTCCTAGGTTACGAAACGGCGCAAAAATGTATAACTGGATACGAAAAGATAGAATGTTTTCGTCTGTAATTTTTGAATTAACTTGTTGGTATATGAAAATAATCTGCAAAAACATGATGTATGTTATATAAAAAGATGTTTCAAACAATAAAGATTACTATTAATTGATTTAGAGTCTCTTTTATTCCACTATCTACTCAAAAAGTTACAACACGATATTTGTATGGTCAAAACATTACAGACTTGTGGTAGATATAATATAAATATCATATTTTATAAAAAATCAAGATCTGTCGTATCAGTCATATTAATAATTGGTTAATCGCTTTACACAAATATAACTATATTATTGTTCTTACTGTAATAGTTCGGCATTTTTCATATCTTTTAGGAAAATATACATTTCTAGTATTATTATTCTGATTCTAAGAACTAAGATGTTAAAAAACACAGAACCAGGAACTTTTCTCTGAAGCTGAAGATATGAACCAGATATCTAATTGGCTTTCGTAGGTCTTTTCCTCATATTATGATACGTAAGCTATGACAGAGGTGAGTGAATGACATTAATGGAGCAAAACATATGGTAAAATGAATTAGCATCGGAAAATACTAAAAAGGGTGTCATATCAAATCTTGGTTGATCACACTGTCCAGCGTGGTTCAGAACGATGTGGATTTCTTTGCGTGGAATTTTTTCCGCTTCTCGATCTTTAACTAAGTGTTCACCAGGACCTAACCAGGAGCTCTTTGCTAAGGCTGCTCGTATCCTGCTATCTTGGTAAAAGGGATTCCGTAAATGTGAAGGTAGCTGTATTTCCTGATCTACAACTTGTTCACACTGATTTGGATTATTAGGATCAGTACTAATCCAGTTCTTTGAGTCATGACAACTGAAAGAAAAGGAAGATATATACGGTCACCCTTGTTGTCAGCAGAAGGCAAATGCGGCACCCCTATGGCAGATAGCTCTCTCATTTTCAAAAATTCATGCAACACGTTTTGATACCCATTCGGTTGAGATACCCATAGCCTCAGCAATTTTGTGCACTTTAAATCGCCGATCGTCCAATATCATACCATGGAATTTATCGACGATTCCTGACGTTGTAACCTCAATTAGACGACCAGAACTTCCGGCGTCCTTTGTGGTCATATTACCACAACGAAAATCAGTAAACTTCTCGTGAATCATTCCAATCGATGATGAAATTAACTTTTTCCATGATGTTTACAAAAATCTTCAAGTCTTTCGATGGGTGTCAAAACTGAACTGAATGACATATCAGTTTGAAAATTTGAATGCGTTTTAATTAAAGATGGTACATCACAAATGTCACATCTGTTTTATTTTTCAGGGATTTTCCCTCTTGCCCTCGTACATTGATTTTGTATTATTTTACATCTGCAGGTAAGGGGGTAGGGCTCCACCGGATGATGTGCCCAGGGACCCCCACAATGATTAATCCGGTGCCTTATAATGATTTATATAACACGTCAAAAGTAAATCGTAATTAGAACAACGTATTATAAAATTTGTGGAACAAGTAGATGTTGCTATCCACGAACAAAGTAGGGGGTATCAATAATAACTGTAATGTAATACTTTTTAAGCTGTAACTGTAATTTGAATATTTTCATTGATAAATTCCTGTTTAACTATGTATTAAAATCGGTTTAGTTCCGCTACTTATTGAAAGGTTAAACCTCCTCGTCCTATTTTTCTATAACGACCGATGAAATTTAGTGGTAAAATCGAATTAATTCGTTAAATTTAATGCTTATTAAAATTTCAGGTGGGTGGATGATGTTAAGTTAATGCAGGAAATCTGTTATAAATATGTACATGCACGCAAGGAAATTGATCCCTAATGAGTAAAGTGTAAGAGGGTGAATTGAAGTTACTGATGTGTAACACGAACATATGGTCACTTGTATGATGTACTCCACTGATTTGTATCGTACGTTCTGTCCACTCACTCCTCCGCATATGGTTTAATAATCTACTTCCACACACACCTGATGTTATGACAACCTGTATTTATATCAATCAACGATTTACTATTATTACATGGAACGGTGATATTTACTTCCTAGTAGTGCTCTGCATTTTAATAGAAATATCAAATTCAGGAATTATATTCAGTAGAATATTACTAAAACTCAGTTGATGTGGAGAAACTATTTCCTTTTATAAATTAGCGCTACGAATTGGTTCCTCATCCTCCATATTCTCCAGATTTGGTCCCCTGCGATTCTTATCTATTTCCAAACTTGAAGAAATGGCTCGACGGAAAGAGATTTGGCTTCAATGATGAGTCCGTCGCTCATCACTATGGTGGTGTACAGTTTTGCACCCAGTGCACCATCCGTAGTGTGAGTCTCCCGGTTCCTCCGATTGTACGACGTTCACAGGGCCCTCGTAGCTTTATAAGTGGTTTTTCTCCAAGTGCTTCCCAAAGGTCAGCCTTTTTAAATAGGCTTACCCCAAGGTACTTGACCGTGTCCATCATCTGTACGTTTTCCCCATACCAAACTAAGTCCAATATCCTTTCTTCCCGTGAAGGGTACAATAATGGTTATTTTCGAGAGACTCACTTTGTGTCCTTCCTTGTTGTACCATTTTTCCACTGTGTTCTGTGCTTGCTGCATCAGAGAGGCTATTGTGCTCGCGAACCTCCCTTGTACTATAATAACGATGTCATCCGCATATTCGATTACGCAGAATCCTTTGCTGTCATGGAGTATTAGAAGTTCGGCCACCACCAGACTTCACAGCGGAGGTGACAGTACACCTCCCTGCGGTTATCCTCCAACTACCCGCAACTGCACAGTAGACCCTCCACCCTTCGCTCTCGCGTTGCTCAGGCAATTGATTCGAAAGAAATATCATCAAAAACTCCCTCTATGTCCAGAAAACTCGCAAGGGCAATTTCTTTACAGCCCAGCGATTTCTTTGCTCTCTGTATTTGCTCGTTAACCGTCATTTTGCAGGATTTCTCGGTTTGGTAGACATACTGGTTACGATGTAGGTGGTTTCTCATTAGGGTTTCATCTCTAACATGCCTGTTGATCAGTTTCTCTAAATTTTTCAGGATAAACGATGTTAGTCTGATCTGACGGAAAGATTTTGGCTGTGCCTAAGGCTCTCGCCCTGGCTGATATAAAGACCGACTTTGCTGCCCTTCATTCTTCCGGTATGTAGCTTAGTGCCAAGCTGGCTCTCAGCATTTCACACAGGATGGGGCCAGTATATCGATTGCCTGCTGCAGTAAAGCTGGCAGTATCTCATCGGCGACTTATGTGGTTGAAATGAGTTGATTGCCCATTTGATTTTTGATTTTTTAATGATACTCGCAGCAACAGCCCAGATTTCTTTCGGCGTTCTGTTCTAAGCTATGAGGTCTCCCGGTTCTATCAAACTACGGTCGTTTTCAGAAGTTGATCCAGGGAAGTGTGTCTGGAGCAGCAGCTCCAGCGTTTTTTCTTCTGTTTTGATATATCCTCCTAGTGTTTTGCACAGGAGCCCTTTTTCCGTCGTGGACCTGTTGCTAGTACCATGTGGAGTTTAGCGTAGTTGGGCATATCCTCTACGATATCCTTCGCGTTTTCTGGATAGCGTATAGATAAAACCTAGATAAAACTTTGCGTGCTTGACTAAAAACTGTGGTGACGATTGCGCCATTCCAATTGGTCGTATTCATTTGAAAGTTTGCAAATCGTATTGTTTTTGGGCACGGTATCCCTGTATGAAGGGGCTTTTCGACATCTATCTTCTGTTTTTCAAACGGAATTTTAGTACTTATTTTATTCAACCATAATGACAAACGTGTTTTTCTGGTAATAAATATGTATCACATGTATATATTTAACTTTCGAAAGTCAACCGTACAGCATGTGTCAGAATAAAAAAGAATTGTAAAATACATTAAGTGGATCAATTGAATAAAATGTCAGTGTAACAGGGGGTATAATTTGATATCTTTTATTTCATCATTTCCAATTTATTTTTAATCATAAATCTCATCCCAAAAACAGCATTTGCTTTTCTTCGTTTTTGGATTGTTTGAGGTTTTTTGACCTAAATCGGTTTTTGGCCAAACAAGGGAGCATGGTTTCGAACGTCCAACATGGCTTACTGGATACCAAATGAACAACCAAGTTTCATCAAAATCTGAACCTCTTTGTCGGCTTCATTGACTGAAAAAAGATATAAAAACAAAATGATGAATGTTTTATCATATTAATAAAACTTATTACTGATAAATTACGAACGATATAAGTATTAAGATTCTGCCTCACATTTGATGTCAGGGGTGGTAGTGCGTAGGTACTCATGGTAAATATAGAATTTTGAATGGAAATACCACGGGTGTTTGAAATTACTTTGTATAAAACAATTCTATTAATTTATTATGAACACCCAGATTTAATAGGTTGAAAGGTTCGTTACAAATACATAGTGGAACAGTCGATAAAGCGACGAAAGAGATGTACAGTTTTATACATAATTCATTGATTCCATGACAAAATTTATAAATATATAATCATGTCTTTGCATATTTAATAGAGCAGCGTATTCTGTATGAAGTGTAAATCATGTATCTAATGATGACAACAATCATGTTAATTTTCACTACAGAAACGCCACTTATCCACTTTTTTTATGCGGTAATCTTTCATCGAACTAAAAATATTATGCATTATACATTACGCTACGTGGATTTAGATGCACGTTTTATGTCATCATTCGGCTTGGAACTTATAATCGCACAACTTTCCCTAGCAATTAACTACGATAGTGTGACGTTACAAAGTGGCTGTTGGTTGTACTGTAGCTGCATTTGCAGTGCACTCTCTTAAAAATTAGGTTAAGTATACCGATAATAACCTAATAATCGAAACTGGTATCAATACTTAATTTAACATGTTAAAACTTAAGACTTAACATATAAAATTATTGGTATTGAATCTGCAATTTGCATTACTGCAACCCAAAATACATAGGTAACTAAATAATAACACCGGCTCAACTATAGCTAGATCAATTTTCAAATAGAACCCAGGAGTGATTCAGTTAATCATGAAACAGATCACTCGGACACGTGACACAGGAGATACGTACACGTACATTATGAGATTCGCGTGTATTGCTCCAATGCACTAACTCAGTTCGTTTGACTCGACAGTTTTTCAACGCTCATACGTTGTTTATATTTAACCTTGGCGAGGATAGACCGATTACAATAAAGAAACTTTAAAACATTTCTAAACTAGTGTAGAAATAATTGCTTTTTGGCAAAGTTAAACTGAGAAGTGAATTAACGCTTATATACAACAGGGAAGAATTTCGCGAAGCAGCAAGTTCCTTAGGTAATTTTGCAGTTATTTATAGTTTTGTACCATACTTCGCCAAATGCGGCCGCTTTCAAATCGACGTCGAATTGATCCAACAGCTCTGCATAATAAACGCCGCCTATGGTTTTGCCCTTTACAAGATAATCGATACGGACGATACCATGTGCATACCAAAAAAGTGTCGCCTTGACTTTGTTAGCCGATAAAACCACTTTGCCCTTTTCCGGGTTAGATTCGCCATGAAAAGTCCACTGTTTCGAATATTCTTTGGTCTCTGGTGTGATGATCCGTGTTTTGTCTCGGTTACGAAACAGTGTAAAAAGTTCTTCTTATCTCGCTTGAACATCGCCAAACACTCCTTTGAAGTTGTCACACGGTCGCGCTTGTGGTCAACAGAAAGCACCCTTATGGCAGATAGCTTTTTCATATTGAAAAATGTATGCAAAATGTTCCGTACCCATTCGGTTGAGATGCTCACAGCCTCAGCAACCACGTGCTCTTCGATTCGTCGATCGTCCAATATCATGCCATGGATTTAATCGACGATTTCTGGCGTTGTAACCTCAATTGGAAGACCAGAACGTTCGGCGTTCTTTGTGGTCATAATACCACAACGAAAATCAGTAAACCACTTGTGAATCGTTCCAATCGATGGCGAGTAGTCCCCGTAATGTTGAACAAGCGATGATTTGGTTTGCGTAATGTTTTTTCAACGCAAAAGAAATAATGTTCATCAAGACGCGAAACTCACTTTATTCCATGTTTACAAAAATCTTCAAGGCTGCTTGCTTTTGATGGGTATCAAAACAGGACTAAATGACAAATCAATCTGAAAATTTTAATACGTTCTAATTAAAGATGGTACATCACAAATGTCACATTCGATTTTCGATTGTGGTGCCATCTGTTTTATTCTTCAGGGACCAAGTGCAACATAGCCTCTAGCTTGTGACGTCATGACCGAGCTTTCAGGACTTGTGTTATAGAGAGTATTGCTAGCGCGAGACAAAGCCGAACGCGTCGCGTGGTCTCCTTCTAGCGACTACTGAGGTAACACCGCGTGAGTTGCGTGGTTCAAATCTACAAGTTGGGTGCCCTGGTTGCCCACTCTCATGGTATCCATGCTACTACAGCTATTTCGTATGAGGTGCGCCAAAGGTTACGCTTTCTGGAACAAGTATTTTGCTGTCTTCCGTCAGCTCTAAATTCGGCGTATTCTGCTTGATCCCAATCCCGAAAAGTCTATGGGGTCATAAGGGATTCCACATCTCGTTCTTAAGGAATGTGCGCTTGTATTAACACTAGCTTCCTGCATTTTGTTTATCCCTTCATACAAACTTGAAGTCTTCTATACCAGCTGGAAGACAGCTAGAGTACAACCAATTCCAAATAGAGGAAACAAGATCCTTTCTTATAATTATATACTCATTGCTCTATTATCTGTGATCACTAAAGTGATGGAGAAAGCAATAAACTTCGAGCGCATTCAATACCTAGAGAACTACAAACTCGTGAATGACCGGCTACATGGCTTGTCTCAGCAGGAATCAACAGGAGACCTGCTTGCCTGCGTAACACACATATGGCAGAAATCTATTAAAAAACTTGGAGAATCTCTAGATGTAGCATTGAAAGCTTCCAAAGCATTTGATCGAGTCTGGCAAAGCCTTCTTGGGTCATATGGTTTACCGCCTCAACTTTATCGCTTACTATGGAGTTTTCTCTCAGATAAATCTCTCCATCTGGTGGTTGACGGAGTATCGTACGATACAATGGCTATCAACTATGATGTTCCACAGGGATCTGTCTCGACACCAACTTTGTTCCTGCTCGTTTTCAACGATCTGCTGGAAATGACCACCTATCCCGTCCACAGCTTTGCATCTTTCTGAAAGGCTGGGTTTTTGCCAGCTGTAATTGCTTAATTTCGTCTATGGTGTGTATATTCCGAAGTATTTGCTCCTTCGGAGGAGTATATCTCCGCAATCAGTGAACAAATATATCGGTGTTTCTTCCGCTTCTCTATAGAATCTACACCCAACATTCACTAGGCCATAGTTTCCCATACGATCATTTAGTTTGCAGTTATCAGAAGCGTTCAGTTCTCCAGTGGAGAGTGATTCTATTCTGCACTCTTAAGGTGTTGTGTTTGGTTTTGCAGACCAGATTCATCCTTGAGCTTCGAGCTCAGCGGTTTTATGGCTGCTTGACTACCAGAAGTTGATAGCCATGTCTCCTTTTGTAACTTTTGCATCAATTGTATGGACTTCCACTTGAAAGATACTGGTATATTAATATCAGAATACTCAGTCCTGGTCCTAGTGTTATGACCCCATCTTTTAGTTCAATTTTCTTCATGTGAGTTTTACTACGGTTAATACCTGGTCAGGCTGATTTACACCATTTCTCTGTGATCTTAAGACCTTCCGGGATACTATCGCATAGAGTGTTCTGGAATTTAGCGATTAAGACTATATCATCTACAAATCCTTGGTAGTGGTTCCGGTGCGGACTAACGCCTCTAGGAGGAGTAAGACCAATTGTGATACGTGCTGAAGGTCAGTACACGTCAAGTGTACGCAATGGCATGTCTGTTCTGGCGTCATCTGTACAATATGAGATTCCACGAAGAACTTTGCGTAACGGCTTACGGCTATTGGAAAAAAGCCTTCTTGGGAAATGTCATGTGGTGCCTCAACTTTGTCGCTTACTATCGAGTTTTCTCTCAGATAGATTACTTCATGTGATGGTTGACGGAGTATCCTACGATACAATGGTTATCAACGCTGATGTTCCATAGGGATCTGTCTAGGCACTACACTTCAACGAGTAGTCTAAGTATGGAAAAAAAATGACAGTGCATTCTAATGAGTATGACGTAAATTATATCGAATGTGACTGCATTTAATGTGATAGTCAAAGTGTGTCAAAAGTGTGAAAAAAGAGGGTCATTACTAAAATTTTACAGACCGCAAGAAAATGCAAAATTCTTTTTGCATCGTGTTCAGAAGGGCTTACACTTGGTTAGTCAGAAAAAACAGGGGGCTCATGATTATTACTATTAATAAATAATGAAAAACGATTTTCAATTAACAAATGGTTTTCTTTTATAACAAATGGAATATCTCGGGCTCTTTCAATCCAAAGCTTCTGAAAATTGGTATCAATGAGTTTCTTGGTGCGCTGAAACCGAATCTGAAGTCGGAAAATCCGGAAAATTTTACCAAATCTTAGCAATCTACAACATTTTTTCTCTGACTTGACTGGTATTGAATTAATAAGATGCCGTGATGTATCTCGGTACAATTTTCACTAAAAAAAGAAAAATTCCATAAAATTGGTGGAAAATTGCGTCGTTTTCCTTCATATTCCTATCTCGGTCCTCGTTCAACGTGTCAAATGATATGTTTTCGTGATCGCTGAATATTATTTTATGATCATAAAATCAAAACCGACGTCTAAGACAACAGTAATCTAAGTCCTAATACTAATTGTAAGGTATTATTAATTGGAGTAATTACCTTTGAATCTGATTGTTGATAGAACTGCCAGATGTCCATTGTATTGTTCTGCAGTAAATCGAAAGAAATTAATTGGTAGTGCGGTAAATCACAGTTTAAAGGTCGGTTTGTACGGACGTATGGTCCGCTCAATAAAAATAAGGTTTGGTGATAATTTGCATGCATGCATACTGTCTAGTTCTAGTGGGATAGATGAACACACGCAAGCTATTAAAGTATCAGGTAATTAGCTATAATATAATAATGGCCATATGTTAATAGTATTGTGGCAAACTCTTCTATACTGACATGCTCAGGTTTACATTATATCTTTACACGAAGCTTTCGTTACGAAATCGAAATAAACAGCTATGGTGTGACTTCATGAAGCTTTCGCACAGATTTTCATGAGAGGCAAAGTCATTAACATTCATAAAATTGTGTAGCGTTGGTTCATCTTACATACAAGGTTCATGTGTGATATTACCCCTGTCTGGGGGATTTCAATGATTCAATATCTTCACTCCCGTTCTGATAAAGTTATGAAAATGAACAATAGAATATCTTAAATATAGCAATGCACAAAGTAAGATTACTTTGGTACGCAAGACAAGAAGTAACATACATTTCTATATTGTTAATCCCTTGTAGGACATCTCCAAAGCTAGCAAAGCCATTTTAGAAAAATTGAAAAAAAATGCATCATAATTATAGGCTATTCATAGGCTTTTTCTAGACTCAACTATGAATTTTCAGGCACAATTGAAAAGAAAAAATAACCGAGGCTCTGCTGGCTTAAGATAAGCTAGCAGAGCCACCTTAAAAGTCCTGCCAGTGGAAAATAATTCGGATGCCAAAATTATAGGAACTTTATAGGCTCTTCAATTATGACAAGAAAAATTTGTTTTATCCTAGCAAACTGAGTGTTCCTTCTATGGCCTCGGTTCCGATGAACTGTAGGTCAGCATGAGATCATAAAATGTGATGAAAATAGGAAATAGTTACATAGGAATTATAGTCTATTTATAGGCTTTTTTTGGACTACAAATTTTCAGGCACAATTTGTTGAAGTCTAGGATCTGCTGACCTAAGTTAAGCTACCAGAGCCACCTAAAAATTCACGTTTGAGGAAAGTCATTTGTTGCAAATTTTTGTAATAACTGTTCCTATATAATAAGTAAAATTTGTCAATGTGACAATAGTCAAACAGTTGAATTGCAGTTAAAATTTTTACAAAAATTATTATTTCCATATCCCATAATTCATGCATAAATATTTCTATTTTTCCTCACAGCTCAACTGCTAAGAATGAATATACAATAATGCTGTTTCCTGACCAAAATCCATATCCAAGTATCGTATAAATATACTCCCAGAGAAGATTGGTTAAGCAATAACCAATCAGCCCTGCCAACCAATGGTGAAATCTGGTTCGCTGTAGGAGCCAAAAACCATGGGCAGGCGAAGGCAGGGATACATCGCAAACTCGCAGATAAAAGTATTTTTATACCTCTGGGAAAACACACCATCATTCGCCAAGCGGAACTGCTGGCAATAACGCGATGTTCCCAAATAGCGCTGGAAGAAGAATGCAAACCCACATCAGTACATGCACAGACAGCGGGGCGGACCTAGCTGAGTGTATCAACACGCTAAGCAATCTTGACAGAGACGAAGACAGATCACCATATTCTGTCGATGACCTTGCAAAACTAATAGGCCCCGAACCAGTGGTGGGCATGTCAAAGAGACAATCCACCGCTGGGTCAAAACACAACACTAGGAAGAATTGAAACCAGTGAACGGTTGCATGCAGTCGAAAGCCCTGGTTGGACCGCACATTAGGGAAGACTGTTTTTCAGCAAGTGAGCAACATGGTTAAAACCGATGCCAAAATGCTGACTCAGATATAGACAAAACGCGGACCGTTTAACTACCACCTCCACACGATAAACCTAAGCTATTCGCCTTTTTGCAGGTGGTGCAAACAAAAAACCGAAACATCAATGCACATTCTGTGCAGATGCGTAACACCAATTCCCCCCAAGACGTAGAGCCCTCACGGTAGAGCTATGCGACACTGACGAGATCCAGAAAGTAGATACGAAGATGGTGATGTGACACGGGTTGCAAAGGGCTTCGGCCTAGGCTGTAAGGGACCGCAACGCCCATCCCCCCCTCTCGGGGGATAATGCTGATTCCTCTAATAATAATCTATGCTCTAGGCAAAGGCGAAGGTTAACCTACTTGCCGGCATTGACTTTCATGTCATGCACTCACGGTGGGAACCTTATCGACTCATCATTTGTTATGCTACAATAAGTATAACAAATGTGTTGTATGTTTATGTTCAATAAACATTATTATGCAATAAAAATAGAATATTGTGTGTTTATCTAGTTTAGGATGAATCTCTAATTGGAATATAACAAGACCCATCCATTCCGTTTGAAACATTTATTAATTTAACCAAATTTAAATTCTCACAATCCATAGTTATTATCAGATTTATACTACATGTTTCGAAGTCTATTAATTGTTCACTTCATCAAGTATTATTAGTTGAATTCAATATAATATTAGTTCCACATACAATTTGAACATAAATGTTTTAATGTTTCATTTCCGTGTTATTTATTTCATTGTCAATTGCACTGTTCTTGTGAATACAAGACAGAATCATGTCGAACACATTATTATTTATTTTGATCACATTTTTGAATAAAATTAACAAAGATGATTCGTAAGGTACTTCTGCCAAATTGAGGAAAAGAGTTGAAACATCTGTCGGTTGTGTACATTAGGTTTTGATGATACCAATAACGGTTTTCGCGTATGGTTATGCAATTTAAAAAACTAAATGAGTGAATTATGCATTTCCTAGGCTAGTGTAGCCATAATGGTGTAAGTCAATGGCCATCATGACATGCAGTGTATGAAGACAATGACTCTTACAATTTGATGTTCGATATAGAAATTAAATAAATAGAATAACTATCGTATACCTATTCATATGTCTCATTCGATGTAAGTATAATAATTCAGCTTGTCGCGCATTTCTATTTATATCTGCAAAGTGTACTACTACTCTGCTTTTACTAGAAGAGTCGTGTGCGGAATTGAAGTAGCTCTAGCTACGGGCTAGGGGTAATATTGTTTGAACGGTAGGAATAATGACACTTCCTCGGACACAACTCGTACTATATCGATTATCAATTACTCATATTTCAGACGTAGTTTTCTCTTTACCCTACGCTCTTTTCCTTCCCCATTGCATGTTTGATTGATATTTGTGTTGTCATCGAAAATGTTGCGGAACCGCAACTCGTAATATTATTCTATGACATTATTAATCAATTTATTTGTTTGTCCTACGATGAAAATGCCCCTTATATTTTTATATTTTACCAGATAGGTTATTCGGACAATTTATAGAGATTTAACAATGATTTGAAGTCAGATGTGGATAATTTGAAACAGTCCTTAGATTCTAAGCAGAGTTGTAATGACTGCCTTACTATACAATTTGGAGATATTATATAGTAGTAAGGTAGTCTAAAATAACTAATACTGGGTGTATATTGTATCTGTGCTATGGAGATCTTCGATATTATGAAGCTAGGAATGGAAGCTTACATACTCCATACCAACAAATCACTATCATCTGGTGAATGATGGTTCAATGAAATCTGTTCTAGGGTCGTCGCTTCAAAACAAACATGGGCGCGGTAACCCATGTATGGAGACCAGAACAGAATATGTTCAAACCAAAAATATATGCTGAAACAATAAACGCTCCAAAAGAGGCATATAATGCCAACATAAAAGCGAAGCTTATCGGATGCCCGAATATGTCCCGTTCGTTTTGAACTTTCGCCAAAGCAATTCACGTCTAGTTCACTCCCTCCCCTAACCAAAGATGATGGTACACTGGCTACTACACTACAAGAGCAAGCCAACCTTTTTGCTGGAATCCACTTTTGTTCCACAAGAGAAGAACCTTCCTATAATATTATCGCTATCGATAGGCATATGCCTGAAGTTGTCTTATGTCAGCGCACAATTAGGAGCATTCTGCTTGATCTCCTGAATTTCTCCTGCCGTTCTCAAGGAATGTACGCCTGATGTAACACCAGTTTTCTTCAGGTTGCTTACCCTGTCATGGAATAATAGAGAATATAATATATTATATATAATATAACCGAAGTAATGGGCATAACAGATAAAGAGTTTCATGTTAAACGTCAAACGCGTTGGTTACTAATTCATTTACCATCAACAAGACAGACTTTGTTATTAAATTACCCCAGCCATGCAGTGGCGGCTCGTGAACTTTTTGAGAGAGGAGGCTGGACATGAAACGTTTTTGTAAAAATATACTCTATTCAGCCAATTAATTTAACCTTCAGTGACAAAATTGATTGTTACCCAGCAAGAACCAACGTGGAGGTATAGAGTTTCTCTTGCCCACAAATTTTTTTTCGTTCATTTTTTGTTTTTTATTTTTTTTTGGATTTTTAATTTTTTTTCTTTTTTTTTTTGGAATTTTTCATATTTTGTTTTTTGTTATTAATTTTATCAACTTTTCTATATATTAACGAAATTCTGCGGTCTTTAATTTACGAAAAATGATCAATAATATTATCATAAAATGTATCATTATGTTTAAAGTGTTTTACTAAATCTTTTTCAATAGATATTAAACTAACATTGTATAAACGATTTTGGCCCATTGTATTTCGCATGTATGTTTTAATTCGTTTGAGAGTAGAAAATGATCTCTCCACCGATGCCGACGTGACAGGAATGGTGACTGTCAAACAAAGTAGTTTATAAAACTGAGGTAAGACTTGTTGCAAATCATTATCTATCATATGTTTTATCATATAGGCGTGACTGTCGTACTGGCCTAAAATATCTTTATCCCAGTATATAACGCATAATTCATTGTGCAGCGCTATTTTATCAAAAAAATTATATTTTAGAACTAAGTTATCTGAAAGTGTATTGAGAAACTCTTTTGAAAAAGATTCGAAAAATTTTCTATTCGTCAAATCGAAAAACTTCAATTCATATAAATCGGAAAATCGAATCTCAATATTTGACCTTCAATAGTATCTAAAATTTCATAAAAAAGTTGTTTATAATGTAGTTTCTTGTCTACCAAATTATATGTTTTCCTCCTTTTCACGGGAGAAGCCTCATCAGTTGAATAATTTCCAAATAAAATATTAAAATGAAATTCTGTATAACGGAAACTTGAATTTTATCAATGAGATGTGTTAAACGATCTCTTGAATGAATTATATTAGTGAATTTATGTTGTAAAATTCGAAAAATAAGATCAGTTTGTTCAAATATTAATTTAAAAGTATCAAGAAATAACAAAAATTCTTCATTTTCTAAATAAGATTTTAAACCAACAGCAGCATTCAATGAAACCTGATCTGTTGAAAAGTCATCACTGTTTAATATAAAATCAAATATTTCAATTAATTTGTCTTTATTTTTATGGATGGTAAACTAAACATTGCATGTGATGTAAAATTCCATCGAGTTCGAGCATTACAGGGAATTCTGTTTCCTACTATGTTATTTAAAACTTACGTTTGTTTGAAGACCGTTTAAATGTCCCGCCATTACAGATGCCGTCGTAAGTCTGATTTATTCACAAAGTCGAATCGTTGAAATGTTTTCATTGAAAAATTGAATAAATTGACCGCTGTTCTTCCCGAACTAACATCGTAGAACCCTAAAAATCTTTCCACTAGTTGTCCATTTTTACAATTAATAATTTACCGAACAGACGAATTCTAATCTAACCTTATTTCGCGTGGTGTCACTCAACTTGAAATGATAAATACAATAAGAAATCAATGATTTTTTTTAAAACTTCGCAGTTTTCTTTAACTGTATTATTATGATTTTCGATTTCGCGTGTTCGTGTAGAATCAATCGGATTAACAATATTCTGTTTACCGGTTAATTTAAACTTAATACACAATGTAATATGTTCCTGCGATTTTTCATGTCTTTCTAGGCCACGAGCTAAATTTTTCAAATCATTATAACCCAAGTGCCCCCAACATGAAGTTGTATCTGATGTGAATAGCAAGCAATACCAGCAATATAATTTATTGTGTACATCAGATCCCGTTAACCATACATATTTTTTATAATTATCAGTATTAAACGATCGATTTTGATACTTCCCTGCCATCACTAATCCTTTCAAATCCGGTAAAGGCCGTTTGTTTTTGAAGAACACTTTTCTATCATATGTTAATCCACTAAATGGATTTTCTAAGAACTCTGCAACTAAGTCACTCATAATTTTAACGTTCACCGATTCCGATTAGATAAATTATAACTTAAAAATTAACTACTTAACCTTACTACGCCTCGTGGAATAAAATCAACAACTAACCGCATTCTTCTAGCAGAGGGAGGCGGGAGCGCAAGTAATCGTATTTCATTCGACCGACGAATGGATACGAAAAGCTAGCCTCCCTACCCTGTTGCCGTTTTCGCCGTTTCACGCTATTTGGCGATTGACTGGTCGGAAAAACAGCAACTGTGTTGAACAACACAACTCAGCGTTTGAGATATATAGAGAATCTAGCCTCTGACCACTGTTGCCGGATTGAAAATAACTACTGAGAACGGGGAATTAATTGTAAAATTTAAAGAATTATCAGAGAAACAGGAAATGAAATGGAGAATGATCATTAAGATAAATTGGTGAGGAGGCTGAGCCTCCTTAGCCTCCTTCGAGGAGCCGCCACTGCAGCCATGTAGTCGTGGGTCTTCAAAACGACAGATTTTACAGTTTAAAGACATTCACAGTTATTGTTACAATTTGGAATGAAAATATTTGTTATTTTTATAAATAAAACATTAGAGTAAGTAGTTCAACATTTATTGAACATTGTGGCTCAAGGTACACCGTAGGTATGTCCAAGGTACTCTGCCTAGGTGTACCTTGAGCCACTTCACATTTTTTTTTAAATTATTAATAAAAAGTACAATAAAACAATTTCAATTATTGTGTTGTTAAAATGGTTTGCTAATACCTTGTACTTATCCACTGACCTAGTATCAGGATTTTTTTTTCTATTTTGTAAGAAATATGATGAATTTGAAAAAAATGGCCCAAGGTACACCACCTTCCCCTACTCTTACAGTCTGCTCTGTAGTGGAGCTTATTGATCACTCTAAGTGCTTTTCGTTGAAGAGCAAATATTCTGCTTGTTGCAGTACAATGCCCCCATGATAACAAAGCATACGAGATATTGGACTGGATGAGAGCATGAAAGGCCATAAACAAAATTGGATGTGATACGGTATCGGCCAAATTTCTCAGTACAAAAATATTTGAATTTAATTTCTTTGCCAACACATCTACATATGAGTGCCAAGATAGTTTGCTGTCACGTTGCACTCCTAGGAACAGAATCAGAATTTGCATTGATGTTAGTGCTGAGAGTGAATAACATTTTTTGAGTTTTTGTAGCGTTTAAGCTGAGACCATTTGCGGCGAACCACTCTGAAACTGTCTTTTGTGAATCATTGATATGAACCTCTAAATTTTCCTCGTTTTCATCACTCCTCGTAAGAGTTGTGTCGTCAGCAAAGAGTGAGTATTCAACAGAGGGATCACAAGTCGTCAAATCATTCATATAGATAATAAACAACAATGGACCGAGGACTGATCCTTGAGGCACACCAAATGTTGTTGTTAATAAGGCGGAAAGTTTGTTGTCTGTTTCAACTACTTGTGAACGATTACTCAGATAAGAGTTCATCAGGGCCAGCGATTTTAGAGAGAAGTTATAATATCTCAATTATATATGATGACTGGTGTTCCACAAGAGGTGATCTTGGCACCAACTTTGTTTCACAACTTTACAGATGATGGTACACTTGATACCGCTTTCTCATCTGAAGCCCCTATACGAATTCATTGACCTCTCTAGAACATCGTAGAAGGAAGGGGGGCGATCTCTCCCTTTTCTATAGATGTGCGAGAGATTCCAGATAGGCGAACTAGACAAGCTCAAGCTGGTCACCCCTTCAATGTCAAGTTCAAGACCTGCCGAACTTCTTCTTACCAGACTTGATTTTTCTATCCAATGGCGAAGTTGTAGAGCTCTTTACCTAGAGAGATCTTTTCCTATCCCTATAATCTTCAAACTTTCAAGAAAAATTCAAATGCTTATCTTCTCTCTCAGCATTCCACCGATGGCACACACGATGTTCTTCGAACATTATAGGTTTCCCTCTCGTATAGTCAGAGTATAGAAAATAAAAGAAGAAATTACCCAACGTCAACTACTGGTTGTTATTATCAAGTCGATATAAGAACCAGAATAATACAACTGGAATCTTTTGGTCAAGCTTACGGTGAATAATTAAAGCGTTGCATAATCTTATGACATTCTAAGTAGCTCTTCCCTTGGTCGGATTGTTTCATTTCCTCCAGTCTCGACGAAACTGACCAATACCCTTATCGACAAAATTTAACTGGTTTCATCAGAAGAAAAACTCCAAAATGTTGGTGAGTTACATCTAGTATTCTTAACCACAATGTGAATTCTTCTGTTAATTTTTAGTCTCCTCTTTCCAGTTCCTCGAACGGACGAAACCTACACTTAGGATGCAGATCATAATATAGTAACAGGAACATGAATTTACCTCATATGTCGACTAACCGAGACACGTTTACACGTGAATTCAGTGTTCATTATAATCAACACGTATCAGAAACGTTTTCTCTCCAATTTCAATAATAAATTATTGTCACCTTCGAACGATCTATTGGTGAATGAGGAAGGGTTCGCAAATATGTACATTATACGAAACGGCAGCAAAAATAACTACATAGGAGAAATAATTATCATCCACTAACAATATATTAATAATAGGTTGGTAACAGTGGAGCAGCGTGGGAAAGCCACAAGTGCTACCACCTGATTATACGTCACTTAAACCCTCATGGCCTACTGTTATTAGACCACTTTACTCACGCTATTGTTTTAGTATTTCGTGGGAGTCCCTTCGGTAGCTTCTGCTAGCCCTTAAATATAGGTTATTAGAATGCTGGAACTTATTTGATTAATTCTCGTGCATGATATAAAACCATCCTCTGATGAAAGCATATGAGAAATGTATTCTATGAAGACATTATTTCGATCGTTAACACCCTCTTCTAAATGCTATCCACATCAGTACGAATATTTTGACAGTGTGTTGGTTTTCTTCGAAGTATTATAGCAAATGTGATCGCTTGATAAAAGAAGAAATGATGCCGTCAAAAATTAATTATGATTGACGTTCTATTTAAGTTTTCTCAAACTTTCACGTGTCATTAACGATATAGCAGCCCCTTATGTGGTTAACAGGAGGAGCTTAGAAGAAAATTCACAAAACACTGTCATTGATGGTTCTCTTTCAGATATAATTTAAGAATATAATAAACTATGCCCGCAGAAACAACAGGTACCCCACGTTTCGAGACTTAATGCACTATATTTCAAATGACTAGGAAACGCTAAAGGCATGAAAAGACGTGAGCTCATTCAAATTGACAGGGTTATCTATGTTATGGAATTAACTATCACGGACATTATGTTACTGTTCATATGTCAACTGTCTATCATATAAAGGTTACCTGTCTTGCTGAGAGATTACGTGCTATTCATGGTGGAGCCAAGCTGGTATTGACGGACGTTTCGGTAGAATCACATCTGTCATCTTCAGGTCTAATAATAGCTTGCTACGGCTTGTTGTTACTCGAAAAATTCAATTCGAGTTACAAGAAGCCGCAGATTGTAAAATAATATCCAAAGCCTTATGAACAAGATTAACTGGAGTAATAAGCTATGAAGAACTTTATTTTGAATAAGTAGATTTTTGCGGATAGCTAATCTTGAAAAATCTTGGGATCCGGATGGATTCCGCGTCGACTTGATGCTAAAGTTTCGCCAACCATTACAGGTGGCATCTTGAGGGCAGACTTGAGGCTTGAACTGAAATTGGTTCTACTGGTTTTTGTAGCTGTATTTATTGTAGGATAATAACTGTGTAGAAGTAAATCCTTCAAGCTACAGAGTTCACTACCTTTATTCCTGTGATCATGTGCGAAGTGGAATCTTAAAGGATGGTTTCCAAATGTTGAGAAGGTAATATCCTGATTATTTGGATGTTTTAGGATTCCTATAGCTTCAAGGATATTTCGCTGATAGAATTTTGGGGCTCGGGCTAGGATTTTAGTATTTGCGAAAAGGATTTGATGGTTAGTGTCAAACTTGTGTTCCGCAACTGCAGATCTACTGGTGTCACGAAGCCTTGTACAGCGCTCATGTTCTTCCACACGAGTAGCTACTGTACGACCTGTTTCACCAATGTAGACTCTACCGCAAGAGCAGGGAATGCTATAAGCACTTTCTAAGTGAAGAGGAGGAAGGGGATCTTTGATAGGTTTGTAAAACTGAGATAATTTTGGAAGTGTGGAAAACCGGGTAGAAATATTATGTTTTTTAAGGATTTTGGGAATTCGATCTGTTATATTTTCAATATATGGAAGGTAGGCAGTCGATAAAGCAGGCGGAGGGATTTGTGGCTCAGGTCGATTTGAAATTTTAGGCGAAGTGTATTTCTTTACGGCTTTTTGAATGTTGTAATGGGAGAAATTGTTTGATATTAATACAGATGGAAGATGTTTCATTCTGATTTTAAGGATTGAGGTTGAAATTGACAGCTCTGTGGACCAAGGAGTTCATGACAGATTGCCTTTGGGCAGGGTGATGGTGGGGAAGACCATTGAGGTATATATCGGTGTGAGTAGGTTTTCGATACACAGAATGTCCTACAGTACCATCCTACCATCAGTCTGTCGACTAACCAATACATCTAGGAACGAGAGTGAACCTTGCGATTCGACTTCCATGGTGAAAAGGATATTGGATGTAATGAATTTAAATGATTGAGGAAGGGAACAAGATTTTCGCGACCATGTTGCCAAATAACAATAGTGTCGTCGACATATCTGAACCAACATTTCGTCTTGAGAACAGATGAGTCGATAGCATCTAGTTCAAAAGTTTCCATGAAGATATTAGCTATATTCGGAGGAAATGGGGAACCCATGGCAGCTCCCGAGGACTGCTTGTAAAACTTGCCATCGTATGGGAAGGATAGACAAAACTCAAATAACGGTAGTAAGTCCATGGAAATGTTCCTGGCAGGTAACAATTGAGAAATTGTGGGAAGGGTGTCTGGAATGGGTAAAGAGTGATTCGACGTCGAAGCTGACGAGCAAATTGCCATCTTAATCACCTTCTTTTAATTTGTAAAGCTTCATCAGCTTCCGCAGTGATTGTATCAGTAGAGTCATCAGCAAAACGTACTATATTTTCAATCATTTCGAGCAGGAATAGCAAAGGTCCCAATGCTGAGCCCTGTGAAACTCCATGCAATGTTACAATTCTGGTCCGAATGAGACTCATGACAGTTATTCATAATTACTATTTTCTGTTTTCTATTTGAAAGATACGTTTGAATTAGGCTATAAGCAATACCTCTGACACCTAGACAGAATAGTTTGTTAAGAAGCTGTCATAATTTACAGAGTCGAAAACTTTGGATATATCAACACATAACACTGCTACTTTATATAAAGTATATACATAGAATATCAAGGAATTTACATTCCTTGTAAAGACTTCGAAAGATATAATGGATAGACCAATCGAAGACTAGGAGTGAGAAAAAAAGGAGTATATGAATGCTATACGAAAAAACCAGGAAACATCGTCCTCGGCTGAGCACGAGAAAACAACAAGACACAACATACATATCGACAATACCAGGATAGTAGCCAACATCGAAAACTACAAAATCAGGATAACCAGAGAAGCTGTAGAGATGATACCCAAAGGACTATCATAATCTTGGAAACTAATCCTGACAAGCATGAGAATTACCACAGTTCAATCATCGAGCTGCACGCCGACTGGCCATGGAAGTCAATCGGATTAGATCAGTCATGAACCTATGCAGGTACTTTACCTGCCTCAAGAGCTCGGAAACATCAGTAACAAGAATCCGTAGCAAGCTTTTGTCAAGCAAGACCTGAAGATGGGAGATGTGAAACGCCGTCAAGACTCGTATGTTCCTACCAGGGACCAAAAATCCAAGCGGAACATAACTCGAAAATCAAGCACACGTACACATACTGAGATCTTGTCAAAAGTAGTCTAGATCGATTCAAAAAAAAGATACGTGTTGCACTCGGGGACTGCCGCGGTAAAGCTATTGCATAGCATTTTTTCTCAACTTATGCAATTATAATTATTTATTTTTTTTAATTTACGGAGTATTTTTTTTTCTTTGATATATTAATTCAAGTTGCATTTGAGCGTGGTGACCGATAAGAAAACAAATTTTTTTCTTTTATTGAATAAATGAGAAGTTAATATCGTTTAAAATATTTTTATTATCTTACAATACATGTAGGTTATTCAGGAATTTGTTATCATTGAAACTATAGGTTTATGGTAACTGAATAACTGAAATAAGAGACATAAGTTTGAGACTTGATATCCTCTAAATATCTGAAAAATACCGCGACAATGGTGGTCCCATATTTTGTTGTGGATTCTTGTGGATCATTATTCATTTTCAAATTCAATTTTTCCGAAAGAAAAGTTGTCAACCGCTCTGATTTTTTATCAGCGATGTTGAAATCGCCAGCCAAGATAAGTGGAAATTTATTACCATTTGTACCAAGTATTTTCGACCCTTCTTCAGTGTACTTAAGTGCGATGAATAAAATGCTCTACCTCGTCCAATTTTGGATTCGGAGAAATGTAAATTGCTACCATGACTATGTGTAGGCCATTTCTGAGTTTGCATAAGCACGCACAAATATCTCCAACAAATGAGCGCCTAACATTAACATCGCTAACGTGTGCAATATTTATTTCAATATTCGGAGTCATAATATTAGTAACATTATTATTATTTTGGTAAATAGCTACCCCACCTTTTGGAACAGTATCTCGTTTGAATTGAACAATACAATTGAAATTAGGTATTTCAATCGGATTATCATGCGCCATGCAAGTTTCGGTAAGAAGTAACACATTTGTTTGCCTCGTAACTGAATCTTGTAAATCGTATTTGTGACTATTTAGACTTTGGCAATTGAAAGTCATTATTGAAATGCCATTTCTATTACTAATGAAATCTAAGACACTTTGAGCTGTCGTCTGAACACTATTTAAAGGCAGTCTTTTGAATTTTTGCAACAAAGGTGCAGTCGATGCAGCTTGCCTTCGATTATTATAAAATTTGAATGTAAAATTATCGTTTTTTGTTGTTATTTTTCGTTACGGAATTTCTTGATTCGGTCGCCGCGCTCAAAGCCCGCGATAAAAGCTATATGCAATATATGCAATAGCTTAATAGAAACAGGTACCCTCAGGTCTCTGCTACGCGCGTCTAACGTATAAACTCTAACTCACGCGTAGCGAGCTCCTAGAGGCATATGTCAAAATGATTTCGTTCGTAGCTAATTACAGAGGACGTCTGGAGTTCATGCAATTATGTTTTTAGATAATTCGAACCTTCTAATTTCGATAGGCCACGTGAAAATCCCGGAGTCTAAAGTGCTAGAGTGTTATAACATTCGTATAAAATAGCGAAATTTCTCACTTTTAGAAACTTCAAATTAATTAATTAATTTGACACATGTGTTTAGATGGATGAAAATACTAAGTTCGGAACCATAATACTCGACATTTAATTCCATAATTCATTGCCAGGCTCAAAAGAAACGTAATATTTCGATACGAAATTAACGGTAACGAGGTTGACAATTATTTTTTACTTCCTTACGTCTTGGCTTTGCTCAATGAAAATGTCCATGTAATTATGAGGATCGATGGCAATTTTCCTGACAGTTTGACAGATCTGCATTTTAATATCAACCGTAATTACAAAAAATGATTAATAGTTATCAAGGAAAAAATATGGAAAGTTAAGAAAATAATTGGACAAGCGTGCAACTTATGATTAAGTCGATTTCTCGGAGTTTAGACAATGCTTTTAATAGACGTTCGATTTTGAATTACGTCCGAGTTTCAACAGACTCTAATTATAATCTTCCCGATAACAGTGCAGGGTAAATTATTCTAAGTTATTCTTTAAAGTCGATATACAAGCGAAACGTAAATTACGGGTACATTTGCTTTTAAGTTCAAAAATTCATGAAAGTCACTACTACTTTAATTCGGGCAATCATTATTATTTAGTTTAATAATTTGCATTCATCATCCACAAATGAATTATTATTTATGTTCTCCTCTCTATAAATCACTTAAACAATGAAAGTTCTATAAACTTAGTTAAACTTAATAGTTTTCCGATTGGAGTAGCTTCAGCTTTAGTGAAACGTCGCATTTATTTATTAAATTCTTGAAAATTGAACTTTTAAATAGTTATTCTATTGATTATTAACACAGAGTGAGCGTAGCGCAGGAAGCCGTCTCTTGAATCATCCCATATAGCACAAGGTATGTTATGGTGTAGCGGCCAAATGGCAAATGCACTCGACTTGAAATTTTAACACAAACCAGATATGATGCTCGAAATTTACTGGCATCAAAATTCAAAGCGTACCTTGAGCCGTTCTCGAGTTATTGAATAGAGTTGACAGACTGCGGCTCGCGCTCTTGATCGGCTTATGTGAAAAAAACAGGGCGAGCGTAGTGAACGAAGTATTTCCTCCTTTCGGGAAACTCACTCACTTAGTCTTAATATTTCGGGCGTATGCCCAACGTACTGGCGACCTCCGAGTTATTATTATTAATACAGGGAGGAAACGGTGAGGTTTCTTTATATCTTTATCATAACACCTAGATGAGTGGTTCTCACTCAAGACTGTTCATCAACCTCTCGGGGTAGACCTTGTGTCGGTTTGAATCCCATTATAGGATTTAATTTCAGTATTGTTTTAATTGGTAATTAATTTAAATAAATAAGTCCAGGTGAGCGTGACCCTGACATCTTTGTTATAATAGCGGCAGTTATATTCATCGCTGTACGTTTTCGTTCTATATCATTTTACAGGAGGTGTCGTTCTTGCGGAATTCATTATTTCCAGGCAGGAAGATCGATTCGGCATTGTGTGTGGGAACGTTGAAGCAAGTATTTAATAAAACTTCTACCATTTTGGGCATTCTTAGGTATGCCTTTACTTTATGGTCTTTTAAATATTATTATAATTATGTTTGATATGATATAGAGTTGCCGATTGACTGGATATTTTGGGAAATTTTCTCTTAATGGAATATATGGATTATATGGATATATCGAAATTCGATTCCAAGTATTTCAACAACAGACTCGGATAATAATCATATCATGTGTTATCTGAGTAGGACTGATTTGTCTCTGATCAAATATTCTCCTTTAATCTCATTTCCAATATGATACTGTTTCAGAGATACATGCACTGAACATCCATCGAAGAATTGGTTATCTTTGATGAAGTTTTGACATTTATCGCCTTGCTCCCGAATAGTTTTGTTTGAACAGTAAGACGAGCTTTCATGTATTTTTATCCTACCCAGTGCATCAAGGGTTACCTTGCTGTCTGTGCTTATGCTGATGTGGGTTTGCGTTCTTTCTTCCAGCGCTGTTTGGGCACAGCACATTACAAGTAGTTGAGGTAGTACCTATTTCCGCTTGAAGGATAGTGGTGTGTTTGCCCAAAGGTTTAATAATAGCGTTTTCTAGGCGTTAGCGATATATCCCTGCTTCCACATCTCACCATTGGTTGTATACTTATTATGAAGAATGTATCGTGGTGACATCTCATCCAATATCTTTCGATAGATGGGATTTGTTTTCCCAGTAAAGGGTAGTAATGTGTGGATGCCTTTTACCTTTCATGTTTGCAGTGACACAAGTATGTAGGCAGATCTCATTGCAGCTCCTTGTATAGTCAGGTGCGAAGATTCCATCCTCATTGGAGCTGCAAGGGAAACCGTGGCAGCTTATTCTAGGGCTCTGTGGTCGCGGCAGAATTAACTTTGTGAGATGCTCCAAGGATCTGGTCGTTTTGAGCTCTGTTTTATTCCGCCACGGCACTGAGGCATATGTCAACTAGGGTTTAAGTATGGGTCATTTGAGTTGAGGACCCAATTGTGGCCAATAGCCGTATTTTATTTATGTTCATAATGAATTCAAATCAAGTAATGGCTGATTCAAATTTTTAATTAGTATACGATAATTTTGTTGCTCTTCATATTGACTGATTTGCTTGTTTATTGCTAAATATATAGATGAATAGACAAAACAAACAGCATACCGTCGTTGACGCGGAAACCCACGAATAGAGACCAGAACAAAATGTGTTGTGCAATCAAACAATAAACGTTTCGAAAGAGGCATATAATGCCAAAATAAGAATAACGCTTATCGAATGTCCGAATTCCCGAATGGCTCAGGTTCGTTTTGGACTTTCGCCAAAGCAATTGGCAGGAATTTCACTTCTAGTTCACTCTCTTCCCTAACCAAATATAATGGCACATTGACTGATACACAAGAAAAACCCAACCTTGTTGCTGAAATGTTTGCAGCAAATTCAACTTTGAATCCACGAGGGAAGGACCCTCCTAACATTGCTGCCATTAATTGTCTTCCGTCAGCGCACAATTAGGCTCATTCTGCTTGATGTCAATACTAAAAAGTCTATGGGGCCAAACGAATTCGACCTGCCATTTTCAAGCAATGTGCGCCTGAGTTAACACCAATTTTCTGCAGGTTATTTATCCTTCCATACAAACCTGGCGTGTTTCGTTTCAGCTGGAAGTCAGCTAAAGTGCAACCAATTCCAAAAAAAGAAAAATGTACCCTTCCTATTAATTTTAAACCCATTTGCACTATTATCTGTGATCTCTAAAGTGATAAGCAATCACATCGAGCTCATCAAATATTGAGAAAGCTATAAGATTGTGGCAATATTGCTTCCGTCAGCAGAGATCTGCTCGTCTACGTAACACATGTATGGCAAAAATTAATTGAAAAATATGGGGAATCTCTAGCTGTATCATTGGATACCTCCAAAGCATTTAACCGAGTCTGTCACCAAAGCCTTCTTGGGAAGCTTGCGTTATGTGGATTGCCGCCTCAACTTTGTAGCTTACTATCGGGTTTTCTCTCAGATAGATCACTCCATCTGGTGATTAACGGAGTATCCTTTGATACAATTACTATCAACGATGGTGTTCCACAGGGATCTGTATTGACACCAACTTTGTTCTTGCTCCATATAAACGATCTGCTGGAAGTGACCACCTGTCCTGTCCATAGCTTTTGCAAATAATGGTACACTTCATCCAGCTGTCTCATCTAGAGCTCCTATACCATCCATTGAAGCCAAAGAAGCGAGACAGGGACAGATTGACGCAATTTATAGAGATCTGCCAAAGATTTTGAGATCGGGTTCTGATAATTTAACAGAGCTTAAAGCAACCAAAACTCAAGCTTGCGTCTCCTCCAGGAATGTAAAGCCCACAATTCCTAATATGATGATGTCAGGTACAACTATTCCTATGCAGTCTTCTATAACAATGCTCGAGATCACCACAAATAGCACCTTCTCGTAATGTCTCCCTTTTCTATGGATATTTCCAAAGTAGGTGTTCATCAGGCCTGCTGAACTTCTTCCTATCAGACATTTTTAATCGAACAGCGAAGTTGTGAAACTCTGTAAACTCTATAATAGAGCTTAATGAAATGAAACTTGATGTCTGGAAAGATGGCAACAGAAATAATATATACAAAGACCTGCTTGCTTATGCTCTCTAGCGGGAACGGCCATCACAAAGCCATGAATTATTTCTAGATCTGAACTTTCGGGATTGAGGAGATTAATTGCTTCATTTTATGAGATTCCAATGCTAGAAGAAATATTATTTCAGGTATTCGTGATATCGCCGCCCCTTCCATACGGAAGCTCCCAAATTATACCTCGTGTCCGTTGAAGGAATTCACTTCTTATTATATATTTATGCCGTTCTAAATTATTAAGGAAGAAAGTAATATTACCCAAGTGCAACATCTTTCCTTTATACACAGAGAGAAGTATGAAACATCTCAATAAATTTGGTAATGACCAATGTCCGCCTAGAAGTAGCCATAAATTCATTTAACAACTTTAGTGGCTCTTGCTCGCCGCAATTTATGGTTCCTACGGGACTCTCGCGTAAATTTAGAAGTAGTGCTGAATTCTATCTGAGAAGTTGCCATTACAACCGGCAATGTAGAGACCATAAGTATATCTTTGGCGCTTTTATAATACTAGGAAGACCAATATCTAACTACATAATTATAACTTATTCATTTCAAATTTCATTTGACGACGTTACGGCGTAAAGTTTAAACAGTTTGAATTAAACGTTCCCTATACTCATATTTATCGGAGTTTTCAACTAGAAATAGCCACGTATTGCAAGATGTCTCAGTTCAAATGGGGAACAAATATAGTGTAGTATATAAGGTTATATTAATCGAATAAAATCAGCTATTACATGATTAAAATTTGTTCTGAATTGAAATAAAATAACTATTAAAGTTTGATTTTCACTAATTTAATGGATAAATGCAACTATAGTTTCGCTAACAGAATTTCATTCTAGATTCATCAATTTTACTAATAGTCGAGGAAATAAAGCAGTAAAAAAGGCCAGACCTTCCAAACTTGGCGCAATTGGAGGGATTGAGATGCGGTTTTCTGCATTCGATTCAGAAAATGATTTAGAAAATTTGTCCGGTATTTTTTTTTTGCGGAAAAAATTTATTGCATTTCTACAGCCCAAAAATGCATTTTTCTGAGCGCCCTTTTTGAGGTGAATGAGAAAAACCGACTCGAATTGGTTTCTCGGGGGTTTTTGGAGTCGCTGATCACGAATATGCTATCAAGAAAATTCCCTGAGGTCCCCTTGGACCTCCCCCGGGGTACCCGGGCGTTTTGACGCCGGAGATATCGATGAAATTAATTAAAAACCTATTTTTAATGTTTTTTAACTTTTCAAGAGGTGATATAAATGTTGCTAGTGGAAACTCTTCTGCAATACCTGTTGGTACCCTGAGACTGGGTCTTGAATAGTAGACTTCCGCGGATAGCTAATCTTGAAAAATCTTCGCTTCCGCGTCACAACAACTCGACTTGATGCCGACGTTTCGCCAACCATTACAGGTGGCATCTTCAGGGCAGGCTTGAGGCGGAATCCATCCGGAAGCCAAGATTTTTCCTGAGGCTGGGTAACCTCGTCCTCCTCTAGGAATTTGTTAATTTTTCTTAATTAAATGTAACAAATTCTAGCTCTCGAGCATTTTCTTAGTCGCCGATTACGACTATGACACTCATAATGGTCTGCAAATTACCTGGGGGTGTTTTCGGGTCTTTGGAGCCCTGTTTATCTGCTCCATCTTCTACGAATTTGTTCATTTTTCTTCATAGAATGTAACAAATTCTTGTTCTCGGGGGTTTTTATTGTCGCCGATCACGATTATGATACTCACAATGTTGTGCAAATTCCTAGAAGATGACGTAAATACAGAAGGCTCCAGGGACCCCGAAACACCCCCAGGTAATTTGCAGAACATTGCGAGTGTCACAGTCGTGATCGGCTACTTTGAAAATCCCCGACAGCTACAATTTGTTACATTTAATTAAGGAAAATTAATAAATCCCTAGAAGATGACGTGGTTACCCGGAATAAGGGTACACCAGGTATTTCAGAATAGTTTTTTAACGTCGTAATCATCACTAGCTCCCTTTATATCACCTCTTGAACAGTTAACAAATATTAAAAATAATTTTTTTATTAATTTCATCGATATCTAGGGCGTGTGGACGCCCGAATAACCCGGAGGAGGGCCAAGGGGACCTCAAGGAATTTTCTCGATAGCATATTCGTGCTCAGCGACCCCAAAAACCCCGAGAAATCAATTCGAGTTGGTTTTTTTATTCACCTCAAAAAGTGCACTTAGAAAAATTCATTTTTTGTAGAAATGCAACAAATTTTTTCCGCAAAAAAAAATACCGGAAAAATTTTCTAAATCACTTTCTGAATCGAATTCAAAAAACCGCATCTCAATCCATCCAACTGCGCCGGGTTTGGAATGTGGAATGCTCCATTTCCTCGACTAAATAACCAATAATGATGTTTATTGTACCACTTTGTTTGTAACTTAACATAACCTAACCTATCCAAACCAAACCTAAGCTAACCTAACCTACTAACCTAACTTTGTTGATATAGAATGCAAATATTGTAATCGCGCTAATCTTAACACTCTCATAATAATCAATAATGATTGTCTATTGTACCCCTTCGTTTCTAACCTGACCTACTAACCTAACTTTGTTGATATAGTAAGCAAATATTGTAATCGCGCTAATCTTAACATGTAGGAATATGGAAATGGAACCCAATTTACGTTTTCCGGCTGAACTTTATTAAACTGTATTGTCGTAGATTACATATATGAATAATGTAGTATCAGCTTCTGCCATTACTGTTAATGTGTAATTGACTAAAAGAATGTCAGATATACTGTACAGGGTGTGTTCCTACTATATTGCAATACAACTTCAAACCCCAAAATAAATAGTCTTATATTTTGTTCAATGTTAAAGATGAAACAAGTAAGTTTAATAAACCTGTAGTATATAAATTAATTTATTCAGAGTGTGCTAATTTTCACATAAGTAGATCTAGTCGAAGTATAGAAATTAGATATAAGGAAAATTTACGATCTTTTAGACTTAATAGAACAGATTCATCTTTCTCTAACCATATTTTAGAAACAGGGCACACTTTTCCAAATTTAGATGAAGTAAAAATTATACATAATCAAAGTGGAGGTTTTAAATTAAACAAACAGAATCAGCAGAGAAATTTAGAATACCCTATTTCTATTCTTCATCCCTATATTCAAACCTAAACTCCACTTGTTACTTGTACCTTATTTTGACTTATAAATATCTTAAGACCTTTCATGTTTATTCATACTTTAGTATCGTTTTGAAGATGACACGATATTTGTCAAATCTATAGTCATGTTAGTGTTTCTATACGAGGGCAAGGGGAAACGTACCTGAAAAATTAAACAAGAAGCCATTTTCTTCAAGTTTGGAAATAGATGAAAATCGCAGGGGGTCAAATATGGAATATGGTAGATGACTAACCAATTCGTAGCGCAATTCATGCAATTTTGCAAAAATCTACAAGGTTGCTTGCTTTCGATGGGTGTCAAAACAGAACTGAATGACATATCAGTCTGAAAATTTAATGCGTTCGAGTTAAAGATTGTATAATCTAATTTCATATTAATTTATTTATAGTTTGAATTGCAGTGCCATCTCACGAGGTTATTGTAAACTCCATGTTTCTGTTTTTTAGATCAAGTGTTTTGTGTTGTCAATGAGACATTTTTTTTGTATTATTAGTGTTGTATCGTATTATCAAATACAATTTGAAAACAAACATTGAAATACTTTCAATCATACAATTATCATTATCGATACGATTAGTTGGTGTATAATTGAAACCACATCAACAAAGATTGTACATCACAAATGTCACAAGGGATATTTGCTTATGGCGCCATCTGTTTCATTTTTCAGGGACTTTTCATTTTGCCCTCGTAATATAAGTGATAAGAAGCAAAGTAATAATTGTTTTATTATATTAATGTGATAAATTATAACAACCTATCGGCCGTCATTATCGATTCTTCACAAACATTTCTTATGAATAAATGTAAAATAATAAAGAATTGTCCTTTTATGTTTATTTTTTACTCAGCTTAATAGTTATTAATCTCATTTGCTATTTTCTATCATTAATGATTTTAAGTTAGATCATTTGATAATGCATATTGGTAAGTTGCGAACAGTTAGTGAAAGGTTATAATGTCGTGAAAAAACGGCGTCAACATTGTGTTTGTCAACAACGCGGTAGGCGATGCATCATTGATGACCGCCTGTGCTCTGCGATCGCAATCTCATGCATTAACTACCAGATCCAGTTTAAGGTATTTTCAAATCATTTTTCATCTCGGAAGCTCAGATTATTTCATGTTTACGACGAACACCTCGAAAACAGATTCATCTACTCACGTTCAACATCATTCTACTCGAATGATACTTCATTTAATACAAAATAAAAACAATTATTCACATCGTCGATAACGTTACTAAGTGAGTGCGGTAATACAATTGCTCAAATATACATAGAGAAAACTGTAATGTGATGTAGATTTCTCTAGTAGTGTGACACCACAACTGAATAGCTCCAGGTAGCTGTTTCGCTTCCTCTGATCTATCAGTGGAATGAATTCAATGAATAGAGTTGTAGGGGCACCGATCGGTATCTCTGCTGATGTTCAGTGGCGGCTCGTGAACTTTTTGAGAGAGGAGGCTGGACATAAAACGTTTTTGTAAAAATATACTCTATTCAGCCAATTAATTTAACCTTCAGTGACAAAATTGATTGTTACCCAGCAAGAACCAACGTGGAGGTATAGAGTTTCTCTTGCCCACAAATTTTTTTTTCGTTCGTTTTTTGTTTTTTATTTTTTTTTGGATTTTTAATTTTTTTTCTTTTTTTTTGGAATTTTTCATATTTTGTTTTTTGTTATTAATTTTATCAACTTTTCTATATATTAACGAAATTCTACGGTCTTTAATTTACGAAAAATAATCAATAATATTATCATAAAATGTATCATTATGTTTTAAGTGTTTTACTAAATCTTTTTCAATAGATATTAAACTAACATTGTATAAACGATTTTGGCCCATTGTATTTCGCATGTATGTTTTAATTCGTTTGAGAGTAGAAAATGATCTCTCCACCGATGCCGACGTGACAGGAATGGTGACTGTCAAACAAAGTAGTTTATAAAACTGAGGTAAGACTTGTTGCAAATCATTATCTATCATATATTTTATCATATCGGCGTGACTGTCGTACTGGCCTAAAATATCTTTATCCCAGTATACAACGCATAATTCATTGTGCAGCGCTATTTTATCAAAAAAATTATATTTTAGAACTAAGTTATCTGAAAGTGTATTGAGAAACTCTTTTGAAAAAGATTCGAAAAATCTTCTATTCGTCAAATCGAAAAACTTCAATTCATGTAAATCGGAAAATCGAATCTCAATATTTGACCTTTAATAGTATCTAAAATTTCATAAAAAAGTTGTTTATAATGTAGTTTCTTGTCTACCAAATTACATGTTTTCCTCCTTTTCACGGGAGAAGCCTCATCAGTTGAATAATTTCCAAATAAAATATTAAAATGAAATTCTGTATAACGGAAACTTGAATTTTATCAATGAGATGTGTTAAACGATCTCTTGAATGAATTATATTAGTGAATTTATGTTGTAAAATTTGAAAAATATGATCAGTTTGTTCAAATATTAATTTAAAAGTATCAAGAAATAACAAAAATTCTTCATTTTCTAAATAAGATTTTAAACCAACAGCAGCATTCAATGAAACCTGATCTGTTGAAAAGTCATCACTGTTTAATATAAAATCAAATATTTCAATTAATTTGTCTTTATTTCTATGGATGGTAAACTAAACATTGCATGTGATGTAAAATTCCATCGAGTTCGAGCAATACATGGAATTCTGTTTCCTACTATGTTATTTAAAACTTACGTTTGTTTGAAGACCGTTTAAATGTCCCGCCATTACAGATGCCGTCGTAAGTCTGATTTATTCGCAAAGTCGAATCGTTGAAATGTTTCCATTAAAAATTGAATAAATTGACCGCTGTTCCGAACTAACATCGTAGAACCCTAGAAATCTTTCCACTAGTTGTCCATTTTTACAATTAATAATTTACCGAACAGACGAATTCTAATCTAACCTTATTTCGCGTGGTGTCACTCAACCATTATACCCGCATAAAACAAAACAAATGCCTGCAAATACTGACGCGTTAGTCATAAAATCGCGAAGCTTACTCTCGTATTTACAAAACAAATCTAACAATTCCCTAAAATTACCTTTATTAACTGAATTTTCAGTTTCATCATGCCCTCTAAAAGCCAAATCTTGAAATGATAAATACAATAAGAAATCAATGATTTTTTTTTAAACTTCGCGGTTTTCTTTAACTGTATTATTATGATTTTCGATTTCGCGTGTTCGTGTAGAATCAATCGCATTAACAATATTCTGTTTACCGGTTAATTTAAACTTAATACACGATGTAATATGTTCCTGCGATTTTTCATGTCTTTCTAGGCCACGAGCTAAATTTTTCAAATCATTATAACCCAAGTGCCCCCAAAATGAAGTTGTATCTGATATGAATAGCAAGCAATACCAGCAATATAAGTTATTGTGTACATCAGATCCCGTTAACCATACATATTTTTCATAATTATCAGTATTAAACGATCGATTTTGATACTTCCCTGCCATCACTAATCCTTTCAAATCCGGTAAAGGCCGTTTGTTTTTGAAGAACACTTTTCTATCATATGTTAATCCACTAAATGGATTTTCTAAGAACTCTGCAACTAAGTCACTCATAATTTTAACGTTCACCGATTCCGATTAGATAAATTATAACTTAAAAATTAACTACTTAACCTTACTACGCCTCGTGGAATAAAAACAACAACTAACCGCATTCTTCTAGCAGCGGGATGCGGGAGCGCAAGTAATCGTATTTCATTCGACCGACGAATGGGTACGAAAAGCTAGCCTCCCTACCGTGTTGCCGTTTTCGCCGTTTCACGCTATTTGGCGATTGACTGGTCGGAAAAACGGCAACTGTGTTGAACAACACATGCTCAGCGTTTGAGATATATAGAGAATCTAGCCTCTGACCACTGTTGCCAGATTGAAAATAACTACTGAGAACGGGGAATTAATTGTAAAATTTAAAGAATTATCAGAGAAACAGGAAATAAAATGGAGAATGATCATTAAGATAAATTGGTGAGGAGGCTGAGCCTCCTTAGCCTCCTTCGAGGAGCCACCACTGCTGATGTTCACATAAACCAACAAAGAAAGTGTTAGAGAGAGACATAGAACAACTAACGCCATCTAGCTCTTTCTTTTTCAAGATCCAATGATGAACCAGAAAAAATCAAAATTGTGTTATCTGCATAGGATATTATTGTACCGTTTATATTGGAATTGCAGAGTGTGTTGATATAAACTAGGAAAAGTATCGGGCCTAATACTGTACCCTGTGGAACTCCTATATTAACTGACAATGGGTCACTTGAAGTACCGTTAATTTTAACTATTTGACAGCTATTTTCTAAACAGTTAGCGTCTTTCCCCTGATTCCATAGCTAGAGAGTATATCTAATAGTTCTTTATGTGAGACCGTGTCGAAAGTCTTAACTAAGTCCATAAATATTGCAATTGTTTTTTGATTAATTCAATGTTCAATGATCGCATCAGCCGTGCTCGAAATCCAAACTGATTGTTTGGTAAGAATATTGAATCTATTAAAGAAACTCATTATCCTTAATTACAAACATTTTTTGAAAATTTTACAAAAATTATTGATAGGACTGAAGTGGCGATTTGGGTATGGGAATCACAATCGCTTTTTTATATGCTTCAGAGACAATAGAAGTCTTAAATATGAAGTTAAAAATGTGTGTTTAAGGGTTTAATAATATAATTACGAAACATTTTAATAATTTTAAAAGAGATGACATCCAATCCGGGGACAATCTTATTTTTTAGTGATGCTATTGCATAGATAATGTCATTAAGAGTCATAGGAGTTAGATACATAGGGCAGAGTCTTGTGTTATTTTTTTTTTTTTAGAGTTCATTCTGTTTTGCATTTTATGTTCAATTGAACTGAAGTAGTTGTTAGCATAGTTAGCAGCGCATTTATTTTTGCTAATAATACTATTATTTTCATCTATTAATTGTATAATATTTTTTCTATTAATCATTGAATTGGTAGCATTATTAATTAATGCGTAGATTTTTTTTTCGATTATTGAAGTGATAAATATTAGAATTTGACAGAGTTGTACCTGTATCTTGGGGAATATTATATATATGCAGCTGTATCTTATGTGTCCTAAACAACTTCTTACCTGTAAATAAGCGTGTATAAGAGTGTTATGACTGAATAAAGTGCGTTGCAAAATGGCTTCCTGAGTGAATGTTAATGTTGGTGATGAAAATTTAAAATGTCATTCCATATCGGAACAGATTACAATGCAGGCGACTTGCAAGGAAATGTATAGATATTCTGCGAACACTATGATTTTATCCTCACTTTTACATACTATTAATTCACACGCATATACAAGAGATTTTGAGAAGTTCAAAGGTATTGATCTCACCGCATCCTACAACTATAAAGACAGTTTCTAATTTATGCTTGAGCGATGCGGTAGTTGAAGAAAGACAAATGTTCCTAACATTAAAATGAAAATAACAAAATACTTTTATTTGATGGTATCTATAGAGCCATTTATAGATTATAAAGGCGGAAACATTGTTGGTACCGCTTGCGATAACACGTTACTTGCAACAACAGCATTTGTGTTTATGATTGTTAGTGTTAATTGAAACTTCAAAGAGGTTGACCATATTTGTGCGGTATAAAAAACAAATCACGAATTATTGTTTATATTTGTAAAATCAATTATTTTCAAATTAGAACAAATTGGATACAGAATGTTCTATATTAGAAGTGACAATAATGCACCAAACAGCAAAGCCATGATGAATTTTTTCAAACAACGTGTTAAGTATCGTGTATCTTTGAATGGTTTTGGTGCTTACTTGTTGCAGATTCGTATCTATAGTTTCAATAAAAGTACACTTGTGATACATTTTCACTTACTTCTTTTTTATTATCAAAATGTGACATGTTTCACCATATGGTGAAATGTTACGTTATGTTTAATGAAAACGAAGCTTGTGAAAATTTATTTTATGCCTGGGCAGAGGCCCACTAACACCTATAGGAGCTGTTCTCGCTCAAGACCGTTCATCAACCTCCCAAGGTGGGCCTTGCATCGGTGTGAAACCAGTTGCAGGGTTTAATTTCAGTATTGTTTTAATTGGTAATTAATTCAGATAAATAAGTCCAGATGAGACAGGTCCTCATCTTTGTTATAATAGCGGCAATTGTGTATTCATCGCGGTACGTTATCGTTCTATATAAATTCACGGAAGGTGTCGTTCTTGAGGAATTAATTATTTTCAGGCAGGGAGATCGATTTGACATTGTGTATGGGAACGTTGAAGCAGGTATGTTGTATTTAATAAGTTTCTGCCATTTTAGGCATTCTTAGGTATCGGCCAATATTAAGTCAAAGTTTTTGTTTCGGTCATTCATTTTGAAGCTCCCTAGGTATTGAATGAGATCTATGTTGATTGCTTTCTCCAGATACTAAGGACTTCACAACTCTTTTAGCTGAACATGTACCTAAAGTCATCATATCTACCATCCTAGATTCAGAACCCAATTATTGTTTTGTATGGCCTGTGCACCAAGTTTTGATCAGCCTGCATAATTAGATCTTCACACTTTATAGTTGGTCTGTAAATTCGATAGTATCACAGGAAACATTTCAATTGTAACATACTTTGTTGAGTGTTGAAGTCGAGATAAAACTCGCAACATAAAGTCAGATAATTTTCTATCAATAATCTTCCTAAATCCGAATCGAACTGGAGATACGTTGAATGTGAATATGCAGGATAATTAAACAGAATGGCGAAAACATGTTTACGAAATATATTGCGGTAGATAAACGACGGCCTTTGAAATGTTGAAACAACGTGCCAGTTACTTTTAGGGAGAGATGGAGGTTTGGTTCAATAATAAAAATAAAGTGAAGTGCGTTCGATCGTTGGCAAGCGATTCTAAGTTTATTGAGTCGATCTGCGGTTTGAAAGGTTGCCACTTGTTTTGCGAAAGCTCGATTCCAAATTGCAGTTTCCCTTGTCGCTGGCGTTATATGGCCTTCTATAAAGAATACCGTCGCTTTCGAAATAAGTATTACCGTCTTTTGCTTTACAATTTCTACGTATACCGATTGTATCTACGATTTAATGATTAGTACAACTTATAAATTATTTCAATAAATATTTTGTTCATGTGTTAATTGTCCACAGGATTAAAAACACTACATGGCCAGTAGTCGCTCTGAATAACTTGAAGACGTGGATATAATCACTATCACCTAATACAATGGAATAGTTTTTGCTATTAATCAAGAAGTATCTTTCCCAACACACTTTTAGAAACTATCATTCCAAGATTAAAGATTAGATTGTAATGATTCTGACAGACTGTGTCAGAATGTACATTCTATTACTAGATAGCGGCTAAACTGTTTCTGATTGGTCGAAAGCATTCTGACACAGTATGTTAGAATATCATTCTAACAATGGTTTCAATACAGTAAACAACATTTTTAAAACAGAAATTGAACGAACACATGTTAACTCTAATATATACTCAACAAAAAATCGAAACTGAACGTCAATATGTTAGTTTAACATATATCGGGAAAACAACAAGCAATATTCCAAAATTCCTATAGAAACACAATAAAACAGTCGCATATAAAAGTTTAACAATTTGCACAAATTTATAAATAATTCTAGAACGAATAGAGATTATAAGTTATGTTGTGATGACTGTAATGCTTTGTATATTGGCCAAACAGCTTTTACCAGAGATTTCAAGAACATATGAGAAGCCACAAATTGACTCTCTTAGGTATTGGATGGGCTCGATGTTGATTGCTTTCTCCATCACTTTAGAGATCACAGGCTATAGTGAAATGGGTCTATGATTATTAGGAAGGGTATTCTTTCCTTTTTTTTCGAATTTGTTGGACTGTAACTGCGTTCCAGCTGGAAGGAGACACACAGAGCTCACATTCCTTGAGAACGACAGGTGGAATTCCGTTTGGCCCCATAGACTCTTTGGTATTGAGATAAGTAGAATGCGCCTGATTGTGCGCTGTTGAGAGCCAATTTCAGCAGAAAGACGATGGCAGCAAGGTACACCCAAAGTGGAATTTGCTACAAACATTTCAGCAAAAATTTTGGCTTTTTCTTGTGGTGTAGTAGTTTGTGGAGGATGTCAACTCTTTGTGAAACACTTTAGGAAAAACATCATCGAAGTGTTAGCAATTCAAGACATTTGATGAATGTGTTTCTTTCCGGTTATTCGAGGAAACTATAATATCAGATAAGACCCAAGAAAGGAATATTCCAGCTAGATTTTAGCAATATATGAATATAAATATTAAACTTGCTGTTAATAATATTGAATAGTCAGTCATAGGTTCCAAATAACAACTACAGGAAACCACAAATGTGCAAAGGGGTTTTGAAGTAAAAGTGTAAAAGGCTATTCGTATCATTAGAGTCTTGTACATGCGATACTCCCTCTAAAAGAACAAGAGCAGATGTTTCGTTCAATTAGAAAGCGGAGTTATAAGATAAAGGTAAAGTTCATACTCGAATTTACGACACAACAATAAAATACTTAGAAGCACTTAAAAAGTTAAAATTTACAATTTAATTCCATTTGAAATAAGGCTCCCTAGTGCGGGAAGAAAAGTAAGAAGCTCGACTACGCACTTAGTAAAGCGTAATAAGTTAAGCAGGCAAAGATCGTAAACACCGTAAATGAACCCTCATCCCATTATTCATTGGGATTACAATCTTCATTTATTTCTATTCACGCTACTAAATAGGTACGTGTAGATTGATATGACTTCATCAAAATAATCAATGTATAACGACTTCCATTACCATTTCTCATTGAAAAGAATTTTGGCAAATATGATGATGTAACTACTAAAAAGTTTTTTACAATGAAAACAATTTCTTCACTTTTTCTAAATGTCAATATGACCTTTTTTTAAAAATTAATATCCTTAATGATTTCTTTCCTTCAGTTTTGGACACAGGATCCAACATTAATGTTCTAGGTGCGCAGGAATGTTTTGTTTTCAATAAATTAATAATGATTCTTGACCCAGGTATGAATTATGTATAAAATTCTCGGGAACTCGGTCACACTAACACATATGCTTATTATTTTCGTCTTTACTTACGTTCCGGTCAGAAGACGTATCAATGCCTAAACCGGGATTTCTTAAAACTAATTTTATCCAGCACAAGGCGTCCTTATGGTACTAATTTCAATTAAAAATGCACAATCGAAATTATAACACATTAATGTTTCAAGTATATAAATTAAGAATCCGCTGCTAAGCAATATTCTTATAAGCTCTATAAAGATATCGAATCACAGTTCGTAATACGACTGAAGGACTGAACTAAAAATATAACGTTCGAGTATCCTCTTTCGAATCAGATGTTGAAGACTTATGAGGTAATAGAAAACGGTTGTCAGACCTTTGTTTAAAATTTTAACATGTTTGTAATCGAAATGATGGTTATAATCAAAGTAGTGTTTAGCAAGGGTGGTGGAATTGTCTAAGTTTTTATTTCTTCTACTATACTTGTGGCCATTTCTTCTCTGTAAATATTGTTTAGAGATTCTTGTATAAGTCCCATCGCAATCTAAACAATTTAATTTGTATACTGTGTGGGTTTGTTTATCTTTAGTTATTGAAGGTTTTAGATTTGATAAATATTTATCAGCACATTTAGTAGGTTTATGCGCCGCAACATTTATATCACACTTTTTTAAACATTTTTTAATTTTCTCTTAGATTTCCGGAATGTATGTTAATGTTATAAAATTATCTGTATTGCCGTTTATGTTATTCATATATGACGTTCCAGATTTTGTTTATTCTTTCTTTAATGATGGGATTTAAAAATGTTTTTGGGTAGCCATTCATTTCCAGTGTATAACGAACAATTTTTAAATTTTTGGGACGATCGTCTGGGTGGGACTAATGAATTTATTACAGATTCCTCTAAGCATTCCATAACTGGGTTAGCAGTAGTAGCTGAAATAGGAAATATTGCTCACCGTATTGAAAATAAGTGCATTCTAAACAAAACGCTACTGCATTTATAAATTCAGATTGATCTAGAGGTGTGTGGTTTTTTTTTAATCTCTGCCCAACGTGTTTTAATTGTATTCAATGCCAAAACGACTGAAATATTTGTAAATAAAGAAACAACGTTCAAGGAAATTAGTAGATTATCTACGGGTACGAATTGATTTTTTATAAATTCATTAAAATGGCATGAATCTTCCACATAAAATTAATTTTTTCCAATTATAGTGTTGATAGATTTTGATAAAAATGTATGTATAAGTTATCAATAAATATAAATTGACTATATCCAAGTTTAGCGATGTGAGCTTTAATTCTAGGAATTGATTTTTGTAAACATCACAATATTAAGGTTGACTTTGGTAATTCTATTTGCAATATGAACCTCACAAAAAGATCAACTTCAATCTTAAATTAAACTTTTTGAACAGCTATCTTTATCGGAATTAGGTCGCACTTCCTTGATAGAACATACTGTGACTGATTCAAAACCGTTTAGGATGAGACAATATCCTTTTCTCTTGCCTTACAGAATAATTTGGATTCAGACCTTCTAGTTCGCCATACCGAAGCCCTAACATAACCCTTATCAAACATTTTTCAACAGTAGATACTTAAACAAACTAACTGCTAGTTATGCATATCCTCTTCCTTCAATAGATACCATTTGCAAGTTGCCAATCTTAGAATTTTTTATTTGAAGAAAGCTTTTTGAAATGTTCCTTTAGAGGGAAATTCACGCAAATTAACCGCCTTTGGTATTTCGGGCAAGGGCCTGTATGAATTTTGTGTAATGCCGTTTGGCTAATATGATTATGGAGATATACTGGTCATATAATACAGTTTTGGTCAATTGAAGAAAAAGTTGCTTTAAACAACGACATACACCGAAAATGCATCTTAGCTTTATCTTATTTTTTTCTGTATCAGTAAATTCAAATATTGGCCAGTTAGAAATTGTGACTAGTCTCGTTGTCGAAAACCCGTTCTGTCACCAGCGGTTGTAGAATTGAAATAAAAACTGAATATAGACCGGAACCACAATGATATTTGGTAAGTATCTAGTACTTATTTCGACAAGTAAGTTGCTCAGTAGATCTGAAATGAAGAATAACTCAAAAGTTAGTCTGTTTTGTTCCTTTTTGACCTACTGCAGTTATGTTTTCAGCACATCTTCGATATGGCTTCATCACCTGATTTAACACTCTGGTACTGTCGTTTATGTGAAACTATTTAATTGTATGAATTTAATGATTAATAATATAAAATTCTAAGCAATGTATTTACATGATTTTCCCTTTCATTAGGACGGTAACGCACGAGTAATAGGTAATTAGTTATAAAGGCACGTTGTCAGGAATATTTTTACTTCTGATTTTGACATTCCTTTTTTGAATTCTGTAAGTAATCGAGTTCGAATAAGGAATGTTTTTTGTGTAATATATCCATAGCTCGAAAATGAACTCATCAATCGTTCATACGAAGCCATGCCGATATTATTCATTATTTGTACATTCCTTCAATTATCTTGGTGATCTTTCTATCTTCAACTAACATTGTTGAATGTAAAGGCCTCATTTACGCGCACATAATCTGCCTGCAGCCTGTGGGTTTGCATCACAAAAGCAAACTGCTCAAAAATTCATATAATACATACATAAAAATTTTCTCGTTCTAATACCATGATGGTGGGGGGGGGGGGGGGGTTCTTATACTTAAGAAACTTCGACACAGCTTGTTATTCTCTTTTTATGTTGCATTTGTCTAACAAGATACATTAATGATTTTCTATATTTTTCATGTTTATATCATTAATTCGTTCATTTTAAATTTACTAATAAACTTTAAGTGTTCCTTTTTAGGTTTTTAAGTCAGACAATTTCTCTGAAAAATTAATGTTGCGGGTTAATTTTGAAAAAATGCAGTAAAGCTGGGGCCCCTCTATCACTGGGGGTATTCCGTACCCCTCTAACTGCTGTAGGGCCTGCACTAACCCCAGATTCAACCTAAGGGTCTACATATCATAAATACATCATATTGAATGCTTATTCATGAATTCTCATTAATAATAGTCTGCATTTAATAATGAGTTATATATCAGATACAACTCATAATTTTGAATAAATTCAGTTCGTTTGTGTTTTGGATTAGCGATGATTTTATAGTTAGTAAGCCCCAAAAATCTGAAAACTAGTAAATTCAGTTTTTTTTTTGGTTTTAAAGTAAAAGCAAGAAATGCGTATTTGATAAATTAATGAGGAGGTCTTCAGCTCTAACGGTGAAAGACTGGAGTAAAAGGTAAGTAAGAAACATTTTCAATGTACAACAAAGTATTATTTCAGCTCAAATTCGAGTAAGATCTCAAATATTCACTCATTACTCAATGTAGTATCGCTGCACATCGAATATCTTATTTATATCCATGTTGAAATTGTGGAGCGTCACAAACGTCAGAATGTGAAAGATGTGGACTAATTGAAGAATGGAAAATGTGATTTGCTCAAACTAATCGTTGTAATCGCTTGTAATTAAAGCGTTTCATTATAATTCAAAAGCGGTTTGTATTTGCTCTTTTCAAGCTCCGCTAAATATGTGAATGTAGCTTATAACCACATTGAATAACATTGGACCCAGAACGGTTCCTTGGGGAATCATTGGAATCATTTTTTTTATTAAACACTGGTTGAAATGAAGCGTTTTCAATTTTCAATAATGCATTGATGAAACTTTAGTTTCAAAATGATAGTTTCATAGTGAAATATACTTTAAATGAGAAACGATATTGGAATGCGATATTCAACGGTATACAAATCTATGAAAGTTTGATTCAAGCTATCCGGACGTCGAAATACAACATGCCAGTTTAAAAAAGAAGTTATGCGTCTTGAGGAAATTTCAGAATCTTCTTAGATCATTCAACTGCCTAGATGAAAGGCAAAATTAATGGAATATTGATAAGCAAATGCATAAAATAACAACTCTGTAACTTGTGTTAGCGAAACCATATTCCAGTTATTTATTAAACAAGTGAAAATCGAAATTTATTTTCATTTAAGATGACTAAATTCTTGGTGCGTTTTGATTTCTGGATTATCGGAATACAGGAGACGATTAAGCGTGTCAAAAAACCATGTAAAAAACCAAATCACGATAAAAACTCGTGTAAGTATGATAATAATAATAATAACGATGTGATTCACTTACCGACGGATTCGGCATGCATCTGCGAGTCATCGGCTCTGGATTCCTATAAGTCGGCGAGTATCTACCTGCAAAACAGGTACCCGTCGAAGTTATAGGACCATGTAGTCCTGTGGGACCCTTGGCCCCCATCATTTTATCTGGCGAATACATCACAAATCGGTATTTATTTAAAAATGATGTCGCTGCTTATTTGTATCATCGTCGTGTCGGTTTGGTCCCAGAGACAACAACAGTTTATCACAATGCCGCCGGAGCACATCACATTTCAGTTTATGTTCATCACAACCTCGTTAACTTACGAAATCTCGTGTTTAGACGAAAAAAAAATCGACCGAATCGAACGTAAAGTAAAATCCTTCTAAACGTCGGGCTGTGTCTTGTCAAATCGAAACGTACGCGTTAATTCGTCCAAATATATCGTATAATACAATTCATAATGCCGCATAAATTATTTGAATCATTTCAATCAACAAGAGCAACCCTGCTTCGCAGAAATTATTCGTCTGTGTAAGTTCAGATACGAAACTGACGTCTGCCATTGGAGGTCCCTCGCTTCGTAGGGGTTGTTTTCAATGCGACTGCGTAGCGCCGCGACGCCCGCCCCTACTTCATATCTGAGGCCGCATTCGCCTCTAGCAAATTAGTGACATTTTGATGGGGTATGGATTTTTTTTTAAATTGTTATCGAAAGAGTTACGTCTCTTCTGACCGGAAAGAAGCAACGTGTTATGTTTGAATTAGATACTCGTTAATCGTCGATAATATTTAAGAATGTTTAAATTTGAAACATAATTTATTCATTTTCCTCATTTCCCATCCCTATGCAGCCAATTTTCTGTGTTATTTAACGTCTTTATTGCTAATATGCCCACTACCCTAGAAAATAAAACAAATTGCATAGTGACTCTGATTATCAACCGTATGGATACTAATTGCAGAACATCTGTGAATGTAGTTTAAATTCGTTAGCAATATTGTTCCGACCCACTTATCATCTTCAGGACAGGGAGTGTCACGTCCTAATTGCCAGACGAAGGCAGGTACGAGTTGCTCCTTGACCGGAAATACCCCAATGAGGGTGGGTAAGGAACCTGCTTTTATTATGGATGGAATAAGGAAATTTTGTTTCCTGATGAAATTTAGCTTAAATTATACCCCACAGCACTTTATTTCTAAAATGAGTAGTTTCGAAATGTAAAGTGAAAAAGCCAAACAGTTGCTAGTTGTGCAAAATGTTTTGAAACTGATGACCCAACGCAATGTGCCACAGAGGCTAGGATGGAAACTTACATACACCATACCAATTAACCACTATCATCTAGTGTATGATGATTCAATAAAATCTGTTCTAGGACCGTCGCTTCAAAACAAACAGCATACCGTCGTTTAGCGAAGAAACTCGTTTCTGCAGACCAGAACAAAATATGTTGAAGTCAGAAATATTTGTAATGAAACAATAAACGCTTCGAAATAAGATCAAAGCTCACGAATGGCTCACGTTCGTTTTGAACTTTCTCCAAAGTAATTGGTAGGAACTTCACTTCCAGTTCATTCCCTCTCCTAACCAAAGATGATGGCACACCGGCTACTACACCACAAGAAAAAGCCAACCTTTCTGTTGGAATGTTTGCAGCAAATTTAATTTTGGATCCTCAAGGGAAGGATCCTATTAATATTGCTGCATCGATAGCCAAACGAGGTCTGGCTATTGAATAACAAGACTACGCGCACAGAAGACTTCCTAGAAGAGTAGGGGGAGGGGGGGTGGACGAATGCAGCGTTGGATAGCTGGAACTGTCTACTATTCCAGTACAAAAACACGTTTTTGTCGATGTAGTAGTATATTTTTTTTCTATAGAGGTTAGAAACGAACGTGTTTTTTTCTCGTGCCGATATCAAGGTGTGACGAAAAACACGAGCAACGGATCAATGTGAAATTTCTTGTTAAATTAAAAAAAAACTCCTGCTGAGTGTTATAAGTTGTTGAAAGAGGCCTATGGTGAGAATTCTCTATCTCGTGCGCGTTTTCGAATGGCATAAACGGTTTTCTGAAGCACCGAAGATGATTAAAATTTAAAGCCATGCTAATCGACATCAACGTCATCGTTATGACTGAATGGGCTCAACAGGGTCAAACTGTAAACCAAACTTATTATTTGAAAGTTTTGGCAACACTACAAGCGAGTTCGTAAAAAACGGCCGGAGTTGTGAAAAAACATGTCGTCGATCTTACACCAGGACAACGCACCTGCCCATAATGCGCTGTCTGTGACGCGTTATTTAGCCGCTAGAGGCATTCCGGTGCTCGAACACGCGCCGTACTCGCCTGATTTAGCACCCTGTGACTTTTTCCGGTTTCCGAAAATCGAGTCTGCCTAAAAAGGAACCCGGTTCGAGTCGATGGAAGAGGTGAAGCGAAAATCGGCCGCGCTCCTAAATGATCGTACCAAAGAAGACTTCCAGCATTGCTTTGACCAATGGAAAAAACGAATGGAACGGTGTGTTGAGGGGAGGGGAGTACATTGAAGGGGAGCATTCGATGAAGAATAATTTGTAAAATAAAACATAAGCAGTCTCGTTATTTAATAGCCAGACATGCCTTAAATTGTCTTTCAACAGCGCTCAATTAGACGTATCCTGCTTGTTCTCAATACCGAAAAGTCTAGGGGGCCAGACGAATTTCCACCTGTCGTTCCCAAGGAATGTGCGCCTGAATTAACATCAGTTTTCTGCAGGTTGTCCACCCTTTCATACAAACTTGGTGTGTTTCCTTCCAACGGGAAGACAACTAGACTGCTACCAATTCCAAAATATGGAAAGAATACCCTTCCGAATAATTATAGACCTATTGTACTATTATCTGTGACATTGTACTGTTATCTGTGACCTCTGAAGTGATGGAGAAAACAATCAACATCGAGCTCATCAAATACCAAGAGAGCTACAAAATTATGAATGACCCGGGAAACGGCTTTCGTCAGCAGATATCAACAGGAAACATGTTTGGCAGAAATCTATCGAAAAACATGGCGAATCTCTGACTGTATCATTGGATATCTCCAATTTATTTGACCAAGTCTGGCACCAAAGCCTTCTTAGGAAACTTCCGTCATATGGTTTGCCGCCTCAATTGTGTCCCTTACTATTGATTTTTCTCTCAGATAGATCACTCCATGAGGTGGTTGATGGGGTATCTTCCGATACAATGGCTATCAACAGTGGTGTTTCACAGGAATGTGTCTTGGCACCAACTTTGTTTCTGCTCCATGTCAACGATCTGCTGGAAGTGACCAACTGTCCCGTCCATTGCTTTGTAGATGATGATACACTTCATCCCGCTTTCTCATCTATACCATTCATTGAAGCCATAGGAGCTAGACAGGAACAGGTTGACGCAATTCATGGAAATCTGGTAATGATCTGAAATGAGTATCCTGTTAATCTAGTAGAGCTTAATGCAACCAAAACTCAAGCTTGGGTCTTCTCCAGGAAGGCGGATCTCACAATCCCTAATATGATGATGTCAGGTACAACTATTCGTATGAAGTCTTCCATAACAATGCTCTGAAGCACCACCAACAACACCCTCTCATGGGGCGATCATTTGAGGTCCATTGCGAAAGCTGCTCCACAAAAACTTGGTTTTCTAGTGCCAAGAGCTACTTTACATCCCTACAGCTCCTCATAATCTACAAAACACAGATTCGACCTATCCTGGAGTACTGTTCTCATGTTTGGAGTTCGTCTCCCAAACATACGCTTGAGCTCTTTGGATTCTATCCAGAAAAGAGCCATTCGTCCATTAACCTCTCTAGAACATCGTAGAAAGGTGAAATCTCTTCATTTTCTATAAATATTTCCATAGTGGGTGTTCATCAGAAATCTATACCGACGCGCAATTCTTTAAAAAACTTGAGGTCTCTCCTAGACCATTATAGATATTAGCCCTTAACCCGTTTAAGCAGTAATGGTGAAAATACCTGATACTTATTTTTCAATTTTTGATAAACTCAGCTTCGACTTTATATAAGTCCATTACTAATTAGGAAATTAAAAAAATAATTAAACACGAGATCACAGATACAAAATTGAATTCGTAAGAAATACTGCATCAACGAGAAAGTAGATGAGAATTGTGCGATATTAAAACTTTATTCCAGCAACTGCAGACCATTTTTGTAGTTATAAATTAACAAATAATGCTTATTTATATCATGGTCTGGAAACATATCGCAAATAGCTAAAACCTGATAATATATTTCCAGGTAGCACAATTCTCCAAAGCAAGTTGCTGTATCATTCATTTTTTTCTAATGATTATATCCCAGCTTCAAATGAACATTGTACCATTTGTATCCTTCAAAAAATATGTAAGGAATTGAATCTTGCTTCACAATTTTATATATGAGAACAATTTTACTAGAAATCACAATGAAAATCTTGAGCTACTTATTTTATCAAATTAGAAGTGTAAACTAATCTTTTACAACTTACAATGTAAATGACTATTAATAATAATTCTCGGAAAATAGGTTACACTAACACATATGTTTATTATTCTTGTCTTCACGTACGTTTTGGTTTTAATCAATTAAATTAGTTTCAGACATTGACACGTCTTCTGATGATGGTCGTGAAACCAAAACTTCCGTAAAGACGAGAGTAATAAAAATATGTGTCAGTGTGACCTATTTCCCGAGAACTTATGTTATTGTAAATGACTTAACACTGTCCTTCAGTTGCAGCTTCGGAGAGTATCCCTTGAAGAAGCTGGATATCCAATGTTGTTTTTCTTATTTTGAATAATTACATGTAGTTACTATTATTCTCCGAACATTTGATAAATAAAGAACTCAATTACGTTTGTAACAGTTTATTATATATCATTGTCTCGAAGCTGCAATAACATATGATACCCTGTTGATTTTTCCTGCAAATGGATAGTCGTAAAACTCCAACAAAATCAGCAACGACAATTTGCATGTTTCCACTAGGTAGTGGATATTCGAGTGTTGAAAACATTTGCAGTAAAGGTGGAATGCAGCATTGCAACCTCCTCTGAAGTCAATCAGATATTTAATATATATCATGCAATGTTTGTTGATAATTTCTTTGCCAACTGTTTTCAAAAAATGTAACGACATATATTTTCATATTCCTCCTTTTCTTATACGATTTAATACGATCTTCACGATCGGAAGACATTCTCAGATAATGGTTAATGAGTGAGACAATAGCTCACTTTCTAATTGAGTGAATTATAGTGAAAACCAGGTGAAGCAAGTCACTCATTTTTATATTATCAATGTACATGTCCCTATTGCAATTGAAGTTCACCTGTCCGATCGTTTTTCAAACAAACACGCCTGTTTGGATAAAAAACGTTATCCTGTATGTTCACATATTGACTAAGCTATTGTTATATTGCAGCAAAAACGGATACAACAGAACATTGTACTGCAGTCTCTGATCGAGGTAGATGCATTAGGATTTACAGTGAAGGCAATCAACCCCTCTGCATTCGAATACTCCGCCAACTGGCCAGCAGTGTTTTATATGGCATTTCGACAATAAATTCGTAACAATCAATCGGAACACTTACTATAAGGTCGAGTACACCAATTTGTTCTGAAAGATCTTGAACTTCGGAATACCGCTTCCACCATTTTCTACAAGTTGATAAGATTGTATCATCTACAGGTTTCTCAAGTATTAAATAAATAGGACCTATTTGGCTCTATTTCGTTCTGTCTGAGAGTTCAAGCGTTGAATCATTTTTAATTTACCCTTCAGAACCTATCTCTGATACTTATACTCATAATAGATTGTGGATTCAACTTGATAAGCTAGCATGTAAGAGTAGTAGGATACAACATAACTTATTGTTGATCAACTTCTTCCTTTCTTACTGAAATAGCCAAAATTGATTCTTGCACGGTAGATCAACAACAACTAACAGTTTATACTGTCTTAACATCTGGACGTCTGACCTGGACAGGAATCTGCCCATAGATGTAATCTATTTATATTTCTCAAAAGCCCTCGATCGTGTTCCTAAAACTAGGTTATTAGCCAAACTTGACTTTTTGGTATCGACGGGAAGCTGCTTCGATGGATAGATTCTTTTCTATCCAACAGATCATTCTTAATTCGAGTCGGTAGTTCCTTGTTCCAGGTGCATAATGTTGTCTCAGGTGTCTCGCAGGGATGCATGTTGGGTCCCATCTTTTTTTAATATATACTTCAGACGTAGCACGCTCCTTGAGTTGCTAGAATGCATTTTACACTGAAGTTATTCGCAAATCCTTTTACGCATCATCGAGAACTTGAATCCGATTTTCCGGTAGGATTTGCGCTTACGTGCTTACAAAGTCGTATTGACTCGAGAACTAAAGCTAAACGGTCACAGATTGCGTCGAGAGTTTGCTGATGGGGCCGTTGAGCCCTTGGAAGATCATTTATGAAATGTTGATTCAAGTATTCACTTACAAATAATGAACATCATGTATAAACACAAAATCCGGGGAATCTCTAGCTGCAAAGAAGAAAAATATGCAAAATTAAATTAATTCTGGATTTTTTTATTCGACTTTCAATGATCTCATCAAAAGATAGTTGACAAATCACATTTGGTAACGTTGCAATCAATATAAAGACCAAATGGGGGTATAAAAAAAAGATTTTCAATAGACACTTTAATAAAAAAAATTAATAAAATGATTGAATAATAATACTATTATATTAATAACAGTAACATACATCTCCGAACGAGTATTTTTGTATATACCCTTTTATAATGTCGATATATTTTGGAAAGACTTCACCGGTCAAGTATTTTTTCCATGAAGGCATAATAACTAAAGCAACATTAAGAACAATTACCGGCCAGAGCACGTAACAGCAAAGCTAAAACAAAAACATAATATAATGCACGCAAGATTCAATTATTATTTTATGCAGATTAAATTGTGGTCGAACAAAAAGCTGACTTTATTCAATTCTCCATACAATCTCTATAAAAGACTGTCTCTACCAAGACACAGAAATTCATGGAGATCATTTTCATCCATCAAATTCAATGTCATCCAGAATTATTGAAGTAAATATAAAATCTCAGCATTTCATTCCTCACCTCTCTCACAACACTATAACCATCGCTAATGGAAAATATTTAGCAATTATTCAACGGAAAAGAGAATCATTGAAAAAATATTAAGTAGAAGATGTAGGTATCGAATTGAAAGACCCCAAATGTCAAATAAGTACTCAAAAAAAATCATTGGGAAACTCGCTACAAGCTACAAAAATTCGAACAGGCAGCGTTCAATTTTCTGGTGAATTTTATATCCAAAAAACTAAAGGCTATTTTAATCTCTTCTTATTATATCCATGAGTATTTTATAAAACAGATCATTCCCAATAACATTCACGTTATTCCTAATTGGACTAAAAACGAATAATAAATTAACAATTCACTGATTGTTTGTTTGGTTTTGCAAATTAGTCAAAACACAACTGATGGCTATGGCCAAATACCATTTAATGAAATTAAATTAGGCTCTCATAATTCTACGAAACTAATAAAACATCAAAACGTAATTCTTCATTTACCTTATACTTCTAAATTTCCACTTCAGTCTTTTAAGACAAAATATACCATCAACAGCTGCTGTTGTTGTTACTGCTGCTGTTGTTGTTGTTACAGCTGCTTTTGTTGTTGTTACAGCTGCTGTTGTTACTTTGGCTGTTGTTACTGTGGCTGTTGTTGCCGCTACTGTTACTATACTCGAGCATTTTCAGCAAGTGCTGGAACAACAGAGATGGGTTAGCTTGTTTCGAAATAAAGCGATTCATTGTATTTGTGCATTTTAAATTGTACTTGCTTTTTAAATAGCGTCTGAAGATAACGAAATACGTGAAACGAGTGTTACACATAAACATATTAGTTTTAATTTTACAATTATTCGAAAGTATTATTTTTAATGCAGCTACATATTATACTTTTTGGCTTGTTGTTTCTCAACGCTTATAATTCAATCTGATCTCAAATTGAATACAGATCATTGAAGAATTCCTATACATGATAAAAACAAAAAGTAGTTGCTTCCGCAACTACCTTTTCTTATCTTAAGTTACCTGTATCATGAAAAATGTTGCCCTCAATCCGAATACAAAATAGATCATTGCAAATTTTCATATACTTTCCAAGCTAGATTTTCTGACGTACCAATTAATTGCATCAAACGATCTACCGATTAACTTGATGAGCTGAATAGTTTTGATGAAGCTATCACAAGTATCTCAATTTCGAAGAGAAATATTTGATAATAGAGCAGCAGATATAGAATTCGTAAGCATCTAACCCATCTCTATGTTAAAATGAAAGTATTCCAGCAAAGGCTAGGTGATAACATGTTTAACGAAATATTTCAAATATTTTACATGTTCGATAGAAATTCCCATGTAGTCATTTTTTATCAACAAACCAATGCCACTTTCGTCAAATTTGAACTCAAATCTCTGATTCTTTGAAAGAGTGCAATAAAGAAAATGAAAATCCATCGTCCAATCACCACCAGCACTTACTCTCATATGATGTAATCATATACTACCCCGTCATCAGCGTTTCATCATCAAACCATTTCAAAATCGAAGTAGAAATGCCTCTAGTTCAAGATATAATATGCATACTAAGAATTTGGACACATACGAGCACTTCGATCTCATCACGGACTGATTACCCTTCCATATATTGAATATTACTTACTTGGATGAACCATGAAATAATAACCCATCCTCCAACGCAGCACAAACAAACCATTACAAGAGCTATCGTTTCTTCGTCTATAGACCATGAGCGCATCTCACTTTCCGAATTGAAGCATACTTCCACCGGTTCGAACATTTTGCTCTTCAATGTTAACAGTTAATTTTGATAAAATAATACTCTTAGATGATACGACAGCGTGACAGTTAAAACTGTGAAATGATAATGATGGAGTGTGTCAAGTTGTGTCGTGTCATGTTGTCAGGTTACGGCCACAGAATGTTTTAGTCCGAAACTATTTAGAACGGTTCTGAGAAAACTTCAGTTGGTTCTTGTCATCATAGAAGATTGATAAATATTTATCGCCATATTCTTGTATGATATACTAGAGTAACGTCAAAAGTTCCCAAAGTTTGGTTACCCTTTCATACAAACTTGGTGTGTTTCCTTCCAGCTGGAAGACAGCTAGAGTCCAACCAATAGCAAAAAAGGAAAGATGACCCTTCCTAATAATTATAGAACCATTGCACTATTATCTCATGATCTCTAAGGTGATGGAGAAAGCAAACAACATCGAGCTTATCCAAAATCTAGAGAGCTTCAAAATCGTGAATCACCGGCAATAAGGCTTCCGTCAGCTGAGATCAAATCTATTGAAAAACATAGAGATTCTCTAGTTGTACTATTGGATATCTCCAAAGCATTTGACTGGGTTTTGAACCAAAGTCTTCTTGGGAAACTTTCGTCTAATGCTTTGCTGCCTCAACTTTGTCGCATACTATCGAGTTTTCTCTCAGACAGATCGCACCATGTGGTGGTTGATGTAGTATCTTCTGATACAATGGCTTTCAACGCTGGTGTTCCACAGGGACCTGTCTTGGCACCAACTTTGTTTCTAGCTCCATATAATCGATCTTCTGGAAGTAACCACCTGTCCCGTCCACAGATTTGCAGATGATGGTACACTCCATGTCGCTTTCTCATCTAGAGCCCATATACCATACAATGAAGCCAAAGGACCGAGACAGAGACCGGTTGACGAAATTAATGGATATCTGGCAAATATTTTGTAATGGGGATCTAATAAACTTCAATCGATTTTTTTTTCCAAGGCCATTAAGACTTCAACATTTTGACCTGCCGTACTCTATGTCAGGGATAGAATTTTTGGTCATGTCCTCGTATTTTCCAGATTAAGCCAGTATAACAGAAATAAACTCACATTTCCATCTGTTCTGTCCTATTTAGACATTTGTTTCGGAAACCGTCAATGTTGTTCCACTCAAAATGTATATCACAATTAATCAATCATATTGACCACACAAAATCAAATATGGCCAAAAACTAAATCCATCAATATTCGAAATTCGAAATACATATTTCCGCAAATAAATTGCCATATTCACAAATAAGTTAAACTGGTTCTCCTGATGTACCCAAGACGATAACTACAAGAACAAAAATTTCGAGCAATGCGAGAGATACTGTTCAAACTATACACCAGGCTTACTGACCTCCAGGTGAAATATCAGAATTTTTAATCATCATATTCCATTTCATCACCCTTGGCCCATAAAATTCATGGTACAATGTTTACAATGGCTACCTATTGAGGAATACTCTAGCTACCTCTTTTTGATATTCATATCTAAAATCAAAGCAGATAAAACTACGGCATATTTACCTGATATTCATCAATATAATACGAGACACCAGATACAATTTTGGTGAGGTACAGTTCTCAGATATTAGACAACAGAAAGTAATAAATACACGCTTAAGAAAGATTACAGAATAGAGAAACTGGCCCTTAAAAATAAGGCTTCAATGTTAAACTTCTGGAAATGTTATCACAGAAACAGAGATACTATAATTCGATATATTAGGTTTTTCTTATCCTTTCCTGCTATCAAACAATTGTAATTAGAGTAATTCTAAATTGTATATATCGTAATGTTGAATAACACATAGTTTTACCATTTGGAAAAGGATGAACTTGAGTACTTTATTCTCTAGACATTAGAATAGTAGTTCTCAAAGTATCATAGACAAGTAGGAATGAAAAGCACAGACTGACTTATGATGGGTCTAAAAACTTGTGTTCTGCACTCTTTTCATTCAAAATGACGTTCTTTTTAGTATCCCAAATAGTGAAGACAAGCTTCTGAAAAAAGCAGTTATATTTTATTGTTTATGTTAGTCCTGTATAAATTCACAAGCTTTTTAATTGTCAATTGAGTTTGTGTCAATAGAGTTTAATTCGAGGTTTGGTTTCGATAGAGCTTAATACTTAATAGGGAAGTAGTTTCAGCTTATATGTGGTCTCTTCTAGGCAAATTCAAGTTGATTAGGTAAAAGCTGAAAATGAAAAATTTAATTAACCTGTATCAGATGAAATTTCAGTTTATGATTTCTTTTAATATCTTGGAGCATTAATCAATTTTCTTTGTATATATTTTATTCTAGTTAATTAATATTTGTTATTGTTGAGGACATCTTTTTTTGTTTTGAGAGTGTGTGTTTAATTAATTAGCTAAGTTTCTCCAGTGACAAGTGAAATTGAAGGGTGAGTATTAATTATAAATTCTTGCTTTTAGTTGACTGAAGTAAATCATATTCTACGTAACAAAGGCCACACACTGCATTTTTAAATAGAATTAGGAATATCATAATTTCCTTGAATAAAGAGAACAGGGCCCTGTTAATTTGGCACAGTTTCTGTTACAAGAGTTGAAGTGTCTCCGATCGATATCTCTGTTTATATTACCGACAACAGAAAGGGTTAGAGAAAGGATGAACAACTAACGCCATCTATCCCTCGAGTAGATACCCCTAAGATAAACCGACGCACCGTGGACCGTGTTAGGATTGAGTGTACTTAATATGAAGGGATTCCAAGGTTGTAACCTCGTCTTCACTTAAAATATTATAACTACTCAACCTTAAAAAGGACACGTGTTTATAGATCGTAAGATTGAAGTTTTAGGCAGTATCAGTATGAACATTAGTTTCCGTTTGTTCACATTAGTCCTGTGACTACTATCTACAATGCTATTAATTAAATATGTGGGTGATGATATATATTGTTATGATTTCATTTCCTAAACAATAAAATGATAAAATTAGAACTTACCGAACATTGAAAATCAGAAAAGATTAATAAAAAGATATTATATGGAATTAAAATACAATGTTAAAAGTTAAATAATAGTTAGTATAATATAATGAACAATGTAAAACATAATAAACAACAATGTAATTAGAATAAAAGTGTAAAACAAGAACTTCAGTGAAAGTGAATAAACGTACAGTGTTACGAAGGCAGAAATCATAATTAAAATGATTACAAAAAACTATCATGAGATAGCACAAACTATTGAAAAATGTTGTAGATATAAGTTAGGATTAGTAAATTTGAATTATATAATGTTAAAGAAATGTTATTGATATATTATATTATGTATTAGTTTTTAATAATGACAACTGTCAAATTTATAATAATTATAGGAATAATCATATTAATAATAACCTAATCATAGGTTATCTTATACCAAAGTGTGTGGAAAAATGTAGGCAATATGAATTTATGAAGGAATCATTATCATTTAAAATAAGTTGAAAATCTCCAATAATTAAAAATTTAAAGAATACTAAATTCTGATTGGTCGATGCAATTTTATAGACGTCAGAGTAGTAATAATGTAATACTTATGTCAGTTTACAACAATCAACAAAGCATTCTTGATAGGTAAACTAAGCACCTCATTGGTTATTTTTGAAAATACTTAGCGTCGGTTTTGAAGGCCTATAAAAGGCATCTGAAGACAACCCAAGTTAGTTAGCCATCAACATCTGAAGAGTCAAGGTACTCAAGCTAATCATAAAATTTCCATATCCTTAGATTATTGGATAAACATCGGTGAACCCAAGTGTTCCAGTAGCTTCGTAAGGTTGAAAGTAACCGAAGCAAATAAGTAATTTATACAAGTCAAGTAGTATTCCCAGTCTTCGAACAAAGTTTTTAAAAGTTATCATAACCATAATTCACAAGTAGCATCGTATAATAGTTAGTCTTCGACAACGTTCCAATACATCATTTAAGGTTTTATATCTTTTGAAAAAGAATAAGACAAGTTAACAATTATCAACAGTTCCTGATTTCTAAAGAAGTAACCACATTGTTTACCTGTGATTTGTGTATATCAAAGAAATTGTATACCTACGGTTAAAGTGAATTATCAAATTAATAAGAAGATCAAGCCAAGTGAACATTGCCTACATTTTAAAACATATTCTTGGATATAAACTAAACGTAAGTTTATTTATTATTTCTCCATTGTATTATTATCTGTCTGTAAATCTGAAAGAAAGATTGTAGATTATAACTTTGTAAACAAATATTAATAGTAAATAATTTTGAGGTTAGATCATAGATCTATTTGAACATAAAATTGTTAAAATTGATACTCGAGATAAAAAATAGAGTCATAGAAATTTAAATATAAAAGTTTTTAACATTCAAAGAACATTGTGTTTAATTCCATAGATATAAAATAAAAAGGTAAAAGTTCATTATTCAAATCATTAGATTATTCAAATCAAAACAAACATAAGATTTAAAATACAAATAAAAGCTAGCCGGTAGAATTCAAAACATTGAAATATTCAAATCAATATTCAAGTTAATTCAAATCATAATTAAAGAATAAAACTCAAAATAAATCAAAAAAGAGTTTTTATATCAATATATATATATCACATCCTTCCAAATGACACCAACTACAAGACGCAAAGACCAAGTTGTCACATGGCGATCATTTGCTAGCACCTTCTTCAAGGAAAGGCATAATGGATATGGTTATGAATAGATCACCACCATTTAAGAAGGCTCGGCTTAGAGGAAGACGCTCAATACCGATTATGTCTCAAGGTTGATGGAATCGTTAACGCCCAGTGGGAAAAAAAACATCTGAGATATTCGGTAAGATGCATCTCCTACCAGAAGATCTGAACGAAGCCCCAGTCATCAAGCAAAACCGTAGGCCTTATAAAAAGACGCGCTGGGTGAACTATAATCAGAAGTAAGCGCCACACTCACCACTCATGGGACCACGGTGGAGGGAACGATTTTCGTCTCTCTCACAAGAATCCTAAACCTATAAAACTAGTGCATGGCTGCCAAACGAAATGTTAACTACAACTCAATAATTGGATAGTCGGCATTTCAATTCGTGGAATCATACTGCAACAAAAATAATCAGTTTGATATTCAATTTTAATCGAAACCCCGACGTAACACACGTGGCCAAGCCTGCGGTATAATAGATAACTGAAAATGGTACATTATAGTTTCCAACAATCACGAGCACCTTATGTGCCACGTGACGAGAAGTAGGGCATTAATTTTATTATGATTATATTTGGTGTAGTTAAATAGGAATGATAATGTAGAGGGTCTACACGTGCACGACACGCGATATGCCACGCTACTGAATTGGACCCTTCCGCTTCGGGTTCCCGTTCGTTTTACTTGTGGTTGAATGCCCGTTGTCGCTGGAAAATATTTCCGGAAAATACAGACGTTCACATTGTATGGTTAGTGACAGGTAAAGTGGACGGAACTATTGACTATGCCATAAAAAACTGTTCGAATTGAAACTTGGCACAACATCCAAGAAATTATTATGTATATACATTGTTTTAATATATTCATTGAGCTATTCTAAGAATTATTAATCCTTTGTGGGAATTACAGATTTCTCATCTCTTTTTATATTTAAGTGGGACAAAAAAAATGTATCTGGTGTCTTGTATTATATAGATAAATATTCATTTATTCATTATTTATTTATTTAATCTTACATTGATCAACATGTATAAACCCAATTAAAGGTCAGGACAATGCATAGGAAAATTAATATATTAACAATTATTATTTAAATTAAATCTAAATAACCTAATTATACTCTTGTCCGAGAAGAGACAAAATCAGAAAGAAAAAGAAAATAGCCAAAAATATTTGTCACAGCAATGTACAAAGAGGAAACGAAAAAAGAAAGAGCTGAAAAGTATGAATATTGTTTCATTGCAGTAGGCGAGCAATCTGTTTTAGGCTAGAATTGAAAATATCATCCCACCAAAAACATTCTGTAAAAAACTAGCCATGTTTCGATGGAGCTGCTTGTTTATCTCTAAAAAGTAATGAAATCTAGACAAAGTCGTGCCAAGCCTAAGGTTCCTTACTGCGATTTCTTTATTATTATAGTTAATGTTGTGTGACTTGGTCGTTGAACATTCTTTATACCTTAGTGGGTACAAGTCAATTTTGTTAACACGTAATGTTATCTGTTGTAACTAACTATGTTTGTTAAGCGAGATAATAGTCCATACTGGTATTGGTAATTGGACGCTAGTGTCTCATTTTAGGCTGTTGTTGATTGTGCAACACATGCATTCAGCATTGACAATGCGGAATTCTGCTCTCTTCTTTCTGGAGCGTCAAATCGACCACCGATCTAACATAAAATAGACGTACAGACAGACTTCTATCAATGATTAGAAGTCCGTCTGTACTGGAAATAATTTTTTATACTGTTTGTTTCAGGCTCGCCTACACATAAGTATTATTGAAATACGCAGCTTTATCAAGCCTACATTTGACTGGTTATTGAACCAACGTTTTCCAAGTAGCAATTTTCCATCGTCAATGGGTAGCGGTTCTGGCGACAGATTGGTGCAATGGGGTCATGGAGCACCTGGTTTTGTACCCTTGTGTACCCTTCAACGGCCAAGTCACACAACATTAACTATAATAATAAAGAAATCGCAGTAAGGAACCTTAGACTTGGTACGACTTTGTCTAGATTTCATTACTTTTTAGAGATAAACAAGCAGCTCCATCGAGACTTGGCTAGTTTTTTACAGAATGTTTTTGGTGGGATTTCACTTCTTTTTGTAGAAACGTGGGCATATTGATTTATTTCACCATCAGCATTACACGTGTACACTCGCATTTCGTCCCAATGTTCAGCAACGTATGCAACTATAGCAGATCTGATACTGCAAGTTGAGTCAGTTCTACCATACACCAAGAAAGATATTGAATGGAAGAGACAAGACCCGTCTTTGGGCATACCAACTACTTGGTAGCCACTAAATTCATCTTTTAATATTATCGACATTTTTTACGATATTATCTTGCGAAATCAAACACGTAACGTTTATGTTCATATGACAGACATCTGATACATTGATAGACACATATACGACCGTGGTCACATATAATGTCCGTGGCAGACTATTTCATATCATAGATATTATTAAGGACACAAATGGGCTCTTGTGTTTTCAAATAAGGGTCACCAGGTACTTCAGATCTTCGATTATCCTAGTTTTTATAGTTTTTCCTTTATTTGGCCATTAAACCCTAACTCTGTACCAAATTTCAGCTCTCTGAGTTTATGGGAAGTACTAGTTCTATTATGATGATCATGAGTGAGTGACTGAATGAGTGAGTGTCATAAATGCCAAACTTTGCTTTCGCTTAACTTCCGAACTAAATGACCTACAGACTTGAACTTTTTTATTTCAAGAATGTGATTTCATAGCTTACTGGATGACGAATTTCTGCGTTCTGGTCTTATCCAGAGTTTCTCAAATAGGGGCCTGAAAATGCGGCGAAATGGTTCCAGTAAAGGATGGTACGGCAGTGTTTGCTTCGCGCTCGACTTGGCGGGGGCACTGCCGTGCCCCCTGATATTTATTACGAATGTCATTGGTGTTATAGGCTTGACACATGCAAAATAATGGAAATAATTTAAATAAGTTAGTACGAGGAGTTTGGAGGTAGAAAGTATTTCCTCCAGACCGCGACTTCAGCCGAGAAACTAGGAAATTGACTCTTTCAAGCAACATGGGGCAGTCAATTAAGTTATTAAGCAACTTGAACAAACTGGCCTGAAGTACATAATTATTTCTACGAGAAAGGGATGACATATTGAATCTGTCTAACAGGAAAGAATTAGGAATGCCCCTGATAGGATAAAAACCGTCTATCCTGAAGCACAGGTACTTCAAAAAGCGGCGCTGAACAGATTCTAGGGCATCTCTATGACCGGCATAACCAGGGAACCAAATCACAAATGCATACTCAAGCCGCGATCGCCAAAATGTTACGAACAACAATTTGAGCGTGTCTATGTCTGAAAAATACCGACAGCTTCGAACAATAAACCCAAGTAGTCTGTTAGCAGCCTCCATCACAGTCTCCAGTTGAGAAACGAAGGATAGTTTAGGATCGAAAATTACGATAGATCTATTCTAAAGATGATTCACATAAAACGTGAGTCTAAATCTGTAAATCATAGGACTGATATTCAATCATTAAGTCATATTTATACTAATTTAATTAATTAAAACTCTTGCAAATTCCTACATGCGTCTTTATGATGTTACAAGTAAATTATAGGTAGAATGTCAAAATAGTCCAGTACATGAAGTCCAAAATCGACCTGAATATTTAAATTTTTTTGTTATTAGCCGATTTTGATCTGTGAGGGCTCATTTTCTTCGTAATGATGTCTAGAACAAAGTGCGGGGGTTTATTTTCCTGACTAATTGTTTATATTGTTAATAAACAATAATTAGTGTTAAACAAATGCGTGTCTCAGAGCATTATGAGAAAAAATTAAAAAGTACAGGTTTTAAGCAAGTAATTGAATATTTTCAGTAGTAAAGTAATAAACAAAGGTTCACAAAGCTTACTCAATGTTCATAAACAAATTGTTAATCGACAAATAAACGAAAAAATGAAATTAGGTCTGGTTATGCGATATTGAACTCGATTTCGGATATTTTTAACTCATATTACCGAATTCGGTAATATAATTGCAATAAATTGTTTATTTCATTTGTTAATGAACAATTTGTTAATTAACAAATAAACGAAAAAATGAAATTAGGTCTGGTTATGTGATATTGGACTCGATTTCGGACATTTTCAACTTGATGAACAGGAATTTGGTGATTTAATAATTGCAATAAATTGTATATTTCATTTGTTAATAAACAATTTGTTAATTACCAAATAAACGAAAAAATTAAATTAGGTCTGGTTATGCGATATTGGACTCGATTTCGGACGTTTTGAACTTGATGAACACGAATTTGGTGGTTTAATAATTGCCATAAATTGTTCATTTCATTTGTTGATAAACAATTTGGTGATTAACAAATTGCTTATTAACAAATGAAATAAACAATTTATTGCAATTATATTACCGAATTCGTGTTCATCGAGTTAAAAATATCCGAAATCGAGTTCAATATCGCATAACCACCTAATTTCATTTTTTCGTTAATTTGTTGATTAACAAATTGTTTATGAACATTGAGTAAGCTTTGTGAACCTTTGTTTATTACTTTAACACTTGAAAATATTCAATTACTTGCTCTAAACCTGTACTTTTTAATTTTTTCTTATAATGCTCTGAGACACGCATTTGTTTAACACTAATTATTGTTTATTAACAATATAAGCAATTAGTCAGAAAAATAAACCCCCGCACATTGTTCTAGACATCATTACGAAGAAAATGAGCCCTCACTGATCAAAATCGGCTCATAACAAAAAAATTTAAATATTAATACCTTCATTTACTGGACTAAAAGTCTATTTCCAATAAGGTCTGACAAAAAAAAATATGTTGTGATTGTTCAGTTTGATCTAACACATGCTTTTGACATGTTGAATAGAGAAATTTTGGATGGGAAATTGGATGCTGTCGGTATAAGGGGCTCAATAAAAAAATGGCTAATGTCATTCCTTAGCAGTAGGACATTAGTGGTAAAAGTAGACAATGTTTATTCTAATACGTTCGATGTAACACTAGGCACTCCACAAGGTAGTATACTTGGACCACTTTTGTTCATATTGTACGTGAATGATCTGCCCTACTTTGTTACGGAAGGGAAATTATTTAGGTATGCCGATGATGTGGGTGCGGTTATCTCGGGATTTACTCCTCAGGAGACGCACAATAAAGCTTTAAAGCTTATGAATGATTTCCAGATTTGGTGCGTAGAGAATGGACTTTCATTGAACTGTAAAAAAAACTGTATGTATGGAATGCAAGCCACCTTTGCGACCATCTTGCAATTTCGTTTTTGACTTCCAGGGCGAAAACCTGATCTCTGAACAGGAATGTAAATTTTTAGGTACCTTTATTGACGAGCATATGTCATGGGTTAGGAATTTAGATTATATAGTATCCAGACTAAACTCACATTTTTATTTGTTATCAAATCTAAAGAACGTTCTCAGTACAGACTGCCTAATGTCTGTTTATTATGGACACATATATTCGATACTGTCTTATCATATTATAGTGTGGGGAAAGTCTAGCGATTCCGAAAGAGCCTTTAAATTACAGAAACGAATTATAAGATTAATTTTCAATCTTGAGTTTCGCAAAACATGCAGACCCACATTTAAAAAACACAATATCTTACCTCTCCCTTCCATATATCTGCTAAAGATCCTTATATTCATTCATGCAAGACATGACCATTTATCGAAGGTGGGTGACAATCATAATTATTCTACACGATACAGAAATAATTTAGCATTACCATGCATTACAAGAGTGTCTATTAAAAAAACGCCTTATTATGCGGGTTTACATCTGTATAATATGTTACCAAAATGTCTAACAGCACAAAATACAATTAATTTCAAAAAGCAATTAAAAGACATCCTACACAAAAATATTTTTTATTCCATTCAATAATATGAAACTTATTGTCAGTTAAATAAATAATATCTATTCAATCATTCGACATGTTTATTTATTTATTTATTTATTTATTTATCTATTTATTTGTTCACATTTATTCATTTATGTGTAATGTTCATATTTTATCAATTTGTAAATACAATATTTTCATATTTTAACTCTTTATTATCATTGTGTGTTAATTAATTAATGAATTTTAATTCTACTTACATGTTTGACTTACCTTACCATTAATGTACTTTAATATGTATTTAACAAATGGTCAATAAACTCTATCTATCTATCTATCTATCAAACCTTTTCCTATTACCTCATAAATCTTAACATCTGGTTCGAAAGTAGATACTTGAACGTAGTGTTCTGGTTTTTAGTCGTTCATAGATTTTCTTGACATGAGTTCGTATTTTATGAGAGTACTACTAAGCAGTGGATTCTTGATATATTATACTTATAACATTGATGTGTTACAATTTCGATTATTCGTGTTTCTGTTCATTTCGGCGACGTGAGCATTTTTAATTGAAATTGGTGCGATAAGGACGCATTGTGCTAATACAATTAGTTTTAAGTAATCCCGTTTTAGACATAATACATCTTCTGATGATGGTGGTAAGACCGAAACGTACGTAAAGACTAAAATAATAAGCATACGTGTTAGTGTGACCTATTTTCTCGAGAATTTATATATAATTAATTATTGATTGAATTCTCAGCAAAGACATGTGGATCACGATTTCCCAAAAATACGAGTGGAAAATCAATCCAATATTATATGCTGTACATCAAATGATTTAACGATATCGTATTTTCCAATGTACGACTAAAAATATAAGAACGTTCGAAGATTCGCTTCGAATATTCGGAGTTGTGAAATTGTGATACATTTCCCATTTGAAATGCATCAGAAATCCACTACACTTCTACATGTTTTCGGCATTCCCTACCCCAGTATTTCTCAGGGAAAAATCCTAATTGAAGATCCTGTTTATTTATTGGCCCGCTCGAGCGGAACTCGAGGCATGTGTAATCTAATACAGACCGAATAAATCCACATTTAGGTTGACAGAAGCCGAGCAATCTCGAGAACGCCATCTCCTGGTGATTTTCTAGCATCTTACGCGGTGAACACGATTGCCGGCAATTGCTTTGGCTTATGGATATAAATTAGGGTTTTCTATAAGTATTCGATTCGGCCTACACTTTTGATTTATCTATTAATTCACTTTTATGAATAAAAATGTTTGTACATGTGCAAATGGGGAGTACATAATAAGCACAACATTTTCATTGAATGTAATTTGGGATGTTCAACATTGAACAGATAAATTAATTTGTAAAATAGTTTTGAACTTTACAAGTAATTTCCAAGACATACGAGGGCAAGGTGAAAAGGCGATGAAAAATGAAACAAGAAATGATTTATTTGATCAAAACTTATTTTAATTCTCAACCCATTCACTTCATCCAAATATCTTTCCGCCGACCCATTTCTTCAAGTTTGTAAATAAAAATCGCAGAGGGCCAAATCTGGAGAATATGGTAGATGGCGAACCAATTCGTAGCGCAATTCATGCAATTTTTCCATTGCGCCTGAGGACCTGGGTGCCGGTGCATTATTCTGGTGGAAGAGCACTTTTTTCTTTTCTAAATGAGGCCACTTCCGTTTCAAATTGTCGTCGAATCGATCCAACCAGCTCTACATAATATACGCCGGTGATCGTTTTACCCTTTTCATGGTAATCGATATGGACGATACCGTGTGCACCCCGAAAAACTGTCGCCATGACTTTGTTGACCGATAAACCGACTTTGGCCTTTTTCGACTTCGATTCGCCAAGACGAGTCCACTGTTTCGACTGTTCTTTGGTCTCTTGTGTGTTGTGATGGATCCATGTTTCGTCCACGATTGCGAAACTGCGCGAAAGTCCTTCTTATCGCGCTTGAGCATCGCCAAACACCCCTTTGAAGTTGTCACACGATCGCGCTTGTTCTCAACAGATAGCAAATGCGGTACCTATCCGGCAAATAGCTTTCTCATATTCAAATTTGATATGAAATGATCCGTACCCGTTCGGTTGAGATACCCATAGCTTCAGCAATCTCGTGTACTTTAACTCGCCGATCGACCAATATCATACCATGGATATTATCGTGATTTTCACGCGGTTCCGGACCAAAGATGGATATAAGAGAGGTTTTAGCAGTTATGTTCGATCTTAGAGTGACTCCTGCACTACCAGAAGTGACAGATTCGAAGTTTTTGGTATACATAAAGCTTTTCCGCTCCACAGAAAAAAAAAGTTAGGTTAGGTTAGAATAAAACAGAGAGGCTACTATAAACAAATACTATTGGTCATTATGAGAGTGTTAAGATTAGCGCAATTACAATATTTGCATTCTATATCAAGTTAGGTTAGTAGGTCAGGTTAGGTTAGGTTAGGTTAGGTTAGGTTAGGTTAGGTTAGGTTAGGTTAGGTTAGGTTAGGTTAGGTTAGGTTAGGTTAGGTTAGGTTAGGTTAGGTTAGGTTAGGTTAGGTTGGGTTAGGTTAGGTTAGGTTAGGTTAGGTTAGGTTAGGTTAGGTTAGGTTAGGTTAGGTTAGGTTAGGTTAGGTTAGGTTAGGTTAGGTTAGGTTAGGTTAGGTTAGGTTAGGTTAGGTTAGGTTAGGTTAGGTTAGGTTAGGTTAGGTTAGGTTAGGTTAGGTTAGGTTAGGTTAGGTTAGGTTAGGTTAGGTTAGGTTAGGTTAGGTTAGGTTAGGTTAGGTTAGGTTAGGTTAGGTTAGGTTAGGTTCCTGGAAAGCAGGAGCCTCTTCTTTTGCGCGGAGCCTGAAAACCGCAACCAGGCGCGTCCCCAGGTGGCGGATAGGGGAATGCTCATGGCTCTGTTGCCAGCAGGGTCAAGGGTAGGAGTAGACATGCTTCCGCGGACCAACAGGCACCCAGACCCCGGATGTAATATGGGTCTCCCAGTCACATGTTCCTGAGAAGAAAGTGACGGATAGATTGCGGCTGATACGGAGAACCATATGTTCCGGAAGAGTAAGTTATCCCATCATAGGTATCGACAAACGGATAAAGTACTGAAACACAGGTACCTTAATATTGGGAAAAACAATATTTTGGTACAAGACGAAACACCACAGGAAACATCCATAGCGTGATGGAGTACTGGAAACCCAGAAACCAGAACAACATGGTTAAAACGATACGTACAGGAAATATCAACGAACCGATATAGTACTGATACATGGAAACCCTAATATTGTGGAACAACATTATTGGGGGTATACACACAGGAAAGATCCATAACGTGTTCGAGTACTGAAACCCAGAAACCGTAACATCGGTAAAATAACGAAACATATAGGAATTTAACCACAGAGGTTAAATCACTAAGACAAAATACCGTAAAATTGGGTATCAACCGTATTACGGTATAAACATAACGTGAACATCAACGTATACTACGAATGTAAATATTTACGTTTAATCAACGTGAATATCACCATTAAACATCAAAAGAAACTCAGTTCGATAACATCGACAAACAAAGAGAAAGACGCAGTCCATATCCTGAAGCAATGTGATAAACGGTCCCGGGATATGGATGAAGATATGAGAGGTTTTAGCAGGTATGCTCTAACATCATTGAGTGAGTCCTGCACTACCTGAAGTGATAGATAAAAGCTGACGGTGTGCATCAAGCATTTCCTCTCAACAGAAAAAAAAAAAAAAAGGTTAGGTTAGGTTAGGTTAGGTTACAAGCAAAGGGGGTACAATAAACTATCATTATTGGTTACTATGAGAGTGTTAAGATTAGCGCGATTACAATATTTGCATTTTGTTTTAACAAAGTTAGGTTAGGTTAGAAACAAAGGGAGTACAATAATAAATAAATAATTATTGATTATTGTACAAATACTGCGGGTACTGAACTGTGGTTGACTTAGGCAGCAGGTAATACATTTTGATTATCTCACCTGACCATCAGTTATACATGGGACTCAGTTTACGTAAACCTTAAAAGATCCGGGACTGAATTCACCTATACAGAAAGGCCGTACTCAATTTACGCAGACCCCCACACAGATACCACCCTACACAACACTTTATTACACCCGCAAATCATACAAGTTCGTAGAAGATTATTACTCTATGATATATAGATTACTTAATATCTCATTAAGTAAAGATAACTTCCACTTAGAATTAACCAAAATCCTGGATTTTGCTAAAAATAACGGTTTTGATGTCAAGATAATAAATACTTGAGAAGAAACTTAACAAAAAAGCACTAGACCTAAATTATCAGAATGTTAATAATAATAAAACACCAATTACTTAATTAATTCTAAATTAAATATCATAAGTTTTGTGTAAATTTGAGTTTAATTTTCCAACTTCCGAAATTACTGAGGATCTTCCAACTTCCATCAGCAGAGTACACTAAAACTGGCCTTTTAGTTTACTCAGTACAGTATATTTAGTGGATAATGTTAATTATTTCTTATTTATGGTGTTCAGTGTATCCACAGTGTGAACTCTCTTATAATTTATTTTAGATTTTATTGGCAATAATAGTTGACCACTAATTAGCTGATAATGAAAACCTTTTATTCAATGAGTGGTCGAAATGCGAAAGTCAATACTAATTACAATTCTTATTGTCAATCAATTGACTTCGATAAAAAAAAACAAAAAATGCCTTAATTACCGCTAGTTTTATATAAATCTGATTGACATTCAATCTGCGAGTGATTTGCATACGTACATTGAAACGTACCCGCTTGGGTCGGTATATATTGACCCAACTAGCTCAATTTGAATTAGTTTATCTCAGGGCTCGTAGTGAAACGTGCCTTGTGATTCTAGACTGGTGAATTGTTTGAGCGCCAATTGCTTACTGAAAAACTATAAATATAAATGAATTCACAGCCTAGAATACAAGCACCACGAGATGGTTTATTAGTTGATGGAAATTAGAAAACAATACAAGTTCAACTTAACAATTTGATTTATTCCAGATGGAATTTGGTGATTAACAAATTAAATTTACAGTTTATATAATGTATTAATTTATAAATAAAAGGAATTTTGAAGTAACAATTACAAAATTAAATCAATTTGTATATAAAGAATTTTGGGTAAATAGTTATGAAATTAACTCAATTACTTAATTGAAAGAATGGATAGTTAAATAGTAAAGAGACCACGAATGGCTCTAAAAAAATCTAGCGAAATACAATTTTGGTGAAAAACAAAATCAGAAAATGAAATAGTGGTCACTCAACAAGAAAATGTTACCCTCCTTGGAACTCGTAGGAACTGGAAGCTGGTCCTGTCAGGAAAGTCACTAAACCGTCTTGGAGTGAAGGGGTGAGGAACCTCAGACGTTCAAACCCTGTAATGTCAAAGAACGAACAGTACCTGACTTGAGATCAAAGGACAAGTAACACCGTCGGCCGGAATAACCAAATGATTCCACCTCCGATAATGTTATCTTCCCCAACATGTAATACACTATAACAAAATTGATATCTTGAAGAGATATAAATTTAGACAAAAATATAATTTAATCTGCAAGAATTATATAATTACAAGAATTACTTAAAATTGAGCAATAATAATACGTGACTGAATTAACGATACAAATAAAGGAGATAGAAAGAAAAATAATCAAATTGTGATTGAAAAGAAATAACCAAAACGTTGAATTTGCTAGTTAGCACAAATCTAGAAACTTGAATTGAATTGCATCAAATTGAGGTATTACTCTTCTCTGAAATCACGTGAACGCAGCAGTCCTGATAATTAAAAATTCAATAAGCAATAATTGAATAATACCTTGTGAGAATTCCCAATACTATTTATAGCACAATGCAGACGAAGACAGCTCTGAATACTACGTATCAGATTACAAAATGGCGACTCTTACGAATCACAAAAAAAATAGCATGTGCCAATGCGGAATTAAACTTACAAGGACTACAGAAATATTATCATGAAAACCTGCCTACGTTCCGATAAATTATTCTCTTACAAGAGTTACAACAATCAATGCTGTGATGGAAAAGATATTCTTTGAAATATGCTATCCGCAAAATGATCGGGCTTGCCCCCCTAGGCAAATCGAGATAAAATCCGCCGAAATACTACCACAATCAGGCTTTGTACATCCAGAAGTTCAATAACAATTCTAAATCAAATTAAATAGCCTGATGTGATGATATTTCGGAAGCAAAATTAAGAGAATGTATTTAATGACAATGAATTACGAATTCTCGACTTACCTAGACAAAGGAACAAACCACAATGAGTTCTCTTCGACTTCCGTTCTACTACCTCCCACTTCGCGATATATAGTGACATCTCATATCAGGAATGGTAGTATCAATAATCTCTGTTTTATTGACCGGCAGATATCTTTAAATATCATATGACAAGTTTCCTCGCCGAAGAGAATTCTACTCTGTTCTTTAAAGAGTTCTATATATAATCACGTAACGCAACCCGTTCGTTACAACATAGGGAATATTTGCAATAGATGATTGTTTCGAGAGAGACGAATACCGGAATGGTTAGACAGTACGGTATATACTTGTGTTATTATTTCGATCATAGTGCAGAACGGTCCCCAAGCAAACCTCCTTTATTCAGAACACTATGCAGCAGCAATCTTTACTGAAGTGAATGTGTATATGACAATAAAATAAATATACGGGTGAGGCCCTTTGATCTTGTGGCACTTCAGGGAGTCGCGAGACTTCCCCATCAGCTCCCTATGGGCTTACATTCCACATAACGCGACTGAATTTCATCTTCATTGGAGTTTATTGCAGAGGCGTCTGAACGTCTCGGACGTTTTATTTTTCCTAACGAAATAATCTATGTATTTCTGATTCCGGTATCGAGAAACGGTTATGCTGATTGTAATAAATCTTCATGATAGAAGTGTTTCCCTGAGAGATATTGTCTGTCGTTCAGTTTGGGTAAGATGTAGGAAGGTTTGCAGGGATTGAGATTGAGGCGAAGACCGAAGAGCTCTTCATAACGTATCAAAGATGATTGCGATTACGATGTTCTCCAATAGATGAAGTTCAGACCTTATGTAACATGAACGCTCTACCAGAAAAACATTAATATAAGTTATTTTGTTTATTAAACTGTTGATTGGAATTCACAACTGTAATAGTTCGTTCTCCACAAACGAGGAGAATAATTTTAAAGATGTATCTACATATTGGGAGATTATTCGAAATAGACTAAGGAAATATTAAGTAATAAATGTAGAATGTTACCTTAGTGCTCAAAGTGAAAACTAATCAATGCGAGAATATTAGAAACAAATGAATATTATGAATATACTCTTTATCTCATATTAATGTTGTAATGTTTAATTCGCACATTCCATTTTTTTGTACACTACTAGGTTTCGAGATCAATTATTACACCTCATTGTCAGTTATATATAAAACATAGCTGTGATAAAGAAAAACATTTCAAAATTTGTTAAAACAGTTGTAAAATAGCAGTTTTTTTTAAACCGGCCAGAAATTAGTAGTTTCCGGTTTATTTTTAGGTTTTTAGGTCAGAAAATCTCATTTTGTCGGACCGAGCCAGAAAATTATTGTGATAGTCCGGTAAAAGCTTTCACCGGACTCATTTTTATTTACTTTCCGGCCTATCTTTAATGAAAAAAATTATAAAATAGTTACTCTAAGAAAGCGGTCAATTGGTTTCTATAGTAACCGAGTTTTGTATTATTTAAAACTATAAAATAACTTGACATATTTTTACGTTTAGTTGAAAACGTGACATTTATTATAAAATGGATAGCTAACAGAGGTGCTGACATCATAAACTTAAAACGACATGGTGGTTGGAGTTCATCTCAAGTTGCCGAAGGTTACATTGAGGATTCAGTTCAGAATAAGATTGATATAGCTAACAAAATTCAAAAAGCAGGTAACTCAAACACAGAAATTGTCTCAAAAACTCATTATAATGTAAGCAGTTCAAAAAATCTCACGTCAACGAATAATTTTGAAATACCGTGCCTACAGATAAGTAATGCTAATAATTGTACGTTTAATATAACTATTCAAAAATAATGTTTATATTTGTAAACCAAAAATTAACGATTGTTAAAAAAAATTGTTAAAATTAGTTAATAAAGAGTTCTTGTTATAAAAATGTAAACTGAATAATATGAAGTTTATGGTACAACAATGCCCGTTTTAAAAAAAATATTGTACGTAATACGTCCCAAAAGTGCTTTTACTGGACTCGCAGGCTTGCAGGACTCGCCTGCGGCTCGCCCTGCAATTTGCCCACTCGTCCAGTAAAAGACCACTTTCGGGACTTCTTACGTAATAGAAAATAATCTGTGTTTGAATTACCTGCTTTTTGAATTTTGTTAGCTATATCAATCTTATTCTGAACTGAATCCTCAATGTAACCTTCGGCAACTTGAGATGAACTCCAACCACCATGTCGTTTTAAGTTTATGATGTCAGCACCTCCGTTAGCTATCCATTTTATAATAAATGTCACGTTTTCAACTAAACGTCAAAATATGTCAAGTTATTTTATAGTTTTAAATAATACAAAACTCGGTCACTATAGAAACCAATTGACCGCTATCTTAGACTTACTATTTTATTATTTTTTTCATTAAAGATAGGCCGGAAAGTAGATAAAAATGAGTCCGGTAAAAGCTTTTACCGGACTATCACAATTATTTTCTGGCTCGGTCCTACAAAATGAGATTTATGACCTAAAAATAAACCGGAAAGTACTAATTTCTGGCCGGTTTTAAAAAAATATTTTTATTTTAGAATTTGATCAAAATAGTATTTATTAATTAATAATATTGTAAATTGTTAATTTCTTATTAGATTATTTGCTCAGAAAGTTCTAGATATCAATTTCGGGTGCATTAATCATGTTAAAATTAATTTAAGGGTGAAATTATTTAAGGGATGGCCGAAATTCATGGTTTCGGAACGCTGCGACATGTTGCCTTAGCGTCAGAGGTGAGAACTGATGGTAGATTCGAATTTCTCATATAAGAGAGTGTATTATGACAGTTAAATCGGAATCGATGAGATCGACGAAATTCACTTTTTTTCCAAACTTACCCTTTATATTTATATAACTGTCATTCACCAGTTTGAGCAGCAACTGTTTTGTCGTGTTTTTGATGTTCACAAAGGTTCCCACGAGAAGCTAAGGAAATTTAAGTCCATCGCTGCAGAGCCTGGCGTGCGGGAGTAAGCCCACTGATATACTCGGAGATGGCAGCAGGTTCTTCCGTACCCCCGAAAGCCAACGATTTTGCTGATCACGGTACCTGTACACTCCGGGTTGGAGGGTAATCTACCCATCCACGGGAATCACTTTGGTGGATAGAGGGCTTCTTTTTATGTCTGAGGAGTTGCTACCCTCCCGTGGGTACATCCGGAGAAATAGTCAAGGTTGAGCAGACTCGAGATGACCCGAATCGCTTCATTCATTCATCCCCACACGCTTGGACAACATCTTTCCAGCTACGTCAGCACTTATACAGGTCATGATCCTATAGGGTCCCTTCCCTCAGTTAAGCCTCCCTACTTCTGCACGAGTCACAATGTGCCCGGCTCACGTCAAGGTCTTGCAGCCCCTACGGGAAGAAGGTTCATGTACCTGATGGAACTTGTTCTATGGGATCTCAGGAAGTTATTGATACGAATTTCAGGTGCATTAATAATGGTAAAGGTGATCTCAAATTGTATTTATTCAATGGATGGCCAGAATTATTTAGTTCAAGATTTACAAAATGACACAATCAAAGTTATTAGCGACGAGTATTTTTCCGTGGGATTTTTCCAAAACGTGTACTAGCAAAAGAAGTGGAAATTAGTGATAGACGGATTAGGTAATGTTTAATTGTTTATGCGCTATTGTTTCAAAAAACAATATGATAAATGTATTTATTTCTCTTCAGAAGAACACTTGAGCATGAACCTCAATCAACAGCTCGTATGAATTCCAAATGTTCTTATGGAATATGATATTCAAACGGTGGGCATTTCATTAGAGAGCGCCTACAAATTGACTTAACGAGCCGTGGCTTGTTTAAGAGGCCGTTCCTTACTCATTCATAGATGCACCACAGAAATGTGACGAAATGTATGACGACGGTAAGTAAGTCCCCGGTGGTTGTATAATCAATCCAACGGTCAGGTGTCAAGTCCTCGTTTGCAGAAGCTAAGGTCTTGAATAAAAGAACAGGCATTTGCCGTGTTAAAAGCTACGCGGTTCAATTATTAACTGGCTGCTTGACCCGACCTGCAACATCTACTCAAATATTTAATTGTTCCGTCACTCACCAACCTGTGATTTGTGTTGTCAAACGCTTAGTTACTGCTCAGCCAACTTCGTAAAGAATTTACTTTTATCACAAGAAGTTCGTCGTTGAATAGTGGTTTGGAAGTTCGTCAATATGAGCAAACGATCCTTCACCGAGGGATACACAATTATAATTAGGAGAGCACTTTGTATAGTTTCACATCGAAAAGTCAACAAAAGAGGAACTCTTTTTCGTTTTGACGTTTTGATAATGATCGAAAGATCGAAACATTCATCTGAATTTTAACTGAATTACATTTTGATCTTTGTCTGAAACTTGATGAAAAATGTTTTTGATGTCCTAAGAAACATTGGTCACCCAGTTTCACCATGGGAAATGGACACAACAATTGTTTTATTAGCAAATTGACCATTTATAAACAATTTAAATTACCAAATTTTCCAGATCCCAAAAAAAATTGTTATTTTGAGACGGAAATACCCACTCGGGGATTTTTGGGGTCTCTAATCACGATTCCGAAGTCAAAAATAACGGAATTATTCATCATCACCTCAAAATTGGCCAATTGGCACCGGAAGTTGATGATATTCAACATAATTTATACCTTCTTCTTGCAAAAAATGGACTCAATTGGTTTCTTTGTGCTAAGAAATAAAATCTTTAAATGACTGTACTAGGAAGTGGAAAGGCTAATTTGTGACTACGAGGAGGGGACTAAAAGAAGCCAAGACCATGTGGTTGAAAAAAGTAAACAAGAGCCTTTATTGAACATGTTTTGTTATCATTCATTACTTAAAGGTATTACACTCTGAACTTACTTTTAAACTCCATCTCGTTGAATTTGATTTATTTGTTGATTATGTAAAAGACAACGTAAGCACTTTCATTCATTCAAAATTCATTACACAATCAAAAAAGTTAGAAAATCTTTCTAAATCAAAACCAAACAGTAAAACCAATATTATCATTACCAATGTAAAATTTAGTGATAGAATCATTAACTATTCAAGCGTTAATTTTTCCAATAACGAGCTAAACATTTTAAACAAAGGACCTAAATATTCACCTTGTATTAAAAATAACTCAAGTTTAGAAACAGCGAATGCTTTAAAGAATATACCCAATTCAAATAATACTAAAACATATATCAATAAATATCTTCATTCTCATAAAAACACTGATTTAAAAAACACTGATTGGTTCTCTGTAAAATCTATCGAACATAAAATAAAAACCAACAATTTACTACTTACGGAACCCCATAAATGTAATGCAACTGTCATCCTAGATAAAATAGATTTTGACGATAAAATGAATATATTTTCATTAGATTTGACTCAAATCAAGAAAGATTCTACAAACCAATTCCAGTTGAAAACTAAACAATTTCTAGAAAACAGCCATTTTTTATTTAATAGTAAATTTAAAAAGAGCAAGTTATTATTAACTGAAATCCATCTTCTCCTAAGCTTTACTGCCCCATAAAAAACAGTAGTATCCTATGTTAATAGCCCCACATATAATCTAGCGGTAAAATTAAATTCAATTTTCAAAAACGTAACTAACTTCAAGCCTAAGTATGCAGTAAAATACTTTTTAGAACTTTCAAAGTCAATAAATAGATTAACTTTACCTAAAAATGGAATGTTTGTATCTTTCGATGTTTCAAATATGTTTTCAAATATGAATGTAAAATTTTTATATCAAAAAATCTGGAAAAATCACATACAAATCCCGTATTAAAATCCGAGATAGAACAAGCTTTTGAATTTTGCCATAGCCAAAATTATTGTCAATTTAATAACGACTTTTCCACAAAAAATAATGGATTAGCTATGGGATTCCCATTAAGTCCTCTTTTGACAGAGGTGTGCCTTATATTGAAGAAACTACAATGAGTTTCCCTCTAGCAAAAAACATATTCATTGCTGGTTCATCTATGTAGATGATGTTTTGTCCTTCTTCAAAGGTACATCACGACAATTGCATGTTTTCCTATCTTTCATTAATAATATCCATTCTAACATCAAGTTCACTTCAGAAAAAGAGCAAGACATCAACATAAACTTCCTAGACCTTACCCTCACGCACCATAATAATATCATTACTTTCAAACTGGCAAGTATAATGGCGAGTATTTTTTGGGCGTGTATATCTTTGAAAAAGAGGTCGTGTAGTATAGGAATCTTCCATCTCTATACGAGATTACCTAAAATCCCTAAAATTATAGAATGCGACCTTATTTCTATTAGTAATGTTATTAAGTATATGTTTATATTTCATAGCCGATGCACCAAACAATCTGTTTAATGTTAGGAGTATAATAAACATATTGTTTAGTATAAGCTACCTTGACATCTTAGAGTAGATTAACTAGGACACAATAACAATAACATTATATGACATTATTATATATTCATACATTCATATATTGGCATATCATATGGAGAGATTCCTAATAATCAATCATCGTTTAGATTAGTACTATTCATTTGTATCCGTACTGTTGTTATTTTAGTAGAGTAAGACATTAAGTCGTAATGACGTCAAGCTCTACATTTAGTAACGTTTAACTCTTTTATAAGTGAGTGTGTTTCAATTCCTATGCCTACACCAGGATCACGGGTCAACTTAGGGCAAACCGCCCTGACTTTAAGAGTTGATTCCCACAGTCGTTATAGTGTCGAAAAAGTGGCAAGGATTGAAAAAACCGATAACAGATCGATAGGGAATTCAGTGAGAAATATCGAGAAAATGGTATTTCGTAAAACATCAATTTTTAGGGAAAAAATTGAGGTTTTTCTTTTGTTTCTTCAAAAATATTTGTTAAACAAATTCTGATTATTTGACAGGGATCTAAGCCAGCAATTTATAAATTATGGTGCCTTTTATACAGAGGGTGCTAGCTGAATTTGAACTTTTTGCCAATAAAAAATTTTTCGTATTTTTGCGGATAGTATATTGAGTATATTTTTGATTTGATGTCTGTGTTGAAACTACTTTCGATACAATAACAATAATTTTTAGGATTCTTTTAAGAAATGCAGCATCAACGAAAAAATAGATGGGTATTATGCTATGTTTTTTTTTGTTTTTTTTTGCGTAGAGGAGGGGAAATCTTACATAGACGCCTCGGGTGCCCGTGCCCCCGGGTGTGCCGGATTCCATCCTAAGGAGAGCCCCACAGCACTGCGGTCATTATAGTCCTATTGTGCCCTCACTTGTTTCTACCCCCTCATCGGTCCGGTGTATTCTATGAATTCCAGTAGCCTGATATAGGGGATACTTCTGATTTCCTCGGGTGTAGTCTTATCGTCTTCGAGGTATGTCCGACGACCTACCGTGTATGCACTATGCCGTGCACTGACACAGCACATGCATAGGTGTCTCATCTTCCACGCCGCAACCCCTATAAGTGGGCTGATCTACCAGTCCCATCGTGTAGAGGTGTTTGTTGCATGGGGAGTGTCCTTTCAGGAATGCAACAAGATTCCGTATTTCTTGTCTGCAGATTTTTTGCTCTTTGCTGCTGTAGTCATTTTTGGATTACAGATTTCGCTGTGGCATGAGAAATGCCACAGGTTGGCTCTGGTCCAATCAGTGGTTTATCCGTCCCCGCTTTAGCGAGTGCGACGGCAGTTTCTGTCCCTTCTCGTTTGGTTTCTTCAGACTCTCAAACGAGGGCTACGTTAAAACTTTATACCATTCACTGCTGACGGTTTTTGTAGTTATAACTTTAAAATACTTTACAATTTATAATGATTATTTGTGTCATGCTCATAGTCCGGAAATATTTCGGAAATAACTAAAACTAGATAGTGTGCATATGTGGTCATCAAAAGCTCAATTCAGCAAAGCAAACTATAATAGAATTCACACTGTGGTTATATTATAACATTATTGAAAATCACATTGTAGATCAGAAATTACTAGTTTTGTCACATTAGGAGTATTAAAGAATGTTTTACATGTTACAATGTGAATGAACACATAACACTGCCCTTCAGTTCCAGCTTCGTAGAGTATCTCTCGAGGAAGCTGGATATCCAATGCTCTATTTTTCTCATATGAAATAATTACATAGTCACATGCTGCTACATGACGTCATTTCTTTCTTAACGTCAACACGCTTTATTACGATTTAGTCGCTAATAGAGCTAATTTTGTATGGAATCAACGTGCACCTGAAAAGTGAACGCAACTAAGGCGAAGGTAAGGTTAGAAAATGTGGCGTGCAATGCCGAATTTCAAATTGGCAAGCGTATCAATGGAAGAAAAGCAAACACGATTAATATTAACACACCAGCTAAACTTTTTTTAATGAGATTTTTTAATAAGGCTGAGTCAGGCAGGCGGTTAGCGTATCAATGTAGCCAGAGGGTGGCACATGAGAGAGCGGGCCCTGATTAGAAATGCGCTCCCTGCGGCACTATTTGCCATTAACTCGGTTAACACACTGTTCCTGTTGTTTGCAAATCGCAGATGTGGCGCTGATTTCAATCATGTACGTATGTTTGATTTGCCTACCTAGGTTGGTACAGACAAACTTGTAACAAATCAGCCGCATATTGTTTTCGTAATTGTCATAGTATGTAACGAAGGGTGGTTTTGAATGGTAAGGCGAGTCATCCATTGTATCAAACGTGCAAAAATGTACATGAAAACCATGTAATATTCATCTATTTATTAACGGGACGAACCCTTTTACAGTATAACAAATTTAGTAAAATATAATGTATCGTAAAAAGAATAAAAAAATATAAAATAAAGAGTTTGCATTGCAAATATACACAGACATATACATACATTCGAAATTACATAATTTATCTATGTTGAGCCAGTTAAAGCCTTTTTTGTTTTTGGTTATGAGCCTTTGAGTCTCAAGGTCTACTGTGAGAGTCACCATTCCAGGCATATTTACTAAAAACTTCACCCTCTTTGTAGGCTTGTCTGGCTAATGCCTCCGGTGACACTTAGGCCTGCTGGCCCATTGTATCTCGCCTATGTTTCGTTTCTTTACGATATCCACTCAAGTATTTTTGTACCTTGTACGAGTTTGTACAAGTCCTTTACTGGGTGGGAACTATATAATTCTGGTTCACCGTAAGGCTTTCCAAAAATTGACTGTCTTTTGCTATCCAGTGCCTCGCATTACAGAGAATGTGTATCACTGTTTCTGTATCCTTATTACCGCAAAGTCTGCATGTCAGGTTCCCATTGTACAGTGCCATTTTGTTTTGGTGCCCTTTTACTGGCGCATGGCCAGTCATGAGCCCTGTTACGACTTTTATTTTTTCCCATTCAGTGCTAAAAAGTCTGTCATTCTTTTGTTACACGGGGCTTTGATGTATTTCTTCCCATGTTCGTTACTGAGATTTGTTCCCAGTATTCTTTGTGGTTTTCCATGATCCAGTCTTCTACAGACCTTCGTGCTGTACGTTTTGGTACCACCGTGGTCTGTTCTGGTTCTGGAGCGTTCTCAGACCCTCTTTTTGCAAGTTCGTCGGCTTTTTCATTGCCTGTCGTTCCCTGATGTCACGGCACCCAAATCAGCTTAACGCGATTCCGGTCTGCCAGTATTTCAAGTTTTTTTTTGCATGTCCATACCAAACAGGATGTCACTTACCGACTTCTCATTGCCTTAAGTGCAACCTGACTGTCTGTCAATATGTGGATCTGCTCATCGTCGATGGCTCTCCGATTGTTTTCTTTCACATATTGGAGGGTTGCATATACCTTTGCTTGGAAGACAGAGGTGTGCTTACCCAATGAATAGCTCAAGCCAGTCTTTGTCTTTCTTGAATATACTCCTGCACCTGCACCTTTTTCAGTCTTAGACCCGTCTGTATACCATATCTTTCCCTGTAGAATATCGCCCAGGTTTGTATGTTCCCATTCAGTCCTTTCTGGTATTGATACCCTGAATGTGTTGTTAAAAGAATATCGCTTTGAAATGTGATCTGTTCTCAAGCCTAACACGTTTCTGGTCACGATTTTTACGATACTCATGTGTCCTGTTCCAATGTGAACATTCTCCAGTGTATTTTGTATTCTGAAAGCACCAAACCTGGCCTCTCCTTGGATTACCAATTTGAGGGGAGGCAATCCCAGTAGTGTCTCCATTGCTGAAGTGGGTGTACATTTCATGGCCCCTGTGATCCCAAGACATGCAAGTCTCTGGACCTTGGTCAGTCTTGTCATCGTCCTTCTTTGTTGTGTTTTAGGCCACCATACCAAAGAGGCGTATGTTATTGCGGGTTTAACCACCATGTTGTACAACGAGTAGAGCATGTTCGGTCGTAGCCCCCATTTTTTTCCGAAGGAGCGTCTGGCCACATATAATGAGATCTCCGTTTTTTTGAAGTCCTTTGAAAAGCAACCAAAAATTGAGATTTGAATAATGATTTGCGGTAGTTAAAATACCACAAAATGGAGAATGCATTAGGTTAGTTTGTTCTGCTCTATGGTATGTGAAATATATTAATATTAGACGAGCGGGTATTCCTTTGGGGAATGAGGAAATTAATTTGTGATAGTAAGTCAAGACAGTGAACTAACCCATTATTGAGTTTGAATAAAAATTTTAGATCATTGTGATTTCTAGGTAATGTTAATTTTTCAATATTTAGAATAGATTCAACCACGTCGTAATTGAAATTATAGTCACGAAATCTAATATTGATGGAAAAGATTACAAATGATCGTGTAAATAGTTTAGTTTTTATCGAATAAAACAAAACTTCAATCTTGAACATAATTATAGTAGCTTAGTTTTAGTTTAGTTTATTCATTAATTCATGAGATACATAAGTACATTGAACATCTTTCTAAAATTATTAAAATCACACTCAATTATGTATTAAAATACATGTGCAATACAATATTTCACAATAAACATATAGGAAGAAAAGAAAAGAAAATCATTATTCTGTAATATATATTATCATTTCTAATAAGTGAATCAAAATGTGTCATTTAAAAATTCCATTTTAGAATAATACGCTTTCTTCTTAAGATTTTACTGACGGTTTTTTTTTAACAACATTCACTCGAAGATTTAAACGATAATAGCAACTTATTATAAAGTTGTATTGATTGATATTGTGGTCTCTTTTTAAATGATTCAGTTTTGTGTAGAGGTATTTGAAGAGTGCTAGTATTTCTTGTTTTGTAGTTTCCATGTTCGTTGAGTTTTGAGGCAGTTAGTGTAGCTGAAATCCCAAAAATGTCCATACCACGCCGTTCTCAGCATTTGGGTCTTACTCAGGCCACTACAAGCGTATAAGATCCAACTAACACAAGAATTGAAGCCAACTGACCATAGGCAGCGTCGTATATCTTTTTTTGCGATGAAGCCCATTTCCACCTAAATGGCTATGTAAACAAGCAGAACTACCGTATATGGAGCAGTGAAAATCCAAGGGAACTCCACGAAAAGTCAATAGCCCTTACTTTTTTTAGCATGAAAATGGTCAAGCACTTACGGTGGATGATGAGCGTTATCGAATGATGATAAGTGACTTTTTGAGGCCGGCGTTACGCGATATAAATTTTAACGATATGTGATACCAACAAGATGTTACCACATGACACACCTAGGGAAACTATGTCAACTGGCCACCTAGATCGTACGATCTTGCCCTGCTCGATAATTTTCTGTGGGGCTACGTGAAAAGCAAGGTATACGTCATCAACAATCCTCAAGCACTCGACGAATTAAAGAAAGAGATCCGACGCATAATTCGTGATGTTGGACTGCAAATGGGCTCAGACCTAATCGAAAATTTCTCGAAAAGAATTTTGTCATGTCAGAGGAGCCAAGGAGGACATTTGGCAGATACTGCTTTTCACGTACGATTGTAAGTCATTGCTTTACAAATTAGCAAAGAGGTATTGAGATTTATTTAATAGTAAAATCCGGTAACTCTTGACGGAAAACCCGATACCATGGATTTAATCGACGATTTCTGGCGTTGTAACCTTAATTGGACGATTCGATCGCACATTTTCGATTGTGGCGCCATCTGTTTAATTTTTCAGTAACTTTTCACCTTGCTCTCTTTCAAAATTCAACTGGAATACCACTTCTGATAGAGAGACACATTCAACTAAAGAGTCGGGGCAGATTTAAGCTACCAAATAAATCTATATTGATGTTTTCGTAAGCTTTATAATAACAAAACTAAAATGTATCACCCAAATTAGACTAGCCCTCATACGAGACAACTCAAACACAGGCCACAGTGATCTCAAAGTTAGATAAATATGTATATATTTGAAATATATGGATGTAAACATAAACGTGGATATCACCTTCAAATGAAGGGTATGGAAGAGTATCTTCTGATGTACGATTTTCCAATATGAGTTATGGGCCTCTGGTGAATGTAGCGACGACTTGCCAAACATCGTCATAAAATATGCAATCCACACATGCATATATATACGAGTATATAGCCACCAGCCATAGTGCTCTATTCGCTACCGTTGAATGTTGAACAGATCACGTCGAGAATGTCAATATGTCTATTAAATGATCGACAAATAGACCTACGATCCACCGCGCAAGTAAAGAACGGGCCAGCGATGTTGTTTATTATTTAAGCATTACTCTTCCACATATGTTTTTCAAACCTCATACATTATTTCGTGCGGGCTTCATCGCTTAAATTACCGACCGTGTTCGATTCTGGATTACACTTCTGAATGTAAGGAAATGAATGTATTATGAAGAATGCAAAAATTCGTCTTTTGAATAGTAGCACCATAGCGGAAAAGTCGTATCTGAAGATAAAATTTCAATCATACAATTTAATAGACAGATGTACTTATACTATAGAGAAGAAACAATTACCTGCATCTAGTGATAATACTGTTAAAGTACTGAGGGTTTGAATTTAATAATTTACTTTTCCGCTTATACATTTCCATTCCTTCTAAATTTCCTGCATATTTGTCAAATACTGCGCTTCAAGATAGTTAAACATTCCTGAGAAATGTTGTGATTTAAATATATTTGACTTTCGAGGGCAAGGGGAAAAGTCCCTGAAAAATAAAACAGATGGCGCTACAATCAAAAATCCCTTGTGACATTTGTGATGTACCATCTTTAACTAGAACGCATTACAATTTTCAGACTGATATGTCATTCCGTTCTGTTTTGACACCCATCGAAAGCAAGCAGCCCTGAAGATTTTTGTAAACGTGGAAAAAAGTGAATTTCGCCTCTTGATTAAACCAAAGCATCGCTTGTTAAGCATTATGGGGACTCCACCATCGAATGGAACGATTCACAAGTGGTTAACTGATTGACCACAAAAGTCGCCGAATGTTCTGGTCGTTCAATTGAAGTTACAACGCCAGACATCGACTATAAAATCCATGGTATGTTATTGGACGATCGACGAGTTAAACTGCACGAGATTACTGAGGCTATGGGCATCTCAACCGAATGGTTACGGAACGTTTTGCGTACATTCTTGAATATGAGAAAGCTATCTGCCAGTTTGGTGCCGCATTTGCTTTCTGTTGACAACAAGCGCGACCGTGTGACAAATTCAAAGGAGTATTTGGCGATGTTCAAGAGCGATAAAATTGACTTTGCCGTCGTTTCGTAACCGTGGACGAAACATGGATCCATCACAATACACCAGAGACCAAAGAACAGTCGAAAGAGTAGACTTGTCCTGGCGAATCGAAGCCGAAAAAGGCTAAATTGGGATTATCGGTCAATGAAGTCATGGCGACAGTTTTTTGGAATGCCCACGGTATGGTTCATACCGATTACCTTGAAAAGGACAAAACGATGACCGGCGTATATATTGCAGAGTTGTTGGATCGATTCAACACCGATTTGAAGAGAGTGTTTTTCCACCAGGACAACGCGCCGGCGCACAGGTCCACAGTCGCAATGGCAAAATTGCATGAATTACGCTCCTAATTGGTTCGTCATCCACCGTATTCTCCAGATTTGGCCCCCTGCGATTTTTATATATTTCCAAACATGAGGAAATGGCTCGGCGGAAAGAGATTTGGCTTCAACGATGAAGTCATCTTTGAATCAAACGCCTATTTTGAAGGATTGCCGAATTGTATTATTTATATTATTGTATTATTTGGAATGGATTTGAATCGGAAAAACGTTGGACGAAGTGTATCGAGCTACAAGGAGATTATGTTGAGAAATAAAATAAGTTTTGACCAATAAATCGTATCTTATTTAATTTTTCAGGGACTTTTCACCTTGTCCTCGTATATATAAATTCTCGGGGAATAGGTCACACTAAAACATATGCTTATTATTTTCGTCTTTACATGTTCTTGAAATTAATTGTATCAAGCACAAAGAGTCCTTATCGCATTAATTTCAATTAAAAATGCCCATGTCATCGAAACGAAGATAAATCCGAATAATCGAAATTGTAACAAATTTATAGTGTTATAGTGTATCCGCAGTGTATATAACAATATTGTATTATAGTGCATCCACAGTAAGTATAACACTTTATATTGTGTTATAGTGTATCCACAGTGTGTATATCACTATTTATATTGTATTATAGTGTACCCACAGTATGTATAATACTTTTTATTGTGTTATTATGTATCCACAGTGTGTATTTACTTTATATTGTGTTATATGTATACACAGTGTTTATAAAACTATTTATATTGTGTTATAGTGTATCCACATGTGAACTCTTCTGTAGTTAATTATATTTACTGATATTGGTTCAATAACGTCGGCATCTGATCTGTTGGCCGATTAAATTATCTCATATCATACAATAGATTGAATAAGCCCATGATATGTTGTTCGTTTTCTCTATTGGCTTGAATCGATATCAATCAAGCAATCAATCAAACGGGGAAAGTTTATTATTTATTTTGTTTAGAAATTGTCAAATCCAGAAAGTTTATGGAACTGTTGTTCTCGATTTCAACAGCGAATTTTATATTGTTAAGGTGGTTATTCAGGAAGTATAAAACTGAACTATCTGTCTATTAGAATAACCTTGCAAACCTAATAAAATATCGTCTACATAACGGTACCAGAGAAGGATATGTATACTTGTGTTAAAGAATTGTTCATAATAGATTTTCCCAGATTATTCATAAAAATATCTGCTAATAGCGGGCTAAGTGGTGAATCCAATTTCTAAACAAAATAATAAAATTTCATACAATATTTATGGAAAAGACACCTACACTGATGCGATAATTCCTATGGAATGTTAGTCATAAATTGGCAGCTTATAATCAAATTATCCAGCGCGCCTTTTCTATCCCTCTATCAGAAAAAAGATTTCAAGACAAAAATCAGTACAATTAAGCAGATAGCTCTAAATAACAATATTCCTATATTCACTTCATTAATCGAATCATTAATCGTAAAGAACAAAAACAAATTTCGCAGTTATTATATTCCATAACAGAAAGACCAGAAAAGAAATATGCATGTTTATACGGAAATTATCATTTAATGCCAAACCAGAAACAGACAAATACAACAAATCCGGTATCTACAGTATTAAATGTGGTGAGTGCCCAATGGGTCATGTTGGGCAGACGGGTCGCAATTTTGAATCACGTTTCAAAGAACATATTTCCTCCGATACTAAATCAGCAATTTCCGAACATATTGATATTTCAAATCATAAAATAACAATAGATAATCTTAAAATCCTGCATGATTGCAATAAAGGGAAGTCAATAAAGTACAGTTTGGAGATTAACAAACTGTGTAAAACCTCCGAATACAATACACTTAATAGCCAATTGAACCTTAATCCCTGACCATTACTGAATTTGTCAACATTATATTGTTTCTATATGCTCTTGATAATGATGTAAAAGTCGAAACCGGTCGTGTTTATTAAAAAATAAAATCTCTTGTGGGAATTAGACGAAAAATTGTTTCATTTCATTTTATTTATAATACACCGGTTATAAATAATTTCGTAAATCATTTTAAGTTACAATCTGGAACCCCCCTTCCTCAGATATAACGTGTAATAATTATTTATCAAGGGATTATACTGTAATTTAGTAGATTTCTCTCAATTCTGATGGTGTTGTTGAAATGATTGATAACAGCAGTGTCAATAGGGCTTTCATATAGTGAATAGTGATGTGTATCACGTACTTCAATACAAAACAATTGAACACTGTATCTCCACCAGAGGACATTCTGAAATATGAATAATCTTTTCCGTTTTGCTGCGTTGATTTATCGGAAACTTTTCATTGGAAGTTTGCATGAGGAATTTTCGGTTGAAAATAGTTATAGGTAAATATAAAGCTGTGGGGGCTAGCATAATTATATTAGTGTTATCCATTGGGGAAATACTACTAAGTGACAACGCAATGTCACACCGCAGGGCATTGTGAGCCACGTGACAACAAGCCACCATCTAATTGCTTAAATCTCTGACGTCACTAATTGTTTCGCTATCTCAATTAGTAATATTTCGAAGGGAAATCCCAGAGAGCTTAATGTCTACACATTTTACATTACACAGATTAAAATATGATATAATGATAACGTGGCGTGGCCGCGTCGTCTTCGTGTTTCCGCAACGGTGCGAAGCATAGATTCAGCCGATACGTATCACAGAATTATGGAAATTGATAATTGGAGGACAACAGGACAGCAAGCTCTATCGAAAGTAATTGAGGATTCAAGGCTAGGTAAATTTGTGTCAATAAATTAACAAATTAGTACAACAAAGCTTTCAGTACAATATTAAAATGTAAAAGTCAAGTGGTTGTACTGTTGTCAGCTAATCTGGAGCCACAGCCGACTCTAACACTAGCCAGGAACAAAGCTTAATACTGACAACAAATATAGAGTTATTATTGTATATTTTTCCCATTTGGAACAATATCTCTAAAGCAACAATAGTTTTGTGCAGCTTAATCTTTAAGCGAAGTATGTGACATCAATCATTATTGCGGGAATTTGCATGAAACGGTGTATTGTGAAGTGAATTGTTTTTTTTCGTATGTAGGTGGGTTATATTATATATAATCATCTGTATCAATCAATTATGCCTAGACATTGTTGTGTTCCAGGATGTGAGTGCCAACATATATCTACTTCAAAGGAAAAAAAAATTAAATAGTAGTTTTGCCTTTCCTAAGGAAGATGAATTAAAAAGATGGCCAAAATAGCCGTTCCTAGAAGACACCGACCTAACTTTCTGCAGTATGCAGTGTTCATTTCAAACAGGAGAAAATGTTATTCATAAGAGTGTAAAATTTCGAAACATCTGATAGTTATGATGATTTGGAAAAGCCTGAAAAATTATTCTGAAAACCTAAATAATATAACTAAGCCACTGCTTAGTCATTTCAAGCAATGTTTGAATACGATTGAAACCAAAAAATATAACGCTCGAGTAACCTTCGAAACAGATGTTAAAGATTTATGAGGTAATAGAAAAAGGTTGTCAGAACTTTTCATAGTTAGTTTAATAATGATGCTTGGCCCAGGTATGAATTATATATAATATCTCGGGAAGAAATGTTGAAAAAAATATGATGTAAATGTTACACATAAACCTACTAACTGTGTTGGTGAATATTTTTCAAATCTAGAACCTTCAATACTCAAACATAAACAAATTCACACAGTATACAAATTAAATGATTTAGATTGCGATGGGACTTATACAGGAATCTCTGAACAATGTTTACAAAAAACAATGTTTGGCCATAAGTATAGCACAAAAACTTAGAAAATTCCACCGCCCTTGCTAAACACTGCTTTGATTATAACCATGAATAGGATTACAAAAATGTTAATATCTTAACTAAGAAAATCAATTATTATAAAAGATCTATTCTGGAGATGATTCACATAAAACAAGACTCCAAGTCTGTGAATAATAGAATATATATTCAGTCATTAAGTCAGATTTATACTAATTTAACTAATTAGCCTTACCCTTGCAAATTCCTACATGCGTCTTTATAATGTTAAAGATATATTTTAGGAAGAATGCTCGAAAAGCAATGTTTGTAATAAGGTCTGACAATCTTTTTCTATTACCTCATAAATCATCTGTTTCGAAAGTGGATACTTGAGCGTTATATTTTTTGGTTTCACTAGTATACATACTTTGTTTGACATGCGTTCGCATATTATAAGAAAATTAATGAGCAGTGGATTCTTGATACGGTATATTCATATACTTAAGACATTAATGTGCTACAATTTCGATAACAACGATACAATGCGATAAGGACGCTTTGTGTTTGCTATAATTACTTGTAAGAAATCACCTTTTAGACATTGTTACGTCTTCTGATGATGGTCGTGCGACCGAAACGTACGTAAAGACAAAAAAAATAAGCATATGTGTTAGTGTAACCTATTTCTCGAGAATTTATAAATAATTTATGATGTATGTAACATTATAGTATGGGAAATTAAACATAAATAATACCAGAGTTTCATTCCGATGCGATAGCCCCCCGTGAAATAAAGTATCACGAGAAGTTACGATTTCTATAAGATGCACGAGTATCATTAGAAAATGAGAAGAAAATTGCTCGAAATATCAGACCGAAAACAATTACATATCAATTCCACGCTCTCCTTGGTACAATAAAAGAATGGAGCGATTCGTTTGCCGCAAGGAGCTATAAAAAACCGTGAATATATTTTGTGTAATTGCACACCATAAGTCGAATTTATTATTCTTAGTTCTAGGAGTTGCCGGGACGGCGCTGGCGTGTTAGGGGTCCCTTGAGGAAACCGACACGTGAGTTTCCCGGACCGACATGGATTCCTCCTACCTACAACACTCTTCCGCTAGATCTAGAACAACGGAGAGATGAGCTTTTTCTCAGACGCGTTGTTATTTTATACATGGAAAAGTTCAGTATAGTACTTGAACGGTATACTGCGAACGACGTTTTCGCGTTTCTAGCTGGCAACGTATTCAAATAGAATGTAAATATGCTCATTTCGCAAATTATGGACAAATTTGAAGGAAACTGGAACGGACGTCTAAAGGCACGTATGAGTTGGGTTTCTTATAATTATTATTACACTTTCAAAATTAAAATGTAGGTATTTTTCTCCTGAAACATGAGAGCAAAAAAAATAATTTTTCTTATTATTTTTTGAGAAAAAATAAAATGTTGGTGATCAATTTCAAATCAAGAAATTTCGTACCGAAAAATAACAGGAACTCGTTTATGTTGCGCTCTCTCGGGTGACTAATATTGAAAAATTGTATATCACGACAAAAAACGATAATTCTACATTCGAGTTTTATAATAATCTAAGGCAAGCTGCATCGGCTGCATCTTTGTTGCAAGAATTCAAAAGACTGCCTTTAAATAGTGTTCAGACGACAGCTCGAAGTGTCTTAGATTTCATTAGTAATAGAAATGGCATTTCAATAATGACTTTCAATTGCCAAAGTCTAAATAGTCACAAATACGATTTACAAGATTCAGTTACGAGACAAACAAATGTGTTACTTCTTACCGAAACTTGCATGGCGCATGATAATCCGATTGAAATACCTAATTTCAATTGTATTGTTCAATTCAAACGAGACACTGTTCCAGAAGGTGGGGTAGCTATTTACCAAAATAATAATAATGTAACTAATATTATGACTCCGAATATTGAAATAAAAATTGCACACGTTAACGATGTTAATGTTAGGCGCTCATTTGTTGGAGATATTTGTGCGTGCTCATGCAAGCTTAGAAATGGCCTACACATAGTCATGGTAGCAATTTACATTTCTCCGAATCCAAAATTGGACGAGGTAGAGCATTTTATTCATCGCACTTTACTGGAGTACACTGAAGAAGGGTCGAAAATACTTGGTACAAATGGTAATAAATTTCCACTTATCTTGGCTGGCGATTTCAACATCAACTTCGCTGATAAAAAAATCAGAGCGGTTGACAACTTTTCTTTCGGAAAAATTGAATTTGAAAATGAATAATGATCCACAAGAATCCACAACAAAATATGGGACCACCATTGACGCGGTATTTTCCAGATATTCAGAGGATGATATCAAGTCTCAAACTTGATTACCTAATTGGACTTCTGTTTATTCCTAGTAATTTAAATGGCGAAATTTATCTTGAAATGTTGTAAAATGCAATTGCTCCGTTAATAACTGAACAATTAGAAAACGATCCTCTACTACTTGAACAACAATTGCATTTCCAACAAGACGGAGCTCCTCCTCACTACGCCGCACCAGTTCGTCAATACCTCAATTTGCAATACCCCGGTCGTTGGATTGGAAGAAGAGGTCCTATGGAGTGGCCTGCCCGATCTCCTGACCTGAACCCTCTGGACTTCTTCTTGTGGGAACATCTTAAGTTCAAGATTTTTGTGACTCAGCCTAAAAATTTGGACAAACTACGCCAACGAATTGTAAATGAGTGTCGTCAAATAACTCCAATTATGCTGAACCATGTTAGAGACGGTTTTCAGTCAAGATTGTATTATTGTATGGAAGTCAATGGAGGACAATTTGAACATTTGATTTAAACACGCAGATTACATTTTTTTCATTGTAAGCATGACAACACAATTCAATTTTTTTACGAATGTGATTTTTTGAAGATTGCTTAAGTTTGTAAAAAAGCCTTAATAAAAATGAGCTTGTACATTGTACAAATAACCTAAATATTCAAGGTGGCGCATTCGAGCAGCAAAATTAATTTTTGGCGAAAACGGTTCATCAAATTCAGGTTTTTCATACACCGTTGTAAAGAGGCTTCCAAGACCTTTCAAATGACGTATCACTCAACCCCTCTCCCCTATTCAATTTTGAGGGGTTGAAGCGCCCCCTATTAGGGGGTTGCTCGTTATGCCTCAAATATACGTCAAAAGATGTCCCTCAAACAAAATCATTCGACGTGTTTCGGGAGATTTTTCCACTCACTATGGGATAAGAAATGAGGTGGCTCGTCTGAGATGGAACACCCTGTATAGGAAACACAAATCAGGAAAGTGAATTCATATGAATTAAACAGTCTGAGTATTGAAAATGGAAAAAAATCGTTGTGATGAAAAAATTCAAAAACCAAAATGAATACAATGTGATACAATACTTTGTTTTTATTACATATATTATAGAAACAAATCGTGACTATACTTTCGACACTAGCGGTCATCTTCAAAAGATACTAACATGTTTGGGAATATGAATAATCTTGGCTATTTATGGTACAATATAAGACACAGGTAACAAGTTTGAACAGTTCTTTCAGATGTGGAGTTTTTCCTCACTCTCTGAAAACTGCGTTGATAATACCACTCTACAAAAAAAAAAGATCCAGGAGATCTAGGGAACTACCGACCAATCAGTCCACTTTCTTCATTCTACAAATTGTATGAGAAGCTACTATGCAATAGATTGATGGATTTTTCACAAAATACAAGATTTTCAATGACAGTCAACAAGGTTTCCTTAAGAACCATAATTCGGAAATAGCAGTTTTTAAATTCATCCTTTGAAAATATAGAAATACCATGCGAACTTTTTCTTGGAAGACTTTTGACAATGTCGATCATGAAATTCTTCTTGCAAAACTGGAGAAATACGGAGTCAGAGATAAACAATTAGCTTTGTTGGAAAGTTATTTAGAATGTAGAACGCAGAGAGTGAAAATTTCGGAAGGTGGACAAAATTTCATATCTGGGGAATTGTCACTATAAATGGAAGTTCCACAGGGTTACATAATGAACCCACTTTTGTTCTTAATCTATATTAATGATCTAGCACAAGCTATTGCTGATGCTAGAAAGTTACTTATCAATTGTGCAGATGATAGTAACATTGAAGTATCTGCAAATCACGTTTGCCTTCTCGAAACTGAAATTGCCTCTGCGCTCTCAAAGATTGAACATTGGTGTATGGTGTATGAATAACAAACTTACTGTTAACAAAAGTAAGACAAACTGCATCATCTTTACGTCAAGCCATAGTAGACTGCAAATTCCAGAAACATTAAATTTTAATAAGCAAGTATTTGTCTTTGTATTTTACATTAAATTTCTTCTATATTGTTTGACTTCTTTTCTTATAATCTTGTTATTATTTCACAATTATTATTGAGAAAATAAATTTACTCTACTTTACTTTACAAGTGGGCTTCCGGTTGGGAAAATAGATCGCTAGAATAATATAATTGAAGTTGAATAATGAGGTAGGTAATTTACTAATAGAAGCATTTAAATTAAGATTGACCAGTTACATACTATTTATGAAGGTTTAAATTACAATCAATATAGTGATGAGATTCATATGCAACTTTTGAGCAGGCAACTTTTGAACAGGCAGTTGAGGTCGTGATGCCGAACAAGGCACGCGGTTTGACTTGCGGTAAATGCGAGCGTAAAGTGGATCGCTATGACGATACAATTAGTTGTGTTACGTGTCAGAATTCTTTTCATCTTGATTGTGTCAAGATTCCTGTATCTGTATATCATCAGATGACTAGCGATTATGAAATTTCTTCTTGGCTATGTGATAGATGTTCTCCGGTGGATAGTGTTTCAATTAGTCAAACTGAGAACTGTGAAGACTCATTAAACAAGAGTGGCACAGAGGCTGTAAAGTGTACATTTTGCTGCGACCTCGTCATTCCAGGCGATTGTGTCGAGTGCTGTAATAACACTTGCAGCGCCGTTTTACATAACAATTGCTATGATAAGATTTCTACCATTGTCATGTTAAACAAGCACAATTGGCTGTGTAAGCAGTGCATACCTAATGATATACCCGATATTTCAGTGGAACTTCGTCTAGTTCGTAAAGAAAATGAATGTTTGAAACGGGAAATGTTTTTGTTAAATTCTTTGTATGAGGAAGTGAAATATTCCAGCGATTTGCAGAGGGAAAAAATTCATCATATGGAGATATCTTTTTCGAAGTCTTATAAGATGCCTGTCGATAATGAGTCACCGCCTGTTGCTCCTACATACAGTCAGGTCACAAAGAGTATGTTTGCCGCAAATAAGGATCGATCAGTTCTGCTTGTGAAGTCAGTGAATAGTTCGGTTTCTAATGATCAAGTAGAAAGACAGGTTAAGTCAAACGTTTCATCGTCCCGTGATGTTAAAGTTGTTGGTACAAGGCGAATTAAGGATGGCATTCTTGTGAATTGTGATGGGGATGCCTCGTTACAGAAACTGAAGGATGTGTTATTGCAAAATGATGGTTTACGTGGTTGTACTTTTAGCGTACCAAAGAAACTTTCTCCTAGATTAATACTTTATGAGGTGGAAACTGAGGTTGCGGATGGTGAACAAATTTTGTCTGACATTATTGAAAGGAATGATTTAAATTGTGGGGTGGATGATCTCAGGGTTGTATCTAAACTACGAGCTCGGAGTGGCGTCAATGTTATTCTGGAGACTAGTCCTCAGATCTTTAATATGATTAAATCGCGTGGTTTCCTCTATGTAGGCTGCGGGAGATGTGTTGCTAAGGTGCATCTGTCAGTGGTCCGTTGTTACAAGTGTTCGATGTATGGCCATACTCAATCAAACTGTCGAGGAAATATAGTTTGTCCAGTGTGTGCTGGAGATCACCATAGGAAGGATTGCAATTCCCAAGCCAAATGTTGTATTAATTGTAAGTCTCATAACGAAAAATTTAGAACTGACATACCTACGGATCATACTGTGTTTGATTCAGCCTGTCGATGTTATTGCCTTGCAATTGAACGATTAAAGGAGAGAACTAATTATGGTTAATGCTGCCCAATTATTTTTATCTGTCTGCCATCTTAATGTTAGATCGCTCTTCACTGGCTTTGATAGTTTTGTCAATTTAGTTGCAAGTGGAGATTTTAGTATCATAAGCGTGTCGGAAACATGGTTGAACGAGTCTATACCGACGAATGTGGTAGGTATACCAGGTTACAGATTTTTTAGAAAAGACCGTCTGGGGCGGGGAGGTGGCTTGGGTTGTTACGTTAAACATGGATTGAATGCGTCAGTAGTTTTTAATGACTTTTTGACTACAGAGGGTGTAGAGGATTTGTGGCTCAAGGTTTCGGTTGGAAAGCTTACTGTTTTGCTAGGTGTTATATACAAGGCTCCCAAAACTTCAACTTGTTCGTTTATTGAGCACATGGATAGTATTATGTCTTTCGTTTCACCTCAGTTTGATGATATTATTGTGACGGGTGACGTAAACATTGATCACTTTTTGAATAACCCACTTAGTCAATGCATGGTTTCCTATGGTCTTAGTCAAATAATTTCAGAACCCACGCGCATTACGCCAACAACAGAAAAATTGATTGATGTAATGTATGCTTCGGAGAAGATCGCTATTACAGAGTCTGGTACATTAAACGCAGATCTTATATCGGATCACAGGCTGGTGTTTCTCAGAGTCAGATGTGAATTGCCTCGTATAAAGCCTAAGGTTGTCTACTATCGGGATTTTAGGCGCTTTAGCCTTAGCGACTTTCTGTCCGATTTATGTCTTGCGGACTGGGATGCCATTTTTTATGAGACAGACATTGATCGTAAAGTGGAACGATTCAATTATAATTTATTAACGCTTTTTGATAAGCATGCTCCATTTAAATCTGCTCTTATCACAAAGCCGCATGCTCCTTGGATAACGGATACCATTAAGCAAATGATGAAGTTGAGAGATAGAGCTCAGAGCAAATATAGAGCTACTAAACAAATAAAGGACTGGATTTTCTATAAGCAGTTACGTAACTTCACATTGGGAGCAATTAGAAGAGAAAAAATTGCCTACTTGAACCACCTTGATGGGGAGAAAGATTCTAAACAGCTATGGAGAGCTTTGGGTAACCTCAAGATTAAATATACTCGTACAGCAGACATACCGGCTAGCTTAAGTCATCCTGAGGAAATTAATAATTACTTTTGTTCTGTGTTTTGCCCTCCAGATAACTGTCCCAACATGGTTAATAGCTTGAAAGGTAGAAAATATGATGCCCAACATTCTTTCAATTTTGTTCTTACGACGCCAGATGAGGTTAGATCTGTTGTTCAAGGGATGGGTTCGGAAGTCTATGGTAGCGATGGGATAAATTCCAAGATGTTGAAACTATGTTTACCCACTATTTGCTTACATTTGACACATATAATTAATTGCTGTCTGGAGATAGGATTCTTCCCGACCTTATGGAAACTTTCCATTGTGAAGCCCTTGCCTAAAGTCACTGATCCTGAGTCATATTCCGATTTAAGACCAATAAGCATTATACCATTATGTGGTAAAGTCCTGGAAAAGATTCTATACAGACAGATTCACACATATATTACTGAAGTGGGAATTGTTTCGGATCTGCAATCTGGTTTTAGAAAGGGCCACAGTACGGTAACAGTCTTGGCTAATATTGTGGATGATATTGTGAGAAGTATAGACCAAGGACATGCATCTGCATTGGTATTATTAGATTTCTCAAAAGCCTTCGATACGCTGGACCACTCCCTTCTAGTAGCCAAGTTGAGGTTTTATGGTTTCAGCGATACAGTTTGTAATTTTTTTATGTCTTATCTTTGTGAGAGGACACAGGTTGTTGAATGCAGGGGTGAAAGGTCCTCGGTTCGTTATATTACCTCTGGGGTTCCCCAGGGTTCTGTGCTTGGTCCCTTATTGTTTCTGATTTATACGACCGATATGTTTGAGAGTATTCGCCAGTCTAAGATGCAGATGTTTGCGGATGACACTCAGATTCGGTCTGTCTTTTTACCTGGGGACGTCATACAAGCTGCTGCTGCTTTAAATCGTGACTTGGCTTCTATTTCTGATTATGCGCGTGAAAACAATCTTAAATTGAATCTAAAAAAGTGCATGTATATGGTATTTTGTCCAAGGAACCGCAGGACTCATATCCTGCAGAACTTTAAGTTGATGATAGACGGTGAGCTTATTAAGTACGTAGAGACTGGGAGAAATTTAGGCGTTATTTTTGACACTAACTTGAGATTTAGAGAGCATGTCTCATATGTTGTAAAAAAAGCCTATCTTGCACTCAAATTGATGTACTCAAACTACCATATTATCAACTTCAAAATGCGAAAAAAACTTTGTGAGTGTTTAGTGATTCCACTACTTCATTATTGCAATGTGGTATATTTCCCCTGTTTGGATAAACTTTGCAAGTATCGTTTGCAGAAGATTGTTAATTCATGTGCTCGATTTGTTTTTGGTTTTGCAAAGTTTGACCACATCTCACATAAGATAAAGGAGCTCAGATGGCTTAGGGTTGACCAGTTATACAGTTACCACTTCTCAATGTTTGTTTGTAAATTGTTGTCTACCTCGTCACCACTTTACTTGAGGCAGAAGCTTACTTTTAGACAGGATGTGCATGATCTTCATTTGAGACATGTAAATACACTTTCCTTGCCTAGATTTCGTTCTTCCATGTTTCGTAGATCTTTTTCGTACAATGCGCCGGTAATATTTAATAAGTACTGTTTACAGCAAGAAAACTTATCAGTGAAGAGCTTTCGTTTTCGTTTGAGGCTTAGAGACAGAATTTTTTCGGAGGGCTGAGAGTGTGTTCTCATTGCTCGTCATCATTCTGGATCGTCTTTTTCTTTTTTGTTTGTATTAATTTAATTAGGCTTAGGTTTAGAATTTGTATCTTTTATTTTGCTCGTCTGGGGGGTCAAGTTGAGTAGCTTATGCTAGATCTTCGCCTCCCATTAGAGTATTTCTTCTCAATAAAGTTATATTATTATATCTTACACTATGCAGTAGCAAGTGTTGCCTGCTTGAGAAAACAGATCAGTTAAGACAGGGAGATTGAAAAAATATGAATTGAGCCGAATATTATAATAGATGCAGAGATTTGCAGTTCATTGCCTGATGAAATTGCTACAATTTCTGAATATGGTATCAGCGTCATACTTGTTATAAGAAAAAAATAAGCCATATCTAATCAATGCTAGTGTAAGCTTTTCAATGTTAGATGGCACTGACATGTAATTGAATTTACATAACAGATTCATAGGTAACTTTTGCATAAGCAACATATATTACACTAACAAGTAGCAAGTGTTGCCTACGTAAGAAAAGAACAGATAATGCTAAGGGATATCGGAAAAATATTAATTGAGCCAACTATTATAATAGACGCAGAGATTTCCAGTTCGTTGCCTGATGAAATTGCTACAATTTTTGAATATGATATCAACTTCATACTTGTTATAAAAAAAACCATATCAAATCAATGCTGGTGTAAGTTTTTCAATGCTAGATGGCACTAGCATGTAATTGAATTCACAAAAGATTTTGCCTTGATTATACTCTCAAATTCGAATGTGCTTTCTGCTGTAAATAAATAAGCCCCGCACCGATTTTTAATTTTATGGTACGCATACATTGAATATACATAAACTTTGATTATCAAATAGAGAATCAAGTAGGAAAATAATTTTAAATTTGTATATAAAATTAGTATATTGATACAATTTGAATCATATGTAGTAGTCATGTTGGCTTGATTCAGCTCATTTTAATAACATGTAGCTTTAGACAAAACGGATTAAAGGAAATCATTGTACGTAGGCAACACATCTTACACTATGAGCTACTACGAATTGCATAAAAATTGTATTGGAAGTTGGAAAACAATTTTGAACTCGATTATAAAATTAGTATATTGCTACAATTTGAATCACATGTAGCATTCAAGTTAATTAGATTTAAGGAAATCATTGTATAGGCAACACCTATTACCCTATGAGTTAGCACGAATTGCGTAAGACCAGAGTTGAAAGGAGCAAAACTATTTTCATTTCTAAAATTAGTAAATAGCTACTATTCGAACCAAATGTAGCAATCACGTTAGCTTGATTCTGTTAAATTTAATAACATGTAGCTTTAGACAAAACGGATTTAAGGAAATCATTGTACGTAGGCAACACACCTTACACTATGAGTTACTAGGAATTGCATAAAAATTGTGTTGGAAGTCGGAAAATAGTTTTGAACTCGAATATAAAATTAGTATCTTGCTACAATTCCAATCAAATGTAGCATTCATGTTAGCTTGATTAAGTTCATTTTAATAACATGAAACTGAAGAAAACGGATTTGAGGAAATCATCGTATAGGCAACACATCTTACCCTATGAGTTAGCATGAATTGCGTAAAACCCGAGTTGAAAGGAGCAAAACTATGTTAATTTCTAAGATCAGTAAATAGCTACAATTCGAACCAAATGTAGCAATCACGTTAGCTTGATTCAGTTAATTTTAATAACATGTAACTTTAGACAAAACGGATTTAAGGAAATTATTGTGAAATAATACTCCTTACACTGTAAGGTACTACGAATTGCATAAAAACTGTGTTGGAAAATAATTGAATTCGTATATAAAAGTAGTACATTGCTACAATTTGAACCAAATGTAGCATTCAAGTTAGCTTGATTCAGTTCATTCTAATAACATGTAGCTTTAGACAAAATGGATTTGAGGAAATCATTATATATAGGCCACATTTTAACAATGAACTAATACGAATTTCACAAAAATCCAGTTGGAAGTAGCAAAATAATTCTGAATTCGAATAAACAATTAGTAAATTGATAAAATTCGAGCCAAATGTACCATTCAGGTTAGCTTGATTTTAATAACATGAAACTTTGTGCAAGATGCGATTCAATAAGGAAACCCTATACGTAGGCAACACATCTTACACTGTAAGGTAGCACCAATTGAATAACTGTGAGCGAAGGAAGTTGGAACATGAGTTTCATTTCGAATCTGATTAGTAATCACATTGATTAATATATATATAATCAATCGTAATCACTACAAATCAAAGTTTTCAGATACGCTTGATTCTGGTAATTTTAATAAAATGAAACTTTAAGGATGCTAGGCTGAACAGCGAAATCACTACGGTTAGGCAACACATCTTACACCACGAGTATGAAGTAGCAGCAAAGCTTTTGCATATCCTAAAGAAAGTGTTCGAAGACAGGATTAATATAAATTATAATCCTACTATTAGTATTTTTCAAATGTGACAAATAATGTTCACCTTTTTATAACCGTTGACACATGTTGCCTCAGCGTCTGAGAGGTAGAATCGAATTCCTCATCCATGAGAGTGTATTATGACCTCGTTATATCGGAATCGATGACATCGACAAATTTCACTATTTTTCCATACTTACCCCTTATGAGATTTGGTAAAATGCGAAACACTCGAGAGGCTCATGTAACTAATGGAACTTGTACTATGGGATATCCAACGGTGGTGGATACCAATTTCTGGTGTATTAATCATGATAAAAGTGATTTCATAGTACAATTATCCAAGGGAGGCCCGAAATAAATGGTTTCTGAACGCTGTGGCATGTTGCCTCAGCGTCTGAGGGGAAAACTGATGGTAGAATCGAATTCCTCATACATGAGAGTGTATTATGACCTCGTTATATCGGAATCGATGAGATCGACCAATTTCACTATTTTTCCATACTTATCCCTTATGGAATTTTGTATAATGCGAAAAACTCGAAAGGCTCATGTAACTAATGGAACTTTTTCTATGGGATATCCAACGGTTGTTAATACGAATTTCTGGTGCATTAGTCATGATAAAAGTGATTTTATAGTGCAACTATCCAAGGGATGGCTGGAATTAATGGTTTCTGAACGCTTTGACATGTTGCCTCGGCGTCTGAGGGGAAAACTAATGGTAGAATCGGACTCCCCATCCATGAGATTGTATTATGACCTCGTTATATCGGAATCGATGACATCGACAAATTTCACTATTTTTCCGTACTTACCCCTTATGAGATTTGGTAAAATGCGAAACACTCGAGAGGCTCATGTAACTAATGGAACTTGTACTATGGGATATCCAACGGTGGTGGATACCAATTTCTGGTGTATTAATCATGATAAAAGTGATTTCATAGTACAATTATCCAAGGGAGGCCCGAAATAAATGGTTTCTGAACGCTGTGACATGTTGCCTCAGCATCTGAGAGAAAAACTGATGGTAGAATCGAATTCCTCATACATGAGAGTGTATTATGACCTTGTTATATCGGAATCGATGAGATCGACCAATTTCACTATTTTTCCATACTTATCCCTTATGGAATTTGGTATAATGCGGAAAACTCGAGATGCTCATGTAACTAATGGAACTTGTTCTATGGGATATCCGAGGTTGTGAATACCAAGTTCTGGTGCATTAGTCATGATAAAAGTGATTTTACAGTGTAATTAACCAAGGAATGGCCGGAATTAATGGTTTCTAAACGCTGTGACGGTTTGGGAAATACATTGCTAGAATAGTATGATTGAAGTTGGATAATGAGGTAGAGTTAATATTGTGAAGAGGAAATTTTAATGAGGAGGTATACTAGGAAGACACAAGAGGATTATGGGAAATTTTACGTTATCAAGACATCAAACAGAAAGCTGTATGTATTACACGTCTAATTGATCTTTTAAAATGTTATTATCATTATTTGTTAATACCTCTGGTTATGTAAAATTATAACTTCATCTAAATTTGGAAAAGTGTTACCTGTTTCTAAAATATGGTTAGACAAAAGATATGTTTTATTAAATTTAAAAGATCGAAAATGTTCCTTATATCTAATTTCTATTATATTACGACTAGATCTACCGACGTAAAAGTTATCAAACTCAAAACAGATTAATTTATATACTCCAGGTTTATTTAACTTCTTTGTTTTATCTTTAGTATTGAACAAAACATGGGGCATAATTGTTCTATTTTATTATTAGTTTTAAAAATAATGACAATAAAATTTGAAACGATCAATCAGCATTCTGTTTGATGTCTTGATAACGTTAAATTTGTCATAATCCTCTTGTACCTTCGTAGTATACCTTCGCATTTGTTCATGGATTCCACCATTACATTTTTGGCAATGGATAAGTAACAATGTGTACGTTTCTTTTTATTGTAGGCTACTCATATTGTTTTTATACAACGCAAACATTTAAGCAGTTTCCTTGTCAAAGTTAATAAATGATGTGAAAATTGTTAATTTTTGGGATAGCTAGTTTTAAGTCTAGTTATGGTATTTCTTATTGTAATATCTACCAGACCTATCTACATGTGACTTATTTACCTCTTTTAGTGCTAGTCAGTCCAGTCCAACTAGCATGAATATCTCCATTGCAATAATAATATATAATCTCTCTCTCTTTCTTTATTACCGGCCTTTTAACTTTTGCATTTTCAATAACTTTTACCAATTGAACAATTTAGGTTACCTTAGAAGGGGAAAATATTTTTGAAACAAACGAGATAGTTTCTATGTTTTTATTTAAAAATTAATGGGTAGACCTTTTATTTACAGATTTTCAATATTAAATTAATTATGGCGAACATTCGGATTTAGTAATTCTATCATTATTTCTTATATCCTGGTTTATTCATAGCGATCGCTAACGAATAGAAATATATAATTAAAATCTAATAGAATTCTATTCCATCAAAATGATTCCAAAATACATCATTAGAATTATTCGAATTATTTACAACTTTGCAAGAATTATAATTCAAATACTTGGCTTGGCTTATGGCGATAACAAAACGTATTTACATTAAATAATTTAATTAAATTTATTTCACTAGAGTACAATACATTAATAACTTAATTATATAACTAGTATTTTCTTTGGTTCCTACTGACAATTTCGTAACGTCAATATTAGTTACAAGATCTTAAAACAACTTTGATTACATTTACATCAGTCTTAATATTCTTTATAATTATTTTAATTCAGATAGAAGGCAAGATAAAGTTGAATATATAACGCTGAGGAAATTCATTTATTTCATTCACGGTATATTTAGTTTGTAAAATAGAACAAACATTATATAAATCAAAGCCGTTTTTATCCCCTGTACATTTTTTCAATTCATTTGTCTCAAATTATGGATAATAAATACTTATTTTTTATAATATAAAGATTCTTGACCCAGTATGAATTTATATAAAAATTCTCGGGAAATAGGTCACAATAACGTACGTAAAGACGAAAATTTAAAACAGAGTGTTATTGTGACCTATTTCCTGAGAATTTTTATACTTATTTTTTATGTTTTCTGTATTTTACATATAAGTTCAGTAGTACTTGAAGCGAAACGCATTTCAAGCACTAGATGAATCAACCAAAATAATGGAAAGTTTTCATGCTTTCCACAAAATAATATCAAATTCAGTAAAACTAAATTGCCAATGTTCAAATTGAATCACTTTTATAATTTCAGCGTCATCTGTGAGCTACGGGAGAAGTGATTGGTGTAGTTTCATTATATAAGTATGTATTACATTTGCCATTTACAGCACCATCTATTGTTCATATTTATAAGACTTGAAATCGTCTTTAGTACAATAATTTTGAATAGATTAAAATTTAAAATATGGTATATTTCAAATTGATTTTATGAAGTTGATAATCGAATGAATTATCGTATATTTAATAACATAACGAGATTAATGAAATAAAGGCAAAACGAGATGGAGCTTTGGCTGCATTAAACAGATCCCCATTTTATACCTTCGCCAGATATGTCCCTGTCTCCCTCCTCCGGTTTCATTCGATGAGCCTAGGGGCTCTAGATGAGAAAGCAGTATGAAATGTCACTTCCAGCAGATCGTTTATATGAATCAAAAAAAAGTTTGTGGTCAAGACAGATTCCTGTGGAGCACCAACTGTGATTGCCAATGTAACGGAGGATACTCCGTCAACCACCACATGCAGTGATCTATTTGAGGGAAAACTCGATAGTAAGCGCCAACGTTGAGACGGTAAACCATATGACGGAAAATTCCCAAGAAGGCTTTGGTGCCGAACTCGGTCAAATGCTTTGGACGTATCCAATGCTACCCATATTTTTAATACATTTCTGCCATACATGTGTTACGTGGGAAAGCAGGTCTCCTGATGATCTCTGCTGACGAAAGCCACTATGCCGGTATTTCACGATTTGATTTTGTACCTTTCTAGGTATGTGATGAGCTGGATGTTGCTTTTACAGTATTGAGGTCAAAAATTTTAATGATATAATTTATTTTCCATTCGAATTCCCTCAAATGATTTGCCCAAAGTACTGGAAAAATCCTTTCCAGATAAAGGTATTGTCTACATTCATTAACTCTTGAATTTTCAAATTAAAAAGATGAATAATGTAAGCTCTCTTCCTGATGTCTTCACACACACACATCAATTTATTATTGAACAATGAAACCAATGAATTTAGCAATAATTTGAACCCATTCCCATTATTCGGTTGATTCAGATTGACAATAAATTAGCATGTTTTCAATATCTTACAAGCATTAACGAAAATCTTTTGGCGCATACAATGAAATAGCATTGAACATGAAAATTCTTCAAACTACCGATTTTTTTTTGTGCCAAATCTTATACGCTTCATTCCACGGCAACTTAGTCAAGGAATCGCTTCCAACATTAAATTGTTGCCTCTTATGGAGGATAAATATACCCTGAATTTCCTTTTACATATGAGAATTTAGTACCAAATCAGCATTTTTCTCTAGATTTCACCCTCATCTCACTCTTCGACACCGCGATCCATTCATTCCTGGACGAATCGAACCAAGTTAATCCCAAATTATATCTTCCATTCAAATTGGCGTGTTGACAGTGCGAAAACCACCAGCCACCTTCGTAGTTTCTTGCACAATGCGTGTTAGAGATATCCCTATCGTTATCTATCGTTGAAAATTCCATTTCGTTCTGGTAATTCAGTGCGTCGCTGGCGTTACCTTTGTAATCGTTAACGATCAATTTGAATCCAAAATTATAGTCGGAAACGCGAAAATCGTCATAGTTGGCTTGCCAATATTTTCCGTAGATGTCTTTCATGTTTATCTGCAGCTTGCTACAGTTGTTTTTCGTCAGATAGTGTATGTTTCGATTGCCTAACCAGTGTTCGCCGGTTACAGAGCCGAATCCGTTGCTGTACTCGTTCCAGTTTTGGTTGAAATTGACCGAACCGTCGTCACGTTTCTGGATAGTCGTCCAACCTTCTTTGCAGTAAGCTAAGATGGGTTCGCCGTTGCCTGGTGATATCAGGTATATTCCGCTTGGTCCCGCAACGGTGCTGCAGTCTTGGGGTAGTTTGTTAACTATGTTTTGGTACTCCTTCTCGAAGGATTTCAATTCTTGAACCAAGACAATGGTAGACTTCGTCGAGTTAGAATCGATGCCGGTTGATTCGGTCTAAAAACAAAACGATTCATTAGGAATCAATATTTTCGGGAACTGGCAATATAAAGTAATATTTAACTTAAATAAAATAAGTTATAAGCTTAAATTTTCACTAGTTTAATAAATATACGTGACTATAGTTTCGCTAATTCAGTAACAAGGGAGAATTATTAAGTATTTGTCAGCTAAACAGCTCATATTAAGGTAAATGTGTTCAGACACTCTGATGTGTTTGTCGTTTGTCTTTACTGATTGGATAGAAGGGAAAAGTTGTTTTGTAAAATTGTACAACCTGAACATATAAAAAGGTCGGCTGAAACTAAATTCTCTTTGCTGTTACTTCTACCATACCATATTCCATTGATGATAGTTATTTTTAAGCTATTGCATATAGCTTTTATCGCGGGCTTTGAGCGCGGCGACCGAATCAAGAAATTCCGTAACGAAAAATAACAGGAACTCGTTTATGTTGCGCTCTCTCGGGTGACTAATATTGAAAAATTGTATATCACGACAAAAAACGATAATTCAACATTCAAGTTTTATAATAATCGAAGGCAAGCTGCATCGACTGCATCTTTGTTGCAAAAATTCAAAAGACTGCCTTTAAATAGTGTTCAGACGACTGCTCAAAGTGTCTTAGATTTCATTAGTAATAGAAATGGCATTTCAATAATGACTTTCAATTGCCAAAGTCTAAATAGTCACAAATACGATTTACAAGATTCAGTTACGAGACAAACAAATGTGTTACTTCTTACCGAAACTTGCATGGCGCATGATAATCCGATTGAAATACCTAATTTCAATTGTATTTTCCAATTCAAACGAGATACTGTTCCAAAAGGTGGGGTAGCTATTTACCAAAATAATAATAATGTTACTAATATTATGACTCCGAATATTGAAATACATATTGCACACGTTAGCGATGTTAATGTTAGGCGCTCATTTGTTGGAGATATTTGTGCGTGCTTATGCAAACTTAGAAATGGCCTACACATAGTCATGGTAGCAATTTACATTTCTCCGGATCCAAAATTGGACGAGGGAGAGCATTTTATTCATCGCACTTTACTGGAGTACACTGAAGAAGGGTCGAAAATACTTGGTACAAATGGTAATAAATTTCCACTTATCTTGGCTGGCAATTTCAACATCAACTTCGCTGATAAAAAATCAGAGCGGTTGACAACTTTTCTTTCGGAAAAATTGAATTTGAAAATGAATAATGATCCACAAGAATCTACAACAAAATATGGGACCACCATTGACGCGGTATTTTCCAGATATTCAGAGGATATCAAGTCTCAAACGTATGTCTCTTATTTCAGTTATTCAGTTACCATAAACCTATAGTTCAATGATAACAAATTCCTGAATAACCTACATGTATTGTAAGATAATAAAAATATTTTAAACGATATTAACTTGTCATTTATTCAATAAAAGAAAAAAAATTGTTTTCTTATCGGTCACCACGCTCAAAAGTAACTTGAATTAATATCAAAAAAAAAACTTGAATTAAAATATCAAAGAAAAAAAAAATACTGCATAAATTTTAAAAAAAATAATTATAATTGCATAAGTTGAGAAAAAATACTATGCAATAGCTTTACCGCGGCAGTCCCCGAGTGCCACACGTATTTTTTTATTATTTTCTGTTCTACATCGATATATTCGACGTTTCGTAGTTACGACTTAATTTTTGGTGTTTACGAAAATTACAAATTGTGATTGTCTCGAAAGACGAGTTTTCAATTTAATTTAGAAAAAAGATTATAGAATTCGTTCGTTACATCAGAATAATTATTCAACTCTTTGTATTGTAAAGATTTCGAATGAGAATGAGAAAAAATAATTTTAAACCTATTGAGAAAAATGTTTTAAAGTATGTAATTGTACCTATTCAATATATTTCAAAAAGTATTCTGAAAATAAAGAAATTACCCGTATCATGGGAGACAAAGAATATTAGAATAATTCAAAGCCAATAGTCCAACTGAAAGAAGGAGAATGATGTAATAATTCATTTATGAAAATCTTTTCTATATTAGTTATCAACTGTAGAATATCCAAAATAATAATTGGAAAATTGATGTGACTAATATTATTTTATGACTGGACCAAAACCATTCAACGAAAAATATTATTCGAAGATCAAACGATTCAACGCCATCAGAGTGGAGTGTACGTTCGGGCTTATAAATAATAAAGCTTAACCTCTTCAATTAACTTCTGCTCTATTTTTTTCCCAGTGATACAGCCTGTAGCCTTGTCATCCAAAAGGCAATGAAAACGTGTTACGTGTGAGACCTAATTATATAGCAAACGCATAAAGGAAGTTCAAAAGCAAATCTACGTTACGTGGGAAATTAGTGTAACAAAAGAGAGAGAATCTGACGGTAAAATTCTCACAGAAATGTTATCATTTTTATCTATATCATACAGATTAACGTCTTATTTATATTCCTCCTAATAAATAACTAGTTTTCAGTTAATCAACAAGTATAATATGTAAATTTGTAATGGGAATTTATCATTGTCTGTAGCCATTTTGCAAAAACTTCGGTTCCATAGCTTAACTTAATCTTATTCATATTTTTAGATGAGTAGAATTCATCAAATATGTTCATCACACATTAAAAAAACATGTCGAAGACATTAATCAACATAATATGACTTTTTAGATAAATAAAAATTGAACCGAATGTATGAACGTGTTGTCATCCTAGTCTCTTTTCATAGTTTATATAAAAGACTTATTTTCACAAGTTGAGGGTGTTAAGTTAAATGCATATGCTGATCATACAGTGTATTATAGGTAAGTATTGGACGAGCTTGGATGGAAAATATTTTATTTCTGTCTTCAAATCATTAAAAGGTTCGTTAAACAAACAACTATTAAAAGCAGCAATAAGTGAAAAAGTCGTACTATTTGTTCATTTCTGATGCAGCTCCTTACAGAGTGAAGGCAGGACAATTTCAAAAGTGTTTAATCCTAACATGCTTCACATTACTTGTATTGCACTTGGCTAAACTTATTACATTCTAATAATGACGAATTATTGAGTATAAATCTAATTAGGAAGATAATTCGGGGCATAAATACATTACATGACATTAAATAACGATGATAAAATTAGGTCTGGAAGTAGAGTATTGTTTTTGTGTGTGTAAATCTCCAAAGATTCGAGCAAGTTTAGTTTCCAAATAAGGACATATCTTATTCAATGACAAAGACAAAACAAAGAGAATTGATGAATCTGGAGTTTATAAGCTATCTTGTTAGGAATGCGATTCCTTTTATATAGGCCAAACAGGACGATCATTTTCTATTGGTTTGATGTTCATAAATGATGCTTTAGACTTTAAAAACAGGTTCCACATTTGCACATCATTTTTTCGATAATAATCATTATTTCACTGAAATAGACAAATTTCTGATAGAGGCTCGAAACTAAGCTTGCTTGAATCTTTTGAAAAAATACCATACTTTTTAATGATCAAACAGAGCTAATTTATTCACCGTTATTTAAAGCTATGTAATGTATTTATTCCACAATGTATTGTCCTGAATGTTCATGAATGATCGACCACATTATTCCTATTTGAACAAAGCGTTCCCAAAAAAAATATAGAAGACAAAATTCAAGAAACATTAAGCGCCCGAAAAAAATTTTGCTCGGAGTGCTAAACAATTGGTATGTACATACCTTCGAAATGTGGTCGTGGAGTTTCGTCGTTTGAACATTGGAAGATTTCATCAAATTCTGCACCTCTCTAGAAGTTTCCTCTAACAGTTTCCATTCCAATCCCGACCTATCCTGCATATTCGACACACTAACACCTATTGCTTTCACCGAATTCCTCAAATTCGTCTGATCTTCCTTCAGCGAAGACAACTCCGATTTAGCTTCGGCAACTTGAATCTCGACCTTGGAAATTTCTTTACGAAAATCGGGAAAATTTCTATCCACCTTGTTCTCTATACTCTCCACGTTCTCCAACAATTCCAACATGGATATATGTAACTTATCGAAGTTGTTGAGTTGTTTGGTTAAATTGGCTATGGCTCTAGTGTTAACATCTTGCAGCAAACCCAAAGCGACGAAATCTTTCTTGGCAACCGCTTCGGGAACCTCTCTTATATTATTCAATTCTATCTGATTTTGAATCTCGTTACCGTTGATTCTGTCGTATTTTCCCTCGAAGTTTGTACTCCTGACGTATTGTCTAAGAGTCTGCGTTTCTTCTTCTAATTCGAGTAGTTTACTCTTCAGGAACTTGGTCTCTCTGAATAACATTTTGGAATTCTTTTCGATTTGAATCACGTGTTTTCGCAAAAGTTTTTGGTGCCTCGAAGGTCGAATCCTATCGGAATTTGTCAAATAATCCGGCGATTCCAGGATCAGCTTCAAATCACTGACCACTTTCCAATTGTTTGTCCATTCCATTTGAGTTGCTTTCAACTGTAAGTAAAATTCAAGAATTAGTTCTCGCTTGGTTATAGATATTCAAGTAATTACTTCAAAATAACCAGATTATAATAAACAATTAAAAATACTATTGCTCAGTTAAAATAGGAATTTTACTTTCTATGCATAGGGAATTTAGATGGGAGGAACTAATTAGACTGAAATTCCCTTATAATTGGTCTTGATGAGATTACTTGTAGGGTTTTTGTTATCAAAATTTTCTATTGTTTCAACTATAGTACCTACTAGTTAAATGTGAGATATATCTGGATTTTCAATCAAAGGGAACCTGTGCTGAGGATATAAAAGTGGTTAGCAAAATTAGAATTTTTGTTTGAATCAATCAAAGGTTCTTCATTCTAACTTGAAAAGACTTGCCTGTTTGACTGATATATAAGGTATTACATTCTCCTCAGGTTATATACTCTGGATTTTTCGAGTTTATCGTTTTTGTTTTCGTTTTATAGAATACATTGGTGAGTTTATTATTGCCTTCGAATTCACCCTTAAATTGCTTTCAGAAGAAGTGGGATATTGACTCGATATAGAGGTGGTCCGCATAAGAACCAAAACAAATAATCATAGATATAAAAGCATTACAAAGTTAGAAATTTAGTGTTGTTAAGTTTTCAAATTTGAATAATTGTACTTTTAAAATATATAACAATGTTTCCAATATTTAAATAAGTCAAACGGTGTTTTATTAACACTGACATTATGAGGTAAAGTGCCACTTTGATGAACGATTTTGAATTTAGTGAAATAGCACATTATCAGCCAAAATTCGAAAGAATATTCAATCTGTTTTTTACATAAACTATGGTTATCTAAAAATGCTCTAAAAGGTAGTTTCTTACTTTAACAAAACATTATTTTAATTAGATGTACTATTTAAATAATTTTAATAAACAATTTGTATTTAATAATAAAAAACTAATAAATAAATAATTTTTTTTATAAATACCTATTCAAAACGTTTGCTTAAATTTTTTTTTATTTCCAATTTTCATCTTAGATTTTCTTTTTCAAATTCAAATTTAAATTATACTAATAAATATAAAAGAAGTAACATATTTTCATCCAAAAATTCACAAATTTGACTAAAATTTATAATTTTCAGTAAAATTATTCATAAATAAAGTTTTGAAATTAAATTTTTTACAAAAAAGCATTTTATAATTTCATCTAAAAATGCTGGAACTTACTTTAACAAAACATTATTTCAATTAGATAAAGAAATTTTTACTAATAAAAGTTATAAGCTAATTGATTAAACTATTCAAATGATATTAATAAATAATTCGTTTTTAATAATAAAAATGTAAAACTCAATTATAATTAATAAATAAATATTAAATTTTATAAATATTCCAAAGCGCTTCTGCCTAACGTTTTTTTTATTCCAATTTTCATCTTAAATTTTTTTTATAGATTAATTATTTTCTTATGGAATTAAAATAACTACAATCCCTACAAACTAATAAATTTAACTAAAAATTTTAATACTAGGTAATTAATTAAATAATTTAATTAATAAAATGAAAGTATATGTCAAAAACGCTTTTTTAAATGCTATATAATCTAACCTTCTCTCTTCTCATTAGATCTAAAGAATAACATGGTATTTAGTATTGTCCAAATAATATGTGTATATAACATTTTGAAGCTGTCGCTTGTTACAGGTAACAAAACTAACATAAGTTCTTTTCTCTTACACCCGCCATAGGTTTCATAATCGTTTTTCAGTAAATTAAACATGGCTCGCCAGATGCTACACACACAAGTTCAAATTTCATCCAACCGAGCGGATAAGCAACACGTTTATCTTCAGGTTACACAAATACCAACTTCAGCTGTCTGTTTCTGCCCTTAATTGCTTCTGTGGTATTAACGTGGAACTAGAATTTCTAATTCCTATCTAACAACTGCTTTCCCCCATCTTCCATCTTGACTGTATTTGTAAAACAGAATAAATTTAAATCTATTCTCGAACTTGATCGTTATTATTAGATACCACATTTTTCTCTAATACTGTCGAAAAACGCATGGTAGAAACTCGCTCTTTATGCCATTAAAAAATCTATAATTTGGAATCAAAGACATAGGAAACAACATGGTAGTTGACAATAATTCGCTAATGAATTCATCTCATACTAACATTTCACAAAATCTAATAAAAACATTAATTGAATACGAGCTTGGTTAGCATATATTCCTCCAGGTGCATGAAGGAAGTTTTTAAAAATGATATTCGGAATCTGTGACCTCAAAAACCCCCGAGTAATGATTTACATTCAATTTAAAAGTAAATTTCCAAGAATTCCTCGGAGGAGGGGTAACATCCAGAGCGTACTGCTTCCCATGTGCATGGAAGAAGTTTTTAAATATCGTATTCGTTCTAATCGACCTCAAAAAACCCCAACTAACAATTTTCAGCCAATTTTCTCTTATATTGCTTGATGAAGTAAATTTGTTAAGTAAAACCATATAATTCGCCATAAATTGTTGAATAAAAAAGGAAAAACAAGAGATCGAACTTTTTTCTTATTGGGTTACTATTTCGATGTTAGGTGTTATTCAGAATTCTGTTGAAATTATGGAATTCTTTTATTTCTTCCTACAGAACTTGTAAAAAATCTGAACTAAGAAACCGACCTAAGGGGGCATGACCTCATGCCCCCTCCGTGGATCCGCCTGTGGGTAAAACACATTCTAATCACTTAGACAGAAGCCCAGGTCTCTTTAATATCATATCAACACAATAAGCATTCATTCAGAAGTGGCTATAGAACGTATCATGTAGTGTGATGTACTAGGATAAAAAATATCAAGAGAAATTATATGGGGGGATCTTAACGGCCCCTAAACAGGATTCACTTATTGGGGCAATTTCGTCTGAATGTTAGCGCACATTTGAAACATAGTGGCTATTTAGAGATTTGATTATTGTCATTTCAAAGTTATGACTATATCACGGATCAATTCAATTATTTCTGAAGGTCCGTCTGCACTATTTTACTACCTCCACTAAGTATTATGAGTTCGCGATTGTATAGAAACACAGATTATTGATAATTATAATTATACAATTGGCCTTCGGCCAACGACAATAAATTTCTAAATTTAGATAATACCGGTATATGCAGGTGATGTTATTTGATGCTGGTAGAGGATATATAAGTATGCAATAATAAAAGACCCAGGTAGATCGTTTTTTCACGTTAGCGATTGGTCGATAACGACAGGTGATGCACGATGTATATCAGGCACACGCTGTTGTAGAGCACACCTAAGCCACCTGTCATTGTGCCCGCCAGCCACAGCAGTAACGTCGTCGGGGTATTCGGTTGGTAGGCAAGTATATTACATTTCAAAGCTTTTATAATTACATCGCCTTTCTTTCTTCGCCCGTTTCTTTTCTACAGGACTAAATATAATACGACGAACTGTAATAAAGTTCTACAAGCATTTTCGTCTTTTGCTTTCAACTCAAGTCACTATAAATCAAAGAAAGTGTTCAATATTACTGGTGAAATGAGAGAATTAACACTGGATGTGGAGGGCTAAGAAAGAGTAATTCAAATAAAACGTGTTTTCTGTAAAATGTTGGGAATATCTGGATGTAATACTGCTAATCAATATAAAGTACAGGCCCAGTAACCTTTGAATCTTATTCTACTGGATCTCAGAAGGGGACCGATAGCAAATTTGACTAATATTCAAGATGCTTGAAGCGGGCATACCGCTATCCATTTGCCACCTTATTCCTTCCTTCCAGAAAGGAAGGTACTTTAAGATCAAGATGTACGCGGGTGTCCCACAAGGATCCCTGCTACCGCTACTCCTTCTAACGAACTCCACTCATTACATTCCGGAAACCTTAAACAGAACGACGTCTATCTGGATGTGATCAAACTCTAGACCGCCATTGAGGAACTAGAAGAATGGTTACGCGAAATGGAGAATCAAAGTTAACTCGTTTTCGCTATCCTCTTTACGAAGAAGCGTGCAGAATTCCATGGAAGACCGAACACGGACATAAAAAAAACGTGTAGCACTCGGGGACTGCCGCGGTGAAGCTATTGCATAGCATTTTTTCTCAACTCATGCAATTATAATTATTTATTTATTTTTAATTTATGCAGTATTTTTTTTTCTTTGATATTAATTCAAGTTTTTTTTTTGATATTAATTCAAGTTACACTTTTTGAGCGTGGTGACCGATTAGAAAACAAATTTTTTTCTTTTATTGAATAAATGAGAAGTTAATATCGTTTAAAATATTTTTATTATCTTACAATACATGTAGGTTATTCAGGAATTTGTTATTATTGAAACTATAGGTTTATGGTAACTGAAATAAGAGACATAAGTTTGAGACTTGATATCCTCTAAATATCTGGAAAATACCGCGTCAATGGTGGCCCCATATTTTGTTGTGGATTCTTGTGGATCATTATTCATTTTCAAATTCAATTTTTCCGAAAGAAAAGTTGTCAACCGCTCTGATTTTTTATCAGCGAAGTTGATGTTGAAATTGCCAGCCAAGATAAGGGGAAATTTATTACCATTTGTACCAAGTATTTTCGACCCTTCTTCAGTGTACTCCAGTAAAGTGCGATGAATAAAATGCTCTACCTCGTCCAATTTTGGATTCGGAGAAATGTAAATTGCTACCATGACTATGTGTAGGCCATTTTTAAGTTTGCATGAGCACGCACAAATATCTCCAACAAATGAGCGCCTAACATCGCTAACGTGTGCAATATTTATTTCAATATTCGGAGTCATAATATTAGTTACATTATTATTATTTTGGTAAAAAGCTACCACACCTTCTGGAACAGTATCTCGTTTGAATTGAACAATACAATTGAAATTGCAAGTTTCGGTAAGAAGTAACACATTTGTTTGTATCGTAACTGAATCTTCTAAATCGTATTTGTGACTATTTAGACTTTGGCAATTGAAAGTCATTATTGAAATGCCATTTCTATTACTAATGAAATCTAAGACACTTTGAGCTGTCGTCTGAACACTATTTAAAGGCAGTCTTTTGAATTCTTGCAACAAAGATGCAGTCGATGCAGCTTGCCTTCGATTATTATAAAACTTGAATGTTGAATTATCGTTTTTTGTCGTGATATACAATTTTTCAATATTAGTCATCCGAGAGAGCGCAACATAAACGAGTTCCTGTTATTTTTCGTTACGGAATTTCTTGATTCGGTCGCCGCGCTCAAAGCCCGCGATAAGAGCTATATGCAATATATGCAATAGCTTAATAGAAACAGGTACTCTCAGGTCCCTGCTACGCGCGTCTAACTGACGCGTAGCGAGCTCCTAGAGGCATATGTAGAAATGATTTCGTTCGTAGCTAATTACATAGGACGTCTGGAGTTCATGCAATTATGTTTTTAGATAATTCGAACCTTCTAATTTCGATAGGCCACGTGAAAATCCCGGAGTCTAAAGCGCTAGAGTGGTATAACATTCGTATAAAATAGCGAAATTTCTCACTTTTAGAAACTTCAAATTAATTAATTAATTTGACACATGTTAGGTGTTTAGGTCTTACATTATTTTTCGTTACGGAATTTCTTGATTCGGTCGCCGCGCTCAAAGCCCGCGATAAAAGCTATATGCAATAGCTTAAAAAGGGTAAAGCGGAAATGACTCAGCTATTGCCGCTTCTAAACAGGCCCAGTAACATAAACGCCAGAAACAAGTAAACCATATGCACGTCTATCATCAGACCTAAGATGCTCTATGGGGGCCCCATATGGGGGCAAGCAGGCAGAACGCATATGGATAAGCTTCAAATCATCCGGAATAATGAATTACGGTTAAGAGCCCCCTGGTTTATATCAAGTAACAAATTCAGAAAGACACCAACACACCATATATCAAGACATACATCAAAAATGCAGCGACTACAGTCTTCGAAGAAGCTGAAAACGACGAAATTCCACTCATGAGGAGGAAAAACAACAGACTCAATATTATGCTGCTGTTAAGATAATGATCAGTAACCCATCTAGGTTTCCGGGGCTTCCCCAGACGGTACACCAAATGCCGGGGGGACGATCGAAAATTCCCCCACAGCCACAATAACATACCGCGAAAAGCGGAAGCTATTGCAATATAGCCAAATAAAACTTATATATATATAGAAATGAAATTACACAGTAAAAGGGTTATACCCTGACTGTAGTAACACTAGATCAATTCATGAATAAATGACTTACCCGGAGTGGAGGATATCGAAAAAGCAAACGAACTCGCAAAAAAAATGGGTAGAAACACCATTTTTGGGATCTGACTCTTCTGCAGGATAAGCGCCCGCACAGTACTGGGACAACTTAAAAAATAAGTAGGTAGACAATAAAAGATCCCATCTCTGGTTAGGACTATAAGGTCTGAGGCAAACAAAGGTACTTTTGCAAAACCCAAATAGAAGGAGAAGATTCACCTAACGTGAAGCCATCCGAGACTCCAAACTTTCTTAAAGCTACAGGATTGAAGAAACTGCTGCAGCCTCTTAGACCCGAACGACGCAGCAGCAGCAAAAGGGGAGACATAATAGATCTTTTAGGTCAGTGTGCAAATACCGCTCACTTTCTTGAACCGAACTCTACACAATTTTATGCTCAGTTCTATTCTTCAAACACATTTCCAATTTATACTGCATGCCATTGAAAATCGTTCCACGTGCCACATGGTAACATTGTTATTCAACTGAGGTGTTGAATTGAATTGTTGTTGGTTTGATGGTCTAGACCTTACTCTTGAGGTAACCCCAAAGGAGGAAGTGCAAAGTCGTCAAATCGGACGATCTTGGTGGCCAATTGACTTGGCTGTTTCGAGAGACGATGCGACCTGGGAACTTCTCAGTCAATAAAGCCATTGTTGCATTGGTTGCGTGGCTTGTGGCGTCATCTCATCATTATTACACCAAACAGTGACCTTTTGTAAAGGCATTGGCTTTCCAAAAATCGGCCTTGGATTTTCATCAGCCCAAATGGGACAATTCTACTTATTAACTAAGCCATTGAGATGAAAATGGACTTCATCACTGAAGATGATTTTTTCGTGAAGAGTCCTCATTGATGTCTTTGCTCGTACATCCAATCGGCAAACGCTTCAAAAGGTCAGCAGGCTTCAATTTTTGCGTTAATTGAATTTTGTAAGCGTGAAGAGATAAATCTTTCCCCAAAATTCGATATAACGTGGTCGCGGAAATGGCTGGATTCTAGGCCACATTTTCGCGCACTGCAGCAATGTTTTCGACTGAATGGCATACATAAGCAGGCAATGGTGTTTTCACATCTGCCACCGATACAGTTTGTTTGAAATATTTCTCGAATTGCACTCTCGGTTGGTCGATTATGTTGACCAAAAAACGAAGTGCGCCAAATACATTTTTGTTTGAACGCCCATTTTCGTAATAGGCTTCAATAACTTTAACACGTTCGATTGTTAATCTTTCCATAGTTGATATTTCTAAAGTCTGTGAAAACAGATGTCGACAATCAGTTTTATTCTCATTCACATGTAACATCGATCCCTATACCTATTGAAGTTATCAGCCTATCCGTGTTAATGGCATTTGGCGCATCTAGATAACAATTGGTAGCAGACCATTTCTTTCCGATAACTTCAAAATTGAACTTTTAGTCCACATTCTGCAAAATTTCACTATTCGTTGAAATTAAGTCCGGTTAAACCAGAAGGCGCTTCATAACGGCAATATGTTCATTCAATTAAGAATAACAGACAATGATAGAAGTATCAAATTTCATAAGACGTAACTGTAAAGACTGTCTCAAATTGCAAGACATACACGATCAGTCAAATGGGAAGATGCTACAAAAAAGCATTTGAAGACGAATTTTTTTAAGTTTCAGTTCCGTATTCTTAATATTCGACCTGACGATGTAAATCGGAATGTGGTTTGCAAAAATAACTCATGCAATCAAATTAGCCTGGCAATGGTTTTGTTCGTGCAATATGTCTGTATGTAAATATCTTTCTGGAAAACATGGGTGGCGAAAATTTGCTCGAGAACAAACTGATAGAAATATATTTCATAGAACTCTTTTGATCGAGAAACAAAAGATGAAATAAACTTTTTAAAGAAACTACATTTGATCGAATATTTTATGATAGGAAATACATTTGATAGAAACATTTTTTGATTGTTATTACATAACCTAACCTACGTTAACCCAAACTAATCTAACCTAATCTCCTTAATATAAAAATGTTAAGTTAGGTTAGATTATGTTATGTATTAACGATCAAAAATTGTTTCTATCAATTATATTTTCTATCAAATACTGCTCCTATTTGCTTATTATGTTTCTACCAAATTTATTTCGTCCCATAAACTATTCGATCAAATAAAATTTCTATCAAATAAACTTTCTATGAAAAGATTTCTGTGTAATGTGTTTAATTTTTTTCGATCCAATTTCCGCCACCCAGAATACATAAACCCATTTTTTCTCGAGATATCTGCGGAACATACTCCATATTCCATAGAAGTAATATCGATGACCACCCAATTGGACAAGCGACTTGTCTCGGCACATTTTAAAACGATTCGTCGTTTAATTTATTCCTCTTGAAGTGTACTTTCCCTTACACTACATCATGAAAGGTTTTATGTACGTATATTGATTCGTTCAACTGTTATCCACGGTTTGAAACACGACAGGAAGTCTTCAGCTTCAAGCTATTCATCAAAAGGTATAATACATACTCAGATGGCTGACATTTCACTACATTAAAGTGGGATGACAGGTGTTAAGCTGTAGAAGACCAAGGGTAGAAGACAACATATGTAGTAGCTCGAAAGTGGACAGACAATCTGGTTCGTCGTGGCTCTAAATGACTCCTGCAAAACGTATGATGATACCTTTGTAAGAAATATAAATAATAAGGTACTCTCAGAATTCGAATCGAAAACATTTCCAACTAATGTGAAGTGATGTAAGAATCGAGATATAAATGAATATATGATTATGTTCATTTATATGTTGTTGGTGACAATGATAAGTTCTCTCTAGCCTAGATCTTATGACTAATATAAAGTGAACTGGGTCTCAACAATCCCTATTCAAAACTGTCCCGTATGTGCTCAAGAGGCTTCGAATCTGGAGAAACCGAAGGTTACGTTATGGTTGTATCGCTGTGTCGAAGATTATACCCAGATAATTAACTTTCACCGGTTGTCCGTTGTACTCATTGGGGGATTGCCTGGGATGCCCGAATATTGGTTGTCTTCCGATCTATTGCTTCGCATTCTGATAGTAGGTATGTATTCTAGTTCCTTTGTCGCATTGGCTGCAATAAAGATCTCCATTGTATAGCCCCATTTTGTACGTAAAGACGAAAATATATTAGACGTAGGTGTTAATGTGACCTATCTCCCAAGAATTTACATATAGTTGAATAGTTTTTTGGTTCTCTAAAAATGGTTTCCCATGGTGCAGTCTACATGAAACCTCGCAAAGCTGCCAGTACAGGGTTTTGGGCCAATGTATGAGGCTGATGAGTCTGGTTAGTTCGTCTGCTTTTTCGTTGACCACGATGCCTAGCTGTCCTAAGATCGACATGAAAGTTATTTTGTTGTGTTCTGCCGGAGTACTGAGTTGTTTCTCGGCATTCCCACTCCATGTCATTTTTGGGTTCAAGAGTGCCTTCAGTGACCAGCCGTCTGTAGTGCATTACGCACTTCCCTCGCGTAATTGTACTCTGCTTGGAATACGAAAATGTTTATTCCTAGTGAGATTCTCAGTTGATAGTTTCGTCCCTCACCTCATATTCCAGCATTACCAACGCTGGTGTTCCACAGGTATCTGTCTTGGAACAAACTTTGTTTCTGCTCCATATCAACGATCTGTTGGAAGTGACCACCTATCCCGTCCACAGCTTTGCAGATGATGGTAAACTTCATACTGCTTTCTCTTCTAGGGCCCTTATCTAATGAAGCCAAGGGAGCGAGACAGAGACAGGGTTGACGCAATTAATGGAGATCTTGCAACTATTTTGGAATGGGGATTTGATAATCTAGTACAGTTTAATGCAACCAGAACTCAAGCTTGCATCTCTCCAGGAAGGCGGATCCCACAATCCCTAATATGATGATGTCAAGTACAACTATTCCTATGAAGTCTTCCAATAGCCGTGCTTGGGATCACCACCAACAGTACCCTCGCATGGGATGATCAACTTCAAAGCAGCTCCTTATAATCTATACAAAGCACAAATTCGACCTATCCTGGAGTTTTTGGAGTTTGGCTCCCAAACATACATGAGATCCATTCGTTTGAATCGATCTCGGAAGAACTAGTTCCTTCCCTGATTATGAACCCGTATGTATACCACCTCCTCTCACCAGGTTGAAAATAGCGTCAGGATGGTGTCGAGTAGTTTAGTTAGCCGGAGCTCGCGTATTTTCCTTTTGTCGTGGAAAGGACCAGCATTGTCTAGACGAGTTAACGTTCAAATAGTGGTGTTTACACAATTATATCATTTAGAACCGTTTCAAATCTTCCTATCAGCAAAATGGTTAGATCATCTACTTAATAACACGGACATCTAAGCGCATATGATATCTTCACATAGTTCGAAACTCCAATGTAATAGAATCATATGAATAAAAAAAGCAATTAACTGAAATAAATGTGGAAAATAAACAGTATAAAGTCCATATGTCAGTTCATGCTCTTTTATAATAGATTTAAATCACTTGCCACCTATTTTTCTTGGGTGTAAAGCATGTTGGTTTGTGTGAATCGCATAATTATTGTTCTCACATCTTTAGAAGCTAAGACGGCAGGCTAATCGGACAATGTGGTTTGGTCAGCTTGCTCGCTCTGCGTGAGAAAGTGAGCGATATAGAGTTACCTTTGTGGGATATAATATTTGTTTATTTGGTAATTGGTAATTATGTTAGTTATTTTTATTAATTGATTAACTTATTATTAAAAAGTATTTGTGAAATGAAGTGACAACCTGCTCTTTGAACATTCAGGAATGATTCATATCTTGATGGAGAATCATCATCAATGAAACCAATTATTTCGTATAATGAGGGTTGTTCTTTGTCTTTTTCGCCGACAGTCTCAACAACACCCTCGGATTTTCGAGCGTTTCAAGCGTAATGTCTGGTAACGACGTTTGAAAGGAATAAAATTGATCTTTTCTTACCTGATTTTTTGTTTGTCCACATACCGTTGCAACGGCCCGATTCTGGTCTTTCAGAGATGCGAGTTCTTCTCGAACGACACGTAGAGCGGCATCGTTCTTGACATTCTCGCTTGTGACAGTTTCGAATTGCCTATTGATATTCGATACGTCGCTCTTCATCAAACTGAGATCGGTATCGACCTGTTCGTGATTCTGTAGGACAATTGTTGAATTGATGGTGGCCTGTACTTCGCCCAGTTCGACCTTCAATTCGTTCACGGTGTTCGATAACCATTTGATTGTCGCATGCTCGTTTTTTTCTTGCGTCTTGTGAGCTTCTTCGCATAAGCTTTTACTCGCACGGAGTTGGTCCAGTTCTTGCCTGTACAAAGAAATTGTTCGCTCAGATTTCGAATATGACAAATAGATTTACCAGCAAAATTAGTGAGGAATAGTTATGCCGTCGAGACGAGATAAGACGAGATATGGCGAGACGCTGTCTCGAGTCTCGATTATTTATTATCAAATGATTGTTTTGAAGCTGTTATTTTCATGTATAAAAATAAAATAACTAATATTCCCTAATTTGTTGTTAGTTTTAAGCAATCCCGTTTTAGACATTGATGCGTCTTCTGATGATGGTCGTAAGACCGAAACGTACGTAAAGACGAAAATAATAAGCATATGTGTTAGTGTGACCCATTTCTCAAGAATTTATATATAAAGTATATTTGGTGGATAAGGGTGATTATTTCGTACTTATTAGTATGGCTAGCAAATGTTCACGAATCGATCAATGATGAATAGCCTGACAAAAAAATAATTTTCACTTCATTCGGTTGCATGCAGTGCTGTCAATTTAATTTTACTAATACTAGGGAGGATTTGACGTGTTAATAAGTAATGGTTTCCAGGAAATTACTGGCACCTACACAATAGTTTTCAACATATATTCAAATGAATATCACTACTCTCTTTGACATGTTTGTATGGCAATTTCAATCAATATTGGTGTAAAACTTGTCACATTCCTTTCGCCTGTGCTTCTGCTGAATTTGAAAATATTAGATTTCTCATATTATACAATAAGATGTAAATAAAACGGCATAGCGAGAAAAATATGTTAAAATCGTAAATAAAACTGTTTTTCGAAATATCTCAGCGAATAGAGAAAATAGAGAAAATAAGTAAATATTAAAAAATTAAAAAGAAAAGTGACGAACTTGTATAAAATAACTATTAAAAGTTCAATTTTCAATAGTTTGATGAATAAATATGACTATAGCGTCGCTAACACAGTAGGTAACTTCTTCAAGCAAAGTTTACAAAGTAGGTCTAACTTACTACAAACGAGGTACCTGATATATAACTTTGATGATAATCCTGGGTTAAATGGTTATTGGAATTTTACCTAATTGGATGGGTCAACGAAAATTGAAATCTATTAATTGCCTTTCTATGTAGGTAAATTCAGTCCCGGGTGTTTTAAGGTCTATGTAAATTAAGTCATCTGTATGTACCTGGTTTTTCAAATCAGATAATTGGCATGTAGTACTTGCTGCATAAGCCAACCACCCTTCTGTATGCAAGTATTTGCACAATAACCAATAATGATTGTTGTTTCTAACCTAACCTAACCTAACCTACTAACCTAACTTTGTTGATATAGAATGCGGATATTGTAATCGCACTAATCTCAACACTCTCATAATATCCAATAAGGATGGCTTAATGTACCCCCTTTGTTTCTAACCTAACTTAACGTAACATAACCTAACTTTGTCGATATAGAATGCAAATATTGTAATCGCGCTAATCTTAACGCTCTCGTTAAAACCAATAACGATTATTTATTGTACCCCTTTGTTTCTAACCTAACCTGACCCAACCTAACCTAACCTACTTACCTAACTTTGTTGATATAGAATTCAAATATTATGATCGTGCTAATCTTAACATTTTCATAATAACCAATTATAATTGTTGTCTGTACCCCATTTGTTTCTAACCTAACCTAACGTAACCTAACCTAACCTATCCCACTAACCTAACTTTGTTGATATAGTATGCAGATATTGTATTCTCGCTAATCTCAACGCTCTCATTGAAACCAATAATGATTATTTATTGTACCCCCTTTGTTTCTAACCTACTAACCTGACTTTGTTAATATAAAATGTAAATATTGTAATAGTGCTAATCTCAGCAATCATAATAACCAATAATGATTTTTTATTGTACACCCTTTGTTTCTAGCCTAACCTAACCTAACCTAACTCCCCTAAGTTTGTTGATAGAGAATGCAAATATTGTAATCGTGCTAATCTTAACACTCCCATTTCTAAGAATATTCTGGGAATCATATTGAAACCCAGGACTGAACTTACGTTGGAATATGGAGATGGTACTCAATTTAAGTTTTCTGAATTGGGTTTTACCCATAGAGGGATTATACCATAAACTGGTAGCAAACCGAAAATCTAATTATGCAAATTCAACAAGGGAGAAGTGTTAAATATTTATTAATCGTTCAATAGGATATCGGACTTCTTATATTTATTGATTTCTAAGGATTCTAGCAAATTTAATTCATTAATTTTATTCTGAATGTATAAAATCATGAAATTATCATTTGAGTTATAGTTTTGAGTAAATAAAAGTTTCGCAACGGTTGAAACCGATTTATTAATAATGAAATTACGTATATGTCCTTTGATTCATTTTCTAAAAGTCTGACCAATGTATATCATAGGACAAGACCCACATGTCAGCTTGTAAACTATCTCACATTAGTTAGATATTTCATGTTTTCCCATACCATGAATGAACACAAATTTCTTATTACTCTATTGTGATAACAAACAAAACAACACATATGCATAATACGGTTACCACTAAAACATTAACAGTGGTGACCGGTAATTTGAAAACGGTTATTTACTATGCTCTAAGTAACATGTGAACCGAACCGCATATTGATAGCTATTTCCGCTCAAACCAAACATAATGGAAAATTCAGATCGTACATTATTTTCAGTTTGTAAAATTTGTAACACTGGCAGTTATAGCAACGACCACGCTGGAGCTTCCTGTGCACCTACATAATCATTACTTATAGCTTAATGTAACGTCATTTTCAGTCGACTTCCTCTACCATTCCACCCCGTTCCGCTGAACGATAATTAAACTAGAAATTAACACTTTACCAATAACTGACAATATATCTCCATTTCTCTATACACAACAACACTTCTTTACACCCACAATCATACTTAAGTTAAAAGCATATAGCATATATATCCCATTATGTAAAGGTAACTTCCATTTAGAATTAAACAGAATCGTAGATATTGCTAAAAACAACGGTTACGAAAAAAAATCCATTCCAACAAAATAATTATTTATTACATAGAAATTCTCGGGAAATAGGCCCCATTAATAATAATAATTTTATTTCTCCAAGTAACTACATCTGCTTTATATTTTCTCGTCTTCACGTACGTTTCGGTCTCCGACCATCATCAGAAGACTTATTATGTCGAAAACTGGATTACTTAAAAAACAAAGCGTCCTTATCGCACCAATTTCAATTAAAATGCCCACGTCGCCGATACGAACAGAAACACGAATAATCGAAATTGTAACACATCAATGTTATAAGTATATATCAAGAATCCACTGTTAAGCAGTACTTTTAATAAATGCGAGCTTATGTCAACAAAATCTATGAACGACTAAAAACGAGAACATTATAGGTTCAAGTATCCACTTTCAAACCTGAGTCTTAATTAATTAAGTTAAGTATAAATCTGACTTAGTGTCTGAATATCTGTCCTATGATTTACAGATTTGGAGTCACGTTTTATGTGAATCATTTCCAGAATAGATCTTTTATAATAATTGGTTTCCTTAGTTAAAATTTTAACATTTTTGTAATCGAATTGATGGTTACAATCAAAGCAGAGTTTAGCAAGGGAGGTGGAATTTTCGAAGTTTTTGTTTCTTGGTCTATACTTATGGCCATACATTCTTTTTTGTAAATATTGTTTAGAGATTCCAGATTCCAGTATAAGTCCCATCGCAATCTAAACAATTTAATTTGTATACTGTGTGGGTTTGTTTATCTTTAGGTATTAAAGGTTTTAGATTTGAGAAATATTTTCCAACACAGTTAGTAGGCTTATGCCCAACATCTCCGGAATGTATCGTAATGTTATAAAATTGTCTGTATTACCTTTTATGTTAAGGCCTAAAAACTGTAATTTCAACTTTCAACTTCAATAACTTCATATTTTAGGTTCGTAATGCGTCATATGCTCTTTTGACGTAGTCTAGTATCACGTAGCATTAATTGAATTGATAATTTCAGAGAAAATCGCTCATCAGCTATGATAATCTACACCCGAGTTGAAAAACGCACCACTTGAAAAAGCACCAAAAATTCATAACTTCCCGCCAAATCATCGTAGAAACTAGAATTTTTAGGGAACTTGAGGAAAAATGATTAAAATTCATTGACCTGTTGTCTGATTGAGTCCATGATTTTTTCGGCTCGGCCTATGAGCTGTCAAAGTGGGACATTTTTTGACACCAGGAACATATTTTTCTTGGCGGGGTGGGAGAGGGTGTAATGAATTTGGTATTCCATTTCTTAGCGTCACATTAAAGGGAAAGTTCTAACCTTTTCAGAACTCGAAGATTCATCCCTTTTTCAACCAAATGCAACCGAGTTAAAGCACTCTGAATTTTTGCCATTTTTGGTGCATTTTCAAGTGGTGCGTTTTTCCACTCGAGTGTAGATTATCATAGCTGATGGGCGATTTTCTCTGAAATTATCAATTCAATTAATACTATGTGATACTAGACTACATTAAAAGAACATATGACGCATCACGAACCTAAAAATATGAAGTTATTTAAGTTGAAAGTTGAAATTACAGTTTTTAGGCCTTAAAAAAATGGTTCTTTTCGCCAATATATCTGTCGGAAAGTGGATGTGGTGACTCAAATGCATTAAATTCTGTAATGTGGTTGAGGATTTTTCTATAACGACCCGAATGGCATCGGGCAAGAATTACGGTTTACTTTTTGATTTTTTAAATATTTATTAGATTATGATACAGAGCTGTGTGCTTACTCTCTAACTTTACAAAACAGACTGGTTTTCTCCCCTATCTCAGGGTCGACTCTGTCTCTCTCTAAAGTGACCGTTCTAATATCTTGTCCTTGACGAAATACCCAAACTGAACAAATTCTTTGTGTTTTAATGTAATAATGTCTCCCAAGTGTCAAACATCCCGTTATTGTAGAACAGTGTTAAGAAACCTCTCAAAAATTGAGGAAAAACTTCAAAAAACACGTTTTCAGCTTGATGCACCTCTAAATATTAACCGATTTGTTTCAAATTTGAATGAATTTGAACGAGGAATGATATACTCGAAGAAGAGCGAAATAAAAAAATATCGATTTTTTTTGGCACAGCCTAATGAAGATCCATTATAGATTTTGTTTATTCTTTCTTTAATGATATGACTGAAAAATGTTTTTGGGTAGCCATTCATTTCCAGTGTATTACGAACAATTTTTAAATTGTTGGGACGGTCCTCTGCGTGGGACAATTTAACAGCGCGATCTGTAAGGCTGTTTATAACACTTTTTTTATATGCAACGGAATTGAAGTGAAGATAACGTTGAGACCAAACTTTTTTAGTAAGTCACGAAGTTTTTATTTTTCCATCTGCATCATGCCTAATGTTCATATGTAGGAAATTTATGTTATGTGGAAATTGTTAAATTTATTAATCACGTACTGAATTTTATCATTGGGAACACACATAAGGTAATCATCTACATATCGTTTGAAAATTACGGGTTGAAAATCTAATGAATTTATAACATATTCCTCTCGACATTCCATAACAAGGTTAGCAATAGTAGCTGAAATATGAGATCATTGAGATCCCATTGCTGTGCCGAATATTTGTCCAAAATATTGCTCACCATATTGAAAAGAAGTGCATTCTACGCAAAACTGTACTGCATTTATAAAATTCGATTGATCTAGAGGTGTGTGGTCTGCTCAACGTGATCAGCGACCCAAAAAACCTCCTTGGTGGATTTAAAATCCAAAAATAACATATATTGGCAAAATAATCTATAACGGTGGCAAAAAATGGTCAATTTGATCGATTTTCCACCCCCAAAATGATTTCAAGTTGATTTGAAGTCAAAATCGCGATCAGCGACCCAAAAAACCCTTGGTGCATGTTAAATTCGAAATTATCCTTTTGGTGGCCAGGGATTTCCAGGTGGGGGGGGGGAGGGGGTTGACCGGTGAGGTTTTATGTGTTATGAATCTTGATAACCCCACGAATCGAATCCCACAGAAAATTTTCCGATTCTGACCTACATATCTATTTTTTTATTATAAATGAAATTCCGGCTCATTGCCTGGACCAAATTTAGAAGGGATGGAAACGTATGAACTAAAAAGCAATTGATTAAATTCCGATACATCTCCAGTTGAATGTAACCCCTTGTTTACATATTATCCCCAAATAGTATTTACACTTTTAATTTATAATTTAGTTCACTCTGATGATGGCTACTTGGTAGCCGAAAGGTCCTCAGTACTTTAATAGTATTTTTATCTCATCAATAGTATTAATACGAATTCTTCAAAATTTTAACGAGTCATCAAATAAAGGCTTAATGCCCACAGATATCATCGGTTGATTTTCAACTAATTAATCTAAAATTGCAGCATCTGATTGTTGAATGAAAAGCAGTATTAGCGAAAGTTTTACAATTATTGCTTGAATAATTTAGGAATTATATGGTTAATATTCAATATTTTTTGCAATGATGTAGTTGCAATACCTACTGACCTACAAATAATAATTTTTTTTTCTTTAAGCTAACGCCGTAACAATAATAGTAATAAATAGCGCTCGCTTTGTAAATAATAGTCAACAATTATGAATACCTACCTCAATTTCAGGATCTCATCCTTAAGGTCCTGCGTAAAATTCAACTTGTTACGGACGTTATCCTCGACGACGACAAGGTCCTGTCTCCGTCTATCCAGAAGAATTGTCACCTGTTTACTGAGCACGCGCAACTGTCCCTGTAGGTCACTAATTTCACCGCAACGTGCAGATCGCAATTCAATACAAGCTACGAGCACGATGACCATCAACGTTACCGTTCTCCACGCCATTTCGAACCAATATTGACTGAATTTCTCTTCACCGAATTATTTTATGTGAACCGGGGAATCTCGCGCAAGCGCTCGTTTCGGCAGGTGTTAATACACATTTGTTGCGTTCATATCAAGATTGTCGATGTTTTGTTTATTTTCTTTTATGCTCGAATTCGAACGTACTTTGAAGTAATGATGAGCTTTCGCGCTTTTACTTATACTTCGATCATCAAATCCAACATCAGCTGTCTGTTTAAGACTGCTGTTCCCTAACCGATCGGATTCAATATGTTAAAATAAATAACTTTATTTCCTCTCAATGCATTCTGGTGTTCCTCCAGGATCTCATTGTGAACCAATATTGTTGATTTTGTACATATAATTTTAATATACAGGGTGTTTCAGTTTTTTCATTCATAACTTCAGTAAATGATAGAACTTCTAAAAATAATAGGGGTCTTTCTTATAAAATTTTTCTCTAAATCACTTCGTTTCCGAGATACAGGAGGGTGTAGAAGTATTCAAAAATTAATACATTTTTTTCATTATCTTCTAAACAAATGAAGATTTTTAGTTCGAACCTGATAAACTCCAGTTTTACTATATGAAAAATTTTTTTGTGACAAAATATTCTTGAGACAAATACAGTAGCGTAGTTATGGAGTTTTGCACGCATTTAAACCCCTTAAACTTCTACGCCAATGGTCGGAAATTATTATTGTATACAAATTTGAAAAGTTTCATTTATTTTCTACAAAAAAGTATCCTTGATAAATTTCACTTAGAGGCTTCCTGTTCGAGCTATTTTGATTTTTATAATCAGGGTTATCTTATGGAATTTCTTTTGAAAGGCTATTTAAAAAGTAAAATAATATTTAAATACCTCTTTAGTGGTAACGATAAAAAGTAATTCATAATAATTGCTCAAAATGGTCCACTTACTTCAACACAACGGCGACATAGATTTCTCAACGACCTTTGAATTAACATTTTCTTATTTATTTCACCACAAGCTCTTCGAATACGATTCAGTTAGATCTTCTCTATTATGAACCGGCATGGCATAAACTTTATCTTTCAAATAACCCCAAGCAAAAAAGTCCAGAGGATTAAGGTCAGGTGATCGAGAAGGTTATGCAACTGGATCACCTCTACCAATCTATCTTTCACCGTACTTCCTATTTATCCATTCTCGTACTTGTCTTCCAAAATGGGCAGGGCAGCCGTCCAGTTATATCCATATATTTGTTCTCTCATTGAGTGAATGGTGAATGAAAAGTGTGAATACAGGGTGAAAAACATCATTACGTACAGATTTATTTATTTCGTTTTAGAGATACATAACCGAGTAGTATAAAGTACATTAACATATTTGCTCTTATATGAAGTAGCTAAAATTATAATTAATTTAATCGAATTAACTGTAATTTTTAAGTTTTATGAAGTAGCTGAGCCTATTTCATTTTTGTTTGGTAATTTTCAATATCAAGTTTTGTTGGTTATGATATGTGAATATTGAAAACTGTTTGCTGTATTTCGACATGAAGTAAGAAAGTAAAGAGTAAAATATGTATAATTACATAATTATATATATTCTCATTCAATTTTGGAAAGTATAGCGAATCTGAAATTATATATTTCGGAATTTACCGGACTGAGACATCGCTCTACTTGCTTCGAAAGACAATACAAATTTATTATTTATAGTATAAATAAATACGATATTCTTTTGTACTTGGTTCCAGACATTAGATATTCAATTAATCAATGAAAACGAAGGCGGACGAGTCCAGAGCACTTTGGCCGCTTGATTGGGTCCATTGTGCGCCCCTTGATATAAAACTCTCTCTAGTCTAGGGTGCTGCATGGACTGATATCTCTTATGACCTCAGGCGGCATGTATGCGCTGCCGAAGTGTTGTGGCCTAAGAGAAGCCAGTGCTGGACATTCTACAAGGATATGAGAGGCAGTTTCGACGCCTCTCCGCATCTACTACAACCTGGGTCGTCGACGATGCCCATAAAGTGTAGATGTTTATTCAGTTGACAGTATCCTGTGAGGAGTCCTGTCACCAGTTTTAAAACTCTTCTGCTCATAGAATGGAGGGCTTACGAGCTTTTGGGCCAGAGCCTCGCGAAGTGTGCCAAACCGGGAGGCACTGTCTATTCAGTAGCTCTCTGAGGGCGTGAAGCCCGGTGGTCGTTGAGATTCCGATCGCTGGATTGGGACCAGGGGTGCCTAGGGAACCCCCGTTGCGCCAATTCATCAGCCACTTCTTTTGCTTTGACGCCAAAGTAGAAATATACCCATACTAGATGAAGGACAATAGATATTAGTTGCGGACCTATTGTCAATATCATCAACAAAAATCTCTTGCTTGCTATTATGAACACAATTCTTATGTTGCAAGGTGAGTTTTCTCTAGATTGACTCTCTCGGACTAATCAGCGGAACGTATAAATAGGGATGTCACTGGTCGACCGTTCAATCGAGCTATAAATATAACGAATGACCGCTATCTAGCTGCCAACTAATTGATATGCCCCGTCACTTTATTGAAGTGCCAGAGATGTGAAACAGTGTATGACAATGCAAAGATTATTTTAGTGGGACCTCTACTCCTGGATATTGCTTTATAAAATCTTAGTTTCTCTAACAATCGGTGAATTAGTATAATTATACCTCAATAGAACATTCTACTAGTGACATCAGTGAGTCCGACATTGAACATGTCAATGTTATTCCAATAGAATCAGCCAAGACTCTAGCTTGCTTTTCCAGGAAGGCGGATACCACAATCCATAATATGATGATGACAGGTTCAACTATTCCTATGAAGTCTTCCATATTCAACTTGATTTTCTATTCCGTGCCAAGAGCTACTTTACATCCCAGCAGCTCCTCATAATCTACAAAACACAGATTCGTTCTGTCCTGGAGTACTGTTCATATGTTTGGAGTTCGGCTCCCAAACATACGCTGACGCTCTTGGATTATATCCAGAAGAGTCTGATTGAATCCATTGACCTTTCTTGAACATCGTAGAAAGGATACCGATCTCCAGCTTTTCTACAGATATTTCCATGGTCGGTGTTCGTCAGAAATCTCGCCTGTTATTCCACCACGAAAGATTTCAGATAGGTGGACTAGACGAACTCAAGCTACTTACCCCTTTATTGTCAAGCTCGAGACCTGTCGAACTTTTTCCTACCAGATTTCAGTGGCGGCTCGTGAACTTTTTAAGAGAGGAGGCTGGACATAAAACGTTCTTGTAAAAATATACTCTATTAAGCCAATAAATTTAACCTTTGCACAGCGACCGTACCAGCTACTTCAGTGACAAAATTAATTGTTGCCAAGCAAGAAAACCAACGTGGAGGTGTAGAGTTTCTCTTGGCAAAACATTTTTTTGTTCGTTTTTTTTGTTCTTTGGATTTTTGATATTTTTTATTTTTTTTTGAAATTTTCCATATTCTGTTTTTTTTATGATTTTTATTAACTTTTTTAATATATTTACGGAATTCTACGGTCTCTAGTTTGCGAAAAATGATCAATAATATTATCATAAAATGTATCATTTTGTTTTAAGTGTTTTACTAAATCTTTTTCAATAGATATCAAACTAACATTGTATAAACGATTTTGGCCCATTGTATTTCGCATGTAAGTTTTAATTCGTTTGAGAGTAGAAAATGATCTCTCCACCGATGCCGACGTGACAGGAATGGTGACTGTCAAACAAAGTAGTTTATAAAACTGAGGTAAAACTTGTTGCAAATCATTGTGTATCATATATTTTATCATATCGGCGTGAATGTCGTACTGGCCTAAAATATCTTTATCCGAGTAGGTATATAACCCATAATTCATTGTGCAGTGCTATTTTATCAAAAAATTTATATTTTAGAACTAAGTTATCTAAAAGTGTATTGGGAAACTCTTTTGAAAAAGATTCGAAAAATCTTCTATTCGTCAAGTCGAAAAACTTCAATTCATGTAAATCGGAAAATCGAATCTCAATTTGACCTTTAATAGTATCTAAAATTTCATAAAAAAAGTTCTTTATAATGTAGTTTCTTGTCTACCAAATTATATGTTTTCCTCCTTTAACAATATTCTGTTTACCGGTTAATTTAAACTTAATACTCGATGTAATATGTTCCTGCGATTTTTCATGTCTGTCTATACCACGAGCTAAATTTTTCAAATCATCATAACCCGAGTGCCCCCAACATGAAGTTGTATCAGATCAGCAAGCAATATAATTTATTGTGTATTTCGATTTTGAAACATACCTGTCATCGTCACCACTAATCCTTTCAAATCCGGTAAAGGCCGTTTATTCTTAACAAAATACTTTTCTATCATATGTTAATCCACTAAATGGATTTTCTAAGAACCCAGCAACTAAGTCACTCATCATTTTAACGTTCACCGATTAGATAAATTATAACTTAACTACTTAACCTTGCTTCGCCTCGAGGTACAAAAAGAAGAACTAACGGAACACGACACGTGTCGCATTCTTCTAGCGGAAGAGCGGTAGCAAGTAATCGTATTTCATTCGACCGACGATTCCGTACGAGAAGCTAGCCCACATAGGGTGTTGCCGTATTCGCTCTTTTACCCTATCTGGCAATTGAACTGCTTGGAAAACGGCAACTGTGTTGACCACACGTATTTAGCGTTAAGGATATATAGAGAATCTAGCCTCTGGCCACTGTTGCCAGATTAAAAATAACTACTGAGAACGGGGAATTAATTGTAAAATTTAAAGAATTATCGTAGAAACAGGAAATAAAATGGAGAATGATCATTAAGATAAATTGGTGAGGAGGCTGAGCCTCCTTAGCCTCCTTCGAGGAGCCGCCACTGCCAGATTTCATTTTTCTATCGAACGGTGAAGTTGGGGAACTCTTTGCCTAGTGAGGTCTTTCCTTATGCCTATAACCTTCGAACCTTCAAGAAAAATCCCAATGCCTATCCGCTCTCCCAACATTCCAACGCTGGTTCACACGATGTTCTTCGATGTTAACACCGTAGTGTTTTGATGACTCACAAACTGCATTGTATTCAGTATGTGATAATAATACTTGAACGATTATTTTTTATTTCCCTCTATACAGTACAAGGGAAGTATTGTAATAGGCCTAAAAACATTTTCCTGATATTCACGTGTGGTACCTGCCACTAGTGTTTCATTTATTTTGAGAAATTTTAAGAGGATCGAATGCCCTCTACAACAACTGACTTCACCTAAATAATAATAAAAATGAAACTGAAATTGGATAGTGCAACCTATACTGCAGCTAAGCCTTTATCCAAAGCTCTTATGATGTAGTCTACTGCGAAGGTGAAGATGAAGTTATGCAGTACCCTTTCTAAAACTAGATTGATGTATGTTCAGAATATTATTTCCGGTAGCAAAGTGAGTGAATATTTTTTTTTAAAACTTTAAACAGGGTGCATTATTAGATTAATAGGTCGTAAATCACTTAGTAAAGATGGTTTCACAATTTTTGGAATAGGTCGTATGCTTCTCTCCAAGCAAGTGGATAGATATCCTACTTCTTAGGCAACCATTAATTATGTGAGTGATATGAGGTAAAAGATTAGGTATGCTTACTTTGATCATCTTCAGAGAAATATATTGTATTCACATGGCCTCACAATTGAAAATCCCATGTGACATTTGTGATGTACCATGTTTAACTAGAACGTGTTGAAGAAAATAAATAATTTTCTAATACAAAACTAGCATTATCGTTTACTCTATGTTTATCTCTGCTCCTTAGTAACGTATTGTGTATTTTATATAGTTAACTGCGATAACTTGTCAAATAAAAGTTGTGTGTGCTGTCATTTTTATTTAACTTCTTCGAATACTCAACAGGTTATGGGCCCAGTATTACGTTCCCTGTGAAGATTGAGAGAGTTGGTTCTTTATATTGTGACCATGAATCCAAATGATGTTCGTTCATTTGATTATAAAGCTCAGGTGGAGAAGTTGATAGGCCAACACAACTGGACAAGATGGAAGATGGAAACGTCAGATTACTCTAGTTTTGAAATACCACAAAGTATTGGATGTTGTATCTGGTGAGCTGAAATTAAAAGAGGATAAGTCCAATGAGGCTATCATTGAAGCTAAAGATTCTTAGGCACAGCTGATCATGATTAGTTCTCTGAATGACACGAATGAAGAGCTTACCTCGTCATGCTGTACTTCTAAGGATATTTGGGACAAATTAATGTCAACATACGAACAAAGTTCTAGTCAGAGAGTTGATAGGTTACTCGAATCATTTTTTTCCAGTGAAGGAGTACATTCTGAAGAAAGCATTGTTAACCTTGTTGCCCGTTTACAACGTGATTTCAACGAGTTGAATGTTGAATTGAAAAAACTTGATAAATCTGAGTTATCAGAACTGATTCTGATGGGTCGTATCATGTCTACTCTACCTTCCCCTTATTTCGAATTTAAAAGTGTTTGGGAGAGTGTACCTATTGAAAGTAGAACACTGAATAACTTGACTGAGCGACTTAGGTTAATCGAGATGCGTTTGCCTAGCAAAGGTGAGAAAGATGATAACGCTCTTTTAGCCAAAGTTACTGTTTCAAAAAGGAAGAATTTAGTTCCTCCTAGAAATATAGGAGAGTCTGCAAGAATTTCAAATCCACGTCCTTTTAAGTGTTTCAAATGTCATGAGTTGAATCATTTGGCTAGAAATTGTCCGAAGAAACATTCACAAGGAGCCAAATTCTTGAAACCTGAAGGTCATGCATTTATCTGTAAGAATCGAAAGAAATCCAATGAAATGGTTTGGGTGGCGGACTGGTGCAACTGAACATATGACAAGTGATAAAGACTGTTTTATTTCTTATGTTCGTTTCAATGAACCGAAATATATTCATGTTGGCAATAAGGAAACGATTAGGGCATATGGTTGTGGTGACATACTTGTTGATATGCAAGTTGATGACAAGTGGCAAACTAATCATCTCAAAGATGTCTGGTATGTTCCTGAAGTCAGTCGCCAATTATTCTCGGTTAGTCGTGCTTTAGAAAAAGGTTTCGAGTTTCATGCCAACAGTCGTATTTGCACGTTTCATAAAAATCATCAAGTATTTTTGATGGGAAGAAGATATGAAGGTCTGTATCTTCTAGATATGAAAGTCCATGTTCTAGATAAGCTTGCTGAAGTTCATTTGGCGTTACCTGTTGACACTTTGCAGCTATGGCATGAACGACTTTGTCATCAGAATAAACGACATGTGAGGAATGTTATCAAGCAGCTTGGACTGAACTTGACTTCTGCTGATGATGATTTGTGTGAAGGGTGCATATTTGGAAAACAGCACCGAGAGTCTTTTCATGACAGAGCGAACCGACCTTCAGAATGCGGACAATGGATTCACGCTGATGTTTGTGGCCCCTTTCAAGAAGAATCAATTGCAGGATCTCGATATTTTCTTTGTTTCAAGGATGATTTCTCGAAGTTCAGGAGAGTATTTTTTTTGTAACAAAAATCCCAAGTGGCAAATTGTTTCGAAACGTTCATAAATGAAGCCAAGACTGCTGGTAATACCGTTAAAGAGCTATTTTGTGATGGTGGAGGTGAATTTATCAATGAACGCATGAACATACTTTTCCGTAGACATGGAATCACCGTTCGTAAGACAATGCCTTATTCTCCTCAACAGAATGGTGCTTCAGAGAGAGAAAATAGGACTCTTGTTGAGGCTGCCAGGTCTATGATTCATTCCAAAGGGTTATCAATAAAATTTTGGGCAGAAGCGATAAATACTGCGGCTTTCGTTTTGAATCGTACTGGACCTACCAGAGAAGGAACAAAATCGCCTATTGAACTGTGGTTGAGATGTGAATCTCCAAAAATTGATTACTTAAAGATTTTCGGAACAAAATGTTATGTCCATGTTCCTAAAAGTAAAAGACATAAGTTAGACAAAAAGAGTATTCCTTGTCTTTTTGTTGGTTATACTGGAGATCATAGTGGATATCGATTATGGAATATTGCCAGTAACTCGATCATTTTGTTACGAGATGTCATTTTTGACAAAGAATGTCTCATTCAGAGACCTATGAATACTTCAATTGCCAAGCCTCTGATTGAAGAAAAAGTGATTCATGTGGAAAATACTTCCGAGGTTCCAACAGAACTAAGTCCATCTGTAATTGAAATTTTTCCTCCTGAAAATGCTCAACCTGTCTTGCCTCAATTAGATGAAGAAGTTGCTTCCAATGTTGTTCGAAGAAGTGGTCGCACTAGACAGACACCTACCTATCTTAGTGAAAACTACATGTTAATTGCTGAAAAAGATTTGTCTTTTACTGAAGCAGTCAGTTCGAATGAAAAACATTTGTGGCGACAGGCTATGCAAAATGAGCTGAGCTCGTTAGCTGAGAATGATACTTGGACTTTAGTGAAACTTCCCAAGGACAAGAAAGTGGTATCTAATCGCTGGGTTCTCAAAATAAAGAAGAAGCACAATGGAGAAATTGATAGATATAAAGCTCGTTTAGTAGCGCGAGGCTATACCCAGGAGCCAGGCGTGGATTTTGATCAAACATTCAGTCCTGTGGCTCGTTTTGACACTGTGAGGGCGCTTCTTAGTGTAGCTGCAGCTGAGAAATACGATTTTGGACAATTCGATGTCCAAACGGCTTTCCTCTATGGAACGTTGTCTGAAGAAGTATACATGCATCAGCCCATTGGTTTTAATGATGGCAGTGATCGTGTGTGTAAATTGAATCGAAGTATCTATGGATTGAAGCAGTCTCCACGTTGCTGGAATCAGAGATTTGTTCAGTTCATGGAGAAACAGAATATGAAACATAGTGATGCTGATCCCTGTCTTTTCATTAAGGAATGTCGTAGTGGTCGAAAGTTGATGATAGCCATCTACGTTGATGATGGAATCATGATTGGAGATAAAGATGAAATCAATTCATTTTTAGTCGGACTGAAAAAAGAGTTCAAAATTACAACTGGAAAACTAGAATCATTCCTTGGAATGCAGATCGAGAAGAAAGAAGATGGATCTATTTTTATGCATCAAGAGTTCTATACGAAAATCATTCTTTCAAAATTTAATATGAATGATTCGAATCCTGTGTCAACTCCTTGTGAAAGGAAATGCATTGATGATTCCGATATCTTTTTGGAAAAGAATGTACTCTATAGAGAAGCAGTTGGTAGTTTGCTGTATTTAGCTATGACAACTCGCCCGGATCTGACTTACTCTGTGAGTGTTGTATCAGAAGTACTTGATCATCCTAAGAGATCTGACTGGACGGCCGTCAAGCCTGTTTTCAAATACTTGAATGGAACTTGTAACTATGGTTTATTTTATAGAGGAAATTCGAATCAATTGTTGAAGTGCTACTCTGATTCTGACTTCGCGAATGACTGTAAAACTCGTCGATCTAGAACTGGAGTCGTAACGATGTTTGGAGAAGGAGCTATAACTTGGATGAGCCGCAAGCAAAGGACTACCGCTCTCAGTACTACTGAGGCTGAATACATTGCTACCAGTGAAGCTACTAAGGAACTGGTATGGATCAAGCGATTGAAGAAGGAAATCTCCAATGTTCATTTGATACCTACTTTGTTTTTGGACAATCAAAGTACAATTCGTTTGATAAGGAATCCCGAATTCCATCGGAGAACTAAACATATTGAAGTTCGTTTTCACTTTGTTCGAGAAAAACTTCTGGATGGTGAATTTACCTTGGAGCATGTACCTAGTGCAAGGCAGTTGGCTGACATATTCACTAAAAATCTACCGCCAGGACCTTTCATGAAAAACAGAGAGTTACTTGGAGTGTTATGTTTTGGGGGAAGTGTTGAAGAAAATAAATAATTTTCTAATACAAAACTAGCACTATCGTTTACTCTATGTTTATCTCTGCTCCTTAGTAACGTATTGTGTATTTTATATAGTTAACTGCGATAACTTGTCAAATAAAAGTTGTGTGTGCTGTCATTTTTATTTAACTTCTTCGAATACTCAACAGAACGCATTAAAAAGTTCAGACTGATGTGTCATTCAGCTTTGCTTTGACACCCATCAAAAGCAAGCAATCGCGCTCAAACATTATTTCTTGCGAAAAAACATCCAAAGCATTGCTGCTTATACATTATAGCGACTCTTTACAATCGATTGAAACGATTCACAAGTGGCTCACTGATTTTCGTTTAGTATGACCACACAAGACACCGAAAGTTCTGGTCGTCCAATTGAGGTTACAACGCCAGAAATTGTCGATAAAATTCATGGTATGATATTGGCTATTGCTTTTTTTGTTGTCATCCATCGTTTAATACTTGATACAGCCGGTAAGAGAATGTGTAAATGTTTTGTTAAATACATGTAACACCTCTTATTACTTAAATGCCTGATCGTGTATCCAATTGCCATATCATCATTGGTCCAATATATTTTTTATTTCCAGATAAGATTTTTATTTGAGATTCAGAGAAAACTTTAGATAAAAGATTTTTCTGCTCCTGGACAGATAAGGTGAACCGTTTCATTCTATTTATCATAGATCGTTTTTCAGATAATAAATTTTCCAATTCCTTGAGATTCTTACTTTTTGTTTCAATAATTGATTTTAACTTAGGGATCATTTCTCTTATGTAGGTAATTTCATCTTTCTTGCATTTAGTGTCATGTAGTAGATTGCTTAATTCTGTATGTGTTTGTATATGACTATATTTCTCAATGTCTAATTTGATATTACAGTTGTCAGATACTTGAGAAGTTTGTAACACAATATAATTCTTCTGAGTACCATCTATCAAGGAATTTTAGTGCAAATTGGGCACTGTATAAACAACTTGTGACGTTACTATTTTCTTCATATCAGAATCACTTAAATCCTGAGAGTCTGTTTGCTCACTAAGATTTGTGTAGTTGTTGGCAAATATAATGAAGGCATTGCATCAAATTTCAAAACACATGTCATGTAATTCTCTCCATTAAACTCTGTTATATAGCTGTCACTGTCGAAATGTAGAGAACAAGTTCTTGCTAAAAAAAAATAGTGGGTAAGATACAAAAGGTTGTCTCTGTTTATAAACATGAATATTTTGAAATAATAGTTAAAGTTAAAGTACACGAGATTGCTGAGGCCCATAGCCTCTTAACCGAACGGGTACGGAACATTTGGCATACATTTTTGAATATAAGAAAGCTGTCTGTCAGATGCGTGACGCTTTTGCTCTCTGTTGACAAGAGGCACCGTTTGGCAACTTCAAAGGAATTTGGCGATGTTCAAGCGCGATATGAAGGAGTTTTTGCGCCGTTTCGTTACCGTGGACGAAACACGGATACATGACAACACACCAGAGAGCAAAGAACAGTCGAAACAGTGAACTTGTCCTGGCGAATCGAAGCCGAAAAAGTCCAAAGTGGGTTTATCGGCCAACAAAGTCATGGCGACAGTTTTTTTGGGATGCACACGGTATCGGCCATATCGATTAGCTTGAAAAGGGCAAAACGATCACCAGCGTATATTATGCAGAGCTGTTGGATCGATTAGACGCCGAGTTGAAAGCGGCCGCATTTGGCAAAGAAAAAAGTGCTCTTCCACCAGGACAACGCACCGACGTACAGGTCGGCAGTCGCAATGGCAACATTGCATGAATTGCGCTACGGATTGATTCGTCATCAACCATATTCTCCAGATTTGGCCCCCTGCGATTTTCAATTATTTCCAAACTTGAAGAAATGGCTCAGCGGAAAGAGATTTGGCTCCAACGATGAGGTTTATTTTGAAGGATTGCCTAAATTGTATTATTTGGAAGGTATCGAAAAATAAAAACGTTGGACGAAGTGTATCGGGCTAAAATGAGATTATGTTGAGAAATAAAATAAGTTTTGACCAAATAAATCATTTCTTGTTTCACTTTTCAGGGACTTTTCACCTGGACCTCGTATTTTATCAACTGTAGTTGCACATAAATATCAGTTTAAGATTTAACACAGTACAATCTTTCATATCTCGTCGGGTTTGAGCTCCTACAACTGATAGAAAATAATATTTCTCCAATTATTGTTGTATGTATTTACTTTTTAATTGTGAGAAACTACTAGGCGATGAAAAATTGTCAATAATTATAATACTTAGTTACTAAGTGTAAATTGGTGTTTGATTTGCGGTTTATCCAACACAAAGTTGTGTTAAAATTATGTGAATGTTCTAATATATAAGGGACTGCGCTAGGGGTATTCATATTTTGCACGTTGAATGGATTTTTCATGTACAAGCTTCGTTATTAACACGACGCGAGATTCCGCAAATGATGAAATATGATGTAGAAACATCTGAACACGAGATGCGGGCACATTTACAACAGGCACGAATAACCACTGTAAGTGCACCTTTGTTGTACGTCGAAACCAAAACATATCAGTGATAAAGCTACATGTTATTCATATACATAGCGTATGTTTAAGTTAGGTCCAAACAGATTGAGTTCAATTCGATACATATCAGACTATTACTTAAGCAGCTGTAAGTCGAACTAACTGAAATTGTGTATAATGAAGTCAATTTTACACCTGCAAAATAAGCGTCAAAGCATCTGCTACACAGCTGCTAAAATACCATGATGGTTCAAAATATCTACTTCTACTACACAAGGCGTTCAGCATTTATACACATTATACGTTTCATTGTCCTCTAATAGTAAAGGGTCCACTCAAATATGTTAACATCAGAAATCCTTCTGACATGTAAACAAATGGAAGCGTGTCGATTCATTTGTCATTATCCTCTAACAGAGAGAAACAGTGCCGTTTTACCCAACAGGCCCACAAGGCTATGACCAAGGGCCCGATTTAAATAAGGGCCCGTAAACACTAAGAAAAATATTTAAGCGTTGAAAAAAAATATATTTGTTTACTTATAATAGTTAATTGAAATTAGTATGGTGTAGTGACGAATAGCTGCACCTGCACTCTCAATGTCTTCCATCATAATCGAAGGAATGTACTATTTTAAGATCGACGCAAGAGGATATAACATATTTGATCCATTTCTCATAAGGAACATCTTCAAAAATATGCTAATCCTGGAAAAGGCAATGTTAGTTACCTTTCTGCCACAATATGGCAATATATTATTCTTATGAGCAATCGTATGAAATCAATTTTTATCGACGACATCAAAGCAGCAAACTTCTTTTCCCTTATTGTGGACTCAACTTCTGATATTGCTCACATAGATCAATTGTTAACGTTAGTTATCAGATACATACTTCCAAGTGGTGACATTGTTAAGAGATTTATAGAATTCATTCCAATATATTCTCATAGCAGGACACAATTTGAAATCAATAATCATCCTTATCCACTAAACATACTATTAAAGTACGGAGGACTCTTCGGCTATCAAGTAGCCATCACCAGAGTAAACTAAATTATAAATAAAAAGGTGCTTGTTTAAATACTATTTGGGGATAATAATGTAAACAAAGAGTTACCCTCAGCTGGAGATAAATTGGAATTGGAAGTTAATAAATTGCTTTTTCGTTTATACTTTCCCATCCCTTCTAAATTACCTAGATATTCGTCTGTACTATGTTTTAAAAGTGATAAGCTTTCTTGAGAAGCTACCGCCGATTTTTCACCATTATTTAGCTATTGCATATAGCTTTTATCGCGGGCTTTGAGCGCGGCGACCGAATCAAGAAATTCCGTAACGAAAAATAATGTAAGACCTAAACACCTAACATGTGTCAAATTAATTCATTAATTTGAAGTTTCTAAAAGTGAGAAATTTCGCTATTTTATACGAATGTTATAACACTCTAGCGCTTTAGACTCCGGAATTTTCACGTGGCCTATCGAAATTAGAAGGTTCGAATTATCTAAAAACATAATTGCATGAACTCCAGACGTCCTATGTAATTAGCTACGAACGAAATCATTTTGACATATGCCTCTAGGAGCTCGCTACGCGTCAGTTAGAGTTTATACGTTATACGCGCGTAGCAGAGACCTGAGAGTACATGTTTTTATTAAGCTATTGCATATATTGCATATAGCTTTTATCGCGGGCTTTGAGCGCGGCGACCGAATCAAGAAATTCCGTAACGAAAAATAACAGGAACTCGTTTATGTTGCGTTCTCTCGGGTGACTAATGTTGAAAAATTGTATATCACGACAAAAAACGATAATTCTACATTCAAGTTTTATAATAATCGAAGGCAAGCTGCATCGGCTGCATCTTTGTTGCAAGAATTCAAAAGACTTTAAATAGTGTTCAGACGACAGCTCAAAGTGTCTTAGATTTCATTAGTAATAGAAATGGCATTTCAATAATGACTTTCAATTGCCAAAGTCTAAATAGTCACAAATACGATTTACAAAATTCAGTTACGAGACAAACAAATGTGTTACTTCTTACCGAAACTTGCATGGCGCATGATAATCCGATTGAAATACCCAATTTCAATTGTATTGTTCAATTCAAACGAGATACTGTTCCAGAAGGTGTGGTAGCTATTTACCAAAATAATAATAATGTTACTAATATTATGACTCCGAATATTGAAATAAATATTGCACACGTTAGCGATGTTAATGTTAGGCGCTCATTTGTTGGAGATATTTGTGCGTGCTCATGCAAACTTAGAAATGGCCTACACATAGTCATGGTAGCAATTTACATTTCTCCGAATCCAAAATTGGACGAGGTAGAGCATTTTATTCATCGCACTTTACTGGAGTACACTGAAGAAGGGTCGAAAATACTTGGTACAAATGGTAATAAATTTCCACTTATCTTGGCTGGCGATTTCAACATCAACTTCGCTGATAAAAAATCAGAGCGGTTGACAACTTTTCTTTCGGAAAAATTGAATTTGAAAATGAATAATGATCCACAAGAATCCACAACAAAATATGGGACCACCATTGACGCGGTATTTGCCAGATATTTAGAGGATATCAAGTCTCAAACTTATGTCTCTTATTTCAGTTATTCAGTCACCATAAGCCTATAGTTTCAATGATAACAAATTCCTGAATAACCTACATGTATTGTAAGATAATAAAAATATTTTAAACGATATTAACTTCTCATTTATTCAATAAAAGAAAAAAAAATATTTTCTTATCGGTCACCACGCTCAAAAGTAACTTGAATTAATATCAAAGAAAAAACTTGAATTAAAATATCAAAGAAAAAAAAATACTGCATAAATTTAAAAAAATAAATAATTATAATTGCATAAGTTGAGACAAAATGCTATGCAATAGCTTTACCGCGGCAGTCCCCGAGTGCCACACGTATTTTTTTTCTTTATATGAGCAAAATGTTCCTTATAACGAGTTAGTTAAAATGTTCCTTCTAATTTGACCCACATAGCATTTTGAACACGACTCACAATTGATGTTGTAAATCCCGGATTTGTTAAAATCGGAAACTTTATCAAAGGTGTTGCCTAAACGGTGTTTTAGCTTGTTCTTACATCTATAAACTGGTTGTATTGCAAATTTAGAACACATACGCAATTTATTAATTACTGAAGAATGATAAGTGAAACTTTTGAATATTAAAATTCAAACTAATTTGGTTAGTTGGCTACGTTCCAATTTAATTTTTTGTTTCAAAATTAAATTATTGATCAAAGATTTTTGGTAACCATTGTACAACGGAATTTGCTGAAGTTTCTCAACTTCGTTTATAATTTTGCTGGCACAAAGGGTTGTTCAATAACCTATGAACTAACCCTATTAAACGGAGCTTTTTTATATCTAAATGGTGTAGCTTTATCCGCCAGGGTATACCTATTTGTTCGAGTGGGTTTTCTGTATATGTCAAAATCCAAGTGATTACCATCTTTTATAATGTTAATATCAAGGAAAGGAAGCTGCTGATTATCTGTTTTTATTTCGAGACGTGCCGAATTTCTTCCTACGAGGCTTCATTTTCCTATCGAACAGCGAAGATGTGCTACTATTTACCTAGTGAGATCTTTCTCTATGGCTATATCCTCCAAACCTTCAAGAAAAATTCGAATGCCTATCTGCTCTCCCAACATTCCACCGCTGGCTCACGCGGATATTTTGGAGCCGAACCCCAAACATGTGAACAATACTCCAAGGCTGTGCTTTGTAGATTATGAGGAGCTGCTGGGATGTAAAGTAGCTCTTGACACGTTTCTTATAGGCAGTCTTCAATTCTTCATTATACATATTTTCTCCATTTTCATATTAATATTTTTTTCATTCGTTAATTTTTTGAGAGCAGTAATGATCCAAGGATAGATTTATCATACTCATTAGTATATTTATTTTATAGGCAGTATATCTTCCCAACTTTGAGGTTAAAAATTTCCTCTGTTGTGTTCTTCCGAATTCTTAACTACTTTCGCGTAATCTTTGATATAAAACAATGGATAATGAGTGAGGTTAAGGTTCAATCTGATGGGCAATATGAAGATGAGGTTAACCAGATGTTATATATGAGCAAGGTTTATACATGTTACCTCATTTAGATTTGAACGTATCACTATTAAAGTATGGTAGAAACCCATTTCAAAAAAGTATTGTGAAGATTAACAATACTTGCCCAAAATTTATTTGTGGAGAAGTTAATAATGAGTCTTGACCCAGGAATGAATTAAATATAAATTCTAGGGAAATTGGTCACACTAACACATTGCTTATTATTTTCGTCTTTACGTGCGTTTCAAGCTCACGACCATCGTCAGAAGACGTATCAAAAACAAATCACTAAAACGGGATTTATTGAAGTTAATTGTATCGAGCACAAAGCGTCCATATCGCAATAATTTCATATAAAAATGCCAACGTTGTCCAAAACGAATAAAAGCACGAGAAATCGTAATTGCATTGATATGTTACAATTTCGATTACTCGTGTTCTTTTGTTTCGTTTCGGCGATGTTGGCATTTTTAATTGAAATTAATGAGATAAGGACGCTTTGTGCTTGACAGAATAAGTTTCAAGAAATCCCGTTTTAGACGGTGATAGAGTTCTCGAGAATTTATATATAATTTGTGGAGAAGTGGAGAAGAATGATAACGTATGGTTCGGAAATACTAAGGCTTTTATGTGATTCAATTTTACTAAAATTAATAATACAACTTAATTTTTACAATTCATAACATATAAGCTATTTTACTAAAACTAAAGGTTTAATATTAGTTTCCTTATGTAACTCAGAAATGGGTTGCTCCCATCGATTTTCAAAAAATATGTTCAATAAAAACTCGCTATTATATCCAGTCTCTATTGCCCATGGTAAATAAAGATTTAAATAGTCTTTCCTGTGCCTGTAATGCAATTGAAAACATTGTTAATAGTTGATCAAAATAACATCAGCTTGAAGATATATTAGATTTGCCATCATACAAATTTTCAATAATTTTTCTTATACAAAGATCAACACCATCCCGAATAGTTGCTTCATTTTCTCAAGAATGAAACAAATACTAAGAATTAAATGACCACATGGAAGTCAAAATAAAATAAACAAAATCCGGTATTTTCGTCGCAGTTTTTGTGCTTAATTAAATCTAATCCAATACATTTTAAATCAACAAAACTCACTTAGGTTTTAATCTGAGGGGGCCAAAAAGAGCCCCACCAACGCACATAGGTAACTTCGTTTGAATCGCTTCTACCCATTTTACTGTGACTTCACCTGAAATACGAATGGAATGAAACATGTATTTCTGATGACAACCACCGACGTGGTTGCCAGAAAAGGTTCAACTCTTAACTCCCCAAAAAGTAACGCTTTCTCAAACTCAACAAACCTATAAATAACAATGTTTAGTTACATTTTACGGTGACCTATTTACTTATTTCTCTTCACTCTCTTTATATTTTATTTTTTGAACTTGAATTAAATAAACCATTAAAAGTTTGATTTTCGGTTTCCACGAATTTAATGAGTAAATGTAATTTATGATAATAAGAACAAAGGCCTTAAATGTCGAGAAACGCGGCCAATTAAGATTCATTATTTCCCGAATTATCGCTTACCTAACATGTTGGTTTTCATGCCCAAGATAGCGTGGACTAAATCATGTACCTCCCGATATCTTTGAATGACGTACGCCAAATGTACATCGTCGACGAATTGAACGGGCAGTCTAGAATCAGGAGTTACTTGCTGCAATTTAAATATTTTAATTAAAGAAATAAAAATTGACTGAAATTTACACTCACATTTACTTGTAGGAAGTTACTGTATACCTTTCCCAGCGTACCTTCCGGCATTTGTTTCAATTTATCAATGTCGATGGTTTTTGAGTTAATCCTGGGTTGTTGCCTTAATATATCCGAACCTTCTTTGGAATTTTCCATTTTGTTTAACATATGTGTTAGGGCGGTACTTCCTTCAATAACAGAAAATAATATAATTGAATCGAAATTATTAAAAAATCTATGATTACCAAACGAAGAAAATAATACCTCATTAGATATTATTCGCAAAAGTTAACTAGGTTTCTTTGAGGATAAATATCTAATGAGTATTTAAAATTTAAAGTATTTTTGCCTTGTTAATTGCAATGGGGTATTTATACCTTGGTAGAGATATCCGCCGGTAACACGGCTCCTCTTAGGAGATCGAGATAGCGGAAGAGTAATATAGCAATGAACATACCTGACAAGGATGTGAGTTGTATATAGCGCCACCTATGATATACAAAGTCAATGTATTGGTTTTCACAGATGGTATAAACATATGATTACAGGTCACTATAAAAGAACGCGCTCAAGTTTTCAATGGAAAAGGGAATTAATAGACTCCCACCACTCACTGTCAAAAGGAATTTTAGTAAATTTGAAAACTCTAAAGTTATTGACCCTTATCGCACTAAAGAATAAGGGTGAGAATGAGCTCATTTTTCCCTTCATACGTTAATTTAATTTCTCCCTTATAACAAATATTTAAGAACTTCCGAAGGTGGTATACTCCGAAAATCTAAGAATGATGAAAGAGGTTCGTTTCATTCTTCAAAAATTGAAATAAAGTATAAATTCTAAAGTGAAACTTAACAATTCTTATGGCAAAATAAGAACAAATGTTTCAGCTTTGAGATTAAGACAATCAAAGTTCTTAAATAAATATTTACTTAGAGCTACGTACGAATTAATGTACCTATATTTTACAACATTATTTTTTATATTTTGAGTACTCGAGAGAAAAACCTACAATGTTTGTAGAACATGAAGCTCACGGTCGTATATACAGGTCTCGAGCATCGACATACACATATGGACTGCGCGTGGCAATGATAAGCGCGGCTAGTTCAAGCGAGAGAGAGGGAAAACGAAGAGGCCGGCTCTATCGCGTTTCTATTGGCCGCTGCGTACTGTAGCTAGTATGTTTACGTCCCGAGCCGGCCTTTTCGTTTTCCCTCTCTCTCGCCTGCACTAGCCGCGCTTATCATTGCCACGCGCAGTCCATATGTATATGTCGATGGTCTCGAGGCTGTTTCCTATCCGAGAAGTGAGTCCGATAAGCGTCATCTGTTGCGTAGTACCAAAAGGGTGGCGCATGAGTCGAGGGTTGTTCTCTGGCAAGTATACGACCATAGTCAAAGTATACCAGGTCTGCCGGAGCCTCCCTTCTAATCTTTTTAAAATTTTAGTGCAATCTGATTGGTCGTTTATTTCATGTCATTAATGTCATAGACGACGACATAATATGATGTTGTTACCTGCCGGCGACGAGCTGATGAGAGCAAGGCTGTGATTGGAGGAGCTGGGTGACGTCACCCAGCGCGAGATGGAAGGGAGGCTCCGGCAGACCTGGTATACTTAGACTATGTATAGGATCGCGTTTGAACGATATGGCGCCTAATCCTGACAACATACTTCGATCCATGCGCCAGCTGGTGGCTGAGCGAGGGACTACGAGTTTGGCGACATGTAAGAGACTCATGTCAAACATAGAGTTTCCAGACCTGTATATACGACCGTGATGAAGCCGCATTATAGGAATCTATGCAGTTCCTATAAAATGATGACTTACCGACCTCTATTGAGAAAAGATAGAGGTCAGTATCGATGCTAATTATGCACGTCAATTGACTAACTCTAGACACTGTAACGTAGTTAATCATCAACTAATGTTAATTGATAGAAATTCAGAATATCATGTTTCTTATTCATAACCGATTTAATTTCCTAAATGAAATAAAGTAACTTAATTTCCCATATTGTGAAAATCATAATATAATCTATTTGTAGGTGTTTGGAAAATACAAAAGTACAAAAGGAACTACAGTGATGGTAAATTCAACCCTTGCTATTACGATATTAATCTAAGATATAATGTCACAGCCAATAGAATAGTCTATAATTGAATGTAAAAATGTACACTAATGATATATCGCACGAAAACATTAAAAACATAAGCATTTCTTCCTAATTCATCTTTGACACGCAGTACGCTCCCAATTGGAATAAGTCTTACGTAGGTAAAAAAAACATTATCGCATTAATTTCAATTGAAATTGTCTACCTAGCAACAAAGAACGACAATCAAAATCAACGAGCTATTTTGATTAGCTTAGCTAGGAGCCAATATTTGGAGTATTGTGATATGGCACCATTTATTGAACGGAAGAACTAGTTGAAACAACTTCGAACAAGTTCTTATAGAAACCTACAGTATGTGTTATTTTCGAGATTCCCAAGCAGGTGGCGTCAAAATTCCAAATTCTGAAATCTTTGACTTCCTTTTATAAATAAGAAGTAGAGTTATCTATGATAAGAAGGTACTGAGTACTTTCGGCTACCAAGTAGCCATCATCAGAGTAAACTGAATTATAAATCAAAATGTGCGTGTTTAAATAATATTTGGGGATAATAATGCAAACAATAGGTTATCTCTAGCTAGAGATAATTTTTATTCACTCAACTTAATTCTACTAAAAATGGACTATGAACTACAAAGAGGCCGGTCTTTTATATTACTGCATGAATGTACAACAAATTTTATCACCAATGTTATCCGTATCTAATCGGGACCGTCGGTAGTCAAATAAATGTGTAACTAAACTACATTTTTATTTTGATAGATTAAGTAGCTATTGTTCTGAGATCTTATTTACAATATCAGATCCTTTGTTAAAATAATTGCCAGATAAAAGAAAAATTATTTGTATTATTGTATCTATGAGTCCTTCAAAAAAATATTATTGAATTATCATTTCTCATCTCGTTTTTAACCAACAATTTATTTTAAATTGAGAATAAGTTTTAGCTGATTCAATTAACAACAAAGATGAAACTTTTTCCTTTTGCTATACATTATGTATGATAAGAACAGGCGTTCTACGACCCATAAGATTAGCACATCACGCATTTTTGTAAAGTAAAATCAATGAATCTGAAAAAGATTATTTGGAAAGAATCTATATACTAATAAAAAATAAGTTGCCCACTCAAATGGTTTGGCGGGGAAGAATATACAGAAGTTATTAATTTCTCTATCTTTTTTTGGGTGATGAATGTGATTTATTTGAGCAAACGCAATTACTTTTCTTGTGCGTTTGAGTATTTTGAAATAAGTACCTGTAGTTTCCCCTAGGCAGGCAATCATATCGCCTCTATGTGGATCTAATAATGACACAGCTGCTGACCCTATTGTCAAGAGTGAACGTTGCAACATGTTTAAGGGAATATGGTTTTTCTCAAAATCTTCTGAGAAATTTGCTTGTTTCTCGTGCGAACTAGAAGTGGCATATCTTCTTTTTTTATACTTTCCATGTGTTAATATTTTCCGAACGTATATTGACTTGAACATCTGTAAAAACATTAGCCATTCATTTTTTTTCACACTATTTTAACAAACAAATGTTAATTTTGAATTAAAATCCACTAGTAAATCGGACGTAAATTCGAAATATACAATGTGTCCTACATTTTGATTTGTTGAATTGGGATCTCGTTTTTTTAAATTTTCTTTTCCGCTAATTTTCAAGATATTTTGAAAAAGTAAAACGTTCCAAATTCTTCTAAAATATACTTTTAACATTATAAAGACGCATGTAGGAATTTGCAAGGGTTTTTATAAATCTGACTTAATGACTGAATATCTGTTCTATGATTTACAGACTTGGAGTTACGTTTCATGTGAATCATCAGCAGAATAGATCCTTTATAATAATTGGTTTCCTTAGTTAAAATATTAACATTTTTGTAACCGAATTGATGGTTATAATCAAAGCAGCGTTTAGCAAGGGAGCTGGAACATTCCAAGTTTTTGATTCTTCTACTATACTTATGGCCATACATTAACTTTATTACAATTAATAGAGAAAGATGAAAAAAATCAAAAGCCTAGTTAAACTGCTTAATTAATAACAGTAAACGAAGTTCGACAATAATTAAGATGCACCAAAGAAACATAAGAAATTAAATAAAACTTATAGAGGGTCAAAAATTAGATCATTCTAACCCTCATTTCCAAAAACTTGCATGTCTTGAGATCACAGGGGCTATGAAATCTACGCTCACTGCAGCAATGGAACAGCGTCAAGCTGGATTTCCGGACGTCAGGAAACTGTGGGCAATGAGAAAGCCGATGAACCTGCAAGAAGATTGTCGGAAAACGATCCCGATCCAGAATAGACTACAGGAGTACCAGAACGAACGGCACATAGATCTGTACAAGAGTGGAACCTGGAAAGCCACAAAGAATACTGGGAAAAATCCCAGGAAACAAACATGGGAAAAAATAAAAGTCGTTACAAGGCTCTTGACTGGCCATGCGCCTGTAAAGGGGCACCTCAACAAGATGGGACTGTACAATGGCGACCTATCATGCTGACTTTGCGAAAAGGATCCAGAAACAGTGACATGTAAATGTAAGACACTGGACCACGAAAGACAGTTCATTTTTAGGGAGCCAGAATTATACATTTCTCACCCAATAACGGACTTTTACATGGAACAAAAGTACTGGAGTGGGTACTGTGATCAAACAATACAAAGCCGAGATACAGAGGGCCAGCAGGCCTAATTGTGTCACCAGAAGCCACAGCCAGACGAACCTACAGAAAGAGATTTTAGTGAGTATGCCTGGAAAGGTCTCTCATAGTAGACCACGAGATTCTAGGCTCATAACCTCCCCATAGTTTTCTTCAGCTCAGCAATAAAAAAAAACCTCATTTCCCAGTGCAATGAAGGTCTACATTAGAGCTTTCAAATTGAATGACAAGCTTATGACAGTGAGTGGAAGGTTTGTGACGACATCACTATCAGAGTCAATTCAAATTATCATGGGGTAATAATTGAAATGGTTGATACTATTTCAGATTTGTTTATTTACTAAAATATGATACATCCTAATAGTCATTAGGCTTTTACTAGATATGAGTTTAAACTTGTATTATATTGGGACTGAAATAATAATACCCTGATTTGACTCAAAATATACATCACATTCATTTAATACAAATAGTCCAGGAGAAATAGGCAACAAAATGTTGATTCCAAGAATTTTTTTTATGAAGGATAAATAATTAAAAATTTTCTCACATTTATTATTAATTATATAGGAAAAAAATATATAAACATGTTGCCTATTTCTCCCAGACTAAACCTGCAAATAGGAACTAAGCAACTACATAATAATACCAGTATGTTTACTGGAACTTCCGTTACGAACATCTGAAAGCTCTTTCTTTCTAAATGTAATGTATGTATATAGAAGACTACCAAATACACTGATGTTGATTCCAAGAAAGTTCACCATGGAAAACACATAATCGCCTCCAATTAACATACCCAAATATGTTATGCTTATATTTTTTAAGCAACCTATAATAGTTGTAGTTAAAGCCGAATTATATAATGTACATAATACTACACTATACGATAGGACGAAACCCATCACACTGGATATTAAAAACTGTGTCACAAACAAACCATCATTCCAGTGTTCGTAATTGTAAGCATCTACTAAATCGCCAGTATAAAATGCAATAAATATGGCTGGCACTATCATAAATAGCGCATTATAATACATGAGACCATATTTTCCCAATTCTTTGGAATCTAATTTCTTCTTCACATAAACTCCATTTACGGCTGTGAAAAAGTCATTGAGCAATACATATACATATCCTACTAAATTAAAACCTAAATCATTACTGGCGGCTAACAGGGCACCTAAAATCATTGTATAAACACTAATTTGAACACTTAAACTAGGTTTAACACTCAATATATAAAACTCTAATATCATTGTCATGAGTATCGAAAATCTTCTTAAAGCTGTAAACATTGGTAAGCTTAACTCTTTGGTTCCACCAAGACCGAAAGTCATGTTTCCAATATAGATCAGAGGAAGAGGGAATATTTTTTCGAAAGTACTTAATTCCAAACTTGGATATGTCACTATACTAAGTCTTTTCCCCAAAGACAACACAATTAGAGTGGCCAACATTTGACCTATTCCCAGAACTTGAAAAGATGGAAAGCCATAACTGGTCAGAATTGTTTTGTTCACAACGGTGATCATAAACGATGCGACACCATAAAACAACGCTGATAATATTCGTCTCCATATAATAGTGTCCGTTTCTTCATCCGAAGCTGGATTTGTTAGCGGGATTTTGTCTTCTTCCATTTTCATAATTGTTGAATTTTACTACAGCCGCGGGAACTCATATGATAACTCAATCAACATTATAATGCTTATCTAAATAATACTGTTCGACAAAATCGCCATATCTTAACTACTTCAAATGAACGTACAATTCGTACTATTTAGTATCTGCATCAGCATTATTAGGAATTATGACGGACGTCTGACATAACACCTGATAAATGTCAAAAATGATCCCTCTTATCTGATTAAAAATAGATGATATGGCAATTACATTATGAAGCAAATTGATCAAATTTCATTTTACTCACATTTAAATAGTTTGTAGAAACGAAATTAAGAAATTCCGAAAGTGAAATTGTAAAATTGCTAAAAAACAGACAATTAAAAACTTTAAAATTAAATAGGTTAAGTCACAGATTCTAGATAATGATGCACAGAACAACTACTTTATAGAGCATCTAATAAGCAAACTTTATATTTCCCACCCATAATAGAACGCTCATAGCGGCAAGCAAACTTTCTGTTAATAATATATCGAATTCAATGTGACACCTGCATCGGCGGTTCTGACTGGGGCTGTTAGAACCCCACTAACGTATTTTGCTTCCCGATAACAGCGTGGGTTCAAAACTTCAAACGACAAGGCGATCGCAGGTTAGCTTGTAAAACTTTGGACGGGCTAGTTTTCTTAATTTTTGGTAAAAATAGGTTAGGCTTTTAAAATTTAATTGATTGATTGATTGATGTTCTTTCTTTGTACACATTTGATTATCATTGGCCTTGAAAACATGTATTAAAGTGTATCTATACTCGGTTGAGTGGTATGACGCATGACCAATAGCCTCTCCTTTACTTTGCCACATCTATTCAGTTCAGTGGTTAATCATCAATGACTATAAATATAGCCATAGATTAGATATTATATATAGGATAAATATAGCTAAACGGAAGCAGAAGCGCGGTTACCCTTTCTCTATAGAATGGTGAATTTGCGCGTCTGTCCAGCTCTTATTATAAACATCGTACAGCAAGCGCAAACAGCTACTCCTCTCGTGAACCCCATTCTTGAGAAGAGCAGTAGAGAGGATGGGAGAATTATTATGTTTTGACCTTCAAAGAACTCATTCAAATACGCTTACGGAACGCTTACTCTATTTATATATCTCTATGCACATAACCCATCAACAAGACAGGCAACGTTTACATGACAAACAGCTACTTAGACAGTCACACAATTACATTTCATAGATATCCCTGTCAATTCATATAATTTCACATCTTTCCACTGCTTTAGCTGTTTCTACTCATTAGACATTTTTATGGAGTATTAAAACTATGGACATTAAAACTGATTCTGCGGGAGTAGCCCGCGGAGAACAGCTACATTTTAATTCTTTGACTACACAAGAGGGAAACCTATGTTCGAAGAACATTGTGTGAGCCTGCAGTGGTATGTAGGTAGAGGAGATGGGTATTCGGATTTTTCTTGAAGGTTTGGAGGTTATAAGTATAGGGAAAGACCTCAAGGTAAAGAGTTCTACAGCTTCTCCATGTAATATTACATTGGTCTGTACCACGGTGGTATACACAGGCCTGGGAACTCGATGTTTTGCATGAGTCTCTTACATGTTGCCAAACTCGTAGTCCCTCGCTCAGCCAACAGATTACGCTTAGCGGACTGACTTCTCACATAGGAAACAGCCTCGAGTGTCCAGACCTGTATATACGACCGTGGTCTGTACATGCATAATATCTATGTGTACATTTACATGCTATTCACTGGTCCTATCATAGGACATAGAGTTATTAAATCAGTTTTGTGGACTTATTTAAAATTTTAACGGATTGTTTTGTCTGAGAATAGATGTTTTGTGAAATGTGTAGGCGATTTTAGATGTCAAATCATAGCCTACCTACATAGTACTTATTAGCCTATGGCCACATTCAGAGTTCTCTCTGGCATGGTTTTATTTTATCAGACTCATAGACAACAACATTCGCTTTTCCGTTAAATTTAAAATATTTGAACAACCAGCAGAAGCAACTGATTTTTCAAGAATATACGAATATGAGTAATATGATTACAGGTTTGTGAAATATAAAGTTGATGAACGTTTCAATCCGATAATTTTATGTGATTTTTTTTAGATGATGAAGATAGTGATATGGACTATGTTCAAAATTCAAATGAACCTTCACAGGTGGAAGGTATGTATATATTTTATTTATATCAATATATCACAAGCAAATACTCTAGTAGAAACTACCATAAATGAACAAATTTACACAGATATTTTGGAATGTGGCATAGCACATCAATTACTTGCCTGAACGATTACTTTCCTTACTTTTTTGGTCGGTTTGTAATGATGTTAGAAATTCCTATGAAGAATCACTTAAGAAAATCAACAAAGATTCACAGTTTTAACAAAAATGATGAATGGTATATCCAAGCTGTTTTTTCATAATGTGAGATACTATTACTGAGTGGCTTATATTCTGATAGAATGCAATGTTGCTTGATTGTGCGATTGGGACATATTTATAGGTTAGCACTGAAACTATCTAGCCTTCCTGAATTGAAAAGTATTTTGCCAACAAAGTAACACTGTACCATACCAGTTTGTGGAGTAGAATAAATTGAAATACAATAATTTTGTGTTGTCTTATCATGCTAATGTTGTATTTCATTTATAGATAGTGATTCCGATGTGATAGGAGATTCGTTCGAAGGTAAGATTTCAAAATAATATAAATGCACTTTTAGAAAATAAGCTGTTTGAACATTGATCTGTTCAGTATTCCAGGATGTATGTTCTGATAAAAATATCGGTTGCTTTCTCAACCGTTTTTAGAACGAATGATGTGAGATTGCTTGGGTTGTAAGGAAGGTTGTATCCTTTTTTGTCCCATTAGGAATGAAGGTGACCCTGGCCCTTCTCTATACTATTACCAAAGTGGGAATTCAATTCGATATACAAGTACGCTATTTGTGCACTAGGTTTTCCTAAAACTATTGTACATAAAACACAACTGAAGACGAAAATAAGATGATTTAACTCAACTTACCCATATACAAAGTTGCTTAGTTTGGGAGTTTGAGGGCTTCAAAAATGATAAATGTTTTTACATTTTTCCAAATAATTCTAAAAATCTTAGTTAGCTTTTATTAATTTTTTAGCCACGCTTTTGTAACTGCAAATTACAGCTTTTTATGAAGGAAACCCTAATTTTGAAAATTACGTGTTTAAAAACTTAGCCACAATAAATTATCCACCCATATTTTTTGCAACCACCTGTATAAACATACCAATTATTTTTTTCTGGACAGTTACTTTTTTTTAGAAGCTATTTACCCTCTTATTGAATTTTAGTTATTTTCAAAATCTCCACAAACTTGAATCAGTAATTGTAACTTAACACAAAGAAAGTTTTTATTAAATGTTGGCTATGATTAATTTAAAAAAAAGAGCATATTCATTTAATGTCATTTAAACTGAACTGCATTTAAAATTTCGTATTTTTCTGTTTACGGTTTATCTCTGAGTCATCATAAATTTGGATTATTCATATGCCGAACAAGTAGATTGTATTTAGTGCCAAATCATCAAAACGTCTTCGTGAAAATGGTAGTTTAAAGCCACTAACTTTTGATTGTGGACTGGTAGTGACTATACAGGGATTTAAAAAAAATGTGGGTGGATAATTTATTGTGACCGAGTTTTTAAACACCCTGTAATCTTCGAAATTAGGGTTTTTTCCATAAAAAGCTGTAATTTGTAGGTACAAACGCTTGGTTAAAAAATTAATAAAAATCATTTTTGAAGCTCAGCCTCACCAATTTATCTTAATGATCATTCTCCATTTTATTTCCTGTTTCTCTGATAATTCTTTAAATTTTACAATTAATTCCCCGTTCTCAGTAGTTATTTTTAATCTGGCAACAGTGGCCAGAGGCTAGATTCTCTATATATCTCAAACGCTAAATACGTAAGGTCAACACAGTTGCCGTTTTCCAAGCAGTTCAATTGCCAGATAGGGTAAAAGAGCGAATATGGCAACACCCTATGTAGGCTAGCTTCTCGTACGGAATCGTCGGTCGAATGAAATACGATTACTTGCTACCGCCCTTCCGCTAGGAGAATGCGACACGTGTCGTGTTCCGTTAGTTCTTGTTTTTGTACCGCGAGGCGAAGTAAGGTTAAGTAGTTAATTTATAATTTATCTAATTGGTGAACGTTAAAATGATGAGTGACTTAGTTGCTGGGTTCTTAGAAAATCCATTTAGTGGATTAACATATGATAGAAAAGTGTTTTGTTAAAAATAAACGGCCTTTACCGGATTTGAAAGGATTAGTGGTGACGATGACAGGTATGTTTCAAAATCGAAATAGACAATAAATTATAATGCTTGCTATTTACATCTGATACAACTTCATGTTGGGGGCACTCGGGTTATGATGATTTGAAAAATTTAGCTCGTGGTATAGACAGACATGAAAAATCGCAGGAACATATTACATCGAGTATTAAGTTTAAATTAACCGGTAAACAGAATATTGTTAAAGGAGGAAAACATATAATTTGGTAGACAAGAAACTACATTATAAACAACTTTTTTTATGAAATTTTAGATACTATTAAAGGTCAAATTGAGATTCGATTTTCCGATTTACATGAATTAAAGTTTTTCGACTTGACGAATAGAAGATTTTTCGAATCTTATTCAAAAGAGTTTCCCAATACACTTTTAGATAACTTACTTCTAAAATATAAATTTTTTGATAAAATAGCACTGCACAATGAATTATGGGTTATATACCTACTCGGATAAAGATATTTTAGGCCAGTACGACATTCACGCCGATATGATAAAATATATGATACACAATGATTTGCAACAAGTTTTACCTCAGTTTTATAAACTACTTTGTTTGACAGTCACCATTCCTGTCACGTCGGCATCGGTGGAGAGATCATTTTCTACTCTCAAACGATTTAAAACTTACATGCGAAATACAATGGACCAAAATCGTTCATACAATGTTTGATATCTATTGAAAAAGATTTAGTAAAACATTAAAACAAAATGATACATTTTATGATAATATTATTGATCATTTTTCGCAAACTAAAGACCGTAGAATTCCGTTAATATATAAAAAAAGTTGATAAAAATAATAAAAAAAAAACAAAATATGAAAAATTTCAAAAAAAAAAATTAAAAATATCAAAAATTCAAAGGAAAAAAAACGAACAAAAAATTTTTTTGCCAAGAGAAACTACACCTCCACGTTGGATCTTGCTTGGCAACAATTAATTTTGTCACTGAAGTAGCTGGTACGGTCGCTGTGCAAAGGTTAAATTTATTGGCTGAATAAAGTATATTTTTACAAGAACGTTTTATGTCCAGCCTCCTCTCTTAGAAAGTACACGAGCCGCCACTGTCAATAAGTCCTAAATTAGGTAAATTCCGAACATTACTCTATTTGTTTGGAGAAGCTACGGTGTTGGCGAATTCATAGGTACATTTATTTATTAAAGTAGTGAAAATCTAACTTTTAATAGTTATTTTATTTACTTACGTTTAGAATAGATTTTCGTCACGTAATGACTGATTCTATTCAATTTTTTAATTAAAGATAATGTAACAAGCACACATTGAAATGATTATTTTGCTTAACTTAAGCTTTTAAAAAATTAATCTTATCCTAATGATTATTTTAGATTCGAAACTTGGTTCAGATCATGACAAGCAAAACCCTGAACCGAAAACTTCTACCCCATTCGAAGGCCGTGGTCTATCAACCTTTCAAAATGAGAGTGTTATTAAGTTGCGAAGAAAAAAGAGCTACGACGTCGACGCCGATGGCGATTCGGACGAAACCGATAGTAAATCGCAAAATGTAACGAACGCAACGCCGTCTAGAAGTGTAAATTTTATAGAAAAAAGCTTCACCCAAATTCAGCGAAAGAAGGTCATTGAATCGGACAGTGAATCTGATCGCTCACAAAGTTCCCGTTCATCTGAAGAAAGTTTCCACGTGATGCGGAAAAAAAAGCCCGTCATCATCGATTCCGATGACGAATCTGACACTTCTTCAGTTGGCAACGCTAGAAGAATGATTAAAAAGAAAAATAATTTCATCGCCGATTCGGATGACGAATCTGACACTTCCGAAATTCTGTCTTCTTCAATTGGCAACGCCAGAAGGACGATACAAAAGAAAAAAAATAGTGTCATCGCCGATTCGAATGACGATTTTGACACTTCCGAAATTCTGTCTTCTTCAATTGGCAACGCCAGAAGAACGATTCAAGAGAAAAAAAATAGTGTCATCGCCGATTCGAATGACGATTCTGACACTTCCGAAATTCAGTCTTCTTCAGTTGATCACGCCAGAGGATCAGGTCAAAAGAAGAAGCATGCGATCGTCTATACCGAGGATGAATCTGGTGATTCCCGAAGAAATTCCGTTGCAACTACCGATGCTGGAAAAGTAGACGCATCGACTGAATCAATTGTCGTTGTATCTTCGACGGGAGATGACGGTGATCGTGACATCATCGATGTGAGCAGCGACGACGAAAACAACGCAACTTCGCAGCGTACGATACAGCCTACCATAGATACGTTTTACAAAAAACAAGAGAAAAATGATACGCCTGGGTCTCAGTCGCGGAAAAACGTAACCGTTCAAGAGAACACTTCGAAGACGTCGGCGGTGCAATGCACACCGGCAGAATATAAAGTGCAGCAAGATAAGATCAAGCAGTTCGAAAACGAGTTGTTACAAACCAAGGTAAGGATGTTTTTAACTCAAATTTACGTTTAATTTAGAAAATAATTCCAGCAAATTGTAACAACATTATAAAAGATGGTAATCACTTGGATTTCGATATAATATATTGAAAACCCACTCAAACAAATAAGTATACTCCGGCGGATTAAGCTACACCATTTAATCATAAAATAGCTCCATTTAATAACCTTGTTCCCTTTGAGCCACTAAAATTATAACAACGAAGTTGAGAAACTTCAGCAAATAATGTTGGACAATGATTACGACAAATCTTTGATGAATAATTCAATTTCTAAACGAAAAAGGAAATTGGAACGCAACAAATTAACCAAATTAGAGGCTCTTCCTTCAAATAGTTCAATAAAATTCAATAATTTCACTTATCCTTTTGTTTATAGATGTAAGAACAAGCTAAAAAACCGTTTAAGCAACACTTTTGATAAAGTTTCCGACTTCGACAAATCGGAGATTTATAAAATCCATTGTGAGTCGTGTTCAAAATGCTATGCGGGTGAAACTAAAACATTCTAACTCAGTATAAAGAACGTGTTGCCCTATAAAGAAAAATAATGGTGAAAAATCAACGTTAGCCGAACTTATTTTGAATACAGGTCACACAATTTGTCAAAAAAATTTATGTTAGCGTCATGAAGATTGGGTTATTGTTAAAAAGGTTGGGTTAGCTCAAAAAAACTATGGTTAGCGCATAAAAGGTTGGATTAGCGTCAAAGGGTTAGGCTTAGCGTTAAAAGGTTTGGTTTAGCGTCCTAAGATAAGGTTTATCGTCAGAAAGTCAGGTTCATCGTTAAATACCAGGCTTAACTTAAAAAGGTTAAGTTTTTGCTTAGGTTAAGCGTCATAAGGTTAGGTTTAGCGTCATAAGGTTGGGTTTTACGTCAAAGGGTTAGGATTAGCGTCAAAAAGGTTAGATTCGGAAGGTTATTATAGATCCAGAAGGTCAAGGTTGGAGTAGGTGAGGTTAGGACAAGAGGTTTATTATCGTCAACAAGACAGGCATATCGTCGTATATCAGGTTTTCGTCAAAACCTTAGGTTAGCGTCACAAGTTTGGGTTTTACGTAAAAGGGTTAGGATTAGCGTCAAAAATTTTAGTTTCGGAAGGTTATATTAGATCCAGGAGGTTAGGGTAGGTTAGGTTAGGACAAGAAACCTCTTGTCCTAACCTAACATGTTATCGTCAACAAGACAGCCTTATCGTCGTATATCAGGTTTTCGTCAAAACCTTAGGTTAGCGTCACAAGTTTGGGTTTTACGTAAAAGGGTTAGGATTAGCGTCAAAAATTTTAGTTTCGGAAGGTTATATTAGATCCAGGAGGTTAGGGTAGGTTAGGTTAGGACAAGAAACCTCTTGTCCTAACCTAACATGTTATCGTCAACAAGACAGCCTTATCGTCGTATATCAGGTTTTCGTCAAAACCTTAGGTTAGCGTCACAAGTTTGGGTTTTACGTAAAAGGGTTAGGATTAGCGTCAAAAATTTTAGATTCGGAAGGTTATATTAGATCCAGGAGGTTAGGGAATGTTAGGGTAGGTTAGGTTAGTACAAGAGGTTTATTAACGTCAACAAGACAGGTTTATTGTTAAAGAGATATGTTTATCGTCAAAGACAGATTATCGTCAAAGTGACATGTTTATTATCGTCAATGAGATAGGTTTATTGTCGAAAAGACAGGGTTTATCGTCATATGTTAGGTTTATCGTCTAATATCAAGTTTCAAATATCAGGTTTAACGTCAAAAGGTTCAGTTTTGCGTCAAAACCTTAGGTTTAGCGTCAAAAAGTATAAATTCGAAAGGTTATATTAGTTTCAGAAGGTTAGGGAATGTTAGGGTAGGTTAGGTTAGGGCAAGAGGTTTATTATCGTCAACAAGACAGGTTTATTGTTGGAGAGATATGTTTATCGTCAAAAACAGATTATCGTCAAAGTGACATGTTTATTATCGTCAATAAGATAGGTTTATTGTCGAAAAGACAGGGTTTATCGTCATATGTTAGGTTTATCGTCTAATATCAAGTTTCAAATATCAGGTTTAACGTCAAAAGGTTCAGTTTTGCGTCAAAACCTTAGGTTTAGCGTCATAAGGTTAGGTTTAGCGTCACAAGTTTGGGTTTTACGTCAAAGGGGGTTGGATCAGCGTCAAAAATTTTAGATTCGGAAGGTTATATTAGATCCAGGAGGTTAGGGCAAGAGGTTTATTATCGTCAACAAGACAGGTTTATTGTTGAAGAGATGTGTTTATCGTCAAAGACAGATTTATCGTCAAAGACAGATTTATCGTCAATAAGATAGATTTGTTATCGAAGAGACAGGTTTATCGTGAAACACAGGTAATCCCTTGTTCGCAGTATTATCCCCAAATAGAATTTAAATAGGCACATTTTAATTTATATAGTTTACTCTGATGATGGCTACATAAAGGTCCTCAGTACTTTAACAGTATTTTGAATGGATAAGGGTGATTATTGCATATAATAATCGTAATGTTTACTAAAGAAATTTAACAGCGGGACTGACAAACTTATTTCTTCTCAGCAAACCCATGAAGTTTTCATGGCGATTTTCCAAATGAATTGTTGAAATTTGTAAATAAATTTATATTCAAAAGTGTAAATTAAGTTTTCATGAACCAAATTAGTTATTTATGAATTTACACTATTGAACCAAAAACAATTGTCTACAATTCGTTATCAATAAAGAAAAATCACTTTTAAAATTTAGTATGACTGACTACTTTCGCTCTATTATATTGTTACCTGACAATGCAATAGAATATAAATACGACAATTTAACTTGCAGAAACTGCTGACCTCTTTAAACTTGAACCAACTCCCTGACAATGGCAAGATGTTAGTGGATCGTTTCAAACATTTCCAGTCTCAACTCAAAATAGAACATGGAATGCTCAAGTCGATGGTCATCACAAATGGTTAATTATATCGAATGTAGTTGGTCGAATCGTTTTGATGACATTATTTGCTTTTACAGAGGACGCCGAACTAAAACCCGTAGTATCCACAGTCGAGACTGTTAGAGCCAAGTGGCAAGAATTCCACGAGGACCTTGCAACACATAAAACTAAACACCTGGGCAAAAAAGGTATCGTTTGCTTGTGTATTTGTTGTTTTTGATAATATTTAAACTAGCTGTTGTCGGTCAGGTTTGGAAAATTTCAACATGCAAAAAGCTCTAACGGCCGAATGCCTGGAACAATTGCACGGCTCTTTGGACCAGTGTCCGGCGGAAGATCATTTCGCCAGTGATCCGACTGGGCTCAACGTTTCCTTGATGCCCCACCAAAAACGGGCTCTAAAATGGTTGGTCTTTAGGGAGAAGCAAAAACCTCACGGTGGTATTTTAGGTAACGTCCTCCCCACACAGGTTCGATTTAATACTGGCGCTTGAATTCGATTTTATTCCAGCCGACGACATGGGCTTGGGAAAAACCCTCACCATAATCTCGCTGATTATGAAACAGATGGATACGAAAAACGACGAAGGCGACGAAAGCGAAGACGAAGACGATTCGTCGAGAAACGATAAGTGTAAAGCGGGCACGCTGGTGGTCTGCCCTGCAAGTTTACTGAATCAATGGTCGGGGGAGATCGATAAAAGGCTAAAACGGGGCAGATTATCGTATTACATATATCACGGGCCGAAACGCGAGGAAAAGCCGAAAAGGTAATACGATCTCATTTTATTTATTCCAAAAAAAAAACGTTATCGTATTTGTATTTATAAAAAAAAAAGTAACGGTGGCTTTTTTTGGGAAAAAATATTTTACAAAGAATGGCTGGAAAAACGTTCAAAAAATTTCAATTATATTTTTCGTCAGAGATAGTGATGAACTATTTATTTTATGGAAATCCATTGTAATAAAATGAAATAAAACAATTTTTTTTATAATTTCCACAAGAGATTTAATTTTTCAATAAACACGACCGGTTTCGACTTTTACATCATTATCAAGTGAATATAGAAACAACAGGTAGATTTAATCATACATGAAGTTCACAGATTCAGTAATGGGGAGGGTTTAAGGTCCAATTGGCTATTAAGTGTTTGCATTTAGGGTTTTTACAGTTTTTTAATCTCCAAACTTTCCAATAAATTCACTGTCTTTCCTTAATTGCAATCATGAAGGATTTTAAGATTATCTATTGTTATTTTATGATTTGAAATATTAATATGTTTGAAGTTTGCTGATTTACTATTGGAGGAAATATGTTCTTTGAAACGTGATTCGAAATTGCGACCCATCTGCCCAACATAGGTTATTGGGCACTTGCATTCAATCCTGTAGATAACGCATTTTTAGTATTTGTCTGTTTTTTGTTTGGCATTAAATAGAAATTTGCTCAAAAGTTGTTATATTAAATGTTGTGCTATTTAATGCCTAACAAAAAACAGACAAATAAAAAAATCGATCGTTTAAACCCTGAAATATAGACAATACGAGCAGTATCTTGGCCTCAAGTTCGAAGAGAATAAATGAAATACAGGAAATTTGTTAAGCAGAGAATAACAATTTATTAAATTACAATATTGAAATCTGAAAAAGAATAATTAGTTATTAGTTTACTGGTTATACTAGGGCAAGGTAAAAAATAAAGCAGATGGCGCCACGATCGAAAATCCCATGTGACATTTGTGATGTACAATCTTTAACTAGTACTGGATCGTCTTTGGTAGATTTAAAAATTTTTTGAGAGTGATTAGATTAAGCCATTATATGAAGACTTTTTCATTTATCCACCCATTATCTTAGCAGCAATAGAGTGCACTAGGTGGACCATTTCTTTTCAGTTGGGCATTCATCCTTTTACGGGTATATATGAATAAAAGGGAGACATACCTAGAGGTATAGAATAGAGTTCTTGACTCCCATAAGGGCAATGCTGTACAGACCCCATCTAAGAATTTTGAAGAGAGGCTATCTCTTTCTAATTGTATGGTCCGCCTACTTTCTTGGCGCGTTATTTAAAAACAACAAACGGAGCAAAAGTGGGCGGGGCACATCGGGTACGAGTAGAAAGAGAAAGCCGTTCGTCAAATTCCTTAGACGGAGTCAAAAAATATCTATCTTCAAGTACTTCTATCTCTATGGAGACATACGAGGGCAAGGTGAAAAGTCCCTGAAAAATAAAACAGTTGGCGCCACAATCGAAAATCCCAGTGACATGATGTACCATCTTTCAACTAGAACGTATCGAAAATAACCTTGAAGATTTTTTTTCAAATGGAAAAAAGTGAATTTCGCGCCTTGATTAAACATTATTTCTTGAGTGGAAAAAACATTTCCAAACCAAAGCATCGCTTGTTGAACATTATGGCGACTCCTCACTATCGATTGGCAAGATTCATAAGTGGTTTGCTGAAATCGCCAATAAAATGATATTGGATGATCGACAAGTTAAAGTACACGAGATTGCTGAGGCTATGGGCATCTTTACCGAACGGGTACGGCACATGTTGCAAAACTTTTTAAATATGAGAAAGCTATGCCAGCCGGGTGCCGCATTTGCTCTGTTGACAACAACCGCGACCGTGTGATAACTTACAAGGAGTGTTTGGCGATGTTCAAGCGCGATAAGAAGGACTTTTTGCATCGTTTCGTAACCGTGGACGAAACATGAATCCATCACAGCTAACCAGAGACCAAACAACCGTCGAAACAGTGGACTTGTCTTGGCGAATCGAAGCCGAAAAAATTCAAAGTGGGTTTATCGGCCAACAAAATCGTGGCGACAGTTTTTTGAGATGCACACGGTATCGTCCATATCGATTACCTCGAAAAAGGCAAAACGATCACCGGCGTATATTATGCCGAGCTGTTGGATCGATTCGACACGCCGATTGTCAAAGAAAAAAGGGCTCTTGCACCAGGACAACGCACAGGTTCGTCATCCACCATATTCTCCAGATTTGGCCCTCTGCGATTCCGATCTATTTCCAAACTTGAAGAAATGGCTCTGCGGAAAGAGATTTGCTTACAACGATGAGGTCATCATTGAAACAAACCCCTATTTGGAAGTAAATCGAAACAGAAATCGTATTAGATTGAACCATCTATAAAAAACAGTTTCTTGTTTAGTTTTTCACCTTGCCCACGTAGGAACTAAATACAAGGGACATTTTACACATTTTTGACGTTAGACTAATGAAACTGATTCTTCTTTCTCTCACCATATGATAGAAACAGGACATACCTTTCCCCAAAATTAGAGGAAGTAAATATTTTGCATTTTCAGAGTGAAGGTTTAAATTTAAACACTCCAGAATCAATAGAAATATTTAAAGATATTAAGAATATGGACGAGTATATTCAAATAGTCGTAAAGTTCGAGAAATCTATCTGTCAATGTTTTACATTGCTTAGATCTCTTAATGGGACATCTACTCGTAGATGGCGTTATATAATGTGGTTCTCTGTTGCATTCTGTCAGTCGGGTTAATTATATCATCAACAGAACGATGGTTCAGTAACATTACAAACTGATGAGCTCTTCGAGGGAGCGAAACAACTGCCCGGAACTATTATTTTATAAATGTTACTGATCCGATCTAGACTAGAGGGTTACCAATATTATTATTACGAAGAAAAACTTTTTATTGTCATGATAATTAAACTATCACAAAGTAATGATTGTATGCTGTATTATTATGGTTATCTTCAGGTTAGCACAATATGACGTGGTGATAACAACATACTCCATCGTTTCCAACCAATCCAACAAAGGCGGTGTGCTCTCTAGAATGTATTGGCAAAGAATTGTTTTGGACGAAGCCCACCAGATTCGAAATTACAAATCACTGACCGCAATCGCCGTTTGTTCACTCGCCTGTAGATCTCGTTGGGCGTTGACAGGCACGCCGATCCACAACAAAGATCTCGATATGTATTCGTTGATCAAGTTTTTGAGATGCGCGCCGTTCGATGATTTAGCTGTAAGTGATTATATTCGATAATCATCCTAAACTTTCAATAAACACGATTTATCATCGAAAAATTCAATCATTACAGTTTTATAGGGAATTTCAGGGCCTAATGTTGAAAGTTCCGAGAACAATTTGGATTTTTTGACTTTATATTTATATTTTTTTTCGGTTAAAGTAGAAGTTTTGCCTAGTAATATTGTGAAAATGCATACAAAAATTCCAAATCAAAACTACATTTCCTTTTGAACCTCCTTGATGGGCTAATGGTTCTCGCGAAATTGGAATTTAAAGTACCTGATATTTGACCTGATGTCGCAGGTGTGGAAACGTTGGGTCAGCGACAAAAGTACCGGTGGCGGCGAACGACTCCACGCCGTTATATCGTCACTGATGTTGAGACGCACGAAAGCGGAATTAATAGAAAAAGGCACATTGAAGGATATGCCCGTTTGTAAATGGGAGCTGATCCAGTTGACGCTGGAAAAGAGCGAAATGAACATTTACGAAAAAGTTTTGATATTTTCCAGAACTTTATTCGCCCAATTTCTCCATCAGAGGGCCGAAAAGAATCAAGATAGGTTCGATTTGAACTCTCACAATAGCGAAAACGGTAATTGGATGTTTCTTTTATTTCAAGTTAAACAATTCCAGTTCAACCTCGTATGAAAGTAAATGATAACCTTTTTTTTGATGGAATTGTAAATGTCGTGCCCACTTTTCAGCCGATCCAAATGGGGAGTATTTCAAAATGAGACAGAGAATATTAAAATTGAACAAGGTGAAAGATGTAAGCCAACACGAGATCCTGGTTCTTCTGCTGAGGTTACGTCAGATTTGTTGTCATCCTGCACTGATAACGTCGGTACGTACGGAATATTTGGCGTGTTCCGATTAAATTTCTCTTGGTCGGTAAAAATGTAACGATTTTGCAGATGTTGCAAGGTGACGAAGACCTTGGAGACACCGAACCCGAGCATGTCGAAGAGATGAACTTGTTGGACCAGTTGAATAAGTTGGACATAAATAAGAATGACAATAATAGCGATTCCTTTAGTGGTTTGAGCGATCAGAATGTTGGCTTGAAGGAAGCTACGAAAGGAATGTTCAGCACGTCGAATCCTGTTTTTTCTCGTGAGAGCAAAAGCACCAAAGTGAGTAGATTACAATTTCAGCTTTTGATAATGCTTCCGGTCGAAATTCTCGAATGTTTAGCTCTCGTGTATTCGGGAAGTAATTATAAAATCTTTTGCGTGTACATTTAATCAATCAATTCGTTATCAATAAAATTCATAAAACATATTGGATCAGCCTCGTAAAATAGTTTCATGAAATATATTTATAAATCCCCGTATACAGCGTTTACTTACTCCAGAGAGTCATTTTTAAGGAAAGTATATCAATGATTCTTCTAGTATCACACCTTATTGAATCTAGTTGACCACTATTTTGTGATATTTTGTTTAAAAAAAAATAAAACAATCACTTTGTTAAATATCTAAGTTTATTGAAGCGTTAATTTGATAAAACATGTTGATCAAGCCTCGTAAAGTAGTTCCATGGCATATTTATAGATCCTCGTATACAGCATTTATTCACTCCAGAGAGTCTTTGAGAGACAATATATCAATGATACTCCTAGTAACATACTATTTTGAGTCTAGTTGACCATTTGTTTGTGATATTTTGTTTAAAAAATAAATCGATCAATAAAAACAATCACTTTGTTGAATATTTATGTTTATTAAAACATTAATTTTATAAAATATATTGATCCAGCCTCGTAGAGTAGTTTCATGAAATACCGCAAGTCTCACCTAATTGCTTTATGAACCGCCATGACCTACGCGTTTCTCCGAAGTCAAGGAAACGTGGCATTTTAAGGGTTTATAAGTGATTTTCAAAAATTGTTTGCATCAAAAAAATGTTTCGAATACGTTTCGGGATACGAAACCGTTTAGATGTAACAGTGAATTATGTTGCGGTTTGTAACTATCAAGTTTCACATAAATATGCTAATATCTCGAAAACGATTGGAGCTTAGTATAGAACCACCTTTCATCAAATATACCTAGAATTTTTCGCAGAATTCGAAAATATAATAATATACAAGATGTTCTATTTGAAATAAACAAGTTAATAATCACTTCCGGTGTGCCAGATTCTTGAAAATATTTTCGCTGAAGAGTAATCATCAACTTTGATGAAAAGACAAAATTTCAAAAATTTCCTATAATTTTTCTTTGAGATATCGATCGCGGGCTTTCGTCGTGAGACACCCTCTGTATTAATAGATCCTAGTATACAGCATTAATTCATTCCAGATAGTCAATCGTTTCATGGAAAATATATCAATAATTCTTCTAGTATCACACCTTATTGAATCTAGTTGACCATTACTTTGTGATATTTTGTTTAAAAAACAAAATAAAAACAATCACTTTGTTAAATATTTAGGTTCATTGAAGCGTTGATTTAATAAAACATTTTGAGCCAGCCTCATAAAATAGTTTCATGAAATATGTTTATAGATCCTCGTATACAGCATTTATTCGTTCCAGGCAGTCAATCGTGGAATTATATCGATGCTTATTCTAATTTGACACTATATTGAATCTAGTTCACCAATATTTTGGATGATTTTGTTTGAAAACCATTATTTCGTCAAATATCTACGTTTATTGAAGCGTTTATTTGATAAAACATATCGATCCATCCTCGTAAAGTAGTTTCATGAAATATATTTATAGATCCCCGTATAAAGCATTTCTACAGATTTCATTATAGAAATTTAACTACGACGGAATTGTATTGATTCGAGTTGACTATAGTTTGTGATATTTTATCGAAAAAACTTCAATTACTTTATATCACACCGTTTGATTGTAGTTTCAAACTTCAACAGTACAACATGCAATCGTCATTGCTTGTTTTTAAGAATGAAATTATTCCTTCGAGTTCATCACTTAGAAATGTTGATCTACCCATGTAGTTTACAATAATAATTACCTCAAACAGCGAGAAACAAACGACGCGAATTCAAAGGAATAAAACAAATGATGTCTCCCTTAAAACTTTATAATTCAACAGTGATTACTTTATTCCTAATAATCTCCCTATGAATCGATGTAACATTCTCTCATTGTATGTTTTTAATAATTTTAACGAAATAGATGAGATGTTATTTATTTGATTCGTTGTAGGTAAAAGCAGTGCTAGACTTTTTACCGAAAGTGCTCTCCACCGGTGACAAAGTCATCATCGTATCTCAATGGACTAGTTATTTGGAATTACTCGCCATTCATTTGAAAGTACTAAAAATCAAATTCAAGCAACTGAATGGCAGTGTTCCCACTGCGAAACGAATGGATATTGTGGACGCGATAAACGATCCCGATAGCAAGACTAAGGTAAGTTATATTTGAAATATTTGAAATTAGATTAAATTTTGTCATTTATATATGTTGGTCAGACTAAGCCTTAGCTAGAAATGTAAATATTTTAAATGTTTTCGCTTCCAACTGCAAGAATTTCTAAAAATAGTATCTGGAATTTAATTTCTCACGTACTTAGATAGAAGATAAACTTTTGATTGAGTTTAAAAAATAACAAAATTGTTTTTTATCGATCTTACCTCGTCAAAACGTCTTTATATCCGCATTGAACGTGTCCCCAAATGTCGCGAAACGCGTGATCTCTTGCGCTCAATCTTCTGTTTCTCCAACGACCCGCTACCGTATTGACATTCTTAGTTTGGGCTATCAAACTATCGAGGTTGGAGGTTGTCTCTTTCTAAGATTTTATATCTCACAACAGTTATCAAAATAATAAATGACCGTTAAATAAATTTATTAACGTCCAAAATGTTACAAAATTTACTGGCATAAAAATTCAAAGTCGTTCTTCTTCCGTTTTCGAGTTATTGTGCGCAGAGCGGTCCATTAAAGTACTCGACGCTTTTCGCTTTGTTTCGCGAATTTGCATATGATTATGATGATATGCCAATACCAACTTCTAATAACTAAAATGCACTAGAATTTGCGTTTCGTTCTATAAGTCATAAGCGTCGCGGAATAAACCTAATATCTTATGGTACGTTATTATGAACTCGCATCACTTGAATATACAAATTGTATTTAGAATAGTTGAGACTAACTGGGAAAAAAACGTACAATTTGTTTTAGGTGCTATTGTTATCACTAACAGCAGGTGGAGTTGGTTTGAATCTTGTCGGCGCCAATCATCTATTCTTACTGGATTTGCATTGGAATCCACAATTAGAAAATCAAGCCCAAGATCGAATTTATAGAGTTGGACAGAAGAGACCGGTTTTTATTTATAAGTATGTACAATTCAATTCTTTCATATCGGATGTGATTCATTTGTATCCTTTCAGATTCATGACGTTGAACACAATAGAAGAACGAATTAAAGGCTTACAAGATAAGAAATTAGGTATGGCCGATGGTATTTTGGAAGGCACGAATCAAGTCACTAACAGTAAATTGACGTTACATGATTTGAAAAATTTATTTGGGATGTAGGTTCAAGTATTTTACGAACATATTTTTATATTTTTATATTTTTTATGCCTTAAACCTCCTGCCATATTATTATTGTGATACTTTAATATTAGGATGAAGTTTACTTTAAAAGATTTTACTATTCAATAAATGTCTTTTATTTGGCCTGTCGCCCCTACAATTCAACATGGTAAAAAATTGCTTAGTGAATTTGTGATTGAAATTGATTTAGAAAATTTATAAAGTTTAAAAACTATGAAATTTTAGATAACCTTTCAAAATTAGTGATATTGTGAGACTGCAGTCAAGAATTTAATCCGTTCGCGGAATACAAATTGTACTTTCACTTGAAAAGTTATTTAAAATAAATTATTAGTAGTCATTTTACTTTTTTCCGACTTTTGGTTTGAGAGTACAGAAATTTTGCGTAAATTGGGAAAAAAATTGTGAGAGAAAACCTCCAATGTAGTTAAATATCGTATGATTGAGGTATATGAGGGTACATAACGTTACTAAAAGTGATGATCATCATAAATTTCCCACCATGTGACCAAATTTTCCGAGTTATGGAAATTTTTTAATTTTTTTTTCAGTCAATGTACGACATATCATTTCTTATGTTTTTTGGGTCACTAATAACGAATTTTGACTTGGTTTTGTTCTGAAAAGTCATGGAAAACATAAATTTTCCAAATTATGAAAAAAAAATTGTTTTTGATTATCGAGTATGACATATCATTCCTTATGTTTTTTGGGTCAGTTATAACGAATTTTCACATAGTTTTGTTCTGAAAAGTCATAGAAAATTTCTACATGTTTGACATTCAATCTTTTGATTATTGCTGCTATTTTCTATGGTTGAAGCTGAAGTGTCATCGTGCTACAGACAGAAATTTTAAAAATGAACGATGTACTTGCGTCAGAACTATAACCAATGTCGTAAAATATTGGCGCAAATGTTGTTCAGCAGACGAATTCTTACCACTATCGTCAGATTCGCAAGTTACGAAGATACAAGAGACAATCTAAAAATCAAAAACAGCACGAAAATCATCGTACAAGGATTCACAGGGAAACAAGGTACATATCACGCGCAAAAATCCCTCGAATACGGGACTAAGATCGTCGGAGGTATCACACCCAAAAAGGGGGGCACTAAACATATCGGTTTACCCGTATTTAACTCCGTGAAGGAAGCCAAAGATAGTGTTAAACCCGATTGTAGTCTAATCTTCGTGCCGCCACCAAGTGCGGCGAAAGCCATTTTAGAATCCATCGAACAAGAAATATCTCTAATTGTCTGCATAACGGAAGGGATACCTCAAGCAGATATGGTCAGAGTGAAACACATTCTTACGCGGCAAAGTAAATCACGGTTAGTTGGTCCTAATTGTCCTGGAATGATAGCTTCTGGACTGTGTCGCATCGGAATCATGCCCGGATTCATACACAAGCAGGGATCCGTGGGGATAGTGTCTCGTTCCGGCACGCTAACCTACGAGGCTGTGCAACAAACCACGCAAGTCGGTCTAGGTCAATCATTGGTTGTGGGACTTGGAGGCGATCCTTTCAACGGGACGAATTTCATTGACGCCATGAAGGTAATTCGTCATCATTACTAAGAATAGTAACTTGTACTTTCATATGAATCTACTATGCTAAAATATTTAAGTTGAATATATCGGACAGACTATAGACTGCTATAGTATTTGAAGTAAATTTGAAGTTAATCACTGAAAATCCCGATTTCTTAAAAATAAAACTGACATGTTTACTTCCCTCACTATTAGTAGTATATTGTATAAGAAAATTTCCGGATATTGAACCGTAAAGGCAACCTTGTTTTTCTGGTTATACATATACGGGGGCAAGGTGACAAGTCCCTGAAAAATAAAACAGATGGTGCCACAATCGAAAATCCCATGTGCCATTTGTGATGTACCATCTTTAACTAGAACGCATTGAAATTTTCAGACTGATATGTCATTCAGTTCTGTTTTAACACCCATCAAAAGCAAGCAACCTTGAAAATTTTTGTAGACATGGAAAAAATGTGAATTTCGCATCTTAAACATTATTTCTTGTATGGAAAAAATATTACACAAACCAAAGCATCGCTTGTTAAACATTATGGGGACTCTTCACCATCGATTGGAACGATTCACAAGTGGCTTACTGATTTTCATTGTGGTAGTTGGACCACAAAGAACGCCAAACGTTCTGGTCGTCCAATTGAGGTTACAACAGCAAAAATCGTCGATAAAATCCATGGTACGACATTGGACAATCGGCGAGTTAAAGTGCACGAAATTGCAGAGACTATGGGCATCTCAACCGAACGGGTGCGGGACATTTCGCATAAATTATTGAATATTACAAAGCTATCTGCCAGATGGGTGCCGCATTTGCTCTCTCTTGACAACTAGCGCGACCGTGTGGCGCTATCTGCCAGAAGATGGGTGTGACAACTTGTTTGACCATGTTCAAGCACGATAAGAAGGACTTTTTGCGCCGTTTCGTAGTCGTGGACGAAACATGGATCCATCACACCAAAGACCAAAGAACAGTCGAAGCAGTGGACTTGTCTTGGCGAATCGAAGCCGAAAAAGGCTAAAGTGGGTTTATCAGCCAACAAAGTCATGGCGACAGTTTTTTGGGATGCACAAGGTATCGTCCACATCGACTACCTTAGCAGGGGTAAAACGATTACCGGTGTATATTATACAGAGCTAATGGATCGATTCGACGCCGATTTGAAGCGAGAGCGACCGTATTTGTCAAAGAAAAAGACTCCTTCCACCAGGACAAAGGACAGGTACGCAGTCGCAATGGCAAAATTGCATGAATTGCGTTACGAATTGATTCGTCATCCACCATATTCTCTAGATTTCTAACAGGGTCTTCTTTCCCCGCTTATTTTTCCAAGCCGGTACCTTTGGCAGTGGTTTCGCTAGATAATAGGTAGGAACACGATTATAACTGGGGGATTGCTCCCCCTGTCTTCCCGTCCAGAGAACACTAGACATGCTACGCAGAACCCTCTCCTACTTCAACAGCACGCCAAGTGCCCGACAGAGACCAACGCCTTACTTGGAGAGGAGACGGTCTTTTGAACCGTCTGGACACCTCTACCCCTGTCTACTTACCCGGACTTTAGGAGTAAAGCCATGTGGTGCAGCATTTTGTTCACCCCCGGCGGAGTTACTTTAGGCGGTCCCACTTTAGGCAGACCCAAAGTGGAGCTTGCTTGCTAGACTCATATACTGCTCTTTCTGGGCTATGGTCTCGAGAACCGCGAAAAGGTGTTGCTTGCTGAATCTACTCCCGGAGTCGATCCGGACCAAATAGTTCTCTTTCGAGAGTAGGTAGAGACAGAGGGAATCTCGTTAATCCATTATATGACGAAGTATTTGACTATAAAAGTAATTTATTGACATAAATTACGTTACTACTGTGGGTATATGCCTGGTAGGGACCTTACAATAATTGTCATTTCTTAAGTCATAGTTAGCTCGCTTGCTTGAATTTCTTCACGTTGACATTCAGAGCCCTGTTTCCAACAATAATAATTATCCTTTCCTATTAAGGTATTCCTTGATGATACAAGCACTAAAGGTATTATAATGATTGGTGAAATTGGGGGAGAAGAAGAAGAAAAGACTTCGGACTGGTTGAGAGAACATAATGTAGGTCCAAATGCGAAGCCAATTGCTGGATTCATTGCTGGTATGTCGGCTCCACCCGGTCGACGAATGGGACATGCAGGAGCTATCATTGCGGGCGGAAAAGGCTTGGCAAGCAGTAAGATTGAAGCTCTAAAAAAGGCTAATGTAATGATTTCCAAATCACCTGTGATTATGGGAGCAATGCTCAGAGATGAAATGAAACGATTAAAATTGATTTGATATTTTGTATTTGAATCACTATCAACTGGAAGAATTATACGTTTTCTGAAATATTAATGTATAATAATTGACAATGATGCATAAATACTGTAAGATATGTAATGGTTTAAAACATTAATCTTTAGTAGCTTACATCCACATCATGTAGCGTTTGTTACTTTTCGATTATAGTTTTTAGTGAAATAAAATCTGTTACTTTGATTTTTGTTATTATATCTACAAATGTGGTGTTAAATTAGACATTCTAGACCGATTACCGTTGTGATTTTTGGTCAGTTTGACTGGTTTTGACTTCAGAGTGCTGGGGGAAGATTTGTATGAAACTTTCTTCATAACTTTTTTAATATGTCTATGGTTACAGTTACTATAAGCAAGGAATAATAGTTTAAGTTCGTATTCTGTGCTATAATAGTCGCTGCATCTATGGTGATGTTGCCAAGGCAACATAAAGCGTTCGCTGGTATATCAACACAACTAAAAGTTGAGAGAAGAAACAACAAAGGAATCTGATAATCAGTTTTGATTAGTGTTAATAACGTTATTTCGGCTGTGTTCCAATGGTGGTTTGATTTTTAGTCAATGTAAATATGAAATCTCTGCCCAAATGGGTCGACAAGGTTCAAGATAGAGATAAAAAGGGCCATAGGTTAGTAACTTGTTTTGCGATTTTCCGATTAGTTGATTATCCGTTTTCAGTATTTTCGATATTTGTTTCAATCCTGACGGTACTCAGCTAGTGGTAGCTGGTGGCGATCATGTCCTCGTTTATGATACGTCTGACGGAAGCCTAATTCAAGCTTTAAAGGGACATAAAGATAAAGTACACTGTGTAGGCTTCGCAAAAAACGGTTCGAAATTTGCGAGTGGCAGTGCCGATAAAACAGTTATTATATGGTCTAATAAACTTGAAGGTTTATTGAAATACAGCCACAGTGATTCGTTGCAGTGTTTAGCTTTCAACCCTTTGTCTCATCAACTCGCTTCATGTGCCTCTTCTGATTTTGCGTTTTGGAGTACGGAGCAAAAAGCTGTTCAAAAGCATAAAATATATGCAAGGATTAATTCTTGTTCATGGACTAATGATGGCCAGTACTTAGCTTTAGGACTTGCCAACGGAGTTATTTCTGTAAGAAATAAGGTAAGTTTTACCACATTCATCGTATATATTATCATATTATAAATAAGTGGTAATCGTTAATTCAAGGTAGGTGAAGAGAAAGTAAAAATCGAAAGGCCAAATGGTTCGTCTATATGGGCAATTGCCTGGAGTACTTCTAAAGATGATGTAGATACTTTGTGTGTTACCGATTGGAATAAGACATTTTCACTTTACACTTTAGGTGGTAAATTGGTAAGCAAAGAACGTTATTTAGGATTCGAAGCTCTCAAAGTGAAATATTTCACGAATGGAGAGTACATATTGATTGGAGGTTTGAACAAGTCTTGTAACTTATATACAAAAGAGGGTATCAAGTTGGGAATTATTGGAGACCAGCAGAATTCTTGGGTTTGGTCTGCCGTTCCTCATCCATCTGGGAATTTCGTGGTAAGATATTTATAATTATTGATATAACAAATAATTTCATATAATCTTATGTTTGTGAGTGTTTTTTTACTCCTCAGTATCTGAATAAATTTTCAGAATCAATTAAATGGCATTGTACCAACGTATTTTAATTGAAAATTCACGTTTTTGAAATAATTTATCTAGTTTTAATTCCTCTATGTTGTTTGTTTTATAGGCAATTATATATAAAAATTCTCGGGAAATAGGTCACATTAACACGTTGTTTTATATTTTCGTCTTTACGTGCGTTTCGGTCTCACGACCATCATCAGAAGACTTATTATGTCGAAAAAAGTTTTTTTTTTAAACTAATTATAGCACAAAGCGTCCATATCGCACCAATATCAATCAAAAAAAAAAAGCCTATGTCTTCGAAGCGAACAGAACCACGTACCGTCAATCTACTCTCGAACCAGATGTAACGATTTACGAGGTACTTGAAAAAGGTTGTAGACCTGTACTGGAATATTACTTTTGAGCATTCTTCCTAAAATATACTTTTAACATTATAAAGACGCATGTAGGAATTTGAAAGAGTTTTAATTAATTTAGTTAGTATAAATATGACTTAATGTCTGAATATCAGTCCTTTGTAGGCAATAGGTTGTGAAGATGGAACTCTGGCATATTATCAAATAGTGTTTAATACTGTACATGGGCTCTATAAAGAAAGATATGCCTTTAGGGAAAACATGACTGACATTATTATCCAACATTTGGTAACTGAGCAAAAAGTTAGAATCAAATGCAGGGATCTCATTAAAAAAATTGCCATATACAAACATCGATTAGCAGTAAGTTATAAGTTTTCTTTCTATAATCAATTTGAAATCCTTTATAAACTATAGAACAATCACCCTTATCTACTAAGAATACTCTCAAAGTACTGAGAGTTGGTTTTTAATTTACCTTACTATAATGATGGCTACTTGGTAGGTGAAAGGTGTTTTTTTTTTTTTTTTTTTTTGCGGAGGTGAAGAAAATCATTTATGGGGAGGTTATGAGCCTTTGAGTCTCAAGGTCTACTGTGAGAGTCATCATTCCAGGCGTACTCACTAAAAACTTCACCCCCTTTGTAGGCTTGTCTGGCTATTGCCTCCGGTGACACTTAGGCCTGTTGGCCCATTGTATCTCGCCTATGTTTTGTTTCTTTACGGTATCCACTCGAGTATCTTTGTACCTTGTACGAGTTTGTACAAGTCCTTTACTGAGTGGGAACTGTATAATTCTGGTTCGCCGTTAGGCTTTCCAAAAATTGACTGTTTTTTGCGATCCAGCGCCTCGCATTTACACTGTATGTGTGTCACTGTTTCTGTATCCTTACCGCAAAGTCTGCATGTGAGGTCGCCAATGTACTGACCCATTTTGTTTAGGTGCCCTTTTACTGGCGCATGGCCAGTCATGAGCCCTGTTACGACTTTTATTTTTTCCCATTCAGTGCTAAAAAGTCTGTCGTTCTTTTGTTACACGGGGCTTTGATGTATTTCTTCCCATGTTCGTTTCCTGGGATTTTTTCCCAGTATTCTTAGTGGTTTTCCATGATCCAGTCTTCTACAGACCTTCGTGCTGCACGTTTTGGTACCCCCGTGGTCTGTTCTGGTTCTGGAGCGTTCTCCGTCTTTTTGCAAGTTCGTCGGCTTTTTCATTGCCTGTCGTTCCCTGATGTCCCGCCACCCAAATCAGCTTAACGCGGTTTCGGTCTGCCAGTATTTCAAGTTTTTTTTTGCATGTCCATACCAGACGGGATGTCACTTCCTGATTTCTCATTGCCTTAAGTGCAACCTGACTGTCTGTCAATCGTAGATGACTTTCCGATTGTTTTCCTCCACACATTGGAGGATTGCATATACCTCTGCTTGGAAGACAGAGGTGTGTTTATCCAATGAATAGCTCAAGCCAGTCTTTGGGTTTCTTGAGTACACTCCTACACCTGCACCTTTTTCAGTCTTAGACCCGTCTGTATACCAGATCTTTCCCTGTAGAATGTAGCCCAGGTTTGTATGTTCCCATTTAGTCCTTTCTAGTAATGATACCCTGAATGTGTTGCTAAAAGAGTATCGCCTTGAAATGTGATCTGTTCTCATGCCTAACACGTCCCTGATCACGATTTTTACGTTACTCAAGTGTCCAGGCCCAATTTGAACATTCTCCAGTGTATTTTGTATTCTGAAAGCACCAAGCCTTGCCTCTCCTTGGATTACCAATTGAAGGGGAGGTAATCCCAGTAGTGTCTCCATTGCTGCAGTGGGCGTAGATTTCATGGCCCCTGTGATCCCAAGACATGCAAGTCTCTGGATCTTGATTAATCTTGTCGTGGTCCCTCTTTGTTGTGTCTTAGGCCACCATGCCAAAGAGGCGTATGTTATTGCGGGCTTAACCACCATGCTGTACAACCAGTAACAGCATGTTCGGTCGTAGCCCTAATTTTTTCCCGAAGGAGCGTCTGACCACATATAATGAGGTCTCCGCTTTTTTAATTACTTTTCCCAGATGTTGGTTCCAAGTCAGTTTCGAGTCTAGCATCACCCCGAGATATTTGACTTCCCCTCTCATCTGTAAAGTTTCTCCTCGAATCTTCAGAGGTCCCAAAGCCCTCTAATTTGCGTTTACGAGTGAATGCTACTATAGTGGCTTTGTGGAGACTGATATTCAGTCTCTCTGAATCCGTCCATATTGTTACCAGATTCAGAGCCTTTTGCATTTGATCTCTGACCGTGGAGTTGTATTTTCTTGTACTCAGTACTTTAACAGTATTTTGAGTGGATAAGGGTGATTATTTCTCATTTATGGTATTGATATATATGTTGGTAAACTTGTTGAGAATATTCCAAACTTTACAGATTTTATTTTCAGGTACAGTTACCGGAAAGAATTGTCGTTTACGAATTATATTCGAACGATACGAACGACATGCATTACAGAGCCAAGGAGAAAATAATGCGAAAGGTCGACTGTAGTTTGCTTGTCGTATGCTCCGAACACTTGGTCATTTGTCAAGATGAAAAGTTAGAAAGCATGTCGTTTACCGGTTCGAAAGAGAAAGAATGGAGTTTTGAAAGTTTCATTCGTTATATCAAGATTATCGGCGGTCCTCCGGGGAAAGAGGGATTGATTCTGGGTTTGAAAAATGGCCAGGTACGATATGAAACTTCCTTAATTGTTGTTACGTTATTCATTTTATCAACTTTTCCACGAATATAATTTGGGAAACTTTTATGTGATCGCTAAAAAAAGAAATTGAGGGTTTCTGCGCGTTTTATGACCTTCTGGAAGCTGAACCAAGTGTTTTGATGATAATTTTTGTGCTAGTTATTATTTATTGAGCATTCCTGGAATTGACAATGATAGTTTTTTCATTCATATTAGACAGTCGTAAGTTTTTAATGGATTTTGTATTTATTTTATCACTTGGTATAATTCCTACAGTATAAAAGTAATTATTCATAATTTCTACTATTTCATTACTATTTTATATTTTTTTATTACTATCAATCAAGTAATCTATTTGGTTCCTTTTTATCTCTTTTCTACCCATTTTTTCATTAATAATCTTCCATATTTTTTTGGATTTTTACAATATTTATCTTCAATAATTTTTCTTCATATTTATATTTTGCATCTTTTATAACTCTTGTCCAATATTTTTGAATATGAATAATCTTTGCAATCCTGTTTCTACTTTTGTGGTTTGCATGAAGTTTCCATATTTTACATAATTGTTCCTTCATAAGACAAGATTGTTATTGATGTTAATATACAGAGTGTTTATTAAGTACTTGTACAAACTTTGAAGGGCGAATCTTTGACTAATTTTAAGATAAAAAGTTCATATGAACATGGGTCCACAACAGCTTTCTCATACAAAAACTCCCACATCAACTTTCAATGCAATACGTTGAACACTTTTATTATCAATTTAAATTTTCGTATTAATTTTGAGGGTTCTATCGAGTGTTCAAGTCCTGATACAACAGAACTGAATCCTCTTTATAATGTAATTTGGAAATTCGTTAGATAATTTCGATGTTTCAGGTATGGGAAGTTCATTTGGACAATTTACATCCCTTACTCAAAGTTAAAGTTAATAATTCTATCAGATGCTTAGATCTCAGTCAGAAGAAAGACAAGTTGGCTGTTGTCGATGAAAATGGTTTGTGTCAAGTGTTCAATTCGAAAAATGGGAGCTTATGCTATCAAGTAAGTTTTTTTTAATTCATCTAGACTCGGAACTAGTTTATTTCTTTTTTTTGTTGCAGGAACCCAAGATAAACAGTGTCGCCTTTAACATTCAGTATGAAGATATGCTCGCGTTTAGCGGAAACAATACGTTGGCCGTTAAAGTTTCCGAATTCCAATCTTACAAACAAAAATTGGCGGGTAAGTTGTTTAACCGGTGTTCTCGTCTCATGAATTTTGTGAAATATATTTTATCTGTAGGTTTCGTTGTGGGATTATCGGGATCGAAAGTATTTTGCTTGAATGGTCATGCGATGACCACAATGGAGATACCTCTGAGTGCACCCATGTATCAATACATCGATAAGAAAATGTACCGGGAAGCTTATCAAATTGCGTGTTTAGGTGAGTAAATACATAATTGATAAGTCGACAATCGGTTTGCCTTTGTGGTATTCTATTTTTAAACAAATAAAAATACGATTACTTTATTAAATATTTAAGTTTATTGAAGCTTTACTTTAATAAAACATATTGGTGCAGCCTCGTAACGTAGTTTAATGAAATATACTTATAGGTCCTCGTATGCAGTATTTATCCACTCCAGAGATTCAATCACATTTTCAGGGACAATATATCAATGATATTCCCAATACCATACTATTTCCAGTCTAGTTGACCATTACTTTGTGATATTTTATTCAAAAAATAAAATAAAAACAAATACTTTGGTAAATATCAACGTTTATGGAAGCGTTGATTCAATAAAACATTTTGATCCATCCTCGTAGAGAAGTTCCTTGAAATATATTTATAGATCCTCGTATACAGCATTTATTCGTTCCAGACAGTCAATCGTGGAATTGAATCGATGATTTTTTCAATATCACGCTATATTGAATGTAGTTGACCATTATTTTGTATAATTTTGTTTAAAAAAACAAATATCTGCATTTATTGAAGCGTTAATTTCATAAAACATATCGATCCAGCCTCGTAAAGTAGGTTCATGAAATATGTTTATAGATCCTCGTATACAACATTTATGAGCAATGAAATAAAATCACTTTGTTAAATATCTGGGTTTATTGAAGCGTTAATTTAATAAATCTTTTTGATCCAGCCTCGAAAAGTAGTTCCATGATATATATTTATAGATCCTCGTATACAGCATTTATTCGTTCCTAACAGTAAATTGCAGGTTTGTGGACAGTATATCAATGATTCTTCTATTATAACACAATATTAAATCTAGTTCACCATTTATTCGGGTAATTTTGTTTAAAAAATGAAATAAAAACAGTCATCGCTTGAATTAAAATTAAATTAAATAGGTATCGACGTTTTTTGAAGCGTTAATTAAATAAAACATTTTAATCCATACTCGTAAAGTAGTTTCTTGAAGTATATTTATAGATCCTCGTATACAGGAATTCATTAGTTCCAGACAGTCAATCTTAGTTTCGTGGAAAATTTGTTGACGGTTCTTCTAATATCACACTATATCAAATCTAGTTCCTTGTGTAATTTTGTTTAAAAAGTAAAATAAAAACGATTTCTTGGTTAAATATCTACGTTTATTGAAGCGTTGATTCAATAAAACATTTTGATCCATCCTCGTAGAGAAGTTCCATGAAATATATTTATAGATCCTCGTATACAGCATTTATTCGTTCCAGACAGTCAATCGTGGAATTGAATCGATGATTTTTCCAATATCACACTATATTGAATGTAATTAACCATTATTTTGTATAATTTTGTTTAAAAAATAAAATAAAAACGATTTCTTGGTTAAATATCTACGTTTATTGAAGCTTGATTCAATAAAACATTTTGATCCATCCTCGTAGAGAAGTTCCATGAAATATATTTATAGATCCTCGTATACAGCATTTATTCGTTCCAGACAGTCAATCGTGGAATTGAATCGATGATTTTTCCAATATCACACCATATTGAATGTAATTAACCATTATTTTGTATGATTTTGTTTAAAAAATAAAATAAAAACGATTTCTTGGTTAAATATCTACGTTTATTGAAGCTTGATTCAATAAAACATTTTGATCCATCCTCGTAGAGAAGTTCCATGAAATATATTTATAGATCCTCGTATACAGCATTTATTCGTTCCAGACAGTCAATCGTGGAATTGAATCGATGATTTTTCCAATATCACACCATATTGAATGTAATTAACCATTATTTTGTATGATTTTGTTTAAAAAATAAAATAAAAACGATTTCTTGGTTAAATATCTACGTTTATTGAAGCGTTGATTCAATAAAACATTTTGATCCATCCTCGTAGAGAAGTTCCATGAAATATATTTATAGATCCTCGTATACAGCATTTATTCGTTCCAGACAGTCAATCGTGGAATTGAATCGATGATTTTTCCAATATCACACTATATTGAATGTAATTAACCATTATTTTGTATAATTTTGTTTAAAAAATAAAATAAAAACGATTTCTTGGTTAAATATCTACGTTTATTGAAGCTTGATTCAATAAAACATTTTGATCCATCCTCGTAGAGAAGTTCCATGAAATATATTTATAGATCCTCGTATACAGCATTTATTCGTTCCAGACAGTCAATCGTGGAATTGAATCGATGATTTTTCCAATATCACACTATATTGAATGTAATTAACCATTATTTTGTATAATTTTGTTTAAAAAATAAAATAAAAACGATTTCTTGGTTAAATATCTACGTTTATTGAAGCGTTGATTCAATAAAACATTTTGATCCATCCTCGTAGAGAAGTTCCATGAAATATATTTATAGATCCTCGTATACAGCATTTATTCGTTCCAGACAGTCAATTGTGGAATTGAATCGATGATTTTTCCAATATCACACTATATTGAATGTAATTAACCATTATTTTGTATAATTTTGTTTAAAAAATAAAATAAAAACGATTTCTTTGTTAAATATCTACGTTTATTGAAGCGTTAATTCAATAAGACATATTGATCCAGCCTCGTAAAGTAGTTTCTTGAAGTATATTTATAGATCCTCGTATACAGGAATTCATTAGTTCCAGACAGTCAATCTTAGTTTCGTGGAAAATTTGTTGACGGTTCTTCTAATATCACACTATATCAAATCTAGTTCCTTGTGTAATTTTGTTTAAAAAGTAAAATAAAAACGATTTTAAATAATTAACCATTATTTTGTATAATTTTGTTTAAAAAATAAAATAAAAACGATTTCTTTGTTAAATATCTACGTTTATTGAAGCGTTGATTCAATAAAACATTTTGATCCATCCTCGTAGAGAAGTTCCGTGAAATATATTTATAGATCCTCGTATACAGCATTTATTCGTTCCAGACAGTCAATCGTGGAATTGAATCGATGATTTTTCCAATATCACACTATATTGAATGTAATTAACCATTATTTTGTATAATTTTGTTTAAAAAATAAAATAAAAACGATTTCTTGGCTAAATATCTACGTTTATTGAAGCGTTAATTCAATAAGACATATTGATCCAGCCTCGTAAAGAAGTTTCATGAAATATATTTATAGATATCCTCGTATACAGCATTTATTCGTTCCTGACAGAAATTGCAGTTTTGTGAACAGTATATCAATGATTCTTCTATTATAACACAATATTAAATCTAGTTCACCATTTATTCGTGTAATTGTGTTTTAAAAATGAAATAAAAACAGTCATCGCTTGAATTAAAATTAAATTAAATAGGTATCGACGTTTTTTGAAGCGTTAATTTGATAAAACATTTTAATCCATACTCGTAAAGTAGTTTCTTGAAATATATTTATAGATCCTCGTATACAGCAATTCATTAGTTCCAAACAGTCAATCTTAGTGTCGTGGAAAATTTGTTGACGGTTCTTCTAATATCACACTATATCAAATCTAGTTCCTTGTGTAATTTTGTTTAAAAAATAAAATAAAAACGATTTCTTGGCTAAATATCTACGTTTATTGAAGCGTTAATTCAATAAGACATATTGATCCAGCCTCGTAAAGTAGTTTAATGAAATATATTTATAGATCCTCGTACGTCATTTATTCGGTGAAACGCAGTTTAGTGAAAAGTCAATGATTCTTCTAGCATCACACTATATGGAATCTAGCTAACCATTATTTTGTATAATATTGTTAAAAAAGTTGAATAAAAACAACCACTTTGTTAAATATCTACGTTAATCCAATGATCCAGCCTCGTAATGCAGGTTCATGAAAATATTCATAGATCATTTTCGATCTAGACAATTACACTTTCGTGATTCTTATAGTATTGCACCAAAATTGAATGTAGTTGATTATTTTTCCGTCCCAAATATCGACCAATAGAATTGCACCATTCGACGTCACGTGGTACAACCTACATGGAATTATACTGAATATTTTTTGAATATTTTCTCTGGTAGTTGATATATATAAAAAACAAAACATGATCCAGTCAAATTAACCACACTTCAAACTGACAGGTTGAATTCTGTCCACCATCGATAAAAAAGTCAAAGGAAATGTTCATTTGGGACGGAAAAATAAACCCCCGAATACCACACGAGCTTCAAAATTATCTGGCATTTCCCTCAAGGTTCCCTGCAAACAAATAAAGTCGTCAAGTTTTTCAGGAAAAATCACTCGCGCTTCGCGCTCGTGATTTTTTAACCTGAAAAACTTGACTCCTTCATTTATTTGCAACGAACCTATCTGGAAATACCCGATAATTTTGAAGCTCTTGTGGTATTATATATGATTATTTTTCCGTCCCAAATATCGACCAATAGAATTGCACCATTCGACGTCACGTGGTACAACCTACATGGTATTATACTGATAATTTTTTGAAAATTTTCTCTGGTAGTTGCTATATATAAAAAACAAAACATGATTCAGTCAAATTAACCACACTTCAAACTGACAGGTTGAATTCTGTCCACCATCGATAAAAAAGTCAAAGGAAATGTTCATTTGGGACGGAAAAATAATCCCCCGAATACCACACGAGCTTCAAAATTATCTGGCATTTCCCTCAAGGTTCCCTGCAAACAAATAAAGTCGTCAAGTTTTTCAGGAAAAATCACTCGCGCTTCGCGCTCGTGATTTTTTAACCTGAAAAACTTGACTCCTTCATTTATTTGCAACGAACCTATCGGGAAATACCCGATAATTTTGAAGCTCTTGTGGTATTATATATGATAATTACACATAGATGTATTAACAAAATTCATTTTTCTGGCGTATTACGGTCCCGTGAGCGAAAACATTGCTAACATTTTATCACCCCATAATCTTAAAATCAGTTTCAAACTCTGCCAGCTTATATATAATGCTAAAGACAAAATCAATAAATATAGTAAACCTGGAGTTTATGTATTTTGCCCAGACTGATAACTTTTATATCGATAGAACTTGTCGTAATTTTAAACTTAGATACCAAGAACATTTTCGTTCTTTCAGGCTTAACAAAACCATTTTTTACAAACAGGTGATACCTTTCCTAGTTTAGATAGCCTAAGCATTTTACATAATCAAACCAAAGGTTTCAAATTAAAAACATTAGAATCAATAGTTTTATAAATGCGTCAAAAACTCCTATAACAATATCCTACATATAGTCGAGGAAATAAAGCAGAAAAGGTCGAAAAAAAAATCTGATGAACCGATTTTGATGATTTTTTTTGTAATCGATTCTAGAGGTCATTTAGAAAAAATTTTACCAATGTGCATTTCTTGAGAGGAAAATGAATCTTTTTGAATGCATTTTCAGCAGATAATATTAAAAATGTTGAAAAAATTTCCAAATGCAGCCAAAATTTCTCACTCGGGGGTTTTAGGGGTCGCTGATCACGATTCCGGTGCCAGATTTAAACTACGACGCACCTGGCGCTCAGGACATCCTGGTACTATCGCAGAAATACCTTCTGCAAAGGAATGAAATCTGTTAGGGAGGTTCTCTTGAGCATACTGGTCATGACCATGACACTCAATAGTAACCTGGTGGTCAGGATACCCCGATGACCTTAGGTCATCGCCATGGATTGTTTTTAATATGCTCCGAAATGCAATCAAATTCGTATCTCGGGGGTTTTTGGGGCCGTTGAACACGATTCCAGTGCCAGATTTGAACTACTACTTTGGCCTTTTTTCTGCTTTATTTCCTCGACTAATAAGCAGTTAGACCTATACGAAAGTGATCTTTTCCTTTGTCTTTGAAAGCTCTCAGAATATTAAAAAATAATTATCCTAATGCACAATTCACTCTCTTTCCCGGGATCTACCTGTTTTGGGATTCCCAATGATCCCCTACTCGTAATTGTAATCTTATTTAACCCTATCACATTTTAGTTCCTATTTATATTATAACTGTTTATTGTTTACTCCATAATTTTGTATCTGTTTGATAATGGCACTTCGGTGTTGAAACTACAGTAACGTTTTCATGTTATTTTTAAAAGTGGTACACAAGAACAGACTATTTGTTTTTGATATTCTTGGTTGGTGTTTCCGAAGGTGTAACTAACGGAGATTGGGAGGAATTAGCCCATGCTGCTCTGGAAAGTTTAGAATTCGATGTTGCCAGACATTCTTTCATCAAACTGCAAGATTATTCTTATCTGGAACTCATCGAAGATCTGAAGGTAAGATTGTTAGTGGCTTTTTAACTGAAATATTAAATTTGCCGGAGTATTTTGATATTCATTGTAAATAAGAAGTGAATGGTTTCTTCGATCGATCTCGGTCAATCATCGAGTAATGGATTGATTTGATTTTGTATATCAGACACAAATGTAACAGGTAAGGAAAGCTATACAAACGCCAAGGATTTTAGACCTCCCTGCCTTACGTCCTGGGGAAGACTAATCGATCGGTACATTAAAGATGAAAAAAAAAATAGAAAAGCGTAAACTTTTCTAACCTAGGTTGATTCATTTCTGTGTTTCGTAAGTTGTACAATTTGTAGAAAATGTTTTTCAACGTGTCGTTACTTGAAAAAAAAGTGTCATCTGTCAGAATCGCAATGTCATTATTTTGTGTCTCGTTACGAACAACTGACGAAAAAGAAGCGTAAGTTTGGTAGTACTGCACCGTTTTGTTATACCACCAATTACAGGTCAAATACCGGAAACCGGAAAACAGTAAGGAGGAGATCGTGGGCGATATTTTTGCTCACAGGGGTAAACTGAAAGAAGCCGCCAGATTGTACGTGAAAGCCGGCAAAGAGCACAAAGCTCTCACGATGTACACCAATCTGAGGATGTTCGATTTGGCGCAGGTAAGGAAACGGTCGTAGGTCTCGTACGGAGCGTCGTCGGTTGATTTTTTAATCGTTTCCAGGAATATCTCGGTTCGAACGACAACACGTCGTTGATACGACAAAAAGCTGACTGGGCTAGAAGTATCAATGAACATAAAGCCGCCGCCGAAATGTACCTGTCCATCGGGGAAACTCAATTGGCCGTGGATATTTACGCTGAAAAAGGATGGATTGATCAGTATGTCTTTTTTTTTATCGTTCAATTTTAATGATTAGATTTTTCTAGTCCAGATCGGTCAGTCACGTTGCAAACTTATAGTTCCAGGCAGTTGTTTCGCTCGTCAGTGGAACGAGCAAGCTTGCAACGTTACTGAAGGATCTCTGCTGAAGGTAACCGACCTACAACGTGGTAAAAAGACCAAAATATCTAACGCCTTCTCTGAATACCACGTTTTAGGTCGGCTATAACTACCTTCAGTTACTTTGCAAACTTGTAGTTCCAGACAGCTGTTTCGCTCTTCTCTCAGAGAACTCGTCAGTGGAACGAGCAAATTTACAACGTTACAGATTTATCTGGACTTGAAAAACTTTATCTTAGTTACCTTTTTTTAAATTTAAAGCCGGAATAATCCAGGAAAGTTATTACAATGACCTCCTTTTTTATTTGCGTTAGGAAATTGAACATTTCTAATTTTGATATAGTAAAACACTTTTGTTTTTATCTTTATTTATATAAAAGTCAAATACTAATAACATTGATAAGTCCGCCGTAGCAAACCATGTCTTAAAAACCGGTCGTAGTTACAAAATCGGGACTTTCTTAAAATACAGCGACGAACCTTAGAGACATTGGAAGCTATAGAAATGTATAAATAGAGATCATTTATTCAATTTTGATTTATCTGCGATTGAAAGCAATCCATTTTTGCAAGTAGGTCAAGTCAACTCTAGTTGTAAGTAATTATTTGTTAACTAACTAGGATTAATGACTACCTGGAATATTTGATATTTGTTTTCGACCACAAAGTACCTAATGCTTTCGAAAATGCAATTTATTAAATTCCGATTCATCTCCAGCTGAAGGGAACAACCCCCTTGTTTGCATTATTATCCCCAAATGGTATTTAAACAGGCACATTTTGATTTATACTCTAGTTTATTCTGATGATGGCTACTTGGTAGCCGAAAGGTCTTCAGTACTTTCAGTGGATAAGTATGAAGTGTGTTCGAACTGTGATTATAATAAATTATTTTATCAAAAAAAGTTCAAAATCCCCAATGAGTAAATTACATCCTCATTCATCTCAAAACGTCAATTTTGTACTTAAACCCTTTTCCTCGTCGGACAGCCACATTTCCCCTTGTTAATATCTGTTGGAAATCATCAGTGAGGAAAAAAGAACAAAAAGGAGAGCAGAGAAAATGCGACCGCATACAAGAATGAAGCAGAAACCAAAACGTTATGGTTCTTTCAATCAATCAGTAAAATTGTTGAGGTGGAAAATGTGAATAGTTGTTTACGTCACCATGTTTTGTTTTTTATCAGTCACTTTCGAGTTATTTCAGACGCAATTTATCTGTTTTCGAGCTTACAAATAACGTATTGTTAAGAATTTTTCAAAGACGGATTTTTTCCATTAAAAAAAAGCTAATGGGGTGCAACTAAGGATTCAGTTTACATCTGGCAACCCCGTTTAAATAGGAAGTCCCTATATATGTCCTAAAACATGAATAAAACTTTTGGTTTACTATCGGTATTGCAGCATTCTGTTGTAACGTACACCTTATCACCACAGTGATTATTGGTTGACGACTCGCACTTTTATGTAAACAACTGCGTCTACTTTAGTTTATAGTCAATGGTCGTAACTGTCGGAAACTGTTGTTTGTCCTGTAGCCCAATCAATATGTAAAAACGAAAGGTAAACGTAATTATTCTAGACTTATCGAACTCGGAAGAAAGTTGGATAAGGCCGACCGGACGAATCTCATATCGATAGCGGAGAATCTGAAGAATCTGAAGCAATCTTCGTCGGCCGCCGAGATGTACAGGCGACTTGGCGATTCCGCCGCCGTGTTGGCCTTACACGTCGAAGCCAAGGAATGGTCGGAGGCTTTTCAATTGGTGCAAAATCTACCGCAATACAAGGCGCTGGTTTACGTTTCGTACGCGCATTGGCTGGCCGAAAACGACGAATTCGTTCAGGCTCAAAGAGGTGAGATTCCCGCATAAAATATGCCAATGTTATCGATATTAAATGCCGGGTATTGCAGCATTTTACGAAGCGGGTAAACCCGACGAGGCGTTCGACGTCTTGTATCAACTCACGGATAATGCCGTTACGGAATCCAGATTTCAAGATGCTGGCTATTACTATTGGATACTCGCCAGACAATATTTAGATCTAGCGAAAGACAGGTTAGTACATGATTGTTGTATTATTATTATTTAGATCAACCTACTTTCATGATATTCCATTTTGAACCTTCATACCAGTGGCGGCTCGTGAACTTTTTGAGAGAGGAGGCTGGACATAAAACGTTTTTGTAAAAATATACTCTATTCAGCCAATTAATTTAACCTTCGCGCAGCGACCGTACCAGCTACTTCAGTGACAAAATTAATTGTTACCCAGCAAGAACCAACGTGGAGGTATAGAGTTTCTCTTGCCCACAAATTTTTTTTTCGTTCGTTTTTTGTTTTTTATTTTTTTTTTGGATTTTTAATTTTTTTTCTTTTTTTTTTGGAATTTTTCATATTTTGTTTTTTGTTATTAATTTTATCAACTTTTCTATATATTAACGAAATTCTACGGTCTTTAATTTACGAAAAATGATCAATAATATTATCATAAAATGTATCATTATGTTTTAAGTGTTTTACTAAATCTTTTTCAATAGATATTAAACTAACATTGTATAAACGATTTTGGCCCATTGTATTTCGCATGTAAGTTTTAATTCGTTTGAGAGTAGAAAATGATCTCTCCACCGATGCCGACGTGACAGTAATGGTGACTGTCAAACAAAGTAGTTTATAAAACTGAGGTAAGACTTGTTGCAAATCATTATCTATCATATATTTTATCATATCGGCGTGACTGTCGTACTGGCCTAAAATATCTTTATCCCAGTATACAACGCATAATTCATTGTGCAGCGCTATTTTATCAAAAAATTTATATTTTAGAACTAAGTTATCTGAAAGTGTATTGAGAAACTCTTTTGAAAAAGATTCGAAAAATCTTCTATTCGTCAAATCGAAAAACTTCAATTCATGTAAATCGGAAAATCGAATCTCAATATTTGACCTTTAATAGTATCTAAAATTTCAAGTTGTTTATAATGTAGTTTCTTGTCTACCAAATTATATGTTTTCCTCCTTTTCACGGGAGAAGCCTCATCAGTTGAATAATTTCCAAATAAAATATTAAAATGAAATTCTGTATAACGGAAACTTGAATTTTATCAATGAGATGTGTTAAACGATTTCTTGAATGAATTATATTAGTGAATTTATGTTGTAAAATTTGAAAAATAAGATCAGTTTGTTCAAATATTAATTTAAAAGTATCAAGAAATAACAAAAATTCTTCATTTTCTAAATAAGATTTTAAACCAACAGCAGCATTCAATGAAATCTGTTTAAAAGACATCACTGTTTAATATAAAATCAAATATTTCAATTAATTTGTCTTTATTTTTATGGATGGTAAACTAAACATTGCATGTGATGTAAAATTCCATCGAGTTCGAGCATTACAGGGAATTCTGTTTCCTACTATGTTATTTAAAACTTACGTTTGTTTGAAGACCGTTTAAATGTCCCGCCATTACAGATGCCGTTGTAAGTCTGATTTATTCGCAAAGTCGAATCGTTGAAATGTTTCCATTGAAAAATTGAATAAAGTGACCGCTGTTCTTCCCGACCTAACATCGTAGAACCCTAAAAATCTTTCCACTAGTTGTCCATTTTTACAATTAATAATTTACCGAACAGACGAATTCTAATCTAACCTTATTTCGCGTGGTGTCACTCAACCATTATACCCGCATAAAACAAAACAAATGCCTGCAAATACTGACGCGTTAGTCATAAAATCGCGAAGCTTACTGTCGTATTTACAAAACAAATCTAACAATTCCCTAAAATTACCTTTATTAACTGAATTTTCAGTTTCATCATGCCCTCTAAAAGCCAAATCTTGAAATGATAAATACAATAAGAAATCAATGATTTTTTTTAAAACTTCGCGGTTTTCTTTAACTGTATTATTATGATTTTCGATTTCGCGTGTTCGTGTAGAATCAATCGCATTAACAATATTCTGTTTACCGGTTAATTTAAACTTAATACACGATGTAATATGTTCCTGCGATTTTTCATGTCTTTCTAGGCCACGAGCTAAATTTTTCAAATCATTATAACCCAAGTGCCCCCAACATGAAGTTGTATCTGATATGAATAGCAAGCAATACCAGCAATATAATTTATTGTGTACATCAGATCCCGTTAACCATACATATTTTTTATAATTATCAGTATTAAACGATCGATTTTGATACTTCCCTGCCATCACTAATCCTTTCAAATCCGGTAAAGGCCGTTTGTTTTTGAAGAACACTTTTCTATCATATGTTAATCCACTAAATGGATTTTCTAAGAACTCTGCAACTAAGTCACTCATAATTTTAACGTTCACCGATTCCGATTAGATAAATTATAACTTAAAAATTAACTACTTAACCTTACTACGCCTCGTGGAATAAAAACAACAACTAACCGCATTCTTCTAGCAGCGGGAGGCGGGAGCGCAAGTAATCGTATTTCATTCGACCGACGAATGGGTACGAAAAGCTAGCCTCCCTACCCTGTTGCCGTTTTCGCCGTTTCACGCTATTTGGCGATTGACTGGTCGGAAAAACGGCAACTGTGTTGAACAACACATGCTCAGCGTTTGAGATATATAGAAAATCTAGCCTCTGACCACTGTTGCCAGATTGAAAATAACTACTGAGAACGGGGAATTAATTGTAAAATTTAAAGAATTATCAGAGAAACAGGAAATAAAATGGAGAATGATCATTGGTGAGGAGGCTGAGCCACCTTAGCCTCCTTCGAGGAGCCGCCACTGCTTCATACCGGGTGAGTTTTTTAAAGTGTTACAAGGAGATATCTCGAAGTATTATTTACATTTACCCCCTCCTCATTCTACGTAAAAAACTAGGTATTTTTGATTTCCTTTTTCGGTTAAGCAATTAAATTTCAACTTAATGCACTGTAAATGCATTTGTGCAGTGCACTCCCTTAAAAATTGGATTAACTATATCGATAATAATTCCTGCGACCCAAAATATATAGGTAACTAAATAATAACGCCGGTACAACTGTAGCTAGTTCAATTTTCGAGTTTCACCCAGTTAATCATGAAAGAGAAATTAAAAAGAGACCACTCGGACACGTGAAACAAGAGATAGAGGTACGTATATTATGAGATTCGCGTGCATTGCTCCAATGCACACTGACTCAGTTTGTTTGACAGTTTTGTTCGGGTTCTTAGAACGGTATGAACTGGCATGTTTGACAATAGTATCTGAGATGCGGCTGTAAGATCATGTCGTTTTTTCTATTTTAATTCATAAAACACGTGGACTCTATGAAATATCGAGTTGTATTAAAACTTAGCAATCGAAAATAAAATTATGTAACTTAAATTATATGTCCATTCGAACAAAAATTGTCAGATGAGTAACTTAAAAACCTAATTCACAACAAAACGAACAGCTCGCGGGTTTGTTGTAAATTCAAGATTCAAGTTTTTTTTTTCAAAAAAAGTTTTTGCCACGTTGGACGAGGACCGAGACAGGAATATGAAGGAAAACGACGAAATTTTCCATCTATTAGGGAAATTTGTACCATCACGGTATATTATTCCAATAACACTGCCTAAAATTTTTCGAAAAACAAAATAATTAAAGTTTGTCGTGTAGAAATGGTAAATTTTCATTTTCCGGACATTTATCGTCGGTTTTGATTTTATGATCATAAAATAATACTCGGCGACCACGAAAACATATAATAAGACACGTTAGACGAGGACCGAGATGGGAATATGAAGGAAAAATGACGCATTTTTTTCTTTATTGGTGAAATTTGTACCGAGACACATCACGATATCTTATTGTTTCGATACCACCCAAGCCCGTAAAAATATGTGGTTTGTTGCTAAGATTTGGTATAATTTTTCGGGTTAGCCAGCAAACGGGTCAGATTTTCCATTTTCCGACTTCAGATTTAGGTTCAGCGGATGAAAAATTTCAGAAGCTTTGGATTAAAAGAGCCCGAGACATTCCATTTGTTAATTAAAAATGGTTTTTCATTGTTTATTAATAGTAATAATCACGAGCTCCCGTTTTTTCTTCTGACTAACGATGTGTCCTGAACACGATGAAAATAAAAATTTGCATTTTCCTGCGGTCTATACAAATTTAGATGTTTTTCACACTTTTGACTGGACTGTGCGGTTTTCTCTCAAATTTCTAGTGATGTATGTATTTGTCTGTCATTAAATATGGATTACCTGTTACAGTAACGAAAACGTCGAGAAATTTATAGAAAATTACAAAAAGAACGAACGTTTGTCCGATATATATCACGTTTATCACGTGGTTCATCGATATTTAGAGGAACCGTTCACGTCGTTCCTTCCCGAAGCTCTGTTCAACATTGCGCGATTTCTAATGGTCGAAACGCATAAGAACGCGCCGAAAAGGGTGTCTCAATTGTATCCTTTCTCATTAAATTGCAAAAATAAGTTTACCCAACCTAGCTTTCGTTGGTTTTCTTAACGATGCACAGTACGATTTTATATTGCCTGTCGAAACAAGCCCGGAAACTGGGTGCCAACAAATTGGCCAAACAACTGATGGACAAGATACGACTGTTGCGCGTACCTGCCAAGTTTCAGGAACAGGTCGAGGTGGCCAGTATTGCGGTGTGCGCGAAGAATTTCAACGATCCGGAGGAACTGCTGCCGATGTGTTATCGCTGTTCCACGTACAATTTGTTGTCTTCGATCGGCAACACTTGCACAAACTGTGGCCACAAATTCCTATATTCGTACGTGTCTTTTGGTAAGTCCTATAGCTAACACGAATAACAAATAAATGCATTATCTCAATACAAAGTTGTAAAAGATGTTTCCGATCGCACCGGAAGTGATTAACAAAAAAGTTTAACCGGAAAAAGGACAATAAGGTAAGGTACAATTCTCCTAGAAGTCATTGGAATGCCTCCTGAGGCCCCTGATTGCCGAATAAAAAAATTCGCGTTGAATTTTTTTCAAAAGTAACGTTTTTTTCCCTCGAATACAGCTTGAGATTTGGCACGTTTTTGGGCAAAACTGGGAGGTGGAGGGGGTGTGCAGCCGATGGTCATTTCTTTTTGGCGATTTTTTGACCGTCTTCCAAACCCAGTTAAAATTGGCAAGAATCGGATAATGGCGAATGTTTTTTTCCGGCGTGTATATTTATTTATGAGAAAGGGCCACTTTAGGTCGTTCTAGCGTCAAAAAATCCTCACAGGATTGAAAAAACAAAGACCACAGTGCGATACGGAATTTAGAGGAAAAAAGCTTCTAGATGTTTTTTTATTTCGAAAATGTAAAAATCCATTTCTAGGTCAATGTAGATTTTTAGTTCCCTTCCCGAAAAATAATTTTTTATAGCAAAGCTGATTACTTGACTTGAGACTTTGCGCCAAAAACCGTATAAAAGGGCAATTTATAAATGATGATGCCTTTTATACAGGGTGAGCTAGATGAATTTAAACTTTTCGCCATTTCCAATTTTGACACGACGTGTCACCACATAATATTTTATTACTGGAAAACCGAATAATCTGGAGCAATCAAACTTTGACACATTAAAGAGGAGGGTTTCGAGTAAAACATACCAAAAAATCGCATCGATCCACATGTCTCAAAAATAACAGTGGGGTTCGTCATTCCATCTAAGCTCAATTTGCGCTACATTCACCCGCGTTTGTTAATCAAATTATAGCCGGAAATGTTTTGATGAATGACCTAACTCGGACGGTGGAACCTGACACAACCCTTGTTTTATCACCTCACAATTCACTTTTTTCCATCTTTAAGGTTGCTTGCTTTTGATGGGTGTCAAAACAGAGCTGATTGACATATCAGTCTGAAAGTTTTAATGCGTTCAGGGTTACGATGGTACATCACAAATGTCACATGAGATTTTCCATTGTAGAGCCATCTGTTTTATTTTTCAGGGACTTTTCATCTTGCCCTCGTAGTACTAGTTGTTGTTTATTTTCAGAAATTCTACCTCTGGTCGAATTTGTTTTAGAAGAAGGTATTAGCGACATCGAAGCTGTACATTTGATTGAAACGCCGTTGAAGATCGACGACGCTAACGAGAAGGCGGATACCGTAAACGGAGAGACGTTACAAATTGTTGCTGTCGAGGAAGATCCGTTTACGGTTAAAATGGGCAGTTACGAGGTAAGTTACGTCGTGTTCAATCCGTTACCTCTTAATAGCTTCGGTTTTTATTTTGTATGAAATTTAATTTGTAGAAGGAAGATGGCGGTTTCCTTCCAGTTATTGTTGGTAGGAATGTGCTACTGGCGATGGATGCTTGTATGGTACTGATTGCGAAATGGAACCCGCCACTGAGATATCGATATTATCGCAATCTGATACCAGATCTTCAAATTACAATGTGCAATTCGTGTTTTAGGGTATGTATTTGTTTTGCAGTTGCAGTGTTTGTTTGAAATAAGTTTGTTTCAGACGTTTCACGTGGACGATTTCGAGTTGCAGATACTGCAGAAAGGATTCTGTCCATTCTGTAGAATCCCTCCAGATGATGTGATACACAACGATACGAATTATTCAAAATAGATAGTGAGGTTGTATTAAGTTGAATTACATTAGTTGTAGATTCTCAACCAGTGATATGAATTATTAATTCATTGTCGATGCAAACGATATATGATATAAATACTATATTTTTCTATCCATTTGTTTTCTTCTATAACAGTGCTAACGAGAAGAGGCTTTTTCAATAAGAATTCTAGGAAACGGCGAAATTTTTAGAAGAAAACCATTAATTATTCGAAATATCTTCATAAAAATGAAAGAAACTGATTCTAGAAAATTCTTGACCTCCGGATGGATTCGGCGTCACAATAGCACGACTTGATACCGACGTCTCGCCATCCTTTACAGGTGCCATTTTCAGGTTTGAATTGAATTGTCAGTTTTAGTTCAAGCCTCAAGACTCTTTCGTTTATCAGATCTTTGTCTCGAGTCAGGAAAAACAACGGATCTAGGTGTCTCAGTGTGTCCTCTGGAGACGTGGTGTACTCACCACTCGGAAGAATCACCGATCCAATTCTGGCTGTTATCTTTTGAAAGGAATTTTCAGAATCTTGCTCCCCACAGAAAGTGTGCCAAGTATCTCGTTTTGACGTTCTCAACGCTTTTTTATTGGCTCTCAGTTGCGGCTGATACACAAGGGTACGTGCCCGCTCAACCACCAAGATATTCGCCTGTAACTCAGTGCATTATTTTATTCCGCACGTCAGACGACAGGCGCATGCAATTCTAACGCTCAAAACTATGTTCCGGGGAACGTTCTAAAGTCTACCTAATTCAAGTACGATTCGGCTGACTACGGTTATTTTTGCCATACGCGCTTATAACGTCGGTTTGGGGCACAAAGCGCCGTATCTCCAGTAAAGTCTTGCCTTCATAGTGTACAGTGTGTGAATTCAATTAGAAGACGTGTTAATTGTGTGCAAAATCTTTTAAAAACCGCTATCATGTCCAGTAAGAAATAAAATATTTTGATTTATGTGCTTCATTTTTAAGAAAGAGGTTAGTGTGTGGAATAAACAAGTGTTGAATGATTTAAAACACATCGCAAAGAAACACGAAAATTTCGTTTCTCACATGAATGCGTACATGGATTTTAGTGTTCTAGGCAAAGTGAACATACGTGAACAGTTAGACTGTGCATATTAGTGACATACAATTAAGTACAACGAAGTTGTGGAAAAAAATGGTCATATTTTGCGCCGGTTAATTTTGCACAGCCTTTGAATTATCGGTACGAGGTTTCAGTTCCATGGAAATAATACGTAAGACCACTTAGATAGAAATTGGAACAAATTTATTTTCATCAGTTAATAATTAATTAATAATTGTATTTAAATTTAATTACTCTTCATATTACAAAACATTAATTTTAATTTCAATAATAAATTTATAAATGTAGAACATTTTAATATCATACTTTCAATTATCATAATATATAATGTATAAATTATGTCAACTATTATAAACTTCAATTACATAAAAAATTATATAAATAAATTTATATCTGAAATATCTAAATTTATAAGTATCTTATCAGAAAGTTTTGCTTCCAACATGGCAGTAAATTATACAAATAAATTATATTAAATTTCACTAATACCACTGCCATTGCTATTTCTTCTTCTTGCCAAATCCGCTACTTCGTAAATTATTATTTATTCCATTTTCAGATGGAGCCGTCGGTACACTTCCATTTGCTATTCTGTAATAATATACATAAATATATATTTCAGTTGATGTGAGTGACAGATCTAGAAGCTTTCAGAGGTGTGGCGACATTTATTTAAGAATAAACGAGTAATTTATTCTTAAAATTCATTTAAAAAACATATTTTATTTTAAAAATAAATTGGAAATTAAAAAATAATAATAATAAAAACATCCAGCTTATAAACCGCACCAAAATGCAAAATTCTTTCCGCATCTTGTTCAAGATGGCTTACACCTCGTTTGTCAGAAAAAAAGGGGGGGTTAGTGATTAATAATTAACAAATGGAATATATCTTTTAATCCAAAGTTTCTGAAATTTGGAATTAGAGGGTTTTTTGGTCCGCTGAACCCGAATCTGAAGTCGGAAAAAGCAAACGGGTAGGATTTTCCATTTTCCGACTTCGATTCGGGTTCATCGAACTAAAAAACCACCAGATACCAAATTTTCATTGTCTATTAATAGTAATAGCCGCGGGTCCCCTTTTTCTTTTTCCGACTAACGATGTGTAAGCCATTCTGCACCCGATGCAAAAAGAATTTTGTATTTTCTTGCGGTCTATTTTTTCACACTTTTGACTGAACTATTTCTCAAGAAAGTTCATCACTTTTAAAACACAGTACAGTCAAATATCTAGGTAATTTAGAAGGGATGGAAATATTTATACGAAAAAGCAATTTATTTAAAAAAATAATATTTAAACAAGCACATTTGGTTTAAAATTTAGTATTTTTAGTGGATAAGTGTGATTATTTCTTATTTATAGTGTACCCACAGTGTGAACTCTTTTTTATAGTTTATTAGTCAAAACATCGCAAATAAACTTGAAAATCTAAGAAGAAAAGGGCAACGGGCCCAAAGTGATTGTAAATGTACATGATTTTGGAACGAGTGTAGAATAGTGGTTTTATCCAATTATAAAAAAATTTCTTTAGAAATAACGCTTCCGTAGGCAAAAATTAACTATAAATGATCAGTGCACCTGTGTGTTACCTGGTGTTTTAGTTGAGGTGAATGTTATAGATGAATTGAATAATTTTTTTTTGTTAATTGGCAATATGTAATGATACTATAGTGTGTAAAGCAGTGATATGACATTTAACATCAATAAATAAACTGGAGGGGGAACATAAATATGACAATTTTTGGCTTCCGGGTCACAATAGCACGATTTGATGGCGACTTTTCGCCAACCATTGTAGGACAAGCTTGATGCTTTCAGTTTGTAACGTTATATACGTTACTGAGTTTCTAATTGCTTGAATAATCTTAACGGTTTCCGCTCGGAATTATAGATAATTAAACTCGGAAAGTTACCGACAACTTTGTTTTAATGGCGCTGATCGATTATTTTACTAATGCGCGAAAACTCGAGATAGATCGCTTTTTCTTGCTCGGATCTAAATTAAATAATCATTTACTTATATTCTTTCTCTTGTCTTTAATCCGTATCTAATTTGTCAAGTTAATAGTCAGATTGGTTTATATCATTCTTTAAGGCTTGTTTAACCTAGCAATTATCCACGAGGTTGCGTGGTAATCCGTGTCTCCCTTCTTTGACTTTCCTCATAATAAATTCGTAATGGATATGTCTCTTTTAGCTAGTCTTGGTGAGATAACGGAATGATTTTGATCTGGGTGAACTTAAATAAAGCCGAAGTTCTCATTTACTGCTTTCATCGGAGTAAATCTCCTGATATTGCTTGAATTCAATATTCATTTAGAAATTACGATCATGATTTCAGTCTATTATATTCAATAAACTATTATCTAATTGTTCTCTTGCAGCTTAATTAACACACTCATTCTCTTTAAACTACCATTTTTTTAAATATAATGTGAAGTATAAATTGTCATTACTTCAATAAGTAAACTATTATCCAAATATTCTCTTTCAGATTTTAATATCGTTTTTAACTAGTTCTCTTCAAGATTTCAATCCTTTTAATAATTTTGAATATACAATTTGGGAAGATAACATAATCAATTGTGGGATTATATTGATTATTGCTGCTGATTTAGTTCTTTCTCCCTCGAACTTGAAGCCAAGATACTGCTCGCATTGTCTGTATTTCAGGGTTTCCATCATATTTCCCGTGCCATATTGTAGAGGGAAATTCTTGGAACAGCACTTCCTTCAAGCTCATCCAAGTTTTAAAGACGATAACATTTTTTTAGTTGGAATAACCAAATTTTCATGATCTCTACCCAAAATTGTTTTCATCTGCAAATTAACTTCTTAAATTTGAACATGGTTCAAAAATTATTTTTCTTTATAAAATTCATAATTTCAATTTAATTAATCAAATTATTTACAATTCTAATTTGTTTCACTTTCAATTTTTCTAAGTATTGATATTTGTTAATTTTTAAAATAAGTTATGTCATTATTCTAATTAATTTTGTTCCAATTATGATTCTCTAGGTCTAGAGGATTAAAACCAAATTGTTAAGTTGAAACGTGTTGTCTATATTCTCAACCACGTCGTAGTGCCGCAAATACCTGATTGAAGAAGTTGGCGCTCTGGGTAATCCGATCAATCAAGAATCTAATGACCCGTAGTGAGCTAGTTGGGGTCATTAGACACATAAAGTCTCTTCAAAACCTTACAAGTTCAAGCCTCAAGCCTACCCTGAAGAAGCCTCCTGTAATGGTTGGCGCAAAGTCGTACTTACACTATTCAAGATAAATATGACAACATGCCAATTTTATTTTTAGAAATGTGTTTGTTCCTTTAAAAACAATCGAAACCGTGTTAAACCTGACATTGACCCTATTCAATCCTTACCTGGTGTTAAATCTAGGTATGGCAGCTCTTTGGTCGTCCATACGGCCCGACTGAACTCTCATAATAAGCGAAAAGAAATCCTCGTCGGGCACCGTAGCCCCCCGCTTCGTGTGAGCTACGGCGGGCGGATCCGACTCTGCGTCGACCACCGGAGCTGGCAACGGCGATCGCTGGTCGTCCAACCTGGTACTCTGACATCTCACCAGTTGATCGAGGAAGTTGTCGTCGGGCACGCTGTTTATGTGACTTTCGGCCAATATTTGAAAGCGATCACTTTGCAGACCTGCACCGGAGGAAGAAAAGTACAAAATAAACTTTACGGTAAAATGTCGCGTAAGCGGGGGCAGGACTTACCTGGTAAAATTTGCAGTTCCACCCTTTGTTCGTCCATCCGTCTGCTCTGCATGCCGGCTATCATGTCTATCAGTTCTTCCGGTCCGTCCGCCGGTCGTTGTATATTGACGGCGTTGGTGTTTTCTTTGTTGTGCACGGTCAGAGAGCAACGTTGATCGTCCATACGTTTCGATTGGAACTTGGAAACTAGATCGAAAAATTGATCTTCGTCTTCGGGTTTCGTCGGCGATTGTTCCCTCACCATACCGACGGACAATCCCATTTTCTTGCCGTCTGGAGTGAGCTGTAAGAGAGTATCATCGAATACGGTTTCATACTGTCCGGAAAATTCAACTTTACGTCATTAATTTGCAGCCGCAAAGTGGAACATTAATCTCTAGGCCCGGACTCTTGTCAATGTTTGAAAAAAAATCCGACTAATTTACAAAATTTTAACAGATTGGTTATATTTTCCGTACATCTGTATCGATTTGCATGGAATCGATTTTCCCATTACTTCTGGATTGAATTTCTTCCCTGTTTACGTCGCCCGAACAAGATGCAGTGACAATATTGCTGACAAAATAAACAGACACAAAAATGTGTAGTTGTCACTTAGCGTTAAAAAAATTAATAGTTCCGTTATTTTAGTAAAACAGAAGGAAATAAAAAAGTAAAATACTATCACGTTTCAAATAGTATTACTGTCCAAACAAAGCGTATTTACAGTTTATCGAATACCCACCCAGCTTTGCCAATGAAAAATTGCAATACAAAAACACAACATGCGATCGAAATTAACACAAAATGGAGCATGGAAAATGTACAAGAGATGTCGGTTGCTACTTCAAATATTTCGAAAGCGCGACTTTTTCGCTTATTTCGACCAAAATTTATTTACAAGGTCGTAGAATCTGTGGCGGAATGATCTGTTCAAATTTATTTAGCGTACAGATTAAGACGAAAAATTTTACTTTGTTAAATATCATTCTATCAGATAATGTCCCAAAGTACGTCAAGTTGCACTTGAGATAAATTTGAATAACAGTCAATTTTAAACATTTTCTCTTGATTAAATTAACCATTAATCAAATTTATCCCAACGTACAACAAAAAACTGAGAAAAAATATGTTACCTTGGCGTACTTTGAGCCAATATCTGATAAAATCTCGAATATCTTAGAGACGTAGCTTTCAGACCAAGCCGAAATCTTTCAAACATATTTTTCAACGCAAAAACAGGAGTTTATAAGTTGACTTGTGAATAATGTAATGCCCTATACATTGGTCAAACAGGTAGATCGTTTGAAGTTAGATATAAGGAACATTTTAAATCATTTCAATTAAATAAAAATTATTAAAATTTTTCAAACCACTTTATAGAAACTCAACACCGTTTCCTCCACCAGAAAATCTCGAACTGTTAAGTTCGAAATTGCAATCAAGTTTCTTTTAAATAAAGTGATATTCAACAAAGTAACATTTCTTATTTTTGTCTGTAAAAATGGAATATCAAATTACAGTTTTGTAAATTAAACTTAAAATTAGGCGTTAAAGAAAAAACATTGAATAATAAAATGTCACGAATTGGAGATCGTAGAGAAGTCTTGTTTTCCGGATGGATTCCGCATCAAAGAAACACTTACAAGCCGACGACGTTTCGCCAACTACTGCTGGTGGCAAGCTCAGAGCGTCACAGAAACACTATTACAAGCCGACGTTTCGCCAACCACTGTTTGTGGCACGCTCAAAGCAAGCTAGAACTGGTTCCATCCCGAAATCAAGACGTTTCTCAAACGAAGAAAATCCCAAGCTTGTCGCTCGTACCCGATCGTGAACACTAAAAAAACCTAGAAATCTAGTAACCAAAACCGACAATCAGTCCGGACGAAATTAACAAATGAAAAGTAGCAACCTGCGCGTGTGAATGAAAGCGAAACGAAACATAAAAAAGCCACTACCTTAATAAGACTAAGCAGTTCCATGCTTTCACGTCTCACCCTTTGAAATCCTTGATGCGTGATCTCTTTGTTCTTGAAACCCTGCGGCGACTGACTGGCCGACGACGTGACGTTCGAATCGAATTCCGGACTATCCGGTAAGTTCAGTATCTTCTTGAGGTCGGCAATGTTCAGTTTGGCGGTTTGTTCGCCCATCGGATCGTCCAGCTAAAATAAAATCCGTTCATACATCTTGAAGTCGACGATATTACAAATCGAGAAGTACATAATCGGTTAAAACAGTGGCGACTGCTTCCAGGAATAAAAAAATGAGAATTAAAGTATCGTTATTCAAAAGATTCAAATATTTCATAGAATTGCGAGATAAGTACCAAGTACAGGATTGAATTATCAATCATATTGTTATAATCCGAAAAATTATTACTTTTGCGGGCTCTTGTTATAATTCAATTTAATTCGAAATAGAGTTATATAAATTATTATATCTTGTTAGAACGTACGAGATGTCAGACAGGTCTAGTGACGATGTGTCGCGTAACTCGATATTTCCTATCCGGGACACCAACTTCTTGGCCTGCAAGGAAGTATGCTTCGCCAAGTTATTCAGAGGATTTTCCCTGAGTAAAGGGAAAACTACGAAGAGTTAAAAAGATCCTTCGCGGACCGTGGTTGCGCCTAGTCTCGTTCCTATAGGTCGCTTTAATAACGTATAGGCGGGGTCTGTCCCGGTCTATGTATGTAAGTATCTCAAAGGAAGCCGTTACATGCATCACTAAGAGAGCGTTTTGAAAGATAGGAGTTCAAACTTCCGCATACTCCAAAGTGCTCAAGTTTCCTAAGAAGCAGTTGTATATTAACCCTATCAAATGCTTCACTCAAATCGGTATAAACAGCATCAACTTTTACTCCTTCATCAGCATATACACAAAACCCACTCAAACAAATAGGTATTCCCCGGCGGATTCAGCTACACCATTTAGATATAAAATAGCTCCATTTAATAGTCTAATTCATAGATTATTGAACGTCCCTTTGCACCAGCAAAATTATAACAAACAAGTTGAGGAACTTCAGCAAATTGCTTTGGACAATGGTTACCACAAATCTTTGATCAATAATTTAATTTCTAAACAAAAAAGGAAATAAGAACAACCAACCAAATTAGAGTCATTACCTTCAAATATTGCAAAAAAATTCAAAAGTGTCACTTATCATTCTTCAGTAATAACTGTTCAACTTAAAAAAAAAGATATTTAACTCTAAACTTATTTAATGTTGCTGAGAGAACGCCACCTCCCCTACCATTCCTGTCTCTGCGATACACAGAGTACCTAGAGTCAAAATATTCACTAGAGCTTATAAAATCCAACAGCCAAGTCTCGGTTAAACAGATTGTATTATAATTATTACGCAACGCAGACGCGATCTAGAACGTGGATGGATGAACTTACCTCTTTGCTGATCTCCAGATGTTTCTTGGCGAACTGCAACGCCTTCTCGTGATTTCCGAGCGAGGCGTTCGCGTTCCCCAGCGACCAGCAGGCTCGGGCCTCGCCCACTCGATCGTACAGCGTCTGCGCTATGAGTAAATGACGTAGGTGATATTCGATGGCCGTTTCGTAGTCTTTAAGTAGCGTGTAAGTGTTGCCCAAGCTGTAACAAGCTTGCGCCTCGACGGCGTGATCGTCAAGCTCTTGTGCCAGTGCAAGTGTAAGCCTACGACGCACACGAATTAAAATCACGCATACTGTGGTGTGCAAATTAAACAGTGTCAAAATAATACGAAGCGAATACGTACAATTACAATTCTCGGTTTTATAAACTTTTTTTCAACGAAATTTATCGTGACGGCAGTTTGGATGCATTCGACAAACAATACCAATGAATTTTGTTGAAATAAAGTAAAAACGGAGTAATAATTATTATTGTTTTGTTGTTTCATTATATCATTAATGATTAAACTTAAATTAAATCAGCTGAAATGTTCTCAATGAGTTTCAAATACATTATGAGATACGACTGTGGAATGTAATATAATACAATTTAGTTTGCGCTAACACCCTATTTATAATTCAATTTTAAATTATCTGAAACACTTTTCAGTTGAGATATATGTAAACCGAATATAAAGCTAAGATTAAATAAAATTCGTCTTATTATCGTGAAATATTCGAAAATTAGCCTAAAAATGTTTATAACTGGTTTAAATTTACCCATTTCCTAATTTGACCCTTTGTGAATTTCGCATTGTTTCGTAATCTTAGCTTTGAATTCAGTTTGATAATGACTACATTGCATTGTAACCAAAATGTGCTTTAGATAAGTTATAATACAAGTGATAAAAGGATGATGATATAAACTAAATTATATTTCAAGATAAGTTCAAACACTCCAAAACAATGGCATCCGCAGAATTAGTTAACAACTAATTCCAAAGCTGCTCATGTGCTTGAAAAAATTGTCGATATATTTTTAATAAAGTGAGAAATTGACAAAATTAAACAAGATACCATAGAAATCTTACTTGTAATGATGTGCTGCCTCTTCAAATTGTCCCATGAAAATGTGTGAATTACCCAGATTGCTGTGCGCCCGTCTTTCGGCAGCCTTATCGCCGAACTGTTTGGCTATCGATAACCGTTCTTTGTGATACGTTATTGCTTGCGCGAAATCGCCCAATAAATAGAACGTATTACCCAGATTACCGCAAGCTCTACCTTGCGCGGCCACATCGCCCAATTCCCGCATCAAGACGAGGTTCTCTCTGCAATAAACGTGCAAGATGAACCACCTGTTCATCTTAGTGATACGCAATTGCAAAACGTCCACAGTAATTTCATGCTGTTACAGTTTATTGAATCAAATGGTTAGTTATAATCAAAAACATTGAAAACTTTGTTAACCCGACAAAACTATCACCAATTTTTTTCTTTATGCCTAAAACTTACTCATAATATCCAACCGCTTGATGTAAACAACATTTCACATCATCAGAGAATTCTCCAGGATCCTTATGACCGACATGACCGATATGTTTTCCCTTGGCGTGATACACGTTGCCTAGATTGTACAGAGCTCTACCTTCGCTGAGACGGTCGTTCAATTCTCTGGATAATTCTAAGTGACGTTTGCAACATATCACCGCCTCGTCGAATCTTCCCATCACCTTTAGAGTATTTCCCAGGTTACCCGACGATTTCGCTTCGCCCAATTTATCTCCCATAGTTCTATAACACAAGTAATCCAATTCGGAATCAAGGAATATAATTTATGAATTCTCAAGTCAGATCCAATCAGAAATAAACAAATTTTTACACTACTACATTAAAAATAAAGACAATATGTTAGTTCACTCACAGATTAAAAGCGTTAATCTATAGATTTAGTAGAAACCTTAGAAATTGTCTCACGATACACTACTCAAAATACCGCGACACTATGTTGTTCAAGAGTTTTTGAAATATACTGAACTGAATGGTTGACACTATTAGCTATCGTTTGAATCTCAAATCAATTATCAAATAAAATAATATTGACTCACTGCTACTTTGGTACTATTGCATGAAACTAATCTTTTAATGATTAACCTACAATGAAAACATATTTATTTCATAATAAATTATTATGTTACAATGAACCATATACTGTGCAAACTATTTACATTTCAACTAGCGTATATTTACTATTCATAAAACTACCATTATGAAACAGCAAACAACACATAAGTTGTTAAATAATATAGTTACAACCTGTATATAATGAATCAGCTAAGCTAAATTGGGAAGACTACCGCACTAATATGTATTATCAAAACATCAATATATACAGGGTGTCCTCGAACTGCGTGGCCAAAATGAAGCCGAAGATTCTTTGATTCGAAAAAAAGTTGATGAGCCTTTTTACTTTTGCCTCAAGTGTCTTGTTTACCCGGTAGAGGGCTTCAAATTTGCAAAAATAATTTTGTTTTTTCGGTTTAACTTGAGAACGTGATGAAGAACTTTTACAATATTTAGCAGGTGAGCTACTGTCAATAATGGCCATTTTTGAGAGTGGAGCACAGAGCCTTAGAGACAATAGAAATTACTCAAACTTGAGGATGTAACGGGAAAAGTGTCCAGAACTTTTTTGTGGTCAATGTAATTCACTCGATATTTCTTATGTAGATAGCTTATCTAATTTGAAAACTTTTCTTACTCTTAGAAAATTTTGATAAAATCAACGGATTAGCTTGAAAAAATTAATTTTCGAGTCTCTGCAATTTTGGCTTACTAATTTTAGTTGATTAAAATACCTTAGTTGCCTTTGCTTTTCTAATGTCATTTTGGCATTTGGAGAATTTATTCTCAAAACTGTCAGTTTTTACTTTGCTTTCCGTAAAAATTTTATAAAATTATGGCTCAAAATTTCACTAACACTGAAATGGTTGATATGTTATTGATTTATGGACTTTGTCGTTGCAATGGCCGGAGAAGGGAAAGATATCCGCATCGCAGAATTCCAAATTGGCAAACCTTCGCGAAACTGGCAAATTTGAAGCAAATCGCAGAGAAACTGGACGCAGACGGACAAGAAGGACGTTAGAGTTCGAAGAAGCGATACTGGAAGCGGTTGAAACTGAACCTGGGATAAGCACACTACGTTTGGGACTTCGTATTGGAGCCTCAAAATCATTAGTTCATAATGTACTGAAAGAAGAACTGTTGTATCCCTATCATATTAAAACAGTTCAAGACTTATTGCCCATGGATCCAGGTCATCGGCTAGATTTCTGTCGGCTTATTGTCCAAAGACAAAACGCAAACCCCAATTTTTGTAGAACAATTCTGTTCACGGACGAAGATACTTTCACGAGATGTGGTCTTTTTAACCTCCATAATGAACATTTCTATGCTGATGAAAATGCTCATGAAACGGAAGTTACATATTTTCAGAATCAAACTAAAATCAATGTTTGGGTTGGAATTGTGGATAACTTTATTATTGGCCCTACCGTTATACCCGATCGATTGAACGGGGAGAACTACTTGAACTTTTTGGAACAAAGGCTACTTGAACTGTTAGAAGACTTGCCTTTACACATTCGTCGTGGCCTGGTTTATCCATGATGGTGCACCTCCTCATTTCACATTAGCTGTGAGGCGACATTTGAATGCGGAATATCCAGATCGCTGGATAGGTAGAGGACACGATGCACCAGTGAACTGGCCGGCCCGCTCCCCTGATTTGACGCCCTGCGACTTCTTTCTACGGGGCGCTTTGAAGTCGAAAGTTTATGCAGCTCCAGTAAACACACGAGAGGAATTGTTGCAACGAATTAATCATGAAGCGGATTTATTGAAGAATGATCCTGAAGTACTAGCCAGAGTTCAATCCAATTTCTTGAAACGAATTAATTTGTGTATTCAGAAAAATGGGCAACATTTCGAACAATTGATGCCTTAGCGATTTCCCAAAAAGTTTTGTTGTTTCTTTTAATTTAGCATTTGTTTTTCCTAAATAATCACATCGTTTCCCCATTTCTATTGTTTTTATTATTCGTGTTTTACCGAGATATTAACCATTTCAGTGTTAGTGAAATTTTGAGCCATAATTTTATAAAATTTTTACGAAAAGCAAAGTAAAAACTGACAGTTTTGAGAATAAATTCTCCAAATGCCAAAATGACATTAGAAAAGCAAAGGCAACTAAGGTATTTTAATCAAGTAAAATTAGTAAGCCAAAATTGCAGAGACTCGAAAATTAATTTTTTCAAGCTAATCCGTTGATTTTATCAAATTTTTCTAAGAGTAAGAAAAGTTTTGAAATTAGATAAGCTATCTACATAAAAAATATAGAGTGAATTACATCGACCACAAAAAAGTTCTGGACACTTTTCCCGTTACATCCTCAAGTTTGAGCCATTTCTATGGTCTCTAAGGCTCTGTGCTCCACTCTCAAAAATGGCCATTATTGACAGTAACTCACCTGCCAAATATTGTAAAAGTCCTCCATCACGTTCTCAAGTTATACCGAAAAAACAAAATTATTTTTGCAACTTTGAAGCCCTCTACCGGCTAAACAAGACACTTGAGGCAAAAGTAAAAAGGCTCATCAAATTTTTTTCGAATCAAAGAATCTTCGGTTTTATTTTAGCCACGCAGTTCGAGGACAAATTATGCATGTTTCACGTCACCGTGACAAAACAATTTCTAAAAAACCACTTCCACAATATCAAACAATTCATATGTAGATTCATTAATAATTCAAAATCAAAATGGGATAATTCATAAGTGAACAGATTTTTTAAGCAAAGATGTAATATGCTTTGCCATAGATATAGGTCACAGACACTTGAGAAATTCCAATGTAGAAATAAAGAAAGGAAGAAAGAAAGAGATAAGATTACTTGCGATTTGCGAATAATGTTCTCATTGGTCAATTTGAATTTAAAGAAATGGTGGGGAAAGATCACCGACGACAGTTTAATTTCTTGCGAATTCGCAAGATTTGAAATCTGAGGGCGGGAATCTTGGGAGATAGTTTCAATATTTTGCGAACATTCGCGCGAATTATGGCTCGAGCATGCGCTGAGGGATAATAGTAGTAGAGCAGAAGATAACCTCCTCATCATTATACTTTGTATACTCGAGTCATTTGCTTATTTGTGTAGCTTCTCTTGCTGTATTTTTATATTATATATTGTTAATTGGTACGAAATGAATCCTCATCCTGATGAGGTATCTACATTGTAAATTTATATATTTTGGCTAGAAATAACTTTACTAAATGTATTTTTAATACTGTGGTAGCATTCTCAGTCTATTGTAACACAAACAACATAATTGCATTGAGTTTGCACAGTCTGAAGATGTGACTGAGAGCTCCCAATTGCCTGCAGATCTGAAGGGAACAAACCTATTTCTTTTTGTTTTACTCCTTTTTAACAATACATAAACAGCAATTGCACGCCTTCGTCGCCAATGAAATAATACTTCATAGTATTAGATTACAAAATAAATTATTATCTAACCATACACAAACAAATAGAAAATGTTAGGTTATAAATGTCGCATATAGCTTAGTGAAAAATAATATCCCTAAAATAGTTGCGAAAGTTCGCGAGTATATGAAATAGCACACGCATCTATGAAGTAACTATGAGAGAGAGACATAGAGAGAGGGAGAGAGAGAGAGAGATTTCGGTTGTGCCAAACACTTGTTAGAACGCCTATCATAGTACGAGGGCAATCTCCTTGTAGCCCGATACACTTCGTCCAACATTTTTCTAATTTTATGATCTTTTCCAAATAATACGATTTCGGGTTCAAAATAGGCGTTTGTTTCAGCGATGACCTCATCGTTGGAGCAAAATCTCTTTCCACCGAAAGATTTCTTCAAATTTAGAAATAGATAAAAATCGCAAGGGGCCAAATCTGAAGAATATGGTGGATGACGAACAAATTTGTAGCGCAATTCATGCAATTTTGCATTACGACTGTCGACCTGTGCGCCGGTGCGTTGTCCTGGTGGAGGAGTACTTCTATATTTGCCAAATGCGTCCGCTTTCGCTTCAAATCGGCCTCAAATCGATCCAACAGCTCCACATAATATACGCCGGTGATCGTTTTGCCCTTTTCAAGGCAATCGATATGGACGATAAAGAGTGCATCTCAAAAAACTGTCGCCATGACTTTGTTGGCCGATAAACCCACTTTGGCCTTTTTCGCCTTCGATTCGCCACGACAGTCCTCCTTTTCGACTGTTCTTTGGTGTCTGGTGTGTTGTGATGGATCCATGTTTCGTCCACGGTTACGAAACGGCGCAAAAACGCTTGAACATTGCCAAACACTCCTTTGAAGTTGTCACACGGTCGTGCTTGTTGTCAACAGAGAGCAAACGCGGCTCCCATCTGGCAGATAGCTTTCTCATATTCAAAAACTTATGCAAAATGTCCCATACTCGTTCGGTTGAGAAGCCCATATATCATACCATGGGTTTTATTTATGGACGATTTCTGGCGTTGTGTTGTAACCTCAATTGGACACGACCAGGACACGTTCGGAGTCCTTTGTTTGTGGTAAACAAAAACGAAAATCAGTAAACCACTTGTGAATCATTCTAATCGATGGTGAAGAGTTCCCATAATGTTTAACAAGCGATGCTTTGGTTGGCGTAATGTTCTTCCACGCAAGAAATAATATTGGATCAAGACGCGAAGCGAAATTCACTTTTTTCCATGTTTACAAAAATCTTCAAAGTTGCTTGCTTTAGATGGGTGTCAAAACAGAACTGAATGACATATCAGTCTGAAAATTTTAATGTGTTCTAGTTAAAGATGGTACATCACAAATGTCACATGGGATTTTATATTGTGGCGCCATCTACTTTATTTCTCAGGCACTTTTCACCTTGCCTTCATGTAATAAAAGATTTAGCCTATTTAGAATATTCATGGTATGTTATCTGGAATGTCTATCTTGGAATTATCTGATATTCAAGAAATTTCAAAACTTTCCCTAAGAAATAGCCTATTAGTTTGGGAAACATCCACATCAACCACAAAACTTAAATTTGATTTATACACTGTGTGTTACTCAATATTTTTATTATTCTCCATGATCCTGTCTCTTTTTAGTGTCTACATTAATATGAAACAGACTTAATATGACACTTATTACTGAAAATTTGAAACATGAGTATTCCCATTCTTGACAGCAAAAATTTGTCAAATTTCAAATTCAATCTCAAAGCCATTTTGAAAATATGTTTATATCTAGTTAACAATTCTGGAATGGGGTTTTTTCAAGAAGATGTACTTAGGATCCCATTAAAATAAATTATTTTCCTCATAACATGTATGTGATTATATGCATCCAGCGAATAATAAACTTCTGCCATAAAATACTGGAAACGGACACTGACATCTTTTGTTATGCATTTCCAGTTGTCGCTGTTTTATCTATTGTCATGATATATTTAACGTACAGATATTTTTAACTGTACTATAGCAAATCCCATAATAAAATTAATGTTCTGTCATTAGATACAGTTCTTAGTGCAAATATTTGTACAGCAAAGCATATTGATTCTGTATGTTATATTCAGTTTATTTGGTTAAGTATCTTTTAATTCATAGTAATGTCAGTATATCAGATTCAATTCTAAATTTAAGTATATTAATGTAACTGAAACTTACAGACTGCTTTCTTATAAAACACCCACTTTAGAGATGTACAAAACTTTGCATGGCTTTTATGAAATATAATTTAAGTTTACCTTGCTAATGTTAGATCGTGTTTATGATACTGCATTGCTTTTCCATAATCGCCCAAATAAAAGTATGCATTTCCTAGTTGACTGTAAATTGCGCTTAGGGTTCGCAGATCGTCGGTTCCCGCTTGTATAGCAGCTTGAAAGAAAGCAACCCCAGCTCGACAGTCACCAGATTTACACAAACGTTCTCCTTCTAAGGCCAATTCCAAGCACATATTCGTGGACCCGTCATATCCCTACAAACACAACAGGAAAGACAAAATAGTTTAAAAAAAGGTGTGTTTCCAATCAGAATGCATCTTCAAACCAAACAAACAAATTTCAAGTCTTATCCACATAAAACTCCGAATGTTATCGTTTACTCACCTGCGTCTCTATACCTAGATTTTCGGCGCTCGCACTCAAAGACATTTCTTCAAGATAACGTACTATTAACTTAGATAAACAGAAGAATTAAAATATGATTCATACTAAGAAATAATTTCCAAATATTTATCCATACCATAGATGTGAACGCCTTTACTTACTCCCAATTCCTCCAATTCCTACCATGGATGTCAGTTAATCCCATAGAGTTATATTCGGTTGTTTAATTCATGAAATATTAATAAACGTTAGAATTATTATTTCATAGAAGAATACAATAAATTTCTTTGCTTCATATGACATTGTGCATCGAAGTTAATTATCTATGATGATGTACATAAATAAAGTATAGAAGTACTACTATAAGGGATATTCAAAAGTGATGTGGTAGTAGATGCTTGTGCTGCGACCTTGCTGCAGGTTCTGAAAGTATATCCATAGAGATGAAGATATAAGTTCTTGAATCCCATAAGCGCAATGCTTTACAAAAAGACCCTCTCTAAGAAATTTGAAGGTAGCTTCTCTCTTTATAATTCTCTCATCGCTATGTGTTCACGGAACGTAAGTCGGCGGGGCATATCGGAACCGAGTATAAAGAGATAGCCTGCCTTCAAATTTCTTAGACGGAGTCAAAAATATAGCACCTTCAAGAACTCTATTCTTCATCTCTATGAGTATATCCGAATAATTGAGTGAATATGTTTTTGGGATGGTAGTACCATTGATTTTAGATAGACTAGGATAGGAAACTGTCTATGCCACACAAAAGTGTATAGTGAGTCGATATATTATGTTGACAACGATAAAGGGGAGCCCATGTTTGTGAAGGAATAGAGCTGGTTAGCTCGCGAACTGGTAAAGCGCGTGACGCACAAGAATCCGCCCTGACATCATTGTCGATACCTGGCATCTTACTACCATAGAGATATGAATAAATAGAGTAAGCGTCCTGTGAGCGGATTCGAATTAGTTCTCTGAAGGACAGACGATAATAATTCTCCCGTCTTCTCTGTCGCTCTTCTCATGAATCTAGTAGTAACCCGTTCGCAATTCCGCAAAATGGATAAATAGATCGTTCGTACAAAAGACCCGTTCAACGCATTATTAAACAGAATTTGAATTCGACGCGCTTCGACGGAAGAGGCGACGGTCAATCCTTCATTAAAGCGATCACGACTTATAAGGATTGTACGTCTCGTACGAGAGTCTCTTCAGATTTTGCCAATGTTATTGACCGATTCAGATACTTCAGCCCAGATCTGATCTGTGGTATATTATTGCCAGAAATCAAACGCGAAATGCCTCGATCAAGGATGAATGACTTCAAGGAACTGTTGGTCGATAACGCCTTCCTTTTAATGCTCCAGTGAAGATAATAAGTCCAGATTACTAGGAACCCCATTACCCGCGATTCTTTATGCTACGCCACGTCCTTAAAATTGATATCTTTGTGAGAAATTGTTGAGTCAAAACAAGAACATTGTCAGGTACATCAGAAAAGAAAAGCGTGACATACTTCTTGGTGTGTCCCTTAACCAAGAAGCCTAAAATTACTAGACATCCAACAGCGCCAACGTGGGGAGTTCACGAACTCCACTTCTCGGGGCGCACGGTCAAAAAGCTGGTTCCCCTTGTATTGTAGCTTTCTTGATTGAAATAGATTTTTTTTCTTATCTATGGGTTTCCCTTTTAAATATTTATCTAGACATCAGGATCTATGACTATGTTCAATCTCGGCTAACCTGCAAGTAAAAACTAAACATAAAGAAAGTGTATTACATTTTAATTCAATAATGGATATACCTGAACTTGTAGAATTATTATTTTTTGATACATTTGCACATGACAACACTGAGGTGAACAAAGAAATATTGATATTATTATTTAAAAATCAATAATTGTTCATTGAAATTTTAGGAACTTAACTTAGATCTTGTCCAGTTCCCAAAACCTGTGTATGTGACAGAAGTTAGAATAATCCCTTTGGGAGCTAGAGTTCAAGCCGATTTCCCAGGTGGTGTTCGATTAGGGGCAACAAATCCTAGTCAATTCAAAATTGAATTTTTCGTCAATGATCTTGGGAAACCAGGAGCTAGTACTTTTGAAAGCTTAGGTGGTTTCGAATACAATCAAAATGGTTGTATTAATCTGGATTGTATACCAAGTGAATTAATACGCAAAATTCCTACAGATGGCTTAGTTCTTAGAGGTATGTATGATCCTTCACATACAGATGCTGTGAAGAACATAATAACATTTTCCAACATTAACTATTGGAAATGGCTCAGTATATTATCTGTAAATGTGCTTAAAATTTAATAATTTGGTAATAGTTCACAATGTCTGTATATTAGATACCTTTTTTAATCTATTAACTCATTGAGATGTGTTTTTTTATTATGCTCGTTTTGTTTAGGTTGGTACACAACAATAACTTTAGCAGTTTATGGAACTTTAACCAAAAATATCACAGAACAAATAATCCAACCAGTTGTAAATCCAACTTTGCCAGCTCAGCCAAGTGTACTACCTGAAGCAACACAGATTGTTACAGGAAATGCGTTGGAAAGTGAATGGACCCCTGAGAATATTACAGTTCCTATTGAATATAGTCAACCTACTGCCGCTTATCAACAAGCTTACCCACAACCAGAACCTTACCCTCAGGAATACCAAGAATATTACAATGATGTACCGAAGGATCCCAGAAATTATCACCATCCATCCGAAGCTCCCGAATGGGATAATAAAATTCGGACTAGGTCCAGTGAAGTGGAAAGAGATCGTGACAGAGACAGAATTCGGGACCTACCCTATCAAGTATGTTCATAAATAACTAGCTTTTATACAATTTTGAGTAGTCATATTATTATTATCTATAAACATATAAAAGATAATATGAAGGAGGTAAAATGTGTAAATTTTGTGCTTAATTAGGTTTTAATATTAAGTTATACTTGAACCTCATCAGCCAAATAGGGTCTGGTGATACTATTCACTTATAGTTTTAATAAAAAATACACTTTGTTTTTATTAAACAAAACGAGACATGTTTCATCACACGTTAGCTTTATCAAACAATTGGTTTTACAAACTATGGTTTATTCCTTAAATATTGAAATTAAGATTAAGAAGAAGGGGATGAGTGAGGTACGTGTACAGTAGGATAAGCGTTGCTTATAAATAAATTTAATAATGGAGAATTGGTAAAGTTTTTATGATCATTTAAAAGGTTTCCTGTATTTTTAAACTTATTAATTTCAATTTTCTCTAAGTTGTTTAATATTTTACTTTTAACTGACTTATGGAGAATCTCAAAGTCATCTTTGAAATGATGATCAGTTTCTTTTATATGGTTTACAACTTTTGAATCTCATTTGTTCAAATTAAAATGTTCTCTAATTCTAGTTTTGAAAGATCTTCCTTTCTGGCCTATATAGAATTTATCACAATCTTCACACTCGTACCTTGTAATAGTCCTGATTCTTGATCTTTGTTGTTTTTAATATACTTGCCTATCATATTATTTGTTCTAAAAGATGTAGTAACATTGTGTTTTTTAAGTTAATTGCATACATTATCAGGAAGGCTACCTACATACATTATTGATCTATAATTATGAGTCTTAAATTATAATGTTTTTTCTTGAGTAAATCAAACACAATCTTTTCGTTATAGCCGTTATTAGTTGCTATTTGTTTTATAATTTAAAATTCCTTATGATAATTTAATTCTGACATGGGGATAGTAACAAGTCTATGTATCATGCTTTGAAGAGCAGGCAGCTTATGTTGTATGAGGTGGCTTGAATTTTTTTGGATAATAATGTCCATATGTGAAGTGAATGCTTATGATATATTGAAAAGGAATGTTTACTATTTAGTTATGATTAAGTCCAAAAAGTTAATAGTTTGATTGACTTGTACTTCAACCGTGAATTTAATTTTGGGGTTGTAATAATGAGCTCTTCTCTGGTTTACTTAGGTTATCAATTTTCTTATTTCATCAAATTCATTCAAATATATCATTTGCCTTGACTAATTGATATCAATATAACTTGCAGCACGTGTACCGATAACCTTGAAATTAGGTATAAATGAAAATTATATCAACTTAATATTCTAATTACATGTTTAATAAGAAACGACCGCGTCCTGCACGTTTTATGTTATGGTTATGTGAATAGATTGTAGCTTCAAAGGAAAAGACAGGGGAAAAAGATTTTGTTTAAACCATAGCAACCTGTGATCAACCTGCCGTTTCGAATTAGATCATAAAAATATGTCTTAATTACCAGTATACTGTAAAGCACTTGTTTTCTTTAGAACCATTTCTATTAACTTTGTAATTTATGATTTCCTATTGAAACTGTAAGGAACCTCTACGACGATATTTTACAAATTATAATGACCCTTCCTTGACAATGATTCAGAGACTATACATCTCGTTTCCGTCCCACAGATACAAAGAACAAACTATTAATTTATGAGGGGACGGTCGTACTAAGAAATGAACTCATGTACTTGATTTGTCTGTAATAAAAGCCAACAAAGAACATCCTATTTCTATTTACGTTCATGGGTGTTCTTAGAACCAGCTTGAATTTTAACAACATGTTTGATATCTAAATGAATTTTAATTGATAATTACTAAGGCAGCTTTGCTACAGGGTGCAGATTATTTAAATGTTGAATGAAAGAATCTAATTGTCTTTGTGTTCCATTAAAGCATGTTAATATATCGTCAACATATCGATGCCAGTAAATGATTTTTTTTTTAATAGGGTGTTTGTGGATTTCCAATTCTAATTCATTCATGCGAAAAATTGTGATTGATTTACCTAAGAAAAAGATTACAATGAAGTTAGTTGACTCTAGTACAGTTTAGACTCATAATTATAAATCAATAATGTATGTAGCTAAACTTTCTGATGATGTATGTAATTTACTTAAAAAACACAATGTTACCTCATCTTTTAGAACAAATAATAGGGTAGGCAAATATATTAAAAACAACAAAGATAAGAATAATAAAGATCAAGAATCAGGAGTATACAAGGTAGAGTGTGATGATTGTGATAAATTCTATATAGGACAGACAGGAAGATCTTTCAAAACTAGATTCAAAGAACATTTTAATTTGTACAACGGAGATTCAAAAGTTGTAAACCGTATTAAAGAAACACTAATCATCATTTCAAAGATGATTTTGAGATTCTCCATAAGTCAGTTAAAAGTAAAGTATTTAACAACTTTACCAATTCTCCATAATTAAATTTATTTATAAGCAACGCTTATCCTAATGTACACGTACCTCACTCATCCCCTCCTTCTTAATCTTAATTTTAATATTTAAGAAATACACCACAGTTTGTAAAACCATTGTTTGATAAAGCTACCGTGCGGTAAAACATGTCACGGTTTGTTTAATAAAATAAAGGTGTGAAAATGTATTATAAGTGTATTTTTCATTAAAACTATTCACTTAATCCAACAATTTTCTTCCAATAGAAACCCGCGAATCAGGAAAGGGACCATTGTCGAAGCGACAACGATCGTCGAGACCGCGACCGAGACAAATCGTACAACCGTCCGCAGACCCACGACCGCGACCGACAATCCAGAGAGTACAGAGACGCTCCCAGAGATTCGGAACACGACGCCAGAGACTGGGATCGCACAGACAGAGACAGACTGCGCGATCGAGATCGCGACAGAGATCGATCGTCGTACAAACACGACAACAACTATCGCAGGACGTACGGACGATCGGACGATAGGGAACGCGAGGATCGTAAGCGACCGCGAACCCCTCCTCCCATGTCCCCGAAACGACCGAGGACGCCGCACGACGTCGCCGTCGCCGAAGTTCCCGATTTGCAAGAGATCGAACCGTTCGTCGAAGAAGAAATAACGGAACAGCCGATGACGTTGGACGTGGTCCAAAGTCCGATCAAAGAGCGCACGCCGCCGGCGGTGGAAGAAGTCGCGCAGATCGACGTCGAAGAGTTCGAACCGATCTTGAGCGACGAAGATATCCTCGACGATAACGAACATTACCAAGAGATGGATTACGATTACAACGCTTGTACCAACTCGGACGACTTGATAAAGTTGTTCGTTCCGGGTACTACGGAACTGGTGCGATATCGAGCGCCGCGCGTTTTTAAAGTTACGGAAACGGCGTTGGAGATCGAGGATAATTTGAAAACGGCCATAGTTATAACCGACGATTATTTCAATTCGAGCATCACGGAGTATTCGGTGTGCGATTTCAATCGTTTGAACACCGAGATCAAGGAGGAATTCATACATTTGTGCGAAAAATTGACCGGTACCATCGGTTCCTTGGACAATTTTCTCAACACGGTGGAATTGTACGAGGCATTGAGCGCGACGGACTTAGGTAAATGGAGCGCCGACGATCGAGCCGTCGCAGGTCAAATAACGCGTATCGTCGAAACGATGATCGACTGGTTGAAGATCGCGTTGAACTACGAAATGGCCAACATTCAAGATCAGCCGCCGTACAAAATCAGGCACATCAAGTGCGGCGTTCGTCTAGCCGAATGGTGTTGTAACAGCGAGATCTTCGTTAGGTATTTGTGGGCGAGGAATTTCGTCGTCCACGACGCCCTGCTCAACTTGTATCGTCAGGAATTTATGGCGTTGTCGATCAAACTGATGGTTTTGAAGGCGCTCGATACGTATTTAACGCGGAAATTTTCCATGGACAAGTTTTTATCTTCGGAAGGTTAGTGTCTTTCGTTTAATTTCACTCTTTAGTTTGAGTTGGTTCGTTTTTTTTAACACTTTTACATACAATTTAGCACATTGACACATCTCCGAAAGAACCAAAAATCGCCCAAATTGCGGCTTGCGCTTTTGAATAAGAACATCTTCATACAAAATCGCCCAATTGGGGCAAAAGCGCCCAATCTGACATCACTGGTAACAACACAAATTACTGTATTCCGCATTTCACTGGTTCCCTGTTTCGAAACTATTAATTTTATACGCAAGGGCGCGAAATTTAAAATGCGTTTTTCTAATGAAATTTTTATTTTTCTATTTTCCAATTTAATTGGGAATATTTTTTCATTATTCTTATTTCATTGAACTCGGCTATTCCCCGGCAAACGATTTTTATAGGTTTTTTCTATAATAATAACGTTTTATGCCACATTTCCCTACTTTGGGATGATTTGGACACCCGAATTGGAAAATTTGAGTTTACTCCTCGGGAAAACCTCGGCAAACGAAAAAAAGATACTTGTGGCACTCGGGGACTGCCGCGGTAAAGCTATTGCATAGCATTTTTTCTCAACTTATGCAATTATAATTATTTTATTTTTTTATTTATGCAGTATTTTTTTTTCTTTGATATTTTAATTCAAGTTTTTTCTTTGATATTAATTCAAGTTACTTTTGAGCGTGGTGACCGATAAGAAAACAAATTTTTTTCTTTTATCGAATAAATGAGAAGTTAATATCGTTTAAAATATTTTTATTATCTTACAATACATGTAGGTTATTCAGGAATTTGTTATCATTGAAACTATAGGTTTATGGTAACTGAAATAAGAGACATAAGTTTGAGACTTGATATCCTCTAAATATCTGGAAAATACCGCGTCAATGGTGGTCCCATATTTTGTTGTGAATTCTTGTGGATCATTATTCATTTTCAAATTCAATTTTTCCGAAAGAAAAGTTGTCAACCGCTCTGATTTTTTATCAGCGAAGTTGATGTTGAAATCGCCAGCCAAGATAAGTGGAAATTTATTACCATTTGTACCAAGTATTTTCGACCCTTCTTCAGTGTACTCCTGTAAAGTGCGATGAATAAAATGCTCTACCTCGTCCAATTTTGGATTCGGATAAATGTAAATTGCTACCATGATTATGTGTAGGCCATTTCTAAGTTTGCATGAGCACGCACAAATATCTCCAACAAATGAGCGCCTAACATTAACATCGCTAACGTGTGCAATATTTATTTCAATATTCGGAGTCATAATATTAGTAACATTATTATTATTTTGGTAAATAGCTACCCCACCTTTTGGAACAGTATCTCGTTTGAATTGAACAATACAATTGGAATTAGGTATTTCAATCGGATTATCATGCGCCATGCAAGTTTCGGTAAGAAGTAACACATTTGTTTGTCTCGTAACTGAATCTTGTAAATCGTATTTGTGACTATTTAGACTTTGGCAATTGAAAGTCATTATTGAAATGCTATTTCTATTACTAAGGAAACCTAAGACACTTTGAGTTGTCGTCTGAATACTATTTGAAGGCAGTCTTTTGAATTCTTGCAACAAAGATGCAGCCGATGCAGCTTGCCTTCGATTATTATAAAACTTGAATGTAGAATTATCGTTTTTTGTCGTGATATACAATTTTTCAATATTAGTCACCCGAGAGAGCGCAACATAAACGAGTTCCTGTTATTTTTCGTTACGGAATTTCTTGATTCGGTCGTCGCGCTCAAAGCCCGCGATAAAAGCTGTATGCAATAGCTTAATAGAAACAGGTACTCTCAGGTCTCTGCTACGCGCGTCTAACGTATAAACTCTAACTGACGCGTAGCGAGCTCCTAGAGGCATATGTCAAAATGATTTCGTTCGTAGCTAATTACAGAGGACGTCTGGAGTTCATGCAATTGTGTTTTTAGATAATTCGAACCTTCTAATTTCGATAGGCCACGTGAAAATCCCGGAGTCTAAAGCGCTAGAGTGTTATAACATTCGTATAAAATAGCGAAATTTCTCACTTTTAGAAACTTCAAATTAATTAATTAATTTGACACATGTTAGGTGTTTAGGTCTTACATTATTGTTCATTACGGAATTTCTTGATTCGGTCGCCGCGCTCAAAGCCCACGATAAAAGCTATATGCAATAGCTTAAAAAATGCACGGCAAAACCTACCATTGCTGGGAGCGCGTCGGTATTGAGATGCGGTTATCTGCATTTGATTCAGAAAGTAATTCAGAAATTTAGTGCCGGGTTTGTTTTTTGCGTAAAATTTATTGCATTTCAACAGCCAAAAAATGCATTTTTCTGAGTGCACTTTTTGAGGTTAACAAAAAAAAACGGACTCCTATTGGTTTCTCGGGGGTTTTTGGGGTTGCTGAATACGAATATGCTATCAGGTCCCCTCGGACCTTCCCCGAGGTATCCGGGGTCCTGACGCGCTGGATATCGATGAATTTCATAAAAAATTATTATTTAATGCTTGTTAACTGTTCGAGATGTGATATAAAGCTCGCTAATGATGATAACGACATGAAAAAACTCCTGCAATACCTGGTGGTACCCAGAGACCGGATATCTACGTCATCTTCTAGGAATTTGTTAATTTTTCCCTATGTAATCTCCACAGTGTGAATGAACTCTTTTTTTTATTAATTAACTTAATGACTGACCATTAACGATATGTTAACTGGTTTTGTAAAAGTTACTGTTGAATTGTAGGTAAGTCATTTATAATAACAACTCAAATCAATATATGTTTACTATTTAGTCGTAGGAATGAATCAAGTTTGTTTTCTGTGTTGAAGTCTTTCGATTACCGTTGTCGTGCCCACCTTATATGCTAAAGTCAAAAACGTATACACTTATGTATATAAGTAAAGTAACAAATGGTTTCGAAACAATCTTGATTTAGAACGAAACGTCGTTCATTTCGATGACGTCAGACTTTATATGTTGCAGGTTACAAAACGTTACTGGACGAAATCTGCAAGAACCCCCTGGTCCGTATAAAATTCGCGCTGAATTCGATCCTGAAGAAGATCAACCTGTTCGAGGTCTTCGTAAAGATGCGCACGATCTTGGTGCAATTACGAAACGACGCGTCCACCGACAACGTGTCCGCCGAAGATATCAACTTGACGACGAAAATCCTCAGTCAGATCCTGGGTTACACGCAAACCGGACCGTTCGTTTTGTCGCAACCGAAACGTTTCCTTCCTGTGGCCAGTCAGTTCGAGATCGCGCGCGACGACACCAAAAACGTGCTGATCGACTACTTCAAAATGTTCGATCTGTTGGAATCGTTCCTGTTGCTGTTGACGTATCCGAGTACGTTGAATTTGCCCGCCATCAAAACGCCCGTTTTCGAGGTGATCGAAGAACTGTTGGAATCGGTGGAGGGCTTGGAATATCTGTCGGACAATTGCGAAACGGTCAACGTCCTGTTGAAATGTTTGCTACAATCTGACGAGGAAGTGCAATACGCGATACAAAATTGCATCGAAATCCGTTCGCACAATTTGGGTTTGAACGTGGCGTACAAATTGAGGGCGTATTTTGACGTTGCGTCGCTCCTGGATTTAGGGAAAAAGTACAATTACGATTGCGGTTGTATCGAAATAATCGACCAGTTGCACGCGTTGTTTTGTCTGTCGTTCAACGCGATCGGCAAGGTGGCCTTGGCCGAAATCCTCGGCATGAAACAAAATTTCAAAGCCATCTTCCAATTTTTGACGTTCCGCGATAAATCCGAGAATCAACTGACCAAAATCAAGAAATCGCCGGGTGTCGCGTACATCGTCGATCTCATGTACCTAGTGATCGTCAACGTGTCGAACATTCCTCTTCTAGAAAAATTTTCGAAGGACATATTGCACGTGATCAACTATCTGGATATATTCGAGGAGCCGGTCCTGGCGAAACTCAACGAAATACGCACGTACGTGTGTCCGTTCGAAACGGCCAACGTGTCCTACGACAACGTAACGCCTTTCGTCGAAATGATACAGAAGGATATCGACGACGTCACCTCGTTCCCCGGCCAATTGACTACGAGTTTGCGCGTGTTGCAACACCTCGGCACGTCGCGACACTCCAACAAGACGCCCGTGTTGTCCGAAAATCCCCTGAACAACTACGTGGAACTCAAGTACAAGCACGTGATCTTGCAATTGTTTTCGGGCGACGGTACCGCCACCCTGTTGAAAATTCTGCAGAAACTGTGCGAGTTCTACGAACAACCGAGCTTGTACTCGTCGAATTTCGTGTCGCAACAGGGTTTGACGACGTTGAACGTGATCGAACCGTGCGTGGTGTTGCTGAAACAAATGCTGACGTACGTGATACAGTGCCGTAATACGAATTTTAAAGATTTGACGGCGATTCCGGTCCTGCTTCAAACGTACAACGTGTTGACGGCTTATCCGCACACTTCGCCGCATTTCCAGGGGGCCCAGAGGGTCTGTGAACATATTATCGATACTCTTCTAGTGTACACCCAACCCGTATCGGAAGAGATTCATGAGACGGATTCGCTCAATAAGACACTATGGAGCATGATGTGCGGTGAAGTCATCAAGTATATAACTTCCGCGCCGTATACGTTCATTTCCGGTTTGTTGATATTCTCGGAATTGCTACCGTTGCCTCTACCGATTCAAACAAGCGACGATCTGACCAGCGACGAATCCACGTGGGCCATCAATTTGCGTAAATTGTGGGCCGCCCATTTACATCCGCACAACAACGGTATCCAAGAACTAGTCGTACGTTTATGCACGACCACGCATCAGCATCTGCTCAATTTGTTGCGTAGAATTTGCGTGCAACTGGCAGATTTGGCGGCGAATTCCGCCGTCATGATCATCAAAGGCGTGGTGGACGCGGTACACGAGGCGGTGGCGCCTAAGTCGGACGACAAAGATGTCGCCAAATTGGGACCATGTTCCGGACATTTGGCCCGATTGCTCAACTTTCTCGCGTGCTTGGTCACGCACAACACGTTGAAATGCGCCTTCTTACATCTCATCCAAGCCAACGTCGACGAAAAATACGCGTCACTGATCGACACGTTCACGCAAATAGTAAAAACCAATAGTTCGACCAATCATCACGTCCAAGCGCAAGAATGCGTCCTGAGCATCGTGCAGAGTCTTTGCGACACGGAAGTGACCTTGTACCAGAACGGTAACGCGGAAGTGACGGACGTTTCGTCCAATTTGTACTTGGCCAACGCGCTGCCCGTCAAAGAGCTCCTGGTAACGTTCACCGGCCTGATCGTCGATCATCTGATGACCGATAGTTTTTTCGTTACGTATTTGCCGGTGGTGCGATCGCTGTTGCTGCTGACCGAACACGATTACGGATTTTATTATTTGCGCGAGAATTTGGTGAAAAAACCGGGGCTGTTCGTCACGCTGTTGGAGAAGTTGGCGGGGAGTTTTTCGAAAAGTAACGAAGAGTGCATATCGATCTTGAGTACGTTGGTCGAGTTTTTCCGCGTCAGTTTGATACCGGAAGAGGTGGACGAGTCGCTGTTGTATCTGCCTAGGAAGATGAAATTGACGTTGGCTGAGTTGAAATCGTGCATCGGATGGATCCAGGATAAGGACCATGCGGAACACCCGATTTCTATCTTGGAAAATTTACTAAGGGTGAGTATTTTTGTTATTTCAACATAGTATCGTTGTTTAACTGTTCAATAAACTTCAAACTACATCAAAATAATCAGGAAACGAGCAAACTAAAACTATTTATATGATCAAACAATAGATAGAGATGTCTACATTGAATAGAATCAGTCATTACATGATGAAAATCCATTGACACACATGTCATGCACTCACGGTCGGAACCTTGTCGACTCATCATTTGTTATGCTACAATAAGTATAACAAATGTGTTGTATCATTATTATCACATAAGAAAATAGAATATTGTGAGTTATATAATTTAGGATGAATCTCTTCGGGATATCACACGAGCTATCTGATTTATAACTTTAATAATAATCTTAGGATAGATGATTATTGGAATTTTACCTAATTGGGAGAATTACTAAGTATTTGGTGATCGTTCAATAAGATATCGGACTGACTGACTGACGTAGGGGCTTAACTGAATACACTAGTTTTCAGGAGAGCGTCTTAAAGATTTCATAGTTTTTTGACGTGAAATTTTGAACAACAGTTTATTTTGGGACGTTTACGTTGAAGAATCGATAAAATCTTCACTTTACGTCTATTGATAGACCATTAACAAAATAGCTTTTTTGGCGCAGTCGGTAGGATATGGCTTAACTGAATACACCAGTTTTAGGAGAGCGTCTCAAAAATTTTAAAGTTTTTTGACGAGAAATTCAAACATTAGTATTTCATTTCAAGTGGGTTACTATTTTTTATCAAAATATGAAATGTGAAACGCGATTTCGTGGTTCGCTGGAGAGGTCTAAATTTATTGACGGAATTCTCTCGAATTTCATCAATGATCAAATCAAATTTCAACGTTCACGTTCGGAATTGTTGCTGGTATATTGGCTTAGACAGGAAAACCAAGTAGAAAGAATTCGAACGGTGACAGCTCGCAAGATTGTAGAAGGTCAATTTTGGTCTCGGGCCAGGATATGACTGGGCCAGTGAATTCAAGATCCATAGTTTCTATTAATTTTTCATAATAACAACACGTTACAACGTGTAGCGTTCCATGTCAAATAATAGCAATATATTTACATGGCAGCTGTCAAATTTTCAGAAGTATGTTATGACCGAAACAATATTGCCGTGAAATTTTGAGCAAAAGTTCATTTTGGGACAACATTTATGTCATATTGCGTTGAAGAATCGATAAAATCTTCACTTTACGTCTATTGATAGACCATTAACAAAATAGCTGGCGCAGTCGGTAGGATATGTAGTCGATGAATCTGTAAAAAGATATCCATCACTTTCTGCACTGACAGCCGAGCGGCCTTAGGAGCACTTTGCGCCCACATTGCGCCCACAGCATGACTTCTAGGCTTTTCTTGGAGTGCAGGGTTGAATTAGCCAGAAGGAACAAACTCCAGCTAGTGTGGGTACCTGCCCATTTTGGCGTGAAGGGACACGAAGTGGCCGATGAATTGGCCAAACGGGGTTTCTTGATCGGAATTTCATCAACCACCGGGCTCCACGTCCTCAAGGAGCTACTGGATAGACAGTGGCTCTCGGTGTGGCGTGATTCCCCCGGCATGAGGCAGGCGAAGCTCCACATCAGGGAATTCTCGCCTAAACTCTCTAAAACCCTACATAGTAGAGTAGCAGGAGATGCCTAAAATGGGTGACAGGACTCCTCACAGGACACTGTCATGTGAATAAATATCTACACACAATGGGCATTGTTGAAGACCCAGCTTGTACTAGATGTGAAGACGCGGATGAAACTGCTTCACACATCCTAGCAGAATGTCCAGCACTGGCTCCTCTCAGGCTAAAACCCCTCGACAGTACACATATGCCGCTTCAAGCCATAAGACATCAGTCCATGCAAAATATTAGCCTTTGGCACTGCCTCAGGCCTGCTGGACTGATTCTTGTTTCAAGGGGCGCACAATGGATCCAATCAAGCGGTCTAAGTGTTCCGGACTCGTCCGCCTCCGTTTTGATTGATTGATTGATATCCATCACTTATTCCATTGCTGCAGACGAGTTATTTAATAATCGAGATTAGTCTATCGGTCATTAATAATGACAACACTGTTCCAATCTGAGAATGCATGAGCAAAAAATGTGGATAACACCATTGAAAATCACACAAGGGTTCGTTCATTGACTTGCAAGGAACGCAATGTCTTATCAGGTTCGTTGCTGGGTTATGGTAGAAGTTTCGTATGGAACTTAGACGTAGGGGCAGATCGTTGGAATCACAACACTGGGTACGAAATGTGCTGTATGGTTTTAATGTTCACTACATTGTACTTTCTAATACTAACTTACACTGCCCAAGAACTAACTGCACTAGCTAACTTACTGAACTTACTTCTTACTATCATCTAATGTACTTAAACATCTATTCTCAAGTTCATTGTCCTCCCTAGAACATCGTAGAAAGGTGGGAGACCTCTCCCTTTTCTATAGATATTTCGTCGGTGTTCATCAGAAATATCGTCTGTTATTCCACCACGAGATTCCAGATACCCGGACTAGATGAGCTCAAACTAGACACCCCTTCATCGTCAAACTCGACACCTGTCAAATATATTCCTACCAGTCTTCTTTTTTTAGCGAACAGCAAAGTTGTGGAACTCTTTGCCTTGTGAGGTCTTTTCCTATGCTTATAACCTTCAAAACTTGAAGAATAATACGAATGCGTATCTCCTCTCCCTACATTCCAATGCTGGCTCACACGATGTTCTTCGAACATTATAGATTTTCCTATCGTGTTGTCAGAGTATCAAAAAAAAATTCAACCAACACACGAATAATCGAAATTGTAACACATTACTGTTATATGTATATGAATATGTATCACAAAACCACTGCAAAGCAAGTTTTTTATAGTGATTGACGTCATAACGTGAAATGTGAGAATACGACTGACACTATACTTTTTTATTATCAATAAATACAATGTTTTAAAAATTGCACACTTAGAATTTTCATGAGATGCGGCCGAACGAAGAGAGTGATGTTGTAGACATCTCTGTTTTGCAGAAAATTGTCGAAGGAGACAACACGTTCGACAGTCTACTCGAAAACGTCACCGGCATATTGAAACTGCTCCAAACGGAAAATGCCGACATCGTCCGAGAACAATACGTCGAGCCGCTATTACCCAGTCCGGAATCGTTGCTGATGCAATTTACAAACAGGACCGTAGTCAGTTCGGCCGATGTATGTAACGAACGTCTCACGACGGGCTTCTGGTTGGCGGCGCCCAATGTGGAAACGGACGTAGAAGTTGAAAATGTAACGAAACGTTTTTTCGTTTTTATTGCATTTTATTGATTATCGTGAGTTTTAGATACCTTGCGATTTGATGGAAGTTTGTCGTCAAAATCTTCCCGCCGACTTTAATCTTACAAGGGAAGTGGAAAAATTATGCAGGATATGCCCTTCGGACGAGATTAGTGAGAAAGAGAAAAGACTGGACGATCAGAAATCCAAAATGAAGAAACCTTACAGTAAGTAGCGATATGTCAAAGCCAACTTATCCGTTTTTCATGTTAAATCTGTGTTGTGTTGTATTTTAGTAACGCCAATAAGAACTAGAGGATTCCCACGAACTGTCCAACAAAGGCCGGATTTATTCAGATCTAGACCGCCGAATACGTCAAGACCGCCGTCTCTTCACGTCGACGATTTCGTAGCTTTAGAAACGTGCGGGGCACAACCAACCGGCCCGACAGGTTACAACAAGATCAGTAGGGAACTTTTAGCGTGTTCACGCAATACGAGAGGCACTAGGGGTAGGGCGTTTGTGACGTCAGAACGAGCGGTACAGTATAGGCAAATGTAAGTGTTACAACCAAAATAACGTTCTTTTGTTTATGAAGTTCTTTTGTTAGGTCGTGGTGGGGAGCTGGAATGGGCAGAGGACCTTATTAGATGTTATGTGATGCATTTTAATTTGTCGATGTTATTTAATTAATATAAGTTAATGTAGTTTTTTGCGTTTTATTTTTTTATCTCGAACTGTCATGTTCAGACTTGTAAGGTAAGTGACCTTTTGTGTTTAATGATCCCAAATAGCTCACTAGGATATTTTAAACTCAGGGCTCGTAGTGATACGTGTCCTTAGATTCTTGATTGATCGGATTATCCAGAGCGCCAACTGCTTTAGCAAAGAAAAGTTAAGATAGAATCCTCAATGAAAAATTTCTGGAACTACGAGGTGCATAAATGTTGATGATGATATCAGAGAAATAAAGACAAGTTTCAACTTAACAATTTGGTTTTAATCCTCTAAGGAATTATAATTTGAACAAAATTAGTTTGATTAATAACATACTTATTTCATAAATTAACAAAGTTCAATACTAGAATTCTTAATAATTTAAACTTTATAAAGGAATATAATTTTTGAACCGAAGGTTCAAATTTAAGAAATTAATTTGTAAATGAAAACAATCTTGGTTAAATATCATACACAACTGATTATGAAAATTTAGTAATTCCAACTAAGAAAAATGTTACCGTCATTAAATCTTGGATGAGCTTGGAGGAAGTGCTCTGCCAGGAATTCCCCTCTAGAACACGACACGGGAAAAAGGATGAAGACATCTCGATCGTTTAAAACCTGTAATACAGACAATACGAGCAATATAATCCCACAACTGATTATGTTATCTTCCAAATTGTTAAAAGGAGTGAAATCTTGAAGATAATTGTAAAATACAATATTAAAATCTGAAAGCGAATATTTGGATAATATGTTACCTATTGAAGTTATGACAATTAATACTATAAATTATATAAAAAAAATGGTAGTGTTGAAAAAATTAAAGAGTGAATTTACAAGAGAACAATTAGATAATAGTTTACAAAGTATAGTAGACTGAAATTCTGCTCCTAGATACTAAATGAATAATCTGTTCAAGCAATATCAGATGATTTACTCGGTGATCCCATAAATCAAAAAATGAGAATTTCGGCTTTATTTAAGTTCACCCAGATCAATAAATATTCCGACTAACCTAAAGAGACATATCCTTTGCAAATTTACATGTTCTAAATATTGTGTCTGGCGAGTATCCAATAGTAACATCTTGAAATTTGCATTCCGTAACCGTATAATCCGTGAGTTGATACAGATCGTCCAACGCCTCGTTCAGAATTTACCTAATTTAGGACCTATTGAACAATGAGGTAACCTTGCTTAGGTATCACTATTACACATATGGTCCACTTTGAATGTTATATCAATCTCATTATATAACTTATTGATATAACATGTAAAGAATTGAACAAATAGAGTAATGTATGGAACTTACCTAATTTAGGACTTATTAAAGATATACCCTTATTATCTTTACATTACAAGGGTGCTCTTAACACCCAACCCCAACATAATTAGCACTTAACAACCTTTTTTTTTTTTTTTTTTTTCTGTTGAGCTGTCAGCTTTTATCTATCGCTTCAGGTAGTGCAGGACTCACTCAAGTTCGTTAGAGCATACCTGCTAAAACCTCTCATATCTTCATCCATATCCCGGGACGGTTTATCACATTACTTCAGGATATGGACTGCGTCTTTCTCTTAGTATGTCGATTTTATATCGAACTGAGTTTCTTTAGGTGTTTATTTGTGATATTTACGTCGATTAAACGTAAATATCTACTTCGTTGTTTACGTTGATGGTCACGTTTTGTTTATACCGTAATATGGTTGATGCCCAATTTTACGGTATTTTGTTTTAGTGTTTTATCCTCTGTGGATAAATTTCTATTTGTTTCGTACTTTACCGATGTTACGGTTTCTGGGTTCCAGTACTCGAACGCGTTATGGATCTTTCCTGTATGTATCTGTACCGAAATATTGCTTTTCCACAATATTAAGGTACCCTCAGTCTCAGTACTCTATCGGTTCGTTGATATTTCCTGACTGTTTCGTTTTAACCATGTTGTTCTGGTTTCTGGGTTTCCAGTACTCCATCACGCTATGGATGTTTCCTGTAGTGTCTCGTTTTGTACCATAATATTGTTTTTCCCAATATTATGGTACCTGTGTTTCAGTACTCAATCTGTTTGTCGATCTTTCCTGTGTGTTTCAGTAAGTTATCTATGATGGGATAACTTACTCTTCCGGAACATATGGTTCTCCGTATCAGCCGCAATCTATCCGTCACCCTCTTGTCAGGAACATGTGACTGGGAGTCCCACATTCTATCCGGGGTCTGGGTGCCTGTTGGTCCGCGGGAGCATGTCTACTCCTACCCTTGACCCTGCTGGCAACAGGGCCATGAGCATTCCCCTATCCGCCACCTGGGGACGCGCCTGGTTGCGGTTTTCAGGCTCCGCGCAAAAGAAGAGGCTCCTGCTTTCCAGGAGCACTGAACAACCTGGGCGGATAAATGTTCCCAATACCTACAACGTAAAACGATTGCTGTGGCTATTTTCTTAGACTACCGGACTTCCTCTATACAACACACCTGCTAGAGGGTTCGAACCAATCGTAAGTGATTGGATTGTGCCGACATTACTACAGGGGGCAAGGTTTTGGGTTTAGGGTCTTCATAGGGCGATGTTCTTCAGCCTCTTCTGTGATCACTGCTTGTGGATGGGCTTCTTGACTCTCCTTTGAGAATTGCATCAGACCTAACCAATATAGATAGGTGATTTCTGTCACCAAGATATATTAGACACGGTATTAGGCTGATGTGAGATTATTAACCCCCAAAAAACAGTTATAGTAGTGGACTTCACTAGAAAAGGAGACTGGACAATTTAGTGCCGCCCTCCCTGATGAGTAAAACTATTCAATTTGCGGAAAAGGCTATAAACTTTCCGAAAACAAGAGCAAAGCTGGTTAAATCTTACTCTTATCGGTCTGTATTTACGAAGACTGGGCCTAGTTGAGGACGCTCAATATAATATATGCCTCGAGGATAATGAAACGACATAACATATACTCTGTAAATGTCCAGCTGGGGAAATAACCAGATTTGAGAATTCAGTTAGGCACATCTACCAGAAGATGGTCGACTTCATAAACAAAGTGAACCAACAGGTGAGCCACAATGGCCGGCAGACTCACCAGAAACCTAACCTAATCCCTATCTGAGCATACCTAAATTAAGAATTGTAATTTTGTATCCAAATTCCTTATTTTAGTAAAAAAAAAACAACATTGACCATTGATAAACAGTTTATTTTAGAAAAACAATAACAGTTTTGCAAAATTTGATATTGTTCGACTTCTTATCACAAAATCATTTAATCTACAAGCATTTTCATAAAATATGTTTATTATAATCCAAATATAAATAGTTCAATTGCATTTTTAGTTTCGGTGAAACCCAAATGCAATTTTCAAAGATTTAAGAGTAACATCGTCGGTGCTAGTGTTGTCTATATTACAAAATAATGTTTTGACCTCAGTGTGGAAAACCACGTATCTCATGTACTCTCAAAACACACCTTAGCGATAAAATTAATAATATTTATGTCCACCATCTTCTAAACTGTAAAATGAAATCCGCGTCAGGTCGAGTGTTACTGAGGATTAACACACGATTTTTGCGTCAGAAATTCGTCATTTCGAACACTTTTGGTAAAACATTTATACGGCATTCTTGCGTCATCCGCCTCACAATTGACACTTCATAATGATTTTAACAATGCTAATAAACCGTTGGAGCGACAAGAGAGGTAATAGTCGCGTATCGATCGTGTTGAAACACGTTTTCTGCAAACAGACCCGACAGATATTAAGATATTATGAACTCGACTCACATTCTTCTGTTAGGCGATCTCTAATGTCTCGAACTATACGGGACTGTGTCCACATAAGACAGTCTAAGAAAGTTATATTCTATGTTATTTGTTTCTATATAAAAAAAACTGTTTCTTTTTCTTCCGTCATCTTATCTATAGTTAGTGTTTCAGAATCTGCGGATGGGTTCTGTACAAAATATTAGCAAAACACAATTTTTATGATCCTCGATTATAATGATTTTGCACCTTTTATTTAATTTTGGATTCATTACAATTGTGTTTTAAAAACTAATATTATTGTCAGAAGACAGAAAACCTCATAGACAAAAAAATAAAAATATAATTTTTAACAATTTCTATAATACAAAAATGTAATCCGAAAAATATTTTTGGTTGACAAAAAACCAACATTCGCATTCAATTAAAATGATTATTCAATTTTTATTTGTCCTGAAAACTTATTTTAAGAATTTTCTTATAAGACTAGACACCGACAGTGTTAATCAATTATTCATGAAAATGTCATATAACCAAAATAAACAAAATGGTATCGATAATTAATAACAAATTCAAATAACTTACACAAACACTAACTACAACAATATAAATTTATTTATTACAGCAAACAATGGCATTGCTGCATAACAAAATTTTATTTGCTAAATATTCTTTTTATTATTTTAATCTTTTTTCTTAATAAAATATTAGAAGTGATGCAGATAGACATTTCAAATGGGACAATAATTATATTAGTATTATTAAATTTATAACTAATCAGTCTACAAATAATAAAATACTCAATATTCTAAATATTTTTACAATGAAGTGTATAAAGTCCAATATGGCATTTTTAATAAATAGAATAAAGTTGAATTCATTACTCAATTCGGAAATAATTAATTAATTTGAAGAATTAAATTAATTGTAATTATTTTGGATCTTTGTCTCATATTTATTTGTGATATACTAAAAAAGTTCGATATCCGTTGCCATATTCAATTAAATTAAGATAAAAAATGAGTTAATAAAACCTAAATTATTCTAGTTCAACCAAGTTTTTTTCAAAATGAAGGCCTTTTGGATTATCATAACAAATAATCCAACGTTTCCTTGAAAAATCATTAATAAATTATATCAAAATTGTTTTAATTCATTAAAATGCAGAACCAAATATTCAAATACATCAGAAATGGGTTATGACATGTATTAACCCCAAGGGAAGGCTTTTTCACTGAAACATTTTTGTGATTAAAATATACTGGAAGTTTATATTCGAAGAGATTGTTTCAATGAAACTTAAAGTTGCATATGCATGAGTCTGAAACTAAATAACACTCAATTATCTACAATCCTCAATTAAATAAATAATAATAAAGGAGAAATCAAATGAATCTTTAGAAATAATTACCCATTTTCAGTCAAATAAGGTCAGACATTCCCACAATATCTCAGTTAATTTGACCATGAAGCTGCTATTTAAGGAATAACTATGTACAAGAAGCATCGGTACTGTGAATAAATATACAATCAAAAATGTTATACATACTGACCAAGTTATGTTTGCAGCCCCAATCTTGACATCAGTCTATGACAGGAATTCTATACATTTAAATGTTCCTGTGACTATAAAAAATTGAATTCAAACTGCGGATCACTATATTTTAATATTACCCAAATGTTTGAATCACAATAATGAATAAAATTATTGAAATGGGAAGAATACAATATATACACTTGAAATTATAACAAGATAACCAACATGACTAGTGGTAAATGTAGGAAGGTTAAAAAAATAACTTCATCCTTCTTTGAAATGAATGAACCATAAGGTGTTTGCAAGTTACTTATTATTATTGTTGTTGTTTGAGCCTGTTATAAAAGCATAAAGTCTTTTGCCCCACCACGATTCTAAATCGAATGGCTTGAAATCGTGAAGTAAAGGGCAGGGTTCTTCCTCATAGTAAGTTATCGAACAGTCACCTGAAATGCTTAAATCAAAGTTTTATACTACAATTATTGCAATTCTTACTTTTCTCACTCGGACTAAGATCTGAGCAATCTTCTTCCGCACATACTGCAAGCCATGCTGGAAATAATAGAAAATTTACATTTATTCATAGATTGAAAATTAAATAACTTTAGTCACATGTTTTGTACTTTACCTTGTCCCTAAACTCTTTTCATTTGGACATATTGTTACAACGATAGTGTATGATAAATGAATTCCTTCATATTGCATCACTTGAGAATGATGGTGACAATTTAACCATTCAGTTACAAATAACTCAAAAGTGTGCTACATATAACAATAACCAATATTTATTGGTATATCATGTTAGTTACTCACATTCATTGATAAATTTTATGATTTCTTCGTGCTCTGGGGTTATGTCCTGTTGCTGGGAATGATTTGCAAGTGATTTCTTATGAAACACAGGTTTAGGCATACTGCAATAAAACAGCTACTAATTAAACAGTCCGCGGTTCTTTTTATCCACTTACTTTGACATCTCAACAATTGCAATTTCTGCCGTTTTAGGCTTATTGTGGTCAGGATAATTCTTTTGGGATATACCTGAAACAAAATAATAGGAATTGTATAACAAATGCAAGTTGAAGGTTGGAAGATCGTACCTCGCCTTGTAGTTTTAGCAACTATCTTACTTGGACCTTTCACATTGTACATTATGTTGCTGACTTGAAAATTGTCCACTTTCTTCTTCCGTACTCTGGAAAATAGAAATGAAAGTTCAAACTACGAAGTGGTCTGCGCAGATTATAGATTTGCGATTATTGGTTACGTCATAGAAGTAACAAATATATCGTCATCCCTTAATAAAATATTGCTCTATGGTTCAAGAACATTAAACAATTCTAGTAGAAGATGGAGAATACCATCGACATTATGTATATGTCGATGGAGAATACCCATAGAGATAAATAATAGAGTACCTGTTTAAAGAATTGAGGGACTCCCTGTAAAAAAAACGTAGGGAAATTTAGCCCGCCTACTTGTGACGTATAATGCGCGGTGGCGACATACGCAACGACGCTAAGTGCATGAACATAAACATGATACACCGCGCGCTTTAAAATGGGTAGGGCGACGTACAAAAATACATAGGGCTTACGTATAACAGGTACTCTATTCTTGATCTCTATGAGAATACCTCATACTGCAACATAATATGTCAAGTGACGTCATTGCGATACCTTCCGCGTTATTCGTATTCCGTAGTGAACTTGAAGTTGCAGCGACAGCTTATATAGGAGACGTGGAGCAGTCCATTGGACCACCTCCACAATTATTGTTTAATGTCCTTGGGTTTCGTCATAGAGACATCTCTATGGGTTTCATCTATGCAATAATTCACCAGAGAAGTGACATAATTATATACCTTTATAGCTGTTGAATCACAGAATATTTTGTTTGAAGTGAGGTTAGGATTATGTTCCTTATTTCTGAATTCTGACTCTAAAAATTTAATTACCAAATAGATGTGTTGTTGAAATGTCTGCAGCTATTGTTCAACAAGCATTAGAAATTGTTGACCCGGAATCTGGAATTTTAAAGAAGGGTATGACTGGTATAATGCATAATTTTGAATTACTCATCTATAAATTAATTTTAGGTAAGAATGGAAACAAGAAGGTGAAGAAAATTTTCGACTTTCTCCCAGAAAACCACAAGTTGATTGTGAAAAATTCTGGACCTTTTCGAAAAGGTAATGTTACAATTGCTAATTCATTTCTTTGTATTAAAAAAACAGCTAAATATCAATATTTTGCATTCTCTTTGAAGGATATAAACAAAATCTACTATCAACTTCCAATAAACTTACGGTTACTGAAGCTAGAAGAATTTATAAATCCAAAGATCAGATTTTCCAAGAGAATGTAAAGAAACTAAAACTAATTAAGGAACTTACAACTTTGGAACTGGATTCAAAAGTAACAGATAAGGTAAATCAAATTCATATTTGAGTCAATTTTGCTATAAGAATTAAATAAATAAATTTCGGGTTCTTAGGAATTAATTATATATATACATTATAATTTTTTAGATTATTGAACGAGCTGTTACGAAACGACCAATAGCATCCAAACAGAAGACTAAAGAAGACAAAGAAACTATATTTACGGAAGAGGACTTCAAGAAATTCGAAGAGGAATACTTTGATGATGGCCCTATCTGACAGAAACATAGGAATTTCTGCCTTAACGTTAAGTGTCTCCGGACTTCTGTACCTGTTTTTTAGTCTGATGGTTGTTCCCATCTTACCCTTAGAGAAAGACAATCCTCTGCTAGCACTTACACCTTCAGTTGCTTTGTTGTTAACCTGTGGTTTATTTGGATTAGTGTTCTTAGGTAGTTTATCTATATTTACTATATACATGATGTACATAAGTAATAGGTGAATAAATTTACAAATTGCAGTATTATTATAAGAACCTGAATGCTCAATTACAAGATCCCCATAATTTATCATGAACAGAAATGAAATAAGTCTTCACTACTGTGTCGAAACTTATTCCATTTTAAATTGAAACTAAATTATAAATTATTAATTAAGAAAACTATTTTATATGAACAAGATCATCACAACAAATCTCCAGCCAAGATGAAAATTACCTTAGGAAAATTTAATGTTTCTAAATATTTTAAATTCTCTTAGACTGGATCCAACATAATAAGACATTTTTCTTTGTTAGGGGCACTTGCCTTTTACATAAATAATTTCCCAATATGCAGGTTTTAATTATAAAGAAACAATGACCATAGAAAATGTTCATTTTTACCTTTAACTTTTAGGGAGTTTTGACAATTTTGGTATGTTCCAATTTAGGAATTTCGTCAAAACTGCAAATTTGATAGAAATTGTGAAAAACTACTCATGTATCTGTGGAGCACAGGCAGCATACATTTTTTTAACATCTGAAGGAGTAAACAGTTCCTTCTATGAGAATGTATGACTAATGAAATTGTAATTAAGATTCTTGACCCAGTATGAATTATACAGGGTGGAGTCAGTTTTTTGTAGACAAACTCCAACAGGAGATAGAAAAGGTGTCTTCAAGAAGAAAAGTTCCTATAAACATATGTCTTAGAGGTACAGGGTATAGAAATTGAAAAAAAATTTCGTTTTTTGGGAATATCTCCGGAACCGTTTATCGTACAGAAAACCGCTTTTCTAAGCATTTTCTACTCATAGTAAGCTGTTTTGTGCGATAAAAATTTTTTTTTTAGTCATAATTGGTGAAGATATTGAAGGGGTAGTAGGTGTTTTTCTCCCCAACTTCTACGCCGCTGGACAAAGTACGGTTTTGAGACGCCAATGTTTTCTACACAAAAAAGGTACTAGTCATAAGCTCTGAAGTTGACAGTTTTCGAGAAAAATCAACATTTATGTTGAAAAACATGGTCAATTTTTTGGTTTTGTTACTTGTTCTAACGTTTAAATCAATTTTGTTAAACAAAATTTATTCAAACGTTAGAACAAGTAACAAAACCAAAAAATTGACCATGTGTTTCAACATAAAAGTTGATTTTTCTCGAAAACGGTCACCTTTAGAGCTTATGACCAAGAGTACCTTTTTTATGTAGAAAACATTGGTGTTTCAAATGGCCGTCTCAAAACCATACTTTTTCCAGTGGCGTAGAAGTTGTGGAGAAAAACACCCACTTCCCCTTCAAAATCTTCACCAATCATGACTAAAAAAAATGTTTGTATCGCACAAAACATACCTTACTATGAGTAGAAAATGCTTACAAAAGCTGTTTTCTGTACGATAAACGGTTCCGGCGATATTCGCAAAAAACAATTTTTTTTTTCAATTTCAACACACCGTATCTCGAAAACGAAGCCTTCTACATTTATTCTTAAAAACATCTGTTCTATCTCCTGTTGGAGTTTGTCTAAAAAAAACTAACTCATCCTGTATATTTAAATTCTCGGGAAATTGGTCACATTAACACTTTGTTTCATGTTTTCGTCTTTACGTACGTTTCGGTCTCACGACCATCATCAGAAGACTTATTATGCCAAAAAGGTTTTTTTTTTAAACTAATTATAGCACAAAGCGTCCATATCGCACCAATTTAAATCAAAAATGCCCACGTCGTCGAAACGAACAGAACCACGAATAATCGAAATTATACCGTCAATATTTCAAGTATAAAATTTAACAAGAATCCACTATTCAGTAATATTCTTATAATATACAAGCGCATGTTGGTATAGTGTCTCAACGACTGGAGATCAAAACTCTAGTGTTAGTATCTACTCTTGAACCAGATGTAACGATTTACGAGGTACTTGAAAAAGGTTGCAGACCTGTATTGGAATATTACATTTGAGCATTCTTCCTAAAACATACTTTCAACATTATAAAGACACATGTAGGAATTTGCAAGAGTTTTAATTAATCAAGTTAGTATAAACCTGACTTAATGTCTGAATATCTGTTCTATGATTTACAGATTTGGAGTCACGTTTCATGTGAATCATCTCCACAATAGATCTTTTATAATAATTCGTTTCCTTAGTTAAAATATAACATTTTTGTAATCAAGTTGATGGTTACAATCAAAGCAGTGTTTAGGAAGTGCGGTGGAATTTTCTAATATTTTGTTTCTTGTGCTATACTTATGGCCATACATTCTTTTTTGTAAATATTGTTTAAAATTTACAGTTATAAGTCCCATCGCAATCTAAGCAATTTAATTCGTATACTATGTGAAATTTAAATATATTGTAACGAAGTGCCCTCGTTCCCTAAAAGTTAATTTACTCCCCTGGCTAAAGAGGAATAACATCGGCTAGCCTGAGATTTTAACGCATCAAAGTTTTGTACATCCTATGTATAAAAAGTTGAAGCTAAAAGTAGATAAGGAAATTCATATTCAAATCTCCGCCGGCTGCCAGAATCTCAGGCCGCCTCTGACGTGTTATTTCTTTTGGCACCAAACCAGTATAAAAGGAGAACGGTTTTCTCACAGAGAGGATAGCAGAATCAACCGCCTGACCGTCCAGCTGCTCCGATTCCGATATTGTTATTACCGAGTACCGATTGTACAAATTAATACAACGCCGTTAATTTTCCGCGAATTTATTTTTAATTTAGTTGTTATAATTTTTGTCCGCGCTCCGTAGAATCCGCTCCGATACTTTGACCAAGTCCGAAGGTAAATATTCTACAACTAACTCCAGTTTCAGCTTACATCCCGTAAACCAAATAATTTATTTGTGTTGGGGAAAAACCGACTGTTTGCCCTCAGATCTCCTTTACCGTAAACCGAATAATCTATTATTTGCGTTGGGGAAAAGATCTGACATCCCTACAATTAAACCAACCTCTCACAAACCGAATAATTTATTATTTGCGTTGGAGAAAAGACCTGACATCACTACAACTAAATAGACATCTCGTAAACCGATTAATTTATTAATTGCGTTGGAGAAAAGACCTGACATCTCTGCGTTGATATAGACTTCCCGTATACCGAGTAATTTATTATTCGTGTTGGGGAAAAGACCGGACATCCGTACAAATAAAGAAACCGCTCATAAACCGAATAATTTATTATTAGCGTTGGAGAAAAGACCTGACATCTCTACAATTAAATGAACCTCTCGTAAACCGATTAATTTCTTAATTGCGTTGGAGAAAAGACCTGACATCTCTGCGTTGATATAGACTTCCCGTATACCGAATAATTTATTATTCGTGTTGGGGAAAAAGACCGGATACGAACGGAACGAATATTAGTCGTAAACTGTAAACAAATAAACATCTGTATTTTACTGGTGAGGAATCTATCAACTTATATCTGTCACATTTCATTCAACGGGAAATATACGACCCTGGACCACTCATTCCGGTGGTGACCCCTTCCTACTAGTCCGTATAACTAGAAAACTATCTTGTACCGAGAAAGGCGGTCACAATATAATCGTAAATTAAACCATAATTATTAAATGAATTGAACTATAAACTGATATTCAGTTACATGTGTTCTGTAATGTCTTTATTTTTGGTTTATATCTCGTACATAAATTCAACATTAGATAGCATAAAATCATTACACTTACAACTAGAGGAATGTAAATAATCCAATGTTAAATAGTGTGAGCCATCAGAAAATTTCCCCCTAGCAAATATAATTGTTGTCTACCAGCATAAATACCAATAATCTCTTCACTTGGTATATTGATAACTTGTTGTTGGGCTACTATTCCTACTCTCGTACCAGTCTTCCTATTCTTCAACTCTCCTGAACTAACTACGTTATTTTGCCGATAAAGGAAAAGATGCCTTGTTGACTCACATATCGCAGTATAGTCCACATTAGATGGACAAACAATAAACTTTTTCTGTCGTTTCGAAGCCTACAACAAGGAAATCAAATGTAATCGTTTAAACCATGTTTCATACAATTAAATCTAGTGAGCTTGATGGCCCGATAGTTGAATTAGTTCATTTAGGAAATGTTGATATATGAAATGGACGAATTACCTGAATGTAGCCAATTGCAAGGAGACTATTGATGTGATTGATAGAAAACTCATCATTTTCGATGCACGGTTGCCATAAACAAACGTCAACATCATGTCGGATACCAAGAGCTGGAGGTAAATGTTCTTCTACGTTAGTTGTAAGTAGAATTTGATGAGTTCCTAAATTGACTTTGTGTGTTACTTCATGAGATGTGGAACATAATCTCTCGAAGGTAATACAGCGGTCATATTCAAAATCACAATCTTCCACTTCCTGACTGTTAAATGTAGTGCCGGCAGGAAGTTTATCCTGTGAATATAAATCATAAATTCTCAATTTGTGAATATTTCAGGGCAATTAATATGTGACTTTTTTGAAATATACGATTTAGTATGGACATTTTTACCTCATTTTCGCTGCATAAATGAGCCAGTTGTTCATGGATTTGCTCAGTGTTAGAAATAAGTTCACCATTTTCATCTCCAACAACCAATTCTGACCAAACAAGATTAGAAACGTCTTTGGTTAAATTTATCTCTAATACATCATCGTTTGTGCTCCACACAGTTAGATCATTATTAATATTATTAGATAATTTCCCACTCAGTAAAATCTCACCATTATATTTTATATCTATGTTGGTTTCGTCACTTTTGACGACACTCGATTTCATGACGTTTTCTGGTAGCTGGACTTTAATTATAACCTTTTCATCATCTTGAAACCATTGGTATTTTTTTTTACTTTCCTCTTGAGTTTTTTCGATGACAGGGTTTTCAGAGTCAAGTATAAATTTGCAGCCCTTTTCACTAGCTACGTAAATGTATTTGCCATTTCTTTCTAGATGTATATAATCTATACTACCATCACATTTCAACTGTCGCAAAGAAGTTTGACCCCAAACACCGTTTTCTTCCGTAATCGTTATCCAGTGAATCAAAGAGGCGAAACTATTCTTCACATCCTCTTGTTTGATACAGTATAATAGAAAGTGAACTTCTGGTTTATCATTTTTTATATACACTACATCTTGTATTGTGAAACATGTTTGAGGACCGAGTAATTCCTCCGAATATAAAATGTCCCATTTACCATCAATGGACCTGTCCCCTGTGTTTAGAACAAATATTGTTCCAGCACCATCACTCACAGCAACTAAATGTTCGGTTATTAGTTTTAATGTAACATTATAACTACCGGTTTTTCTTTCTTTGCTGTATGGAATTTGCCATACAATTGTAGCATTAACAAATTCATAATTATAAGGGTCGATATGAATTTTCTGTATGTTCCAAGATTTATCTACGAAATACAAATAGTCTATATCATTCCTAGTTTCTCCAATCAGATGATTATGCAGTCCAAAAAGTTTGGCATGTAATAAAGAATACTGTTCTGAATTTGGTAATAACCTATCTACAGGTGTGGTTATATCGTAGTTTATGTGGGGCAATTCATTCAGTGATAATTTGTATCCATTGAAATTGGAATCTAGTAGATCCCTATCAGGTTTTAGTTCAATTATCTTTCCGGAAAAAGGCATAGTGGATTCTTGGTTGTGTATGGGGCTACGACTGCTACGGTTATGTATAATATAATATGGTTTAGTACCTTAGCCGTGTAATGTAATAACATTTAATATAAATACGCTTTTTAGTATAATGCAAGCAAATGAAGTCACGTCCTCCATGCTATAACACAGCGGTTCACATCAAGGTTATGTGATGTGATATTTTCATGTTCAAGATTATAAACTTAACGTAGAGTTTTAAGTTACCGCTCAGTTCGTCTGACTCTGACGTTCAAACTGTTCATTTATAAACCCAAGTTTGACAAACATAGATATTTAAAATTCGTTTATAAAATATCTATGTTGATTGTTGACAAGCATAGATATTTTGACAAGTAATATATAACCTCAATTATTATAATAAATATTTTTGGACTCCATAATTATTGTACCGGGATATCGAAAAGTATCTTGGTCAAGGGTGGTTGTGGAATCTAAAACGTATGTCTTAGTTTACGTTTGAAATAATTATGTCACTGTCACACTGACATCATCAATAACCTACAAAGTTCATTCCTATTTATTTCAGTTGTAAAACAATAATGAATACAAATTAATATAGTAATAAAAATTGTCGAAATGTTAACTTTGAACCTTTTAAAAGGTCGGGATAGCCACAAACCGGGTCGAAAACGGTTTTAAAATAGTTAATTTTCGATAAATGGAAATACGTTCACGTGAGAAGGCCGTAGCTCGCGAGTTGGAAAAGTGCAAAAGTTAGGAACATAGAACTTCTTTACGAGGGCTTTTTGCGTACCGTTTTCGCTCCATGTAGTTAGATTTAGTCGCGATACGCACCCGACGACCCTTCTTTTTCCAAAAATTCCGTTTAAATAGGAAATTTTAATTAAAATAGAAGCAGGTACTCTCAGGTCTCAACTGACGCGTAGCGAGCTTCTCGAGGGAAACGTCAAGATGATTTCGTTCGTAGCTAATTACATAGGACGTCTGGCGTTCATGCAATTATGTTTTTAGATAATTCGAACCTTCTAATTTCGATAGGCCAAGTGAAAATCCCGGAGTCTGAAGCGCTAGAGACTTCTGAGTGTTATAACATTCGTATAAAATTGCGAAATTTCGCACTTTTAGAAACTTCAAATTAATTAATTTGACACAAGTAAAGACACACGTTTTAGATCCCACAACCACCCTTGACCAAGATACTTTTTGATGTCCCGGTATAAATGATGTTCTAGCGTCTAATCTAGGAATCTAGGTTAACAAAATTTGCGTAATGGCCGATCGCACAGATTATCACCGTTTCGTAATAACAGAACAATTACAGAATTCGTAAAATTTCTAGCTTTTTCTTTCTATGAACAACCAAATGAACGGGGTACAAGGCACGTGGCTACATATCGTTGATTTCATTGGTTAACAGTTCGGGAGCAACCATAGAGATCAATCTATATTATCTCTATGGCAGCAACGTCAATCAAAGAGTTCTATATATAGAGTAGACAAGTAGTGTGTTAAGCACATAGAGATCATATAGTATAGAGGAGTAAAGACTCCTCGTTCTCCTTACTCTCCTACAACCGCGCGCTTAGATGACGACCCCGTGTAACCATATAGATCATAGTGGGGAACAGATAAGTTTTTGAAACCTTCTCGCGTTGAGACGGGGCTTTACTCCTCTATACTATATGATCTCTATGGTTAAACATAGCAAAGCTCTGGTAACCTACTTTATGGTTATACGAAGTATATTCTATTAGTTATCTATGCAATATAATGTTTGTTTCATTGATCCAGATCCGTAATAAGTCTTTTTTTCTTCTTGCTCTAATCCATTTTTGTTTCAAGCTCCTATCGTGGAAAAGCATATATTGGATAATAGTTCCATCAGAATTACTGACAACTGTACACAAACTTAGAAGGCATTCTGATATAAAATGTTGAATGCTAAATTTCCAAAATATTGTCAAGAGAGCTGATAAAAAAAATTTCAACAGTATTCATAGGTAATGAAATTGAGAACTTCGTTACGGAAAATCACTCTTTGGACGAGACTCACTAAATAGTACCTCATCTAATGTATACTGAATCTTTAAAACAGTTTGAAATTTACATTAGGAGGTGCGATTTCTAAAATAATATCGTTTGGGTGCAATTTCTAAACAATTAAATTCATTTATAACCCTTTATTTTCAACTATTAAAATATGCTTGGTCAAATATATTAATATATTATGTCTATATAATAAAGTCATTCTATAAATTTGCAAATACAACAACATTTAAATTCTAGAAAGTATATCATTCAACAAAGGTACTTAAATAGAGCGTCAAAGATGGCACAGAACATTTTAAAAGGATAGAAGAATCACATGCACAGATATATTTCTTAAGTAAAACTACTGGCGCCTTTTTTGATCAAATATCTTCTACTTTCTCAACAAAACATTGTGTATATTATATAATTTGAATTAACTATTTGTTCAGTTTCAAAATTCACTATTAAAATATATGATTCATTGAATCAATCAAGTAGAAGATAACCAAACTGTTGTTTGAAGGGCGAGATTAATTTCAAAGTAGATTTCAGAAGAAATTTGATCAATAACGGCTACGAAACCATACACAGCACATTTGATGACTTATCTAGTTTTTATATAAGTTGTATAAAAGCATTTAATAATTATTGTATCAAGGGAGTGTTTCGAATAGCTACAAGTCTTTAATTTGATTGGATTTAATATTTTAAATAGATAAATTTTCCACAGAAATTGGGGGAGATTAAGGAGATTTGGTGGTCTCAAGGGCCGAGTTTACCCATGTTTATTTGAATTTGGAAAAGCGCTAATATCTTGGATATATGACACACTTTCGTACTACGCATTTTGGACAATTAATATATTTTAGTTATAACTACAATTAAATAGCTTTTTAAACAGGTAACGTAGCAATTATTTGTATTACGCTTCACAGACACATTACTCTAATTTGATATTTTAATAAGTTATTGCAATAATAATGCAAAACTTTGACTTAAAAAGTCCAATAAAAATATGCTTCATCTATCGTTGTGACATTTCACACAAAAATACATTTCCCCCACCAATTGTTTTACCTAAAGTAGTGTTGATTGAAGATTGCCATAAGAGGCTATGTTAGAAAAGCGTTACATATATTGAGTTATCTGTGAATTTTGCCCGGGAATGAATATTGAAAAAAAAATAAGGTGAACTTTACTGGATATAAAGAACAGAGTACTTACTACAAGTTGAGATACAAATATATTTCCTTATGAAACCACCGAATCTCCTCAACATTGAACAGAAAACTATTAAAATAATTTACCAGTGAAATTGATATTTGGTTCAGTTTTACGTGATAAACACATATACAGATTGAGTCAGATCGAGCGGTGTATAGGATTAATGTGAGAGTATGATAGAGTCAGACGCATCGTATTGTCAATAAGATAAACAGAAGAAGAACTTGTGTTGTGCGATAGGGAAAGGGGATTGTGCATTGCACAGGTCGAATTGTTAATTAGTAAGAATTAGAAATGGGTTGCTATTCAGCGATCTTTTGTTATTTACCAATTGTTTTTCATGAAAGCAACACCTTGACTGTAGCATATTTTGTCTAATATCAAATAGCAACTGCTATTTTGTACCTCTTATTTGAAACAGATATTTTGTTATTTGCGATAGAAATAGCTGTAAAAAACACTTGGTGTTATGATTATGGTATTTCTATTTAGAAATAACAGTTTTTCCCATCTCTATTAGAAATACTGGTCTGTGTCATTAGTTAAGGAACATGGGCTTATAAATTAAATTCTTTTTATTTCAGGTTGGGGATACATGCTATTTGCTATTCTCTTCTGCGTCGAGTCTTTATCTTTATCGTACTTATTAACTGGCAATACACCGGGCTATTTGACCCAATCTGTATAACTAAATATTTCTCAACTTCATAAATATAATCACATTCTGAGTGACACATTCCTTTATGTTTCAAACTATCGGTTTCTCTAGACACTCGAGACTATTCGGGCCCATCAGCGAACGAGTAGAGCTGTAGTGACACCGATTGATATCTCTACTGAGGTATATATCACCTATCAACAGAAAGCGCTAGAGAAGTAATTATTCACTAACGCCATCTAACCGCGAGTAAATGTCACCAACGCTCTGTGTAAATGTCACCAACGTTCTTTACAGAACGGATTGTGACAAAGGGTGACACAAACCAATGCAAAAGTTAATGATTGAGGAAGTTTCTTGTTAGAAATGTATCTACTCTACAGAGGTGGTATAGGCGTTTCTATACCGATTAGTGACACTACAGCGAAATAGTTCCGGGCAGCTGATAACCCGAGGAGACGAAATAATTGTCAAGAACTATTTACCTGGAGAGATGCCTGAAATTGTCTTTCGTCAGCGCACAATCAGGCACATTCTGCTCGATCTCAATACCAAAAAGTTTATGGGGCTAGGCGGAATTGCACCTGTCGTTCTCGAGGAATGTGAACCTGAACTAACACCAGTTTCCTGCAGGTTATTTACCCTTCCATACAAACTTGGTGTTTTTCCTTCTAGATGGAAGACAGCTAGAGTTCAACCTATTCCAAAAAAAGGAAAGGAGACACTTCCTAATAATTATAGACCCGAGTCTGGCATCAAAGTCTTCTCGGGAAACTTCTGTCATATGGTCTGCCACCTCAACTTTGACGCTTATTATCGAGTTTTCTCAATGATAGATCACTACATGTGGTGGTTGACGCAGCATCTTCCGTTACAATGACTATCAATGCTAGTGCTCCACAGGGTTCTGTCTTGGCACCAACTTTGTTTCTGTTCCATATAAACGACCTGCTGGACGTGACCATCTGTTCTGTCCACAGTTTTGCAGATGATGGTATACTTCAACCCGCTTTGTCTTCTAGAGACCCCATACCAACCAATGAAGCCAGAGGATCGAGACAAAGATAAATAAAGAACATCGTAGAAAGATGAGAGATCTTTCCCTTTTCTATAGATTGTTCCACGGTCAGTATTCATCAGAAATCTCGTCTGTTGTTTCACCACGATAGATTTCACATAGGGAAACTAGACGAGCTCAAACTAGTCACCCCTTCATTGTCAAGCTCGAAACCTGCCGAACTCTTTCCTGCTAGACTTCATTTTTCTATCGAACAGCGAAGTTGTGGAACTCTTTACCTAGTGAGGTCTTTCCTATGCCTATAACCTTCAAACCAACAAGGAAAATTCGAATGCCTATTTCCTCTCCCAACAATTCACTGCTGGCTGAGACAATGTTCTTCGAACATTATAGGTTTCCCTCACGTGTAGTCAAAGTATGAAAAAAGACCTATACCAGCTTTGTGAATTAGATTAATTTCTAATAAGTAATTGGTCCATTATTGACCTATGTTTTAAGCTGACTACATTCCCTAAATGGCCTGTACAGTCTCCTACACGTATCAGAGAATCCAAATCGTTTGAGAAGTTAAATGTTATAACGTTTGTGATGGAGCAAAACTATTTAAAAACAACCTATCCAAATATAAGTATAATTATAATACATCGCATTTTCATATATATTACGAAAATTCTATTGTACTTACAATTTCTGCACGGTTCTCTTAAATTTAACTACAATATATATCGTTTTCTAATGTAAACGGACAGCGACGAATCATGATAGTTCAAATCGCCATAGTGAATATACAGAATGCCCAGTTATAAAAAAAAATCTTGGAGGGACCTAGCAAAGGAGTCTAATCCAGCTAAACATGAACAACATGATTGGTGGCTCGCGGCGCCTATATACAGCAATCTGTTGCGCGGTGGCGACAAGTCTTCGGGCGGCGATAAAGCATTCTACATTGCTTCTAGATTGACCCAATGGATCTAATTCATTCTACCCTTTCAGTATTTTCAATGACCCAACTTAGTAGACCTAGATATTTTCAAATGTAAATTAGTAATGTAGTAGATTTGTGATTTTTTTAGCATAAATTGTGGTTGGGGATAACGGAGATATGAAAATCGATTTAGTCGATTATTGAAATATCTCGATTTAATCAATGGGCAATTCTAAATCAAAGGAAACGGCAGAGGGGAGGGGGGTCTGCAGAACTTGCCGGGGAAATTTTTTTCTGTTTCTACATCGTATTTGAACTCGTTTACCGGCATTTAGAGAATAAAATACCTTTAAGAAAGTTTTTTATGAATTTTTCCAATTTTATGGGTTGTTTCCAACGAAAATGTCAAAAAACTGTTTTTAACCCCAGAAATCGATATTTTATAATAAATAAATGTCCAAGAAGTCATTTCCGATCGGAAATTGGCCTCTGAATTCGAAAATGGTGCCAGTTTCCTTAAATAACGCATCATTTTTTATCCATTGGCTGATTTTCGGCAAAATACCTTTTATTTTTGACGGGGTCATATTGGTGTGAGCAGTAATTAAAAAAAAAAAATTTTTCAGCGAAATCTGCGTGTTTTTAGCTCAGCTTCACGATCAAATAAGAATTCTTCTGACTAAATAGGTTTTAGAGGTCGAAAAATTGAAAAAACTAAAAAAAACGACAAAAAACCGATATTACTGTACAAAAATCTGTCGTCATGTCGCTGAGAAGTCTTTTCTTGGGACATATGACTTCGGAATCAGATTCAGCGGGAAATTTTAAGATAAGAAAACAGTTCCCGAACGTCATTCAACAGTTTTTACACTCCAGTATATCACTAATTTTCCGCCAAAAACCAAGTAAACGTAATTTTCTTCCAGTTTTTGACCTTTTTCGACCTCAAAGTTGCAGAATTTAGAATTGTAAGTAGGATATTTGGAATACTTGCACAATTTTCGATTGAAAACATGCTATAACATTATTTTTTTAAATATTTTGGTGCTTTGAAAAAGCAGTTTAAAAAAAAAGCTTTTTCGTAGCTGCAAATCTAGAGACTTCGTTTTTTTTTTGTAATGTTTGAAGTTTGTTCCTTAAAACTTTAAATCGACTAAAATCGTGATCAAAATGACTGATTTTGATATAGAATTTCCCAAGCATTCTGATTCTGACAATTTTTCAATCTCACATGATGACCCAGAGCCACAAAATTACTAAATTACACTAATTTACATTCGGTTTCGTTGTTTTGCCTCATATTTTTGGCGCTTTGTTGAATTTTGTGGCTCTGGGTCATTTTGTGGGATTTAAAAATGTCAGAGTCAGAATGCTTGGGAAATTTTACATCAAAATCAGGTCATTTGATCACGATTTAAGTCGATTTAAATTTTTAAGAAACAAACTTAACAAATTACAAAAAAACGAAGTCTCTAGATTTGCAGCTACGAAAAAGCTTTTTTTCAAACTGCTTTTCCAAAGTACCAAAATATTCAAAAAAATAATTTAATAACATGTTCTCCATCGAAAATTGTCCAAGGAATCCAAATATTCTACTTACAATTCTAAATTCTGCAACTTTGAGGTCGAAAAAGGTCAAAAACTGGAAGAAAGCTACGTTTATTTGGTTTTTGGCGGAAAATTAATGGTATACTGGAGTGTAAAAACTTTTGGATGACGTTCGTGAACAGTTTTCTTATCGTAAAATTCCCCGCTGAATCCGATTCCGAGGTTTTATGTCCCAAAAAAAAAACTTGTCAGTGACCTGACGACAGGTTTTTTACAGTAATATCGGTTTTTGTCGTTTTTTTTTAGTTTTTTCAATTTTCCGACCTCTAAAACCCATTTAGTCAAAAGAATTCTCATTTGATCGTAAAGCTCAGGTAAAAACACGCAGATTTCGCTGAAAATTTTTTTTTTTAAATGGCTGCTCACACCGATATGACGCCGTAAAAAAAAAGATATTTTGCGGAAAATCAGCCAATGGATAGAAAATGATGGATTATGGAAGGATACTGACACCATTTTTGGATTCAGCGGCCAATTTTCGATCGGAAATGACTCCTTGGACGTTTATTTACTATTAAATGTCGATATCTGGGGTCAAAAACAGTTTTTTGGCATATTCGTTGAAAAAAAAAACAAAAAATTGAAAAAATCCATAGAAAACTTTTTGAACGGTATTTTAATCTCTAAATGCCGGTAAACGAGTTCAAATACGATGTAGAAACGGAAAAAAATTGCCCCTCCAAGATCCGCAGACCCCCCCCTTGGCCGTCTCCTTTAATTTAGAATTGCCCCAATAGTACTTTCGAAACTTAGTAGTAAAGGTAGTCATACTAGGTTATAATGCATGCGAACTTTTACATAGTATTAAATGACTGGTAAAAGATGGCGGAACATCATGCATGTGGAGCGCTTCATCGACGCAGAAAGATCCGAGAGTGGTGCATCTGTCTAGATAAGTTTGCTAATCTCAATATGTTTGGAATATTACAAAAATCTTTCACGTTAGGATAATGCTGCGCTAGATACATGCGGACTTTTAGTCTCAACGGTATAGATTGGATATCCTTAGTCCTTTTGTGGACCTTGTGGACATTCTGTGTATTCTACCTAGGATCGTTTTGATATAAAAGAATAACACTTTGTAGCAACTAATTCTACCGTCTCTACATACCTATATGTGTGCGCGTTAAACGTTGGCAGTTTTCGAGGTCAAGAATAAATAGAGGAGCATCTGGATGGACGCCACGGACCAATATCCTCCTCCGGTAATACCTGGGCTAATTTAAATTCGTCTCGTACGTCTTCGACTTTCCCGAACACTCTCAACAGGTTCAAACCGGCCAAAAGAGCGATATCTTTTTCCGTCCATTTCGGATCGGCCAACAACTCCGCGAAAAGATGAGGATACCTAGACACGTCTTCTAATCCTGTCGGCGTCACGTTTATACCGTCGTAACCCGCTCCTATGCCCACGTGTTCCACCCCCGCTATCCGCCTGACGTGATTGATGTGCTTAATAACGTCTTGTAGCGTTGCCGATTCGTTACAATTCACGTGATACGTGTAGAAATTCACCATCACCACGCCGCCGTTTAGTGCGACCAGTTTGAGTACGTCGTCCGGTACGTTTCTCGGCGAGTTACACAGGGAGAAGGCGCTCGAATGCGAAAATATGATGGGGGCTTTGGTAACGTTCAAAGCCGCCTTGGCAGTGTCAGTTGACGTGTGCGATAGGTCGATTATCATTCCCAAACGATTCATCTCCTTGATGACGCTCTTACCGAACGCTGTCAAACCTTCATGTTGGTCACTCTTCTCTTCAAATCTAAAACCCTGCAACGAATGGTAATTTGTATATAGATAGATTTATAGATAGATACATTATTTTATTTTTTCCAAGTAGTTGAGAACACTAACGTATTTTCTATTTGCAAAGTGCAAAATATTTTGCTGTTTCACCGATCAAATGTTATATAAAATGAATGAAGGTTGCTCACATTGGCCACAAGAGGCGTGCAACTGCCAACTTGCAAGGCTGTCCAGTAACAAACGAGCGTTGGGTGCGACGAACTTGCAAGAAGATCCAGAACAGACCAAACGTACAGCACGAAGGTCTGTAGAAGACTGGATCATGGAAAACCACAAAGAGTACTGGGAAAAAGTCCCAGGAAATGAACATGGGAACAAATACATCAAAGCTCCGTGTAATAAAAGAACGGCAATAAACCGCAATCACTTCAATCATGACAAAAAAGAGAAGAAAAAGCTGTGATCAATTGATAACGTGACTTCCCTCACTTTTATTACTAAAATAGCTTTCGGACACTCCTTATCTTCATTCTTTATTTCTTGTGAAAATTCCGTATTTAGCAGCATAGTTTAGAAGGAAAAAATGTTTTCTCAAACACTGATGGCCGATATTCTTAGAACAAGTTTAATAAAATTGTAGTACAAAATTTAGTTGGCCGTTATGATTTTGACAAGAAACAAATTCATAAGTGTCCCAGTTTATCATTGACAGTAGATGTTTCAATAATTTGTTCACTTTTAGTAGCTTTTGTGTTGTTTTTTCCCCAATTACTGTTATTACTTAATTACTTTGCTGTTATTGTTGCTTTTAATTGGCAGCTTTTAAATATGGATTTCCCTTTTAATAAGCAGGTCGATATGCTTTTATTACTTGGATTCTGTCAAGGTATCTGCCCCGAAAGTGTCCGCGTCTATGGTGGTTTTACCATTCTACAATTTCCTTTGAATTTCTTTGGCTACTGAAAGTAGGGTAACTTTCTACAATGCACATTTGCAAAATTTTATCAAATTTTTTCCACGCATTTGTGAATAGCGCACAAAAATGTGATTTTGTAAGTGAACTTTGAACTCTTCTCACGGACAAACTGTACTTTTTTTCTATACAAATTGGGTTCAATCGACTTATTTTGACCTTTACAATAAGTGGTAGTTTTATTTCCCAGCAATTTTGAAACAGCCTTTATATGTGATATATATTTATTACCAGAAAACATGATTGTCCTCATGGTTTAATAAAATACCATAATTCCATTTGAAAAAATGAAGATGAATGTCAGAAATACCACTCGAAACGCGGCTAACGCGCCCAAATACAGCTCCCAACTACATCGGTGAATATAATAAAGATTAACTCACTTCATCCGAATTACCTCCTTTTGCCCAAGAAGTGTCGCACGAATGCGTGATGGTCAAATATCGAGCACCCAGATTATAGAATGTCCTCAAAACGGCCAGCGAATTGCCCAAAGAATGACCTCCTTCGACTCCGATCAAAGACGCTATCTTGCCCTGTCTGTGAACGTTTCGGATCTCGGAAGAAGTGCTTACCATGGAGAAATGTTGCGAATTGAATTCTACCAGTCTCTTGATCACGTCGATCTGTTCCAACGTGATCTGAACGGCGTCCAGATGTTGCGATTTGCATGGTACGTAGGCGGACCAAAATTGGGCGCCCAGAAGGCCTTTTCTCAAACGGGAGATGTCGGTGTGGGACCAGCGGCTCTTCGACCATGGTTCCTCCTTATGCAATGCGGTCAAGTTGAGACCTTTAGAAAAGAGGGTCGTTTTAATTGCAAATTTTAACAACAAATTCCTGTAATTAGGTATTTGACATGATAAATATAACTTTTGCGGCAATCGGAACAATGAAAACAGTTATTAGCTATTACCTTTATAACACGTTTCGGTCACTTAACCTGTAGACTAAGCCGACATTAATGTATTTTGTTTTGAGTGGATGAGTGCGCAAATGACTAAATAATGTGTAAATATATATAACAATAAAGACTACACTACGAAAACAAAGTGCGGTCGAATTATGATTGATTGGAGTTATGTATGAAACACAAATTGCTGTTTACGGTAGTTTTATGAGAAATTTCACTCAAATTTACTTGGAATAAAATCATTATAATTTAAAATACCATTACATTTGATCGATGTTCTAGAGTTGATCGCCGTTCTTCGGGAAGCTAACGTTTAATAGAAACTGTTTTTAACGAATAGAAAGGTTGATTGGGAAAAATAGTAGGTACGCAATCTTTGATAAGTTTTGGAAGTTTTGTTATCTTGTATTCTCTAATATAACAATAATAATACAGATATTAATAACTATAGAAATATATAGTTTGCAAACATTTTTGAGAGCTTATTCAACATGCAGATGGCAAGATTTCTAGAACATCTTCATCCCGACAACCAATATGGATTTAGGAGAGGTAGATCGACTGTAGGAGCAATGAAGATAATATGTTCAACTTTGTATGAGTGCATGAACAATAAGAAAATTCCAGTTGCTTTATATCTTGATTTAACCCGAGCTTTTGATTCAGTTGATCATAAGTTATTACTAAATAAACTGTACTCCTTTGGAATAAGATAGGCAACAAATTGTAGTATATGACTCATATAAATCTGATCCTTCGGAGATAAATATAAGTATGCCACAAGGGTATATATGGTCCAATATTGTTCATAGTTTTTATGTCTGATTTAGAGCAGTTATGTAGTGATGCATGACTATACGTCGACGATACAAACCAAATCACTACCGAAGAAAAATTAAACAGGTCCATAGCGAATGCAAATAGAAGTGCTAACAGTTTTCATCGCTGGTGTCTCAACAATTGATCAACAGTTAATGAAAAGAAAACCTTCTTTATGCTATTCGAACATCTAACATTATTAAAATAAATACAATAAAAAGTCAAGGTTAGATCGGATTCGAACCCGCCGTTCCCAACGTTACCTATAAGTTTGTTGTGTACAAATTTCCTCAGGTTCCATGGAAAATCGTTGTGGCCGTCGATGAGAGGATCCTTCTTCAGGAGCCTGTAGACCGCGTCCAACCTCTCTTCTGGTGTTTGAGGTTCGAAATGACTGTTCAGGGCCAATGGGAAGCTTAGTCCGGCGGCAATGGTGGCTATGACAATGCAAACCACTAGACATATGCACCATGGCCCGCGCGGTATGGTCCTGGCGGAATCGCTGTCGGAACTGCACGAACAAGAATCGAAAGACGGCGAATGATAATCATACTCGTATGAAGAATCTCTGATACCGCTATAATGGTGAGGCAATGCTCCGAAAGAGGTCTCTCTCACGTGTAGTCCACGAGATGGAACGGGAACCTGCAATTCAAATACAATGAAGAAAAATATTACTACGTTTCTTGATGAAAAGAGATCGCTAACCTCATAGCTATACCTATATATAAAACTAGACTCAAGAAGGCTCACTGATAACAGTGCCCTCTCTGACAAATGTTGCGAACCACAACGAGCTCGCTATCAGCATTCCATGAAAACGTTTACCGAATACTCGAACATTTGATCTTCATTATCGTCAAAAGCTGTGGATCCGGGAAATGATTTTATGGAACGATGATAGGGGTGCGTTGGTTTCGCAACATTTGTCACAGAGGTTAGCGATCTCTTCTCGTCTCTGATACGAGCATAGCCGTCCCTATATACGCTGTGATACTTTCTACTAACCTAACCTAAAAAGATTATTTATGATCTGTAATTCTTTTATGTCATGTTATGGGTTTATCTGTGCTCTGTAAGGAACAGTATGAGCTGCGATGAGCCCATACTATGTGAGCATACATCACAATATATCGATTAAAAGGGGTCTACGCCATTAAAAATCCACCTGTCGAATTTCACGTATGTCGGCTTTATAGTTTCGCAAATTTCGTGATGAGTGAGTGAATCATCATTACCATATGAAAATAAAGAACATATTCGAATATACGTGATGTTTCTGCTTCAACCATTGGTCCTTCGAGCCAGAGCATACTCTGTCATTGGATATTTATTTGAATTAACAGGGTTTAATAAGAAAATTGATTGACATAAATATGTTCTACAACTATGTATCAGTATATTTTGTTAATTTGTCAAAATCATTGGATTACAACCCCTTTCATCTCCTTATGGGTTGTATTTCGAAGAATATCTTTGATTTAGATATAGTACTATATTATTCTATAATTTTCAATTGTTGTAGATGTACGAGGTAACACCCAAGCATAAATTCAAACAATTCTACAATTTGCTGTACCCAGACTGTATGAAAACCGTACGACCTATATTGATAAATTATGGCCGATGCAAGTCGTTACATTATTTAGGAAACTCTCGACGTTACCGTTCTATTACTTATCTACAAACTTCAGACAGAATAGTCCATTCGCATTGTTCGTATAAGTTCTGTCAACAGTTCACGTCAAGTTCGTCTATTGCGCTCGTAGGTGCTGTTAAAAGCTTTTATCGTAAATATATCAGCACAGCACGGTACAACAAATCATTTAGTTGCATAAACGTCAGAAATAATTGATAGAGAGCGGCCCCCGATGCTCATCCGAAAAGGTTCAAATGTACGATTCTCTTCGGACAAGTTAAGTATGAAACATTATTCCATGAAACACAGACTATCATCTGTCAACACGATACAACAAGTAGCTTGAATAATAAACGAGAACAGTTTGAGAAAATTAACTTGGTTTTGCTATTCATTCCATGATTTTCTGTCGTTCCGAGACATTCTAACAAAGCATTGATAATAATTAATTTCAATATCAACGTTTCGAGCGGAAATATTTAAATTGGTATTCTTGTGTTGATGCAACATGGATTCACCACTGACACCGGAAACATTAGATTATCAAACTGTAGATTAGGGGAGATGGACCAGCGTTCTTTTCTTGAAGATAGAAACAACCAGCAGTGGCGAATATTATGCTGAGACTGTCTTTTCTTTCAATTTGAGTTTTACATTTCTTGCATGGAACTACTTATTGAACTGGTAGACCCTGGTTGTTTAGAGAAGCTGCATATATGGATTCAAGCATTTTTAGGCATTTTTCGGGTGCATTCAGCGACTCATTCTCTTCCAGTGGCCCTGTTCTAAGTGGTGTTCCACAAGGCTCTGCTCTTGGTCGGCTTATGTTCATTATAAACGTTTCCGTTAGTATTTGATCTAGAGAAATTTCTGCGCAGGCTTGTAGTTCTTGTATATCTAGTGGTCCCGATTTGTAAACTTTTACTTTCGTTTTTTGTTTTGTTGTGGCGTCAAGTACGGGATGTCGGCGGCCACTAAATCAAGGGACTGGTTTCGTTCTATCCAACCATTCTTAGAATGTTAATTCAGTAGTTCTCTTATCAAAACAGCACTACGAAGAGGACTACCATCTAACTGGAAAGCTAACTCGATTCCGCAATGGTAAATGGTCTAATGCATCCCAAAAATCGTTCTCAAGAATGTTCAAAAACCTATTCGCATTCAAATTGCCTTCTAAGAAGACAAGGACCAATTATTCTTTTCGTACCAAACGCTAGTTTTTTGCGAATATTGTCTCTTTATATTTATGAGGAATTCCGGTTCTCAACTGACCAGTGAATGCAATTTTGACTAGAAACTACTCCTTTTGTAGTAAATGTGGCTTCATGATAAAATTTCTGTCAAAAAGTAGCTTATTAAAAACTAGCCGTTCTGACTACTGCAAGGGTTGTTGTTAAAGTGTTCCAAAATTTGGGTCATCGCTTTATAAATTTCACGCCGTCTATTATGCCAAAATTTTTCTTGCACCGTTTTCTTCCAGCCTTAATCAAAGGGTACCAAAGCATTGTTCAACCAAACCTGCAGGAAATAGACTCTTTGGCTATGGGATTCGCCGGATCAGGTGAAGGTGGTAATTAGGAGAATTTAAATTTACTTTTGGTGGCAAATTCAGTAAATTTTTGAAACGAAGTTGATGCAGCGCGTCTATGCAAGTTGCATAACTGTACAATGCTACAAAAATGACTTGTCCTGGAGCTTCCACGCTCTGTTGAAGGATGTCGTGTTTCTTGAAAATGTCTACAGAGTTTCGCAAAATCGCTACGAGTTTGGATTGCCTTGGAAAAAAGGGACCGAAGTGGTGTCGCATCCGTTAAAAGCTACGACGCCGCATTCTGTGCTAATTTCTAAAATAGTACATATTAGAAGATGAAAGCACTAAACTTCCCTAACAGTGCATCGTAGGAGAAAAGTGCATATATATTTTGTAGGTTTTTCGGCTTTACAACTTTAATATTAGTTTCTACTGTAGGGCAAAACAATTTTTTTGCGTCGAAACAGAGGAAAAGTAATTTTTGGCAACTTTCGCGTCCTCTGCTTTGTCCACGTTTGGTTGTAGCGCAGCGACTGAAATAAATTGTAGATAATATTGTTCTCTACAATTTTTAATCACAACATTTTTCTCTATCTTACCTAGCGCTCTCGCCGAAAATCTAATCCAAAAACATTTTGATATTCCAAAAAAACCTTAAGGAGGAGTCACACTTTTTTGGTTTTAAGCTCGTCATATGTCCCGATAACTCCGCCATTAGATAGAAAAATGGACCCCACATGATCATCCCTTGGGAGTGTGTGTAGGTGATGATGCCGAGCATGAATATGGAAGACTTCACAGGAATAGTTATACCTGGTATAATCAAATTAGGGATTGTGGGATCCGCCTTCCTGGAGAAGGTGCAAGCTTGAGATTTGGTTACATTAAACTGTACTAGATTATCAGATCCCCACTTCAAAATCATTGCCAAATCTCCATTAACCTGTCTTTGTTTCGCTCCTCTGGCTTCATTGGATGAGAAAGCGGTACGAAGTGTACCATCATATGCAAAGCTGTGGACGAGATAATTGGTCACTTCCAACAGATCGTTGATATGGAGCAGAAACAAAGTTGGTGCCAGGACAGATCCCTGTGGCACACCAGCGTTGATTGCCCTTGTTGTTACTCGATAGTGAGCGACAAAGTTGAGGCGGCAAACCATATGACGGAATGTTCCCAAGAAGACTTTTGTGTCAGACTCGGTCAAATGCTTTGGAGATGTCTAATGTTACAACTAGAGATTCCCCATGTTTTTCAATAGATATCTGCCATACATATGTTCCGTAGACAAGCAGGTCTCCTGTTGATCTCAGCTCAACGAAGCACTATTGTCATCCATGCATTTGGAGCACTCTAGGTATTGGTTTAATTTTATTTCAATGTGTTTCATGGCTACTTGACAATTAGAATAAATGGGTCATACTGTATATACCTGGCCTGGAAAATGTTATGTAAGCTAAACAAAACAATATTTCATCTAGATGTAAGGAACATCTTTATCATGTTAGATAAAACAACACAAATCGGCAGTAGCTAGTCTTGGGCTACGTCAGGTCAGGGTCATGGCATTTACGAAAATTGCTTGTCACATCTGATACTGAGGTCCAGTAAATTCTCGAATAATTTAGAAGTCATTCATATATATTGAAAACAAGATAAACTGATGAATACAATAATGACTCAATCAAATCATTTGAAACTACCTTTCATAGATAACTTCAATATCTTATATAATAATAATTCTAAATTGTGAGTTTCGTACCCAACCCACATTCTTAGCTGTCTAGACTAAGACGTGATCAACAACTCCACTTTGGTTACCGTCAAAGTCTTATAAGCAACAGTTAATTCGATGGATTGCTGTTCATTTACAATCAATTTTTGTGCAATCTCATTGAAAGAAGATTGTATAAGAACTACAATTAGTCATCCGGCAATAAAAAACTGTTTCTTCTAAACAATGTTTTGGGTTTGTATGGATAAGTTTCAGGGCATTTTTTAAGTAATACGAACGTGGCCAAATGGCCACGTAGTAGTCCGCCGTGGCCACGTAGTAATCATAATCTGGCCACAACCAATTTTCGAAAATGCGTGAACAACACCTAACTGAAATAATGTCAGAAATTTTCTGAACATACATGATTTCCCCAAAATGTCAAAAAATATATAACTTGCTAATTCTAATCAAGTTTTTTGGTGCTAATCGAAGAATTTAGGAGATATTTTTCTTTTGGCCACCTAGTGAAAAATCCTTAAAAAATGCCCTGATAAGTTTGAATGCTCATTAATATTTTATAATATTTAACACATGGGTAATAAAATGAATAAAGCAAAAATTTTAAGTTAGATGGGATTAGAACCCACAACGTTAGATGTGTAGAATAACTCGTTCAACGCCACCTTGGTTACCGTAAAAATTCTATATATTTGTGTACATAAAATTGATAAACCAATAGAAGTTAGTTCAAACATTATAAGAAGATACATTTTAATCATTTCCAAAATTCCGTAACAACATTTTTAACAGTTTTCTTCAGAACTCAACAGATTAGAAAACACGGATGTAAGAAGTGACCCAAATAAAGCGCTAGGTAACAACTTGTTTACGTCGGAAAAAGAGGTCAGGTCAGTATTTGAATCGAGGGTAACAGGACGCCCTCTCGCAATAACAATAATAGTGATGCCCACCTGATAGTCTAGATAGTTCCCGTAGCCCATGTGGTTGCACGCGCACGGACAGTGTTGGATGTGCTGTCTCAACTCCTGGTCTAGTGTCCATGGATCCGGCGGCGGTGGCGCGAGGCCCCTGGTGGCCATAAGACCCTTTCCTCATCACCCCTGCATTGATCACCTCGTGCTCTCGTATGCTGACCACCTGCACAAGCCGCCCGCCAACTGTACCCGGAGAATGGGCCCGGAGATGATAATGTGGTGTATCTTCCGCTACCATGGAAACTACGCCGACGCTGTGCCTATCCACGTGATGCTCGTCCACCTTCTGTCACCTGTTCTTTTCTTTACATTGTTTCATCGAAAGGGAACAAACGTAGAAATAACTAATGACAATTTTATCAACCAGTTGATGTCTTTTATTCGCACATTGCAAAGGCGGTGGATTTGTATGGAGCACGTTTAGATAATGCTTTTCCATTGAAATAAGGATTATTTATTGTCCTTTCAGGATATTAGTATACTCTTATACAGGATGGACTAATTTCGATGTTTGTATAGTAATTTGTAACTCAGTAATTATAGGAGATACAAAAAAAAAGAATCTCACATTCTACATCACTTTTTTTGAGACAAAAATTAGCTATCTTCTTTTGTTTTCGAGTTATAAGTCCGGTTTTTCGAATATTAGACACATGTGAGAATATGTGGTTGTTTTTCATCTGGAACATCGTATGAATGATCAACGTGATATGATAATGCTTTTGAAAAGTAACAGTGGAAATAAATTTAATTCTAATTATAACATCGATAACAAAAAATTATCTACAAATGCTAAGAACCCAACAGAATTAAACAGACGAGGAGCAACTCTAAGTAAAACGTACGAAATGAATAACGCTCACTCCTCAGATACTCAACAAAGACAGAAACAACACAGTACGACGAACCGTCGTTCAAGAGCATTTAGTGTAAATTCATCAAATTCAAGAGTAGATGTAAACTCAAACAATAAGAACGCAATACGCGAAATTTAAGAAACCGATTTTTCACCAATAAAACTTACGAAAACAAATTTTAAAACTACGTATAGTTATACCGGGATATCAAAAAGTATCTTGGTCAAGGGTAGTTGTGGAATCTAAAACGTGTGTCTTTACTTGTGTCAAATTAATTAATTTGAAGTTTCTAAAAGTGCGAAATTTCGCAATTTTATACGAATGTTATAACACTCAGAAGTCTCTAGCGCTTCAGACTCCGGGATTTTCACTTCGCCTATCGAAATTAGAAGGTTCGAATTATCTAAAAACATAATTGCATGAACGCCAGACGTCCTATGTAATTAGCTACGAACGATTTCATTTTGACTTTTCCCTCGAGATGCTCGCTACGCGTCAGTTGAGACCTGAGAGTACCTGCTTCTATTTTAATTAAATTTTCCTATTTAATCGACATTTTGGGGCCCGAGACTATGCTATTTAGTTGGCCCCGTTCATAAACTAACGACATGGAGCGAAAACTGCATGCGAAAAGTCCTCGTAAAGACGTTCTATGTACCGTAAATTTGCACTTTTCTAACTCGCGAGCTACGCGCTCCTCACGTGAACGTCATTCCATTTATCGAAAATTAACTATTTTAAAACCGTTTTCGACCCGCTTTGTGGCTATCCCGACATTTAAAAAGGTTCAAAGTTAACATTTCGAAAATTTTTACTACTATATTAATTTGTATTCATTATTGTTTTACAGCTGAAATAAATAGGTATGAAATTTGTAGGTTATTGAAGATGTCAGTGTGACAGTGACATAATTATTTCAAACGTAAACTAATACATACGTTTTAGATTCCGCAACCACCATTGACCAAGATACTTTTTGATATCCCGGTATATAAATTCTCGGGAAATAGGTCACATCAAACCATATGCTTTATATTTTCGCCTTTTCGTACGTTTCGGTCTCACGACCATCATCAGAAGACTTATTATTTCAATAACCTGATTACTTAAAACTAATTGTATTAGCACAAAGCGTCCTTATCGCACCAATTTCATTCAAAATGCCAACGTCGCCGAAACGAACGGAAACACGAAATCGAAATTGTAAAACAATATTATAAGTATTATATATCAAGAATCCACTGCTAAGTAGATCTCTCAAAAAATACGACAACACGTCATCAAGGTCTAAGAACGACTAACAAACGAGATGAGTTCAAGTATTTACTTTCGAACCAGATGTCATGATTTATTAGGTAATAAAAGAAGGTCTGGCTTCTTGAATATACTTTTATCATTCTACCTAAATATACTTTTAACATTATAGGACGCATGTAGGAATTTGCAAGAATATTAATTAATTAAGTTTGTATAAATATGACTTGCGGTCTGCACATCACTCCTATGATTTACAGATTTGGAGTCACGTTTTATGTGAATCATCTCCAGAATAGATCTTTTATAATAATTGGTTTCCTTAGTTAAAATTTTAACATTCTTGTAATCGAATTGATGGTTATAATCAAAGCAATGTTTAGCAAGGGCGGTGGAATTTTCTAAGTTTTTATTTCTTGTGCTATACTTATGGCCATACATTCTTTTTTGTAAATATTGTTTAGAGATTCCAGTATAAGTCCCATCACAATCTAAACAATTTAATTTGTATACTGTGTGGGTTTGTTTATCTTTAGGTATTACAGGTTTTAGATTTGAGAAATATTTCCCAACACAGTTAGTAGGCTTATGCGCAACATTTACATCATACTTTTTCAAACATTTCTTAATGTATGGTAAAGTTATATAATTGTCTGTATTACCTTTTATGTTATTTTTATATGACGATCCATTATAGATTTTGTTTATTCTCTCTTTAATGATAGGATTGTAGAATGTTTTTGGGTAGCCATTCAATTCCAGCGTATTACGAACTATTTTTTTTACTACGTATAGTGTGTCAATCGATCGCTAAAATCATGTGACGGTTGGTCAAAAAATCGACGACACAAATGTAATTAAACTTAAGTCTGTGCCTAAATTAACCTACCTCCATGTGTATAGCTCCATCCTAATACTAGTGAAAATTAAGTATTGGACTTTGTCAAATTCAGTGTTGAAGCCTCTCACTGCGAGAAATTAGACTCAAGGAATGCCAACTCATATGTTTCCTTTAAACTAGGTCTCCTGAGCCAAGGCGACGTAGAAAAAGTATTATCGCCCTCTGTATGGCAATAGTGGATAATAAAAACATTCATTGTTTATTTAGTGTAAATTGATGGTTTTACTTCCATGGCTTTATAAGTTACCATTGACATAGTAAAGTGACGTTTCTATGAGATAAATTGCCACTTTAATAAACGATTTTGGATTTCGTAAAATAGCCGTTATCACTCAAAATGCAAAGAAATACTTTATGTTCAATGTAACATAGAGTATAATTCAACCATTATAGTTTCTAAACCATTTCCAATATATTTTCTGTTCCGACAATCATACATTTGCCTCGCAGAACTGTCCGAAACCTATGTTGCTTACAAAAGTTTGGGAGTCACGCGATCAGTTGATCGTCGTTTTTTTTGTGTACATGATTAATATTTTTTCCAAATCTAATCTAAGGCAACGTAAAATTTATTATCAGATTAAAACTAAATTGTCGATGAACCTGCGTGACCTATTTCTTCGAGCACGGGTATATTTAACTCCAGTTGGGTTTATAGCGAACACGATGAAGTTTTACTGATGCGAACCCTTAGTTGTACGATCAGTTAAAACGCTCGTAACTTCAAACACCCTGCTGAATGAGTGAACTAATCAAGCGGGAGGGACTTTCAACGTCAACCAGATAGTTCTTTTTAGATGGCACGGCCCTTCGAATACAACGAGATACATGTTATAAATAACTTGCCCGCCCTCAGAACGTCTCGCTCTCAGTAAATACTTTATAAACGGGCATTGTGACGAAAAAATTGCTTTTTAGCATGAATAGCACATTTTGTCCAACGGTTGTTAGATAAACTCTCGCAAGGATGAACTCTATACTACTTCGTCGTACTTGAATATACTGGAAATTATCTGTTCCAGGGTGTATGCTCCTTAATGGAATAGTAATGTGGGTCGTAAATTTTATTAAGATTGCAGTAACAGTTGTTTCACCACTCTGGGTCTTTATGAAAAGTATATTCCTAAATAAACTATAAATAATAATATTCACCCTTATCCACTAAAATTACTGACGACCTTTCGGCTACCAAGTAGCTATCATCAGAGTAAACTAAATTATGAATCAAAATGTGCCTGTTTAAATAGTATTTGGGGATAATAATGAACAAGGGGTTACCCTCAGTTGGAGGTAAAATGCTTTTTCGTTTATACATTTTCATCCCTTCTAAATTACCTAGATATTTGTCTGTACTATGTTTTAAAAGTGATAAACATACTTGAGAAATGGTGTGACCTGCATTCAAAATATGTTCGGCTAACGCTGATTTTTCACCATAATTTTTCTCTGTATGATCGAAATGTTTTTAAGCTATTGCATATAGATAACGAAAAAACCTAAGACCTAAACACCTAACATGTGTCAAATTAATTAATTAATCTGAAGTTTCTAAAAGTGAGAAATTTCGCTATTTTATACGAATGTTATAACACTCTAGCGCTTTAGACTCCGGGATTTTCACGTGGCCTATCGAAATTAGACGGTTCGAATTATCTAAAAACATAATTGCATGAACTCCAGACGTCCTCTGTAATTAGCTACGAACGAAATCATTTTGACATATGCCTCGAGGAGCTTGCTACGCGTCAGTTAGAGTTTATACGTTAGACGCGCGTAGCAGAGACCTGAGGGTACCTGTTTCTATTAAGCTATTGCATATATTGCATATAGCTTTTATCGCGGGCTTTGAGCGCGGCGACCGAATCAAGAAATTCCGTAACGAAAAATAACAGGAACTCGTTTATGTTGCGCTCTCTCGGGTGACTAATATTGAAAAATTGTATATCACGACAAAAAACGATAATTCTACATTCAAGTTTTATAATAATCGAAGGCAAGCTGCATCGGCTGCATCTTTGTTGCAAGAATTCAAAAGACTGCCTTTAAATAGTGTTCAGACGACAGCTCAAAGTGTCTTAGATTTCATTAGTAATAGAAATGGCATTTCAATAATGACTTTCAATTGCTAAATAGTCACAAATACGATTTACAAGATTCAGTTACGAGACAAACAAATGTGTTACTTCTTACCGAAACTTGCATGGCGCATGATAATCCGATTGAAATACCTAATTTCAATTGTATTGTTTAATTCAAACGAGATACTGTTCCAAAAGGAGGGATAGCTATTTACCAAAATAATAATAATGTTACTAATATTATGACTCCGAATATTGAAAAAAATATTGCACACGTTAGCGATGTTAATGTTAGGCGCTCATTTGTTGGAGATATTTGTGCGTGCTTATGCAAACTTAGAAATGGCCTACACATAGTCATGGTAGCAATTTACATTTCTCCGAAACCAAAATTGGACGAGGTAGAGCATTTTATTCATCGCACTTTACTGGAGTACACTGAAGAAGGGTCGAAAATACTTGGTACAAATGGTAATAAGTTTCCACTTATCTTGGCTGGCGATTTCAACATCAACTTCGCTGATAAAAAATCAGAGCGGTTGACAACTTTTCTTTCGGAAAAATTGAATTTGAAAATGAATAATGATCCACAAGAATCCACAACAAAATATGGGACCACCATTGACGCGGTATCTTCCAGATATTTAGAGGATATCAAGTCTCAAACTTATGTCTCTTATTTCAGTTATTCAGTTACCATAAACCTATAGTTTCAATGATAAAAAATTCCTGAATAACCTACATGTATTGTAAGTTAATAAAAATATTTTAAACGATATTAACTTCTCATTTATTCAATAAAAGAAAAAAAATTGTTTTCTTATCGGTCACCACGCTCAAAAAGTGTAACTTGAATTAATATCAAAGAGAAAACTTGAATTAAAATATCAAAGAAAAAAAAATACTGCATGAATAAAAAAAAAAAATAATTATAATTGCATAAGTTGAGAAAAAATGCTATGCAATAGCTTTACCGCGGCAGTCCCCGAGTGCCACATGTTTTTTTATTTATACCGAAAATTCTTGGCTTCCGGATGGAGTTCGCGTCACAATAGCACGACTTGATGTCGACATTTCGCCAACTATTAAAGGTGGCATCTTCAGAGCAGGCTTGGGGTTCAGCTTAACTTGACAAAATTTAAATTTTATTTAATATTATTATTGTTATATAATATTTAGAATTCTCTTGTAAATATAAATAATACAATAAAAAAGTGAATAAACATCTGAGGTCCACTGCGAAAACCGCTTCACAAAAACTTGGTTCTCTATTAACCAGTAACGTTCTACACGTTACTGCATTTCTGATTGCTTGAATAATGTTAATAATACTTCTCGCTCGGAATTATAGATAATTAAACTTTGAAAAAGACTGTTACCGACATCTGTGAGTTAATGGCGCAAATTGATTATTTTAATAATGTGCGAAACTCGAGAGATGTCACGCGACACGCGATGAGAGGGGAGCCTCGAAAACGGAAATCGCCAGGGGTCATCTTATGTTGGACCTTATTTGAGGTGATCCGAATTATTTTCATTCCTTTATCTTTTATTAATTGAATATATTGAAGGATTATTATGGACAGTGAACCTGATAATTTTAATTATATCTAAACCTTGTAGTAGACGTGTATATTTCTCTGATCGATATTTTTCAATAATTATATGAATATCGACTCATCCGCGTAGATTAAAACCAAATTGTTAAGTTGAAACTTGTCTTTATTTCTCTGATATAACCATCAACATTTATTCACCTCGTTGTGCCGGAAATTCTTATCCTTTTTGACGCTCTGGGTAATCCGATCAATCAATAATCTAAGGACACGTATCACTACGATCTCTTGAGTGGTAGAATATCCTAGTGAGCTACTTGGGATCATTAGACACAAAAGATTTCTTCAATACCTTACAAACCCCAGCACCTCCTCATAATCTACAAAGCACACATTCGACCTGTCACTCCTTCATTGTCAAGTTCGCGGCCTTGGCGAACTTCTTTCTACCAGACTTTATTTTTCTATCGAACGGTGAAGTTGTGGTATTCTTTGCCTAGTGAGGTCTTTCCTGAAAACCTTCAAGAAAAATTCGAATGCCTATGTCCTCTCCCAACATTCCACCGTTGGCTAACACGATGTTCCACGAACATAATAGGGTTCCCTTTCGTGTAGTCAAAATATTTAAAAAAAACGCGAACTGAGATAGATCTACAGATTACCTGGCACATCCACCATTTTATAACTATCTACCACTTTACTAGAACAATGTATAGTCTCAATGTATTTTAAACGAACCGTTTCAACTTCTTTTGAATGGTTTTTCCATATGAGTAGCTTTAAAAAGATCAAAGTTTCAGCGACAAAATGCCGCATTTCAAGCAAAATGCGGAATTTTTCTTAGTTTTCCGAAATTTCGATGTTTGCGTTTAGATTTCCTGCTTGTTTTTGTTTCCAAATTGGCCTGTAACATTCGTTTCTGAAAATTGTTATCAGATTTGCTGATGTGTCGAATCACAAAAATGTAGATTGGAACCGAAATTATAGTTTTTTTAATCATTCACAAGCTCTAGTTTGATTTTCTTTGAAATTAATGATTTTAGTTGAGGTGCTTCATGAAAATTAAATCACATACCTTGTTTTTCAACTTTTAACACAAAATACGGGGGGTGATGATTCATTTGAAAAAAATTGAGAAAACTAGTGACTGACTTTAGCTTGCCCTCTATTCAATTGCTGATATATCAAATTGACCTATGGATAATGGATCACTGACTTCCCTCTTTTTTGTTAGCAAAATAGTTATCGGACCTTTAAGTGGCTCAGCTATTCGTCATACTTACGAATTCATTGACCGCTCTAGAACTTTGTAAAAAAGTGGGCAATATTTCTTTTTTCAATAGATATTTCCATTTCTCTTACACTATAACTACGTATAGTGAGGAAAGTAATAGTCTAGATCGATTCGAAAAAACTCAAAATGAGTATTTCAGCGGAAATTCAAGAAAATGTATGTTTTGTTTACCCTAGTAATATGGAACATTCTGTATATATGAAAATGATTTCAAAATGCTTACAGATGTCTACGATTTTCCTGAATATTCTGTAAGTAGAATAGAATCACCGACTGACGACTATATTGGAAAACTCGCACAGACTGACTGCAATATTTCCATGGTCGGTGTTCATCGAGTTCAAACTAGTCACCCCTTGATTGTCAAGCTCAAGACCTACTAAACTTCTTCTTACCAGCCTTCATTTTTCTATCGAACAGCAAAGTTTTTTTTTATACTTTCCACACGAGAGCGAAACCTATAATGTTCGAAAACATCATGTGAGCCAACAGTGGAATGTAGGAAGTAGAGATAGGCATTTCTGATGAACACCGACCATGGAAATATCTATAGAAAAGGGAGAGATGTCCCACCTTTCTACGATGTTCTAGAAAGAACAATGAACTCGTAAGTCTGACATCATCAATCAGACGAATGGCTCTCTTCTGGATAGAATCCAAGAGTTCCATCGTATGTTTGGGAGCCGAACTCCAAACATATGAACATTGAACAGTACTCCAGGGCAGGTCGAATCTGTGCTTTTTAGATTATGAGGAGCTGCTGAGATGTAAAGTAGTTCTTGGCATGGAATAGAAAATCGAGTTTATGTGAAGCGGTTTTCGCAATGACCCTCACATGATCGTACCATGAGAGGGTACTGTTGGTGGTGATCCCGAACATTGTTATGGAAGACTTCATAGGTAACTGACATCATCATATTCAAAATCTTTACCAGATCTCCATTAATTGCGTCAACCTGTCCCTGTCTTGCTCCTCTTGCTTTATCGGAGATGGTATAGGGGCTCTAGATGAGATATCAGTATAAAGTGTACCATCATCTGCAAAGCTATAGACGGGACAGGTGGTCACTTCTAGCAAATCGTTGATAAGGAGTAGAAACAAAGTTAGTGCCAAGGCAGACCCCTGTGGAGCTCCAGCGTTGATAGCCATTGCATCGGAGGATACTCTGTCAACCACCACAGTTGTGAAACTCTTTGCCTAATGAGGTCTTTCCCTATTCCTATAACCTCCAAACCTTCAAGAAAAATTCGAATACCTATCTCCTCCCCCAACACTCCACCGCTGGCTCACACGATGTTTTCCGAACATAATAAGTTTCCCTCTCGTGTAGTCAAAGTATAAATTAAAAAAAATGTGGTTAGGGCAGCCCGATTCGATGATATGTTTTAGACGTCAATAAGCCAAGATACCGTTCTTCCATTCTCGAAGACCACTGTCTTATTATCGAACGTTGTGAAAAACATAATGTTGTCAATTCGAATAAACTTCAATTTAATGACTTTGAGTATAATTTGACGTCTTTCCACATCTTCAATTGTTCCTAATCCTCTTTGCAATATATTTTCGGTTCATGAGCGATTGATTAATAAATAAATTCGTATAGCAACGACAATACATAGCGTGTTACATGAAATAATATCCTGCACGACAACATTCAATATATCAAATAAGAAAAGGAGAAGAAATTCATGGATTACTCATCAATTAGTATGTCTCATAAATAAAAGAGACGCGCTCTATAAAAAGCATTTAAAAACCCCATATGATCTAGATATAAAAAATGAATACGTACAGATGAAAAACAGTATTACAAATAAAATAAAAACGGCAAAGAAGATTTACTTTCAGGATAAAATTGACAGTAATCCAAATGATTGTAGAGCTCTATGGGGAGTAGTGAATGAAGCACTAGGAAAAAAATATCACGGCACTGAGAAGATTGTCAAAGTCGTATCTCAAAATAAGGAACTAACAGACCCAAAATCAATTGCAAATAGTTTCAACAATTTCTTTACAGAAATTGGAACTACACTAGCTTCAAAAATAAAAAAACCAAACATGAAATTCTTAAAATTAAAATCTCACAGAAACTCATTATTTTTAGAACCTGTATCAGAAAGAGAGATATTCTACACAATCCAAGCCCTAAAATGCAAAAAGTCATATGGATTCGATAACTTTACTACTTCAATTCTCAAAAGCATAAATCGACACATATGTAAACCGTTAACAGCAATAATTAACAAAATAATTGAAACAGGTGAGTGTCCACAACATTTTAAAATTGCTAAAATTATACCAGTATTCAAAAGTGGTGATAAATATGACACCAGTAACTATAGACCAATCTCCATCATTTCAAATTTGGCAAAAGTGTTTGAGTTAACAATTAAAAATAGATTAGTTTCCTATCTCAAAAAGTATAACTTATTGTCTTACAAACAATTCGGCTTTACTAAAGGCAAAAACACACAGGATGCCCTAAATTTATTAATTAACAATATATATGAAAGTTTAGACAAAAATAAAAAAGCACTATGCGTATTTGTCGATCTGAAAAAAGCATTCGACACGGTTGATCACGAAATCTTATTCCAAAAACTGGAAGCTGTCGGCATAAGAGGCGTGACTTTGAAGCTCTTTAAATCATACCTGGAATGTCGACAGCAGTCAGTTGTTATAAATGGAGTGAAAAGTGAGTTCAACCTCCTAAAGTGCGGGGTCCCCCAAGGGACAGTATTAGGACCCATTTTATTTAATATATATATTAATGATTTATTTAATGTAAAATCTAAAGGAAACTTGATCGCTTTTGCGGATGATACGGTCATATTCTATGAAGCAGATTCATGGGATAATCTAAAGGATATTGCTGAAAATGACCTAGTAAATATATGTAATTGGCTCTCATTAAACTTACTCTCTATAAACTTGGAGAAAACGAGCTTCATGGCATTTAAGTGCAACGAAAATTCTATTCCAAACCTAGAAACACTGGACATAAAATCAAGTCAAGATGTAAATTTTGTAATATCAATTACTAATACTGTCACTTACCTAGGTATTGTATTAGATTCACATCTTAGATGGAATCAACATATTTCAGTGTTACTAAAACGCCTTCGTTATATATTATACCAACTTAGAAACTTAAGAGACTACCTTAAAATGAAAGATTTGAAAACCATATACTATGCTCTAGTGGAAAGTCATATTAGATATGGAATAACGGCTTGGGGATCTGTAAGAAACAATTTTTTTAAATCACTAGATTCATTACACAAGTACATCTTAAAAACATTGATTAATAAACCACTATATAAGGAAGCACGGGTAATGGATATTAGACAACTCTACTTCTACAATATGGGAATAAGACTTTTCAGTGAGATGAAAAATTTGAACAAATTTACCCACAACTATTTTACTAGAAATAAAGAACAATCTAAATTACCCAAAATGGAGAAAGCAAAAGGTCAACGATCATATACCTACCTTCAACACAAAATTGCCAATATAATACCAACAAATATAAAGTCATTAACAAACATTAATTTATATAAAAAACGCTTAAAACATTTTGTTATTTCCGAGAAACGAAGCCTATTTCATAAATTGATTGATGGATCCTAGCTATTGAAATCTGTAAACCAGTGCCAATATACGATACCAAACATTTGTCTAAATTTATTATTTTATTATATTTTTTTCTTTCTTTGTTGTCTGTTCAGGAGTAAAAAATGTCGCTCACCCAAATAGATATTGTAAGTTTAATCAACATATTTTGTTTAGATGCTTCGTTTTTATATATGTGTATGGTGTATATGTGTGGATATATGTATGTGTATGTGTATATGTGTATATATGTGTTGATCAATGCATATATATGCATATTTTTTCTTTTCTCTTTTATATTTAAGTATTGTTGATATTATTAGCTTATAAATAAGTAGTTAAGGATCAGTACAAGATTATATAACTCAGTATGTTAAATTTATCTTATGTAAGAAATTGATATTTATATTTATTCTATTTATATTTATTTTCACTCACACACAAGTATTTGCATACTTACGTGAGTTATTGATTATTTACTCTTATTTGTGTGGTAAATAAATTTATTATTATATTATTATTATACAAGTCATGCAAATAGAATCCGCATTTTATCATCCATCATCCATGTTGTAATAAATTATAATAATAATAAACCACATCTGTGAATTGATAGAACAACTGTTACTCTTTTGATAAAACATTTGATATAAGAAATATGGTTTTAAATTCGTGATTATCACTTTTGGTGATACTTGAGAAAATCTGCCCCTAAAGATAAACGCAAAAGTTCTATCTACATAGAAGAATGTTCACGACGATGTCAATGGTAATAATTTATTGAATCTGCTTGTAATATTTATAAATTCACTCCTAAACGGATCGAAGTTTCTCAAAAACACATGAAATGCTTCAAAACAGTTCTAATCGAACCGACTATCACCAACAGTCATCGATTTAATGCATAACAGAAGTGAATTCCCATGCATCCGAAAGTTCTAACGGCCTATATTGTTCTAACTCCATTGTCCGTGTTTTTATAACATCAGACGGTCGATAAGGAATTTTTCCAGTGTTCGCGCATGATCACGTGAACCTGTTGCCGGCATCCTGTGGGATGCTGTCAACTATGGCCGGTCTCTCATGTTTTTCATCAATTACAAACACGTAATCATCAGTGATCAGTGAGTACGCTTTGGTGAACCATTCCGAAGGCGCTTCAATGAACCATTCAATGATTTGATAGGCCGCCTCGGATTCTGGTGAGGTAGAGAGGAGGTGTCAGATGGGAAAACGACGTTTCTCAAGATTCTCTGTAAACAAAGACTGATTTTTCTTCGTTAAGCCACATAAAATGATGATAGGTAAGAATCGAGAAGTATTATCAATCAAACGTTCATTGTACATCGGGCATATCCTTGTTTCATAGCGTATTTCATAGGACATAGGGTTTTCTGAATGTTTTTCGTTAGATTCGTTAACATACGAGACGATGCAATTAAAAAGAGCGTACGATACATTCGTAGGAAGGGTCACACCCATAATTAATAAAATGCGACATAATAGATGGAATTAGTAGATTCGAATAATCAATATTACAAATTACTTTCACACACACTTCCACCAAAATATACAAAGGTATCCAAATGGGTACACATTTTTTTCCTGTGAGGCATTTCGGATAAACGTAATATTGAACTCTACATTCGATAAATTTTTTATCAGTACTAAATAACTTTCTCAGTAGATAAAAGGTGTACACACAAGATGTTAAGACATTCACGAAGATGTAAAAACGCGACTACGCTTTCTCCAGATCAATTATGTTTCTGGAATTTGGATGGAGCTGTTTCCGCTGCGGTGAAAAGATAGTATTTTTATTTCTCTTTTTTTGGTTTTTGGTATTTTGACCTACCTCATTTTTTGGCGCGAAAATCGGCCATTTTTTTCAGTTCCAGATGAAATACTTATGTTATCGATCTAAAACCAAATTCATTCGAAATATTTCATTATTCTGCACCTAATATCCAAAATACAAGTATTATTATTAAAAAATATTTGAGGTTGGACATTTTTTATGGAATCCAAATTCTAGGTTCTGTTAGAGGTTTTTAGATCGAGTATTTTAAGCCCAAACATATCGATTTGGGTTGAGTAGAAGTGGGGCTCTCCTAATAAACGTGTTTGGGCCTCTATAGGGCCCAATTTTGGGCCTATCACTTGATTGAAAAGAAAGTTGATTGCAATATCAAACTTTACAGTTCATTATCAAAACAAACAATGAGAAAACACTGAAACATCATGTTTTTTATACGAAATTTACAATGAAGTGAATCGATTCTAAGAATTAATGGTACAGATAGCTACTAAGGTTAATTATATTGAGATTGTACTCGCCAAGGCATTAAACTGTCGGTAATTACATTCTAAGGATTGTATTACGTGAAATTTAACAAGGTGATTGAACAAAATGGAATTTCCTAAATCTAGTTGCTCTTTAAGTAGGTTGTTTGAAGGATTATTCTGTTTGAATATTTCTATAGATTCTAAAATATCAAGTTTTTTACTCTTCGTAATTGTATGTAAAATACGTTTTCTAGTGGAGGAAAACAGCGTTGAGTTTGAAAAATTTGAATTACTTTTATTTAATTGATATGATTTAAAATGTTCCTTATATCTAATTACCTGTTTGACCGATGTATAGGGCATTACATTCCTCTTAAGTTAACTCTTGACTTCCGAAATTTATTAGATTTAGTTTTTGCATCGAAAAATATGTTTAATAGTTTTTTGGCTTGGTCTGAAAGCTACATTTAACTTTTGTTTCATAAAGATATTCGAGATTTTACCCGATATAGGCCCAAAGTACGTCAAGGTAACATATTTTTTCTCAGTTTTTTTGTTGCACGTTGGGATAAATTTGACTGATAGTTAATTTCAAATATTTTCTCTTGATTAAATTATTTATTAGCGATATTGAATAGCCGTAATGTATCGCAATGTTTCTTATAGTGTCTAACTCAGTCAAAAGCGCTTTTTTTGGTATGGGAAAGGCTCTATATATTATACATTGGAACGCTACTATTTCATGTGTAAATGGGTGTATTGAGTCTGCAGGTATTGTTTGAACTATATAAGCAGGTTTTCTAAATTTTGTTATTTTGTGTTGTTAATTTTATATTTTATATTAATGATTTTTGAATTATTTTCAGTTTCTAGTGTGAATTTAATTTCGGTGTGGATGCGGTTTAGGTATTCATGAATAGTTGCAATATCTGTAAAACATGCTATAATGTCATCTATGTAACTATACCAAACAAAAGAAATGGCTTGTACGTAATGATTTGAAAAATATTGTCTCAAAGTTGGTCATACATATAGGTAAAGTACTCTTCTATATAGAGCCTTATCCAAACTGAAGATTCACAGAGTTAATTGAACATTCATTTGGAAAACGCTGAATAGGAAAAATTACATTATCGTCGGGGATTGTATTGCTTTTACTACTAGATACACAATGTACTATTTTGGGTCAATTACAACATTTTTCCCTTATGCTATATACAGTGAGAGAGTCGAATTGTTCAGTCAAAACTATCTGCACTCATTACTGAAACAATAGACTTCATAAACCTCTTTCGTCGTATAATCACATTATCAAACCCTGAAGCAAAATGAAGTTAATTACGTTGCGGTTCGTTATGTCATAATGTACTCTTTAGCATTCGCAGACGACAAAGAGCGGTGGCGCAGAATGTGGTGAACAGACGACGACCGTATAAGATGCATCAAAGGCCGTTCCTGGGGGCCGGGTGGGCTCGAGGAGGTACTTCTGAAGTGGTTCGGCGGGCACATCCGGCATCTGGAGCACAGTGGAACGTGCAAGTTGTCAGGGGCAAAGTGAACGGAAAATGTCTGTGGAACGCTTGTAAAGCTCTAAGTCTCGGACTGCTTCTTATGGTTTTAGGAGCTGCTATGGCAACAATTGGTAAGTACGTCGAATGTTTTGTTAGTATTCTGAATTCGATGCCGCAACGATTCCGAACAACGGATCCATTGTTATAAGCCGAGATTCTATATACTCGAGAGGAAATGACACTCTACATGAGATCTGGGATAGTTTGTTTATTTTCGCCACGTGTCGAACCTCTCGCTACTGATCCTGTTACAAATAAAATAACAATTACTTTTTTCCCTTTTTACACTGATATCTACACATAAAATGTATTAACAAACCATTTAGCTCCTAGTATGCTTGGCGCAGTCGGTAGGGTAGGCAATTCAATTAATCTTTAAGAGAAGATTATTTGTTTCACTACTATAGAAGGGAATTTTGAAAATTAGAGGAGCTTTTAGCTAAAATTGTTAAGCAAAGAGATTAATTTATTGGTCAATATGATTGCTCAAATCAATGACTTGAAGAAATGGGTTCGATACGTGTTAAACCATCGTACCGAGTCTGTTACGATAAAATGTCAATTCTTTTTCCATGACAAAAACAATTTAATTTTTCATAAAGTACAGAAACTCAATTGTAGTTACAAAGTAAAGATATCACGATGAAATGTAAAACACGATATGGGACAAATGCCCATCGTGGTTTGCTGGAACGGTCTTGATTTATTGAGGAAATTTTCGAATGGTGCCATTTCGCAAGATTGTAGGAAGTCAAATTTGGTCTCGGATCAGGATATGACTCGACCACTGAATCTAAGATCCATTGTTTCTATTAATTTTTCATAATAACAACACATTGTTACACCGTGTAGCGTTCCATGTCCACTAATGCAGACAAGTTATTTAATAATCGAGATTAGTCTAACAGTAATAAATTATGACAAAACTGTTCCAATCTTAGAATACAAATGATAAATATGTTTAGCATTTTTAACAATTTTTATGATTCCTCCACAGGCTATTATGCTGATCACTTATCAATTGCTCAAGAAGTTCGGGGGAATTACACAGTCAGTGTAAAAAACGAATCTAGGGGTTTCCATTTGAATAACTTATCATACGCAGGACCAATCGTCATGGGTGTTGGAGGTAAGTGACTTTTCATAAGAGTTCTCTACAGTGCCTAATAGTTTCTCTTTACAATTAATAATTAGCATTGTTAGGTATTTTTTGGTCCACTAATATCTGGATTTTTTAATTCTAACAGCTAGATATTTGGATAACATTATATTTTCTAACTTGATTTCGATTTTCAGGATTCATCGTTGTCGCCGCTTGCGTGATGACGTTCGAAGCGCGAGATTCGGCCGCCAAAGTGGTACCTGCCAGGTTCAAGATGAGCGCGACCGGTCCACCGACCTCGTCGACGTGCGGCCACGTGATACACAGCACCCACGGTTCTTTGCGGACGTCGGGCTCACAAACGGGCGCATCTCCACACCCGCATCTTCATCATTCTTCGAACACCGATCGCAGAGCCGTAACGCAGTCTTTCATGCAATTTTCTCGAGGCCTTGCTCTAGAAACCCAGAACAAAAGTACGCTTAAGCTTCCACAGGTAATTTTCTATAGTTTCGTTGGAACGTAACCACGTACACTTCCGGGAACATTCATTTATTTATACGCTTACATATTTTACGTTTTCATGAATATTGCAGTACTAGTTGAAGCGTAACGAGCGAAACGGTGTGACATTTGCTCAAATTGGACAATGCTATATCCAGCTTTTCTCGGGAGTCTTACAACCGTTCAACTTGAAATTTTGTCCATAATAATAACTCGACCTAATACACAGGTCGTAACGAAGCTTGAATAGATAGATAGATAGATCATTTTATTCATGTTATGTACATAATACGTTTACACTCGTCATCATAAAATATAAATAAGATCATCTCCTTTGTAATCTGAAAATCTAATTTTCTTTTAGAACAATTACCTCAACCTAAAATAGCGTAGCGTTACTGGCTTTCAATCAAAGAAAAATATGCAGTCTTTATAACACAAGGAGATATCCACTGAGATAATGTTCTCAAAACAAAAATACCTCCACTCAATTCTGTCATAAGTTTATCTGCATGAACATTCCCAATAAGTCTATCATCTATATGTACACCTAAAATTTTTGTATATTCATCAAAACTGTTTGTTGCCTTTATGGAAAAGAGTATGTTTACCGTTTTGTTCTCATTCACACAAAGACCATTTCCCGGAAACCATTCCACGGCTGTATTCATGCTTTTTCTACTCTGTTCCCCCACATGATTCAGATCGTTTCCAGAACGACGCTGTTACATTATTAGCAAATAGTACAGGGTGCGTGAATGAAAAGTAATTCGGCAAGTCATTAACAAAAATTAAAAATAATAAAGGTCCCAATATGGGTCCTTGGGGTACACCAATAGTAAGTAATTTCTTTTCAGACCATCTGACCTCCATACATACTGCTTGATGACGATCTGTTAAAAACGACCTAATAATATTGAATATGGAAATTCAATCTATGGACTGACATATCAGATTTTTACTAAACCACATATATTTTCATATATTAATAAAATGTTCAAGATTACAGTTCTTGATGAAAGGCTATCAAATTTATGTGGCATCATACACTATAAGCCAATGACTATAAACTAAATTCATTGCTACTAACGCATGCATTTATTTGTCGCTAAGGAGACTCGTAACAGCAAAAAAGTGCTCAACTTATATGAATCCTCAAAAGCTGACAATTTAACTCAATCGTTTCAATCAATCAATCAATCAAAGCGGAGGCGGAGTCCTGACAACTAAGACAGCGCCGAAGGCTACAATTTTGCATCGACTGATGCCTCTTATGGCCGCATGTATACGCTGCCGAGGTGTTGTAGCCAGTGTTGGATATTCTACTAGGATATGAGAGGCAGTTTCGTCCGCTTCTCTGCATCTATTAGAGTATAGTTGCAGAAAATTTGCAGAGGTGCCTAGAGGGAACCCCGCTTGGCCAATTCATTGGCCATTTCCACGCCGGATTTCCATACTAGCTTATGGATGAAGAAAAGGTGTGTGCTCAGTCGCTTGCAGGTACTGTGGAGGGGAAAACTATAAATTGATGATGCTCTCTCACAAATTTTAAATTGCCGTCTACATCAATCAGCATAGGGACTTAGGATTAAAGATCTAAAAGTGACTGTTTCGCAAACTGAGCTACCCCGTAATTTTAGTGGATACGGGTGATTGTTTCTTATTATAGTATGGTAGGGTTTAATTTTACAATAAGCATAATACGAGATATAATGAAAATGATGAAGATGTAGTAATTAATTTTGTTTGATGTTAACAATTAAATATATTAATGATTTTTTTCAGGGATCCATAAATAAAAGCCCATCAGCTCCGGACTTAGTTTTAGAAGTATTCAGTAGTTGCAACAAGACCTCTCCACCATTAGTCAGAAGAACTGACCACGAAAGACATCCGGCTAAGGGCAGTGGGGGAACGAATGGTCTTCTAAATCCAAAACTGCTTCATCGTCACGCTCTTTCTGTTGACGAAACAACCGCTACAAGTTACAGGTTAGTAAAAGCACTTTAATATCAGCATATTCATATAAAGGGTGTTTACGTTTTTTCGATAATCACTTTTGTTAACGATAGAATTTGTGATAATAATATGTTTCATTGTTATAACTGTTTTCTCTAAAACACTACGTTTCCGAGATACAATACTGATTAGAAAAATTAAGATATCTTGAATGTGAAGCCTTCTAGCGGATTTCATCGAGAATAGGTAAGTTTAAATACGTTCAAAACCCCATAACTACGCCACTGCGTCTCTAACACTTTTAGTGTAAAAAATGGTCACTCAGTAAAACTAAAGTATACAAAGTTTGAACTAAAAATCTTCATTTGTTTAGAAGATAATGAAGAAAATGTAATAACTTTTTATAACCTGAATGGAAATGATGTGTTTTAGATAAAAATGTTATAAACGGAAAAACCGAAACACCCTGTATGTTGAAAATGATCATTTATCATATTAATTTATATTCCGCCTTCCTCGAGCAGATTGAGTCACGATTCGATCCATGGTAGTCAGGGATCGATGGCCCTCGATCTACATCTGGAATGTCCGGTAACGCTGAAGGTGAGAGATAAGAGACGAAATCCATTGAAGAGACAACGCAAAGTAGAAGAAGAAGAACAACAACGCCAGAACGCGGGGGAGAATGGGCCTCGAAGAAGTTCGCATTCTTGTTCACCAAGACTGCCAGCTCAGTGTCATAGAAATAGTACAACAGGTATTTCAAAACACTATTGTGTGTCTTAGTAATAAATACGATATTTATAAAATGAATCTTTCCGGGACGCTGGGAGTACGCAACAGGGTTCCTTCGGTTTGAAGGTCCCTTTCAGTAAATTAATTGCTAAGATATTCATAGATAGTACAGCAAATCTATCAGGAAAATGTGGCTGTTGTTGAAAAAAATTAACGAAACTTTTTTCCATAAATAGTTAGCGAGGCATGTGACGAGCTTGATACCAAAAAATTATAACCCCCACCCTTTGGCATTTTTGAGAATATCAAGATATTTTTTAATTTAATTTTCAGCGAGAACGGTAGGTCGTAGAGAAAAATTTCGAGACCAAAAATTGTAGAGAACGATATTATTTACGATTCATCCTATGCAGTCGCTGAGCTACAACTGAAAGTACAAAAACAGAGGGCGCCAAAGTTGCCAAAAATGTCTTTTGCCTCTTTTACGACGCGAAAAACTCTACAAAATACATATGTACTTTTTTCCTACGATGCTCTGTTACGGAGATATAGCGATTTTATTTTCTAATATGTACTATTTTGGAAATACAACGCACCTTCATTCGACATAGAGGAGACTGAGATTGATGAAGCCCCCTCAATCAATCAATCAAAACGGGGGGAAACAAGTTCTGAGCACTCAGACCGCTTAATTGGATCCATTGTTCGCTCCTTGATGCCAGACTCAGTGCAGCAGGCCCAAGGCAGCTCGGCATGCTAGGATTCTGCACGGACTGATGCCTCTCTTATAGCCTCAGGCGGTATGTATGCGCTGCCGATCTATTGTTGCCTAAGAGAAGTCAGTGCTGGACATTCCACTAGGATATGAGAGGCATCAACCTTTCCACATCTACTATAACTTGGGTTATCAACAATGCCCATTAAGTGTAGATGTTCATTCAGATGACAGTTTGCTGTGAGAAATCACTGTCACCAGTTTTAACCCTCTTCAGCTCATAGGGATAAGGGTTTTCGAGTGTTTGGGCGAGAAGCCCGCAATGTAAAGCTTCGCATTTCTCATACCGGGGCACCACGCCAAACCGAAAGCCAGTAACTCATTTAGGACGTCTCGCAGAGAGGCGTGGCCTAACGCGTACTATTTAATAAATTCTAGCTTGGCAAACGGGCCATTCAGTCGGCGCTTGCCGTTCAACTACAACGTTACGTTCTCCTCGAAATATATTAGAAGATGACCGGTCGTGGTAAAGGAGGTAAAGGTCTGGGCAAAGGTGGAGCCAAGCGTCATAGCACGGTGCTTCGTGAGATCCAGGGCATCACAAAACCAGCTATCAGACGTCTGGCCCGACGTGGAGGTGTCAAACGTATCTTCTCCGGACTCATCTACGAAGAGACGCGAGGGATCTGAAAGTCTTCCTCGCGCGAGAACATTATCAGAGATGCTGATTGGGGTCAGGGGTGCCTAGGTGGAACCCCGTTTGGTCAATTCATTGGTCATTTAGTTTCCTTCCACGCCGGGTATCCTTACTATGTGGATGCTCAGTCGTTTGCAAGTACTATGGAGAGGAAAACTGCAGATTGATGATGCTCCTTCGCAAGTTTTAAATTGCCTTCTACATCAATCAGCGTAACGGTCGACAATGTGCAAGACATTGAAGAAGAGTCGACGACATGGACATCATCGGACTGCATTGAAGAAACACACGCCGTTGAAGAACCACCAAAGAAGAAACATAAATTAAGAGAAAAAGCCAGAAAGGTTTGGCTTTCTCTGAGACCTATCATTCTCTCGGAAAATCAAATCCAAAAACATTTTGCTATTCTCAAAACTGCTCAAAGGAGGGGTCATGTTTTTGGTTTTAAGCTCCTCACAAGCCTCGCCAACGATTTATAAAAAAAAGCTTAGGTCATTTTTTTCCAAAATTTCTGGCTTGAATTTGTGGATGTCATTTCTACTATGCAAGTAACATTTTATTCTCACAAAATGGTTCTGAAAAATTAACATTCATTAACAGTGAAAAAACAATTGCAGGTGGCTCGGCACATCAACTAACAGGCCATCACTATTCCTCCTCCAGACGTCGCAGTTCGAACGCGTCCGATTGCACTTACAGATCTCGTGCGAGAAGAACTGACTGTAACCACTCGCGCTCCGGACGTCTGGAACGTGCGATCAGTTCGGATTCTCGTCTCACGGGCGCCATACCCAAATGTCGTCACCTGCATACGCCCACGCAAACTTCGACAGAAGAACCAACAGGAACCAGTTCGGATACGGATATTCGGACGTCGCGGGCGTCCGTTCACTTTAAATTACACAGACGTTAAGACGTTGTTGATGTTGTTATTATTGTTGTTGTTGTTCTTGTTGTCACTTTACCTGACTAGATACCTAAGTATGTATTCCATGCAAACGTGCATACAGATTCTTCATCTCGTGCAACGCAACGTGTTCAAATAGCACCAGAAGAATTATTCCACATGTAAAAGCTATAGATGTATGTATGTATAGTTAGTATTATCGTCTTCTACCAAACCGTCAATTGAGAGATCCTTCCAACACTTAGCTGGCATATATATATAAAATGATACAAAATAAATGTAATACATTTCTTCACCAAGATCAAGATATTCCAAAGAAAACATAACACAAAACACTATCGGTTTAATGAAATCAAAATGATCGTCGAAGACACTAGGTACCACATAACAACACGCCATGTTAGTATCACAGCTATCACTTCACTCAATCTTTTAAACTATACTTTTTTTGATTTTGTTCTTTATTCTATTACTGTATATTCTGTAAGTAGAATAGATTCACCGACTGACGACTGCATTTAAACTCGGAAACGAGAGACGTTAGCAAATTTCTATTTTCGCCAGTGAAGGTGTCTCAAAATAGAGATCGAGAATGTGTCTTCCATTTTTTCGTATCACAGTTGCAGAATTCCCCCTTACAAACATCGAGATTTCCCCACCCTGTACAATATACTTTGATTTGATTCAAGCTATTTCTTTTGTTTTCTGTAGTTGTTAATCTCAGACGTACAGGTTGTTATTTCGGTTATTTCGCGGCATTCGTAAATGTCAACCTGTTTCCGAAACAATTTCCGCAACCAATATGCAATCGTGAAACGTAGAAAATGTATTCTGACAGAGAAAAATCGCCCTTGGCAAACTTATGTAAATCAAACATACTGCCACTTTTCAAACAACCGAAAACACTTTTTACAACGCTGTCGAATGAGGTGAAGATTCTGTAAGTAGATATCGTAAAAAACGCACATACACTTAATGTCACAAATGTACCACCGTGATACATATTATTCTCATCTGTCCCCTGATAACAATAAATTTTACTCGTATAAGTAACACAATAATTGGTGGTATTGTATCTGAGAAATTTGTTCGTTACAACACGTTTCGCCATGCAGTGACTTCTTCAGTTGAACTAATGGTACTTGTAAAAGTTTATTTTGGATTTCTACAGTGTATTACTCACTGTAGTTTTCATTTGTGATATAATGAATTTCCAACGAGTGAAGATCAATTCAACATTAAAATCGAGTAAATTAATTGAAAAATTTCAATAATTTTCGACTAATCCTAGAATCCACAATCTTCGCTATTCGAAATGAACAGAGAGGAATATTTTAACAGGAGATAATAGTAAACAATGTCCTACTAGTCGGATATTTTTCAATAACCACCATATTTTGAGATAAATTACATTAAAAATAGTGGCCCTAGGGAGTTATTACGTTATTAACTTCTCAATATGAATTAAATGTCAAAAAAATCTCATAGCAGCTATTTTGGAATGTTATAGATATAATTTTAGAAGTACCTTTTTGATTTTATGACGCACAAGTGCCTCGGCCACTTTGGCAGCCTTTAACAACACTTTTCCATAAACATTCTCTTCTTCGAACATTTTCACTACATTTCAATACAAAACAGCTAAATGGTCCAGCGTTATTGGCAATAACCAAATATTATGTTGCATTGATTATTCTCTTCAATATTAAATAATCCTTTGTACTATTATAGAATTCATAAATGCCAAATTGATCAATCATAAATTACAGAATTTTGTTTATACTTGAAAAAAGTTTTTCAAACTAAGTAACAGACTAGTAGGACATTAAACGTTGAAGGATAATAAGCCCTCGGTCGACGTACATTCGTACACTGCCGACTTTGGGATATTACCATTCCAATAACACCCTTGATACCTTAAGTACTAATTCGATACGTCGATAACAATTAGATTGCACAATTTCACAAACCGAAGATTGACGTTTCACTGATTTTACATTGTTTGATTTACCTGTTCAGATCCGCCGTGATGAAATTTTTATATCGTTTGGTGAACCACCTCAATTTCGTAACTTAAACTTGTCCAGTTCTTCAGATGACAACGCACCAAATTGTATTTACCAATATACGTCGAGGGTTGATCTCATTCATTGTGGATGTGGAGAATTGAGATTTATTTTATTTACATTGGCTTCTGATGATTCCCAAAGATATGTTACAATCGGAGGGAGGATCGCAAGATTATGTACAGAGGCTTTGGCCAATACAATAGAATTAAATAAACGTAGCCAAGTGCCACATCAATATTTAGAAATGTAAATGTAAATCAAAAGACAAAAGACTCATATAATGCCAAGATCAAGACTTGAGGAATGCCCAAATGGTTCTCGCCAAGATAGATCAAAACAAGAAAAGAAAAGAATAAGAAGTACAATTTTTAGATATTGATGTTGTTCTTAGGTATGTTTATTTGATGCGAGTTTCTTTATAGCTTGCATTATTTTACTATATACTATTTATATAACTAACCATTAATTTCATTTCTATCTATTAATCATTAATTAAGTTAAAACAAAGTGTAAATCTCAATGCTAACTAGATCCACTCTTGATATGAAGTCATCCTAGTTTTCTATACACGAGAAACTAAAACCATTGCATGAACAAAAAGACTTAAAAAATGTAATAAAATATTGCACTAATCTATAAGTATACATAATAATTTTAAGTGCCCTATTGTATTTTTATAGACTTATAAACACATACCTCCTCAAATTATATCGTACAAATGTTAAACAAACTACGAAAATGTGTTTCGAAACGTTTCATGAGAAATTAATCTTTATGGAAAAAATCAACATTCATATTTTATCGTGTTTTCAAATAAGGATGCATTATTCCACAACTCAAATAGAGAATGTTCAATATGGAAAGAATTTTGTCATATTTTTTGAGTATTTTATATGGACTAGATCAAATACGTAATGCCCAAAGTTAATTCGTTAAATGATACAGGATTGGTAATATAGTTCCACAAAGTTAGCTGGAGCTCCTCAACAAATGGAAATTTTACAAACAATAATATTGTGTTTTTTTGTTTTCGTCATTTTATCATCTAAATAGCACAAAACTTGTTAAAACGGTAAGTAACCCCAGAGTTCACTGGGCCTAATCTAAGATATAAGTCCTTATATCAATAAAGCCAAAATTTAATGTGATTACTGTACATTTTAAGATACAAATATATAACTGTAAATGACACGTCTGTAAAGTTAGCATTACCACATTCAAATATCAAATTCGAGATAGTTGCAAATTGGTTGCGCTTTATTAAGAAAAAAGACCCGGTACTGCCAGTTTGAAAAATCATTTTACTGTCTAATTAAGACAAGGAAAGTTTTTGTGGTGTATTTGTAGCAATTTAGTTGTGCACAATAAACATGTTTTATTAATTGTAATATCAATAGTCGATAAGCAACAGGCTATGAGCACAGGTGTAGGGCAATCAATGTGTGAAAATGCACATGTGCATGTGTTAGAACAAGATGGTTGTATGCACTTGTTGACTTAAATTAAATAACACACATGGCACCTGTCAAATTCAACCTGCGCCGTAACAGGTGGAGATTGTACCGTAAAACCAATTGCACCTGTCAAATTGTATATCCAAATTGTAGGAGATATGTCGAGATCGTTGAAGTTAAGATGGGTGGATGGGTGAACGTATTATTCAGCATGTAAAGCACAGATAGAGCAAATGTGATATGTAAAACGGTAGATATTGACTAGCCAGAAATACTATTTCGATATGTGGATAATATATACAGGGTGTTTCAGAAAGACCTCCCGTAAATGCAGGAGACGCTAGATTTTACAAAAATAATCAGCTTCTTCATATAATCTATGGTCCTATCTTCTTTCGTTTCCGAATGTTTTACCAGATAGACTAACGGCCGCTGCATTTTTAGAATTTTTGAAAACTAATCACGAAGACACCACACAATGAGGGAACAAATGCATGGATAGAATTGAATGGCTGTCCTGCCCATTTTGGCAGACATGTACGAGGTTGACTAAATATGAAGTACGGTGAAAGATGGATTGGTAGAGATGGTCTAGTTGCATGGCCTTCTCGATCACCTGACCTCAATCCTTTGAACTTTTTGCTTCTCGCTCATCTGGCTTCATAAGATGGTATAGGGGCTCTAGATGAGAAAGCGGTATGAAGTGTACCATCATCTGCAAGACTTCCAAGAGAGAAAATCATTTTTTAAATTATTGGGATGATTATGCGAACTTGACTGTCAAGATAGCGTTACCAGGCCTTTTTTTCAATAAAGCCTCTAATTGTTGTCTCCATGACTAATTTGAGAATATTTTCGTAACAATCGCCAATTTGATACTTGAAGGTGGTAATGCTAAGTTTATGGACGTGTAAATGACGTGATGTGTAGAATATAGATTTTCACAAGATGTATTAGTATTGTTGAAAATAAAATGTCCACTGATTTGTACTTGCGATTTTCTCAAATTAAATGCATATACTCGAGAAATAGGTCACATTACCACATACGTCAACTATATTTTCGCCTTTACGTACGTTTCGGTCTCACGACCGGCATCAGAAGACTTTTGAAAACTAATTCACATCATCGCAGATTTCTTATACTAACAAAATTCCTTTGGGCCAATAAGATGCAATGTTAAGCAGATGTGTTTAAAATTTTATGACTACGATAGAAAAGGTCTTTGCTGTACCAATATTACTAATTTAATGTATCAGCTTTCTTACACAATTTGAAACATTATAAAGAAGTGTGTAAAATGTTGCTAGTGTGTTAAATAATTAAATATGTATAAATTGGACTCAATAATTGTACATCGGTTCTATTCACAAACTTAGCATCACGTTTTATAATAATTGTATTACGAACTTTTATCAAATTTTTTGACGGTTTTCTGGGTGTGATAATTTCTCGCTGTTTGTTGGTGCAACCGAATTATAGTGAAGATATCGTTGACCAAACTTCTTTTGTAAATCACGATGGTTTTATTTTTCCATTTGAATCATGCGTAATGTTCATATCTAGGAAATTTATGTTTTTGTTCACTACTATTTAACAGGTAAATTGAATTTTACAGTGGAAATTGTTAAATTTATCTATTACATACTTAATTTTATCTTTGGGAACACACATTAGGCAATCACCTACATACCGTTTGAAGAATACGGCTTGAAAATGTAGTGAATGGATTACAGATTATTCTGGGCATTCCATAACAAAGTTAGAGATAGTAGCTGAAATATGAGATCCCATTGCTGTGCCGAATATTTGTCCAAAATATTGTTCACCGTATTGAAAATAAACTAGCTCAGTAAATGAGTTATTCATGTCAGAAGCATGCTGTGCTACGTCGATTTTGATAATGTATTAAATAATGATTATTTAGCAGTGGCGTACCGTCAGGCCGGCAGATTAGGTTCATGGAGAATATGAAAAATATCTACCTTTCGATTATAATTATTCTGAAAAATTTAAATATTATTTCTCTTCTAAAAACAATTTTACTTATGTGAATGTCTGATGATAAGACAATTTTTTGTGTCAATTTGCTCTAGGCAAAAAAATAATAAAAAAGATACTGTTTCTAAATAATATTTTGCATATGTACGTCGTCGTCCCACGGTCCTAGAGAAGGCCCGGCCCTGTCCCGGTCGGCGGAGGTACAAACAGAATGGATTTCGCTTACGACGCCAACAACGGTCGTTCCTGAATTATACGTAGCGCGGTAACGGTAGGGGGGACAAGGTAGCTCAGTGGAAGAAGCATCGATCTTCTAATCACTGTGGTTTACGGTCGCGGGTTCGAATCCAGCGACGGCGGCAAGACACAATGGGCCTAAGTGTCATCGAGACCCTGGTTGCAAAATTGAGCTTACTCAGAATCTCCCACACTATCTTATGGGATGTTACAGGTCCATAAGGTGGCCATAAAGGGTTTCAACCACCTCCCAAAAAAAAACGGTGGAAATGTATAAACGAAAAAGCAATTTATTAAATTCCGATTTATCTTCAGCTGGGGATAACTCATTGTTTACATTATTAGCCCCAAATAGTATTTAAACAAGCACCTTTTTATTTATAATTTAGTTTACTCTGATGATGGCTACTTGGTAGTCGAAAGGTCCTCACTACTTTAATAGTATTTTTAGTGGATAAGGGTGATTATTTCTTATCAATAATGTTATAACATATCAATAGTGTGAACTATTTTATAGTTTATCAAGTATAATTCTATAGAAATCACGTCTATCTCGAATAGAAAAAAATTGTGGGATAGGTCACTTTTGCACTGACGGTCTCATGGTCTCAATTTTAGGTGAACCTAAGCATGATTCACCCAGTATGCGAATTGCGTTGTTAACGATAGTTAATAATTGTAAAATAGGCGAGGGAGAGTGTGTGTGTAGGTGTCAGGGTGAATATCGAATTCTAGCCAATGGTCAGTACGAGCAAACAGTCTCGCATAGGTACGCCAACGTGATACTCACGCCATGGGGTGCGCAAGTAGCGGTCCGCTAGTTGAGAAGGGTAAAATGTTAGCTGACGCCGCCAAGGATTCTGTTAAGGACGTGGCAGCTAAAGGGGAAAAGGCAATACACGGTAAGACTTACTCTAGCAATAACTAGAACCCCAAGATCATGCATTGTCTGATGGTTTATACCAATGAGAAAATCAAATAGACCCGGCACTTTGTATTTTGAATCGTTCACTGCATAGTACGTAGAAATTTGATTTATTAGGTCTTATTAAGACCCCATTATTCTTTTTCGAGTTTCACTTATACAATAGGCGAACTGAATTAAAGTATTTAATTTTTTTTTCCATATATTAATTAACAAATTTCTTATAATATACAAGAAATTTCCCATTGCAGTTTAAATTTATTTTGCAAAACTTGTGTATTTATGTGTGACTGTGTAAAAATCAAGAAGTGTGATAGAAGTTATTTCACGAGTTTAGAGAAAAGAGTGGTTTAGAATAAATAATGTCGGTGGTCAAATGGTGGAAAGACTGAGGTCATAATGACTTTAAATCACATTCACATATAAATTTAAAGAAAAATACAATTTATATTTTTGAACTGTAAAATGTATTATCAACTGGTAACAATTATTATATATTTCTCGGGAAATATCACACTAACACGTATGCTTATTACTTTCGTCTGTAAGTACGTTTCGGTCTCACGACCATCATCAGAAGACGTATCAATGTCTAAGATGGGATTTCTTAAAACTTTCCTCACCGCAAAGCGTCCTTATCATACCAATTTCAATTGAAAATGCCCATGTCGCCGAAACGAACAGAAATACGAGTAATCGAAATTGTAACACGTTAATGTTTTGAGTATATGAATATGTATCAAGAAGCCACTGCTTAGCAATTTTCTTATAATATACGAAATCATGTCAGGCAATGTTTGTATACGACTGAAACCAAAAAAATATAACGCTCGAGTATCCACTTTCGAAGCAGTGTTAAAGATTTATGAGGTAATAGAAAAAGATTGTCAGACCTTATTAGAAATATTGCTATTTGAGCAGTCTACCTAAAATATACTCTCAACATTATAAAGACGCATGTAAGAATTTGCAAGGTTTTAAATTAATTAAATGAGTATAAATTTGAGTTAATGATTGAACCTCTGTTCTATGAGTTACAAACTTGGAGTCACGTTTTATGTGAATCATCTTTTATAATAATTGGTTTCCTTAACTAAAATATTAACATTTTTGTAATCGAATTGATGATTATAATCAAAAATGTGTTTAGCAAGGGCGGTGAAATTTTCTTTTTTGTAAATATTGTTTAGAGATTCCTGCATAAGTCTCATCGCAATCTAAACAATTTCTATAATATGTGGGTTTGTTTAGGTATTGAAGGCTTTAGATTTGTAAAATATATCCCAACACAACTAGTAGGTTTATGCGCAACATTATAATATTTAAATAATAATAATATTTGTTCAGGTGTAGTAGTAATACAGTGTTATACAGTGATAAAAACATAAGTGCTACCACCCTGCAAGAGACACTAAGTATCAGTAAGCACGCCTGAAAATGAAAATAAACAGCAAAATAAAAGGAAAAAAGAAAAAATAATATTTAAATAAAAGAAAATACTCATTGTGCGCTTTGTGGTCAGATGCGTATTCTATTCTATCAGGTTTGTGGCCCGCCAGAAAGCCAGAATATTGTTAACGCTGGCTTCCGTAAGTTCTTTTGGGAGCAGTACCAACACATGTGAAAGGCAGTTTCTTCCAACTCTCTGCATTAACTACATACAGGATCATTTGCGAGCCCATAGTATGGAAGTGTTTTTCCCGTTAGGATTCCAGTCGTAACTCTGTTGCCCCTTCCATTTAGAGAAAGGATATTCTTTGAGAGCCCAGGCATAGGCTCTTCGATAAAGAGCTTGTACAGTTGGCCCAGAAGGACGAGATCCTTGGCTCCAGTCCGACAGGGGCGCCAGAAGACCCCTGCCTGACCAGGAAGTCGGCCATTTCATATCTTTCAACTCCTGGCTAGTTCAGCCAGTGTATCTCTGCGTACAATGACAAACATTGATGTGACTCTAGGTGACTTGGAGCTGCTAGAGCCGACCGGCTATCTCTGCCATGTATATGCGCCCTTTTTTTATAGTTTTTTCGCAGGTTATCCATGGCGCAAGTAAATATAGACCTTAGACCTCCGCCTAAAAATGGGTGCAGTAAACCTTTTGGCCTTTTAAGGTACACTCCCGCTCCACCTCCGCCTGACCTACCTTGGACCCGCCGTATGTGAACCATACGAGCCCACCTGGTGGCATTAGGGCGAGAGTTTCGTTGCTCCAATATCATCTATCAGGGATGAGAATTTTGGGAGAAGTGAGACTTATAGGTGGTATCATGGTATCTTGCCTTATTTCGAATCATCCTCCAAGTGACCTTGACGATAGGTTGCTGGAAAATGTCCCTTAATTTAACATTCATTATTTTTTACCGAGTTAATATAATATTTAACTGAGCTGTGGATTTGGAATGCTCTATATTTGGACCAAATTAAAGTGAAGCCTATATGAATAGGTACCTTAAGGGCTACTTTAACATTTTGACGTTTCAAATTTGTAGGATAGAGTGCTCTGAAATTCAAAGAATATCCAAATTCTAACAATTTATCATATTGTTCAATCATTTTTATTAAGAATAAAATGAGACACCATCCTCGTCTTGAATAATCAACTGAATGAGGATACACAATACTTAACTTGTTGCGCTTAGAAAAATTGTTCATGGCTTTGCTGTCGAGTCCATTATTGTCATACATAATATTTTGAATCCAATTTGATCCCTTTTTGATGGAGAACAAATATGGACAACCTCTTTGAATTATAAATTAAAACTAACAATCATAAACACAAATGCAATACCAACAATATTCCAGGCTTTATAATCCAAAAATGGCTTAATATAGATCTCATCAAATAAAAGTATCATGTTATACTTACTTTTATTCTAAAATTCAAGGCAATAAAAGTATTATCGCATCATTGTTTTAAAAACTATGGGGGTGTTGTTCGATGGGCTTCAAAAACAGTACTTTCTATATAAAATCGATAGAATACTATTTATTGCAATAAAAAAATTATCGCGTTGTTGTTTTTTAAACTATGGAGTTTTCAGATGGGCTGGGCTAGATTGACAGTCATAAATCTACGTCACTACAAATTCGAATTAAAAATCACATCGTTCAACCCTGGGGACCTAAAAATAAACCGCTTCATTTCCATTATGTTCGCCGACACAATGTCTATTATTTCCAATGTGGAATATATTAAGAGGGGCGTGTAATTTCTACAAGTTGAAGCTTTCAGTTTTCAGCATGCAAATTGATTGCCATTTATACCACCTAATTTGAATATATGGAGTCTTTTTATAACACTTCTTACAAAGCAAGTCCTTCAAGGACTTTCGAATGTTCTTTATGTTTGTAATTATAAAGCTTTTTTTCACTTGTAACAACTACCTACTCTAATTAATCATATTTGACACAATCCAAAATTGTTTATCATTAAGGGATGATAATCTATTCAAATCTATCGAATCCATCTATATTATTAAGCGAATAAGGCTTGTATATGTATATTACGTTCTCAAAACGTTTTTATTTATAATAATGAATGAAGCCAAATGAGGGGAATTATAAAACATTTTTGAATCCTGTAAAATTAGAAAATTTCCTCAATGTTAAAATACATTACAATTACAAAATAAAAATTGGATATATAAAGACTCATTAAGTGCCCTATTGGAATACCGTGAAGAACCAAACAAAGTTAATTAGATTTGGGTCCCAGGACACTGTGGCATCGAAGGTAATGAAAGCCTAAGTAACCAGTCAGAATTGGCTCATGGGCAAACACTTATTAGAGAACTAACAAAGAACTGAACAACTACTCATCAGTAACAAATTTCGAACAATAACTGACAGGTCTCCTCACTGGTCTTGTACTTGTATTGTATGTGTTGAGGATATTTGAAAGTTACGACCTAATAGACCTATTGTGCCCCTTCTGATGCTGGGCCATTCAGGAAGTCTCAGCGGCTACAGCAGCTCCGCCAACCCTATAGTTCTTAGGAAGTTCAAGATGTCGGATGGCTGCTTCTTATATTTGGTACGCGTCTTGAGTTTTGTAAGGTGTGGATAGTTGTTTCGTCCTTCACTACACTTTTTTTCTTCTAATCCCAGCTTCTTAAAATATCCTTGGAACTGACAGTGTCCTGTTAGATTCCCCATTCATATTCACGTTTATTTGTAAAGATCCCCTAGAAGGATCTCCTTAGGGTTGAGTTGAAAAACAGCTACTGCTGACACTCTTATGAATAAAGTCGATTTATTATTATTATTCTGCGTTTATTTTTTCTTGAGTTGATGCAGTCGCTAGATTTATCTTCTGGTTATAGTTTTCCAGAAGTACATTTGTCTGCCTTAGTCCTTGTAGTCCTATCCAGTGATAGGATCTTTTATTGTCTACTTCTTTTGTTGAGTTCTTCCAGAATTCTGCTGGCGCTTATTCCGCAGAAAGATTCAGGTCTCAGAGATGACGTTTCGCCCTCTTTTTTTTACGAGTTCGTCTGATTTCTCGTTACCCTCCAATCCGATGTAACGCAGAATCCATAGGATGGTAACTGCATTGTTCTTGCTTTGTTCGTTTAGTTTCTCAAAGCATTTCCAGACCATCTTGGTGCTGATTACGTAAAATCTAAGCCCGTTGATGTCTGCTTGACTATTCGACATGATGACTATTTCTGCTCTACGGAAATCTCTTTCCATATTGAACTACACATTTTCATATAGCGTGAATTTCTGCTTGGGAAAATGCTCGGGGATTTGCCAAAGCTTTCAGAGTATTCGGTTCCAGGCTCATATCCTATTCCAGTTCCTTCGGTTGTTTCAGAGCCATCAGTGTACCATTTAATTGCCTTTCTACTGAGTTTGGGGATGGTGGTTATTTTCGCTCTGAATTCTTCCTCCACCATACCTCATTTGGCCAGGACCCAGGTTACGAGCATCGGCAGCACCTTTGATTTGGGTATTAGTGTCCGAAAGCTACTTTGCTAACAAAAGTGGCCTTTATTGAACAAATCACAGAACCTCAAATTTGGCAATATGGCAGTTAATTAGTCTTTAATATTCATGTATTTTAAAGTGATAGTGCCCAATGATTCATTCTAGCTTAAGGTGCTTTAAAACGTAACAAACTCGTGAAACTGTGAACATTGTGGTCAAAATCGATTCCAAAACCTTTCCTATGATTTAATTCTTTCGCAATGCTTATTTGATATGCAAATTAATTTATAACGTTGTATTGAATCGATATTTTCTTGAAAAGAAATTTTATCCTCGTATAATTCAAGGTGGTGACATTGAACAATTTCATATCTCGTATCAATCTAGACTTAATAAATGACTTTTGAGAGGTGTACAATAATAATGAGGTACACGACGTTTGTACTTCAAGAAATAAAAAAAGAAGTTAATTACTAAGAACAGCTTATTGATCAAGATAGTCCTGGAACCATATTAAAAATGTTGTTGCCAACCCTGCATTCAATAATTCTGGTATTTACGTATCCTATTTTCGATAGTGTATTAGTGATGAATGACTTGAAACCTGAACCCATAAGCCTTGAAGACTAGAACTTCTGATGGGGTACCGATTAATTTTTTATAAACATCACAAATCAAGAAATTCCACAATGAATGCCACAGTCCACGGCCGTCTTTAACCAGTTATCATGAGACACCTTCAAGATAGGTACTGACTTTGATGCCTACTTGCCAGCTTTATGATAGAAGACAAGTCATAGGAAATTAGGGATGGAAGTTTATTCACCAACGGAGCTTGAGTTGTGGTTGGATTAAACTCTACTGAATTATCATTCTGGCGTGCTAACTCATGTCTGGAGACCAGTACAGAAAATGTTGAAGCCAAAAATATCTGCAATGATACAATAAAAGCTTCGAAAGAGGCATATAATGCCAAAATAAGATCCAAGGTTATCCGATGTCCGAATGACTCCCGTTGATTTTGGACTTTCGCAAAGTAATTGGTAGTTCACTCCCTCCCCAAAAAAAAAGATGATGATACTGGCTACTACACCACATGTAAAACCTTTCGGCGTCCCACAAGGCTCTATCCTGTGGCCAATTATTTTTAGACTTTATATTTGTGACTTCTATGAAAATATCAGATTGGCCATGTAACAACCTAATCATTAATTATGATTCCAAAATTCTAATTTTAATTGTTTATGATAACTCTATCCTAATCTGTAAATACTTCTCCTTCCCTATATTTTGATGTTGATACATCATTCCATAGCATTCATTCATATCGATGTTGATATGGATGATGTTTCAACAATGAGGTAACCTTGCTTACGGTGCATTATTACACATATGGTCCACTTTGTATAACATATAAACAATTAAACGAATAGAGTAATGATAGAGCAATGCTCGAAATTTAGGACTTATTGAAGATGTACCCTTATTACCTTTCCATTACAACCCGGCAGAATGTATACGGCAGTTTTGTAGGTGTAATAAAAAGTTCTCATTTCATGTCTATCCAGTCAGTTATCTAGCATTATTCAGAGTATTTTCCAAGCCTGCTTGTACAACTAAATCGTGCAGATAATTGGTCAACGGCTTTCCCCGATCACTAGAAATATATTAAACCAGACATTTTGTGTCAACATGATTCTAAAAATTTATTCGTTTCTTTCTTATATGATTACGAATTTTTATCAGTCTATCGAATATCGTTAGAAAATTAATCACCGTTTTCCTATTTAAAAAGGTCGTTCGCCTTAGTTATTTGAAGTGAACGTTTTGTATGTTCGCCGACCTAGGGTCTTATCATTTCAACTCGAGACTGCACGCAAAGAATGTGAAATATATTTAATTTAGGGGGCAATAGAGTCATTACCATTTGACCTTCCGGTGCGAGGGTTGTTATTGATCTCTTTGTGTTCAGAGAATTGTTTAATTTCCTTTAACAACGAGACATAAAGATATAATGAGGTGTCAGTTATAAGAACAGTTTTTCTTTCATTAGCCCAATCCTCAGAACAGGTAAATCAATGCGATCAAGGATAAATTAGTATCATGCATGTTATTCAATATTGACAATTGTTTGTTAAAATCGAAATACCTGTTGGGAAATGTAACAAATAAATCATAAATCAGTGAAAAAAAGTACCGCATCAAGTAATCACACCACAGATATGAAATTAGCAGCACCTGCCCTGATTTTAGACATATCAAGCTGGCCCAGCCATTATAGTCCAGAACGAGGCCCACCACATAATAGTTATTGTAAAAAATTAAAGTATGAAACTGTTCAAGCCTCAAGCCTGCCCTGAAGATGCCACCTGTATTGTTTGGGAAACGTTGGTATCCATCCGGAAGCCAAGATTTTTTATGATTAGCTATCCGCGGAAGTCTACTATTCAAAATTAAAGTATATTAATCACAAATTTGTAATGCTAAAAATGTATCGCATTAGCATTTTAAAAATTTGATTTGTTGGGCTAGCTTGACTGTCCCATCCCAAAACGATACTTCGTATATAAGATCGATAGAAAACTGTTTATTGCAATTACTTACGCCATTGATTGGTCTCTTCCGTACGAGTGTCTTAGATGGTAATACAGCAACCAGTAGGGCCGCATTATGGCGATGGGTGTACGCAGAGGTCGCTTTTGCCAGACATGCCGACAGCAGGTGGAAAAACGTCTCAGGCGGCTTTCGACCAAAGAGTTCTATACTACAGGCGACAAGCTATACCTTTCTCCATTCAAACGGGCGATATTACTTGGGATATCCCTACTCCTCTTTTTTCCAGCACGCGCAATGAATATTAACGAACGGTTAGGTTGTCGCAAAGGACTGGGGGAGTCGCGGGCAGTTCCTGGACTTACCGTACAGTAAAAGTAAAATTTATAGGAGAGGGGATGGCCCGTGAAAATATCGGGTGAAAGGCGCTCTTGTCTCCTCTAGTATAGAACTCTTTGCTTTCGACAGGCCCTGGAGCTGACATCAGGAACCTGCACACCCATCGCGTTGCTGCGATGGAGCAATGTGTAGATTACGCCATCGTGGCAAGCTGCGGTAAATCCCTCCGTTTCGGATGTAATCCCGGCTGACCTTAGGTAGCAGAAGGTCAGCCAGGTTGCCAAGCCGAGCGTTTCGATGTTTCTGTAGAAAACAGATCTAGCTGCGCGGCATTTATCTGAGCTTTAAGGCGAGAAGGTTGAAACTCAAGGTCGCCCTCTAGTTGACCTTCTTGACTGATGTGAAATTCGAGAGCAAGTTCTTCCGGAGCTTTTTGTGCTGCCTTAACGATAAATGCTACCACTCCGGCCAATTCGTGACTTTTGACAAGGCACATGAGGGGGTTCGAACTCCTAAGAACTTTACGAGCAATACTCAGAACCACACTTCGATGCAGTTCCTCCAGACTAAGGACTCCGCTACCTCCCAGGGAGATAAATGCGGGAAGCTGAGGACCTAGGATGCAAACTGTGATGGATAAGCATAATTTTCCGGATATGATTGAGCAGTCAATGCAGCTCCAAAAGAGTGAAACAGGACTGGAACGCCAAGCATATTTGTTGCAGGCGCCTCGTTCTAACTCGAAAGTTTGGACCACCAAATCTTTCGAACATGGTTTCTGTACATGCCGCGGAGAGCCACCTTTACCTGGGAAGCGTCATAATTAGGACGCTGTTCAAGTCCCAGGTGTCGATAGGTCTTTTCAACATCAAGATGCTTTAAGATGCTTCTGTCGGCAAGCTGCATCTTCTCGTTCTCTCCTCAAATGAATCTCCATGGAGAGAACAAAATATTTGTGATCGTCACCTGTTTCATAAACTCCTTATTTCAATCGCTCTGTTCTCTCTAACATTTTTCATCGCATTTGACGAATCGAATGACGTTTTGTAGAATGGGAATAATATGCAACCTTATGGGTTTTCTCAATGATGATTCCAAATATAACACGGATTTTATTTGCTGTTGATGGGTGTTGGACCACTTCTGGAATAACTCCTATTGCTCATGCCCCTAACAGCTCTGCGTGCTTGCTGTAGCATTCCTCTAGGGTTTGGCAAACGAGTATTGGTACTCTGGCGTATTTCAAGATCTGCATTCAACCTTTCTCTCAAACATTTTTCATCGCATTTAACGAAACAAGATATTGATAATTGACGTTTTATAGAATAGGAATAACCGTATGGTATATTGTTGAATTATCTTATGTAATTTGAATCGGTTTATAGTCGAAATAGGATACATTAACATTTGTGACCGTATTTTCTATAACGAAGCACTTAGTTAATTATTAAGAGATAGATCAATATAATGGCCTGAATATATTAATCATCAATCTTTAATGAAATAACTGATTCTATTGGCTTTAATTGAATTCGAATTCATTGAAAGAAAAGAGTATAATAAGATTTTCTAATCTGAAATAATCTATAAAATAATATGAGTGAAAAATGTTCTGGGATATGATTTATGTTTCCTACCTTATTTTGATTCCTCTTGAATTTGGGAGTAATATGATGTCGTATCATATGTTACTTTTGATTCACGAAATAGCATACACTATTAATTGTATCATTAGAGCACAAATGACAATAAAATAAAATTATCATTAACACAAATCTATTATAACAATTTTTATGCTAGACACAACAAATTCAAATAAGCACTAAGAAAAGGTCTGTTAGTAAGCCATAGATTCACTTATTCCTATACCAGGATTCAATATGTGATTTGATTTTGCAAGTTTACTGTGAACATAGAACTGGCAACGTAATGTAGGTGATAGATTAGTTAAAGTTACGTAATGACGGATTTTGAAGTATAGATTGTAATCCACGTATAAAATATGTTAGTTGATATTTAGTTGATCTGCTGCCATCTATCAAAGGGCGGTGGCAATATGCAGTGGGGACTCCCCGAGTTGAAGGGTATTCCCCGAGTAGTGTACAGCGCAAGGCTGATAGGCTCGTAGCTGTGGTGAGGCAGTACGAAGTTAGAAATTAAGAGGTGCGGATGTACTTTTTAAGAGCTCGGTGTGGTGGTTGGGAGAAACGAGCCCTATAGGTGGTAATTTACGTGATAATTCGTATAAAAAACGAATGATAAACTAGCAAAACAGTTTATGAACTAACAAATATATGTTTACTAACTGAATACAAAATTCCAATGAGACTGATTTAACTTATGCTTCATTTCACAGATGTCGGCGACACCGCCAAAGAGGGAATTTCTACAGAAATGGGAAAAGTAAAAGGAGCAGTTGAATCGGCCATGACGAGCGCAGAGAATAGTGTTAGTTCCGTGATGGGAAAATTCGGCAACACCTTCACCAGCACAACAGAAAATGCCGGCCATGCGATCAACGGATTAGAAACGTCGGCAGAAGAAGCTCTCAATACCGCTTCGGACAACATCAACGAAGCTTCGTCCGAAGCGGAAACTGTGATAATGTCCGAGGCCGATCACTTCAAAGAGGACGTAGACGGCAAGGTTTCCGCCGCTTTCGACAAAATAGATTCGAAGAAAGACGATCTAGATAGTTTAATGGAAAAGGGCAAAGACGCGCTACATATAGAAGACATGGAACAAGATTTTCACATGCTGGGTGACAGTGTACAAAAAGTAGAAAATAGAACGGAAGAAATTATCGCCAACAACTCGACGAAATCGACACCCGCGAAGGAATCTAAGAAGGAGGAGTAAGTGATCAGATGTGAGTGTTAATAAGTTAATTCGTGCTAAAGCTTGCTCATTAGATTTTAATGCTTTCGCACGATGACTATTAAAAGTACCGGCTAAGGTTGGACATTGGATGGCCTTGTCCAACGTCACGATGACAAGAAAATTTCTCGGCTTCAACTTTCGACATCATTCAAACCGAATAATTGTACCATGACTTCTTCCAAGGGAGGAATCAAACTTCTGGGTGTTGTACTTAGTCAGAGCAGGCCAGATATCTGGGGAGATGGTACAGGTCTGGAAACGTGTTAAAGTATAAGTAACTTCAATACTAAAGGTTTCGTTCCACACATCACACACTCGCTATAGTTCATAGGAAACTTGCGTGTTTCTATACAACTAAACTATTGCCATTGTAACATTATGCTTTCGTGTTAAAAACAGATAATTTTTACAGAGCAACGAGGCAATATCGCCTACTTGTTTATCAAAGGTATTAACAAAATATTGATCTAGCTAGTACCTATCTGTTTATACGTACCTACCTGACTTTCCTGTGAAATATTGTAATTGGAGTTAAATTTTATGCAGCATTTTTATCAGGCACGTAATCAGAACGCAATAATGTTGAAAAGAATTTACTGTAAATATGCAAATGCGCTCCACTTACTAAAATAAATCTCCTTCCTAACGCTGTACAGTTGCGAATTATTTCGCTACAATGTGCAAAAACACAAAGATTTCAAGTGGTCAATGTTAAATGATATGAAAAATGATAGATTTCGTATTCAGTTTTTTTTAATACTTTCACTACACAAGACGGTGACTCTAGCGGCATAACATTGTCACAAGCATCAACGTATGTATCTCCGGTGCCAATGCACTCTCGAATCAGATCTGTAGCTCCCTTATCTAGACCACAACAGTCACATCTGCTTCTGCCTCACGGGTTAGAAGAAGGTACCTTCCACCCCAACATTATTTGTACTAAGACGGGCTTAGTGAAGCTGTAGATTCTCCACACATGTGCCGATCAGTGGGAGGTTCACTTTTAGTGATGATTGATAAAAATAGCACCGATAAGAGAGTTCCAAGCACACCACTAGTCTTCACCACAAGTTCCCAATCCTGGTAATGGAGAGCAAGAAACTCCACAACCTTATCATCCTGATGAAGAAATTCCTACAATAATGGCCAGTAATGTAGATGAAGATGAAGGAGGACCTGACGTTGGTTCAGGAGAATATATGGTACCTCCCGTCATTACAGGTTCATCTTCCGATGTTCTACCAGAAGACCAAAGATAAGAAATGTTAGAAGGAGATGATGAGGTGAGTTCTGACGGTGAGAAACCTGAGGAAGGTGAGGAGGAGGGTAGAGAATCAGAAGCATCTCCAAGTACCAAGACTCGTTTGCCAAACCGTAGGGGAATGTTACAGCAAGCACGCAGAGCTGTTAGGGGCATGAGCAATAGGAGTTATTCCAGAAGTGGTCCAACACCCATCAACAGCAAAAAAAAATCCCGTATTATATTCGAAATCATCATTAAGAAAACCCATGAGGTTGCATATTATTCCCATTCTACAAAACGTCAATCAAGTCTCGATACGTCAAATGCGATGAAAAATGTTAGAGAGAACAGAGCGATTGAAATAACGAGTTTATGAAACAGGTGACGATCACAAATATTTCGTTCTCGCCAGATCCAAGACATAGTATAGTATATTATGCAATAAGCACAAAATGAGGTTTATTTTGCACAAGAAAAAATAAGAATATCGGTCTTTTTTTGAAAAAAATGAGAAAAAATTCGAACAGATAAAAAATTATTGATCTTTAATGAAAAATTACACAGTTAACAACCAATTTGAAATATATTCCACAAGAAATACCTCTGATACAGTATCAGAAAAATGCAGGATGAATATAGTCGGACAGCTTCTATTCATACTTCTACTTCCCTCAGTTTACGTAGTACCTATTTACCAGTATTTCATTTAGGTCTTTCTTAACTCATCATAAACTAGAACGAATCGAAAGCATTTTTAATACGGAATATTTCCTGCAGTGGCGGCTCGTGAACTTTTTAAGAGAGGAGGCTGGACATAAAACGTTCTTGTAAAAATATACTCTATTAAGCCAATGAATTTAACCTTTGCACAGCGACCGTACCAGCTACTTCAGTGACAAAATAATTGTTGCCCAGCAAGAACCAACGTGGAGGTGTAGAGTTTCTCTTGGCAAAAAATTTTTTTGTTCGTTTTTTTTATCTTTGGATTTTTGATATTTTTTATTTCTTTTTTAATTTTTCATATTTTGTTTTTTTATATTATTTTTATTAACTTTTTTTATATATTAACGGAATTCTACGGTCTTTAGTTTGCGAAAAATGATCAATAATATTATCATAAAATGTATCATTTTGTTTTAAGTGTTTTACTAAATCTTTTTCAATAGATATCAAACTAACATTGTATAAACGATTTTGGCCCATTGTATTTCGCATGTAAGTTTTAATTCGTTTGAGAGTAGAAAATGATCTCTCCACCGATGCCGACGTGACAGAAATGGTGACTGTCAAACAAAGTAGTTTATAAAACTGAGGTAAAACTTGTTGCAAATCATTGTCTATCATATATTTTATCATATCGGCGTGAATGTCGTACTGGCCTAAGATATCTTTATCCGAGTAGGTATATAACCCATTATTCATTGTGCAGTGCTATTTTATCAAAAAATTTATATTTTAGAACTAAGTTATCTAAAAGTGTATTGGGAAACTCTTTTGAAAAAGATTCGAAAAATCTTCTATTCGTCAAGTCGAAAAACTTCAATTCATGTAAATCGGAAAATCGAATCTCAATTTGACCTTAAATAGTATCTAAAATTTCATAAAAAAGTTGTTTATAATGTAGTTTCTTGTCTACCAAATTATATGTTTTCCTCCTTTAACAATATTCTGTTTACCGGTTAATTTAAACTTAATACTCGATGTAATATGTTCCTGCGATTTTTTATGTCTGTCTATACCACGAGCTAAATTTTTCAAATCATCATAACCCGAGTGCCCCCAACATGAAGTTGTATCAGATCTAAATAGCAAGCAATATGATTTATTGTGTATTTCGATTTTGAAACATACCTGTCATCGTCACCACTAATCCTTTCAAATCCGGTAAAGGCCGTTTATTTTTGACAAAATACTTTTCTATCATATGTTAATCCACTAAATGGATTTTCTAAGAACCCAGCAACTAAGTCACTCATCATTTTAACGTTCACCGATTAGATAAATTATAACTTAACTACTTAACCTTATTTCGCCTCGCGGTACAAAAACAAGAACTAACGGAACACGACACGTGTCGCATTCTTCTAGCGGAAGGGCGGTAGCAAATAATCGTATTTCATTCGACCGACGATTCCGTACGAGAAGCTAGCTTCTATAGGGTGTTGCCATATTCGCTCTTTTACCCTATTTGGCAATTGAACTGGTTGGAAAAACGGCAACTGTGTTGACCACACGTATTTAGCGTTTGAGATATATAGAGAATCTAGCCTCTGGCCACTGTTGCCAGATTAAAAATAACTACTGAGAACGGGGAATTAATTGTAAAATTTAAAGAATTATCAGAGAAACAGGAAATAAAATGGAGAATGATCATTAAGATAAATTGGTGAGGAGGCTGAGCCTCCTTAGCCTCCTTAGAGGAGCCGCCACTGATTTCCTGTCTACCAATCTATAATAGAAACTTGATTGTACTCAATCCCTTATTATAGTTTTCAATAACCATCGTATTATATAATTATGTATTATATTACATTTACATCATCTTATCAATTATCATCACTATTCAATACAGTTCATCAATTTATAAGACAGGCAAATTCCAAACTGAAGTTGGATCTAATTGAATAATTAATTGAAAACCAGCTATGGCTGTAAACGTAAACTGATGTAAGAGTCTCACATGAATAACTGAAACTGGATTTATTTATTTAGTAAATTTATTAATCGATTAACACATTTATTTTATGACGTCTATACAGCTAATTCCACTCGCTTACGACCTAGTTCAAACGTATTAACGTTGTCCCAAATGAAAGAAAGACGTATTGAATTACTTTATTAGTGGAACAGAAATTATAATAAAAGAATTAAAAGTTTTTCTCCTTGCATTATACGAGGGCAAGGTGAAAAGTTCCTAAAAAATGAAACAAGAAATGATTTATTTGGTCAAAATTTATTTTATTTCACAACATAATATCCTTGTATAGCCCGACACATTTCGTCTAATTTTTCGATCCCTTCCAAATAATACGATTTCTTCAATCCTTCAAAATAGGCGTTTGTTTCAGCGATGACCTCATCGTTGGAGCCAAATCTCTTTCCGTCGAGCCATTTCTTCAAGTTTGGAAATAGATAAAAATCGCAGGGGGGCAAATCTGGAGTATTTGGTGGATGACGAACCAATTCGTAGCGCAATTCATGCAATTTTGCCATTGCGACTGCGGACCTGTGCGTCGGTGCGTTCTGCTGCTGGAAGAACAATTTTTTCTTTGCCAAATGCGGCCGGTTTCGCTTCAAATCGGCGTCGAATCGATCCAACAGCTCTGCATAATATATGCCGGTGATCGCTTTACCCTTTTCAAGGTTCGCCAGGACAAGTCCACTGTTTCGACTGTTCTTTGGTCACTGGTGTGTTATGATGGATTCATGTTTCGTCCACGGTTACGAAAGGGCGTAACAAGTTCTTCTTATCGTGCTTGAACATCGCCAAACATTCCTTTGAAGTTGTCGCTTGTTGTCAACAGAGAGCAAATGCGGCACCAATCTAGCAGATAGCTTTCTCATATACAAAATGTTCCGTACCCATTCGATTGAGATGTCCATAGCCTCAGCAAACTCGTGCACTTTAACTCGCCGATCGTCAAATATCATACCATGAATTTTATCGACGATTTCCTGCAAAATTCACTCTTTCCCGTGTTTACAAAAATCTTCAAGGTTGCTGATGCACATTCACAGTTCGTATGAATGTATAGTTTGTTTACGTTATTGCATTCACTAACGTTCGTGATTGAGAAACTTATGAATTTAGTTTTATTTGAATTAAGGGTGAGTTTGTTTGATTGTAACCAGCAATTCACAGTACTAAGACCACATGTAGCTTCATTCATGAGTGAATGTGAATATCTATCACTGAATATAATAACTGTGTCGTCAGCATAGTTTATTAGTTTTGCATCAATCGGGAGGCTTCCTATCGAATTTATATAAATTAATAACAATATTAGTAGTATAGTTACAAACTTGCGTGTATCATTGTACATTTCAGGTATGTAATGTTTCACATATGTTGCTATTTTATCTGTGACTTTTAATTTAATATTCTTCACATCTGATCTATTGTTTTATGACTTTCGCGTAGTACTAAAAGGCGCCACATAGGAGTATTTTCTGAAAACTGTAAGTTAACTTGTAAACACAAGGCATATCTGCGTTTTCAAAATCGTTTTACCACTTCGTGATCCAAGCGCCAGCTGGTGACTGAGCGAGGGACTACGAGTTTGACGACGCGTAAGCGACTCATGTCAACCATAGAGTTTCCGGACCTGTATGTACGACCGTGTTTTATGTTTATTAATTTAGTGAGCCACTGTACTATAGCTTTACGTACATAGAAAATTATTGATTTAATTATTATATCAACAACATTCCAAGAACCAGAATGAGTAAATAACAGGGAACAATAGTTATTAATTAAGAGAACAAGGAATCATTCAACAAAATAAAAACTAAGGTATTGTTATTACTGTAGTGGTAAGAACTCTTCAGGTACAAGACTCCTTACATTTGAAAAGTTGCATTCTCTAAAGGAAGATGAATGATTCAAAGACATTTAATTTCAAAAGTAGAGTTGCAAATATTTTAATTTGTTATAAAGTATTCTAGGAGCCAAGTTGTTCCAAATGGAATGTAATATTTCTGCGTACAGAGAAAATAAACGGTTTTCTATAAGGTAGCCGTTTTCCGGCTACCATTAGAAAGCAAATTCGAAGCTTACGACAGTACCGTTTAGTTTTAATGGCGCGTAGCCGGTTTTGACTGTGACAGGTGATAAATATTACAATTTAGGTGTCCTCGTGTGATTGGAATGTAAGTCATTGCGCAATTGATGGAACCAAAATCGTCTATTCTAAGATCTTCTTGATCTTAATGTTGATCGAACCCAAAGCCGCTTTATCAGTATTTTTCTTACTCCTAACAAGTATTACGCACGCCGCTATCACAAAAAGTTGGTCTTCTGCGTCAGATTAAAATGTGTGGACACTACCATGTTATATAGCAGCAATATCAATGACCTTAATATAACATTCAATTCAATCAAAATCACAAGCTTGTTAAGAAATATCACGTTATGTTTCAGAAGTCCACCAACATTGTGGGAGGCAGCCGCTGACGCAATAGTTCTGCAAAAGATAACCAAAACAATGGTACCACTACAGATACCGACAGCACCCAAAGATTCAGAGAAGGAAGTGGATATCGCTTCTGTGACTGAATTGCTTGCGGAATTTAACAAAGAAAATCACGTCATCATTGATAAAAATACTCACCGTCAATTAGAACTGAAAATAGACTCCAGTTAGTTGGAATATTCCATGATAATTGTTAGTGGTTTTATCAATATAGTTTATAAATACTTATATTATAGTGCAGTTATGGAACGGGCACCAGAAACTTCATACTATTGTGTCGAAATTTAAAAAGACGATGCAAATAATAGAATATGTTCTATTCACTTTACTTCACTCTTGATTAATTAATTTGCTTACGAAGTGTACCTACCATCTTCGGTGGGTACTCATGCTTGAACTATTTTCACCAAAGAAATGAAACTTTCAGGTGTCAGGTAACAACATACATTCTGACAAATTGTTTCACCACACTGTGGCATTCTCAAAGCTAGGATGAGTTATAAACTATCATAATTTGAACTGAATGTGGTAAGTACAAATTGGAGGATGGGGTGGGAGTTTATTTACAAAATTGTTGACAAATGGTGAATTATAGGTATCGATTTCGTCATTTAACATTATGTTACTACTGTTTCTTGAGTGCTTTTTTTTAATCTCTATGGATTCTAGAAGATTGAGTTTATGTCCTTTTTCTTGAAAATGAAAAATATCGGGATGATCCGGGTAATTAGAGTCCTTTTTTTGAGCCTGTAACTTCCCAAATGTTCATAAAACCTTACACTGAAATTGCGTCCAGTTTGTCCTATGTACAAGGCATTACAAACATCCCATCTCAACCTGTAAACTCCAGGTTTCTCCAATTTATCTTTTCCACATTTTGCATCATTAATATATAAATTTAGATTATTTCTTGTTTTAAAGGCGACTTTCCATTCTGGTTTTTAAGAAATTGAGATATGTTTGTGAGTTATGTTAATATTCATTATTATAATTTTTATAAATAAAATGCTCTTCAAAATAAACAATAATAAACCATAAACCTAATTTAGCAGCAGATTAATAATAATACCAAATCAAATTTTGCATGTCTAACATATTTAGGTAAACACGCATAAAAAATATTTCAACTTCTTAAAAACCAGAATAAAAACGTCGCTTTCAAACAAGTATTTTAAAAAACAAAAATGTTTCTCAGATGTAGAAGTGAAAAGGCAATTTAATGAATTCAGATTTATCTTCATCTGAGAGTTACCTACTCTCGTTTGCATTATTATCCCCAAATAGTCGAGTCAAATAGGTATTTCATTACGGAAATCGTTAGATATGGACCGATATTGATGAAACAAAGTGCATTCTATTCGGGATGACGTCTAGAAAAAAGCTTACCGGTTGGTTTTTTGTGTAAATTTGTTATTATTTTTTTAAACAAAAAATTGACCAATTTTCTGACTGATTATTGGGAAAATTTAATCGGGGGTTTTCGGGGTCGCTGATTACGATTCTGAACTCAGATTGGCCAAAATCGAACTCCCCAGCTGGTAATTGGCTACTTTAATTGGACAAAGTGACCATTTTTTTTAATTTCATCAAAAATAGCCAGGAAACATCACTCGGGGGTTTTTGGGGGCGCTGATTACGATTCTGAACTCAGATTGGCCAAAATCGATCTTCCCAGCTAGTAATTGGCCAGTTTAATTGGACAAAATTGATAATTTTTTCTTAATTTCATCGCAAATAGACAGGAAAAATTACTCGGGGGTTTTCGGAGTCGCTGATTACGAATATGGGGTTTGATTAGCCAAAATCGATCTTCCCAGCTGGTAATTGGCCAGTTTAGTTGGATAAAATTGATCATTTTTTCTTAATTTCATCGCAAATAGACAGGAAATATTACTCGGGGGTTTTCGGACTCGCTAAGTACAATTCTGAAGTCAAATTGTTAGTTTTGATGAAATTTTGGAAATGGTCAATTTTGTCCAATTAAACCTGCCAATTACCAGCTGAGGAGTTCGATTTTGGACAATTTGACTTCAGAATCGTACTCGGCGACTACGAAAACCCCCGAATAATTTTTCCTATCTATTTGCGATGAAATTAAGAGAAAATTATCAATTTTGTCCAATAAAACTGGCCAATTACCAGCTGGGAAGATCGATTTTGGCCAATCTGAGTTCAGAATCGTAATCAGCGACCCCAAAAACCCCCGAGTGATTTTTCCTGGCTATTTTTGATGAAATTTAAAAAAATGGTCACTTTGTCCAATTAAAGTGGCCAATTATCAGCTGGGGAGTTCGATTTTGGCCAATCTGAGTTCAGAATCGTAATCAGCGACCCCGAAAACCCCCGACTGAATTTTCCCAATAATTAGCCAAAAATTGGTCAATTTTTTGTTTAAAAAAATAATAACAAATTTACACAAAAAACTAACCGGTAAGCTTTTTTCTAGACGTCATCCCGAATCGAATGCACTTTGTTTCATCAAAATCGGTCCATATCTAACGATTTTCGTAAGTCGGCCTGTTTTAATACCTATTTGACTCGACTAAAATAGTATTCAAATGTGTAATGTGTTTCTGGTGTCCATTCGCTACTGCATATTCGCTATGTAAATGCTCGAATTAAAGTTTTAGTAGCTCGTAATTTTTACAAAAGCCATTTTGATAACTATTCTACTTATTCTGATATCTTTGTCGAGCCCTTTAGAATAACATATCATTGGGACAAAGCTTCTATCATTTTCTAGTAGTGATCAGATTGAAAATTATGACCCTATCGTTTTTTTTTGCGCCTTTTTAGGAAACACTACGGCAAACTCGCTTAATACATTCCAAGAATAAGTTTTTACAGGAAATTGCTGACTGAAAGACATACAAAATTATTGAGGCCACTTTTTGAAACGAAACATGTCTAAATTTTTTTTTAAATCGACTACTTACTACACTTTTTATCTACGTAGAAAGTACCTACACTAATTCCATTGTGATAAATTGTGTACCTACGCATTCCATATCCTCAGTTTCTGAGGCTTTTAGAGTGTTCATTCAATTTCAAGAATTATGCAAAGTCGTTTCAAATCGCGCCTTTGAAATGTCGAAAATTGTAGAAGTAGTACTATTTTTGTTTGGATAGATAATAATTGTTTTGTCGCCATGATGTGAATGGATGTAAATTTGTACATATTTGAAATTTAATAAAGATTATATTGATAATGAAAATTAACAAAATCATTTTTTTTTCAACGTTTTAGACTAGTACATAGTCAGTAGTGTTTTCGTCTGATCTGCTTAACAAATCAATCTCAGGCAATATCAAAACTAAGTATACTTAGACTAGGCTACGGTCGTATATACAGGTCTGGGAACTCGAGGCTGTCCGCTAAGCGTCATCTGTTGCATAGTACCAAAAGGGTGGCGCATGAGTCGAGGGATGATCTCTGGCACGTATACGACCGTGTTCTCTGGCAACTGTCATTGTTGACTTGTAAACACAAGGAATACCGGCGTTTTTAGAAAAAAATTACGAAACCGTGCATTGTGCTGAAATGCAAAACGGGGTACAAAAGTGTAAAGCAAGAAACTTCTGTTTTTAAAGTGCCGAAAGATGCGGAAATGCGAAAAAAGTGGATGCTTACGATTCCGGATAGAAATCGTTTTAACGAGGTTATGTGTGCGAAAAAGGGGAAGTTATTTTTAAGGTGAGTAATACATTTTAACAATAGTAACAGTTCTATTCCTCTCTCAAATCAGAATACTTAGTAACACTGCTTGCGATTCCGGAAAGAAATCGTTTTACCACTTCGATCCAAGCGCAAGTTAGTGGCTGAGCGAGGGACTGCGAGTTAATCGACGCGTACGAGACACATGTCAAACATACGAGTCGCCAGACCTGTATGTACGACCGTGGTCTAGACTACATTATGATTCTTCGACCAAATAAGTTCAATTATATGCCGTGTTATGATCCATGCGTAACCATCGATGTAAAGTCTAAAATAATTCTATGGTAAAGATTACTTTCTCTGCTAACTCACCCATAGCACAAACTCACATAGACAGTAAGACACTGACATAAATATGGCAATTCATATTATTAGCGGGAAAAAAAATGTACAAACTAATGTAAGAGAGGCTAATATACAAAGTGTACCTTTTAAAATACATGCCGATTGTGACGCTGAAATTTCCAAGTATTTTTCTACATACATCAGAGATAACGATAAAAGTAGGTGGTCTATTTTATAACCTAAGATTTCCCAAAAAATTGATATAACAATATCTTCCAGTTTTATCATCGTCTTTTCGCGGATATCCGTTGAAAGGGACGAAATTAGAAATACCCAATGGTTACACAGGGATAGTTTTACACGAAAGTGTTAGGCCTACAACAGAAACTGAAGATAGAAATTTTTATGTGATAAACAATTTCACTTCCTTTACTTATTGGAATTGGGGTAAAGTACCCAGTAAAAATGACACAATAGTCCAAGCAATGGACTGGATTGACATTGCTGAAGCTGTATGTAGGAAAAATAAGCTGCCTCATGGAAATTCTATATATTTTTATGTTTTAGTTACATAAACCAGTTGAAGAGGAATAATGCTTGAAGAAGATCAATTATGAAGTGTCCTTAGCTGTCCTTTCTAGCAAGAAAATCAACTTGATGAATTTTTTCATTAATATGTTATCAAGGATAATTATTTTAGAGTATACTGTTCCTATTTAATTTTATGACAAAAATGCTGTAAATTGTAAAATTTCAATCGTAATTCATCTAGAAAAGCGGTAGAGCAGAACTTTTGTTATATTCTGTGGCAACTTATCAACAAAAAGAAGCCAGTTTGTTGAAGATCCTGGCATGTTAATGTTGTTTCAGAAATCTGGCATTCTAGTCTGGTTTATTAAATTTAATTGTATTAGTTGAAATTTCTTTTTATAATTATGAATCTTTTAGAAATAAACATTTAATTTATTATAAAGTTTATAATTTAACAGCTATACTTAAAGAAATCTTATGTGAACTTTCTAATTACTTTGAAAAAGAACAATTCAAGAAATAAAACTAGTGAATTTTCATATTTTCAAGTCAATTCCTATTGCTCTGCTTTCACTCAAAATGTAGCTTCAATTACATCAATTTCTTTTTTTCTCTTCTAATAATTTATCCCCTGCCACAATTACATTCTTAATTAAATTTATGTAAGATTGTGCTGAAATCAAATACATTGGTGTATAAGAACATATGAGGAAAAAAAAGAAATGCAAAATGCAATTCATTTTACGAAATTCGAAAAGCAACCATCACAGGGCAAATATTTTTAATGTACAGTATTTCTCTATATTGTATCTACAGTATTTTCATAATCAAACTGCAAACTGTGAAGAATTCACACTGGATATTATATTATAACACTATTGATAAGAAATAATCACCCTTATCCACTAAAAACACTATTAAAAGTACTGAAGACCTGTCGGCCACCAAGTAGTCATCATCAGAGTAAACTAAATTATAAATCAAAATGTTCCTCTTTAAATACTATTTAGTATTTGGGGATGGCAATGTAAACCAGGGGATACACTTAACTGGAGACAAATTGGAATGTAATAAGTGAAACTTTTGAATTTTATTGAAGTAGTTGAAGGTAATAGCTCTAATTTGGATAGTTGGCTACGTTCCAATTTCCTTTTTTATCTCGAAATTAAGTTATTGATCAAAGATTTTTGGTAACCATTATCCAACGCAATTCATGTGCTGAAGTTTCTCAACTTCGTTTTTATAATTTTACTGGCTCAGAGGGACGTTCAATAATCTATGAACTAGACTAATGAACGGAGCTATTTTATATCTAAATGATGTAGCTGAAACCGCCGGGGTATACCTATTTGTTTGAGTGCGTATATATGTTGAAATCCAAGTGATTATTATCTTTTATAATGTTGATATCAAGGAAAGGAAGCTGATTTTCTATTTCGATTGTGAATCTCAGTGAATCAAATGTGTTTGTATTTTTCACTATGCATTGTTGAGGGTAGTATTTCCAACTGTTTCCCCGTGAACTTCTTTATCAACGCGTGGCATTGTGAATTGCATTCTCAGTGGGACATCTGCTTTCCGGCAGATGGTGTTGGAACTTCTGGTTCGCCAAACACTTTGAAGGTGATTTATTAAAATCACTTTCGGAGCTGGTTGATTAGTGATCACGTCTGCCTCGTCCCACTGACGAGCCCCATGAAAAAGGCGAAACAGCTGTATGAGACTGACGTGTTGTCATCATCATCATCTGAGCGGAGGGGACTTTAGACCAGGGCATTTTTTAAGTAATACAAACGTGGCCAAATGGCCACGTAGTAGTCCGCCGTGGCCAAATGGCCACGTAGTAGTCCGCCGTGGCCACGTAGTAATCATAATCTGGCCACAACCAATTTTCGAAAATGCGTGAACAACACCTAACTGAAACAATGTCAGAAATTTTCTGAACATATATGATTTCCCCAAAATGTCCAAAAAATATATAACTTGCTAATTCTAATGAAGTTTTTTGGTGCTAATCGAAGAAATTTATCAACGAATGAATGACAGTTCATCAAATTCATCAATGAGGATTTATATATACATACTCACGACTTCCGTTAGATATATAAATTCTGCACGTGCTCGAGGATTTTTGTCAGCATATAATTAAGAATTTGTGGGCAAGTATATAATAAGTTGGATATGAAAAATAACTATTTCTGAGATTACTTTTTTTATTGCAAATGTTTTGGTATGAGTGAGTCACAACCCGTCTTTTGGATTAAACGCATAAAATTGCTACACTAACACTACATGTAGAATAAGTGCTTTAATTTGCTCCGAACCAATTTTCCTCGTTCACGTGTATAAATGTCGTAAAATCTCCTATTAAGACGACTCGGAAGACTTTCTATTTTCGTCGTTCTTCCTTTCAACTGGTTCCCGTTCTACGCGTTTCTCTTAGGAGATATTTTTCTTTTGGCCACCTAGTGAAAAATGCCCTGACTTAGACCACTTAGTTGAACCCATTGTGTGCCCCGTGATCAGAAGCCGATTCTATTCTAGCAGGTTTGTGGCCCGCCAGAAACCCAGAATATTGCCAACGCTGGCTTTCATAAGTTCTTCTGGGAGCAGTTTTAATTCTCCGAAGTGTCGGTGCCTGAGGGATGCTAATGCTGGGCATTCCAACAGGATGTGAGAGGCAGTTTCTTCCGCCTCTCTGCATTTCCTACATATTGGGTCATCTGTGATGTCCATAGTGTGGACATGTTTGTTAAGACGACAGTGACCGGTTAGGATTCCAGTCATCTCTCTGGCACCAGGCTCTTTGATGAAGAACTTGGCCTGCCTCATGCGTGGTGATTCTCGCCAAAGCTTAGACCACTCTTTATTCAGTTGGCCCAGAAGGGCAAGTCTCCGTAAGCAGTTTGATAAAGCGACCGGCTCCGGCCCGATAGGCGCGCTAGACGACCCTCGCCTGGCCAGAGAGTCGGCCATTTCGTTTCCTACAACTGAGCTGTGTCCAGCGACCCAGATGAGTTGAACTTTATTTCTCCTAGCTAGTTCAGCCAGTGTATCCCTGCATTCTTCCTTGATGTGACTCTTGGGTGATTTGAGAGCTTCCAGATCCTACCAGCTGTCTGTGCAAATATATATGCGCCTATTTACATAGTTTCTAAGCAGGTTTTCCATGGCACAAGTCAGTATTGCGTAGACCTTCGCCTGAAAAACCGTGCAGTAAGCGCCTAGTGACTGAGATAGTGATCCTTGGACTTTTTAGGTAGACTCCCGCCCCAAAGTCTGACCTACCTTGGACCCATCTGTGAACCATACGAGCCCGTCTGGTGGCAGTAGGATGAGAGTTTCGTTGTTCCAATCTCCTCTATCCGGGATGAGGATTTTGGGGAAGTGAGACATATAGCAGGGATCATACTGTCATGCTTCATTTCTAATATGGGACATTTAGAGATTGTCTCACTTAAAATCGATGAGTGTCCACGAGAGTAGTGCGTTTTGGTCCAGTGGCCTAGGCCCTTTAACCTATACGCCGTTCTCATGGCCTCAGTTTTTATACATAAGTGTAGAGGTGGTAATCCAGCGAGAGTTTCAAGGGCTCTCGTCGAAGCCGACCTCATGCCACTCAATATGCCTACGGATGCAGACGGTCAAGGGGGCGCTGGTGAACCAAAAGCAAAATTTGTCTATTCATCTTGAAAGTTGAGAGCCCAAATCCTATTTTCAATATCAATAATTAAATCCTCCGTAAGTAATTTGTACATTTTTTTTGCATCGACATCGAATTCCATTACATAGAATCAGAAAAACTTAACGCGAGCAAGACACTTTACCACAGATCAACTTAAACAACATGCTATTACACCAAGGGCTCCATGAAAAAGTTTGCCCTACGTCGGCCATTTTTGTTTTACTGGTAATTAACAGCAAGCGTACCAACTAGTTCCTAGCAAAGAGTTCTATATATAGAGTAGACTTTCACTGGTATGTTAACGGACATTCTGTTCTTCTCGCACATGTACTGCGCTCTCACTCGCACGATGTGCGCGCGTTATACTTATTCTTGTATTCTTATACTCTTTGTGATAGAAGGGGAGACCGTGCGAGTGAGAGCGCACTACATGTGCGAGAAGGAAAGAATACCCGCGCTTTCCTATGCTTAACACACTACTTGTCTACTCTATATATAGTTCTTTGGTTCCTAGTACCACTCTTCGACTCTTGAAGGGTGTAATGTTGAAACCAAATGTTACATACAAACTTCAACTACATTCAGAAATAATTTAATAGAATACAACGAATTAATAATATAAATGTAATATTTATGATTAACATTCATAATTTAAAATATAGTGTATATTGTAATATATAAATACTCCATAATACCAACAGTATGTACATAAACCTTAATCCTATCTTGTTTCCACTACAATAATGATTATGATCACAGTTAAGATAACAGCCCCTATCACTGCAAATATCAGTTTCTTTCTCCTAACTTTGTTTTTGTAAGTATTGGCAGATCGTAACTGTGTAGCTCCTTCTCTGACAAAATTCTCCGTTCTTTCTACATTCGCTTCAATACTATCGATAGTTTCTCCTTGCTCATGTACCAAAACCCCAAGTTCTTTGAATATTTCATTCACATCGGTGATATCACTCTAACAAAAAAATGTTAACATTTAAATTCTGCTAAAATTTTAGGATTCATCTTTCATACAAATTAATTTACTGAATATTGACAATGAGAACTTTGGAAAAAAAGTGGTGTCAATACAATTGTCACAATCTGAACATTTATTATCATATACTGATTATTGACTATCTTAATTGACATTGCTTACCTCCAGTTGCCTTATAGCCTGTTCTTGTTCTTGTATAGCTCTGAGGTCAATTTCTTCTTGCATTTGCATCTGTTGTCTAGATTCACTACTGTCTTGCAGTTCAATCAGTTGATGTTCTTTTCTATGACCTGTAAACATGAATGAAGATAAAATTACCAAAGTGTTGAAGCATGTGAAGACAACCTTACCATATGCATCCCCATAGTTCAGTTCTTTCGCCTTATTCACTTGTTCTTTCTCTTTTTGTGCCGTGCTTCTTTGTGCCGCTTGGAACCTATTGAGGGTCGACGTGAATTCGTCCTGAAGTCTTTCACGTTGCAACTTTCTCTGCCGTTGTTCGGAATGTGATATCGATGGTGCAATAGCACTGAGGTCTTTGATATAGCCATTTGTGTCTTTTACCAGTTGCTGGGTGTAGTGTTGTATTGTATGTCTGTATGAACAATTTGCAATATATTTGTATTGAATTGAAGTGCATTAATCAATAAAACTCACAGCTGTTTCCTTAAGTCTTGAGAATCTTGGTAAGAGCCTATTTGCTTCACCATACGTTGCATAGAAAAAACTGGAATGAGAACAAATATATTCATTACAAATGTACACATATACTACAAACTTACCATTTTGCGATATCTTTTGGATACTGCTTTCAATAGTTTGCGCTAATTTTTGGAAATCCTGATCCTTGGAATGATTACCGTTTTGATAAGATGAAAATCCATCCATTTTTCTGTTATCTAGAGATTATTTCTACAAAACGTCTGTCATCAAATACAAGATACGCTTTTTTTTATAAGACTTGCTAAGCTAACCCTGGTTACTAAACTGCATTCATTCAATAATTTAATTATCTTCCTATTCAATTTTAATCGATAAAAAAAGTTTAAAGGCAGACACCCTAAAATTAGTAAATAATGGAAATACAGAAAAAATTAAACATTGACATCTTTCAAATGTCAATAACACAATCATGAAATTGGAATCATTATATTATTATCTTATCTGCATTCTGTGCTGCTATCCAGTTCTCATAGAGATAGAAGACCAACCATAAACCAAAAGTGTGCACAAATAGGTATGTGAGATTTAACTAAAAATAACTTTTTGTTATTCAAAATGATTCTTGTAATTCTGATGGCATATGCATAATTGCATATGATTGGAGTATGGCGTACCTACTTTTCAAGGAATTTTTTACATGTTCCAATCTTTATTATTTTGGGAAATCTTTCTCAGAATTGTATTCTAACGTAGTTTCATAATCATAATTCCTTGGTTCCGATCAAAGAGTTCTATATTTAGAGTAGACAACTAAGCCTTTCACTGGGATGTTCTGTCCTTTTCGCACATGTACAGCGCTGTCACTCGCACGATGTGCGTGTTATACTTATTCTTGTATTCTTATACTCTTTGTGATAGAAGGGGAGACCTTGCGAGTGAGAGCGTACTTACATGTGCGAGAAGGACAGAATGTCCGACTAAATACCAGCGCTTTTCTATACTACTTGTCTACTCTATATAGAGAACTCTTTGGTTCCGATTCGATATACTTCGGACTTTCGGACGTTGCATCATGGTGAATTGTTCAAAATGTTCTTGAATGGAACCCCAATACGAATATATACACATATTTCGAAATACAGAACTACAATATTATATAGTACTAGGAATTCAAGAGATTGAGCTAAACAGTTAGCCATTCTTATTGACAAATAGATTTAATACATTAAGATTTTAGAAACGGTTAGACTTGTATATTCAGTGTTAATTAGTACATTTCAATTGAAGAGACGAAGATATTTCATATTGATAATATCAAATATTCAAAGTGATGTGATCTCCACTACCCGCAGCTCGAGTTATTTGAAATTACGGAGCGGCAACACTGTGGCACGCTAATCAGAAGAAAACAACAATAATTAATTTTTATATATGGGAAGGGGAATGATGAATCATTATGTGATTGTGATTGTGGTGCCAGTGCAGTGGTTGCAAATTGTTAAAACAATAATATGTGGCTGATATGGATAATAATACATTCTTCTAAGAAGAGTGAAATATAGTCGTCCTCAACAATAGAAAATATTCTTGCCATAATGTGATAATAGTTGTATCGAATTTCGTTTCAATAGTTTTGTTTATTTCCTCAATTGTGATACGTTAGGTTATCGTATAAATTTTTACTCGATTGTGCGTCATAGTCGTGACAAAGAAACGATATGAGATTGTTTAAACTTTAAATAGTGCTTACAATAACTTCTGTGATAGATGAAGATAGAATGTCTTCATGGAACTTGATTATGATCTGCAAATTACAGCAACAGGTGTTTCATTGATATATGATACATTATATTAATTAACAAACATACGCTTTTAATATTGAATTGACTTGCGTTTTTTATGAATTGACAACCTGTTGATATGAGTAAACCGACGCCAGCACCACGACTTGATAGAGACGGCAAGAAACCGATCCCAGCACCTCGCCACAATATTATGCTAAGAAGACAAAATTCAAATGAATCCTCTTCTTCATCGTCAATCTCAAAATCGTCTGAAGAAAATACAAAAACGTTTTCTAGACGTATGAGATCTTTGAGTAATGCTTCGAAACAGATAGCAGAAGATATAGGAGACATCGTACAAGATCGAATCATAGAAGGTACTAGACAAAGCGTTAGAAGAATAACAAAGCGTTTCCAGACAAGCCCGATAGAATTAGGTCACGATACCAAATCAACAGATGAGGATATTAGTAAAAGTATAGATATTTTCAATTCAATTAAATTTGATTCTCCTCTATCCACATCAGATTTACAGACTTATTATAATTTACAACATTTTGAAAGTTTGCCACCGCCGGCAGTACCACCTCCTCCGTTACCAGACGATCCACTTTACGATGCACCAAGTTCAATATGTTCGAGCTACAAAAGCTTAGATGTAGACACAGATAACGATTCCCCAAGCCTTTATGAAAGCTTATATCCTACAAATCAAAAAGAATCTAGTAATACCACCATTAGTTCCAGTTTATGTGATGAAACTACTGATGAAAATATCAGTTTATCCAGATCGAATTCTTGGAACTTTTATGATGCTGTTGGTGGCAGTGAAAATACTTACAGTAACACTGGTGATGAATTGCTGAAATCTGTAGACAATGATAAAGTGGATTTAAACTCGAATTTTAACGTAGAAATAAGGAATTCTTTATATAATGTTCAACCACCACCAGCAAGGCCTTCTAAAAGTGTTATATTTCAGTTTGATCCTCTTCTCAATGGTGACACAAGCACTAATGGTAAGTTTTATTTTCTTGTAAAATTGATTCAAAACCGAAAATCACAATTTAGCAACTATTTAAATTACCTTTTCAAGATAATTTCTACTTAAAATGTGAATTATTTTATGTTCTTTGTTAACTAATGTTTGGAAATCCTAAATTGAATTTTGATATATACTCAGTTTCATAATGATTGCTTAGCACCCTTATTGATGAAGAAGATTTTGCATTAATGTTCTAAAGATAGATGAAATGTAATACATACAAAGCAGTGGCGGCTCCTCGAAGGAGGCTAAGGAGGCTCAGCCTCCTCACCAATTTATCTTAATGATCATTCTCCATTTTATTTCCTGTTTCTCTGATAATTCTTTAAATTTTACAATTAATTCCCCGTTCTCAGTAGTTATTTTTAATCTGGCAACAGTGGCCAGAGGCTATATTCTCTATGTATCTCAAACGCTAAATACGTGTGGTCAACACAGTTGCCGTTTTCCAAGCAATTCAATTGCTAGATAGGGTAAAAGAGCGAATATGGCAACATCCTATGGAAGCTAGCTTCTCGTACGGAATCGTCGGTCGAATGAAATACGATTACTTGCTACCGCCCTTCCGCTAGAAGAATGCCACACGTGTCGTGTTCCGTTAGTTCTTGGTTTTGTACCGCGAGGCGAAGTAAGGTTAAGTAGTTAAGTTATAATTTATCTAATCGGTGAACGTTAAAATGATGAGTGACTTAGTTGCTGGGTTCTTAGAAAATCCATTTAGTGGATTAACATATGATAGAAAAGTGTTTTGTTAAAAATAAACGGCCTTTACCGGATTTGAAAGGATTAGTGGTGACGATGACAGGTATGTTTCAAAATCGAAATACACAATAAATTGTATTGCTTGCTATTTACATCTGATACAACTTCATGTTGGGGACACTCGGGTTATGATGATTTGAAAAATTTAGCTCGTGGTATAGACAGACATGAAAAATCGCAGGAACATATTACATCGAGTATTAAGTTTAAATTAACCGGTAAACAGAATATTGTTAAAGGAGGAAAACATATAATTTGGTAGACAAGAAACTACATTATAAACAACTTTTTTTATGAAATTTTAGATACTATTAAAGGGCAAATTGAGATTCGATTTTCCGATTTACATGAATTGAAATTTTGCGACTTGACGAATAGAAGATTTTTCGAATCTTTTTCAAAAGAGTTTCCCAATACACTTTTAGATAACTTAGTTCTAAAATATAAATTTTTTGATAAAATAGCACTGCACAATGAATTATGGGTTATATACCTACTCGGATAAAGATATTTTAGGCCAGTACGACATTCACGCCGATATGATAAAATGATAGACAATGATTTGCAACAAGTTTTACCTCAGTTTTATAAACTACTTTGTTTGACAGTCACCATTCCTGTCACGTCGGCATCGGTGGAGAGATCATTTTCTACTCTCAAACGAATTAAAACTTACATGCGAAATACAATGAGCCAAAATCGTTTATACAATGTTAGTTTGATATCTATTGAAAAAGATTTAGTAAAACACTTGAAACAAAATGATACATTTTATGATAATATTATTGATCATTTTTCGCAAACTAAAGACCGTAGAATTCCGTTAATATATAAAAAAAGTTTATAAAAATAATAAAAAAAACAAAATATGAAAAATTTCAAAAAAAAGATAAAAAATATCAAAAATCCAAAGAAAAAAAAACGAACAAAAAAATTTTTTGCCAAGAAACTACACCTCCACGTTGGTTCTTCCTTGGCAACAATTAATTTTGGCACTGAAGTAGCTGGTACGGTCGCTGTGCAAAGTTTAAATTTATTGGCTGAATAGAGTATATTTTTACAAGAACGTTTTATGTCCAGCCTCCTCTCTTAAAAAGTTCACGAGCCGCCACTGATACAAAGAATGAAGTGCCTAGAATCTATTATAGTCATCACCAAAGCAAAATCTTTAATATGAAATGTGTTTTTTTCCACTACATACATAGCACAGAACAACACTAAACTAATATGTGTATTAGTAGTGTCACCTATCAGACAATATCAAAACTAAGTCAGCTTCCTTATAAAACATAGTGTACCTTTTTACAGCTAGATGCCACTGAACTATGTATTGACATACATGTTTTTCAATACTTTAAACCTAGAACAAATTAAGTGCTTTAGGTACATTTCATACCATCTTCCAAAATATTTTATGTATGGGTAGTTTGGTTTGGATATACAGGGTGTAAATAAATAACTGCGAAAAAATTCAGGGGGTGATTCCTTGTTGAAAAATAAGGTGGGTCTTTCATTTAAATTTTTTCTCTAAATCACTTCGTTTTCGAGATACAGGGTAGGGTGTTGAAATTGAAAAAAAAATTTAGTTTTTTGCGAATATCTCCGGAACCGTTTATCGTACAGAAAACAGCTTTCGTAAGCAATCTCTACTGATAGTAAGATATGTTTTGTGCCATAAAAAATTTTTGTTTATTCATAATTGGTGAAGATTTTGAAGGGGTAGTGGTTGTTTTTCTCACCAACTTCTACGCCACTGGAAAAAGAACGGTTTTGAGATGCCCATTTGGACCGCCAATGTTTTCTACACGAAAAAGGTACTTGGTTATAAGCTCTAAAGTTAACCGTTTTCGAGAAAAATCAACTTTTATGTTGAAAAACATGGTCAATTCTTTGAAATAAAATTTATTTTTTACCAATTAAACGGAATTTCTTTACATAAGTAACAAAACCAAAAATTGGGTTCCAGTTTGGTTCCTTAATTCCCAATACAACTGGAGATAGCAATTTTTTTTTTACGAACTTCCCTCAAAAATGTCCAAAATACCCCCAAAATGGCGACAAAAAAGGGGTTGCGGTCAATTTAGGAGGTAGAAATTTTAGACTTTTGTTTTATACAACGAACTCGGATATACTAGAATAAGCTAGTCATTTTTGAGTATCGCCAACATGTCTCCCACCATACTGTCATCTAGCTTCCCAGCAATCGTGTGGAGAAATAAAGATTGAATAGAGAGATCTCCGATATTGGCACTCGTAATTCGCCGCCGCTAATCTTGAAAAAAGTGGAACTATTATTGTATTGCAATATAAATTGAATAATTGTGATCTAATAATGTCCTCGATAGAAACAAATGTTTTTCACTGGTTAAGAATATATAAAAATATACTTAATTGCCCAGATGTAGATGAACAAAGTAATAAGCAGCTCATAGTCTGCGCTTCAATATAGTTACTTGCATGCACACATAAATCGGTGAATGGCAATCACCAAAAGAAGAAACGACCATACAAATTGCTATTATACAAATGTGGTCAGTAAGTGAATCAGTTTAATTGCCAAAATACCAGTCTTTTTCTGTAAAACATGGAAGAAACCCACATTTGTCATTAACATTCTTCTATGTCTACAGCTACACTGTTAATATTGGTTATACAGTTTTTATTTTTGATGTTTTAACAGTTTAAAAAAAACGTACCTTACTGCCTTATAAATAGTACGCCCGTGGCGTGGGGTACCCTGGAAATCTGTTCAAAATACCCTATACAATACACGCCTATGCCGTGGGTTACTATTCCTCTATCCGTACTGGATTTCTACACGTCATGTTGGCGATACAAAATTTCCGTAGTTACGAATAGACTGACTAACTCTAGTATATCCGAGTTCGTTGGTTTTATACACCAAAACAAATATTTTCCGTGGGGTCGCGTTAAATCATACAAAAATTTCGATCAAAATGTTTCGCATACTCTACTAATATTACAAAACCACTGCAAAGTAATTTTTCTATAGCGAAAGAAGTAATCTCATGAAATTTGAGAATCAAACTCCCAACAAATTCTTGTACGTTCAAGTACCCATTCTTAAACCAATTGTTAAAGATTGATACGATAGGAAAAGGCTGTCCGACTACTAAGAATTATTAATTGTTCAGCATTCTACATATACTTTCAACATTATAAAGACGTACGTAGAAATTTGCAAGGGTTTAATTAATTAAATTTGTATAAATTTGACTCTATGATTGAACGTATGTTCTATCTACATCTATCTTTTTTGTAAATATTGTTTAGAGATTCCTGTAAAAGTTACATCCCAATCTAAACAAATTATATACTGTGTGGCTTTGTTTATCTTTAGGTATTAACGGTTCTAGACTTGGAAAACATTTACGAACACAAAACGATACAGAATGTAAAACTTCAGTCCTGGGAAGAATTATTTCTGTATTTAGATTCACAACAAATATATGAATCAAGAATGTACAATTTATATCGGCAACTCTGTAATGTGTCGCCAACTGTAAAAATGGTTTAACATAGGTAGCTCGGCACTTACTTAGGGAAATTATTGAAATAAATTGGTTGCAAAAGTAACCAAGAATGACGTCATTCTTAACGTAAAAATGCTATATACTTACATACTATAGATGTTTATTTCTTTATCTTAGATAATACAGAACATTCTGATGAGTATCAACTGTTGGAGAAACTTCTCATAAGAGATTTGCGAGGTTCCGTATTATCTCCAAACACGATAGACAATTGGAGTCTATCGGAATCGGACTCCGAGGAATTCATCGATCCCCCATCGCCGCCAGTACGATTCGATTCTTTGCCCGACGAACCTGTGCCGAATGCTACAGGCATCGATGAGAGATCCAAATCAACTTGGTTCACCACGGACTCGCCCAGATCTAGCGGCATAGAGAAAAGAAGTTGGTACAAGCACGTGAAAGAGGTGGTTCTAACGTCGTCGGATATTTTGAAGGGGAAATTCAAGGAAAACAACGTACCTAGACCTATGTTGAGTGCCGGTAACTTTTCATATAAGAAAGGTATGTTGTATAAAGTACAGAACGGGCCGGTCGAAGATTTATTGAAAGAATACAGTGGACGTTGGTGTATTCTGGAAAATTCCAGATTCGTGTGCTATTCGGATAATACGTGTGAAAGTGTAAAAGAACATTTTCCGATGGATTCCATCATCAGCATCCACATCATCCAGGATCCTAAAGTGAAATACAAGTAAGTGGTTAACGTATTGGTTTTTCCGGTGGTTTTTCTCATGAAGTAAAAACAAACTTTGGACGGATAAATTAATTTGTTCGTTGTCTTGTGATGTCTATTTTTAAACAAACATCCGAGCAAACGTTAAAATTTTTATAGACTATAGTTAGTCCAGGCTATGAACCGGAAAATAAAAAAAAACATGTTCGAATCAACAAATTTTTTTTGCATTAGCTTCAGGAGGTTCTCAGGATCATTCATATACCTTAAAACCTTTTGGGAACCTCAACCCCACCCATTGAGGGGCGAAAATGGCCCGAAATCTCCAAGTCTTAAATTTTATTTTCTACAAAAAAGGTATTTTGGCATTTCGAGTGCATCTAGGAAGTTTTTTGGGTCGCTGAACACGAATCCATAGCCAGATTTACTTGCAATCCATCATAGGGGTTGTCAAATCGACAAAATTGGCCAATTTCGCACCCCTAATATGTTATTTTGCAATTTACGTGTTTTTGGCATTTCGAATGCACCAAGTGAGTTTTTTGGGTCGCTGAAAATGATTCCGAAGCCAGATTTACTCCGAAGTAATTTTAAAATGCAAAAATAATAAAAATTTAGAAACGTGTCAAATTAGCCATTTTTGTAATTTTCCCACCCACCCCTACGATGATATTCGAGTAAATCTAAATAAAATCAATTGAAGTAACACTCAGGTCTCAATCCTTCGATCTTAACCGCAACCGATAGATAGGTCTGATAGTTATTGCTTTCGAACTCTGGCTGGTTTCTTAGAAAAAAATATGGTCAGTTCGCAAACTCCATAGTCTTAACACGACTCATCGGGTTAGGTCTGACATTCCTTCCTGCCTAGAATTAGAGTAGCATTCAGTTCGCCATCCTTCGGTCTTAAACGCAACCGATATATAGGTATAAATGTACGATTTGTTATTTCGGACTCTGAATAATTGAATAATTATTAAGGACATTCAAAAATGTATCCCATACCTGTTATATCTCTTTCAGATGCAAGAGGTAAGTAAAAGCAAATTATACATTGTACCCTACTTGTTTTTTATGCTCAAATGCAGGGTCGGATTCGGAAATTTCATCGCTCTATTCGTGAATTTTTGCCTGCTTTCTTCCCCTGATTCGTCTCATTCCGTAAGTTTTGCCACGTATCGTAGTATGGTGATACGAGAGGGCAGCCAGTTTATTAGTAAATACCATTTTTACGTTTATGTGACAAAATGTGATCAATTCTTTTGCAGACAAGATAATTGTGATCTTCACTGTTTCAAGCTGAGCGTTTCGGGACGAATACGATCTCAACACATTTACGGATCCCGGAACATGTCGGAAAGGAGAGTATGGATGCAAACTCTAGCGGCCTGTTTGACCGATATCTTTCCCACGAAAATCCTGTCGGACTATACTCGCATGGGATGGGCGTACGTACGTGAAGGTAATTAGATTCACATTATATTCCATCATTTTCAATAAATTTACTCATCAATATCCTCTGTAGTAGAAGGCCTTAACGCTTAGTACAAAATTCAATGAGACGTAACAATCGACAGTATCATTTAGTCTTAATGGTGTTGTAACTCTTTCTTGTGGAAAATTATAGGTTGCATCTGTTTCTAACGTGTCCTCGTGTGATTGGAATGTAGTTTTACATGTAAATAAACGTGTATAAGAGTGTTTTGACTGAATAAAGTGCGTTGCAAAATGGCTTCCTAAGTGAATGTTTCTGTCGATTCTTACCCCATTTTGTGTCGTACGTACAGTTTAATGACGTTTATTAGTTGATTACTTATGCCGAATAAATGTTGGACTCCTGGCTGCAAGGGAAATTACAACAATGGTAGTCCAAAGTGTGAAAAAATAGGGGTCGTTACTAAAATTTTATAGACCTCAATAAAATGCAAAATTATTTTTGCATCGTGTTCAGGATGGTTTGCACATCGTTAGTCGGAAAAAGAAAAGGGGGGCTCGCGATAATTACTATTAATAAACAATGGAAAATCATTTCCAATTGACAAATGGAACGTCTTTTATAACAAATGGAATATCTCGGGCTCGTTTAATCCAAAGTTTCTGAAATTTGGTATCAGGGGGTTTTTTGGTCCGCTGAACCCGAATCTGAACTTGGAAAATGGAAAATCCTGTCCGTTTGCTAGAAAACGCGGAAATTTTTACCAAATCTTAGCAACAAACGAAATTTTTTCTCGGACTGTGGTATTGAAATATTTGGATGCCGCGAGGTGCCTCTACACAATTTTCACTAAAATATGGAAAATTGCGTCGTTTTCCTTCATATTCCTGACAGGGTCCTCGTCCAACGTGTCAAATTGTATGGCAAGTTTGTAGCAAGTTATAAAATCAAAAGCGACCATATCTTGAATGGTAGGCTTTCGTGGATAGCTGATCTTGAAAAATCTTGGCTTCCGGATGGATTCCGCGTCACAATAGCATTACGACGTTTCGCCAACCATTACAGGTGGCATCTTCAGGACAGGCCTGAGGCTTGAACTGGAACTGTGTTTCTCCCCTTTCTAATAGATATTTCCATGGTCCATCAGAAATCTCTGCTGTTATTCCACCACGAGACATTCGGACTAGACGAGCTCAAGCTCGAGATCTGCCGAATTTCTTCCTACCAGACTTCATTTTACTATCGAACGACGAAGTTGTGGAATTCCTTGCCTAGTGAGGTCTTTCCCTATGCCTATAACCCCCAAACGTTCAAGAACAATTCGAATGTCTTCGAACATTATAGGTTTTCGTATCGTGTAGTCGTGTACAGGAAAAAAATACAGGCTCCACTTCAATTTGGTCCAAATATAGAGCATTCAAAATTCACCCCAGCCCAGTTTATAAATGTCTTAGTGGAATAGAATGAATGTGAAAGCTCCCCTCAAAGGTTAACGATTAAGGAACGGTTCCCAGGAACCTATCATCAAAGGTAACTTTGAGGACGATTCGAAAATCAATGCCTTGTGCTCTACAGGGTATTGACTAACTGCATTTTATATTCTCTCTCTTCTGTAGGGTATCGTGGATGGGGCGGCCAATTTAGCATCTGAAACCTATGTTAAGCGACAGAAACCTATGTTACGGCATTGCTTTCATTGACCTCTTTTCGTGTAGGAGAGCAAGGTGAAAAGTCTCTGAAAAATAAAACAGATGGCGCCACAATCTAAAATCCCTTGTGACATTTGTGATGTACCATCTTTAAATAGAACGCATTAAAATTTGCATACTGATATGTCATTCAGTTCTGTTTTGACACCTATCGATAGCAAGCAACTTTAAAGATTTTTGTAAACATGGAAAAAGTGAATTTTTCGCGTCTTGTTTAATTAATTAAAACAATTATTTCTTGCGTGGAAAAACGCAAACCAAAGCATCGCTTGTTAAACATTTTGTGAATTCCTCACCATCGATTGGAACGATCTCAAGTGGTTTACTGATTGTTGTTGTGGCAGTATGACCACAAAGGACGTCGAACGTTGTCCAATTGAGATAACAACGCCGGAAATCGTCGATAAAATCCATGGTATGATATTGGACGATCGGTGAGTTAAAGTACACGAGATTTCTGAGGCTATAGACACCTCAACCGAACTGGTACTTACCATGTTGCATAAATTTCTGAATAAGAAAAAGCTATCTGCCAGATGGGTGGCGCATTTGCTCTCTGTTGACATCAAGCGCGACCGTGTGACAACTTCAAAGGAGTGTTTGACGATGTTCAAGGGCGATAAGAAGGACTTTTTGCTCCGTTTCGTGACCGTGGACGAAACATAGATCCATCACAACACATCAGAGACCAAAGAGCAGCCGAAACAGTAGACTTGCTCTGGCGAATAGGCCAAAATGGGTTTATCGGCCAACAAAATCATGGCGACAGTTTTTTTGGGATGCACACGGTATCGTCCATATCGATAACCTTGAAAAGGGCAGAGCTATTGGATCGATTCGACGCCGATTTGAAGCGAAAGTGGTCTTATTTGGCAAAGAAAAAAGTGTTCTCCCACCAGGACAACGCACCGGCGCACAGATCCGCAGTCGCAATGGCAAAAATGCATGAATTAAGCTACGAATTGGTTCGTCATCCACCATATTCTCCAGATTTGGCCCCCTGCGATTTTATCTGTTTCCACACTTGAAAAAAATGGCTCGGCAGAAAGATATTTGGCTCAAACGAAGAGGTCATCTCTGCAACAAACGCCTATTATGAAGAATTATTTGGAAGGGATCGAAAAATTAGAAAAACTTTGGACTAAGTGTATCGGGCCACAAGGAGTAATAGTAATAAAATAAGTTTTGACCAAATAAATCATTTGTTGTTTAATTTTTCGGGGACTTTTCACCTTGCCCTCGTAATAGCAGATTTACGAACAAAAAAAAGTTACATATTAGCATTCAAGAGAGTTTCTGCGTGCCAATGATTGTGTATAAATGTGTCTGATGTTTAATTTTTCAGGCGTTAGTAGCAAATGGTCGGGGGCCTGGGTAATATTATCGAATCGTGTACTTAACTACGCCATAGACGGTCAACCGTTGAAGACCATAGATTTGCGGAAAGTTCGATGTATTGCGTTACAGCGCTATCAGGAGGCCGATTGTGTTCCGCATACGCACGACAGAGGGCCGAACATGCTGGTCGACACGTTGAACAGTTTTCTGTATTTGCGAATGTGGACGACGAGGGAGACGAAGGTGAATATATTTTCGAATGTAAATGATAGAAAGCGAGTAAACGACTGACGATTACTGCAAAAAAAATATTCCTTCGGTTTGTCTTTGAAATGTTTTCACATTGCAACCTTCACCTCTTCGTCCCGACCGTAGTAATGGCGTCCCAATTCCCAAACAGGTAACAGTCACTGGGGGTCATATCTGGAATATACGGAGCGCGATCGATTTGAAAGTCTACGAAGAATGCTCCCACGATCGCAAAAGACCTTAAACTTTCTTGATGGTCCATATTGAAAAATTAAACACTGCTATGTTGATGTAACTTTTATTTGTAACTAGTCATCGGCCGATACGGATTTTTAGTTACCGATACCGATATAATGTCAAGATCGGGTCGCTGTAAAGCATCTTTACGCCGAGTAGCGGCGTGACGTGAACAAATTTCGGTGATTCCCCGACCGACCGTGTCCAAATACCAGCGGTGATTACCCGTTTTACGGAAAGTTGTAAGGTAGGGGACCACTGTAAGGCTTTGAAGTTACCTTTTGTGTTTAATGATGCCAACTAGCTCACTAGGATATTCATTTTACTTATGTATTTTGACGCGCTGAACAAGATGGTGTCGTTTAAATTTGGATTAATCGTGTGCTGGAAAAACTATGACCCAAAAATGGCCATTTTTCAAATATTAAAATTTGTTATGTAACAATACAAACATCATTCACATTCACACAAAACTATTATAAGCATTCAGGTGCATTTTAAAATATTTAAAAACTACAATTTCGCGCGCAGAATCGATAGGCCCAAAATTGGGTCCTCTAGAGGCCCAAACACATTTATTAGGATAGCTCCGCTTCTACTAAACTTAAATCGATCTGCTTGGACTTGAAATACTCGTTATGAGTGAGTATATAATTTGGATTCCGTTAACAATTTCTAACCTCAAAAAATTTGAACTTTTCGGTGGTCCAAAATTTTCAAAATAACGCCAAAGCTATGTATTTAGACCCAAATGCTTGAATTTCGGATATTAGGTGCAGAATAGTGGAATCTTCCGAATGATTTTGGTTTTTGATCGATAACATAAGTATTTCGTCTGAAATTCGCAAAATACGGATTTTTCAAATTTAAATTATACTATTCTAGCAATGCATTTCCCCAACCGGAACCCACTTGTTACCTGTGTCTTATATTGTACCACAAATAGCCAAGATCTTTTATATTTTGATAAATTAGTATCGTTTGAAGATGACACGGTAGTGTCGAAACTGTAGTCACGATTTGTTTCTATAATATATGATAAGAAAGAAGGTAAAACTGTTTTTTTATTATATCAATATGTAATGGCTTCCACCATCGAATTCTTATGTATTGACTCGAACCATCTCTTTAGGTTTGGTGTCATCACGTCAAAACAGCAGCTCACAACAATGGGCCACTTTTGGATGAAATGCAATTGACGAAGAACGATGTGCCGGTCATAGTCCATAAATGCATAAATTTCATCTATCTACAAGGTAAAACATCAACTGTTACCTTTTCTTTCTATGGACAGAATCGTTTATTAAAAAAAAAGGAAATAAACAACACTACGTTTATTGAAACGTTTGATTGCAAATGTGAACTTGTCAGTTCATTTACAAAAGCACACATTGAGAAAAATTGCAACGTTTATTTTTAGGAATATTTAAACTGAAATTGAAATGAAACTTGAATTGAATAGAATCAGCCATATGTCGTGAAAATCCATTTTAAATTTAAATAAAATATGAAAGTATGATTTTCACTAGTTAAATAAATCAATTTAACGTGGTAAGCTTCTTCAAAGAAATATTACAAAACAACTAACCTAATATACAAATTTAATGTTATCTTAGGATATATGGTTATTGGAATTTTACCTAATTAGGTTTAACCCATTGACGTTAAACGTTGAACTGGTAACACATTTCGCAGTTATTATATTCCATAACAGAGACACCAGAATAGAAAATGCATGTTTTAGTTATGTTGGCGAATTATCAAACAGTATGAGTGAACTATTTTTCAAAATTCAATATAACAACTTCTTTTTCTAGTGGCTTGAATCTCAGCAAGTTACGATTTAATGCCAAACAAAAAACATACAAAAAACCGGTATCTACAGGATTGAATGTGGTGGGTGCCCGACGGACTATGTTGGGCAGACGGGTCGCAATTTCGAATCACTTTTCCTCCGATAGTAAATCACCAATCTTCGAACATATTGATATTTCAAATCATAATATAACAATAGTAGTACAGGCTATGAACCGGAAAAAAAAAGTTCGAATCAAAACTTTTTTTTGCATTAGTTTCGGCAGGTTCTTAGGATCATTCATACACCTTAAAACCTCTTGAGAACCCCAACCCCACCCATTGGGGGCGAAAATGGCCCGAAATCTCCCTCAAATTTGCAACATGCCAAGTCTTGAATTGTATTTTCTACAAAAAAGTTATTTACATGGAATCCATCGTAGGGGTGGTAAAATCACAAAATTGGCCCATTTCGCACCCCTAATATGTTATTTTGCAATTTAGGTGTTTTTGGCATTTCGAATGCACCAAGGGGTTTTTTTTGGGTCGCTGAATACGATTCCGAAGCCAGATTTACTCCGAAGTAATTTTAAAATGCAAAAATAATAAAAATTCAGAAGCCTGTCAAATTAGCCATTTTTGTAAATTTCCCACCCCTACGATGATATTCGAGTAAATCTGGCTTCGGAATCGTATTCAGCGACCCAAAAAAAACCCCCTTGGTGCATTCGAAATGCCTAAAACAAGTAAATTGCAAAATAACATATAGGGGTGCAAAATTGGCCAATTTCGTCGATTTTACCAAATCTACGACGGATTGCAAGTAAATGGAGCTACGGATTCGTGTTCAGCGACCCAAAAAACCTCCTAGGTGCACTCGAAATGCCAAAATACCTTTTTTTGTAGGAAATGCAAATCAAGACTAGGAGATTTCGGGCCATTTTCGCCCCCAATGGGTGGGGTTGGGGTTCCCAAGAGGTTTTAAGGTGTATGAATGATCCTGAGAACCTCCTGAAGCTAATGCAAAAAAAATGTATTAATTCGAACTTCCATGTTTTTATTTTTATTATAGCTAAAATCCCTGGTTCACAGCCTGGACTATAGATAATCTTTACATCCTTCATAGTTGCAATAAAGGGAAATCAAGGAATCTGGTGGAAAGTTTGGAGATTACCGAACTGTATAAAAACTCCGAATTCAATACACTTAATAGCCAATTGGATCTTAATCCCTCCCCATTAAGGAATCTGTGAACATTATGTATAAATAATATACCTGTTGTATCTGTATTCACTTAATGATGAAAGTCGAAACTGGTCGTGTTCCATAAAATAAATAGTTCATCACTACCTCTGACAAAAAGTTACGAATTTACGCTTTTGCACATCTAAAGGAGACCATGCACGTATATTAAAAGATTCTAAAAATTATATTTATTTTTTTGTGACGAGTATATAGTGTCCAATTATTATTATATTCAGTAATTAGATGCAATTGTGCAATTTCCACTATTTGAAATGGCTCTGACGATGTTGCTGTGCAACGAAACATGTTAGGTCAATTTGTTATGTTTAATACACTTATTAATATTTTTTAAAACCTTTCCTAATTAAACAACAATACAGGAGTTCCTAATGGGCTGGGTTGAGGTAGTTACCTACGGGTTAAGGCATCTTTGTTGGGAATTGCTAAATTTTGACGCCTAGGGCCTTTGCCTAAAATTGCAATCAACATTTAATAAACATAGTGATATTTGACACAATAATTATATTTTCATGTGTTTTATAAGTGGAATATGGCATCAAGTAAAGGACAACAGAATTTCAGATTTATTTTCTCCCTAGGAAGTATGTCCAAAGGCATATACCGCCAGTCCGGTGTTGGTTCGGCAGTTTCCGAATTACTGACGAAATTTACCGAGGACGCTTGGTCCTTTCAGATAACGTTCGATAAATTCAACGAACACGACGTGGCCACCGCGCTGAAAAGGTTCTTTCGCGACCTGCCCGAACCCGTTCTGGGAACTACGCATCGCCAGTATTTGTACCAAGTGGCTCGTAAGTGAGAGATTGAATCTAGCTATTTTTTTTTCGTAACCGTGCAACGCCTTTCAGTTGTGAAGAATACCGAAGATAGAATTAGGATGTACAAAGCAGCTCTAGAGACTCTTTCTCCGGTAGCGTATAACACCGCAAGGAAAGTTATAGGTCATTTACATTTTATCAGTACGCAAAGTGCGCAGAATCTCATGACTGTGGACAATTTGGCTGCCATTTGGGGCCCGACTTTGATGCATTTTCAGGTGAGTTAGCTTTAGTCAATCGTGAGATAGAGAGGGGGGAACCCCAACATTATCCCCGTCGTTTCTTTGAATCGTGTGAGATCTTTGAATCAAATGCATTGCATTGTGAATTATTTTCTTGGTGGGAGATATACCTTCTGGTATATGGCGTTTGGAATTATTTGGTTCTCTAAGAATCGAATAGTTAAGTTTTTGAATAATTCAACCTGGGATTAATTTTTACTTTTCGTCTAGACATTTCGGTGATTGTTCAATTTTATGGTAATTATTAGGGTACCCCGGACAATTTTAAAAATGCTGGCTACCCCCTAAAATTGAAGTTCATTAGTGGAAACAAATATTTCTGTGGTATTTGAAATTTTTTTGGACAAGATATAGAAAGCGCCGGTCGTTTGAAAATGCCGTTTTTTCGTGTTTTTTTGCATTCGACGCTGGTACAACCTATTAGAACGTATCAAAAGTTCCTATATTTGGATATGTGGTGCCCAGATAGATACTCTTTCAAGAACTTTAATCGTTGACCATTGACGTTCAAAAAAACGCGGTTATAATCGTTATTTTTGCATTTTTTTATAATTGGTAATTTTTTGTTCACAACTGGTATAAAAAAATCATTTTTTTGCTAAGAATCTCAAAAAAAGACAAAATTTAAGAAATAAATAAATTTGTATTATTTTATGTAATTTTTTTTATTATAACTATAACTAAATCGAAATGACAACAAAAATGCAAAGCATGTTTTTTTCAATCTTTGTCTCTTTTTGAGAAAAAAGATAGAAGAATTTTTTAAAACTAGTTGTGAACAAGAAATTGCCAATTATAACTTGATTAAGTGAAAAAAATGCAAAAATAACGATTTTAACCGCGTTTTTCTGAACGAAGGGCTCTAAATAAGTGGTCAACAATTAAAGTTCTTGAAGAGTATCTATCTGGGCACCACATATCCAAATATAGGAATTTTTGATACGTTCTAATAGGTTGTACCAGCGTCGAATGCAAAAAAAAAAACGAAAAACGACATTTTCAAACGACCGGTGCTGCGCTCTATATCTTTTCCAAAAAATTTTTAAATAGCACAGTAAATTTTGTTTCCACTAGAACTTCAATTTCAGAGGGTAGCCAGCATTTTTTAAATTTTACGGGGTACCCTAGTAATTATTAATTAATTTATCATTTCAAACTTCTAAAATCTGATAAAATATGTTTTTATTCCCTTGCAAATTTATAAATTGACGAAACATTGAATATTTTAATTGAAATTTCTAAGAAAGTATAAATTACTCGCATAAAACAATCGGATATGGGAAACATTTTATTAACAATAGTACAATCAATGCACTATTTCAACATGAATTACTTTTATGTTTTGAATTTTGCTACAATCAAAACTGTTTTCAAGTTGATCAAACATTTTCCTTTCAACCGAACCGTATTCCCTCTTAGCAATTAGCAAATCATGTCTATTCTTGAAGATAAACATTTTTAATCACTTGATAATATATAAGTAGATGATGTTTTAACATGTTTTAAGGGGACAAATAGACAAGTAGACAACTTTCTTCTATTTCTAAATTCAATCCACCCAACAACAACTGAAATAAACAATTCTATCAACTTTTTACATTTTACACTCAAAAGTACAGATTACAACATTTATCGGAAAAATACTTTTCGTTTAGTCTTGGATCACATAAAATGGCCGCCTTTCATTGAATGATACATAGGGTTCCTATTTTACCCACCCAAAAAACACCACGTGGTTTCTTTTAGGATAACGCTCGCCTAAAAAATATTGAGCTCACTAAAAAAACTGCTTATAATATATTCATAATTACAACTGTCATCGTTTTGTTGTAAAGCGTGATTCTACGGGAAGTGGAAGCCACCTGAAAGACGTATTGGTGGTAGGGCAGCTGATTGCTCTGTACAAATACATCTTCCCCGAAGATGCCCAAGAAACGCAACAGGAGAAGGTTATGTTACAAGTGCTGGAGAAGTACGTGAACTCGCCGCAGGGCGCCGTCAATAAAGCTGCCGGTGATTTTCGAATATGGATTTATTTCAATAACAAAGAAGGTCCCACTTTCAACATTGCGGTGAGTTTAACGCGAATTCCCTAAAATATTCTGTAGGCAGGGCGAATGAAAATGCTACATATAATAGACGTTTTGTAGAATGGAAGGTTGCATTAGGACAAAAATCTTGTAACAATTTTGGTGTAATAAGAATTTTACTAAGGTTTTGAAGAAAACGTTTGTGTTTCTAATGACCCTAACTGGTTCAAGGTACTAATTAACTTCAGGGCTCACAATGAAACGTACCCTTCGATTCTTGATTGAATAGGACCAGACTGCCTTTAATGAGCGCCTCAATCAAGAATTTCCAGCATTACGAGGTGAATAAATATTAGAAAAAATAAAGACAAGTTTCAACTTGACAATTTGGTTTATTCCTCTAGGTAATTATAATTGAGAACAATTATCTTGATATACAAACAAAAAGAACTTAATTCAACAAATTAACAAAGACATACTTAGTAGAAAATCTATAGTGAAACAAATTTCAGTTCTAAGAGCTTGATTAAATTAAATTGAATTTACAATAATTTTGATGAAGGAATAATAAATTTTGAATTAAAAGTTTGAGTTAAAGAAGTTAATCTAAAATTGACAGCAATAATTTTGGAAAGATATCACAAACAGTTGGTCATAAAATTTGATAATTCCAACTAAAAAAATGTTCGTCCTTGAACTTGGAGCGTTGAAAAATTGGCTCTACCAGTGATTCGTTCTGCCCCACGGCACGGGAAAAGGAAGGAGACGTCTCTATCGTTTAAACCCTGAAATACAGCGTGAGCAGTATCTTGACCTCAAGTTCGAGGGACAAATAACTAAATCGGTAGGAACAATCAAAATAATCCCACAACTGATTATGTTATCTACCCAAAATGTATATTCAAAATTATGAAAAGGAATTAAAGCGTCGAAGAGAATAAATGAATTACAGGAAATTTGTTAAGCAGAAAAATACAATTCATTAAATTGCAATATTGAAATCTGGAAAAAATGTTTAGTTATTAGTTTACTGGTTAATTATGAAATTTGGAATAGTGATCTCGTCGTTTAAGGTACTTAGAAAAATAAGATACCTACAATATAATAGACCGCAAACTACATAAACTTTTCAGTTTACAATTAAAATTACCTACAACAAAATAACTAAATCGATTATTATCGAACTCACCTTGTCAAGGTCCCACTCAAGATGATCATCTTTTGTATCCGCATTCAATCTTTGCCAGCTGTGGCGAAACGTGTGATCTCTTACGTCAATCTAAGGTTTCTCCAGAGACCCGCTACGAGATTGACATACTTACCTTGGGCTATCAAACTACAGAGGTTGTGGTTATCTATGTCTAAGATTAAATATCTCACAACAGTTTTCGGAATAACAAATGACCATTAAATAAATATATTAACGTCCAAACGTTACAATGGTTCATGATATTTTAATGAGTATACTTGGAAGTATTGGGTTGAGTGATAGTGCCCTAAGTTTAAGTGATCGATGGCAGCAAATGAAAATAAATAATAACTTATCGAACAAAGAACATTAACCAAGGAAGCGTATCAAGAGTCCATTTTAGGACCCTTAATCTTCCGAATATACAGTCGCAAATGTCATAAAATATTGAAAATTCATACTTTGACGATACTCCGATACATAAGACCTTTCAATCCAGCAAATATTAATGACAATGTCAATTTAATAAATGAAAATCTGATACGAATTTTATGATATAGCTTCTTCTCATTCCTTATTTCTGAAAGCAATAAAATGAAAAGTTTTACTTTTCGGCTCACGCGGTCACTTATAACATATTGCTCCTTTCTTCTGTTTGTTTGTTTCCAGTGTTCGGAACATTTTCTTTTACTTGTATCTCATTCTATGATTATGTACAGGGGATGGGCAAATTTCTATGTTTGTATAGAGTCAAACTCGGTAATTGTAGGAGATACAAAAAAATGGAACGCACATTCTCGATCTCTTATTTTGAGACAAATTTACTGGCGGAAATAAAATTTAGCTATGGTCTTTCGTTTCCGAGTTATAAACAAAAGTTCGATTCGATCGAGGTTGTTTGTACCGATAGCAGAAAAAACTTTACTCTATAGTTGGCTATGGTTTAATTACAACGGATTTCTTTTTCCTTTCTAACTAAGTATCATATCCCGATTCTTCAATAGCGAAAATAGTATTTTACTATATTATTTTTACGTTTTTAAATATTTATTCCAAATAGACGGGTGTCATCGTCAATTTTTCTTCGGGGCGATTTGAATGCAACCAGTTAAATAGCCGATATATTAGAACCTGTTGCGGTGTCATTACGTCAGCGGTTGGTTGAACCAATTTTTCAACAAGATGGCCCCCGTCCACGCCCGGCAAGAGGTACGGCCCAATTTTTGTTAAGAACTTCATTCTATGGCCTGCACGTTCCCCTGATATGTAACCGATCGAACATATCTGGGATCAGATAGTTAGATAGGTGCAAAACTAGTAGATATACGTCTCGAACTCGTTATTTAAGGTAGCATAGAAATATTGTCGTATTATCTTCGAAATTGATATTGTTTCAACTATAAAATTATGAAAAATGCCTCCTGTAATCAAGACCGCTCCGTAATTTTCAGCTTGGTCCAAAGAAAACGGCGTATGAAGTTTGCCTTGAACTAAAATCGAAAATCAATCTAGATACCTTCGAAATGATACTTGAAGAAGTCGTTTTGACTGATCGACTGCGAAGACCGATACATCACAGTGAGAAGGTTAAAATAATCTACGTTTAATCGAATCATTAATTATGTATTATGAAAAGAAAATTTAACGAATTATTTCCAGGTCCTAGATGTAATCCTGAAATGGGGATCTTGGGATGAAGCAGATAGAAAAGATAATTACATTCTCATTTCTAAAATGTCGAAATACGCGGAGTATATGAATCATAGCGGAATATCGGTGAATGGCGAAGTGAAATATGCCGATACCAAATCGAAAAGCTTTAAACTGTCCATGTTTCAATTTCATCAAGGACAATTGAACCACTTCAAGGATAAGGCTGTAAGCATGACAGTTTTATTTTTTGAATTATGCATTCAAGAATATTTGTTTATACAGTTCATTTTGATAGGTTTTCTCATATTTTTCACTCGCAATGTACTTTGAAAAATGTGAAATATGTCAAAATAATGGAAATGAAAAAAACGGTAGGAAAAATAACATTTAATGCAGTCAAATGGGTATAAAAATAGGTTAAACCCGTAAATCCTTGGGAAATGGATCGATTTTGATGGGACAAAGTGCATTCTTTTCAGAATGTCATCAGAAAAAAAGTTGACCACATACAAAGTTGCGCAAATTGTTTATATGCTTATAAACAATAAATAAACAATTAAAATGTAAAATTTGACTGTATTTAATCGGATTAAGACTATTTTTTGTTATAAACATTTTATTACAAAAATAGATGAATCGGACCAAAACTCCGACTTTAGGGTCGTTTTCGGATAATTTTGGTATTCTAAGTTCGATTTTATCGTCAATATCGTCGAATATATACCCACAAATTTGCTAATTTGTTATAAACAAATTATATTTATTATTAAATATACGAATTTGACCAAAATGTCAAGTTTATAGTCGTTGTCGGATAATTTTGGCATCCTGAGTACGATTTTATTGCTATTATGGTCTTTAAATGCATTCTTGTGGAAATTTTCAAAAGCGAATTAGAAAAAAATAATAAAAATTTTGATGTTTAGTATGACAAAGTATCAATAAATATATATAGAATGAAACATATTAATTTTTTTTATGGAGGTATGGGAGAGTTGTTATGGAAGGGAAAACAATTATTTAAAATTAGTGGCATGCCATTTTTTTATTATATTAAAACAAAAAAGCAAGTTCTGAGTGTGTATATTTATAAAAATGAATTGAAATGTCACATTTCTTTTTTCTTTATTTGTGAATAAATAATTGGTTTATAACAATTCAAAAATTTATGTTTGCATTTAAATACCATAATACCAATGAAATCGTACTCATGAGGCCAAAATTATCCGAAAACAACTATAAACTCGACATTAATAATAAATATAATTTGTTTATAACAAATTAGCAAATTTGTGGGTATATATTCGACGATATTGACGATTAAATCAAACTCAGAATACCAAAATTATCCGAAAACGACTCTAAACTGTGAGTTTTGGTCGAATTCATCTATTTTGTTAATAAATAAATCGTTTATAAAAAAAAATAGTCTATCCGATAAAAAACGGTCAAATTTTGTATTTTTTTTTCAATTTTTATGTAATCTCATTAATTAGCTAATCAAATTGTTTTTTTATTGTTTACAAACAATTTGCGCAACTTTTTTGTGGCGAATTTTTTTTCTGATGAAATTCTGAAGAGAATGCACTTTGTCCAATCAAAATCGATCCATTTTCCAAGGATTTACGGGTCCAGTACCCATTTGACTGCCCTAATTATGCAATTTCAGAATGAGGATCAGTAGCAATTGTATTGTTAAAAAAATCGCTGGTAGATGCCTTTACTCTATAGAAATTTATTATATCACTTTTAATTCAATTAATTAATTAAAATATTGTATTATTATTTTTTTTTTTAATATTACTTGTGGCCAATCTAAATTATTAATTTAAAAATATGTTTTCAACCTACCTGTACACCTAGAAGTGTCTCCAGACTAAAAAAAGAATATTATTTTGAATTTTTGATAAATTTTTTTCAGAAAATGAACCTACAATTTCAAAAGTATTTCAATCTTTCATCACGCCCGGTTATACGGGAATTTCATATCAACTTTGTTATATTTTGCATTTTTTGATTATTCATCCAAAATTAGAGTGAGTTTGATGTACAATCCTACCTTGATTCTCAACTGTTTTTGAGATATTATAACTTATCTTGAAAATAATGTTTTTGCAGGGTTTTACTTATTTTGCAATTATCTTCAAAACTTATTAACTTTATTCACAATAAAGTAAGACTGCAAACAGAATAAATTGTAATAACTCAAAAACAGTAGACAACTAAAGTAATGTTGTACCGTCAAACTCGCTCTTAATTTTGATTTAAAAAACGCAAAAATAATTGGGATGTTCGATTTAATATAAGAAAGTTGATTTCATCTTCCGGTATAACCAGGAATGTTGAAAGATTGGAAATATTTTAAAATTCAACAAAATGTTTCAAAAATAATTTTCAAGATTTTATATAATTAGTTCAAATCTGGAAAAGATATTTGATGTTACAAGTATTTAAGATAATCGATTCAAATATTTAATGCAGTTAAAGTTACCAGAGACGTGATGTTTTTTTGTACATAATTATTATTTTTGAAATTTGCAGAGTGAAATGAAGTTGGCTTCATGGAAAATAGAGAATATATGTGTATATTGTGGAAACGAGAGCAAAAGAAATCCTCAATCGAAATGGACCGTTACTTTTTTACAAACAGATGTAGCTCCAACAAGAACCAAGAGCTCACCTTTCTTTGGTCACATTATCGCCTGGCCAGACTCGCAAAGTCGGGCTAAATGGTTTGGAGCAATGTTGAAAGCATTATATCCAGATGGTTTGCATCCACCGTTAGTGCATTTGAATAAATAATTATACATCGACATATATATTTTCATTTTTCTATATAGATCAATAAATGTAATCACAGTACAGTTGTTTTTTTAATTGATAGAAATATTCGGAATAACTGGTCCATTTGTGAGGTTAGAGTTGATGGATTTGAACGGAATTCTTACCAGAGTTTGGCCAAAATTCGGTGACGTTTCTCATAAAACAAAAGAATGCATTCTTTTCATTCTAACCACGAGTGATGTCTTCACAAATTGCTCGAAATTTGGTCCTTCGAGCCATGACGTAATGTACGTATTTTCAATGCAGCGCATGTATATTTGAAGGTAAGTAATGAGAATAAAAAGAGCAATTAATTGAAATAAATGTGGATAATTGCAGAAAGCGTCTTAACTATAAAGCCCTGTTCACCTATTTCTCTTGTAATTACATATTTGATCCACAGAAAGTGTAATTTTGTGGACCAGGAAGGTAGACATATGTTTCCTATTCTTCTACGGATGCAAGAGGATAAATTGTTGATATATTTATATCGAACAAAATCTTAACGGGGTGGCGAACCTGCTTTAGGTACTGTGATTATCGACAATTGTTCCGAAACGTTTTTTTTTCGTTAATCTTTTTAAACTATTGAATATAGCTTTTATCGCGGGCTTTGAGCCCGGCGACCGAATCAAGTAATTCCGTAACGAAAAATAACAGGAACTCGTTTATGTTGCGCTCTCTCGGGTGACTAATATTGAAAAATTGTATATCACGACAAAAAACAATAATTCTACATTCAAGTTTTATAATAATCGAAGGCAAGCTGCATCTTTGTTGCAAGAATTCAAAAGACTGCCTTTAAATAGTGTTCAGACGACAGCTCAAAGTGTCTTAGATTTCCATAGTAATAGTCAATAATGACTTTCAATTGCCAGAGTCTAAATAGTCACAAATACGATTTACAAGATTCAGTTACGAGACAAACAAATGTGTTACTTTTTACCGAAACTTGCATGGCGCATGATTTCAATTGTATTGTTCAATTCAAACAAGATACTGTTCCAAAAGGTGGGGTAGCTATTTACCAAAATAATAATAATGTAACTAATATTATGACTCCGAAAATTGAAATAAATATTGCACACGTTAGCGATGTTAATGTTAGGCGCTCATTTTTTGGAGATATTTGTGCGTGCTTATGCAAACTTAGAAATGGCCTACACATAGTCATGGTAACAATTTACATTTCCTCGAATCCAAAATTGGACGAGGTAGAGCATTTTATTCATCGCACTTTACTGGAGTACACTGAAGAAGGGTCGAAAATACTTGGTACAAATGGTAATAAATTTCCACTTATCTTGGTTGGCGATTTCAACATCAACTTCGCTGATAAAAAATCAGAGCGGTTGACAACTTTTCTTTCGGAAAAATTGAATTTGAAAATGAATAATGATCCACAAGAATCCACAACAAAATATGGGACCACCATTGACGCGGTATTTTCCAGATATTTAGAGGATATCAAGTCTCAAACTTATGTCTCTTATTTCAGTTACCATAAACCTATAGTTTCAATGATAACAAATTTCTGAATAACCTACATGTATTGTAAGATAATAAAAATATTTTAAACGATATTAACTTCTCATTTATTCAATAAAAGAAAAAAATTTGTTTTCTTATCGGTCACCACGCTCAAAAGTAACTTGAATTAATATCAAAGAAAAAACTTGAGTTAAAATCTCAAAGAAAAAAAAATACTGCATAAATTTAAAAAAATAAATATTTATAATTGCATAAGTTGAGAAAAAATGCTATGCAATAGCTTTACCGCGGCAGTCCCCGAGTGCCACGTATCTTTTTTTATTTCTCTCAAAAACGGCTTGGAGTGCAAAATTGAGATTTGGGGACAGCCGACGGTCATTTGTTTTGACGATCCGATTTTCCGTTTCCAAGGAATTACGTCAAATATGCGATTTATCAAATTTTGCTTCGATACACGATAACTGTCGACAAAATTATCAAGAGTTAATCGATGAAATTTTCTGGACACGTTCCAGACCCCACTGAAATTTGGGGAGAATCGGAAAATGGCCAGTTTTCTTGGACGTGTATATTTTTGAATAAGGGGTTACTTTTAGCGCCGAAAACGTAGTGACTATTGATAAACCGAGATGATAGTAGTATAGGGAAGTTGGAGGACGAAACTTCTCTAGATGCTTCTCCGTTTCGAAAACGGACTTCTAGGTCGAAAAATATAGGTTTTTATTATTTTTCGCGAAAAATAATTTTCTCAGCAGATTTATTGACGAGAATTACGCCAAAAACGAAGAGGACAATTTATAAATGATGCCTCTTATACAGAGTAAGCTGGATGAATTCAAACTTTTCATCATTTCCAGTTTTGACACGACGCGTCACCACATAAAATTACTGAAAAACCGAATGATTTGAAGCGATCAAACTTTGGTACAATAATGAGGTTGCGAGTACAACATACCTAAAAATTGCGTCGTCCCGATTGGAAATGCACCTGCGTTTGTTAATCAAATCAACCGGAAGGGCTTTGATGAATATTTTTGAAAAACATTGATCCCAACTAAGGCTCAAGGATTTCACTAAACCTAACCCGGACAGACTTCTGTGCTAGACATGATAATTAATTAGCCAGTGTGGCTAGGAAAGGCACTTTGAAACAATGGAAAATATTGGCAATTTTAATGGCCCATAGGTCGGCTTCTTGAATGTCCGGTAGAGGGCGAATCGTGAATTTATCTACCTATACCAGAAATGTTTCGGAAACGTGATTTGTTATTCATAGAGCTCTTATCCTTTCAGTTTATTCTTTGACAATATCAAAACGTCACAAACAGCATTTAATAAAATAGTTTCAACAAAGCATAATTGATTATACTGTGCGACCTGTATTCTAGTATAGCATGGAGAAATCAACTTTAAACTTGAACATATGACTGAAACTTTCCACACATAAAGTTATACAATTTTGCTAATATTCACTTCATTCATTCACAGATTTATAAGATTAGTAATTTCTCAAAAATACAAAGGATTGTTGTTTTGAGATTATCCTAACCGATTATCCCAAAGATTCAGCAAACTTTTATTAAGGAAATAAAAATAAAAACAATGATTTAACTTATTTTATTATATGAAATCATATTATTCTGCTTTCTTAGATTTCTGTTTTTTTTCTGGTACTGGTTTTTGAGACCTAAGGACAGCACTAGCTCTACGTAGTGCAACTTTCGTCAAATCGGTACGGTAATGGTTGGCATTCAACAAACGCTTCAATTTGTACAATGACCTTCTTGGACCAGTTTTCATTGTTCTCTTCACAGTATTTTGTTTTGGCTTGTTCTGAGAAAGAAACAGAAATGCAATTAATATAATGTGTTTTTCATAAATATTACATTCTGGTTGAGAAACATTTCAATCAAATGACATGAGATACAAAACAAATATTTGTATTTGCGGTTAATAGTTACCTGTTTCCTGGCTTTCTTGTATACAACAGTAAACCCTTTCTTGTCAGGTCCATCTACAACTCCTACAGTTTTCTTGTGAATGTAACCATTATATCTGTACGAACTCAAGTTTGTCAAGTTGTTGGGCTCCTGAAATGATAACATAACCTAGTCAACGACTGTCTGAAAGAGTTACATTGCGAATAATAGTTTTATATCATCAGTTAGGTTTACAATCTTCACAGCCTTCTGCGATCTTGGTGGAAAAATATCATCATGAAAAAACTTAGAATTTTGAGTATTAACAGTGAATAAGCCTCATGAAAAAATCAACTACCAAAATTCCTCCTAAATAGGAAAAAGGTTGCAATCCTTTTAATTGAAGCTACTAATATACACTACGATGTTCAACATTCAAAAGCAATATGTAATTATAGCAAAGTTGCACATGGTTTTACATTCGTAATCATTTATAATGCTGAAGAACCACAGGTCCTTCAACACCTCAGACAAAACTGCAAATGATTTGAATCTTTCAGACTCCCAATAGAATAGTTGGGGCTATTTAAATTATAATTGATCATACCTAATGTTTCATTTAGCAAAATTAAAACATGTTTTCATGTAGCTTACTAACATAAATCGAATAATTAAAGATTCACAATTATTTGACGAATACTTGTAAGCAATTCGTTATATTGTAATATGGGAATGGTAATAATCAGACTTACTGTGCTGAAGGGTTTGCTTATATTTCGTTTTTTCAAAAGAAACGCGTTGTTGTTGCGAATAATACTCCACACCAAATGGGACGACATTATGTCTGAAATCAAAATATAAATTAGCTTACCAGCATCCTACCATAAGAAATTATGTCAAACACGTGGATGTGGTGCGGAAACTTTCATAACCGACTACAAGAAAATGTAATTATAAGAGATAAACACGTTAGGGCTACCAAAAATACCACCAAATTCTAAAATATTTAGAACTCACACATCCACTAATTATATTATCCAGAAATTTACAATTGGAAGTTAACATACCTGTGACAACTACGTTCCCTACTTTCACAAAGGAAAAGAACTATAGAAGACGCCATCGCAATGGCGGAGACCAAACGGAAATGAGAGATAGAACATAGAAATCATAGTTAAATACTTGATTCACGGTCAAACCACTACACAAAAAACGGTAGGTTCAGTGATTGCAAATTGAAACCACAAACATAAGAAATCATGGAAATGAGCATAGGCGAGAACAGAGTGCGATACTTGCAAAAAAATATTCACTATATCTTAGAACTCATAACATCCAAAATGAGCGATATTTAATTCTAGATCTTTAATGTAATTTTGTACATAATATTATTATGTATTGTTGCTGAATCATCAAAACCGATGAAAAAGGATTATAATTGATAATTCATAAAATTCGTATAGTGCTCCATTTAAACCTATCTAAATTATGCACGTTCTTGCCCCATGTCAGAATGATCTTCATCTCTGTCTTATACCAGGCTGAAATGGGTTCTGTCTCTCTTACGTGTTGGAGTCATCGTGTGAACAGCGGTTCGTATACCATGCGCTATCCATGTATGTCTATATAATATCTATGGTTTTGGGTTATTCTAGTACATTTATTTGTCTTGGGGTGTTGGCACCATAGATATCAAGAATAGAGTACTCGAGTCCCGTTAGCGTAATACTATTGCGTTGACCGGCTGTTAGAGAAATTTTCAGTGCTCTGTCTTTTTTTAATATATCGGTTCTCTCTGTCTATCAGGCTCCGCCTACTATCCACCGCGCGATCTATACAATATATCTAAGCACGAGCGTCATCATAAGGGGCGGAGCGTAACGACGTGGCTAAAAAGAGAGGTGCGATAAGTTAGAAAAGGAAAGAGCACAGAAATTTTCTTACAGCCGGTCACGAAATTGGCTGCTCTAGTACTTTATTGTTGATCTCTATGGTTGGCATCACGAAGAAATATTATTGTTACTATTACTAGTATTGCTGCAGTTTTCATTGTTTATTCCAATCATTTCATGCCTACTTTAATTTGTATCTGAAAAATGTCGCAAAATGATAAAAGTATAAAGTATTAAAAAAAGAAAACTTTCTGAAAACGAAATGAATATTCTATGGTCATGGGAGCCAAGACTCATTTATCATTTCAACAAGTTCAAAAATATTAAAACATAACTGCAGTGTTGCCGATTGGCGGGTAATTACCCGATTGGAGGGTAATTTGATCACATGCGGGTAATTTTCGAACTCAACTTTCTGGCGGGTCAAATCGAATATTTTGAGGAAAATTCTTCAAATTTTTTTTGAAAGCACTGCTTAGTACGAAGACCACCTATTACAGAAAAATAGTTTCTTTCGTATAATTCTGTGTCCTAGCATCGAGTTCGTTAGGATTCAATGATATAAATAAAACACAATTGTCTTGTATTCTGTGTTTACGCGTTCAATGTGTTGTGATACTTGTTTGTTACTTTGTAACTTTGTTACTTATGATTAATGAATGTGACGCGTTGTGTAAAATTGTGAACTTTATATCAAACAACTATTTGTTTTGACCGGTATTGCTAGTGCTAAAACTTTTTATTTTCATTATGGATAAGTGGTTGACAATAACAAAGGTAGGTTTCTTTCATATCAAACAATTAGTCAGTTTTCCTTATTCAAATGTATATTATTTTTGGATGATAACGCAATTCTCGAATACATTCTATATTCAATTTTGTAGGAGAATAAGTCTGATTCTTCAGAAATAACAGTACAACAGTTTGATGACTCTGCAACAATTAACAGTGAAATGAGTGAACACGAAGTTGAAAAAGTGGACGAGGTAAAGTATAATTAATTTTATTTTTCACATAGCAGTTCTACATTGTGAATGAATGAAATGCTTTGAAACTAAGAATGTAACAAAATAGTTAGGCAGAAAGTTTGTTCTTCATCAATCTCAAGTCAAGAGACAGCCCTGTTGTAATATTTATACCTATTATATATAAATTCTCGGGAAATAGGTCACATTAACACTTATGTTTTATATTTTAGTATGTTTCATTCACATATAAATCATACCTGGGTCAAGAATCTTTATTGTGATATTTATATGTAACATTATTTTTTCAGCCATCCACCTCTCAAAAAAGAAGGGTTTCTTCAGAATGTTCCAAGAATAAAAAAAAATATAAATTTGTGGATTCTTGGATGAAAATTGAAGAGTTCAAAGATTGGTTGATATCAAGTGGTGGGCAGGAACATGAAAAAGCATTTTGCAAAGTTTGTCAATGTAATATATTAGCTCACAAAAGTATTCTTTCAAGACATGCAGCATCAGAAAAACATAAATTTAAAATGAATCAAGTTAAAAAAAACATAAAGATAACAAATCTTTTCAAAACGCCCACAGAAGAAATGGCAATTAGGAATGCAGAAATCAACCAGTGTGCTATGCTAACAACAAATTTCTTACCGTTTTCATTGATGGACACTCTGTGTCCTTTGATAAAAAAAATATTCCCCGATTCAAAGATAGCACAAAATATCAATGTGAAACGCACCAAAGCTACAGCGTTGGTTTGTGAAAGTTTGGGAGCAACATTTCTAGAAAATATTGCACAAAAATTAGGTCAACCGGCAATGTTTTTTTCCTTGATAATGGACGAAACCACAGACATATCTGTAAAAAAACAATGTGCGTTCTCAGTCATATACTATGACTTTGAAAATAATGTCATCAGAACCCAGTTTTTAGATATTATTGAGAATGATGGTGGTACTGCTTCTGAACTTTTCAATACGTTGAAAGGAAGCTTGACATCAAAAAACATTCCCCTGTCTAACTTAGTTGGCTTCTCTTCAGACACAACAAATGTGATGGCAGGTGAACATCATTCTGTATTTTCCCTATTGAAAAAAGAATTACCGAACATTGTCTGCATTAAATGCTCCTGCCATATGGCTCATTTGGCTGTGTCCAAGGCCTGCCTTGTACTTCCAAGGTCAGTTGAGGACCTCCTTCGAAACCTAGCGAGTCATTTTAATAGAAGTTCTCAACGCCAAAAAAAATTTCAAGAGTTCCAGATTTTCTTCTCAACAGAGATACATAAAATTTTATCCCCTTCAATCACTCGTTGGCTTTCTATAAAGGCATGCGTTGACAGGGTTCTGGAGCAGTATCAGCCTCTTGTTGCTTATTTGAGGGAAACTCTTTTGGAGGACCCATCCATTACTACTGAACAAATGCTAACCACCATGAATAATAAATTCACTAAAGTATTTTTAGAATTCATGTCATATGTATTAGTAATGATGACTGATTTTAATTTACTATTTCAATCTGAAAAACCTCTTCTTCACAGAGTGAAACCTGAAACTGAGAAATTGCTCCGAGATTTGTGCTGCAATTTCATGAATATTTCTGTGGTTAGGAAAGACAATATTTTGACTTTAAATCACACCAATCCTCGTTTTTTTGTACCATTAGATGAAATATATTTAGGGTTAGATGCATATGATAGTTTTCAAACTGTACAAAAAAGCTCGGACGTAGATAAGAAGGAATGTGATAATTTTTTAAAAACTATTTTGAACTTTTATATTGAATTAGTTAGTAATATAAAACAAAGATTTGTGTTCGATGATGATATTTATGAGATTTTAGAAATAATCGAACCGCAGAATGCAAGATCCTTCAAAACAAAGTCACTAAAACACGTTATAGATAAATTTCCCCAATTGAAAATTAAAATACCTAATTTACAAGACTTGGACAATGAATGGAGAAGACACGCTCTTCTGGATTTTGATGATCTGAATATTGCTTCAATTGATGATGCAGATTCATACTGGCATGTAATTTTCAATTTGAAAAATGCTGCTGGTATGGATCTTTTCCCTCATTTGAAGCAAGTAATAGCATTACTCCTTATATTGCCTTTCTCGAATGCTAGTGTTGAGCGTGTATTCAGCGATTTATTCAACGTAAAAAATGATAAGAGAAATCAATTAAATACATCTACAATAAGGGCAATCTTAGCTTCTAAGGAAGGAATAAAGAGTAGTGGTGGTTGCATCAAGTTTGTTCCAAGTACAAAAATGTTGAATGCTTCAATTTGGAAAAAGAAAGATAGTTCGTGATGATGATAAACTTTTGATTTATTTTTATAAATTGTTATTCTTTGAATAAAATGTATTTTAAAAAAAAGTTTTTCAATTAGGAATATTTTCTGTGGAAATAGCGGTAGCCGAGAGAAATGCAGCTTTCAGCTTTACACCGCATTCTTCGCAATTTTTATTGAGTACAATTCATAGCAAGTTTCCGACTATCGAAAATTGTGATAAATGAGGTTGGAATTATAGAGATCAAGAATTTATTCTCGGCGTCTTCACAACGGTCGATGTGTCTGTGTGCATATTCTTCTCTATGGTTGTAATCATTCGTTGAAGGTTACTGCAATACTCTATGATTGAAAATTAGCCGCAATAGAAATTGTATGTCACTTGGATTGGATTAGAGCATAGAGCGGGTAATTTCGACGAAATCGTGGGTAATTTCCAGTTTGTGTTCCGGCAACACTGCATAACTGATTGATTGACTTTCGAACATACTCTCTATCTACTAGAACAAGATTTCCACAGAATATTTAGAAATCCTGAATTCTTCATTATATCAAAGTGACTTGGCCTAATTCAGAATTCTGAAGCATTTAGAGGACCTCATTCAAAATCTGATAAAGATCTTCCATCATTGTCAACAATATTTTCTCAATTCTCCAAACACTTTAGAATAGTAACTGACTTTAATTCAGTTTCACTCTTGCTAAATCAACAAATGTGTAAGCTCAACTCCAATCTGCAGCTTAACTGGTACTATTAACACCGTTTGCTTTAACGAGACGATTGTCGAGTTTAAACTGAAGTTTTTCTTTAAAATGACACTTTTCTCGAATCCTAGGTTTCAAACATCAATCCAGAGTTTAAGCCGAACCTATAAAACTGGTTGTAAATTATGTTATATCTATTATGTGTGGTATTTAGATATACAAGAAATTGTCTATTAGTAAATTATTTTTTCATTTATATTAAATCAGAGAAAGGGAGTTCACTAAAATATGATACATCATCAAGTACAATTTCCTTCACAGCCTTTTGTTCTTTATTGTTGACAATATTGAAATCTTGTGGTATGAAAATGTCATTATATGTTTGATATTTCTGATATATTAAGGCCCATCGTTTTGATATCTCTGTATGAACATTTTTTCGGAATGCCATACAATGTATATGAGTTAATTTCTCGTAGTAGATACGTGAGTAGCCCATCTCTGCTAAAACATAACGCCAGGATTTTATAAACTTAGCATTAGCACCTACATGTTTAGAATCTGGAGTTATAATGAAAAGTAAACCTTCTGGCTTTAATATCTCATAAGCAATAGCACAACACTTTGATCTCTGTTTTGCACAAGGTAAGTATTCTAAGAATAAACTAAAAACAACCACATCATAGAAAGCCTCTGGAAGTTTGTGAATTTGTGTTTCATTTCGAAAGCACTTTTTATCGTCCACAATCACATTTACAAAGTCACACAAAAGAACATTTTCATTGGCTGGTGCAATATCTACAGCTAGTACATCAAACCATTCCACCTCTGCAAATGGATTATAACAGCTACCTACATCCAATATTTTCAATTTATCAAAATTTGTACGATAATCATGATGGTAATAACTGGGCTCAACATTCAATTTTGAAGCAATTTCAAATTCACGATTCCTCTGTTGTAGCAAATCATTTCGAAGAAAATATGTATCACATTTGTCTACGACCCAGTCAATCCTAGATATAGCATTGGATTTATGTTTGAAATTGTTATCCCAATGGGTTGTTGCCAACTCTTTCATTGTTTTTGAGTATTTATCCAGAAGTAGTTTGTCGCTGCAATGATTCTTCCATGCCAAATCAACCCCAACTATTTTTGATCTCTCTCTCAAGTCTGTATGTACAGATTTTATAAAATCTGATAATTCTATATGTGTTGAAGAAGCCATCATAATGAAACATGAATATATTATTAATGAATAATATAATAATAATAATAAATATAATGCTTAGGTCAGGTAGGTTAGTTTGACATAGATATTATATAAGTTTGTACCACGTCTTGACCGTGGTTTGAATGAATAATATCTATGCAGATTTAATGAGGAATTAAATTCTATAATCAATCTATGTGCTGGTAAGTACAGAGAATATTTGTCATGTTAGAACTAGAACTGTAACCGCCACATAGTGAAAATATATATTTATCTCTATCGCTGACTTCATAGTAATATCAGAGTTCTCAGACCATAGAGATCAAGAATAGAGTACTCGAAGCCCTTAAGAGCAATAACATTAATTTGACTAGGTCTGAGCCACGGTCGTATATACAGGTCTGGGAACTCGAGGCTTTTTCCTATGTAAGAAGTGAGTCCGCTAAGCGTCATCTGTTGCGTAGTACCAAAAGGGTGGCGCATGGGCATGAGTAGAGGAATGTTCTCTGGCACGTATACGACCGCGTTTGAACCATAGCCAATGACTATGATTTGAACGATATGGCGCCTAATCCTGACATCCTGACAACATACATCGATCCACGGTGTAAGAAGAGAGGTGTGTCGACTCTATGGTAATCCGTCGCACCGAGCGAATCGTACGTCGTTAGTTTCGTGATTCTCCACAGGCGCTAATAGAGGGTAAAATGGCGGCCACTGCCCGATCTATGTTTACAGGCCTTAAATCGCCGCCATTTTACCCTCTGCGGCGCCCAGCAGTACTAACGACACAAGAAGTCCCTATATTCGTGAGTTGACACACCTCTCTTCTTACACCGTGCATCGATCCAAGCGCTAGCTGGTGGCTGAGCGAGTTTGGCGACATGTAAGAGACTCATGTCAAACATAGAGTTCTCAGACCTGTATATAAGACCGTGGTCTGAGCGAGCGGCGGTGGTCTTATCCTTTTCTAACAATCGCTTCCGACAAATTGGAGAGAGATAGAAACACCGCAGAGTTCTTAGAGCTAGTCAGGAAATTCGTCATTCAACTACTTTATTCTGATCTCTATGACTCAAACTAGGTCAGTGTGACAGTGTGTATCAGACTAATACCTTCTCGAGGGTATTGATTATGGAAGTCGAAGCTTGTCTGGTAACAAATGTGATCGACTGCCCTAAATAGGGGGAATTGCATCCAATGAGATTGCAGCAAATGTGTTCGCAATTTCGCACCAGATAAGAGCTGTGCTGTAATAGTATTAAAGCCGTAATCAACAAACATTATAAACTAGTAATATGAAGTTCCTTTTGAATATGCGTCTTTTAGTTTTGAAAAACTCGAGAATTCTTTATTTAAATTTAATCGAATTAAACGATCATCAGGAACACTACAAAATTTTTGTTTCTGATTTCAAGATAGACCTTCTAGTAGGTCTATGCATTTAGCATGCTTATGAATATTGAAACTTAGTCACTGAAACCTATAAGAATAGTATTTCTGTATAGTAAACTCATAGATTAGATATTACATGTAGGGGTTCAGTGATCTTAGTTCAACCAACTTAACCCTTAGACTAATAACCTATGATGTTATACAATACGATGATTTGTTTACGTTTTCTTTATGTGATACGTATAATCCCCATCTTAATTACAGGAGTATAAATAAATATCTCAAATTTGGAAATGGCGGAACTAGGAACCGTCGTAATCGGTGAGTATTCAACAATAGCTGAAAATTGTTAATATTATACATTTTTAGGAGGAGGCACCGGTTTCATAGGTTCATACTTATCTAGAATGCTCAGAAGAAAAGGGTATGGCATTGTGCTTGTATCTCGAATGCCTGGCCCATTAAGTATGTCCTGGCCAGAACTTAAGAAAAATGGACTTCCAGCTTCTACCACTGCAGTGATAAATTTAGCGGGACAGAATGTATTGGATCCCAAACAAAGGTGGACTCCAGGCTTCAAACAAAATGTTTACAGTTCTAGAATAAACACAACTTCTGCATTGGCTAGTGCCATTTCGAAAGCATGCACCAAACCTGATGTTTTCATATCAATTTCTGGGGTAGGAATTTACAAACCCCATCAAATCACAGATTATACTGAAGTTACTGATGTTTTGCCATACGATTATTTATCTTCGATGTGTATAGATTGGGAAAACGCAGCAAAACTGCCTGCTAAAACATGCCGACAAGTTACTATAAGAAGTGGTGTAGTCTTAGGAAGGCACGGTGGTATGATAAAACAGTTGTACTTACCATTTTATTTGGGACTTGGTGGTCCAGTTTTACCTGGTACTCAATGGTTACCATGGATCCATATTGGAGATTTGTGTAGACTAATTATTTATTGCATCGAAAACAAAAAAGTGAATGGAATTCTCAATGGTGTTGCACCTCATTTGATCTCGAACAGTGACTTTTCTGAGGTTCGTTCCTAATTTTTATGCAATTTTTAGTTATTCATTGTTTTATGTTACAGTATTTTGCCAAGGCTATGAAACGACCTCATATTATTCCAGTTCCACAATTTGTTATGAATTTCATTTTTGGACAAGAACGAGCTAGTATGATAACCAAAGGGCAAAGAGTAATACCAGAAAGAACTTTATCTGTGGGTTTCAAACATAATTTTCCAGATATTGAGTCTGCCTGCCTAGAAATAGTGAATTGTCCTTCCCAGAAAAATATGGAATAAATAGTTTAGTATATAATTTGAATTTTGTTGAACTGATTAAATAAATAGATTTTTTTCTACTTGTTAATAGCTGCTATACAAAAACAGTCAAGAACTTATTAAGATTGAATAAAATATAAGAAACACTGTATGTTATAATACATAAGTACATTAACTTTTGACTAAAGAAACAAGAATAAAATTGTGTTATTGGAGTTGCCTTATAACTAGTTGCAGTTACTCTAAATTAATATGCAATAGACTGTACGAAGTGATATGTACAACCAAAGAGTTCTATACATAGAGTAGACAACTAAGCCTTTCACTGGAAATTTGACCGACATACTTGTATTCTTATACTCTTGTGATAGAAGGGGAGACCGTGCGAGTGAGAGCGCACTACGAGCACACTACATGTGCGAGAAGGACAGAATGTCCGACTAGTTAACAGCGCTTTCCTATGCTTAACACACTACTTGTCTACTCTGTACATAAACCTCTTTGGTTCTATATCTAGAGAAGACAAGTTGTATCGTTTGTATATAAAGAGAACGTATTTTGAGAGTCCAGCGCGGTTACTCTCTCTCCGCGTCCCAAGCGATCGAGTTTGCAAGTGAACTTGGGTGAAGCAACATTGATTCACACCACAATTTCCGTCGTTCAAGATTTTCAGGAAAGCTGTAAAATAAATAGATAATAATACATAAATAATAAACAAATTGAGGTTAAATCACTCAAAAACAATAATATAAACATAACGAAAATAACTTTATTCTGCGTAAAGAACGAAAAAAGGGAGACTCCCAAAATACGGTATAAATCCGACTTGTCTTCTCTAGATATAGAACTCTTTGTGTACAACACTACTGACGTGAGTCTCAAGAAATAGATCATGATTTCTTGGTACTCGCCATCAAAGATATATATAGAGTAGACAAGTAGTGTATTAAGCATAGGAAAGCGCTGGTAACCTGTCGGACATTCTGTCCTTCTCGCACATGTAGTGCGCTCTCACTCGCATGGTCTCCCCTTCTATCACATGAGTATAAGAATTCAAGAATAAGTATAACGCACGCACATCGTGCGAGTGAGAGCGCAGTATGTCGGTCAACTTTCCAGCGAAAGGCTTAGTAGTCTACTCTATATTTGGAACTCTGTGCTCGTCATCAGGTGAATTCCCTTTACGATACGTTGATTTATTGGCTGGCAGGGTTGCCAGAGCAATTTGAGACGTTTCTCTCTTAGCACATGAAATTCTTCGCAAATGAACAAAAACCACGCTTCCCTTTTCCACATGTAATAAAAATGGTGAAAAATGAATTTTGTCTTCTATTTATGTAGATCTATTATCACAGACATGCAAAATAGTCAAATGCCACACAGAATGAGAAATAATGATCGTGTGAGATCGATTATAAAATAACCTAGTCTTCTATGCTGAATTCGGTGATTAGTATTCTGTGGTAAATCTATGGACATAAAATCCCGCGTAGGTTTGAATTTTAGACTGGCAACCTCCAGAAATTGAACTTTTATACGTTTTTACATGTTTTATACGGAATAGTATATTTACATGCCTTTCAGCGCGTATAAGCCATCCTTTCTATCTAGTCTCCTTGATTCAGTTTGGAGAATGCTATAAGATCTATGTGCACGATGACATTAACGATTTTAACGACATATTTCATTTGACTTTACAATTTTACACTTGATTATGCACCTGATTCGATTTGATCATTAAGAATGGTATAAAATGAACACCTTTGATAGACCTGAGTCTATTTCTAAATTCATTTTTTTAAGAGCATCAAATCCGGAGATTTCAAACCGAAAATTAGCGATATAAAAGCAACACTACAGGATCTAGAGGACAATTTACATGTGTCACGAGATTACGAGCGAAAAATACTCTTATCTTTCCATATGGATAATTTGAAAGCTAAAGGACTAGCAAATCAACTGGACGAAGCCAGAAGAGAAAATAAGCAACTATTGAGTAAGTATTTGAATACTCATTCTTTGTTTAAGGTACCACAATTCTCTAATCTCATTTTACCTTTACAATAATATTTATTAAAATGATACAATAGTACAATATGAAATCAGTGATCATGTCTTCAGTGATAATTTAATTCCATTCGACGACAACAAATAGGTACTTATATTTTATGATTGAAGCACAAATTGTATCGAGTTCATAATTTCAGATGTTTTACAGCACCGATGTGGTGATAATGACCTCAGCAACAACAATTCGAAGTACGACATGAGCTCTTCATGTTCCACAATGAGTATGGTTCATTTACAGTACAAGTAGGTAATGAACGACGTGATTAATAAATATTCAATAATTTTATTGTTTATTAATGTTGCTCAAATGCAATCCAAACTACTCGTTCAATCCACATTATTTTATAGGTATGAGGAGCTTTTGGCAAACCATAACGGATTATTGAAAATATTAGAAAACAAATTGAACGATACCCAAAAGATTAATGACGAAAATGAGTTATTGAAAGAGCAATTGGAAATGTATAGAATGAAACTGTTAGATTGCGGTGAAGAAATGAGCAATTTGAACGCGAGACTGGCAAATTTGGAAGAACAGGACAACTCTGAGGTGACAAATTTCGAATTTCTTTTAGTGTTGGCATCGCTTGCGGTTACGTTAAAATATTTTTTTTATAGTTGGAAACATTGAAATTGGAGAAAGAAACGTTGAAATCGGCCCACAATCAGTTAGTCTCGCTTCTTCATAAACAATGTATGGAAAGAGATCACTTTCTGTCGGCAGAAATCAGAGAGAGCTTGATCCCAGAAAGAGCTTTGTTGTTGAAAGAAGTAAAATTTACAATATTCGTTTGTTTAACATTTGATGAATGTTGATTTGTAGGTTCAAAAGACGAATTTACTAACTTTCGACAACGTACAACTACGCCAAGAAAATGATTATCTTAAGCATTTGCTAAAAGGTGGATATTGCATTTGTGACAAAGATAAGCGATGTGCAGATGAAAATGTACAACTTACAAATTGAGTTTGGTTTTTTTGTGGTGGATTTTTTAAATTTACGTGATGCTGTATTCAATTGTTTTTATTGAAATACTCATTATAAGATTTTTTCAAAATATTGATTGAAGTTTCAAACTTAATAATTATTGAGAAGTTTTGGCCTTAGAAGCATTAATTTGAGACCTCGATTATGGTTGACAAAATTTGTCAATAATTTCATGGTAATGGTATTGAATTGGTAATTAATTTGAATAAATAAGTCCGGATGAGTCAGGCATGACATCTATGTTATAATAGCGGCAACTGTACAGTCATCGCGGTATGTTACTATTCTACATAAATTCACGGACGGTGTCGTTCTGTCAGAATTGATGATTTTTAGGCAGGGAGATCGATTCGTCATTGTGTGTGGGAACGTTGGAGCAGGTTTGTTGTATTTACTAATTTTCTGTCATTTTGGGCATTCTTATGTATCGGCCAAAAATCTAGTCAACGACAACTTTATAGTCTTATTTTATTTAAGTTTAGAATGGTTTTTCATCACGTAATGGCCGATTCTATTGAATAATCGAGGAATTTCGAATAATTTAGGCTTTTGAAAATGTCGAAAATGAAGGCAATACTTGGATTTCCTATAACAAAACATCTCTCAACGATATAATTGTTTATTTAGTGTTTATTATTGTTACAATGCATATAGATAAAATAGTGTGGGTAATTAACAAATAACCATTTAAAAAAATAATTGTCTATCACAGTTTTATGTATATAATCTAAATACTCCCAGCTGAAATACCTATTTGAAAAATCTGAAACAAAAACAATTACATTAGATCGCGCTAGAACTATTTTGGAGGTGCATATTTACTTGGCCGTCCAGTCTGTTTCTGTATTATTATTGACAAGACTCCGTTTCCCTGACGTAACATTATTCATGCCCCCCAAAGGATCATTACACATCGCTGAAATGTCGATATTATCTAGAGTGAAATAAAAAGTCACATTTTTTTATTATATTAAAACAAAATATGTTTATCTGCACACAGTCAGGTATAGTTCAGGACATTAGAGATCGCCTAGCAGAGTATTGTGAGCATCTCAACATGTGCTGAGTGGTGATCATTCCTTCAACAACTCTGTTTGCTGAAATCATTTTTCGCTCGCTCGACGAAGGAGGAGCCTATTAGTGGTCAAGGCATTTCGACCAATCATGCCTAGATTAGGTTCCCCGTAAACACATATTCTATGTTAAAAGTTCTTCAGTTATAGCCAACATTGCATTGAAACAAATAAAGTCTTACGTCCAAACTAATTTTTGCTGGATATAACCAATATCCACCCACATTTGCGATAACGTTCAGAGTTAAAAAGGAAGAAACCACCGGAAACAATTAAAACTATTAGAGCCACAGCCCCTATTTCCTTTAAATTCTGTATATTCAAGAGTGTACACAATAATGATAAATAATTTAAACGAAGATTTCAATGACAAACAGAAAATAAATCATTTCAGGTTATTGGGGGGTCTCACGCCCTTCTTCTTTTATGAGAAAAATTAGTGTTACACTCACTCGTTGCTTTATTATTGAAAAGGCCGCTGCCTTTTCGAGAACCGGACACCAGCGTCGTCGTATCTCGTCTCACGCCAGATGGTTGACCAGCAACGTATCTGGACACGCTCAAATATTGACTTCTGGCTGTACCGGCGCTCGCTTTCGCTAAAGGTTCCAGGATGTCTTGCAAATTGTACTGACTTATGTTGATTTTATTCTCCTTGAGTTTATCTCCTGCGGGTATCTTGATTTTTCTGTGAACGAAAACAAATGTTACCGATACTGTGATATCCCGAAGAGATTCATTCTAAAACATATAACTCACAATATTCTATTTTCTTACGTCATAATAATGTTTATTGAATATAAACATACAACATATTTGTTATTTGTATTATATATAACATAACAAATGATGAGTCGACAAGGTTCCGAAAACAGCTATCCAGATCTAATAATTCGTAAATGATCGATCTTAGACTAGAAAAACTTTTCAACATCGATTTATATTCATTTTCCCCTAAACTGACAGTGATAACTCACCCTAAAATATCGGCGAAATCATCCTCAACGTACGGCATATTGTCATTCAGCCCCCAAGATATCTTCTTATGGATGGCCGCCGAACGATTGTTGACTTTCGGGAAATATCTGTTGGTGTAATCGGGCTGTCCGAAAGTGTAAACTATAGGGGCCGGAACCCTCGTTTCTTCGTATTCTATGGGTTTTATCAAAGACTGTATGTTGATTTGTACGGAAGGTTGTTGTTGTTGTTGTTGTTGCATTTCGGAAAATTGATTCCTCTGTTGACCGTTCGCTTGTACCGAAGGCCGATGCTGTTGACCGATAAACACTTCCGGTGGTAGTAAGGCCGGTTGTTGAGGCTTTTGTTGTAACGCTGCTGCATTCGCATTGATCTGTTGCTGTTGAAGAACTGCGTTGGAATTGTTAATTTGTACGGATCGTCCGTTGTTATGTAAAGTGGCGCTGTACTTTTGGCCGACCTGTAACGAAGGTTGAAAAAGTTAGGATTCAAATAACATTTTCATGATATGGAGTAATCAGTCCTCTATATTTACTGAATTATCCAACTCCCACGCAATATGGCGTCCGTTTCAGAGATGGTTTAGATACAAAATTGATTGAGATGTGCTCATTCAATATAGTTCCATAGACTTAGAAACTTGGCAAATCCACATGGATCGGTTTCGTGAGGTTCAGTTTTAGGAGCAAGTTTTGATTGAATTTTTCTACCACTTTGTCTACACGAGAGGAAAACCTATAAGGTTCGAAGAACACCGTGTGAGCCAGCGCCAACTTCACCGTTCGATAGAAGGATGAAGTCCGGTAGGAAGAAGTTTGGCAGATCTCGAAGCTAGAGATTCCCCATGTTTTCCAATTAATTTCTGCCATACATGTGTTACGTTGGCAAGCAGGTCTCCTGTTGATCTCTATTGACGAAAGTCATATTGCCGGTCATTCACGATTTTGGAGCAACCTGCAGAAAAGTGGTGTTAATTCAGGTGCACATTCCTTGAGAACGACAGGTGGAATTTCGGCTTTTTCTTGTGGTGTAGTAGCCAGTATGCCATCATTTATTTACAAACAAATTTTCCGTCGTTACTGCATCTAGATCTTATGTGATGAAGGAAAGTGCTAATTATACTTATCAAAGAAAAAATTGTTGAAATATGTCAAATAACTACAAACTATAGAATCGATTACCTGAAAGTATTGGTGGCGAAGCGCTGTTTGAGCCGTAGGCCGATCGACTGGATTCCAACTGAGAAAACTGTCCAGTAGATTGATCGCCACTTCGCTCGCTTGAGGTATCACTTCGTTCAACGGAGTTTTCGAAAAATATGGAAACTTAAATCCTACAGCGCCCGCCAGCTGATATGCCTCTGGCCATTGTTTCTGCAAATTCACACACAAAAATCTACAGAAATTGAGGTAACAGGGCTTTGTCTTAGATATTATTGATATTTTGACTGCAATTATCCCTCTGGCGGTAAAAGGCACCAAATTTACCACTTTTTCGAACAGAGCCGGAGTCAATTTCAGAAGAATGCATTTCTCTGCGATGCTAAACAAATAATTACAAAAATATATCAATCTTTTGAAGTATAAGTAGTTTAGAATAAGCATATTAAATATATTATAGGTATTTATATTAATCAGTGGGTTGTAATTGAAATGCTTCAAACTCTGAACTGAACTGAATGAATTTTAGATAGCTTAGAACAGCAGTTTATTTCTTTGACATCTTAATTTAACTAATTGAATGTATTTTATATCAAATCGTTAATATACAGTTGAATTGGAATCATTTTTCAACACGGTCCTTCCACGATAAGTATTCAAGTATGAATGTAATATGAGACCCATTAGGGGGTAGATCACATGGCGATCCTGCCAGGAAAAAACAGATTTTAATTTAAGTGATGCTTTAGCTTTTTCAAAAAAATGCCAAACCAACGCTCCTTCGAATAAAGGCAAAATAATAACAATATAACATGCAGGTTCAGAAAATGGATTTGTTTCACACACTGTTTGTTGCTTCCAGCCAACATATCAGATTCATCTCTAGATTACCACCAAGACGCAAAACTTTTTGAAGATTGGTTTGAATATCGTCTTCTTCAAAATATATCCAAGAACAGCGTAATTGTAATGGGCAATGCTTTTCCGTGTAGCCACATTAATTCTTATTGCACTCATTATATCATTAGTAATAAAATAAAATAATATTTTCCTTCAGTGTAAAATGCCTTTTTGATTCAAAATAAAAATAAATCAATACGTAGGTATTTTTCAATGCGACCCTGCACCCAGTTCTTGCGGTTTGAAGATGTTGCAACCAACACAATGGGGTTTAATTACCTAGTTGGTTTATCGCAGTAAAGATCATCGATATAATATGAACTATACTATAGGTATATAGAGATATTATGGAATCACACCCACCGAATGCCCAAAACTTTGAATTTGACTATATTTACCTTGTCCGGTGTACCGATAACGGCACATATTTTGTACAGTTGATCCGTTTCGGTTGACCCAGGAAACAGTGGCCTATACGTATATATTTCCGATGCTATACATCCCACCGCCCACAGATCTATCGGACTGCTGTACGTCGTCGAATGCAGTAACACTTCCGGCGCTCTGTACCATCTGGTCGAAACGTAGTCGGTGTAAGGAGGTCGTGATCGAATTTCACGCACCAAACCAAAATCGGCTATTTTGACAAGATCGGGTCCAGAGCATAGAATATTCTCGGGTTTCAGATCGCGATGGAAAAATCCGTGTCTGTGTATAAAACCCAAACCTTGCAAAATCTGAAAATAGATGTGAATTTATTACAAACAAATGATATTCTCGACTGCGGCTACCAACTCAAAGATACGTATTATCCACAGTTACCCATATATCTACTTATTAGATAGGATTACTCGTAAAAACGGTTTGTGATGGAATAATAGAGATTATTTCATTAGATTCCATAAATTTACTTAATTCTATAATTTGATCTACTTTCTTAAAATCGGTAGCGTGACTTGGGTACGCTACCGATATAGTAAATAGAAATGTTATGATCATAAATATAAAACATAAACATTAGGTCAACAAGGTCAGAAGTCAATGTCAACCTTTGTAAGAAGACAAAGCTCCACCTTGAAGTATTAAGAGTATTAAGAAGTATGAATATCGGTCTGAAAATTTTAATGCGTACTATTTGAAGATGGTACATCACAAATGGCACATGAAATTTTCGATTGTGGCGCCATCTGTTTTATTTTTCAGGGACTTTTCACCTTGCCCTCGTATCATATTACAGTTACTTTTGACCAAATTAAAAAAGTAATTAAATGAGTAATAGTAACTCTAAAGTTTCTTTTTTATTAAGTTACTTATAGCTCAGTCAATATCAAGAACAATATCTTGAATAGTAGGCTTCCCCGGATAGCTAATTTCGACAATTTTTCTTTTGGATTCCGTATGAATTCCGCGTCACAATAGCACGACTCGATAACCGACGTTTCGCCAACCATTACAGGTGCCATCCGGAAGTCAAGAATTTTCAACAAGAACAATAGTTCTGTTCGGGTCGTAACTCGTAGTTCTTTGGATGAGCTGCAATCATACAATCTATTGAAATAAAATTCAGTGTTTCCCCGGAATATGCTAGCTTGGCTGATGGAAGAGGCTATCTGAAGACTCAGTCTAGCTTGCTGTAAAACTGTACGAGTTTCAATTATGTGAAATATACTCAATCATTACTCGATGAAAATCCATTACAGACTTTAATAAAATTTTGTTTTTCTGAACATTGTGGACAAGTAGTCTAAATGCGCATAAAATTTTTTAAATCTAAAGTTGAGAAGTGTTTTTGTGATTCTACAATTAGTTAAACAATCCACAGATTTAAACTTTATTGGAAAATTGAAGATTGCCGCATTCTTTTATCGTTTCTTAGTGTGGATTATTGATTAGTCTAATAAATTTATTAGACACATTCACGCTGCATTTGTAGACGATATTGTCCACTGGCATATCGAAGTTCACGGTCATCCTCATTATTAACGTTAGGTGTTTCTCCTATTGCGCAGACCATCACATATAATATTTATATCTCAGTATCTTCATGTTCGCAAAAGTATTTCTGTACTTCGTTTGATGTCATTGAAAAAATAATCAATCTGTTCCGTTAATCATTATGGGTGCTTGTATAAAATGTAACCCGTTAAAATAAATAATGACCTACCTGATATAACATGTTTCTAACTGTAGCTTCTGGGAATGGCACTCTTCGATCCTTTATCAATTGATATAAGTTTTCTTGCATGTATTCGAAAACGAAGTAAAGAGTATCGTTTTCTCGAATAACTTCTTTCAACTTGACAACATTCGAATGGTGCAACTTCTTAAGAGACTAGAAATGAAAGAAGTAGAAATACAAATATTGAGTTCATATGAAAATTTGAGTTTGAATATAGTTTCTTTCTCATAATCCATTTAAACGGTATTACCAGATTTCGAGGTCAAAGGTCTTCAGGTATATATTTTCTTAGATCCTGCCAAAGCCTTCGATACGGTTTCCCATGATATATTATTAAAAAAATTGAGAATATCGGCATTAGAGGACCTGCATTACCAGTTCTTACTAATTATTTACATGCGCGATTGCAAATTGTGCAAATAAATGACACTTCAAGTGAATCCGAGGTAGTGAAAATTGACGTACCACATTGAACAGTTGTGGGACCAATATTGTTCTTAATTTATATAAATCCGATAGGGAGCCTCCCGATTGATAAAGTAACTGATAAAGTATGCTGACGACACAGTTATTATATTCAGTGATAGATATTCACATTCACTCACAAATAAAGCTACTTGTGGTCTTAGTACTGTGAATTGTTGGTTAGAATCGAAAAAACTCACCCTTAATTCAGATAAAACTAAATTCATAAGTTTCTCAATCACGAAAGTTAGTGAATGCAATAACGTAAACAAACTATACATCCATACCCAAAAATGTTTAGCCAGCAAAATGTCGGACTGTGAATGTGAAAATTTCATACAAGCTAACTACATTAAATATCTTGGTATAATCATTGACAAAAATTTTAGGTGGAATATTCAAGTAGAACATTTAGCAAGCAAAGTGAGAAAACTAATTTATAAATTTTACCAAATATACATTCGTATGCTTAAAAAGATATACAAGGCTCTGGTGGAATCTTTATTGAAATATGGTATCGAAGCGTAGGGGGAGGGGTTCAAATTGGGGGGCACTCGCGTGATGACCAATTTACTCAAATATAAAATACTTTAAAACAAAAAACAAATCCGGGGTTGACTTGACGGTCAGCCCCTCAATTATTTTTGTATAGTAGTTTCTTGAGTTTATTCTATTTCCTTTTGAAATCTAACGGTGAAATTGACAATTAAAGAACCTCAAGGTTGCTTGTCTACATCTTCGAATACTGACCTTAACTTCCCGAAGATTCATCGCTTCATCCCAAGAATAATATTTCCTTTTCATCCTCTTGATGGCCACCTTCTCGCCCGTGTCCTTTCTCTGTCCCAAAACGACAGAACCGTACGTTCCATCGCCTAATTGATGAAGAGTGATATAACGGTTCATTCTTCTATAATAAACATAAACAAAACATAACGAACGGCCGTACACACACTACATGATATTCTTAGCCCATTGTTATTGGAAAGCCGATGTGGACCGTTGCGTCATCGCATTCGCCAAAACGAAAATTCGGGTAACCCAATTTTAGACTCGGAGAAACAATTGCGGCATGGCGCGATCGCGGTAAGAAAACAACAGACAGTCCGTGCGGTTGAAACCTTGGGGCGGTTTTCTGGATATCGATTATTTCGGAAGTTTTTACCAGAATCGGACTCGTTGGAAAATACAAACATACCGCACGCCCCGTTACCTTTACTACTTATGTTCTTATTTTATGGAACTACACAAGGTTTGCCTTCGTAGGAATTCCACATAGGTTTGGAAATACCTTTCAAAGTATGTGTAGTCCTTAGACTTCACCAGTCTTGCTCAGATGCGTCTTCAGATGACCTTGTAGGCTTAGTTCAGTTGTCGAAAGAAGTTATCTATATAAGGACTAATTATTATCTTTGCCTGAAGGAGAATTCCGAACGAAGAGCTTCCAGCGATTCACGACAAACTAGGATGTACAAAAATGGTGACGAATATTTGTGGATGTAAGAAATTCAGTTAGTTATTCGAGAAAAGAACAGTCTGACATATCTAAACACAGAAACAAGACCAATAAAGATGTAGTTACTCTTCAGGAATATACTAGAATTTGTTTCCACATTCAATGAGACAGTTTGCGATATCTCCACTATAGCCTACTAGAGGGTTAAACTAGCCACAATGCTTAATTTCAGACGACAGTAAAAAGCACAAGGCGACATGGCAGTCATTGGTCAATTTGTATTGTGGTCATGTTATTTCATCCAAAAATAAGCTAACAAATAACGTACTAACCTAGAATTGCCACTTGGAGATAATATATGTTTCCTAATATTATAGCAACCTAAAATAAACTACTAACCTAGATTTTCCGCGAAGTTGCAACTTGCGGTCGACCTCTAGTTTTTCCTTCTCGACTGATATGAAATTCGAGCCCAAGTTCTTCCTCAGCTTTTTGTGCTGCCTTAACGATAATAGCCCCCATTCCGGCCAATTCGTGACTTTTGACAAAGCAGGGGGTCCCAACTCCCAAGAACTTTACAAGCTATACTCAGAACCACACCTCGATGTAGGAGTTTCCTACCTCCCCGGTGACGTGCGAAATAAATGTGGGAAATGGACGAGCTAGGATGCAAACTGTGATGGATAGGCATCATTTTTTGGCTGTCTTTGCCGAGTCTATGCAGCTCATCGACCGTTCATTTCAGCACTCCAAAAGAGTATAGCAGGACTGGAACGGCAAGCATAGTTGTTGCAGACGCCTTGATCTCAGTCGAAAGTTCGGAAGGTAAATCGAACAAGGTTTCTGTACCTTCTGTAAGCGCCATAATTAGGACGCTGTTCAATTCACAGGTTTCGATAGGTCCCTCCAGCAGTGTTATTGTTGAACCGCGTTTAGAGATGGTGGTTTTTCTCCCCAGAGGCATACATTTTCAGGTCATCAATGTAAAATAAATGGGTCATCTGGTGCCTCCGGTCGTTCGGTGGTCCAGAGTAATATCCACGAGTCCGTCTTAACGCAATGGAGAGCGGCAGCAGTAATATGTTGAGCAAGAGGGCATTCCAGAAATCTCCTTGGAAAACACTCCTCTTGAATGTTACCAATTCTTTCAAGACTTGTGCGTGATGTGATGGAAAAACGAGTCTTGCAGAGTAGCAACAGTTCTAAGCATCTCACTAGTGGGGTTGGCAACACAAACCATTCTAGCAAGTAAATAATAGATCATGTGATGTTGGAAAGGTTGCGCTTGCAGAGTATGGAGTTCTGAGTGATAGATCTATCTATCATCAGATTCTCCCGGCAATCCTCCATGCCTTTCTTTGCCCCACGCTGCTCGCTGATGTTATTAATTACCGGACCGATCGATCTCAACAACCTAACATACCAAGATACGTGTAAATGGTCGGCCGATACTTCTTGGGATCAGAGCGATATACACCATCAGAAAATCCTTAATATCTAGACAACCGCACATAGTATCAAGTCGTTCTTGGTGCCAAATGGTTGTAATCCTCGACAATTTATGTTATGACGCGCCGTTCAGGATACCTCAACCCTGTAGCTTTAATGAAGTTCAAGATGTCGGATGGTTTCGCGTTAGGTAAATATCCCTTTTCTATTTGGTGGGTTCAGAGGTGCCGCGCCCTTGGGTCAAGGGTTTTAGAATACTGCTTTTGCCCCCAAGAGATACGAAAGCCCCTAACTTGATAATACCTGACCAGTCTTCGTTGTTAGCTTTTTAGTTTCAAACACTACCATATCAATTTACCAATGGTGAGGATACAATGCGAGGTACAGGTAAGTGTCAGAGGGAGCAGCACACAAATCGGGATGAAGCCTCCCTTGTATTTCTGATCGTCTTTATGGATTGACAGACATACCATATATATGATAGGACTCTAGCCAGATTAGAATGTGTTATATGAATAGATCATTCAAATCAATCACTATATTCGATGGAACTCAGATGTGGCCGTCCTGATGACATTATTATGTCCATACCATATTCTTCTTCTCGGTAGTTAAAAACACATCAATATGCATAACTATAACTTCAACTACGGCCCTGACTAAACATTTCTTACGGTCTGCATAATTTCTTTATCAGTATCACGAATCCACGGACCCCTATATAGTCCAACTGAAGTCACTCAACCGTTTATTCATTATTTATGGCGGTATTACTCATCAGAAATATAGTCCCGTTTCACATGGAAATATGTATCATTAATTTTCTATATTGATTATTTTATCACTTCCATTGTTGGAGCGCTTATAATCTTGCACTTTTATGTGGGTTACAATGATTTAAAAGGGCCGTTTCTATTTTCTATGTGAGAATATACCGACGGTTGTACCAGAAGACTCATTTCAAATTGAAATTCGGCGATGAACACATTGTATCGACGAGATTTCTGATGAGCACTGACTATGGAAATATCTAAGGAAAAGGGAGAGATCGCCCACCTTTACACGGTGTTATGTTTGACATCATCAATCACACGAATAGGTTTCTTCTGGATAGATTCCAAGAGCTTCAGCGTATGTTTGGGAGCCGAACTCCAAATATGTGAACAGTACTCCAGGACAGGTTGAATCTGTGCTTTGTAGATTACGAGGAGCTGCTGGGCTGTAAAGGAGCTATTGGTATGGAATAGTAACGCACCTATTTGTGTTTGTGAAGCGGTTTTCGCAATTATCAATGAAAAATGGAATATGAAGCTGAGGATAGTATTCCCCAAGATATTTTAGAATCTGTCAAGTTGGTATCGCTAAAGCTTCTCTGCCAATTAAATCTCGAGAAAGAGTACGAGCTTTTTAAAAAATGGCTGGAGGAAAATCTAAACTTAATAATTCGTTAGATATTTTACCTCCCTATGGAGGCAAAGTGCTTTTTTCTACCCTAATTCAGGGGTCGTAAACTACATTTTCTAAGGGGGTAGTAGGAATAAACACTATATCGTGCTTCAAGTGTGCAGTATTCAAAATATTTCACGCAGCGGAAAGTTCAGAACATACAAAAAGTTGTTTGTTTTTATTTTTCGTACTTTGACCACATAGGAAATATTTCAGTATCTTCAAATATTCCTCAAAGAAATGTAACCTGTGTCACTAGATTCAGCACATGGGAACTGCTCCACTGGGTGACACAGGACACGGGTGCAAAGGGCTTCGGCCTAGGCATTTAGGGATTGCATCGCTACTGCCCAACAACCCCCCACCCACAATTTGTAATAATAATAATAACATCTACCTCTGTCATCGATTTACTTGAACCTATTATTCGTGTACATTTAAGAAAGACTTTCCATTATTTTATTTAACGAGTATACATCTTTATGTTTAGGGTGTAACTCTACATAACGAATCAATATGTTAAATCCTCGGGTTGCAACAGTTTTCTGTTGACAAGCAGTTCATATTGCGTGACTGTACGCTATTACGGGACAATAAAGTTTCGTTAGATAATGATTTAAGGAGTATATTATTATTAATCAAACAGTTATATTGCTTTCAATATAATTATAGGATTATTTTTGTATCTTCTTGTATTGTGTTTATTTATGATCTGTAAGTGACAAAAAACGTGTACCTATTAGTAGAATAAATATATAGTAGATTTAATAATGTATAACATTAAAACTATAGGAAAATTATTGCATTGTGAGAAAATTCTTCAAACAATATGTATTGGACAGTATAGACCAGGGGTCCCCCAAACTTTCAAGCCTTATTAGGGCCATACTGTTTAGTCCAGTAAGTTCCACGGAACAAAACCGTTTTAATTTTCCTGCCATTACCTATAATTTCTAGACTAGTCGCCGAGTATGCGCCCTGAGCGAGCATACGCTTGACAAAGTAGTACTTTGGAAAGAACAGTAACAATTAAACATTCGCGAATAATCTCGTTGTTTCGAGAAAGTTCTGGTGTATTCCACTCACTTCTAGATGGCAGTAATTGAAGTATAAAGAGGCTAGCGGCGCGACCGCGAGTCAGTACACCTAGGGAAGGCGAAGGAAGCGAAACTGTCTGTTATGAAATAAAGTAGTGCGTAACTCATATAAACGCGTTTGTGCTTGTTTAAAAGGCATCTACGTAACAGTATTTTGATTTGACTTGCTGTTTTTGTGTGTGATTTACTAGTATGGAAAAGAAGCGAAAAGTAGACAGTGAATGCAGAACATTCAGAGGTCGATAGAACTTTCAATATTTCGTAATTGAGCCCAGTAAAGGCACTATGTTTAATTTGCAATGAAACCATAGCCGCTCTCAAAGAATATAACATTAAACGAAACATTTTCAAAATTACTCAAAATATACAAGAAGTTTGCGGACAGAAAAATTTGAAGCTTTGAAGCGTGGATCGAAACTCAATAATGAACAAGAGGCTGCAACTCGTGAACTCGTGCCAGCTTTCTTGTGGCTCTTGAAATTGCGAAACGTGGAAAACCATTCGCCGATGGAGAAATGATCAAAGAATGCGTAATTGCAGTAGCCGAAGAAATGTGCCCCGAAAAGGTAAATTTATTTAAAACTGTCAGTTTGTCAGCAAACACCGTGGCTCAGAGGGTAGAGGACATCGCAGAAAAGCAATCATCTCAACTGTCTGACAAAAATGAACATCTTGAGTGGTTTTCTCTGGCCTTGGACGAGTCAACGAATGTGTCAGATACTGCTCAGGTGTTGATTTTTCGTAGATAAAAGGTATAATGTGTGAAGAACTTCTTGATATTGTTAGTATTCACGGCACGACTACTGGGGAAGATATTTTAAGGGAGTTGAAAATGCCATTAATAAAAAGAACCTTCGATGGAAAAACTTGGAATCTATTACTACCGATGGAGGCAATAACATGTGTGGTAATAATAAAGGAGTGGGTTGCTCTTGTGTCAAACGCTGTAGAAAATGATGGTTCAAAACCAGTAGACTTACATTGTATCATTCATCAACAATCCTTGTGTGGGAAATATTTGGATATGTCTGAAGTTCTAAAACCAGTCATATCAGTTGTTAATTTCATCAGATCCACGGGATGAATTACCGACCATTCGGACAGTTTATTAGTTTAATTTTTTTTCGACGTAGTTGAAAAATCGGTTGATTGTTTTGCAATGGAATAATATGGTATATCTTCAATAAGTCCTAAATTAGGTAAATTCCGAACATTACTCTATTTGTCCAATTGTTTACATGTTATATCAACAAGTTATATAATGAGGTTGATATAACATACAAAGTGGACTATATGTGTAATAGTGCAACCTGAGCAAGGTTATCTTATTGTTGATACACCATCCATGTCAACATCAACTATGCGATTCCAAGGAAGAAGTATTTATAGATTAGGATAGAGTTATCGTAAGCAATTAGCATATGATTATTTATTAGAAGTTAAGATATCATAAATCATGATTAACCAGTTATGAACCGTTATCTATACCTATGTGTGTTTCCAATAAACTGATAAAACCTACGATGGAATAATTTGCATCTTACCACACTACCATCAATCACAACCTCTAAAGAACCTGATGGCATCGGGCAATCACGGGATATTACCTTTGCCATAACTCTATACTCTATCACTATCACAACAAAACATTTATCATCGTCAAATGTTTTAGGAAACTTGCACAGTATTAGGTAACAATGCTTTGAATTCTTTTCCGCGTTATTTGTAAAGGACGATTTCAATCTAGTACAGGTACATTCAGCTTTGCAAATTTCGTCCATGAGTGAAAATAACCTACAAAATTTGAAAAACGATCTATAAGAGTAAGTAGAAATCTTTTTAGCTTTCCAAAACTTTAATTGAAATCCACTACTATGAATATGAAGTTTTCAAAGAACATTTTGGTTTTATTCAAAACTAAACGGATATATTTTTTTCTCGTTCAAAATTGACTGTAGGTATAGCTTTTTTGGAATTGAAGATATCATTGAAAGGGCAAATTTTAAAATTTACCTCTCTGAATTCACTCTTATTACATCTTAGAATAGCACTTCCACCGATGACGTATAATTTACCTGTTCAGTGTCCATGTTCAAAAATTGAACTCGTCTTATAAAAATGACATTTCGTTCAACCGCATATGCGCAAATTGAACATAACAAATAAAACGTCTCTCATTAAGTCTTGAAATAAAATAAATCTGTTAAAATATGCAACAAATAACAATTATGGGTTATAAATATCAAAGATAGAAAATAAATTGAAAACTACTCGCCTTGATGGTAATAATTTGAAATTCACATTTGAAGTCAAGTTTCTATAAAACAATTTTTTAGGTTAGAATACTGCTACTTTGATTTTACGAAGAAATCTTTTAAAATAAAAATTACTCTAATGTTACTTGGTGTCAGCTGCTAGATTGATCTAGTTTCTTCAGAGAAGCACAAAAAATGGAAAAGGATGAATCAAATACTTTGGTTCAACGTAAAAACAAAGAAATAAAAGATAATGATCCAAAAGAAAATATCCCAGGTGAAACCAAAGAAGATGGATCAAAACGTTTGTGAGTAATTCATATTTGTATTAGATGTATTATTTGATTTTTATCACGCTTACAGTCGTTATGGCCCTATGCCCACATTTCCTAGTCAACGAATGTGGAGTAGGAGCATCATAATAGTTTGTGTAATGGTATACATATGGTATACTTCAGTCATGAAAAGTGGTAAAGAAATATCATTGGCCAAACAGAAAGAAATGTTTGAAACTAGGGCACAAACTGTGAAATGTGACGATGCATACTTAGCAGAACTCAAACAATTTCCTGCATGTGTTCCAAAGAAATGTGGACGATTTATAACCGATCATCTTATTACAACTGAGGAAGCTGATGTACTATTAAAAGTAGCTCAAAAGGGTGAGATATTGCCTACATGATATATATCATTTATTATTCCTTCAAATATAAAAGGAAAAGATTCTGTTAATATGTTTTGTCATGAAAATGACCCAGAGTATGTTTTTTTAGGCATGGTCTTTGGTGGATCGAATGGTGGTGCCTCAATCTTAGATCTCCATTCGGGAGCATTGTCTTTTAAAGAAAAGTTTGTCAACATTTATACTCTGCCCAAAGCCAAAAAATTCATTGACCCTTCGGATATTGTAACTTATACGATGGTTAAATCCAAGATTCAGCATGCTATCGCTCAAAGATTTAATATCGACGAGAAGAGTTTACATCTAACGCATCCTACATTTTTCTCAAGGCTAACCAGTTTGGAGCCTAAAACCCCCCACGATGAGTATTGGCACATCCATGTCGATAAAGTAAGGTCTCTCTTTATTACAAGGTGAATAAATTTTACTGAAACGAAATATTTTTCCACAGGATACTTACGAATCATTCCATTATACCTCGTTATTATATTTGACTGATTACGGTGTAGATTTTAAGGGAGGTCGGTTCATCTTTGTGGATGACGCTGTGAAACCTCTAAACAACGTTACCATAGAACCGAAGAAGGGAAGAGTTTCTTTTTTCACGTCGGGTGCTGAGAATCCTCATTTTGTAGACCCGGTGACTGAGGGTGCCAGGTACGCCATCACCATATCTTTTACTTGTGATAAAAAGGCTGCTATTAAAACGCCGACAATTAAATAAAGCAAATCAATTCCTGAATTGTTGAATAAAATATCAAACTTTTCGTCGCTTTATTATTTAATAAATGTCCTGTATCCTTTTGATCCTTGACATAATTTGATGAAAATTAGTGCTAATGAATAACTCGTCAAACTTGAGATTTTCACAAGAAAGGAATTTGAATTCTTCTGATTTAAAGATAGATAGATAGATTTTTATTTGTTCCTAGATTACAAAGTAATATTGACCCAATGGGTATAGAACACGTCAAAATTATAATTAATTGAATTAATAACTAAGTCTACTGAGTGGTGTTCCAAAATTTAATTGATGCTTTCAGAGTATAATTTCATCTATAAAATACTCCTCCATACTGTAATATGCTTTTTTCAACAAATATGAGCTTATAAATAATTTTATTGGTAGATTACGGTAGATTACCGGGATTTTATTAAAGATTTTGATCACCATATAAGTCACATTCTTTTGTAAATATGACCATTTGAATCTGACAGGTAAGTAATTGTCTCTCTGTCTTGTATCATATTCATGCAACTGCTCGACTCTATCTATTATATCTTTATTATTCATAACAAAGAGGATGGATTCTATAATGTATAAACCATATAATGTGTGTATATTCTCCGATCGGAATAAGTTCTTACAACTCTGCAAATAAGGCAAGTTGAATATGAATCTAATGCATTTTTTTTGCAAGATAAAAATTCTTATAGCTTCTGAAGAGCCTCCCCAAAATGATAAGCCATACCTTACCCTGCTCTGCACAAATGCATGATAGGCAGTAAGAGCTGCTGCTTTATTAATATGTATAGATATTACTCTTAGTGCATATGTATATTGGGCAATGGTTTTTGATAATTTATCAATATGAGTGGTCCAATCTAATCGCGAAACGATATTTATCTCCATCAATATTCACTTTCTCTGTATATTCTTTTAAAAAGCTAAATTTAATTATTTGTGTTTTACATTTAACATAAGATCATTTGATTCGAACCAGGAATTTAAGTCATCTAAAGATTTTTTGACTTTATCTTTGAGGCCTATCAATTCCTAGTCCGCTAGAACTTGTGATGTGTCATCTGCAAATTGACAAATATCCTCTTCAATGGCTGCTGGCAGGTCATTTGTGTATAATATATATAGCAGGGGACCTAAAATAGAGCCTTGTGGGACGCCTTGCGTAATTGTAAGTTTATTTGTTCTGTATTGTTCACTTGTATTTGAATTTTCCGCTACATATTGCTGGCGATTTGTAAGATAAGATGATATAAGTGACAAAGCTACACCTCTAATGCCATATGTTTCCAGTTTTTGCAGTAGTATACTGTGATTTACATGATCGAATGCTTTTGTTAAGTCCAGACACATTAATATTGTGTTCTTATTTGAATTCAGCGAATTGATTATCTTAACTAACGTCAGATATGTAGCTCTGATAGTAGTTCTTCCTCTACGGAATCCATTTTGACTTTCTGTTAATATATCAAATTTTTCTAAATATTTTATATACCTGTTGTAAATGACTTTTTCGAAACATTTACTAATGTTTGATAACAATGCTATTGGACGGTAATTTCCAACATCATTTTTATCACCTTTTTTAAATATTGGTCTGATCTGTGTTATTTTTAAGTTTCCCGGATAAATGCCATTTTTTAACATTACATTCATAATGTGACATAAGGGTGCGCTTAATTGTAACGCAGCATGTTTAATTACTACAATAGGGATACCGTCATCTCCTACTGATTGAGATTTTTTTAAGGAATGTATTATGTTATAAATTTCACTTTCCGTTGATGGGGTCAAATAAATCGATTTAGAGTTTCTTTTACAGAAACTCAAATTTGTTTTTGTATTAGATATTTTAGATTTTGTGAAATACTCATTTGCTTTGTTAAGGATTTCATTACCATTTGTTAAAAGATTATCTTGATCAATTAAAGTAGTTTTAGGTTTATGGTTGTGTGATGTATAATTTTTTACTACTGTCCATATCGCTTTGCCTTTGTTATGGCTATTAGAGATGTAATTAGTATTATAAATTGATTTAGACTTATTTATTGTATTTCGCAAAATTTTGCAATATGTCTGATAATATTCTGGTGTTATTTATTTTCTAATTTTTTTTTATACAGATCTCTTTTTCTTTTACTTGATATTCGTATCCCTTGTGTTACCCAGCTTTTACAGGTCTTATTTTTTATAGTTTTTTCTTTAAATATTAATTGGAAATATTGGTTAAATATGTTATAGAAAAAATTGTATGCCTCATTTGGGTTTTCAATTGAGTATAGATTATTCCAATTTGTATTTGCTAATAATTCATTGAAACTATCTAATTTTGAGGGACTGTAAACTCTTTTACGTATCTTTTCTGATCTTTCAATATTATTGGAAAGGATACCGCACACTTTAGTAGGGAAAGTGGCCCCCTGTCGAATTGACTGAATTTTTGATATGTTATAGTCCAAGTCATTCCGAACAAAAAGTTCAATGGGCACAACTTTTTCTATAGGCTGGTTTTGGCGCTAGAGGCCATTGAAAACTTTCATTTGTTCTTCATTGTTAAACAACACGAAACGTTATCCTGGATAATAATCACTTTTCCGAATAATCAAGATCTAAACAGTCATTAATATGAGATACTATTAGAAGTATTGTTCATTGATGTCACTATAGGTGATCAATTATACAGCGTGTTCCAGCTACCTACAATTTTTAAAGTGCAATAATTCGAAAATGGTTACAAATCGTCTTAGGGATCTACAATGAAAAAATGTTTACGAATCCTATAATACACCGTATTCTACATAACATAGTCGGAAAATATAAGGAGTGTTCCTTTTAAAAGAAATCGAAAGTTATATTCGAACAATTCCGTACCTACTGAAAAATATTGTTCGACCATCCTGAATAATTTTAGGCCATGAAAAAGAATGAGAAATATTACAAGTCTGTCTATAAAATGGCCTTTTTTTTCTTTCTAAATCTATCATCTTAACGTCAGGGATTTTCAAGGTATGCATCTGCAAATGGACTACCCAATTTCGACCAAAAAGTCGTAACGTCCAAGTGATTCAGAGACAATCAATAATAGTAGGTGTAGTGGTGAATGGAGGTTATGTAGATGTTTGAAAAATTCACTAATATATATCATTATCATTATTTTTATTATTATTATTAATGATATTTCTTTTTAAAATAATGCACTTCACCTTCCAACCCGATTTTTTTCGTATCGCCCTTTAAATGCAAAACATTCTTGTGCTAGATTCTGTTGTCTAGTTAACTTTCGTTTTCAAGTCGATATCACAATAGAACAACTCTAGAAATCGAAAGACACACTATTGCCCCACCCTGTATAAAAATATAGTCCAGATTTCTTTTAAAAATTGTTTATTCATCCTCGAACTTGAAGGGTACCTACTGGATAATATGAAAACATTGCATCCCTTTACTGCAGAAAAACACATTTTTCTGTAGATGGCTTTGGAAATGATGTCAAAGTTTCTAGCAAGGTTTTATTTGTTTGTTACTTCATGTCAATATAAAGTTGAATATGGCGTATAATTTCGCAGTGAGATTTGAATGTTTTGTTTGTGAGTACAATGGAACACCAAGGCAAATGGTACGTTTGGACGAAGAAAGCAGAGCCATTGCCGAACGTCGAAGGAATGAATTAGAATTGCCTCAAATACCTTTTATTGAACAGACAAGGATTTGCCGAAACTGTCATTTGAGTATTCTCTCAGAGATACAAGCTTATGAAGAAGATCCCGATCCAACTGTACTTAAAGTTTTGTTGCGAACCTCTCATACGTCATGTTTTGTACGTGGTAGATTTGAAAATCTTGGTAGAATGTCACCTTCTGGTAGGTTGGATGTATTTCTGAAGACCGGAATGTTTGCACCTGACGGCGTCAGAATCTGTGGTGGTCATTTGAATGAGGAGGAACATCTTCTGCCACCTTTTATGAATGGGCTTAGAGGAATAACAAGACCATACAATTTGAAAGGTAATGAACTCAAACATATGTTAGTATCGTTACGAGAAGCTGTGCTGAACTATAAATCAACAAATAAATACAATAACGAGGATAATTTTACTGATGAAGAGTTCCAGGCGTTAACTCCAATAAAAAAAGTGCAGTTGACAGACCTCTTTGAATTTTGCAATCGTATCAATATTCATCAGAAAAATAGAGCAATAGCGAAGAAAGATTTGTTATGTTTCTTGTGCAAATTACGACAAGGACTTTCCGATCAATTCTTGATGGGCATGTTTTCCTATTCCAGTCGTCAAGCTGTGAGCTTGGCAATTCAAAAAGTGCGTGTATCATTATTACAACAATTCGTTCCACAAAATGTAGGGTATCAGCATATAGAGAGGGGCCAATATATTACTAGACATGTTACGGATTTTGCAAATACCCTTTACAATCCTGAACCAAATTATCGAAGAGCAATAGCTTATATTGACGGGACGTACATAAAAATACCCAAAAGTCGGACATTTCAAGTATTACGTCAATCATACTGTGTACACAAGGGTTACCATCTTTTGAAACCTGCATTGATTGTTGCTCCCAATGGTTATATCCTAGATGTTCACGGTCCTTATTTCTCTGATTCAAGAAATAATGATGCGGCAATGTTGAGACATGAGTATGAACGAGATTTAATGGGTCTGAGGAACTGGTTCCAAGAAGGTGATATTTTCATGTTAGATAGGGGATACCGTGACGCACAGAATTTCTTGGGTGACTTAGGTATAGTAGTAAAAATGCCCGTAGCACTTGGTGGTGGACAGCATCAGCTTACAACCGAAGAGGCAAATTCATCTAGACTAGTTACGAAAACGAGATGGATTGTAGAAGCTAGAAACGGTCATATAAAGAATATGTTCAAATTCTTCAGAGATACTTTACCAATGCCACAAGTTCTGCATATAGGAGACTATATCAGAATAGCATGTGCGATAATCAATAAGTATCATGAACCAATTACCATGGAAGGAGCCAATGCTGAGCTAGCTCAGATAATGTTAAACCGTGCCAATGAAATAAATGAACTCCAGTTGAGAATAGAAGAAGAGGGTCTGCTACGAAGACATGGTAGATGGTTTCCAATGGAGGAAAACCAATTACTAAATTTTCCAGTTCTCAGTTTGGAGTACCTACGAGAACTAACATTCGGAATTTTCCAGATAAAAATAGCTCCATCTTATGTACAAGATAATAGACAGGATTTGGGAAACGTTTTATTTGAATTCGACGACAGTATTGAAATTCCAGGTCTATTGAGGATGAGAATAAAATCTCGTCATCGAAATAGTATCAAATACCAACTGTGGATCAAGTACAATGTCAGTTTGGAAGGTGTGCCAATTCAGGGGTACTACTGTACGTGCAAATCAGGAAGTCGTACATTGGGTACATGTTCGCATGTAGCTAGCGTACTTTGGTACCTTGGATATGCCCGTCATGCTGCCAATGTTAAGTATCCTTCGACCGAAATACTCCATACCGTATCTGATGCTGCAGAGAGACATAATAATGAAGAACCTATGATTGTTTAGACTGTTTATGGCATATTCTACTTGTTTCTTTGTTCATATTGATATGTTCTCAGATGGAACACCCTGTAAATCATTAAATGAATTATTAGGGTTCAGTCGAGAGTTTTTCATTTGGGTCAACGATACCAGGTTCAATGGTTAAGTTAAATGTTACATATAATATATTTATTGAGTTATAGCCCATTATTTCCTTCCTATTATATTTATGCTGAATGTGCAAATGGAGGCTTTGTTGACCCGCTAAAAGAAGTTTCTCCGCCACACTCCTTGAGCATCAGTACAATTATCGGATGTATTTACGTACTCATTCGACACAACCCTATCAAAATGATAGACCAATTTTTGTTATATTCTTGAGTTTCATCATCAACTTGAAGTATTATTTTGACCGTGATAGCTGGAACACGCTGTATAATTGATCACCTATAGTGACATCAATGAACAATACTTCTAATAGTATCTCATATTAATGACTGTTTAGATCTTGATTATTCGGAAAAGTGATTATTATCCAGGATAACGTTTCGTGTTGTTTAACAATGAAGAACAAATGAAAGTTTTCAATGGCCTCTAGCGCCAAAACCAGCCTATAGAAAAAGTTGTGCCCATTGAACTTTTTGTTCGGAATGACTTGGACTATAACATATCAAAAATTCAGCCAATTCGACAGGGGGCCACTTTCCCTACTAAAGTGTGCGGTATCCTTTCCAATAATATTGAAAGATCAGAAAAGATACGCAAAAGAGATTACAGTCCCTCAAAATTAGATAGTTTCAATGAATTATTAGCAAATACAAATTGGAATAATCTATACTCAATTGAAAACCCAAATGAGGCATACAATTTTTTCTATAACATATTTAACCAATATTTCCAATTAATATTTAAAGAAAAAAAAAGCCAATTCGACAGGGGGCCACTTTCCCTACTAAAGTGTGCGGTATCCTTTGACTAGAAAGAAGTTGTTCATAATGATCAGAGAGAGCAGTAAGTTTTGCATCGGCTTTCCAGGTTGTATTATCAGTTACTTTAATGAATATGTTGTCTAGTAGAGTCTGAACAGTTGCAGTAACATGAGTGGCATCAAATATAGTTTGCAGAAGGTTATATGAAATGAGTAGGTCAGAGAATATTTTGGCATTAACTGTGTTCTGCAGTAAGTTGAAATTAAAATCTCCACAGAGAAATATTTGATAATTCCTGAATTTGTTTGCACAATGATCTAATATCTCACTTACCTTGCAGAAAAAAATATTTGGATTACCAGAGGGTGGTCGATATATACATATAACAACTACTTTTATTATAGCAATAGATATCGAAGAACTTTCTATATGAGATTCCACTGATTTGTTTTTTATATCTTGGATTTCCTCAAAGTGTAGACTGTTTTTTACATATATAGAGGAACCACCATGTGATTTCGCTTTACGACAGTATGAAGAAGCTAAAGCATATTTATCAACATAAACAGATTCAACCTCATTTTCGGAACACCAGTGTTCAGTAAAGCATAATATGTGTGGTAGCAATTTTAATGTATTTAGATATATTTCAATGTCTAATGTTTTGTGTTTAATACTTTGTATATTTTGATGGAGAATTATAAAATTTTCCTTCACTTTTTTTATATTGACACTTTTAGGTTTGGTAAATGTAACCTGGTTATTGGCAATATTCCTATCAGACTTGATTGTTTGTGACATACCTAGATCGTTCATGACTTCATTTTTATTCACATCACTAGAAATACTGGTTACACTATTTAGTTTTTTGACCCTTCATTGGTGTTAGAGTTGTTTTTCTTCGAAAAATAGAATTTATTAACTATACATCCCTCTGGCCAGAAATCTGCCTCGGACACTTGTGTTTTCATACTTACTGGTATGCCAACTTTAAAAGAATTGTACGTATGTGTTGGACCTCTAGGTTCCATGTAATCTACTATGTAATTACAGTCTTTCATTTGCTTGAGATAATACGAGTTGTTCGAGAATGTGAATCATATTCACATTCTTCCTGAATTGGAATTTATTATCGTTTTCGTACGTTTTTTTCTCAGGGAAGTTGATGGTATAGAAATCTGGGCAACTTAAGGCTGCAACGGCGATTTTTCTCATCCATATGGAAAAATTTTTCAGCGTAACGTTAGCTTCTAGGGAGATTACTTCGGCCCATTTCAGCCGCAAAAAAGGTGTTAATTTAATAACAATTTCATTCAATATTGATGGGTTTGTCATATGCTCGGTATTATTGAGAAGTAGTCACTAAATTTTCGACAACATTAGAGAAAGGTAAGTATGTTCCAAATCTTCCTTCCTTCGGAGGAGTAGCTCGCCGAACTTTGTCTAATAAATTCGAAATTATGAATGCAGGCCTTCCAAATGTAATTTTCAGTTTCTAGAATTTTTTTCACGTTTTCTTGTACCACAAGCTATATTGCAAATAGCTCTAGTGTCTTGCTTGTGGGATAAATTTGATACTTTTAGTTAATTTTTTCTTTTTATATTTATTTATATTAATATGCTGTCTTATTGAAATAGTAAATTGTTTAATTTGAGATGCTTCATAGAAATGTTCAATTAATTTCTTTCATCTCTTTTACTCTTACTGGAGTCTTGAATAGTATAATTCCGAGGATAGCTAATGTTGAAAATTCTTGGTCTTTCCCACCACCACCCTGCCCAAAAGCAATCTGTCATAAACTCCTTGTAGTCCAGACAATGAGCCGGGAAAAAGGCCATAATGAAAAAAAAATATATAGTGAGCTAGAATTTCAATTTTTTCTTGCATTTTGTTCCTAATACCCCATAGATCATTCATGACTGTCAAGACTGCGGGGGTCGACCTTTCTACCTCCCCAAAACGGGGTTTCAACCCCTCAGAGGAGCATTCTTATAAAAACAATCCAAAAGTTTAGAAAATTAATGAATTAAGAGCCGAAAATGACCCCTAGTATGTTTTTTGGGTCGCTGATCACGATTCCGCAGTCAGTTTTCTCGGAAAACTCCCTCCAGATGGGAATTGGAAAATTTATATATAATATATAATTTATAATTTTGTTGCAAAAATGACTTCTAGTAGGTTTTTCGGGTAGCTGATCAATATTCCGCTGTTATTTTTCCCAAAAAACTCTCTCCAGATGGAAAATTCGGGAAATTTGAGATTTTCCTGAGACGGTTATGAATAATAAAGTATAATTTTCCATCTGGAGAGTTTTTTTGGGAAAAATAACAGCGGAATCGTGCTCAGCGACCCAAAAAACCTACTAGAGGTCATTTTTGCAACAAAATTATACTTTATTATTTATAACCGTCTCAGGAAATTCTCAAATTTCCCCTACAATAAATACCACTACTGTAACGAAGTGCCCTCGTTACTTAAAAATTAATTTACTCCTCTGGTTAAAAAGAAATAACACCGACGAGGCTGAGATTCTAACGCATCAAAGTTTTGTACATCCTATGTAGAAAAAGTTGAAGCTAATAGGAGATAAGGAAATTCGTATTCAAATCACCGCTGACTGCCAGAATCTCAGGCCACCTCTGACGTTTTATTTCTTTTGGCACAAAACCAGTATAAAAGGAGAACGGATTTCACACGAAAGGGATTCAAGTATTAGCCGTCTGACCGCTAAGCCGCTACTATGCCGATATTATTACCGACCGTTCAAATTGATTCAACTCTGTTAATTTCCGCGCTCCGTAGGATCCACTCATATGACCAAGTCCGAAGGTAAATATTCTACAACTAACTCCAGTTTCAACTGACTGCCAAAAACCGAATAATTTATTATTTGTGTTGAGGAAAAGACCTGAAATCCCTACGACTAAATACAAATCCCGAACACAGAATAATTTATTATTTGTGTTTGGGAAAAACAGACCGTTTGCCCTCAGGATCTCATTTACCAAAAACCAAATAATTTATTATTTGTGTTGGGGAAAAGACCTGACATCCATATGACTAAATACAAATCCCGAAAACCGAATAATTTATTATTTGTGTTGGGGAAAAGACCCGATCCGTAAAGAATTTCAATATTATTAGCGAACTCGTAAATTACCACGTTTCGAAATCAATCCACCACCTGTGTCGACAGCGCTACCGATACTAAAGAGCTATTAACTTCTTTCGGCTGATTTCTTATTGCGGGGCAACGTTCCAAATGTACACTACTTGGCGTCTCCGTTTTTTTTTTGAAGATCATCTGTCCAAAGTAAACAACTATCACGCGAATAGAAATTCTGATTTGAATTAGATTCTAGAACTTCCGATTGTTTAAATTGTTACAAACTAGCCCGACTAGGTCAAACCCTTAACTTTATTATCTAAGGTGATTTTATGAAATTGTTGTTCATTTAAAATAGGTGTAAATATTTATTTGATTTTGTACATATATTGTCTACAATCAATCATTTCATTTAATAAACTGTATATAAATAAACATCTGTGTTTTACTGGTGAGGAATCAATCAATTCATATCTGTCATATTTCATTCAACGGGAAATATACGACCCTGGACCACTCATCCCGGTGGTGACCCCTTTCTACTTTTCCGTATAATAAGAAAACTTATCTTTTACCGAGAAAGGCGGTCACACTACAGAAACCAGAAGATTAGTTTCAGTTCAAGTCTCAAGCTAGCCCTGAAGATGCTACCTGTTGGCGAAACGTCGCCATCAAGTGCTATTGTGACGTGGAATTCATCCGGAATTTTCTCATTGAAGTTCTAGAAATGTTGCGTTCAACGAGTGAAGTTAGGAACCATAACTAACCTTCAAATTATCTTTTCAATTTCGCCTTTCAAACGTTTGGTCGGCCATAATGCCAAAAGAATAGCCATTGTCACGGAGGCAATATTCATTATGGGAACATTTTTGGGATGAACAACGAAATAAAACAATAAATCAACTATTAACATGTTTATTGAAAATTCTACAGGTTGTGTAAACAGCGTCGATGAGGCAGTTAAGCAACAAACTTTGTCATCGGAGCTGTTATTAACGTAGGAACATTTATAAAATCTTCACCTTTTGTTTTAATCTTTGGCTACATATAAATCCCAAATATACATATAAAAATAAATTTCAAGTAATATCCAATTTATAGTAATTCTAAAATAAATAGTTGCTGAAAAATAGCAATCATTCACTCTTATATACTTACATTTAACCTAAAAACTACTATGTACATTTAAACAACAAATTTTGTTAACAAAAGATGCCAACAAAGTTAGAGAGAAAGAGTCTGTTAGAGTGCAAAGAAGATGGAGGATGATGACTTATGGTGGAATGTAAACGCGTGATTTAAATTAGGCTAGATTTACATTATTTGATCAGTTGCGGATGTAGAAGTTCGGCTATTATCTGTGATGTCGGTCCTTGTAGAATGCTTCGGTGGTTACCCGACAAAGTTTGAACGGATACCTTTTTCTTGCAAACCTGTAAAGAGAAATGGGTTGAAATTATGATCATAGAGCGCGTAACGAACGTATGCAGTATCTGTGACGTCACGAAGGTACGCCTACCGTACCGACGAACTCTTTTGTTTCTAGTTGTTTGCTTACCTCTGAAAGACCGTAGTCGTTGCCCAACTGTACGAAATTATCGCTTGCCTTGACGAGCGTCACGTCTCCCTTGAATTTCGAACTTGGTTTGTATTTATCCGCCGCCACTAGTTTGTGGTAGAAACTGGAAGCTGCCGTCGTGAGTTGATCGATGGGGAACGCCGTCACTCCGCTCATCAATTCCGCGATTTTCTCTAACCTCTGTTGCCATCCTTGCAAATTTACTAGTTCTCCAACAATCTGGACACAAATAATTTCACGTTGAAACAATGGAAAATTCATTAAATTGTCTAAAATAGTTATGAAAACATTTATAGTTCAACACTTTTGGGATCAATTTGCATGCAGCAATATGCAATACCCAATATTGGAAAATCAAGCTATATGAGCCTCTGAATATTCGAGTAATTATTGATACACAGTGTCGGTCCTCAAATAATTGTTCCTCATACAAAGTGGACCATATGTGTAATAATGCACCGTAAGCAAGGTTAGCTTATTGTTGATATACCCGTATTACCTTTCCATGACATTATTGTAGTAAGTTAGTACTTTGTAATATTTGTTTGAAGAAACTACTGTGTTAGTGAAACTCAAGTTACATTTTTTAAATTAAATTCATGAAAATCGAACGTTTAATTGTTATTTTATTCAAGTTAAGAATGGATTCTATTCAATTTTTACAATAAGTATTTTTTGTATGATGTTGGCGGCATCTTTATGTAAATTCGTTGATAATTCTAATAATTTACAAATAGAAATACAACAAAAATTAGTTGATCACTGAAGAAAGGTTTTAAAAAATAGAAACAAGATTAGACTTATTAAACTTCAACATGTTTCCTTGCTGAGGAACATCTTTGGAAGAATTTCTAACAGTAAGTTTACTTCTGACGATGTTAAGTAAATTTATTAAATTTAATAAGTGTAATTTCGTTTTTAACTTTTTTTAAACCTTTCCTCAGTGATTAAATAGATTTTGTTATATTTCTATTAATAAATTATTATAATTTTTGTGGATTTAACTAGATTATAGATTTTGCCACTACAAATAATCAGCAGGAATCAATTGCTTATTGTTTCATTTTGTTGAGTGAAAAGCCACATTTTCGATGTAATTAAACAATAATCAAGGAAAATGTACGTAAATAGCGATGTAATGATGACCCCACTATCTTCTGTTTCTTTTAATTATAGAGAAAAATAGTATACAATGCCATGTATCATTGCAATGACGTTACTTCGGAAAATCGATAAAAACACATACTATTTATAATTCCCAAATCTTTGTACAGGGTGTCCCATTTTGGGTACTTTTGCGGGGTATCTCCTTTATTTTCAAAGATAGAGAGTTGCGGTTTTCGCGACACTGTGCTACTTTTTCGTAAAACTCAAGATGCCGTCAACAGAATTTTCATAGCCCTTTTAGTTTTTAAGATACAGGGCATTTCTGAAAATGTTGCATTTTGTGACCCCCCTCGTATCTCCGTTATCCTTCAACTTATCGAAAAGGTAAAATAACATTCTAATAGTTTTTTTTCCGTAGAATGCAGTGGTGTAGATAACTTTTGTTACATATTTACTGTTTTTGAGTTATATAGCAAACTTATGTTTTTTTAAATGGAACACCCTGTATATTTATAGACTATAAAATTTGTCTTTTTTTTACCTTTTCAAAAATATATGATAGTATAAACTTTTTTTCAGAAACACGCAAATAATTGACAATTTTTAGAAATTAAATACATATTTTAATTGTAGGCCATTGATATTGTTTATGACAAGAAACAGAAATAAAGTCAAATCTCTATCGCATTTAAGCTGTTTATTTTCGTTCTTTTGGTATCATTATTCGATAGATATTTATCAATTTTTTCAAATAATGGCAGTTTACGAAAATTATGAGAAATATGATATGATGGTATGTTTTATACAGAGTAATGAAAATTCTGAAGAAGCTTCGGAATTATATTTCCAAAGGTGAGTAAGCTATTATGGCTATGAAAATCTCTATTATCATTTTAATTTTTGCTTGTTAGATATCCAGAAAGAAGGCAACCGTTTTTTGGGATATTTGCCCGTTTAAAAGCAAATTTAGTTGAGCACGGATCATTTGTTCACCCGCGCCCTAAAACCTACAACAAAGAGAACAGGGAAAGAAAAGAGATATATACTTTAGGATATATAGAAGCAACATCTTCGTCCTCATGTAGAAAAATTTAGAAGGAAATTGGTGTGCCAAAAACTAACGCTCAGAGGATCTTGAAGAAATATAAGTATCATCCATACAAATTTAATATACTACAACATTTGCATCCTGGCGATGCCGAGCGCCGGGCACTGTTTTGCCAGTGGTATTTGCAACAAATCGATGCTAACGATTTATTTGGCAGACTTGTTTTTTGGTCAGACGAATGCTTTATTTCAAGTGCTGGCATTTTCAATCGTCACAATACCAGGAACTGGCGTAGTGAAAATCTGCATTTAATGTTTGAAAGGGCACAACAAGGACGCTTTGGAGTTGAGGTTTCATGTTTTATTTTGGGTAGACATATAGTTTATAAGATTTTTGAAGGAGGTCTTACAGCACGTAGATACCTAGAAATTCTTGAGGAAGTTATTCCAGAACTGCTCGAAAACATTCCATTAGCCCAGTATAATGCTGTTTACCTACAGCAAGATGGTGCCCCAAGTCATAACTCTAGGCTCTTAAGGGCCTTTCTAAATAATAACTTTCCTCAAAGATGGATAGGTACCAACGGACCTGTTAGATGGCCTCCACGATCACCAGATCTCTCAATTTTAGATTTCTTTTTATGGGGTTATATACAAAATGAAGTATATAAAACTCTATATGACGGCATTGCAAAACTTCGAGAGGCAATTCATTTAGCTTTTCGAAATCTGCGAATGAGAACAATGGTTCTTTTGAACGCTATTCAAAGAATCTCAAAGATGTGCCAATTTTGCATTAGAGAAAATGGTGGTCAATTTGAACATCACATTTAATTTTTTTTAATAATGTTATTTTTTTGTGTTTTTGTTATATTGTCACTTTACGCCACAAAACTGTTGTTACAAACTTACTGTTAGAAAAAGATCTATGGGAATTTTTTTTCAATAGATACCTATATACAAGGTATCCAATTATTTGTTAGTAATATGTAAGTTGCACTTGTTTATTATTGTTATCCATAGCCTACTATTAAAATATGTATTTAATTTTCAGAAAATTGTCAATTATTTGCGTGTTTCTGAAAAAAAGTTTATACTATCATATATTTTTGAAAAGGTAAAAAAAAGACAAATTTTATAGTCTATAAATATACAGGGTGTTCCATTTAAAAAAACATAAGTTTACTTTATAACTCAAAAACAGTAAATATGTAACAAAAGTTATCTACACCACTGCATTCTACGGAAAAAAATCTATTAGAATGTTATTTTACCTTTTCGATAAGTTGAAGGATAACGGAGATACGAGGGGGGTCACAAAATGCAACATTTTCAGAAATGCCCTGTATCTTAAAAACTAAAAGGGCTATGAAAATTCTGTTGACGGCATCTTGAGTTTTATGAAAAAGTAGCACAGTGTCGCGAAAACCGCAACTCTCTATCTTTAAAAATAAAGGAGATACCCCGCAAAAGTACCCAAAATGGGACACCCTGTACACCTTTAAGGCGATCAGACATTTTAACATATTAACGTAATTGTAGACTTACCTTTGGTTGATCGACGTCTGTGAATTTCGAGATGAAATACACGAGCGCTTCGCTCTCTTCCGCCGCGGTATTTCCCCTGATCGCCTTGCCGCCGACAGCTTTACCGGTGTGAGTAGCCACGTACGCAGGCGATCCGTCGATGAGCAACAAATTCACCTTGTCCTTGTTCTTTTCCAATTGCAGACCGATCTCGAAGGCGACGCACGCGCCGAACGAATAACCCACCAGCGTATAGGGACCGGCGGCCTGTACGTTCTTGATCTTGGGAATGTAGTATTTGGCCAGTTCCTCGATGGAACTGAGCGGCGCGTCCTCGGTACATTGGATGCCGTACACGGGCGCTTGGATGTTCTTGGCGAAGTTGTTGAGAGCGGTGGTGAAACCCTCGATGGGATGGAGGATGAACACGGGCAGTTTCTTAGCCTCGGTATCTTTGCTCGTCATCTGAACGATAGTTTTCTTCGGTATGATCTCCATGGAGTCTTCGTAAACTAGTTGTTCGTCTTTGGTGGTTCCGTCGGCGGTAGGTACAACCCCGCCTCCCGTCTGCAAATCGGACAATTTGCCGAACGTCAATCCTCGAATTTCTTGCGCGCTCATCACCAAGTCGTAGTTTCGCTCGAGCGTTTGTTTGATTTCGGCGCCCATCAAAGAATCCATACCGAGATCGGCTAAGGAAGTCGTGGGCGGGATGTTGCTGGTGTCCTTGAGACCGAGGATGTTTCCGATGGCGTCGATCAAACTAGTTTCGTTGGCGTTGCCGCCGCCTTTGCGTTTCTCCGCCAGAACCATGCTGGCGACGACGGCGTGCGGTTGTTGGAGGAACGTGTCCATCGTGGCTAAACACGACGATATCCGTTGCGGTAAAGTACCGCCCACTTCTGTTTCGTTACCTCCCATCGTATCCAAAATCAGACCGACGTCGCCGATGGCGCCCCATTGTATCGCAACAGCCGGATAACCGGCTTCTTGTCGCGCCTCGCAGATTCGTTCCATGGTGGAATTGGCTAAGCCGTAGTTGGCTTGACCGGCGTTACCTCTGCCGCAAGACACCGACGAGAAATTGATGTAATAGTCCAATTCGGAGGCCACAGCGCGTGAGACCACGTCCAGGTGTTTGCTGCCGTCCACTTTCGGTTTGCACACTGTCTTGAAATCCGCCTCGCTCTGGTTTTCCATCATGGCGTCTCGTAATACGACCGCCAAATTGAAAATGCCACCGACGGGTCCCAAGCGGCTGGCTTCTTCCAGCAACCTTTTGGCACCTTTTTCGGTCGTGGCATCTGCAGTTGATACAACAACGTTAACACCGGCTTCTCTCCATCTGCGTATGCACAAAGATTGATATCCCGTTTTGATACCGCTTCTGGACGTTAACACTACCTTTGTCGCCCCTCTAAGTATCAACCAATTGGCCAATTCCAGGCCGAAACCTCCAAGTCCACCGACCAGCACGTAACTCTTATCGGGGTTCATGTACGTCCTGGGAATGGCTTTGACCGTTTTGTGTTTGGGCGGTTGAGTTTTGCGACTTTCTTCGTCGCGTATCTTCAATACTACTTTGCCAATGTGTTTGCCAGAGGCCATGAATCGGAAAGCCTGTTCGATCTGGTTCTCGTTGTAAACCGTGTTGGGTAGAGGTTTAACGGCGCCGCTGTCGATACCTTCAGCCACCAAACGCATCACTTCCTTCTTGTCGTTGCTGTTTGAGTCGAAAAGACCGTCGAGAAGGATACCGTGGAAGGTGGTGTTCTTCAAAAAGATGCTCATTCCCAGCGGCGAATTGTTGGATAGATCGACCTTGCCGATTTCCAGGAATCTTCCGTCGATGGCCAAACAACGAACCGACGCTTGTAACTGATGAGCCGCGAGCGAGTTCAAAACGACGTCGACTCCACGACCGTTGGTTTCGGACATGACCAATTGTTCGAAACTGGTGTCTCGCGAGTAACCGATATTGTTGTCTGTTAGTTGAGGGAATGTTTTCTTTAGGAAGTCTCTCTTGGTTTGGCTGCTCACGGTCGTGAAAACTGTGCAACCCATGTGAAGGGCAATGGCGATGGAAGCCTGACCCACTCCTCCGGTACCGGCATGTATAAGCACTGACTCGCCAGGTTGCAGTTTGCCTCTCACGATAAGAGCGTAGTAACTCTGAAATAATTTAGATAGATAAGTTCATTTATAAGCAGTTGCTAAATCGAAAAATTGAACGAATACAAAATTAACAGTTTCGAATCGAATCTCTTGTTAATCAAATAATATATTATTATTGGAGTCTAAATAAGGTCTCTAAAAATATCCTTACCGTTCCGTAAACAACAGGAATTGTGGATGCTTCTTCCAAACTCCATTTGTCCGGTACTTCCCAGAGGAAACCGGGATCGGCTAGGACGGAGGTAGCTAAACTTCTGGCCGAGACCATACCCATCACTCGCTTTCCTTCGCTATCCCGTCCAGAAAATTCTAAGCCAAGGATACAATCTTGACCAGCAAGATTGCCTGGCAAAGCGTCTGGGGGGAGTTTTCCCGTCGCCAACATAATGTCACGGAAATTGAGTGGAGCATAGTATACGCTGCAGAGTTCGATGTTTGGATCCCCACCTCTGAAAATCACGGGAAAAGAATTAGTACTTTTTCGATTGGTGGTAAGACCAAAATGTCTCACGCCATCTATGAACAGAGCAATGTATCACATTGACTATTAGATTTCTCGTACTTTAAAAAAGATACGGGCATTTTTCACTAATGATTAATAATCTCTTTGTGAAGAAATCGTTCTCAGATAATATGATTTTGCAGTCAAATATAAAAAAACAGTAGAATATAATAATTTTTTTTTTCACAATGATAGCCCTATAGGTTCCATCCAATTTCCGCGATCCAAACCATATAATTAAGTTGGTATTTTTCATTTCGCTGTCAAAATTGATCAAGATATTATTACAATTTATGTGTTTGGCGATTAAATTAAGAAAATAATCCATCTCGTAGAGAAAACACACTAAATAAAATTGAAAAACAATTTCTGCATTTCGATTTGTATCATTGTCTATTAAAAAATAGCCAAGAAATCGCCAGTTTTTTAAGCAAAATTTTGACAAAATAGTTATTGATGTCGCTTAAATTAAACGCTTTTGAAAACGTTCATACATAAATATATAGGTAGATGAAAATTAATTTCTACGTGGATATGAACGTAATGCATAAATTTAATGATTATTCATATTTTTTTACACATTATCTCTACATTGCTAGATTAATTAACATTCTCGTTAATTATAAGAATTATGAAAAGTACTGAGAGCCCCATCCACAGGAACCTATGCCGGAAATTGAATTATACTAATTATGTTATTTCAATTGAAACTTAAACCATTATATTCTCTTATTCAAATAATAAAAAAGTCAATTAGACATTGCCCCAGACATGGATTTTGCGCTCAACGTGCGACGATTTTCTATCCAACCAGAAGAATTATTAAAACTGAATCATCAAGCCCCACCCTCACGAAACTATGCCAAAAATTATGTTATTTCAATTGTAACTTAAACCATTAAATTCTCTTTTTCAAACAATACAAAATTTAATTAGACATTGGCCCAGAGATGGATTTTGCGCTTAACATGGGACGATTTTCTATCCAACCAGAAGAATTATTAAAACTGAATCATCTTAAATAAAATCTCACTCCTTCGTAAAAAAGACGAAAATTAAAATAATTTCATCAGCTTTATGATGTTTTTTTGTTTAAAATAACAGTATCTTCGAAAATGAGATATTTCCAATATTATAATCTCGAAAAACATTATGAATTACAAGTACGGTTACCCAAAAGATTATTTATACTAATTTTGTCAAAGATCACTTACTTGTAATATGTGAGTGGTCCTTCGATCCATTTGAGACTGGCCAAATCTCCACGCGTCAACGTATTGATGTAAGCATGATCAACTTGCAGACTGTTATTGTCGTTGACCTGATCCAACACTATGTGTCTGAACGAACCCCAAACGCCTTTCTTCATCACGTTCTGCACGAGATCTTTCTCCAATTGCGTATGGTATTTGGCTAGATTGAAAGGTACCGCGTTCTTGTCTTGAATAAATAACGATCTGATATTATCGCCGCCCGGTTCTTGCTTCAGACAGTTCACCATGCCGACCAGACCGGTCAGTTCTTCGCCTTGCGAGTACAGATAGATCTTGCCGCCGTCGGTTTCGCTCTTCTTCATCGCGTCTTTTAGCGGATCGACCCAGGAGAAGTTCTTTTCGGTGATTTCTACGAGTGTCGCGTCGGAAGGTACCTCGGCTACTTTCCTGAGCAGGAGATACATCTTGGTGTCGGTGACTTGGCTGCTTATCAATCGTAGATCGGCTGGAAGGAGATTCGAAACGTTGATGGTCGCTCGCGGTTCTTCCAAGAGGATGAAACCGCCCGGTTTGATGGAAGACATGGCGTTCTCGAGTACTTTAAACTTCTTGTGCGTTAGAATGTCGGCACTGACGATCAGATGAACGTTTTGGTCGATCGCAGTGGCGGTGATATCTTTTTGGACGTGTTTGATCTCGTGCTGTTCCAACAGAGCGGTGTCTACCTGTCCCACTGTAACCACCGTCGCTTCCACGGACAACATAGGTTCGCTTTCCACGATGGATTTGATCACAGGTACTATGGCGGATTCGATCGGTCGATCGCTCACCAATTCTGTAACTTTGAGTTTGAGCGCGTTCGAACTGTTTCCGATCAGGATTTGGACGAGAACCGTGAGCGATTCGTTTTTGTTTCTGTCATGGTTGTCCGTAAGCGGTTGTTTGTTTTCGTACGGTACGAATTGGTATTTTTCGAGTTTGGGCGCCGCTTGGGATTGTTGTCGTCTCGGGGCTAAACTTGCTTTCATTCCTCTAAGTTCGATGCCTCCAGATTTTATTATGCCGATGTTGCGGTACATATTCACTGCGACACCTACAAGAATAAATTAATTTGCTTTAAAGGCTGCTAGAATGCGTGGTTTTCAATGACAAGAACCGGCAACACTGCACGTTCGAAAACCTAACCTAACTTCGCAATCTAAGACTTAAAACATCCACTTTCTAAACAAACTTTGAAGACTAGTGAACTATGTACTGCTTTAATATTGAAATTGAAAGATCGACAATTTTTATACCGCAAAGCTGGTCTATATACCTCTAAACTCAATAAGTAAGACATTTTTGAAATGTTGAACCGAATTTTAAATGAAAATTGAATCATCGAGTGTTATTTTTTATTGAAGATTCCCAATATGCGCTTACCTTCTCCCTCTTTCAAGTTGTTGATGTGCTCGAGATGTACTACGGGGTTGATGATGGCTCTCTGAAGCCTGGTCGGTAGATACAATTCCCTCGTGGTCTGTCCAAGTATGGAAAATTGCAACATGGTATCGATGTAACTGATCCAGTTGTTGTCCCAGTTCAACGTTCCGGTGAGTCCCCAGTTGTCCGACTTGGATATACCCTTGAATACGCCCTGATAGTCGTAACCTCTCAGACGAAGTTCCTTGTACACGTCGCCGGTTTCGAGGGGCAAAACGTCCTTTTCCGATTTGACGTGCGGCTTGGGCAAGTCCAACATTTCCTTGGACACGTCCTCGGGCACGTGTATCTTGCCGGAAACGGCCACGGAACCACCTTCGCAAAGTTCGAATTCGCCGGAGCCTTCGAAGATGTTTATCAAGAATTTCACGCTGCCCTCTTTGGGCATGATGGTGGCGCGGTGGAATTGGACGTCTTCGAGGACGACTGGCATCTTTTCGAAGTCTTCGTTTCGCATTTTGGCGAGCGTTTTCCATACAAGAGTCTGTAAAAGCAAAATTATCAAACGCCTCATAAATAAATTATCTACATATAAAAATGTATGAAGGTGTCCGATTGATTTAAAAAGTTGACTCGTTAACTCACCAGGTATCCAGTGGCCGGGAACAACACTCTGCCGTCTATGGTGTGTCCAGATAAATATTGATCGTTCTCTTTGCTCAAATCCACATCGACGACCAACTCGCCGGATCGCGAACCTTTCTTAGCGAAATTGGCCACGCTCCAGTCGGTCGAATGGTCCCATTTGATGGACGAGGCCAACATCGGTGTTCCCTTCCCAACGGGGAAACTGACGGGATGATAGAGACCGCCCATCTTTGGCTGGGCACCGGCAGTGAAAATCCTGTAAAATCATTCGAAATTAATACACATTTGGATTATACTCCTGATTGAATACTGTGTTAATTGATAAGCATCTCAAGTTGTTATCATGTTGATAAAGTTTGATTTGATTCATGTAAATTAGCAACGTTTTCTGCATTTTCTAATGTTACTGAAGATTATTTCCTGGTAGATTAATTGGCACAATCACTTTAAATTTCGACGATTAGTCCTGAAACCGACTATTTTTTCTGCTTTCTTCATGTTTGCCTTGATTAAATTCGGCAGCGCACCAGCTTTTAGTATTTTTAAGAGAATTCCAAGCAAGTGTCGCCATTGAGATCGCGTTAAAAGTCTTCTTCCGTAAAATAATCGGAATATACGGATCCTTCCCACATACTAACTTTGGGTATCACCACCAACAGCGCCCTGTCATGGGACGATCCATTGCGAAAAGTGTTTCACAGATACTTGGTTTTCTATTCCGTGCCAACAGCCAATACCCTCTATGGTACAAGGCCTATACGATGAGAATAAAAGTCAGTGGGACATCATCAACACGAGGCTTACACGAGACGAGTCTTTCGACAATACGCGTTTAGTTTTAATGGCGCGTAGACGGTACTAGGTGTGACAGGTGTTGGATATTACAATTTAACAAAGCTGTATCTATTCCTTGTGGAAAATTATACGTCGCACTTGTTCTTTAGCTGTTTCAGTGCGATTGGAAAACGTTTTACCCGTAAATAAGCGTGTATAAAAGTGTTATCACTGAATAAAGTGCGATGCAAAATGGCTTCCTAAATGGTTCTTCCCGCGTTTTTGTTTGTTAGTTAATACCTTATGCCTTGCTCCTGGGTGAAACGGAATCTACAAAAATGGGCCAAAAGTTCAAATATTTAGTTTTCCTAGAGCCTCTATACCATCCAATAAAGCCAGAGGATCGAGACAGAGACATGTTGACGCAATTAATGGAGATCAGTGTGAATGGTAACTAATTTTTTTATAACATCAGACCTAGGAAGATACAATCCCATTAACGAGAAGAAAGAATTACTTACTTTCCAATAGCGGACAAGATGAAATTGACATTGTTCTCGTGGCCTCTCTTCACCAAACTAATATTGGTAGCTTTAGGTCCCAGCGATCTCTTCAAAATAGCCTGCAACAGACCGGTGGGTGCGATTTCGATCGCTATTGCGTTCTCGGGAACGTGTTTCAAACCTCCGTGGAACAACACCGGCGATAACAGGTTATTGACGTGGTAAGCCGCCGAGCTCTGTTGCGCTAAAGGTGTATTCCAGGCGTTCTCCGGGATAGACGTGGATATCCATCTAGACGTACGTGGTTTCGGATTCGGAATGAGTTGGTCCAAAGCTTTACGCAGTTTAGGTCCCGCCTCTGCGATATACTTGCAATGGAACGCCGTTCCCGAACTGTTTACTGCCCTTGCGAATACGTCTTCGGCGGTCAGTTCCTCCACGAATTTTGCAATCTCTGCCGGAGGTCCCGATATTGTTACGCTGTCCTCGCTGTTATGACACGCGGGGAATATAACGCCAGCTGGACATCTTTTTTTGGCTTCTTCCCACGTTAAACCGATAGCGGCCATGGCACCGGGTGCCAATTTGCTTTCCAGTATTGCTTTACCTCGAGCCAAAGCTGCCAGTACGGTTTGTTCTGCAGTGAAGGTACCATCGGCGTAAGCACATCCTATCGAAACAAACATATTTAGCATTATGTGACTCAATAAAAAAAAATATGAACTGTTCAGGAATTCGTTGGAAAAAAGCTCAGGAATTTTTTGGGGAGTTTCGTGAAACACATTTAATTACAAACTTATTAAGAAAATGCTTGGAGTAGTTCAACAAATTATAAATTAAATGGCTTTTCTCTTTAGCTTCTACAACAAATATTATAAAGTACTAGCTTGCTACAAAAAACTAAGGGCTAGGATTTTAGTAGTTTCGAAAAGGATTTGATGATTAGTGTCAAACTTGTGTTCCGCAAGTGCAGATCTACTGGTGTCACGAAGCCTTGTACAGCGCTCATGTCCTTTCACACAAGTAGCTACTCTACGACCTGTTTCACCAATGTAGACTTTACCGCAAGAACAGGGAATGCAATAAACACCTTCTAAGTGAAGAGGAGGAAGGGGATCTTTGATAGGTTTGTATAATTGAGATAGTTTTAGAATTGTTGAAAACCGAGTAGAAATATTATGTTTTTTAAGGATTTTGGAAATTCGATCTGTTATATTTTCAATATATGGAAGACAGGCAGTGGATAAAACAGGCGGGGGGGTTTGTGGCTCAGGTTGATTCGAAATCTTAGGCGAAGGGCATTTCTTTATGACTTTTTCAATGTTTTATTGGGAGAAATTATTTGATAATAAGACAGATGAAAGTTGTTCATTACAGATTGCGTTTGGGCAGGGTGATGGTGGTAAAGGCCATTGAGGTATCTATCAGTGTGAGTGGGTTTTCGATAGACAGAATGTCCTAAAGTACCGTCAGTCTGTCGACTAACTAATAAATCTAGGAATGGGAGTAAACCTTTCAATTAAACTAATGTTTTTGTATACTCTTAAATAAAATTCTCTACTAAGACGGGGTTTTTATAACAATTAGGGGTAGGTAGGAGTTATAGACTGTGGCTTCAGACCGGTCATAGTATTACACTGTTAGTACCCATTGACCATCGCTGCAATCAGGCTAGCCCATCCTAAGGTTACCATTGAAGTTATTATTATGATAGTTCTTTTGTAGTAAGTTATATATAAAAATTCTCGTGAAATAGGTCACATTAACACTTCGTTTTAAATATTCGTCTTTACGTACGTTTCGGTCTCACGACCATCATCAGAAGACTCACTATGTCTAAAAAGGGTTTATTAAAACTAATTATAGCACAAGCGTCCAAATCGCACAATTTAACTTCAATCAAAAGAGCCCACGCCGTCGAAACGAACAGAACTACGAATAATCGAAATTGTATCGTCAGTATTAAAGTATAAAAAAAATGTTTGTAGTAAGAATCCGCTATTCAGTAATATTATCAAAATATATGAGTGCATATTGGTATTCTCACAACAACTGAGAAGAACGAAGTTATTTGTCAAGTATCTACTTTCGAAACCAGATGTGTAGGATTTATGAGTAGGTACTTAAGAAAGGTTTCAGATCTGTACTGGAAAATTACTATTACGCATTCTTCCTAAAAACATTTTCAACAATTATAAAGACGTATGTAAGAATTTGCAAGAGATTATTTAATCAAATTAGTATAAATATGACTTAGATTTTGTGTGTCTACCCTATGATTTACAGATTTGGGGTCCCGTTTTATGTGAATCATCTCCAGGATAGATCTTTTATAATAATTGGTTTCCTTAGTAAGATATTAACATCTTTGTAATCAAATTGATGGTTATAATCAAAGCAATGCTTAGCAAGGGCGGTGGAATTTTCTAAGTTGTTATTTCTTGTGCTATATTTATGGCCGTACATTCTTTTTTGTAAATATGGCCATAAATATAGAAAAAAATCTAAGTCATATTTATACTAATTTGATTAAATAATCTCTTGCAAATTCTCACATACGTCTTTATAATTGTTGAAAATGTTTTTAGGAAGAATGCGTAATAGTAATTTTCCAGTACAGGTCTGAAACCTTTCTTAAGTACCTACTCATAAATCCTACACATCTGGTTTCGAAAGTAGATACTTGACAAATAACTTCGTTCTTCTCAGTCGTTGTGAGAATACCAATATGCACTCATATATTTTGATAATATTACTGAATAGCGGATTCTTACTACAAAAAATTTTTTTATACTTTAATACTGACGATAAAATTTCGATTATTCGTAGTTCTGTTCGTTTCGACGGCGTGGGCTCTTTTGATTGAAGTTAAATTGTGCGATTTGGACGCTTGTGCTATAATTAGTTTTGATAAACCCTTTTTAGACATAGTGAGTCTTCTGATGATGGTCGTGAGACCGAAACGTACGTAAAGACGAATATTTAAAACAAAGTGTTAATGTGACCTATTTCCCGAGAATTTTTATATATAATTCATACTGGGTCAAGAATCTTATTATTTTTGTAGTAAGTTAGTACTATGGAAGCTATAGTTACATTTATTTATTATTCTATTCAATTATTTGATTTCTCCACTGCACTCTCAATAAACACAATAATATTTGAAATGAGGTAATCAAAAAATAAGATTTGCACCTAAACATGCTTCATAAAGCTTTTAATTGTATTTCAACAAAGTCTTACCTAATTCTCCTACGGAGTGGCCTACGATTCCATCGGGTTCGAGCCCGATCGACTTGAGAAGATCTGTCAAGGCGACTTGCATGGCGGCTATCGAAACGAACGAATTCAGCACGCTGTTGAACGCCTCGTCGGTACCGTTCACCACGATCTCTTCCAAATTGATGCCGTGCGGTTTCAAAAGGGCGGCGCTCTTCTTGATCGAATTTTTGAACACCTCAATCTGCATCAGGTCCTTGGCCATACCCGACCATTGTGATCCCATGCCCGAAAAGATGTACCATACGGGTCGCTTGTCGCTTTCCAATTGTTGAATTTCGCGAATGGGCGCGTCGTTCAAGACGCTGTAACCTCTGTACGAGTGCCCGGTGATGTGTTCGCCGTGAATTTGATCGATCAACGCCAGCAGTTCTTCGTCGTCTTTGTGACTTTCGATTTTGTTCAATAATTCGTTGACGGCCTCTTCGGTACGACCGGAAACACCTACAACTCTCGGTAGAGGGCCTGGGGGCCAATTAGTTTTTGGCTTCGGGTTCGATCGTAGGACTATGTGGGCGTTCGCGCCACCGAATCCGAAGGAGTTGATGGCCACCATACCGCCGTTCCACGGTTCGTTTTGGGCTATAACTTTAAGACGACCGTCATTCAATGCTGGGATATCTTGATTTGGATTTTTGAAATGTAAATTTGCCGGGATCAATCCTTTTTCCATGGCGATTAAAACTTTTGCGATTGAACATAGACCGGACGCGCCTTCGGAGTGCCCCATGTTACTTTTTACGGACCCGATCCGTAACGGTTCCTTACGATTCTTGCAGAAGAAGTCGGCTATCGAGTTCACTTCCTGAGGGTCTCCTACTTTTGTACCAGTACCTGTAACAAGAGTAATTTTTAATCTAAGCATATGTAAGAAGTAAAGTCGAATGTATCAATCCGAAGGATGCAATGCAAATACTCTTTCTATGCTTGCGGATGGAGCTACTGCTGTCATAAGTTGTTTAATGCTACTTTGCGCTGCAGTCTATCTGTTAGTGAAAATCATCAGGACCTCATTATAAGACGACAACTTTCCATGGAATCGCAACAATAACGGTAACAGGTTTGGAAACTCTACAGCTGCACATTCCAAGGCCTTTTACTCCTTCGAGGAAACTTATAATTTTGAATGTTTTTCTCCACTTCAGTAAGTAAGCGAAAGATGTATGCTTTTGGATGAGCTGAATTGTTTATATCATTTCGAAATTTACTGATTTCGTCTAGTGCAATCTGGAAATAACAAACCTTTACGCACCCCACATAAAATACATCGAAATATAACTGAAAGTTTGATTTGAAGTATTATCGGTCCAGAAAATAACCAAATTTCACGATAACATGCTAAATACTCTAAATCTGAATAGTAATGTCGGTATTCTGTCTGGGTATCACCTCATTGATTCGGTTTTCCTTCGATTATTCGTTCCTCGACTCGGACGCACGATGCATTGTATTGTGATGTGGGCGCTGCACGTTTGTCAGATGTTTATTGCTACTGGGTTCCAGTTGACATAATGCCATCGGATATTTCAATCTGGAGTTAAGAATGCAATTTGTTTTAATTAATTCGTAACTTAATTGATGCATTAATTCGTGCCAACCCTGCATCAAACGCAAACCGACGAAAGATATCGAACTGAATAAAACAAAGATACCTTGGGTGAAAGAAGTGGAATACTTGGGAGTAACGCTAGACAGGAAGCTAATTTTTAATCGTCACTTAAGGAACATAAGTAAAAAGGTGAATCATATAAAGAGGCAGCCTAATAAATACCAAAGAGTAAACTAAGGATCTATATCTATAAGACCGATAATAGCATACGCCGGTTACAAGCATCACCCGCGCAACTATAGAATTTGCAAATAAGCAGGAGAGCTTTTAACAGCGGAAAACGAGCGTGGCTGGAATTCGTAAAACAAATGAAAATCCTAAGTTATACTAGAATCATAGTAGTCGAGGAAATAAAGCATTCCACCTTCCAAAACTGGCGCAGCTGAATGGATTGAGATGCGGTTTTCTGCATTCGATTGAGAAAGTAATTTAGAAATTTTGTGCCGGGTTTGTTTTTTGCGGAAAAAATGTATTGCTTTTCTACAGCCAAAAAATGCATTTTTCTGAGGGCACTTTTTGAGCTGAATAAAAAAAACGAACTCGAATTGATTTCTCTGGAGTTTTTGTGGTCGCTAAACACGAATATGCTATCAAAAAAATTCTCCGAGGTCTCCTTGGGCCTTCCCCGGGGTATACGGGGTCCTAACGCCCGATGATTTTCATTAAAAATTATTTTTTTATGCTTGTTAACTGTTCGGCATGTTTGAATTTGATAAATTGGTACCCAAATTATAACTGTCTCTAAAAATGATTTTTGGGATTTTATAATCTAGGAAAAAAGTAATACATACCGTGAGCTTCAACGTAAGAAACTTCCAATGGATTGATGTGGTTTTCAAGGTATACCTCCCGGATGAGTTTGTTCTGCATCTGACCTGAAGGAAACGTGATGCCCTGCTCCTTATGACCGTCCACGTTGGTTTTCGCTCCGAGTACCGTGGCATACACACGTCTCGCTACGCTCGCTTTCTGTATCAATATAGCTACCACCGCTTCCGATCTGACGTAACCGTTTCCGGACGAATCGAAGGCTTTGCACATACCTTCCGGACTCAACATGCTCAATCGATGAAACTGTAACGAGGAGGCGGGTTTAAGGAGGAGATTGGAACCGCCGACGATGGCGGCGTCACACTGTCCCGTTTTGATAGCACTGACGGCCTGTTGCAACGCGAACAAACTACTAGAACACGCCGTGTCGATCGCGTAACTCGGTCCTTTGAAATCGAACGTGTACGATATCCTGTTGGGGAACATGGCGCGGCAATTTCCGGTCAGACCGTAGCCGTTGATCTTGTCCGGTTCCATGCTCCAATATTCCTCCGATTCGCTCATACATACGCCGAGGAAAACGCCGGTGCGCGTGCCGCGGAGTTCCGCAGGGTTGTAACCCGAATCCACGAGACATTCGTGCGTCAGTTCGAGGAACAGACGAAGTTGTGGATCCATGACGTGGGCTTGTTTGGCGTGCACGCCGAAGAAAGTGGCGTCGAAGTGCGAGAGGTTCTTGATTTTGCCGGTACGCGTCGGTAGGCCGTGCAAACCGCTGGGCCATCTGCGATCGTCGTCTGTTATCATGTCAACGTTATCGAAAAGCTGTTGCTTGAACTCTTCGATGTTGTTGCTTTCGGGCAAGCGGCCCGATAGACCTGTGATGACGATCTCGTCATTGAATTCGGTTGCTGGCCCGTTGCTTGTGTCCGGTACTCTGGCTGGCATTTTGGTATGTTTTCTGAAACAAATAGACAATTTATTAAGATAATTAAACAAACTAGGTTGTCAAATACATTGTATAAGAGGTATTAACAATAACGGTATATCACCTATGAACCAAAAAAGTTTTTTATTTGGTTTTTAGAAAATAAAAATATTACTTTGATAGATATCACTACGTTTATCGAACATTTTGATTGCAAATTCGAAGCTATGCCGAGAATCTGAAAAGTGGTTACCAAATTTTACTTCCATGACTTGCGTTGAACTGAATTAAAGCGTTCTTTTTAACTTCAGAGCAATAAAAGATATAGGAGGGCTTTTCTATCCTTGTTCAGAATCCATTGTATATTTACATAGGGCATGGTTAAGGTTAAAACTAGATCTCATCGCGTGGTTCCGTATATGCCCGTTCTCTTGGGGAAAAAGGGTATCTTTCAAGTTTTCAAGCGAAATCTCTTTATGGTCGCTCATCAGTTTAAAACTCTCTTGCGTAAATAACCGGTTACTTTCCCTTTCCTAGACTGAATTTAGTATAGTATATATTTTTTAGAAGCAGAGATGTTTTTTTTTTTGAATAGCTTCTTTGTACCAATGCAACTAAAATTGATTAAAATAAAAGGTTCAAGCATAGCCTTGGAGTAGGCTATGGTACAAGTTATGCATTTATTGAAACAAAAGATCACTTACAGATTCAGAAATGTCCAAATTTAATGTATAAGTGATAAATAGGTGAACTATTCAGTGCACACAACGGTTATATAATTATTAATTATGATTCCCGTAAGTCCGCGGATGTTTTAGGTTAAGTTTTTATGATCACGAGGCATGAATTGAGTATGCCGTTTGAATCAACGATACTACCAACTGTCACCGAGATAGTGCATCTTCTGTGGTTTCAAATTATACAGTTTGTTGGTCCAGTTCTAAAATAGCATCACGTTACCGGTTGATAGTTCATGGAAAAATACATCGACATGCCTCCTATGGGAGATGCAACCCTTCAAAGTTGGATTTGAAAAATCGTTTTTTCATCGTAACTCTGACGATTGCAGCGATCGTATATTCCAAACATGACTATAATCACAAATAAACTAATGTAACAACTGTTGAAAATAATGGGGATTTGCTGGATGACCAATCTGCGTGAAGGTATTTTAGATTTTCTCTAGACCTTCAAAGTGGCTGGGATGTGGCCGGTGAAAAGGACCAATATCCAAGACAAAAAAAAAAAACTTCAATTCCAATTATTACGAAAACGGCTGCTCTAATCCAAATTTTTGCACGACCATCTGCCATTTTTGAAAACTATCCAATGGCGTAGTTCACTAGGGATGATGCAAAATTTCCTCATTTATCATCATCATTCATAATTCAACTGTTTAAAATGTATATCCATGGAGAATATGTTATTGAATTACATGGCTTATGTGGAAGCGTCTTGTGCAAATTATAAGGAATTAATTAGCATTATAAGCTTTTTAGATTATACCAGAACTCAAACTTGTTTTAGTTGATCAATGAATATAATATAATTTTTTCCTGCTACAGACAATGAATAAAAGGTTATGTCCATTAGTTAGAATTGAAGAATAACTTTTGGAAGGTGCTGGTGAAATATTGAAGTTTACATTGTTCTCGTAGGTTTAGCCAATGAAAATAGTAAAATAATTAAACTTATTTATATAATTAATGCCAATTTAATTCAATATTATGGTGATTTAGTAGTCTTATTAGCATATTCTTTGATGTTCTGATCATTGACCCACTTTCGATTTCAGGGAATATCCCAATGTTGTATATAATAAATGTGACGATAAAAAACCTTCTACGTAAAATTTTACTGAAACGGTAGTGGTATTCACTTTCCTAATAAGCTATTTTAGTGAATCGTTAACGGAATGTACGAAAACTCGCTGTGAGAATGAAATAACTCAGGTGAAAGGTGGAAGGTGAAGAAATTCCGAATCTACGCGTGAAACTTTCTGGATTCGGTTTCGATCGAAAATTGTTTTTGATAACCGCAATGACTCGCGAAAAAATAATAACATAGGGAATAAAATGATGACGGAGAAGAGAAAACCCTACGAAAAGGAAATTTACCGAATCGAAGAACATTCGGTTTCTAAAACAATCCAGATCGGAGAATTGGTCAGATTATTTGTGGCAATTTTAAAAGATATAGTTTGTAAAATGATACACCTATTTAATTTTTTTAACTTTATATAATTCCCGACACCTCACACTAGAGTGTATAACAGAAACAGGCATTCTTAAAAAAAAATTGTCGATTAAAGGTGGTAACACGTTTCGCTGAAAAGCGGATAGAATATTTTAAAATTATTTATATAAAATTAATATTCCAAGTTTGTCCACAGTTGAAATGTGCGGGCGGGGGGGGGGGGGGGGTTGTAATTGGTGCTTTAAAATATGATACACTTTGAGCATTTTTTTATATTCGAAGATTCCAACATTTTTTATTTCAAGCTCTTGTTTGATAAAAAGAATTTTTATTTTATATCTCCGATTCATCATTTAAATCATCAGTTAAAACTATCAGATTTCTACAGACAAAAACAAGAAATTTTACTCTGTTAATATCACTTTATTTAAAAAAACGTTGATTGGAATTTCGAATTTTACAGTTCATCATCAAAACATACAATGAGAAAACACTGAAACATCGTAGTATTTACACGAAATTTATAATGAAGTAAATCGATTCTAAGAATTAATGGTACACAAAGCTATTAAAGTTAATTGTGTTGAGATGACAGAAAGGGACTAAACTGTCGGTATATACATTGAGTTTAATAACAATTTTTACAAATAAAATCAAGGTTTAGCAATAGGTTCTGCATTGAGTCCCTCAGTGGCTGAAATATTTATGTCCAACTTTGAGACAATATTTTTAAGTCATTACAAACAAATTCATCTTTTGGTACATAGAGCTTTTTCCGTAAGTTTTTGGCTGAGTTAGATACTATAAGAAATATTGGGATACACAACGACTATTCTGTATCCCTAATAAATAATTTAATAAAGAGAAAATCTTTAAAATTATTTATTAATCAAATTTATTCCAACGTGCAACAAGAAACTGAGAAAAAATATGT